>OX383306.1:13859689-15157172 GCA_947523025.1 Dryobota labecula
TTCCCACGGAAATATACTACCGGGATAAAAAGGATAAGTATGTTCTGAGTACCTAAAGACAATAAATACCTTCAAAAAGACAATAAAATGGATATATTATGTTATCCTTAAGAGATAGACATATGCCATCGCGGACTTTTCTGTATACCTATAAAAGATACACAATTCCACTATACATTATTTTGTTATATCTCAAAGGGTTTAGACAGCGTTTTTGTTGAAAGCTCCCAGACGGCTTATTTTTTTTCCGATAACAAATTATATACTAAAACCTTCCTCGAGAACCACGCTATCCATTGGTGAAAACAGTATGAAAATCGGTGCAGTAGTTTTTGAGTTTATCGCGAACAGACAGACAGATAGACAGACATACAGACGCGGCAGAGGACTTTGTTTTATAATATGTAGTGATGTGTTAAATTTTTGTTCTTCTTTATCAGTTGGGTGCGTGTTAGAAGAACGTATAATAATGACATAATGTGTTAATGTAAATGGGATTGAAAATAGGATCTATGAAAAGTGACGTAAAGTTATCGGCTACCCAAGAATGTATTTGTGTAAATAGGTTGGCAAATAAATCGACGACTAGGCAATTCAAATTGGAAACCGATACCAATAGACACCTGCACACTGGTGTATCTAGCGCTATTTTTCCTGGTCCCTGAAATACGATAGCCGATGAAGCCGAGTCGACGCCCAATATAACCACACGCCGCGCCGCCGCTTCAACTACTTACTTATACAATATTTTCTTATGCCCATAACAACGACGCCACCTAACGAAAATATCAGGAATTTCAATAAAAGAGGGAGCTGTCTGCAAAAAAAAAAAAAAAAATTGCGCAAAATTCAAGTCCACTCTCGTAGCATTGGACATTTCTGCGTTTTCGCGTTTCTGGATTGGACACGTGAGTGGATAATTTCGAAAAACAAGTAACCCATGTTATTTTTTTTTCGATATGTTTGGAAAATGTTTAATCGTATTTAGCGAACAGTTGATCATTTTAAAAAAGTTAACTCAATTTTTTTATTCAGCAAGGATTGGTTTAAGAGGCCACCGTGCAAATGCACCTCGTATAGACAATCCTTGGCGTAACAGACACAGTATGATGTCTATAATTTTCTACTACAACTAGTTTATTTCTCGGTTGCAGATTATTTATTTGATTGAACTTGTTTTTGTGTGAAGTTATTTAAGTGTTCAGCCTAGAATTTTGAATCGGAAACCATCCTGGGGTGGGCACCAGACCATTCTAGGCTGGATACGGCCCACCCGGCCCCCCCACCTATATACGCCTATACACTTGCATCACACCAAGCGGTTCCTTCTTTACAAGTAAATAAGTAATTATGTATTTAAATCCGATAGTAATTGACGCGCTACAGTTCAACATATCTACTTATCATTGAGTAGATTATAATATACAGAACCGGAATTTTCATGCTGATTCATTAATATTGATTTATATAGAACATTTATATTTGTTTTATTGTCGTTTTATGACTCCGTAGCTACATAATTGTTATTATAATTGCATGCTGACGACTTAATTCGCACGCTAGTAGATTCTAGATCCATTTATTGTAAGGGCTTGCGTCCAACTAGCTGGCTTTGCAAAAAAAAAAAAAATACTGGTTGAGGGTCATTTTATTTTTTATTACTGATTGGGCCTGCTCTCGACCTTGATCTCGCCTGATAGAAAGCAATGGATGAGGTCTATGATGGAACGAGCGTGCCCAGAAGATGCCTGTTGACTCTTGCTCTAAAGGTAGACGTTTTATATGTGGAAGGGAACACAGACGCTGGCAGAGAGTTCCATACTTTGGCTGTGCGTATAATATGTGTGGAGGAGAAGCGCTGAGTACGACTGGACGGGATAGCAACGGACGGGACCGGATGAGTTTTTAACAGGCATCACTATTATGGACGGACGATCTTTCGAAGATCTCGGGGAAGACCTGGATGAGACTCGCACAGACCATCGAAGCATGGGACTAAAGATAGGAGGTCTATCTATACTCATCAGTGGCTGAAACAGGGGCCTTACTCCCGAAAACGATTCGAGCTAGAATTTGATTCCGATTCGATTTCGTTTTCGATTTAAAACTTAAAAACTGACCGAAGTTAGTTTCGCTTCGAACCACGATCGTGCGCTAGTGTCGGATTCAAGAGTATGGATCGGCATTTAATTCGAACCCAATTCTATTGATTCAGAACTCGATGCTGTCGGGAGTAAGGCCCCAGAAACTAGTTCGAATCGGAATCAAAATCAAACTCGAATCGTTTTCGGGAGTAACGCCCCAGGGCTGCCAGTGATGATGATGAATCCATCCATCCAATCCATTTAGCCTTTTTGAAGCGTTTAATTTTATCTTTTAGAAAAAAAGAAAACAAAAATATTTTATTTAGTGCACGCGCAGGGTATACAGGTTGGCCAATTTGGAAGTATACAACTTTAAATTTTGATTATTTTTATTATAAACGAAAATTACACGTTATTTTTCTATAATTATTTTACTCAGGCTTGGCAATTTTATACAAAAATTAAGATCAGCGTAATCTCTTCCTTTTTATACTCAAAAATGCGATCGCTTTTAATTGTTTTTCATTAAATTTTTGCATATTTTTTTAGTTATCCCACTAAAAAGTCACAAATATTCTGATTTTTGTTATCAAGATTGACCACGACATGTCCCTTTAGATAACCCCATACAAAAAAAGTCTGGACATGTCGCGAAATCCTCAATGATCAAAATGGTATTCGTAACTTCTAATGATTTTTTAGAAAAATTTGCTCGTTTTTAAATTCGTTTAACTCCAGTATAAATTACTGAAAGTATTGCGGTGGTCATGGTCTTATAGACTGTGCATAACGAATATGCCGTATTTTAACTAAATAATAAACATCAAACAACTGCAAAATTTGGCTTCAAATCAGAATGGGGGCTAAAAAAAGTTGTATACGTTTTAATTGCCCCCCCTGTACAAACAGTAATAAAAGGAATGTGTGAAACTAATAAAATTTAAATTAAAATAAATAAAAAAACATACCAAAAAAAAAAATACTGCGATGCCAAAAAGGCTCCTATCTCAGATAATGCTGCGATACTTAAAAAATAAATACCGCAGAGTTGGTATTCTGATACGGATTTCTTTCGGGATTTATATGGCATGTTATGCTTGCAATGGTTATGCTTCATCAAACATATAACATTTTTCTCGCATGGAGGCTCTGATTAAGTACACGAATACTTAATCAGAGCCTCCATGCGAGAAAAATGTAACCAAATCATCATTTTGTTAACTTGCCTCAAGTAGTCAGACATTTAACGTCCTAAACAACATAACTAGGTATAACATATATGCCGTAAACTATCTTCTTACTTTTTTTTTGATTATATATATTATTTATTTGCAAAGATACAACATACAAACTAAAAATAAAATATTTATACTCTAAACCCACACGAAAAAAAAGAAAAAGAAAAAAGGGGAAAGTGCTCATTGGGCATCAAAAAATTCTTCCGCATCGCCGTCAGTGGAAAAAGTGCCCAAAAGGCTGGCAGCGTTGCCACGTTGGATGGCAACGCTGATTCTTTGGCCTAAAAATAGGCCAGACCTCTGGTCACGTGAAGAGTCGACCAACCGCTTGGCGATGTCCCGATATACATGATGAGCACCCGGACCCCACGGACCTAATGTTTCAACCCCAAACGGCTCAAAAATATAACTCCCTATAAGGTTGTTATATTTGCGCCGTTTGAGGTTTTCTGCACCTGCAGCAGCCGCCCCAGCACAACCCGCCGTGCTAGGAAGATGGGATGGCGCGAGGGTGTCGACACAGGTTGCATCCCACACCAAAGGCCTACCCAACTTCCAAGGCATTATGGTCATTCCGTCTGGCCTCTTCCCATCGTCACGTGCCAAGCCACTGGGTTCTAAAACAGCAGGCACCCCGGCGGTGACAAGAGCCCGACGGATAATGTCATTAATACTGGCGTGTCGTGCTAACCGACCAGCGCTCTTGCTGCAGGATAAGCCATGGTGTCCGAGGCGGTCGACTGCTTCACCGCACTGACAGCGATGCGGAGCCACGCAAGGAGCGCCCAGACGCAGACTTGTAGCGAGCCGGAAAGTGGTGTCACTAGAATGTGTACGTATACAATCAAGTTTATAATAGAAAGTAGTGCATGCTACCTCGTGCTTAGCTGTATTAGCACGTGTATCAACAAACTATTAATCATCATTATTACTCTTACATAATCATTTGTTAATCAGTGTTCGTTTTATCGTTTTGTAATTAGCATTTCTCATTATACATATTGGACGGATTAAGTTCGTCATTACTGAGAAGAATGCAATTCTTTCTCTTTTTGACCGACTTTCCAAAAAGGAGGAGGTTCTCAATTCGGTTGTTATTTTTTTTTATTTGAAAGGATATACTTCCAGATTGGTCCCAATTTTTTCAAAATCCAGTTCTGATGATGGGATCCATGAGGAATTGAGGGAACTCCTCAAATTTTATATTTTTGTATTTTCATCAACAACTCAAGCATTTGCATTCAGAAAGTATCATTTGATGAAGTGGAACTGATCAAGAAGACCACAAATGGCCACCGGAACTCCTCAATGATAAGTATTTCACGGGTGGCGATAAGATATCTCGATTAAGATTGTTAAGCGACTATGAAGCAAGTTTAAATAAATAATTCTGATGAAAATGGTACCATCGAACTGATCTGAAGATGAAGCCGGAAGTTATGTACCGGAACTCCGTAATAAAACAATGTATCCTAGCCGTGTTTGGGCTTATTGGAATTGTCATGAGATGCACTCGGGCTATAAATAGTAATTAACCGATTTTTATTAACTTTGCTTGGGTAGTTTTTGAGTTAGCTTCGATAATACGTATTTAATCCACTTCGTATAGGTATCTTGTGTCACTGTTGTTTGTGCGGTGTAGCAAGTAGTGGTAATCGAATTGTTGTGGGATAGGTATCATAACTAAAACGTGAAAAAAAAAATACAAAAAAACACCGCCTTTCAAAAAAAAAAAAAAAAGTGTCTGGTGGAATTTCGGAAGTCGGTGGCAAAAAACGAAAATACCGGACCAAGGATACCGACTTCCGAAATTAGAGTTATTTTTCCCTTTTCTTTTGTTTTTTTTTTTTTTGAAAATCGGTTGTTTTTTTTGTATCGTTACAAACTGTATGAGAATTGTAAATAATTTGTCGTGATAAAAGTAAGTCAGTAATGTGGTATGGGAGTTGTATATGTCATTACTTATTATCAGACAACAGAGCGCTGCTGCTTATCCTCTAAACATAATAATTTTAAGTAATGTGAAATTTCTTGAGTATTATACGAGTATACATCTTAAACACGAAAGTTAATTTAAAGTAATTTTTTGAATAGATACATTATATACAACATCCCGACAACAATCGTCGGGCAAGAGCCCACCAGACACAACACTAATCTCGGAGGATGTCTATGTCTGATCGGAGGATCCTCCCTTTTCTATGGAGGGAGGATGAGTGAACTTTACACCCTGTGCCTCATTCCTCTATCACAGTTTAACAATCATACAGTTGGGAAACGAAGGTACTTGCGTAGAGCAACGGCGGGGATCTCGCGGGAGTCGGGTGACGGACACTCGCTTGCGCATTCGAACAATGTTTTCTTTGCTCGAAGGTCGTTTGCGCGTGACAGCTTAACACTTATACAGGCGGCGGTGTCGTCCGAAATCAGAGGCGTTTCCCAACAAAAAAATGATTGTTAAACTGTGTCCCTATAATGTCACATAGGTCTTCGAATTTTTGGTTCACGGACATAATGATTTCCTCACCATGTCTTCCTTCACCGATTTGAGAGAAAAAGAAGATAATTAAATTTACATATTTCGTGCTGTATAAGGCTGTGTAAAACAGCTTATATTTATTAGGGATGGGCCGAACATGGGTTTCACCGAATACGAACTTTCGGCTGAATGTTCGGTAAAACTTTAACGGAACCGAAAATTCGGCATAATTGTTTATTTTACGTGAACAGTATACTGTAGTGCTATTCTGTCAAAATGTCACCGTGAAAACTTAGGTGAAGTGAGCTTGAAGTGAGCTGTCTTTCCACCTAATGTTAGGGTTTGACACTATTTGACAGCTCACTCCACGCTCACTTCACCTAAGTTTTCACGGTAAGATGGTTACAGAATAGCACTGCAGGTCTGAACTTGTTCACGCAAAGCGCGCGGATTGGGGTCGGACACTCCCGCCCGCTACCCCCGCTGTACCGCTATGTGTTGTTATTGCATCATCTAGTAAGGAGTAAAACTTCGCCCGAAACAGCAGAACAGTAACCGTGGAGTTTCTTGCCGGCTCTTCTCCATAGGAAACGACTAATTGGAACCGTGCACCTAGCTTCTGACGTTTCATAAGTGCCCATGTAGGTTTATGTGAAATAAAATATTATGATTTTGATTGATTTGATTTTGACAGCTGCATACTTATATTTTGTTTTTAATAATCATCTTTTTTATCTACTGTTATTGAAAATAAAGCTAAAGTGTCAACAAAAACATAAAGCTGCACTCTAAATTACTTACCTAATAAAAATAACACATTTAACACTCAACTCATGATAAATCATACACGGCTCAATACAGTAAAAACTTTGAGTACCATTTTGCCGAACATTCGGCTACGAGTATATAGTCGAATATTCGGCCGAATACTAATATTCGGTAAACCTGCCGAATATGCCGAATACCGAATATAAAACGAATATTCGGCCCATCCCTAATATTTATTACTGAAGCCTCTGCAGGCACAATGCAAAAGCTTCACACACAGTAAAATACAATTTACTTATGAATAGTGATGGATTTGAAAGCACGCATTCTACTGGTATAAGTTAATAAAGTAGTCAAGCATTGGATTACGTCTATTAAGTCCGTGCAATCATTATTAGTTCATAGACTACGATATGAATATGATAATATTCTACTAATCAGTAAGGGATTAAATATATTCTAGAGCTGTGCATTACATTGAATTAATTGCTGCTACCTACACTATCAATCATGTTAAGGCTCCTACAAACGAGCGGTCTCTTTGTGTCGCGTTGCGTATCGCGCCTGTATGTAGGACCCTTTAATGGTTATCGCAAAACAAAAAAATGTGGTGCAACCTCTTTTGAAGTAGTGATAGCAAAAAAGCTTAGAGTATAATTATAATACTGAAGAAGGCATAAGCGCAATACTCTGAACAAAAATGTCTGTCACTTTTGGCAGGGGGACGCGGTAGCTAATGCAAAAAACTATTCGCCCGGAAAGAGAAGTCCGTACCATCTCATGTGTGTTACAATTTCACACCTAAACCTCTGAACCGACTGTTATGCAATTTCACAAATAGTAGCCTGAGACCGACTTAAGTTACTTTTATTTGTACTTATTCAAAATTATTGTAAAAACAAAATACATGTAGACGAAGTCGTGAGAAACAGCTAGTAGTCAGTAATCAAGCCAGCAGGTGCATTGAGAATTCCAGACGGCCATTACTTTACCAGCTAAACTGTAAGTGTAAGCTAACTATGTCATTCGCTAAACTTATAAATATAACTGCTAGTTTAAATAATAATGAGTGCAGCTTGCAATGCAGTGGTTCTGCACCTGGTAGGTTGTCAAAGTCAAATAATTTATTTCAAATAGGCACGTAAAATGCACTTTTGAACGTCATAGATTACATAAATAGTTAATTGATTCTAGTTGCCCCTTCCAAAAGGTAATTATGTATGGAGAAGAACGGGCAAGTAACTCCATACTTACTCTTTTAAAATGGTAACAATAGTTTGTATACATTAATTAATAATTTATAATTATAGGTGAAGACAGGTCTAGAATAAAAATTACTTACCACAATTGGTAAAAAAATTGAAAAGTGAAGTAATGACAGAAAAACACCGGTTGGACAAATATCTAAAATTGGATGCACGAATATTATTGTTATTGAACCAAATCAGACTGTCGACTGACGAGACAGTCTCTATAGTCTTTGAAACCAAATCTGTGGAAGTATTAGGGAAAAGACATTTGAAAATGTATCATTATTGGGTATATTCAATTACTAGCTAAGTCCACGACTTCATTCGCGTGAAAGTTGTCCCTCGCCATATTTGAGGGAAGGAGGCAACCCGACCCCCGCCGCAGGCAGTGACGTCTAAGGGAGAATGACGACTGTGCTGCCGGTTGCTCAGTAGAATAATATGATCAACTGTCGAGGTCGTTAGCTAACCACATATTTCCATACAACTCATAAAAAACATTGTAATGAGTAGATCATGTCAATAGTATACGAAAATAATTAAAATAAATTGACTTATACAGTCAAATAAAATAAACAATTTTATGAACTCATATAACCTGTCAGTAGGTAAGATAATTCTGGAGAAAGAACATGAAATAAACCTTGTAACAGAGTCTTATTCTTTCATCCACATCATCATAGAACTAATCCTAACCAGCTAAACAAACTCTCATTAACGATCGAGGAATAAATTACATTCCATACCAGAAAGCACAATAGGATACAGCGGACATTGATAAAAAGCTAATAAAATTTAACGAGCACTATGTTTCGGTCTGTGTGACGTATGTATGTATTGTTAGTTCGTTGATTTGAATTTAATTCTTTATTGTCTTTGAAAGGTAGGTACTTAAGCTGGACCAACAACGGTTTGGTAGTCTTCGATAGAGATTTTTCCATCTGTTTTGATAGATTTAACCATTTAGATTTGTACTTCATTATTATTCTTTCTGTTTTAGGGTTCCATACCAAAATGGTTAAAAGGAACCCATAAGGTGCGACTCAGTCTGTCTGTCCGTCTGTCACAGCTGGATATCTCAAGATATGCTAATGCTATCAACTTGAAATTTGGAATAGTTTTAGATGACGTTTGCCCAACTATTTTGCAAATAAGAAAGAAATAAAAATATGTATATATGTATCATTTTTTTTTTCTGCAAAAGGGGCTGAACGGGTTTCTTAAAATTTTGAAGTAGGACATGTGGGGTATCATATGAAGGAGCGTTATTTGTACATTCTCAAATATATTATATTTTATTTTTAGGCCGCATAATTTTCGAATATTGTCAAAAATGTAAAAAAAAATACCGATACCGTTCCCCCCTTATCTCCGAAGTTTGCATAGAGAAAAATCTGAAATTATTCTATGTGATAGATGATTATGTAAAGATTACAGAAAAGATGTCTCTAATTCTCTATACAGCACACTTTTTCCAATATTGCATTTTTAGGTCAGCGCCATCTCTTGACCGATAGTGAAACTAATGTAATTTTTATTGATGATTTTTGATGGTACGAAACCCTCGGTGCACGAGTCCGACTCGCTCTTGACTGGTTTTTTTTAAAGTACTCACAGGTCTGTGCTCGCTCCCGATACACAAAATACTCTCTTAGGATCTCGAAAAAGAGGATATGAAGATACTCATCTCAGTTGCTTGCATTTGCCTTTCATAGATATTATGCAGATCCGTAGGAGAACCAAAATAACCGACATAACCCGAAGAATTGCTACAGATGGAACATATGGCCGATGGGGTTGAAAGGTTCTGGGGTGGGAACAGCGTACCGACAGAACCGGTCGAAGTGGCGATGCTTGGGGGAGGCTTATGTCCAGCAGTGGACGTGTTTCGGCTGAAATCATTATCATCATGATCATTTACGTGCCCTGACTCCAATTTACTTGGGATCGGCGCAACACGTCTTCTTCTTCCATGCATCTCTATTTGCTCATATCTCACAATTCACTTCTGTTCTAACCCGAGTCACTTTAGTATGGCAATAGCGGTCATTGACCCACCTACATTTACTAGCATTCTTTATTTTAAAAACTAAAATAAAGTCTGTTAACATCCTGAATCTTTATCTATCGTGGTCATCCACATGTTCCAATAACGAAAAACCATACTTGGTTTATTGTTTGGGTTCCTACGAAGAGATATTTGGGAAAGAGCAATGACCGGTATTGCCACGCTAAAGCGACTCGGGTATAGCTATATCATCTAAAATCTAAATCCATGCAATTTTTCACTCTTCAGCCATGCAGCAAGTTAACTGTTGCCGTCAATTATTTCAATTAACGTAGAAAGATAAGCCTTTACTGCATTCTTTTATTTGATTAACGCATAAGCCGTTTCGACTGATTAGCTCGCGGTCAAGGTTATTGCATTGATTAATAGATTTTTAATGGATTTCAGTTCAATTGCGGTAGTTATAGCAAAAATAGCAACAAGTCATTGGAGACATAATACACTTGAAGTTGTTGAAGATAATGAATGCCTAGAACAAACTAACAAGTAATCTTACACTTACCTCTTAATCTTATTTTTAACTTGGACCTATCTAGGTCCAAGTTCGAAAAGAGGTAAGTAAGTAAATCGTTTATTTTCCAAATATGAGTACAGTACATGGTGATAAATTGACAACAGATAGGTTCAGCCATATTTTACCAATAGCCGTGCAAAAGTTATAGTTTGACGCTAAAACAATAAAGGCAATTTTATTATACAGTGAAGAGTTTTAAATCACTTCCACACAATTATTTATATATACAAATTATTAACAAAATCACTACTACACAACACTAATACAAAGTGTTATTGGTTGTTCAATGCATTCAGGTAAATCGTTTATGTACAGTATGAATATAAAAGGACCCAATACGCTCCCCTGCGGTACTCCAAAGATAACTTCACGCTCTGAGGATCGATATATCGAAGTGAATCGGTGATTGGGAATTGATATACCTACGCATCATCTTTTCATTGCAATCTCCCAAGAGTTTCAGTCGAAAGTCTTTGACTGGTGTGTGTTGCCAGTAATGACAAACGTGTATGCTGACTATAGGCCTTATAATAAGGCTCAAAGCCACTCAAAGAGTAAAAGAAAGGGATATACTTGGAGTTTCCCTGCATGATCGAATTCGCAGGAAAACCAATATAAATATATATAATAAATACTCTTTATTATGTACACCATAAAAATTACAGATATAAATGTAGTAATTTTACTTATGGTGACACAATAGGCAGTCCTATTGCTTAAAGCAATATTTTACAGACAACCTTTGGATGGGTTAAAGGGAGAAGGAGAGACAATACTGCAGGTAGTCAGTGGAGTACCATTTACATATACAATAAATACAAACATAACAAATATACTGTAGGTAATCGACAGCGCCAATTATCACAGTAATTAAATTTTTAATTGTAGTCACGAATCTGTTTTATATTTTATAAAAGTCAGTAATGACAAATGATAATAGTTTCAAAAACCACTAAATTTTGTCACACGATTACCTAAAACATCAATATATCAACTCGATCTAATCAAAGCGAGTTTGTCTGCCGTGTTCGTCGGACACTGAATTTAAATTAGGGCTCCTTGCAATGACAGCCGTGATTCGAATCCTGATGATGTTGCCTAATAAGACATACAGACGTTTTGCCTAGTGAAATCTTAGTTGAGATTCATTGTAGGACGGTTTTTTTGTTTGTTTTATAATACTTTATTACGTAATCGATTGTGGTTGAAAAAAATGTAACTTAATATTGAGTTTTTGTGTTGTGTTGTGTTGTGTTTTGTTGTGGTGTGTGTTGTGTTGTGTTTTATTGTTGTGTGTGTTGTGTTATGTTGTTGTGTTTTGTTGTTGTATCTTTTTCCTTTTCACTTTCAAAACTTTCATTGTTTATACAATGGGTTAATATTTTCATTAGTACAATAATTTACCAAAGCGCTCATTTCGCAATGATAATTTGATTTTAAAATGAATCACTTTATTAATTTACTCCTAGAATTTTGTGTCCGTGTGAATTGAAGAGCCATGTCTCATATTTAAACGCGAGTACTAAGGTGGGGTTGTGAGCGAGACATAATTATATTCTTGCGTAATAGTATGTTTTAGTGGATACCTACTTTATTTATTTATTTCTACACGCGCGTGATGCCTGCGGATTATTTTGTGTTTTTATTTATTTTTATCTAATAATATTTTTTTATATATCTGGTTGTATAGTTAGATTATATTCTGAGTACTGTTTGTTTTATTTTATCTAGTTGCCTATTTTTGTTAATTTCTTTAAACCTGACTTGGTTTCCGTATGTCTTTTCCGGGTAACCACTGAAAATCAGCGCTGTGCTGTGGGTCTCTCATAGCACAGCATCATGCTGAGTGGAAGCCTTCTTGTCACAGTCATGACGTGCAGCTGCCGACTATTTTGTTTTATGCTCGTGATTGGAATGTAGATATTTTTGTATTTTTTTTTTTTCTGTATATCACCTACTCAAGTTAATTATCTTTTTGTATGCACGTGTTTCTGTGACAAATAAACCTATTTATCTTTCTTTCTTCTTTCAATAATTTTAGTAGTAAATTATCCGATTTTGTGTAGGATATTTAAGGTGGCTCCTCAATTCAGACGTCTGAAATGATTAGCCACCGTAGAATTCGAAAACTAGTCGACGGAAATTTTTGAAAATTTGGTAGGATACAAAATCGGCTAATTTACTACTTAATATTGGTAGTACCGGCGTTTAACTATGAGAAATGGCTTCTCAATCCATACGGACACAGAATTTTGATACAATTTACTTCCAGGTCATAAGGTTATCGATGCAAACTTTGGAGTTTACTTACGACGTAAAATACTGAAAGTGGGTCATTTTAATATCATTTTATGGCGAGCGGGAGTATATTACAAGGTGTATTATTTTTAAAGTCAATTCGTCAGTATTTGTGCAGATAATGCAACCAATTTTGTTTAAGGAGTTTATTATGGTTGTCATTATTTACAATCGAAAACTAAATGAAAACCTACAGCCAGATAATAGCGTAATACACTAACAGTAGCAATGGCTTTTCAGCTTATTAATGTAGCAAATTAGCATCAGTTTTTGATAGATTATTGTGTCGAATATTATTATAATAACCAAAATAACGTAGTACATCTACACTGAAAAAAATGCACTCCAATCAAGTGACTTTTTAGCTTGATTAACGATATCTTGTTTAGATTAATATAAATTAATTAATTATATTATATTTATATATTATGTATCTTATACTCCATTTATTATAACATTAAACACATAACTGTTCTCACCCTTTCGTTATTTCGATGTAAACGTTTAATAAACTCCGTTATTTCACGATAAATACAAAGCACTGTAATCTATTTACCATTTACATTAAAAAAATAACTCTAAAGTGCAGTAATTTCAACAATATTACACAGTAACTGTCGTTATTTAGCTGTTATTTATCTAATGCTATAGTAAATGGAGTATAGTTAAGTTGATCATCACGACATGATTGCAGCAATACTAGTTCAAATGATTGAACGCTCAAACAAGTTTCTCGATTACCCTTAACATGACATCATTGTAGAAGAGTTAAAAAAGAGACAAGTTAAAAAAATAATACTGTAACAAAGCAAGTTAGTTGTGTCAATCAAGCCTTTTGATTACTTCAATACAGATCATTGAAACTATAATCTAATACTTAATCTTGGTTGGAGCAACTATGTTTTGACTTGATTGCTGCAAATAGGTTTTGTGATAACTCCAATCAAGATCCCGTTTCAAATCTCAATCAAATAAAAGTAGTAGCTGTGATCATTGTGCTTGATAGGCTCAGATGCAAACAAGTTACTTAGTCAATCTAAACAAAATCTTGATTGTGGCAACTACTTTTTTTTTCAGTGTAGACAAGCATCCACCAGCTCCCGACTTCGTCAAACCCCGGGAACATGTGCCACCCGGTCGTGATCTGCAGTGGCCTATATGGAAAACTCTCAATCGATTGCGTACTTTGTAGGCCGCTGCAAACACAATCTGTCGAAGTGGGGGATTACTGTCCCAGCCAACACCCAATGCAAGTGCAGTGTTTCTGATCAGACCATGTCCAACTTGCTGGAGTGTCCTAAGTGCCCGTTCACTTGCTAAAGAAGACCCAATGAATGTTACTGATGCCGCAATTAACTTGGCCACCTATTGGGCTCAAACAATATAATAACTAAGTACCATCGATACGATAAGAAGGAGAAGTACATGTGACATCCACCTATCCGCCTGGGCCGGCGTGGTGGTTTACAGCTCCTCCATGCCGTCATCTCACAGAGAGGAGGCCAGCTGTGTGAGCAGGAGTCTGAGCAGTGGGAACATTATAGGCTAATACAAATACATAATTCTTGTTTTGCTTACACAAACTGAGCGCTGATTACAAAATCACCAGCACCCTAATTACGTAAAGCCTCGTATTCATGGTAAACATTTGTTTAGCAATAGTGGATCAACGTTGTTGATGAACGGCGAAAATGCTGCTGGAAATTTTGTTTGAATCAGTATGGGTTGTCCACACACGCCAGTCTGAGTTAAAATGTTGCTCGAGGAAGTAGTGTTGTTGTGTTCTCTGGACCTAATGTATACTATTATAAAGAGAAAAAAATGTGGTGTGCGCAAAACTGTTTCCTGCAAAGAGAAAATTTGATGAGTGACCTCAGAAGAATATCGAAAAGTGATTTCGAACATCTTCTAGAAATAGTTGGTCCGTCAATAACCAAAAGGAAAAAAAATATTCGTCAGCCAGTTTCACCTCAATTGCATAATTTTATCGTTGCTCCACACTACGTCCATGTTTATAAACAGTTGCAAATACGTCCACACACGTTAACAATTTTTTGATAAACAGACTGATGTTTTCGCTCGTCGGGCGTCAACTCTGCAACATGGCGTGATCAACTCCGCAACACAAGTGTTGCCCGCAATATGTTGACAGAAACTCGGCAACATGTTTATGCAACCGTGTTGCTAAACAAATGTTTACCATGAATACGAGGCTTAAAACTACCAATCACAATCTCAATGATTTTGAAGGATATTGCTAATCCATTGCTTCATAATGTTCGAAAGATTTGTTGGCTCTTCAACTTAAATAATTTAATGAATGTTGTTGAACTGTCAAAATGAAACCCATTGCTACGGTAAGGGTGTAACGCAATTACCCCGCTGTCCAATCAGCTTTAAGGTTCGTACAGACTCGCGCGATATCGCGGGCGCGACAGGCAGCGACAAAGAAATTATGCTACTAGTGTCGCGTCGCACCCGCGACGATATTGCACTAGTCTGCACGAGCCATTACTACGCATTAAGGCTCCTGCAAACAAGCGCGACTCGCAACACGAATCGCGCGCGACACTAAAGCACCGCTTGTCGCGCGACAGGCGGTGCCTTTGTGTCGCATCGCGTGTCGCGCCTGTTTGTAGGTGCCTTTGGAAGTAATTATTATTTTCATTTATGACATAAAAATACACACAATCCATATAGTATTAGTAACAACAACTTAAAAAACTATGTTAGTAATACTTACAAACTAATAGCATCGTGGCTCAACACAATGATGTTGGCACGTGCCTCCGCACCCAGTGCCTAATAAAGGGGCTATCCACCTTGTCGTATAATGTTCTTAATACTATTATTTTAGTTTCCAACAGTGTTTGTGGTTTAATAATTGTGTTTGTTTAATAACGTCATAGTATTTTAGTCATTGGGAGATTTAAACCTTGGTAAACGGGAAGTCCTATAATGTTTCAGACTGCAGAGAGAAAGATGTCATTGGCGTGTGTTTGTACCGACTTCCAAGGAAGCTCTTTGTTTCGTTTGGTTCGTGACGTTGGAGGAAAGTTATAACGCGTCATTAATGTACGGAGATATGTTCAAGTACCTTGTTATTGACAGTGATTTTTAAAACTATATCGCTTACGATAGTCGATAGTCGGCGGTCAGCGCTCAAAATCGAAAAGTCGATCATAAATTGTCTATGGTGTATTCATTCTCGTAGAAGTGTGTAAATATATTATGCGCACAGACATGTAATTATCACCTATGTGATAAGTCTGTGAGTAGGTACTCTAAGGTAAATAATTGCTGTCAAATCATTAAGGATGTAACACAATGCAAGTTCGAATAGGTTCTCAGGATCATTTTGTAACCATTAAGTTGTAGCTAACTATGCACAATGCATATTGCTAGACAATTTTGTGAAACTTAGGCTAGGGTAACATCTCTATGAATAATGTTTCTTAAAGAGTGGATTAAAATTAATTATTAGTTTAACTCTGCTATTTTTAATGATTTTGCTCTTGACCTTGATCTCGCCTGAGACGCTGGCAGAGAGATCCACACTTTGGCTGTGCGTATAATAAATGTGGAGGAGAAGCGCTGAGATATCAACCGTGCGTATGGTATCCTGCAGTAAGTCTGGTAGTCCGGTAAGAAAAGGGCGATGGTGGGATCAGGTCTCGGAGCTCCTACGCACACTCTCTGAAGTACAGTCTGTAGAAGACCGACAGGCAAGCAACGTTAAGCCGATGAGTCACACTGTGAAGCCTAGCCACCAACGTTTCGTCGCCTATATGCCTTTTCGCTCTGTGTTCCACCGAGTCAAGTGCAAGTCAAGTTGGTATTTAGCTGAGCCATCCCATAAGTCTACCTTGTGGGAGGCGTTCCAACGCTTCGTCTTCCGGTACGCGGTCGCCACTCCAGAACCTTTCGGCCCCAACGGCCGTCTGTTCTGCGCGCAATGTGCCCTGCCCATTGCCACTTAAGTTTGGCAATTCTTCGAGCGATGTCGGTTACCTTGGTTTTCCTGCGGATCTCATCATTTCTGATTCGATCACGTGAAACTCCAAGCATAGCCCTCTCCATTGCCCTTTGGGTGACTTTTAGCCTTGATGACCTTATGAAAGCCGCAGGAATCCGCTGGATGCGGGAAGCACAGAACCGGTCGAGGTGGCGGTGCTTGGGGGAGGCCTATGTCCAGCAGTGGACATCTTTCGGCTGAAATGATGATGATGATCCCATAAGTAGCTGTACAGGAACGGATCTTTACTTTCTGAAAACTTAAAACTTCTATAAAACGTTATTTCAGGTCATAACTGCTGAAGTAAAAGTCTAAGTTGGGTTATTTTTAGATACTATATGAGCTGAAATAATATACGTAGTCTAAACATGTCGTGCAGACACATAAAAAAATTGATTTCATCAATGAACGGAGTCAATGTTTGTCTGCAATCAGTTTTTGCATACGGCACGGTTTCTTGACGGTATGGCGCGCTAGCCGCACCGCAAAGTCGCTGCCGTTCTGTCAACAAACTACCATCTAGCATGCAATATCGGAAGGTTCTCAATTCCGGAACTGAGTTCTAATACTGGAGATCTGATTCCGGAATTCCGGAACTGGTTTCGGAACTGGTAACTTTTAAAGTTTGTTTCAAATCAAACAAGATTTATAATTATATCAGTCTTTTAATCATTTTTAGTAACAAATTAAACATCTTTCTCCCTTATAACTCTAATTAGCGGCCCGGCCGGCCGTCTAGCGGCTTGTGGAAAGATCCACAGACTAGTTTGGTTGCGTTTAGATAAAATAATAATCAAAATATCAAAAAAATATGAATATCGGAATTCTGATATTACTCCTTCTCAATTCCGGAATTAAAATATCAGTTTTTTTTTTACAGAATTCCGGAATTACGAAATTCCGGCATGTCCTACTACCATCCATAGTGATCCAAACAACACTGTGAACCGTGCATATACACGACGAATCAACCGAAGTTTTTACGGCAAAAAAACGTGTCTACAACCAGTCTAACTTTACAAGGCCAGACGGAATGACCATAATGCCTTGGAAGTTGGGTAGGCCTTTGGTGTGGGATGCAACCTGTGTCGACACCCTCGCGCCATCCCATCTTCCTAGCACGGCGGGTTGTGCTGGGGCGGCTGCTGCAGGTGCAGAAAACCTCAAACGGCGCAAATATAACAACCTTATAGGGAGTTATATTTTTGAGCCGTTTGGGGTTGAAACATTAGGTCCGTGGGGTCCGAGTGCTCATCGTGTATATCGGGACATCGCCAAGCGGTTGGTTGACTCTTCACGTGACCAGAGGGCTGGCCTATTTTTAGGCCAAAGAATCAACGTTGCCATCCAACGTAGCAACGCTGCCAGCCTTTTGGGCACTTTTTACACTGACGGCGATGCGGAAGAATTTTTTGATGCCCAATGAGCACTTTCCCCTTTTTTTCTTTTTCTTTTTTTTCGTGTAGGTTTAGAGTATAAATATTTTATTTTTAGTTTGTATGTTGTATCTTTGCAAATAGTTTACCTAACAAGTCTTAAAACTTTACAAGTAAAAACACAGATACGTTTATTTTGGTTATTTCAGTTTTTGCTCCAAACACAACTGAAAAACATAAGGTTGATAATTGACTTGCCTAACAATTTAATTGTCAAATTAGCCTATTAGGTAGATAGATAGAAGATGGAATAAATACTCTTTAGTGCACAGCATAAAAAATACAGATTTATATGTATAAATTTTACAAGGGGGGGCGGTAGGGGGGGTGTTATACTTATGGGGGAGGTCTTATCACTAAAAGGGATATTTTAAAGACAACCTTTGGATGGATTGCATATGAAAGTATATAAGGTACTTATAACAAAAAAAAAACATATATTTTTGTCTGTCTGTTCCGGCTAATCTCCAAAACGGCTGAATTTTGACGGGATTTTTACTGGCAGATAGTTGATGTTAGAAGGAGTAACTAAGGTTACTTTTATTTTAGAAACAGCCACGCAGGGCAGCAGCTAGTCTTGAATATATTTTTTTTTGGTTGATTGGTAGAGAATGCCTTGTGGCATTAAGTCCGCCTATGTACCACTATTATACATGAAGTTTAAATAAATAAATAAAATACTCTTTGGTTGTTGGATTAACAGCACCTCGCAACAAGGTCGAAAATTCTCACAAAAAATATCGATGTATCAATCAATATACAGTGACAAGCACTAACGATATGAGTTAGTCCCAATCAAGAAGACTGGTTCGATCGAGTCCTCGCAAGGTCGCACAGTGGAACGAATGTATGGGAGCGGTTGGACGTAGACATGTCCGAAAAAAAAGAGTAAAATTATGCCAAACTAATGATGCCATCTTATTCGATTACTTAATGCCTTCATAACTTGTGGTGATGAATTTCTTCATAACTCCCATATTTCGGGAGTAATTTGAGAAAATGTGAAATTTTACTATGAAAATGAGTGTATCGAGCTCTCTCCCTCCTGATTCCGGGCTTGTTTCAAGTAGCGGTCTCTAATATCATAATGCTAATACTAAGAGCTATATTTAATACTAAGACACATAGTGCGCCAAATGTGCACTTTCTGGGATAAAGAGTGATGTTTATTTTATAACACAATTTTTTTATTTTTTGTTTATTTTGTTGATTAAAACCGTTTTTCTAAAGGTTTACCTTATTACAATAACATTTCTGAGCAGCCAATTAGAGAAGATATAAGCTAATTAGGATATATAATTAGGGACTTAAGGTTTACATATAAAACTGATGCACTAATGATTACTGATAAGAACATTGCTATTATTTAATTACTAAATGGCTCTTAATACACTAATTTAGCATGCATCATTTACTAATTATCACAATAACTAATTACCTTGCAATATTTAACAAAGGATACCTGGGATACCTGGATTTTATATAAATAGGTCACTATTAGTAACTTTAAAATCAGTGTTGATTTACACCTCGTTGTATCCAAGCTAATCTCGCAATGTATTTTCCAAATTTTAATACAAATCTTGATATTCACGTTGCTTTATGCGCACGCGCACATAAAGATTTACGCGACTTTAACTATTTGTTCAGTGTTTTAAAAGATAACAGTTGTGTTCAGTTATGTGAAAGTGCTGAAACAAGTTTAAAAGACTGGTGTCGTCGATTTTGCTACCGCATTTATGCAAAATGGACACAGTCTGGAAGAAGCACAGATAAGTTTCGGAAGAAACATGAGATTTGGCTACAGGCTGCAATTCAATGGCCGGAATTACAGAATGAAAATATGGAACCTTCTACAGAAAATATAAGTGACGTCATCGAGCCCATAATTTCTCCTGCTAAATCTGATGCTTCAACTTGTACACATCCTAGTCCTCGTAAATCTTTTGAGGACCTTAGTAACCGGCAAAAAAGAAGACGCACTGAAGATAGTCTTTCATGCAGCAGTAGCAGCGCTGAAATTATGTTTTCGGCCGAAAGGGCGCTTCAAAAGGCAGGACAAAGCGATACAGCTTATGTTATGAAATACTTGACGGAGAATCCAGAAGAGGCCTCAAAAATCAAAGCCTTCATTGAAGGTAAATCAATTCAGGTACGGGAAATATCCCCTTTGAAGGCATTGGCTCTTTATGTATCGATGAACTTATCGAAATGGCGCTATAACACTCTTCGGGATTTCAACACTCAAGAAGGAGCTCTTCAATACCCGAGTTACTACATGTTGGTTAAAGAAAAAATTAAGTGCTATCCGGCCAAAGAAGATCTCACAGTTACAGAGAGCTCTGCAAAAATCAAATTACAAGCCTTGATGGATTTAACCTCAAGAAGACTTATTAGGTCGTTAGAAACCCCTGTTGATCCCAATCAACAGCTCGTATTGACCAGCAAATGGGGTTTTGACGGATCATCTAGCCAAAGCATTTATCATCAAAGGACGAGTGAAGATGAGCAAATCGATCTTGCTAGTAATTTTATGATTAGTCTTGTACCACTGCGGCTCGTCTCAAAAGGTGTAACAATTTGGGAAAACGAGCGACCATCTTCCACTTCATTTTGCCGGCCAATATTGTTTAAGTTTATAAAGGAAACCAAAGAAAATGTGCAGAGAGAGATGGCTGAAATCGAAGCAGAGATTGAAGCCTTAACTCCATCCACCATCACTGATGGAATTAGTGTCAAACACCAACTGCTGTTGACAATGATTGATGGTAAAATTCATTCCATTATATCCAATACAGCAGCTTCAGTGTGTGACATATGCAAGGCTTGTCCTAAAGAAATGAATAATTTAGAGTTAATCAAAGATAAACACGCAAACGAGGACATGTATAAATATAGCTTAAGCACCCTTCACGCTTGGATTCGCTCAATGGAATGCTTATTACACATTTCCTACAAATTAGACATAAAATCATGGCAAGTAAGGGGTGATATAGCAAAAAGGCAAGTTGATGACAGGAAGAAAAGAGTTCAAGAGGCTGTAAGAAGAGAAACGGGCTTACTTCTCGATGTTGTGAAACAAGGCAGTGGATCCACCAACAATGGCAACTCGGCAAGGAGATTTTTTGAAAACTACACTAAATCTGCTGAACTGACCGGAATAGATGCTATGCTTTTAAGAAAAATCTGTGTGATCTTGCAGTGTATTTCATCAGGAGAGAAGATCAACGTAACTAAATTCCGAGAGTTCTGCTTTGATACTGCTAAGCTTTACGTGGAGTTATACCCATGGTATTATATGCCTTCTTCACTTCATAAAATTTTAATGCATGGGCCAGACATAGTTCAGAACATGTCAATTGTGCCCATTGGTTTTCTATCCGAAGAGGCATCTGAGGCTAGAAATAAAGATTTTAGAAAATATAGAGAGGGGCATTCTCGAAAGCATAGCAGTATCTCATGCAATGAAGATATTATGCACAATCTTTTACTGTCTTCTGATCCACTTGTTACAAGTATCCGTCCAAAAGGAAATAAGTTTGTAAAAAAATCTTCTTTTAAGGAATTTTATGAGCTTACGGATTCTGAGAAAAGTGATATCGAATTTGTTAACATAAATGATTTAGCGGACATCGATTCTGAATTTGAATTAATTGATGATGATGATGATGACGAAGATAATTAAATGATGTTATTGTTTTAAAATGTGTAACTTAGTAAATTAGAGCTTACATCTTAATTATTTATTGTACTTTTAATGAAACTAGGTAATTTATTATCAACTTACTTAAAAGTCATACTCTCATCAGTTCTTGTGAATATTTTTGTTAATATATATTTCTGTATATATATAATATATTTATAGACCTCTTAATAAGTCTGTCTGCGGTTTAAAGTAAATACAAATGGGGAAAAAACGTTTTTTTTTTTAAATTTTCATTTCCTTTTATCCCAGAAAGTGCACATTTGGCGCACTATGTGTCTTAGTATTAAATATAGCTCTTAGTAATAGCATTACGATATTAGAGACCGCTACTTGAAACAAGCCCGGAATCAGGAGGGAGAGAGCTCGATACACTCATTTTCATAGTAAAATTTCACATTTTCTCAAATTACTCCCGAAATATGGGAGTTATGAAGAAATTCATCACCACAATTTATGAAGGCATTAAGTAATCGAATAAGATGGCATCATTAGTTTGTCATAATTTTACTCTTATTTTTCGGACATGTCTACGTCCAACCGCTCCCATACATTCGTTCCACTGTGGGTCGGTCAGATTTGTGGCGAGTTTCAACTGCTAACTTTATACTATGTTATTGACTGTAAGAGTGTGGACACACTATTCTAATGCATTATAATTTAGTATTCTAATGGGATGTTTTGACGAAAGGGAACCAGAATCAAAACGTAGGTACGAGTTACATTTACCTAAAAAGGAGGTTAGGTTTAAGATACAAATAAGGCATTCACAGAAATAACTGTTATTGCTCAAACTAAGGCAAAATGTACTTGTACACAGCTTGGAAAACTAGAATACGTAAAAGGATAACGACTTAATAAATAATTTAAGGTGAATTTTCCTAGAAGGTCCCTAGGTGTGCTTCCTACAAATAAAGTCAGAAAATACGTTCATGTTAAAACTCAATTTTAAACAATGTAGGATAATATAGTCATGTGATGAGTTGTTTAAGGATAAAGAGAATCAGGTTAGTAATGATATGAAAAAATAATGTGTTTAGCACATGTTTTCCTCAGTTAAACAAAAAATACGATGCTGTTTTCGTCAATTTTGCCAAGGACAAACAAAATTATGGCCCAAGGTAAACTAGCATTAGATAAACTGAGTATAATGAAGTATATGAAATGGGAGTGTTTGTTCGCTGTAACCTGCATTTATTTGAAAAACTGCGCTCTCGCCGTTATCAGAATACCATGTTACCTCTCATAAAACCGCATTTTTCGGCAAAAGTGTGCTAGGTATGGCCCCAAAAAAATATATATAATAGTATACCAGCAGCTATTAGAAATAAAGTGTCTGGGAACCTTTAAGAGGTCTTTGTTTAAATTCCCTTTAGATAGATGTTACTACTCCATCACTGAGTTTACTACTGATAAACAGAGGTATGACGATTCCGACTTGCTAATTAAACACTTATGATTTTATTTATTAGGTACCTGTTTACCTAACTGACGTATTTTTCATTGAATGGTTTTTTGTTTTGTTTTTTAACGTAATCTATTGACATGTTACCTTAATTGTAATTGCTTCGGTTGTACGTTGTTTCATAGCTTTATAGTTTTATAGAATTTCGTTTCACATAATTTTTTTCTCATATTTTCGTTTCATAGAATAATCAATACGCAGAATACTTACTTTGAAGATTTTTAAACCATTGATTTTTGTTTCACATAAATTTTAATGTTAGAATAGTCATATCATAGAATAACAAATCAAATATTCTTTATCCTTATACTGTTTATTTAATATAAAACTTATTACCAAGAATAATACTTTATCCATTTTAAATTTTTCAACAGCATTATTTTTTGCATGTTGCAGCATGCAAGCAAGCATGCAGCATGCAAGCAAGCATGCAGGATACAAGCAAGCATGCAGCATGCAAGCGAGCATGCAACATGCAGCAGGCATGGTTTCTGTCACGGCTCCGGCGCTGTGGGGCGAGTTTGTTAAACAAAAAAATGTGATTAAAAATTCATTGAATTGTGTTTCTGTGAAATATTTTTCATTCAAGTAAATAGTCTTTGAAACAATAATATTCCAACTAAAAATACAAGGACCAAATATTATATGAAACATTTTCTGGGAAACGAAATTCTATGAAATTTCTGTCTGCGAAATAAGGGGACACCGTAACCATACCTATGTTTAACAAAACAACGAGACGAAAATAATTGATTGATTGATAAACTAGAGTTACCGGCCTTAAATATTGCACATGGATTTTTAGAAAATGTTCGGCTTTTTAAGGCGTCCGTCGTGATGGTAATTGTGTGACAGTTTTTTCTAATGCTCGATGTGTCATATTACTTGTTTCATGTGCTTTTTAAACACGACGGACGACGGATATCCTAAAAAACCGAACAGTGTAATGTTTACAGCCAGTTACTGTACCTACTTACATCATAGCTTCATAGCCATCCATTCTAATATTATAAATGTGAAAGTAACTCTGTATGTTTGTCTGTCTGTCTGTTACGTTTTCACACCTAAGCCGACGAACGGATCGTCATGAAATTTGGCAGAGATATAGCCTGGGATATGGAGAATGAAATAGGTTACTTTTTTACGCGATAACCGACATCCACGCGGGCGGAGCCGCGGGAAAAAGCTAGTTTATCATATTTTCATACAAAAATATAAATATTTGAAAATCAACGCTCTAAATGTTATGAACTGTACGCGTAGCCAAACAAATTACCGTGTCTTACGAGTCAACGAGTGACATTGTGCGAAAGACGCTTAGAATTGAAATGTGTTAGATAGAACAACGAAATCTTGAAGGTTTATTTTTGGTAAATGTATTTATTTAAAAAAAAGTCATAGAACAAAAGTTTTTGTTATGATGTTAGTAATACAGTCCTGAACCCGCGACAAAAGATGTCAGTATTCATATTAAGAATGTTACGCATTATTTCTGCGATGAAACTTTTAACTGTTGTGCAAAGCCGTTTACACAGCTCTATTCATCCATGGAAAGCCGAGAAAGGAACTAATATTAGTGCCTATGTTTTATACACTACTTTCAAATAAAGATACCATTACCTACGAAACCATACTAACGAAAATAGCAGAAACTCTCCCCGCCTTCAATCCAACTAAATCCACATTGGACTTTGATAACCCTTAGTAAAAATTACCCATTTTATGCTGATTGACATTCAAATATTTGTTTCTTTTGAAATCCTGATATGAATAACTTAATATTTAAATAAATAAAAGCAGTATTTATTGCAGAACAAGTTCATAGCACTCAGTATTCATTTATAAAAATAAATAAATAAATTCCATAAAAAAAATACAAAAAAAAAATACAATATTTTATATTAATATTATTATATTAATATTATTATTATTTTATATTATTATTATTATTTATATTAATATTTTATATATATATATATATATATATTTTTTTTTTTTATACTTCTCATGCCGACGGTACACACGGCTACATATCAAGCTATACAAATCTAGTTTACGCTGGTTTCGCATTTTATAGGATTTCCGTATAGTGAGAGATCAGTTTATACTGGAAATGTATAGCTTGATATGTAGTCGTGTGTACAAGGGCGGTTTGACGACGTATTATCTTAGTATTATTATTCGGGTTGAGTTGTCACTGACCCTAAGTTTGTTGTATTTTATCAATGACCCTTTATACGATATCTGCCGATCTATTTTGTAAAAATCTGACCATCGAAAACTTAGGTTACGTGAGCTTGAAGTGAGCCATTTACCCCTAGAATTAGGTGGAATGACAGCTCGAGACGACTGAGACGAGTATCCAGCGTCGGACTGTCCATATAGTCGAGGTGGCGTTCACCAGCCGGGCCCCAGCCTGCGCGAGCCCCCTACGGGCCTGGCTTGCGGGGCTTGCCGCAAGCTCCGCAAGCCAAGACGACTTGTGAAAGACAATTTTCAGCGCTGAAGCGCTTTAAAACGAGACTTTCCTCTCTACTGGTGTACTGGTAAACAAAGAATCGGATCTAAACCACGATGACGAGAACAGCAGCTTTTACGATCGAATTACCAACAGCTTGGCCGAAAGTTATCCTTTAAAAAAATATATATATATATTGTTGATAATTTATCATTGTATATTACATTATTTTCCGATAGTATCCCATCTACCATCATCCAGTCTCGGGCCCCGGGCTTGTGGGGAGCCACCCGGGCCCTTTCGGCCCAGTCCGATTCTGCGAGTATCCACAGAAAAGACCGGCTAGTTTCTCAGGCGTACTCAATAATGTGCCCATACCTTTAGAATTGCGTTCAAAAAGATCATGGTTATCTGCGCTCTGTTGATTAGAACCCGAGTTACATTAATTAGTAAGACTTGAGATGTCTGGTAATCATTAATTAACAATATGTTTGTATTATTTTGTTGTTTTGATGTTTGACGATGCTGGTTTAGGCTAGATAGTGTGTTGGCTCTTATTTTTGAAGTGAAAACTTCTATAAGCGTGTTGAGCGATTTTTGGTAGGGGAAAAACTTATGGATTCGCGATCATCACCGAACGCTTTCCATGAGCTATGTATACTGTGTATATATGTGTACTTTTTGGGTGAACAAAAATCATGGAACTCGCGTCATCGTTACCGAACGCTGTAGTCTCATAGTTACTTCTTATAAATCTGTATAAATCTTATTGCTACCAAACCCCACAGCTGAACACTGTCTCTTAAGATACAGGTAACCCTAGTTTAAGAGGCAGGGCTCACCAATTATTGTTCACCAAGTTTGGTAGCTGGTGACTCTGGAGTCACCACACCACACTGATACGGTATCAAAACGGACCTCGAAGAGGTAGCACATAGCCGTATGTTAGGAAAAGAGATTTCAAAAGAAAAAAAAAATTATCATGACTAAGTAGAAAAGCACTCGGATCAGTTACAGGTAAATAACCTGTATAAAGGTTGTAAGATTATGTCCATAAATGAACCGAACTCAAAGAGGTTTAAAACAGGGTTGTATGGCAAACTACAGCCCGCGGGTCAACTTCGCCCCGCAAAGGGTATAAATCCGGCCTGCTAACGTCATTTTGACATAAGAGTGTATCGCTCTCAGAAATTATGTCCATACGTTCGTGACTTAGTGTATGTTTAGGGCCATTGTGAACTTTATTCACTAAACATTCGAATTACAGTAAGAAAAAAAAAATGGCGCTGCTGGTGCAAATTTCAGCCGAAAGACGTCCACTGCTGAACATAGGCCTCCCCCAATTGGGGGGGTTTGCCATAATCGCTTGGCAGGCGGGTTGGCGATCGCAATATGGTGTTAAAATGCATAGAGGATGCGGATGCCCATTCTCTAGTAAGTCCCTTAGTGGCCTTTTACGACACCCACGGGAGGAATCCGGCATCACACGGTACTATAACCTATATCCTTCAACATAATTGTAATTGATAGTTTGTTAAGCAATTAGGGTGCTCTTAACATACAACGAACAAAGTAGACTAGAGTATTTCCCCGACGACCTACATCAGAAATTACAATTTCTATCGACTACCTATTTGGCAATTTCTGGCTAACTACTTCGACTGGGAGCAATTTGATTTGAATACACAGATTGCAACACCGGTATTGCACGAAGTTCTAGCCAATTGCCTTCTTCATTGGCCATCTCATGTGTATTAGCCGCCAATGTTTGTGACAGTTAGAAGTAATTTACACCAGGCTCGTATGAACTTGTATAACCTCGTGGATGTCACCGCGCTTGTGTGTAAAGGCTACCGCAGACATGCGCGATGCGACTGTGCGACGTGATTCTGGTAGTACAATTTCCATGAAGTTTCATAGAAGTTGTTATACTAGTGTCGCGTCGCGCCTGTCTGTGGGAGCCCTAATATAGAAGGAACCAGTTCCAAGCTTTCGAGAGAACGCCACTGACTCATGCACAGGTTTTGCAACATTTTGTATACTGTTGCTTTGTGGGAGGTAATTATTATTTGAATATCTGTGTGTTGCATTAGCATGCTCAGAAAACAGGTCATTATGACATGAATTCCCGTGGGTGTTTTGAAATGTGATTATGGGGCCAGCAGTTATTGCGCTGTAATCGGTAATGATGTGCTCTTTAATGTTGGCTTGGTTGCCTGTGGCTAAGTAATAACAGCCACAAGCGTTGATCGATTAGGTTAAGATTGCGGTGGTTGGTCCGTGGATGGGTGACCATCTTAACATACCGAGACTCTTCCGTGCCTCGGAAAGCACGTTAAGCCGTTGGTCCCGGCTGTCATTCGTGAATCTTTGACAGTCGTTAGGGGTCGTCCCACACACAACGGACCAAATGGGAGTCTAAGTGCGGAAAAGGGAGCTCCATCATCATCATCATAGGGGTTGTCAGAAGCCCGAAAGTCTGACAACCAGTCTTACCAAGGGGTATCGTATTACCCCGTCGTGGAGCTTAGATAGGTAGTCTCTCCATGTGTAGCTGCATCTAATTAGACTGGAATCCGACTCCAAAGTCCAACATAGTGGGGAAAAAGCTATGAAGATGATGATGATGAGCTGTTTAATGTTTTTATCTGGTAATCTCTCTCTGGTAATCTAGTATCTTGAGTTCGAGCCCAAGGCACCTCTGACTTTTCGGATTCATGTGCGTATTGTATAATTATCACTTGCTTAAAAAACAGTGAAGGAAAACATCGTGAGGAAACCAGCATGCCTTTTTTTTTTAGGGTGGGAAAATATCAAATAACTTCTCCCGCTGTGGGCGTAGCGGGAGGGCGTGTCAGACTTTTACTGACTAAAACCCACCCAAGTTCCTTCAGTTGCCTGTGCGCCAGGGCCGCGGTATTGCGGCAAACCCGCAACACTGGCAGGCACCGGTCCTCGCGGACCCCGACAGTGCGTGCTGACACCTCTTTGAGGCGCGCGTGGAACACAACACGCCGTCGACCCGGGCCTTGTCCTTACCAGACGGCGAGCTGCCCATAGCTCGCTGTCCGCAAGCCCACGCCTACTGTGGCCGGGAATCGGCTATCGATTCCCGCCGCCCAGGCGTCTCCTGCGGCGACTAGGGGCGTGAGGGCGCACAGACTGCCGCTCCCTTACGCATTCCGCCTCCTCCTTCGCGAGCATTACTGCTTCGCAGAAGGAGGTGACTGCCTCCCAAGCACTCTAGCTCCGGACCATGGCCAGGGCCTCAAGTCTGCTATTACAATAGTGTCAGAATGGTCTCTTCATTGTGAGTTTTTGACAGATTTGCCATACAAACACTGTCAAATACTCACAATGGCGAGACCATTCTGACACTATTGTAATAGCAGACTTGAGGCCCTGGAACAGGGCCGGAAGCGAGAGATCGCCGCCGCCGATTGCCTCCGTGAGGACACGGCGGTGCTCTGCCCAAGCCGGGCAGACCTCCACCGTATGCTCCACCGTGTCCTCCGGGCGATCCACACAGTGTTAACACCCGGGCGTTTCCTCCCGCCTAAACATGCATGCATGAGAGATATTTCTCGTCGGTATGTGTAGTCAAGGCAGAGGCCCATGAGCGGCATAAAAAACAGGCACTAACTGATCGCGTACAAAGTAAGCTTAGTCTTATAGAGGTATGAGATTTAGGGTTTAAAGTTCACTCATCCTCCATAGAAAAGGGAGGATCCTCCGATCAGACGGGTGTTGTGTCTGGTGGGCAACTGCCCGACTTTTTTTTTTTTTGTTGCGGATCCATTGCAATTAGCTAAAAGCTTTGACTGCTTAACCGAGCGTTGGCGGGGCCAGAACGGCCTCTCGCCAGTTAACAAAAGTTAAATAGCACAGCTAAGGGCGTCCCATAGAGGGACTCGAGCCTAGGCTTAAGGCGCTACTGATCACTGAACAAGAGGGGACTTGTTGCAGGGCTTTAAATACCGTAAAATGGGGTGAATAGACACAGTTTTCAACTTCTACACTGATTTTCTTACATATTTTGAATGCAAGCTGCTATTAAAACATTTGCATATTGTGAGTCTCGTTGTAATTTATCAAATACTAATACTTACAACATGTATAAAACAATTGAATTCTTCATAAATTACGAAAAAGTACGCAATTTCTATTTACCTGGAAACTGGGGTTAAAAGACACGGGAGAGGGGTGAATAGAGAAAAAATGCTAGGGCTGTCAAACTCACTATTGTTGCGGGATATAGGTATGGGTGCTGCGTGTATGACAAATAAAATAGGTATATGATTACTTAACAAAATTATAATGTTATCAAAGTAGGTAAGCCAGGTATTCTTACAACAACAAAAATTAAAAACTACAAAAATAAAACTAAAAAATTATAAACAACATAAAAATAATTAAAATGCTTTAAAAAACTATGCGGTAGCTACGGATTTGGTCAAAAAATCTTAGGTTATAAATTTTAGGTAGGTAGGTACCTACCTAACTGAATGAGATCAAGAAAAATATCAAAAGAAAAAACGAGATTAAACTGTAAAAAAAAAGAAATGTGTTAAATCTTTGGTTGTACCTACCTAATTATGTAAGTATAGATACCAAAGATATAACACATTTGATTATTTTAACCGTTTATTCTCAATAATAAAAAAAATAATAAAGGTAATACCTATGTATTTGAGTAGTACCTACTTATACTAATCTGATTCTATTAAATCTCTCAGAATATCAGCGTCATTCCTATAATAACTAGGCCGTCTTGATTTGGTTATTATATGTGTTTCATTGGAAGTAGTTGGTGCCTTATTATTTAAAAATAATTTTTTTAGGTCTTCATCCTTCACGAGGACATTAGAAATTATTTCAACTTTTTTCTGTTTATTCTCTTTTTTTGCTCTGGATAAATCTTCGTTCCTTAAAACTGTTTCGACGTGTCCAATACCATCTAGATCTTCCTCAAAAACGAATGGCATATTGTTTATGTCGTAGGGACTAGAATGTATGTTGTATGAACAACTTGCCACTTCTTTAGTTTGATTTTCATGTCTGGGTGCTTCATTTTCTTTGTAAATATTGTCTTGTACACCTGATTTTGTTTTTTTTCCTCTACCCTTTCCTTTGACTTCAATTGTAGATGCAATATTATCTTTTTGTTGATTTTTCTCTTCCATTGGGACCGAACTAAATATTTCCATCTGCCCAATACCATCTAGATCATCCTCGAAAATGAACGGCATACTGTTTATGTTGTATGAACAACTTGCCACTTCATCAGTTCGATGTTCATGTCTGGGTGCTTCATTCTCTTTGTAATTATTGTGTTGTATATATGATTTGGTTTTTTTTCCTCTACCCTTTCCTTTGACTTTATCATTTGATTCATTTTCTTTTTGCGCGTTTTTCTTTTCTATTGTAGCGGAACAAGAGGCAGGTACGTATTCTGGGTCCGTATCAATATAATCTTCATCACTCGAGCATAACACACTCTTCCCTGCCTGAACATTAAGCTTTTTCTTTCTTTTAGGTTCAACTATATTAACGGTCCTGTATCTCATTTCTTTTAACAAATCTATTATTGTTTCATCAATTGCTTCAATTTCTTTCACTTCGTTTTCCCAATCAGGCAACCTTTTTAAAATTTGTGAAGGATCCAGAGGATGTATCCCTGTTTTTCTGAAGCCTGCAATAATATTTGCTTGACTATTTTCCTTTAAAGTTTCCATTAATTTGGATAATAGTTTGGGAAAACAACCTTTCGGAATTGACGATTGATATCGTCCGTCAGTTTTCTTCCACTTTAAAATTATGTTTCGCCATGCTATCTTCATAGGTCTAAAAAATGCTACATCGAGTGGTTGCGTAATGTGCGTGGAATTAGCTGGTAGGAAAATAAAATGTATATCCTTTTCTTGACATGTTCTTATTAAATCAATAGAAAGATGGGATGATAAATTATCGCCAATTAAACACTTTTTACCTGGTTTGTTTTCGAAAAACGGTAGAATCATAGTCGTCACCCAGTCCTCAAATATTTTGGCATCAAACCATCCCGAATGAGTCCTGTTATAACGGGCCCCTTTTGGCCCATTTTTTGTCCAAGTATCATATAAGTTTTGTGCCTTATAAACTACGTAAGGGGGCAGAGTTTCTCCAGCTGCCGTACAGGCCATCATAATTGATACAGCTGATTTGGAATGGTTCATAACTCTCTCTGGGTATTTCGTTCCCCTCTTTGTAATTATCTTTTTTCGGCCGGGATCATCCGCCAAATTGGTCTCATCGTAGTTCACAATGTTACCAATGGGGATATCACTTATTGATTGTTTTAACTGTTCAAAATACTTGTTTATAATGTCTGAAGAGACTGCAGCTCGATTTCTTTTAATATTCTGCGATACCCTCTGTTATATCTTATCCTGATGCCTTTTTAAAAAACCTTTGGCAAATTCCGGCCCAGGCATGTTATCTTTAAACCGTTTTTCTGTAACGCCTAATTTATCTAAATAATTTTTAACTAATAATCTTAAGTCGTATACTTCGAGAGGATATCCCCATTCAGCACATAAGTTAATATATTTTATAAATGCTAGTTCTGTGTCTTCAGATAATACTGTCTGGCCACCTTGTGTCTTCATATTCTTTATGCTATGTCTATACAAGACAGATTTGTCAATTTCAAACTTTTGAGCTATGCCACTCAAGGAACCACTACCGTCATTATATTCTCTAACAGCCTGCTCTATTAATTCTTTAGGATACCTTTTATATTTCTTGCCACGAGGATCAGGCTTATATATCCGCGGCATGGTGTGCGCAGCGCGATGAAACGTACCTGTTGAAAACGTAATGTTATAAAACCACCAAATACAATAAGTGATACTACCAGTATTTATCAGTAAATATGTATCGCTTATTGTATTTGGTTATGTGAACACGAAGTATATTCACTACGGATAGGGTACATTTTGTCTGATGTCCTACCAAATGGTACTAAACTTTTGGTCTGGTGTTCTTGAGTGGAGACCGCGAATCGGCAAACTTAAGGTAGGGCGCCCTCAGGCTAGGTGGAGCGACGATCTTCGCAGGGTGGCTGGTAGCACCTGGATGAGAGTTGCCGAGAATCTAGCTAAATAGCGTGCAATTGGAGATACCTATGTCCAGCAGTGGACTGCTATAGGCTGATGATGATGAGTAAATGGCTTTCCCACGTTTTAAACTTTTGTTCTAAAAGTTTCAAATTGCTTTATTAAACAAAGTAGGTAGGTACCTAGGTAATAAATAAACGATAGAATTTATTTTGACAACCCTAAAAATCATGTTTCTATTAACCCCTTTCTCGTAGCTATTAACCCCTTACTCGTGTCTAATCACCCCTTTCTACGTTTCTATTGACCCTAAAGGCGTTTCTATTCACCCCTCACTCGTATCTATTCACCTCGAATTTGAGAAAAAATACCAGTGCCCGGATTTTAATTTAATTAAGAACAAAATCTTTGAACATATTTACTCACCTTTTTATCACAAATAGACAACACACGTAATATTCCAGTAAATAAATTTACACAACGTTAACGCTGCAGAACTTAATGTTTAGCAAAAGTTTTTCACCGGTCTTATTCACTTGTACGCACACGTTCACTTTAACGGCTTTTTTCTATAATGTCATCAAACTTGAAGTTTATTTATGGGTTGCCAAAATAAAGGAAAAAAGTTGCCGTGTATGAAAAATACAGATACTTATATGTTACCAGGCTATAAAAAAACCTAGATACAAAAATAACTAATGACTGGAAGTGTGTCTATTCACCCCGCGATTTCTATTCACCCCATTTTACGGTACCGGTAAATTTTCATTACCTTGTATTGACAGAGTTAACGTTATTATTAAAATAACGGTATCCGATTTAACGTTATTTATGCGACTGTTCATTTTATCGTTATTTTAAACGGGTGAGATGGAAGTAGTGGGGCCTGAGGCGTGAGGCGCGGCGGGAGCCCGCCCTCGCGCCTCTCTAATGCCGTGCCGATCAAAACGTTGCCTGAATCTGCCTGATTCTTACCCACAGAACGGCAACGTAGCTAAATTAACGTTAGTTATCGTATTTTTGTTAAAGTGAATTAACGTTATATTACTGGTAATGTTATCAAGTAACGTTACATTTTTGTAACGTTAGCAGGCTTAAAATTGAAATTTAACGTTACGTAACGGTTATTTTGTTATTTGGTAACGTTAACAAGCCCTATTCCAGAGATTAGCGCGTTCAAACAAACAAGCAAACTATTCAGCTTTATTATATTAATAATATATACATTACTCATTTAATATCGCAAATTAAGCTGAAAAGTCAAATGTCAGACGTCAACGTCATTCTTTCATGATTACGTCACATTTAATTACCGTTGCGTCATTATTTAATTATCCTTGCAATGCTTATTTTATCTTAGCGTTCTATTAGCCTGTGGTCAGGGTCCATCGGTCCATTCAACTGAAAATGATGCCACGGCGGTATCTAAGCGTAAACATAAGCGTGCAAGATGATTCCTGACATTTATAAGGCTCGTTCTAGTGAGAACTATGGCTGGGCGTTTGCAGTAGGCTCACTCAGTCTTCTCTTGGCTCCAACTTGCGGACATAAACAAAACACTGCTGGTGAAATGTGGATGTTCTGTTACATCTCAAACTTCTCTCCTTCGGACAGTGGGTACAGGCGTGATGTAATGTTACTGGATGGTATGTTACTCACAACAAACTTGCATGTCAAAAAAAAAAAATGTTTTGTCTGTCATGTAGATTATAAAAAAATATTGGACACGTATTTTTGATTTTTTTACGTAATCAAAACATTACGGCGATATATTGAGTTCAAATGTGGCATGACGTCACTGCTCGCTAGATTTTATAAGTAGCTGTGACGTAACGAGCCCCCACTCCCCAAGTTTAATGTGTTTTATCAAAGTTATTTTTATTAATATGATAAAGCAAAAAATACGTGTCTAATGTTTTTTTATTATCTGATTGTCGGACTAAACAGATTTTCTTTTTTTTTTACCCATGAAACATCCCTATTAGGTGAATTTCCAGTCGTAATTTCTTTTGAAAGCTGAGAAAAAATCGCGGCATTTTAGATTCCCTAGTTCAAAATCAAAATCAAAATATTTTATTTCACATAAACCTACATGGGCACTTATGAAACGTCAGAAGCTAGGTGCACGGTTCGAGTTAGTCGTTTCCTATGGAGAAGAGCCGGCAAGAAACTCCACGGTTACTCTTTTAAAAATAATTGGCTTTACAATATTATTAAATAAGTTATAAGAACAGCTAGTAGAAGTTTATGGTGAAATTTCAACACTGCCGCTTCAAAACTTACTGAAACCGCAGTAAACCTAATCTTTCAAGGTATAAACCAATAAACAGTGCATTTAATAGGCTTTAAATATTATATAACACCACGTGCCCACGTGTAACCGTAGTAAAAAGAGAAAGTTTGTTTGTGTGATTGTATCTCGAGACCCAATTTGAATAAAACTCGGGCAATTGCACAGCTCATTACAATCTCAGATACTTTTTCTAATAGTAATCAAAGACTTTGTCCAGTGCCAGATAAGTATTACAACAGAAATCAATAATTCAATCTTTAACTATCTATTTATATAAAAATCAATTGCTGTGCGTTAATCTCGCAAAAACTCGAAAATTGCTCGACCGATTTGAATAATGTTTATTTTGTTTTGATCGCCTCTGGGGCCTCTGGGATTGGGGTGGATTTGGAAAAAAGAAAAATAGGAAAACCAAAAGGCAGCCGAAAAAAAAAAACTAAATTTGTATGGAAATTCAAATCTGTGTCAGGTCTTTGCTAAAGCCCTTCAATAGAGGAACACTACCTTTGCCGTCTAACGGTCCCTGCGAGTTGGCTTCGGCCCCTCGTACGCCTTCTCCGGGAACCCAGAGTCCCGAGAAATGTCAAATACCCTTTTTTTATCTCCGTGTAAACCTTAAAGTCATAATAGGCATCGTTATGAACCTTGATTCTAGGTAAGTAAGCATGCTTCATCGCCATGCATTTAAAATCAGGGAAGATAGCAATCAAACGCAAGCCCATCCCATGGAACTAATTTTAAAGTGATGTCTTGGTGGTGTACACTGCAAAAATATCACTGTCAGTATTCAAATTCTGGACAATAAAGGCCTACGCACTCCGGGACGGAATGGCAGAGGATTTAAATTTCTACCAAAGGACATTCAAACTTACTTATACCCCATTTATTATAACATTAGACAAATAACTGTTCTCACCCTTTCGTTATTTCGATGTAAACGTTTAATAAACGCCGTTATTTCACGATAAATACAAAGCACAGTAATCTATTTACCATTTACATTAAAAAAATAACTCTAAAGTGCAGTAATTTCAACAATATTACACAATAACTGTTGTTATTTAGCCGTTATTTGTCTAATGCTATAGTAAATGGAGTATAGTAGGAATACGATCAGGGCTTTAAATACCGGTACATTTTCATAACGTTACCTTGTATTGACAGAGTTAACGTTATTATTAAAATAACGGTAATCGACTGAACGTTATTTATGCGACTATTAATTTTATCGTTATTTTTAACGGGTGAGATGTAAGTAGTGGGGCCTGAGGCGTGCGGCGCGGCGGGAGCCCGCCCTCGCGCCACTCTGATGCCGTGCCGATCAAAACGTTGCCTTGAATCGATTCTTACCCAAACAAAGGCAACGTAGCTAAAGTACCATTAGTTATCGTATTTTTGTTAATGTTAATTAACTTTATATTACTGGTAATGTTATTAAGTAATGTTACATTTTTGTAACGTTAGTAGGTATAACATTGAAATTTAACGTTACGTAACGGTTATTATTTTGTTATTTAGTAACGTTAACAAGCCCTGAATACGATATAAATGCCAATGTTTTAAATTAATTCCGTGGTGGCATCGAAAGGGATTTCTTGACATGGCTTTGAAGAGCGCGCTAAGGGATCCCGCGGCGGGATGCCGCAGCGTACTGCGGTATGCAACGGCACGCCGAAGGACGCCGTGACATGCTGCGGGGTGAGGCAGTGTACGCGGGCACCGCTACCCACTTCGCACGTATTTATTTTGAGGAGACAGATTGTCGCAACATGGAAGAAAAATTAATCATACTTCGGCGTGACGCAGTATGCCTCGGCACATCGCGGGATATCTTGGTAGGCCGTCGGAATGCTACAGTATCTAAGCGGCTAGTGTGCACTGACCGGTAGCAAAATCTTCTGTAATTCCGTCCCCGGTGTGCAACATCTATATGAATTGACTGAATGAACACACAAAACGAATGAATTTTCAAAGCAATTAATTTCCGCAGGATGTTTCCTCAGTCCTTGTTGGAATCAAACTCGATAAAGTAAAAGATTTTCAGTCCATTAGGCTACAAGGCTCAATTTACACGACCTGTATTTGCCACTAGTATCAGTCGTACAAATGCCGGCTTGCGTGCACCTCTTCGTTGCCTTACGAGCAATTTTAATGAGAATTTCTGCAGTTTGGATCTGTTTGCTTTACCGCAAGGAAAGTTTAGACTCATGTTACTTAACATATTGAAAAATTTATGTGATACTGTTGTTCCACTTATGCGGCACTATGCTGGCAGCTTGACGTATTAATATTACTAACATCTTAAACAACAACAATACAACAATATGGAATATTATTTTGGGGTAACTCAACCGAAAAAGAAACAGCTTTTAAGGCTCAAAAAAGATGCTTACGGGCGATGTTTAAGCTTAAAACAACCGACAGTTGCATGCTATACTTTAAACAGTATAAAATACTAACACTACCATGTTTGTACATACTAGAAGTAGCTGTGTTTGTTAAGTCGAACCCTAAGCGTTTTAAACGTCTTGCCAATGTATTTTCACGTAATAGACGTGATAATACCCTACAGTGTCATCATCCCGCTAAGACAGCACTAATGCGCAAAAGTGTCTACTGCATGGCTCCAGTCATATATGATAGAATACCTAAAAGCTGGAAAGAATTGCCGCTATCATTATTTAAAAAAAGGCTTCGAAGATTTTTAACGGTCAAAGCATACTATAGCGTAATAGAATTTTTAAGTAAAAAAAATTTTTGAAACTTACGACTGTTAATATTGTTTTAAAATAAGAATTATGTTAGGTTTTGCAGTGTTTTGTTCAGTTTGTTAATGTTTAGATTAGTTTAGTGGATTAATTCATCCGTAATGTTTGCATGCCTACTGGTAAAATATGGCAGAACTTATTCCCTGTATCACCAATATGTTCGGGCGCCTCGCTAAACCTCATAAACTCCTTCGACAGAGGCCTGCTTGGCGTTCCCTTTATACTAACTCGTATAATTTATGCGACGAGTGTGTGTGTGATAAATAGAAAATCAATCACATTACTTTATATTTAAACTTTAATAATATTAAGCAAAATTACAAGCGATTCATAGGAAAAAACTGTACCCATATTTGCAAAAATAAAATATCTTATCTTATCTTATCTCAACTTTTTCTATAAGTTCAAATAATTCATCAGATTTTTATTCATCAGACTTTCATACAAAAATAAAAATATTTAAATTCATAGAACAATGAAATCTTGAGGGTTTGTTTTTGGTTAATGTGTTATGTTTTGTAAAAAATCATAGAACAAAGATGTTAGTAATACAGTCTTGCAAGATTGTAAGTGTTTACTTACCAATAACGCTGTATAATAATAATAATAATTTTAAAAGAGTAAGTATGGAGTTTCTTGCCCATTCTTCTCTATACATAACTACCTTTTGGAAGGGGCAACTAGAATCAATTAACTATTTTTGTAATTTTTGACGTTCAAAAATGCCTTTTACGTGCCTATTTGAAATAAATGATTTGACTTTGACTTTGAATATAATAAAATTATTATAAATAAATATTATTATATTTATCACGTATACCTACAGACATACATAGACGCATAATTATATTACAATTATTGTGGTATCGATACTAATATTATAAATGTGAAAGTAACTCAGTCTGTCTGTCTGTATGTTACGTTTTCACGCCTAAACCGCTGAACCGATCGTTATGAAATTTGGCAAAGATATAGTCTGGTATATGGAGAAGGACATAGGCTACTTTTTTACGCGATTAACGAAATTCACGTGGGCGGAGCCGCGGGCAAAAGCTAGTTGTAATATATATTTTTCTTTTTTATGTGACTTAAAGCCGTAAAAAGAATCTAAGGAACTCACCCATGGTGGCCATAAAGAACTGGTTGGCGACTCCGCCATGCTTGAGGCGCGCGACCCACCGCACCGGAAGTACCCCGAGCATGTCGCGCGCGCGCCGCTGCGCTACTTCCGGTATCGCGTGTGTGCGCGCCGCTTAGTGGCGCATGGTCTGGGGAAAAGATTCTGTGGAAGAAAAAATTTAACATTCAAATAATTATTAATACAGCTGTCAAAGATAGCTTTAAGCGATAAAACCGCCCATAGTGTTACCCTATATAAAACTTCTACATGGAGCGACTGCCTATCTGACCTCCACAACCCAGTAACTGGGTAATACGATACCCCTTGGTAAGACTGGCTGTCAGACTTCGGGCTTCTGACGACCCGTAACGACTGTCAATGACTCACAAATTCGCATCAATTTTGTATTTCTATATTTTTGTTTAATATCACAGCGGTCCTTATCAGAATACCTGCATTATACTGAGATAGGAGCCTTTTTGGCCTAGCACAGGTCTGTTTTAGGGTTCCGTAGGAACCTACAAGGAACCCTTATAGTTTCGCCATGTCCGTATGTCTGTCTGTCTGTCTGCGGCTTAGGTCAGAGAGTCTTAGTACTAGAAAACTATAATTTGGCATGGATATTCATATTAATCACGCCGATAAAGTAGTAAAATAAAATCATGATAAAAATTGTTATTTAAGGTACCTCCTGTACATGTAAAGTGGGGATGTTTTTTTTTTCGCCTTCTCTATGGTATGGGGTAGGTATTATTGGATGGATCTATCAAAAATATTGCGGGTTTGTGAAAACAATTTTTTGATTAAGGGATCCGTTTCTGAAATATTAGGATTTAAAATGCAAATTTTTGCCAGCTAAACGGTTAGTTTTGCATAGGTGAAAAAAATCACGATAGTAGTATATATAACGAAGTTAAAAGGAAAACTATCACAGGCTTCACAAGTTACCGAGTAATAGTCGACCAACTTACATTTACAGTTGAAAAACATGTTCTCCCGTACATTCCGTATGGCAGAACATGTTTTTCAACTACAATGTTATGTTTGTTCTTGGGATAATTTCATACCAAATACGGAACCCTTCATTGTGCGTAGTCCTACGCGCACTTGTACGGTTTTTAGTTATTATTACAATTTATTAATATTATATTTTTAATGTAAATATTGTTAGTTTTAAATGCACCTTTTTACTGTTAGTTTTTCTTGTGTGTGTTCCAAATAAAATATTTTTGTTTCGTTCTTTCTATCAAGGTTGGTTTTTAGTTACAGTCTACCTGAAAGCGAAGATTATTAATTCTTAATAAATTATTAATTCAGAGACACACAATTTGATGATTTGTTAAGTTTTTCATGGTCGTATTAGGGAAATAGTAGCCATATTAAGTAACATCGGTACTAAACAAAACGAACAATTAAAACAAAACGCAACTAGATGACTAAATTGACATATTTCCACTTCCTCTAGCCATTATGCTATGCCGAAATTAAATTAGCAAGCGTTCAGCGGTTCGTACAATTAGAACAATGTACTTAAGGTCTCTGCACACAGCGGGCGCGGCGCGGCGGGACGGGACGCCGCGCCGACGCGACGCTGAGCAGGGCCTCAAGTCTGCTATTACAATAGTGTCAGAATGGTCTCTTCATTGTGAGTTTTTGACAGATTTGCCATACAAACACTGTCAAATACTCACAATACTAATGTCACTACTAATGTCAGCAGACTTGGGGCCCAGTTGTAATGTACTAGATATTACGGACGACGCCACACAGAGCGTCGCGTCGCGTCGCGTCGAGCCGGACGGCCCTGTGTGGCGTCGTCCGTAATATCTAGTACATTACAACTGCGCAGCGTCGCGTCGGCGTCCCGTCCCGCCGCGCCGCGCCCGCTGTGTGCAGAGACCTTTGTTCTAAAGTACTTACCTATCTACCCACTAATTTGAACCTCGTGTGTGGAGTTTATCAATGTTAAACATGTTTCAAAATGCAGGTGGTTTTAGAAATTTTATGGTTACGTCTAATGCTAACTGCGTTGCTATTGTGAAACATTGCCGAAATGTGAAAAATACTGCAAAAAATTCCTACTTGCTTGCTTTTAGCACAATAGTATGCAGATTTCCTTGCTTATAGCTGATTATTTCAATATCTAAGTACTAATCATTGGAAATACTACACAAAATAAAATATTAATAAATAATAATAATTTCTTTATTTGCAGACCTTGAAGTCCATAGTGTTAGTAATAATATGAAATATACTTATTTAACTATTATTAGTAACACATAATCAAACAACAAACAATAACATACAACATAACAAAAATAATATAAACAAAACAAGATGCCCGTCCTATTTCGAGACCTGTGTGTGTAGTCTCACCCATCGGCCAAGCATCGGGCAGTTCCACCGGTCACTCAATGCCCTCAACATGCTGTGGGAGAAGTAAAGAAGTAAAAAAAAAAAAAAATTGCTAAATAGGACTAAAGAAAAATTACGTAGGTAAACATAGGACATATGTTTATGAGCAGACAAAACGGTCTACCCTCTTTCTTGTTCGTTTTTTGCTATCAGTACCGCTATCACTGTCACTCGCAACTCGATTCTGTTCCCGACACACGAAACTCACTGTTCCCGACACACGATTCTGTTCCCGAAACTCACTGTTCCCGACACACGATTCTGTTCCCGACACACGAAACTCACAGCTCGCGAACTTTTTTCGGCACTTCTTCAGTTTTTATACAGCTGAACCACTTGATTCCAGGCTCTCGACAGTTGAAACCCATCATCTCGGTTGTAGTTCCTATATTTGGTAGCTATGTTTGGTTCAATAGTTTCTCTAATCAGTCTAGGAATATAGTGCGTTCTGTGGTGTATCGGGAACTCGAAAACAAAAAGTAAACATGGTAAATATCCCGTTTCAAGTGTTAATAGTAATGCTAATAGTTTAGTATCTATTCTAAGGACTCCAGTAACAATATTTATATTGAAATTCTGTCAACTTAACGACCAGCAGTCGTGATTACACACCGTAGCTGTTAAAGGAAGTACTCGTAGGCAGTAATGTGGGGTAGGTACATAAATCCTTGCTAAGCCAATTTGATCAAGGTTTTAACACGTCAGAACACCGTTCACTTGAGTGTAAACATTATATTTTATGCAGTAGGTAGGTACTTGAGATAATAATGTCAAGTTCTTAGGAACTGGATTTTGAAAGAAAGGATTAGAGGCTGAACTGACGTCACAAAGGAGATTGTGACTTTTAGAAAAATTGCAATTGACACTTCGGTACCAAGGCAACATGAAAACTCAAACTCAAAACTCAAAGTAATTATTTCAATTAAACCTAATACAGACACTTTTGAATTGTCAAGGGGTCGGTCAGTCAGAAAGATGAAGCTAGTTGCCCATTTCAAAGCGTAATAGGTTCCTATGGAGAAGAACGGGCAAGAAACTCCACGGACACTCTTTTAAAACGAAATATTGTTACAAAATATGGGTTACATCATTCATGTTAAACATATACATGTGAGAACAATGTAGAAAGACGTGCACGTTAGAAGCGTCCTTAATAAAAACAATTCAAAAATTAAAAGCCGTGGCAGCTAAGAGACACTACTACAGCTACGAAACAAAAGAAGATCAATATTTTGTATGAAGAAAATAGCCTTCGTATGTATATTGAGTTACTAGCTGACCGCAAAATACTAGGAAAAACCAAGGAGCATGATCTTTTACGAAGAACTATAAAAGATAATGAATAATCTACGTAGAGAAGTCCTGGAACGGTTTAGAAATGGATACGAAGGCGGTAGAAATGGTACGATATCCAGGGTCGCGGAGGGTAGCGACAGTGAAACACGGATCTCCTTGTGCTGGAGATATTATGGACGAAGAAGGATCATCGTAAGGATAGGACCTGAGTACGAAATATCCGTGAGTCTTCCCAGCGCGGAGTGTATTTTGACAATACAACAATATTTATTGTTATTTACGTGCGTCAAGCAAACCAATTCTTCAAGGATATGAAGCTGATGAGAAAATGGATTACGAATTTAAGGATTCTGAAGGCAAAGGAAAGGAAATCCTTTGGAGGATTGTAATTGAAAAGCGTATAACTCAATTGGGGTGCTAGCTGGGTGGTATAGGATGAAAACAAGATCACCGATAGACGTGGAATAACTAATTTTACATAAGAATAATTTTAGATAATTATTTATTAACCGTTGAAATATCCCGGCCGAGACTATCCGTAGATTTTAATACGGCTTTCAATCATCTTGTTGGAATTTGATGTGGTTGTCAGATCAATTGATTATTGTTGTATTTTTCTGGAACGATCCCAAGACATATCATCTATCATAGATAAAAACAATGTAGTATCTCATGTATCTATTGATGCGTGAATCTCATAACATAATGTTTAGCTCGATTAACGTTCAAGTCAATATGATGATCATACTATCAGCGTATCCGTCTAAGCGTGCAGTCAATGTCACAGGTCATGTCAGATTAGGGTAAATTGGTACTAGATCATGTATGGTTTATCAGTTTTTAGACACGTGTTGTGGGTGGTTTAACTGCCATGCTTATTTTTAATTTTATATTTTGAATTATTGTTTTATTAGTTTTTACATTGTCTCACATATAGAAGCAACAAGAATAATGTACCCAGGATTTTGTAATATCTTGATTTAAAAGAGTGTCCTTGGAGTTTCTTGCCCGTTCTTTTCCATAGTGATCTACGTATTAGAATGGGCATCTAGCTTCAACTTTCTGACTAACTGACCGTCTCTTTGACAATTCAAACGTGCCTGTAAATAGTTTAATTGAAACAAATGCTTTGAGTTAGAGTTATCTTAACATGAGTCTAATTCAAACTATAACTAACTATAAACTACAACTATCTCTATTTTAAAGAAGGGATTTTTATATGATACGGTTTGACCTGAAAGAGGGGCTCATGGCCGTTAGCGTTAAGCTACGTATGCCGCGGCTAGTTCGAGGATGGGTGACCATCAATTACATATCGAGACCCCTCCGTGCCTCGGAAAGTACTTTAAAAGCCGTTGGTCTCGGCTGTCATTCCTAGATCTTTGATGGTCGTTATGAGGAGTCAGAAGTCCAAAAGTCTGGCAACCACTCTCACTAAGGGGTAGTGTAGTATTGGTTAGGACACGACATGAAAAAGAGTTTGCTAGAGTAGCCTCTTTTTTGGGCTTATTCCACAAATCCCCCCTGAAAATCCCTCTTAGGAGGAAAAGTGGAATCTGAAAACAGTCTAGAATTCACCCCTGATAATCCCGCTAAGGGGGGAAAACTAGAATTGAAAAAACAAAAATAACTTATTCCAAGATCCCCTGAAAGTGATTTTTTTAGATTAGGGTTCAGTTTTTTCCACTGAGGGGGATTCTCTCAGGGGGGATTAGTGGAATAAGCCCTTTTTGCACTGAGCCACTACAATGTACTACTTCAAATGAGGCGAGGCGTACAGAGGCCCTAGTGTGAGTTTATTTTAACCATCTCGAATTTATGCATCGAGCGCGTTCAGCACTCCGATTGGTGAAGGGCCAATCGGAGGCCAATCGGAACGACGAACGCGCTCGATGCGTACCTAAAATCGAGATGGTTAAAAGAAACTCACACTAGAGCCTCTGAAGCTAGGTGATACGTTTCAAGTTAAGGCTCCTACAAACAGGCGCGACACGCGACGCGACACAAAGGTACCGCGTGTCTCGCGACGAGCTGTGCCTCTGTGTCGCATCGCCTATCGCGCCTGTTTGAAGGAGCCTTTACGAGTACAAATATGACATTTGATGTTATTGCAGTACAATTACAGTCTGAACTCTGATTGATAGGTTAATCAAAACAGTCGCTTCAATGCGCGCCTCACATTATTTAGTAATGTCATTCTCAACATATTTCCCTCTCGCTCGAGACTCGAAACGCGGTCACGTAATGTTCATTGCAGAATAAATTCCTATTGTAATTTGTAGCATGCATGTCGCTCCCTCTCCGTCCTCATCCTAAGATAGTTTTACAAACACGGAGAGTGAGTAATGCAACTTCGTGATTGCCGCGACATAAAATTTGAAGTAGTACGATAAAATGTCGAGCCGCTCTTACATTTTGACGTCATGTACGGGACAAATGTACCGCCTCTTGTATGTCCTACTCAACACGAGTATCGTGTTACTAGTTACTTAGGTTGTGGAGGCTAATACGCAGTAGCTCCATGTAAAATACTGATATTCAGCTGCATGTGGTTAGAGTGGAAGCCGACCCTCAATATGGTTAAGAAAGAGGCTAGGAAGATGATAATGGTTTGAGCCGAGAGAGCCATGTTCCTCATTCCGTCGAACCACACGGCGGAATGAGGAACCACACGACGGAATGAGGAACATGACGTGAGAACAGATTTGAGTATGAATATGGATAACTTTACCTATATATAGTTTAAGGGGGAAGCGAAGGAAAACATCAACGCAGGGGGCTCCAAAGTCATGTACTTACTGAATCCATGGTAACCGACTTCGCGTCAATGTCCCTTCTGTTGGCAACACTAACAAAAGTAAAGCAGTAGATATCTTAATTTTAAGGTTGGCAACATTTGCCATTATAATTTTTTTATTAGAATAAGTTCATTCGTTCTGTTCACTCAAATCATCTCTCTCTCTCATTTATATACAGTAGTCTATGCTCTCTCTCTCTCTCTCAAAATTGGTTGCTTGTAATATAGACGTGTGTTTCTTATGTCTTCGTACAATAAACTTCTAAAAGTGGAGAAAACTATTTTAAATTCTGCTACCAGCCTCCGCCTACTATCTCCAGCACCGAAGAAAAACCTACAGTCCACGATTCCTTCACCTTCCATCCTGTATAATTTACGTCAGATAAAAATAAATAAATAAATAAAGCGTAAAATGTAATATAAGAAATTAGCAGGCAAGTGTGCGTTACGGCTGCATCAAAAAAGCCCAGTTCAGCAAAAATACCAGACAACATTATGCTTGACGCTGATTTTCAATTGGTTTTCCAGTCAAAAGTGGAATAACATTTAAAAGCGTTTATTAAGCGACATTGGTAGCTACAAATTACAACACATTTCGATGCGTAATGTCAAAGGCGCGCAAGAGTTCTTAATCAAGAGTCAATCACACGCGCGTAGTACAAATCAATGTCAATCATTGTTTTCAGCATTCCACAGTGTCACATGAGTGAAGAAACGGAATAGAGACAAAGCTTTCATACAACGGCGCTATGATAGGTGCACTATTACAAGCATGAGGCGTGTGCGTGCGTACCACTGGCAGTTTCGCCGCGTACAAAAAGAAACCCGGTTTATACCAGCTCGGCCAGTTGAATCGCTCAGGGCTACACCGACGGACGTACGCGTAGCGCGTCGTCTTTGTTTACGTTTCAGATTTTATTATTAAAGAAAGTGTAAAGAACTATGGTTTACTTTACTGTGTGTGTGTGAACGATAGTTGAAGGGATAAAAGATAACATTATTGAATGACTGAATTTGATTATAGTTTATTATTTTTAATTTGTAGTGGATAGATAAGTTACCTCATACCTCAACATAGAAAGAAAACTCAACCCGGGCGATGGTGCAAAAAGTTTTGGTATTAATCGTAAATGCTTTAGTGGTTTTTTAGTAAGTGGCACAGAATAGGTACCTACTTATCTCGTAAACGGTGTGATCAAAAACAAAAATAACGACCAAGTATATAAAACTTTTTTTTTTACAATTCACGCCAGATGATTGGTGTTTATGATTTGAAATACGGAGGTAATACCTACCGACCTATTAAATATGTTTATAAATTGAAACACGTAAGCTGATTAACGTTCTGTTTCTTTAGTTTTATCCTCCTGTGCCAACCCTACCAAAAGTAAGTATTCATTTTGCACGCTTTTTAGAAGCTTTGTCTCTGTTCCATTTCTTTATTCTGTGACAGTGCGCTGAGATTCTGTGAGTCTATGATTCATGGAGATTTTCTCATTATTTGCTTACAGCATGCTGGCAAGATAACAGTTTTATTTGTAGTTTATAATAAGTAGTTCTGCGACATGCGTAAATCATGTAGTGTATGATGTGTACATGTAGGGTTTTTAAACGAGGAATTTAATTGAAGGAATGGGTCCACAATGGAAGGGATGCATCAATGGACCATTTGATTTTTGGCTTATTCCATAAATCCCCCCTGAAAATTCCCCTTAGGAGGAAAAGTGGAATCTATAAAAACAGTCTAGAATTCACCCTTGATAATCCTGCTTAGGGGGGAAAACTAAAAATGAAATAAAAAAAAAAAAAACTTATTCCAAGATCCCCTGAAAGTGATTTTTTTACATTAGGGTTCAGCTTTCCCCACTGAGAGGGATTCTCTCAGGGGGGATTAGTGGAATAAGCCTAGTTTTTTTGTACAAATGACATGTATGAAATAAAAACATTACCAGTATTTGGTCAAATCGTAAAAAAAAAAATGCAACAACAGAATTCCGATAAAACGCGAATAATTATATGTTTTTGAGATACGATTGCGTACCAATATTTTATGGTGCAGGTCTATTTGACCGGTACCTCTATGATTTGCGCATTATGGTTTGATAGCGCTATTTACTAGTGCCTTTGCAAGCTCGTATGTTAAGGGCTATGTTGTCTATGCAAGTTTTACTAGCAAATTGCGTTACTTGCTTGAATTTTAGTTTCAAATCATATCTAGTTATCGAGTTCTATAAAATCACTGGAAAGTTTAGTATTTTTCAAAGTAATTATGTTGAAGTCTCCACATATTACGATCTTTTTCCCGTTTGAACATAAGTTAAGTACTTAATAAAAAAAAAAATAAGTGGTGAAAAAGCTGTCTACACAGCCAGCGGTGTTTATTGGCGGTCTATAAATGCATGCATGCCTGGACAACGACGAATTCATAATATGGATACATTTTCATGTTAGTTCAGTAATCGCTAACATGCAGTACCGTTAATATCAAAATAAAATAAAAATGTAAACGCCGTCAATAGTCATAATATAAATAATGAGTGAGTCCCAATGATCAGGGCCTCAAGTCTGCTATTACAATAGTGTCAGAATGGTCTGTCATTGACTTCATAATTGTTGATTTTGACAAGATTGGTAATCTACTAATATAATGGCGTCATTATGACTTTTCCAATGGTCAGCCACTGACACTCCATTGAAAGAATTGGTAATCTCGTACATAATGACAAATGAAACTTCCTAATAAACTTTCAACTTCCTACTACTTCAGATTGCATATAACACTAATAAATAATATGTAAAAATATAATGAAATCTGGCAAGAATAAATGTTCAAAATGCCATTGTAATACAATTCTATTACGAGACCATTGATCGACCAATGATCGATCATTATGAATTTAGCAGATTACGAACTTTTAGCAAAATGACAATTGGATCGTGTTGGAGTGACGAATTTATAAAAATAACAAACTTGGGCCCCAGTGGGTTCGTCTAGCATACCATACTTAATGCTTAGAAATCTTTCGTGTAATAGTCCACCACATACCGCAGAGATTTATAAGATTCCCTTGATATAAACTCAAAAGAAAATAATGACTTCAAGTGATGGTTAACAAGAAGTCTTTTGTTGTTATACCTAAAGCACAATAATTCCCAAGCTGTAGTACCTTTCGAAGTAAACTCTATAGACCTTATAACAACTGCTGCACTCCCTTCCAGGGATGATCGTAAACTATGAAACTTGTTGTTATCAATGCCCGTTCCTTTTTTGTATGAATTGTATTAGATGAGTCCCCATAATGGGGCTGATAATACGACCAAATAATAATTTTATTATTCGTCAAAAGTTGGCACTACAAACAAATGCGGAAATATTATCTCCTTATAAAAAATGTTTACTGGGACATTTAATGAAACAATGACTTTTAGTTTACCAAGATAAAAGTACAATATCCAATTTAATACTAAAATATTTATACTATGAAAGAAGAAAAAAAAACCAGCCAAGTGCGTCGAAATGTATACCTATAAGTATTAACAGTGGAAATATTAATGTTATCTTTACGGAGCGTGCGACTTCTTAAACATGATACGTCACATACGTCACGCTGCACCTGACATTGGATGCTCGCAATGTGAGACGGTTTTTTGTGGAGTTCATTAGTTTTACATAGATAGCAATGATTTGTGAATTAAAATGTAAGATTTCTATACATACCTATTATAAATTAAAGACGCTTTTCTTGGGTGATCGCGTTGGTCTTTTAAACTACGCAACGGATAATGATGCGGTTTTCACCATTATTTTGAGCATTTATTCCGGTAGGTTTATGTGTGATTATTATTATTATGTTTAAATGTCTTTGTCTTGGGCCTTTGGAAGGCGTACAAGGGGCCGAAGCCAACTCGCAGAGGCCCATTAGACGCTTTTAATTAAATGAGGCACAACCGACGACTGGTACACGAAGACTGGACAACCCCCGGTATGTGTAGAACTATAAAACAAAGATATTGGACTATGGGTATGGGTGGTTAAAATGGACTGGTTACCTAAAACTATGGAAGGACTATAGCCCCTGCCTGATCAATGTTTTATTACACACGGATAAAATGGGAGGGGGTGACTTGCACACTCAATAATAGGCCCCCGAAAACGGTCGCTAGCACGTAGTGACGTAGCGACAAGGGGACTAGATATCCTGAGGTGCTTGAGGAGTGGAGAGGTATTATTCCACGGCTCTCAGAACAATCCCAGCGCCCGGAAGATGGTCAAGATCCCTACCAGCACTTACTGGAATACTTCCTACCTCCGAGCACGTTTGCTCTTGCGAATCTCCACACAAGCCGGCCAATAAAGGCAAGAATGAGGTTGGAGCTCAGTTCCCCGTCAGTGTTCACTCCAGCTGGCCAAAAAAGGCAAGCCAGAGATGAGGAACATGACTTCTCCCGGGAGATAGGATCCATGGGGTCGCAACTGCCCAACAGCTCGCCACATGCTGACCTGCGGGTTTCTGTGTCTCTCTTGGTCTGGCTCCTCACCCTAGATCCGTTCCAGCAAAGTAAACTCTACCGGCACAGTTCGGAGCGCGCAAGCCCCACCAAGACGTCAACGTAGAGATACGGCGGTGGGGTTATTATTATTTTATGTTTGTTTTTTTATTATTATTTTATTTTATATGTGAACCATAGGTCTTGTATGAAATAATGGGTGTAAAAATACCTTTAAAGAAGCCGAGAGTCACTTGTTCTTCCCGTTATTATGGTTGTTTTTTTTTACTGGACCATATCTGGGAATCTTTTGGCTACGGAGATATCAATTGAAGGTAAAAAGTTCCAAGTTTTTTTTTTAACGTTTTTTTTATGAAAACATGTTTTAAATGTTATAAATTATAACTTTACTTAAAATCCTCCCACGTTAATATTCTCGTTTGAGCACCTATTTTTTGGGAGCCTATGCATTGAGCACCAAAGGTTCTCAAACCTTTGGTGCTCAAACGGTAATACCCCTACCATGATACCTGTACGGTTGCATGCACCCTTAAGCACAATGTTTTGTATACCATAAACAGCGAATTTTCACACCAAAAATAAAATATGTTTACCAGCAATTATTTTTGCACAAAGTTTCTTAGTTTGAGATACAGAATGCGTAGAAGACGGCATAAGGCCCAGATATATGCCAGTGACCTTGAGTGGTTAGCTTGCGTGTTCTGCTGAGCTTACGCAACGCGTCGTACGTCCAGCCATTAATAGGACTCGCCCATTCAGGAGCGCTGTCCCAAATAAGACGCATTTATTAATTTATTATACATAAAACAAAAGGTATTTTTAATAAAAAACGTATACTAAAAGATCAATAGTTAAACTATCTTTAAAAAACGCTTGATAGATTTTGCGTGATTCTCAGTTTTTTATCCGCGTTAAGACATAATATTAGAAATTAATTTCACTATATAATATAAACATAATCTAAAATATTCACATATTAAGGTATTAAGAAAATGCTCTAATTTAACATATATTTTTTCCAAATCACTAACACAACTCGTTTAGACGTGATCTGCAGTATAAAATCATTAAAAGTCGGCTATCGTCGCCTTAATGAAGAGTCTTAACCCTGTTTACTAAGAAATACGAATAAAAAATTGCTGACGACAAATTAGCACGTTTACAGGATTTGCGTATAGTATTTACACGGTTATCAGAATGAGGAAGGTAAAATAATATTAATATACTAGACTATGTTCTATCATTAGCTTATGGAAATATATATATTTGTTATTTTCCTCCTACCGAAAAAAAAAATGCTTGAGGTGGTACAGCGATTATGAGCATTGCGAATTGCTAAATTTTGTTATTGAATTAACAGCAAAAACTATATAGAATTGATCTGTTTTGTGCGTTAAATAGTAAAATAATGAAAAAAAAATGGTTTATTGTTATTGGTGAGAATAAAAAATAAAAATAAAACAATACGATTCAATAACTTATATAATATAATTTTAGTGACTTTTAAATATGTTATTACGTAATAATAATAATGCAAATAAGTTATGCAAAAAATGTATCCTTACACTAGAACGCGTACACATCAATTCTATATGGGAATATTTAAGTATTGTAGTAAAATACTTTATGAAATAAATTCCGGAGGTAATGTCTACCCAAAATATAAAAACTTTCAAACTACATAAGATATTTTTCATGATTTTTTTTTTGAATTTTTTTTTAGAGTAAATACATATCCAAAAACAAACTTTTAACTGGCATATGCCAGCTATATATGTGAAAAAATCACAACAACTGTAGTATATATCATAACGAAGTTAAAAGGAAAAGTATCACAGAAAAGTTGGCTTTTACAACGTATCGAGTAATAGTCTACGGCTTATGTTTAACTTACCACCAAATATAGTAAATGATCACCAAAATTACACATTTTAATATAAAATTATAACCAAAGTTTTAACATCTCGCAATCCTATTTAAGCAATTACGCAAAATAAAATGTGCCAAAACGTAAATTCTGAACAGTTTTTTTTTTAGTTAGTTGCATTTTCTTAAATTAATATCGTCTAACTAGTTCAGTTTCGGGTAGCCCCTTTTATTTCCATATTTTTTTTCTATAATAACCTAGTCGTTTCATAGGAGGTCGCAGTTTTAACCTAACCTAACCTAATATGGCATCATAATACTTTGGTAATAAGCCTACATTTTATGGCAATCACAGTTGTTTATTTAGGCAGAAATAGCGCATTAATTTGCTCGCTAAGATTTGGTGATCATTTACTACATTTGGTGTTCGAATACATTTTATGGTGGTCATTATATTTAACCCCATAGTCTACCAACTTACATTTGCAGTTAGAATGTATGTTAGAACATGTATTTCAACTACTAAGAGGGCTATCTCGGGTCCACTAGCGCCACTCCTTTAAAAAAATATTATCTCGTGACTGAGAAGGAATTATGAAAAACAAAATTCGATCTAAAGAAAAACGGCCACATTCCTCTTGATCGTATTTTGTTCCTACGTGCCATGAAACTTTATAAAAGGTATTAGAAAATTCTAGACACACTTACCGAGTTAGCTGATTGAGCTGTTTTTCATAATTCCTTCTCAGTCACGAGATACGAGAGACGCTTGTGTACGCGAGACAGCGCTCTTAAGAGGGCCCTTCTCGGTCCGTCTATCGTCAACGCGAGCATGATTAAAAAGCTTGTTATTTCATCCAGCGCAATGTTAATGCTAACAGGCAAGTGAGAACGCAATACCATTGAATGAAAAATAGTGTGCGGAAATTTCATAAAACTTGTTCCGGGAGGGGCTTGTTCTTGAGAAAGCCTTACAAGTTTGTGAAACAAATATATCTTATTTAGAATCTTCATTACATGTGCGATGTTTCTATGGAGATGATTTCTTTATTTTTACAATTTATGAGTACATTATGAACGGCCAAAGTTCAGGCAAAATGTATGCAAATAGCAGATTTTTGGAGGCTTATACTGAATTTGTTTCTCCGAATTTAATTTTTTTGCTTTCATAGAAACCTAGATTATAGTGCACATGATACCAATTAGTTCAAAACTTTCATTGAAAGATGTGTTTCAACGCCATAATCACGTACGAGCGTTTGTATGAAAAGTATGACGGGTTGGCCGCTCTTAATGTTAAGTTTGTTCTTAGAAAAAAATCATCCCAACTACGGAACCCTTCATTGTGCGACACGCATTTGTTATACAATTAAAGATTATTAATCCTATAAAGAGTTGGTGAGTTTGTAATCAACGGAACTACTAATCCGTTTCCGAAAATACTTTCACGAATGGGTAGCTACAGTATTGCCGAGTGTTATAGTTCACGCCAACGAAGCGGGCAGAAGCCATGTTTTATAATATCTTCGAGAGAACGCAGGGTAATAAACATTACCATGACTTGTATTATGATCACCTAATATAAACTAAAATAGAAACACGTGCAAACGAAATGTGCGTGACAAAGACCATCAACCATCATACACTTCATTCATTCATATAGTTCAACTAGTGCTGCATGCCATTAATTACTTAGTTACTACAGCTATAGGAGTTAATAGGTCTGTTCTATATCGAGATAGGCAAGATAGTAAATTATAACTTAGAAAATTGCAGATTTATTGCAAATTGCAAAAAACGTAAGAATATTTGAATTTCACGGCCTACCAGCGCTTGTAAAAACAAAGTTTTTAATCCTACCTGAGGGCCTAGACAATGGCAATCGCTTCCAATCATAGACAGAAAATATTCTGTCTACAATTCCAATGCTTGCTTACGCAATATGCATTGTCTTTGGTCCCTGGCTGGCCCTAACATCAAGCAATGGATTTAATTATTATTAATACGAACGGGATATTTACCATGTTTATAATAATAATATTAGTGACCATGACAGTTTAAAAACTTATGGATTTAATTGTCAAACTTTTATTGGTTGATTACGAAAATTTTGTAGTCAACAAGGAACCCTTATAGTTTCGCCATGTCCGTCTGTCTGTCCGCCTGTCCGCGGCTTAACTCAGAGACTCTTAGTATAAGGGGAAGTTTGAAAGTGGCGCCGATGACAGAAAAGTTGAAAGGACGTCGTTTGGCATGGTATGGGCATGTGATGAGGAGGGAGGAAACGCATGTGACGAGGAGAGTGATGAATATAAATGTGGATGGATGCAGAGGGATAGGAAGGCCCAAAAAAATATGGATGGATTGTGTGAAGAATGATGTGAAAGAGAAGGGAGTGAATGATAGAGTGACGGTTGACAGGGGGGAATGGAAAAGAAAATGTGTTGCGCCGACCCCACGTAACATGGGACAAGGGCAGGAAGATGATGATAAAAAGGAAAACTATCACAGCTTCACAGCTAAGTAGGCTTTACAAGTTACCGAGAAATAGTCGACCAACTTACATTTACAGTTGAAAAACATCTATTCAACTACAATGTTAAGTTTGTTCTTGGGATAAATTTATCCCAAATACGGAACCCTTCATTGTGTGTAGTCCGACACGCACTTGGCCGGTTTTGTTTACTTTCATCATTATCTAAGCACCCGCACGTTCCACTGTATTAGTCAAACAATCACTACATATTATAAAACAAAGTCCTCCGCCGCGTCTGTCTGTCTGTCTGTCTGTCTGTCTGTCTGTTCGCGATAAACTCAAATACTGCTGCACCGATTCTCATGCTGTTTTCACCAATGGATAGCTTGGTTCTCTAGGAAGGTTTTAGTATATAATTTGTTATGTTTTTGTATGCATTTTTGTATGAATTAACGATATTTGTTGGAGGTGTCGGAAAAAAATAAGCCGTCTGGGAGCTTTCAACGAAAACGCTGTCTAAACCCTTTGAGATATAACAAAATAATGTATGGTGGAATTGTGTATCATAAAAAGGTCTTCAAAAAAGTCCGCGATGGCATATGTCTATCTCTTAAGGATAACATACTATATCCATTTTATTGACTTTTTGTAGGTATTTGTTTGCCGAATTTTACTCTTGGAAATACGATTACGATAACAATACGCTATAATATCAGTAGCTATAAGCCAAATTATGTTCGTAGATAAATAAGCTAGCTACTTACGTGTATTTCAAACAGTATACAAGAATATTTATCATAAAAACATTACTAAACACGGCGGCCTTATGATCAAAATTTGTGCATTCCAAAACTTTCGTTACTTTTTCACTGACATATTTATCACTTTTCGATAAACTAACACTCAATACGAAATCTACACTTATTTCTCAGTAATTCTGTATAAGATTCTTCTAAGATTAAACCGTTTTCTCATTGAATCCATTAATTTACGCACGTATAAACCTTGATGAATGTTTACATTAAGCATCGCGTCACACCGCCACACGACCACAGAGTATAGACGTATTTTGTTTTCTTTTTTCGTTCGTTTAGTGGTGTTCCCGCTAAAATGTCAACCGGTCAATTATTAGTCGATTAATCGAATTCTACATCCAGATCGTGTTTGCAAGTACAAAATAAATGTCTAATATTTCGTCCAATTGCGAACGTGACCCTGAGAAAAGTTAGTACTTACGTGAATTATTCTAAAATTATTATTTGTGTCGCAATTTTATTTCGTGTTGTATTTGGTACAATTGATTGCTTTAAGAATTTGAGTGAAATTTCGTATTTTGATTTTGTGTTTGTTATCTTTAGGTAAAGACTCATTCACGTTCAGAACATAAGTACTTTTACTATATTAAATCATTTGTTTCGGTTTCTATTCACATAGTGTTCATGAAGAAACCATAAAACCATAGTTATTATTGTGAAATGTTAAAAGTTTGATGTCAAGCTCGATAGATGGCGTTGACGTCGAAATAGATCTCGCTATGGTTTCGTTACCGCGATTTGGTTGGGGTCTCGCAATTTTAATTAAGTATACCAGCTTAGATCAGTACACTATTGTGGTTTTATTTTCAACCCTATTAGTGTGCACATTAGTTAGATAGTTCAACTCATTACCAGCTCGGTAATAAACACATAGTGAGTCACATTAAAATTAATATTAAGTTAGAATTTTGAGATATAGCCTGGGATATGGAGAGGGTAGTACATAGGGTACTTTTTTATGCGATAACCGACATCCACGCGGGCGAAGCCGCGGGCAAAAGCTAGTGGTTATATAATACCATCTTATAACGTTTAATCTTCACCTTGAACATTCTAATTTATGAGTCTTATCAGTTTAGGATGCCTTATCACGGTGGCAGGTAGATGATGAAGAGACAGTTAAGGCGGTATGATCCGACCGAGATCACACTTACTAGTTATTTGAATCCATGGGAAACATAAAAAACAGTAATATAAAATTCAAAAAAAAAATATTATAAACGCGATTATATCATTTGATTATGTAAACGAAATTAACTTTGCTAGATAGAAAAAAATCCCAAAGTTACCCCATTTCGCAATGTTCAATCAATCTCATAGCTACAAAACAGACGATTTGGTCTCATTAATGAAAACGTAGCACATGTATGTATATTCGCATATGCGTATTCTTTGGCACAATTAGCTGAGTTTGTGAGATAAAATGATTAAAATAATTACTATGTTTGAATACCTACCAAATGCGCGAGGCAACCAATCGCGACTTCGCGAGCCTACTTCATTTGGCGCGAGTGCCGCATGCCGGGATCATACCGCCTTAAGACATTATTATCTATACAGATGCAGCTTCCCAATTATCTCACAGATAAGTGAGATAGTACCTTAGGTGATTTTAATAATTTAATTATTTTTCCAAAAACAGTGGTTTAGTCCATGTTCAACACCACAATCTTTACCCTCGACCATGTCGAACCCCTAAATGTTTCCATTTTCAACCCCTGGGGGTTGAACACGGATTTCAATACATTGGTCTTCTTTTCTTTGTCCATATTCAACCCATTTTTGTTCGGTAACTAATAATGACTTAAAGTATTACTGATATTTTTCCACCAGTTATGGATATGGAAAACTGTGCAATACAATACAGTACTTAACTTTAGTGGTAAATATCACCTATATAGTATCTCGTACTAGTTGAAAAACTTTATCACAGGAGACAGGGCCTTCCGTTTAAATAAAACAGCGTATTGACAATAAATGTGTGCCGATGTTTTTTGGAAAAAGCTAATCAATACTAATTGTAAATGTGAAAGTAACTCTGTCTGTCTGTTACGTTTTCACGCCTAAACCGCTGAACCGATCGTCATGAAATTTGTCAGAGATATAGCCTGGGATATGGAGATGGTCATAATAAGTCTAGTAGGTCATAGTAGTAGTACTTTTTACGCGATAACCGATATCTACGAGGGCGCAGTCGCGGGCAAAAGCTAGTAGGTAATAAAAGGATACATGAAAAAGTAGAAACAAGTTGGTAATTAAAAGAAAGTAACTGTAGGTGTGAGTGGATGTAAGTGACACAACACACCTAAACAACTCGCTCCACCACTGTTGTGTGAAGTGGGTAAGTTGGTACAGTGAGTGCTTGTGATTGCGTATGAGTGTACAGATTACACTGTAGAAGTAGATCGGTTGTACAAGAAGACTTTCAGTAATAAAATAATAAGGTGATAGCAGACTGTCGTAGGTACTGCAGAGGTGTTGCCTGGATTGTTTTGCTAACAGACCTCCATGAATGATTAGAAAGGTTGGGCATAATAATAATAAAAAAAACAAAAACACAATAAAAAAAAAGTCTTTTGTGTTGTTATATTTATTTGTCCCTAAAATAATCCCTAAATCCCGACTTTTGAAATTTTGTCCAGATATTTTATTGTTCCCATAAGACAGTGCGTAGAAAATCCAATGACGACACGGTTGGAGCAGTGGTTAAGCGATTGACTGCTGCGCTGCGTGTCGCGGATTCGATTCCCGCACAGAACAAATATTTGTGTGACCTACAAGTAGTTGTTCCGGGTCTGGCTGTTTGTGTTTGTGAGTTTAAATGTTTGTAAACGCACCCACAATACAGGAGAAATTCCTAGTGTGGAGCAAAGTTTAAAAAAAAAAAATACTAACAATGTGCGAAAAAAGTACACCCGTGGTTACGAGGGTTTAATCTCGAGCTGTATCTTGTGTCGTCTCGCCCCCGCGTTTCACGACCTCGGTTGCCACGAACGTTGGCATACTATTGTATCTAATTACTTCTCCGAAATAAGAACTAGGGAACAGGGAAGTATATTTTTACATTTGTCTGGCGTTAAAAGAAGTGTATTTTTGTTACAGCGTCATAATTACATAAGTCGCACAGTTTAAATGGAACTGGGTTGACCTCGAATGCCAGTGAGTTGCTGTGGGCCAAAATAACCACTAGGCAAGTAGGTATGTGGAGCCCTGACACTTCCAAATGGCGTGGGCGTCGCTATATAAATACCATAAAAGATGGTAGGAAGAAATGGAGAAAACAAAAATGGAGCTAAACTTGACGACAGTAGCTTTCATCATCATTTCAATAGAAAAACGGCCTTATAAGTTAGTTGTGGACGATTGTCGACGTTAGTTTTTAGCAGAGGACATCTCCCAAAATTTTCTTTGGACCGAAAAACTAGAAGCTATAGAAATATCAAAATGAAAACGATTGTCATTACACATTACACGCGTCTGTACTCGTATATGGCTTTACGCTTTATGAACATAAGCAACTAAAGTCGAATTATTAATTCACTGCAGGAAACTGACTGATGCTAGCTGTCAGATTTTTAAATGATAAAGAAATATGTGTTGTATTCTAGACATTTACACTTATACATTACATACGAGGGCTGATTGATAAGTTTCCGAAACGACAAAGAAAAACTTTAATAATCTATTTAAAATTAATTTATTTCTCAACGTAGTTTCCTTCTATCTCGATGCATTTAGTCCATCGCTTCTCCAATGCCAGTTACACCAGTTTGAAAAAATATTTTCTCCAATCCCTCAAAATACTCGTCTACGGCAACAATGACTTCATCATTTGATGAAAATCTCTGGTCATCTAACCATTTCTTCAGGTTTGGGAATAAGTGGTAGTCACACGGGGCCAGATCTGGGGAATAGGGTGGATACGGTAGCAATTCGAACCGCAATTCATGGCGTTTGGCGACTGCAACCATTGACGTGTGTACTGGGGGCCAAGTCTACTAATATACAAACGTTGCAATGGTCTCTTCATTGTGAGTTTTTGACAGATTTGCCATACAAACGCTGTCAAATACAATGGCGAGACCATTCTGACACTATTGTAATAGCAGACTTGAGGCCCTGGGCCTCAAGTCTGTTATTACAATAGTGTAAACGTTTGTATATTAGTAGACTTGGCCCCCAGTACACACGTCAATGGTTGCAGACGCCCAACTCCATGAATTGCGGTTCGAATTGCTACCGTATCCACCCTATTCCCCAGATCTGGCCCCGTGTGACTACCACTTATTCCCAAACCTGAAGAAATGGTTAGATGACCAGAGATTTTCATCAAATGATGAAGTCATTGTTGCTGTAGACGAGTATTTTGAGGGGTTGGAGAAAATATTTTTTCAAACTGGTGTATCGGCATTGGAGAAGCGATGGACTAAATGCATCGAGATAGAAGGAAACTACGTTGAGAAATAAATTAATTTTAGCGGCGAGACCATTCTGACACTATTGTAATAGCAGACTTGAGGCCCAGGCGCGTTGTCATGGTGGAACAAAAACTACACCACCTGCTACGATCGTTACTGTATACTCCTTTTACGTCGTTTACGCTCATACATCTAATAATAGTATTCTTCATAACTGCATTGCAATTTATCGGAATGTATCCTCTGCATAAACGGTGTAACAGATTTGAATTACGATCATCTACGATCGAAGCATAAAAAAGTTAACCACATATTTTTTTTAAAGAAAATAAAAAACCTGCCAAATGCGTGAATAACAATGAATAATAATAACGCACAATGAAGGGTTCCGTATTTGGAATGAATTTTTCCCAAGAACAAACATCATTATAGTTGAAAAATATATTCTCCCGTACATTCCAACTGCAAATGTAAGTTATTTATTATTATTTATTTATTTATTTTAATCACAATTATACCACTTTTACAGACTAATCCAATGTGATGTTATAAGTCACAATGTCTACACAGAAACACAAAAAATAAAATGACCTGCAAGTATAATTACAAAGAATTAAATACTCATCATTATAACAATTTTATTATAAACATGACAACGTTTATAATAAGACCTCTTTCAAGAATACTTTGTGCCATTTGAATGAATCTCGGCAGGTTTTGCCCAAATATATCCTCCAATACTGTAGTAATCTTACAATCTTAGAGTTGGTCGACCATTACTTGTTAACTTGTATAGTCTACTTACCTGTGATAGTTTCCTTTTAACTTCGTTACTTCTGCCGTGAACTTTTTCATACATCTAAAAACAACCATTTAGTTGGCAGGGGAGGGACACTTAACTCTAAAAAAATTTAGCACTATAAAGCTTAATATTACGCAAACGGATCCCTGAATTAAAAAATGGTTTTCACAGACGGGTTGTTCTCAAAATAGTGGCTCTGTAACCTGTCAGGCAGTTTTTAGTGGAAATGTGTGATTTCTAAAATGCTTTTTTTATTCATTCTACACAATATTGTACTTAAAGAGGCTTTTCACGCAGAGGCTGAGGAATATTAAGAAAACCGTAGTCACATTCTTACAACAAAATAAAATTCTAACATCTGTTTCTCACTAACCTGCCATATCCAAACTCAAAGACTCACACTTTGAATAAACAATAAAAATAAAAAAAATAGATTTTATTCCCTTAGAACAATTCAACATAAGAAAAATACCCAGAATGGAAATTTATATTAAAAAAAAAACTCAATAATTGATACATTTTCTCAAATTGACAAATTTATTCGAGCGGTTTTGAGAACGACCCGGACCTGCAATATTTTTGAACGGCTTATCCACCGTGGGCAGACGAGAAAAAAAATATCATCCTCACTTTACGTGCAAGGTACCTCCCTTGCACGTAAAGTAGGGACCCGACAATTTTTCATTTTATTTAACCACTTTATAGGCGTGATTAGTACATATGTATACCCCTGCCAAATTACAGCGTTCCAGTACAGTTAGTTACTGCAATTAAGCTGATCCCCCCTTACATAAATGGTTGAGATTTTATAGAATACGAATCGATAGAATTTTATAATTCTTAATTTTATTTAAATACCTATACGAAATCTACCCGAAACTAGAAAAATATGAAAATCATACGATTTGATGTTAAAAAAACCTCAACCATTTGAGCAAAGAGTCTCTGACCTAAGCCGCGGACAGACAGACGGACATAAGGGTTCTTTGTTGTCTACAGAACCCCAAAAAGTAACAACATTCGTTAAGAAAAAAATAAACCAGTTATTACTTGTTTTATAAGCTTATTAAGCCATGGACTAGCAACAGGTTTGTTTTCGAAAAAAAGAGCGGGAGGAATTTCTTTCCGAAGCAGGTGTCACCTGCATTTTTTTCAAATAAAATACGGATTCTATTCATAAAGTTTGAATGCTTTGAATTTTGCTTTGTAAATATTATAATAGGATCTTGTGTGATGTTCCCTTCCCAGTGGGACGTCTGTGATAACCAAATCTGTCAGGGAGGTCTCTAAAACTGGACACGGACCAAACTTGGGGTTGTACGATATCGCCGGTTCAGTTTAATAAACCCCACCGCAGCACGGTGGTTCGAAACTGCTATATGAGGGACATTGTTTTTTTTTTTTACAAATTCAGTTTTTTTAATACTTATCGAAAAACCTGTCATTTTGATGAATAATTGTTACGAAACTTTTTTCTGTAAAACGAAAGCCGTGGAATACCTCTCCACTCCGCGAGCACCTCAGGATATGTTGCCCCCTTGTCGCTACGTCACTATGTGCTAGCGACCGTTTTCGGGGGCCCATTATGGGTGAGTGTGCAAGTCATCCCCTTCCATTTTATCCGTGTATAATAAAACATTGATCAGGTAGGGGCCATAGTCCTTCCATAGTTTTAGGTAATCAATCCATTTTAACCAACCCATATAGTCCAATATCTTTGTTTCCATAACTGCAATAGTCCTACACCAACTGGGGGTTGTCCTTGGATACACTTGCATAGTACGTACAGGGATAATTGTCGGTTAGTGCCTCCTTTCATTAAAAGCGTCTAACGGGCCTCTGCGAGTTGGCTTCGGCCCCTCGTACGCCTTCCAAAGGTCCGGGACCCCAGGGTTCCGAGATACATATGTAAACAGGTAACAATAAAATAATAATAATATATTATTTATTCATTAAAAAAAAAAATACAGATAGTTACAGCAACAATCAGTAGGTAGAGTGTTATACAATTAATTACAGATTTGTTGTAAGTTCTAGGTGGTTTCGACATACTTTGTTGAATTGTAATCGTATATTAGTCCGACAGCGAGGAAACCAGAGAAAAAGTGCCAATACCGTCAGACTTTCCGACAATTTGATGAGAAACTTCAATCAAATTGCGATCATGATGAGTGATAGACTTTGAGTTTCTCTTTAGTCTATGCAGCATTTGTTTCCTGATGATCGTCTTTTTAGGGTTCCGTACCTCTACCTGTGATATATCAAATGAAAGGGCTTACAATAAGTAAGGATTTCAGGTATTTTTTTTAATAATTTTAATATAAATATATATACTTTTGAAGTTATTTAAGAAAATAGATGAAAATATGCCATTCTTTAAAAGTTGTACTGTGACCAAAAAAAAAAATGTCTTTCTGTCTATCTGTCTATTTGTTCCGCCTAATCTCGGAAACAGTTGAACCGATTTTGACGGGGCTTTCACTGGCAGATAGCTTTTATAGATAACTTTTATTTTAGAACAACTCACGTGGGCGAAGCTGAAGGCGGCAGCTAGTTATAAATATTTAAACTGACTTCCGTTTTGATAGACGATAGATATTAGTTGTATGAGGCTATGACGTCATTATGATTCGGTTGGGGAAAAAAAACCGAGACACTCATTGAATCAGACAATACCTACTCGTGATAAAAATAAGTTATCATCGCGTAACCTCTTAGGTGTTGGGACAAAACAGTTCTTAAAATAACAATATTTAAACAATTTAATTGGTAGAACAAACGAAGTATAAATAGTACTTGGGTGGTTAAACCTTTATGTGCTTGTGACCTCAAATATTACGCTGCTATTGGTGCCGATTCTCTTGTTCACAAACTAAACTGAATTTAAGTTCAGTGCATCTTTTTCTTTCTATTTCATTAAGAAAAGGTATATTTTAGTTTAGTCCTGTCAAATTAATCAGCGCTTGACGTAAATTGACGTAATTTTAGGCCGCCTACCTTCCGAATTGGCTATATTCGCTCACAGCGCTCACATCGTCTCACATGCGTTCCGATTTAGATATTACGATTATGACAGCCGGGGGCTGTCAACAACTCGGAACGCTCGTGAACACGCTCACGGTGCTCACTTAATTTCAAAATGATATTAGAGTATTTCTCTGTGTATACACCAATTTTTTTTTCTTCTTAGGTTAGGTAGCAACTGTAGCCAGAAGAACAATTTTGAAAATGCCACGATTGCTATGATGCGACTCAAAACAAAACAGCACAACTGTCATCTTGACAGCGCTCACGGCGATATTAGTAAAAAGGCATGTTCGGCGATATCGCAAGATGGCGAATGTCATGACGTCATCTATGACGTTTCACGGGACATCGTTATCACGCTCACGCTAATTCGGAACGGGTTTTAGCACGCGAATATCGATATTATCGCAACTCGGAACGCAGGGTTAGTCGGCAAGTTTTTGATTACGTCTAAACTTGTATGGAGTAGTGACAGGCGCTGATTAATTTGACAGGACTAAACTAAAATTATCTTCTGTCCTTTTCTTAATGAAATAGAAAGAAAAAGATGCACTGAACTTAAATTTAGTTTAGTTTGTGAACAAGGGAATCGGCACCATTATCTTGCTAATTTTATTCTTTTTCGGACATACTTATACTCCATTTGAGATAAGATTAGACATAACCTTTTTTACAGTTCGTTCAACCGATTTTGACTTCTATTGTGTTGGTGGCATGACAAATGGCAGCTGCGGTAATCAGTTGGTATGGTAACCACTTTTTATACTACTGCTACTAGTAGTATACATCGCACCTTTAGAATTATAGAGACCTAATTTGAAATCATCAATCATATCATCAGTTAATGACATCATCAATTAATTCACAACATTATAGTGACCTCATTGGTGATGTTCTTAAGAAAGGTTGAAATCTTAAAATTTCAAATATAGGTCACTATAATATTATTATAGTGACCTAATTTGGTGATGTTTTTCAACTTCTGAAGAAATTAGATCTCTATAATTCTAAAGGTGCGACATATATATAGGATGTATCTATTCAAACACGAAATATTTTAAGAGATACACCTTTGTATGGTGGTAAAGAAACCATGGAAATGATTTTATAAAAAATATGAGTACATTATTAAAAAAAAAAAAAAAATATTATTAACACAAAGGGATATTAACAAAAAAAAAAAAAAAACATGGTAAATATCCCGTTTGTGTTAATAATAATATTAGTGACCATGACAATAAAAAAATAAAAATAACTTAAAATTATAATAATTATGTAAAAATAAAAAACAGCTAAATAAAAAATAAAAAAAATCGCTGCTATGGCTGTTTTACCACCTATGAATAAATACACCTTATATAACGAAGTTGAAAGGGAAACTATCACAGCTAAGTAGGCTTTACAAGTTACCGAGTAAAGGCTCGCGCAGACTGGCGCGACAGGCAGCGCGATCCTTGTCGCGCTCGCGATATCGCGCCAGTGTGTGGGAGCCTTAATAGTCGACCAACGTATGTACATTTGCAGTTTTAACTGCAATGTTATGTTTGTTCTTGGTTTAAATTCATACCACCTACGGAACCCTTCGAGGTGACTTGTATTTACAAAAATTGTGTTGCTTCTCTTTGTACCTACTAATAAAATAAACTTGAACTTGAACTTCATTGTGCATGGTCCGATACGCACTTGGCCGGTTTTTTAGAATTTTAATAACTATAAGTTCAGGATTCCTCACGATTTTTTTCCTTCACTCAGTCGTAACAGAATCAGTTGATAATGTCCCCACTGGTGGGACATAAGTCTCCTCTCGGTGAGAGACCACTTTTTACCAATTGTGGTAAGTAATTTTTATTCTAGGTAGGTACATCGTCTTCACCTATCATTATTAATTAATGCATGTATACAAACTATTGTTCACATTTTAAAAGAGTAAATATGGAGTTTCTTGGCCATTCTTCTCCATACATAATTACCTTTTGAAGGGGCAACTAGAATCAATTAACAATTTTTGTAATTTTTGACGTTCATAAGTGCATTTTACGTGCCTATTTGAAATAAATTATTAGACTTTGACTTTGAGAGCGTGGGCCGTAATCCACCACGAGGTCCCAGTGCGAGTTGGTAGATGTCACATGTCTCCGAATTTTTGGTTCTGGGATATGTTTACTCACCATGTTTTTTTTCACCGTTTTGAGTTTCAGTCATATATGTTAGTAGCTTTTGCCCGCGGCTCCGCCCGCGTGGATGTCGGTTATCGCGTAAAAAACTAGCCTATGTCCTTCTCCATATCCCAGGCTATATCTATGCCAAATTTCATGACGATCGGTTCAGCGGTTTAAGCGTGAAAACGTAACATACAAACAGACATAGTTACTTTCACATTTATAATATTAGTATGGATAGCTGATGCTGGCGGCTTCGCCCGCGTAGATTTCGGTTATAAAATCGAAATCATACATGGTTACTTTTCGCGACCAAAAGTAATTTTGATCCAGTTCCCGCAATCCATGGGAACCTATTCCACAGATAAAAAGTAGCCAGGTTATAATCTATCCGTTCCAGACGTCTTATTTTTTTCCGACACCTCCAACAATTATCATTACCTACCTATATTTTAACTAATGTATACAAAAACTTGACAAATTATATACTAAAACCTTCCTCGAGAACCATTCTACCCATTGATGAAAACAGCATGGAAATCGGTGCAGTAGTTTTTGAGTTTATCGCGAACAGACAGACGCGACGGAGGACTTTGTTTTATAATATCTGTACCTCAGAGATATACAATAGTAACTCCAATTTTATTGAAAATTAGTTTCTTGCACCATTAAAATCGCAAGAACCAGTTCTACATACTGGTATACGACATTAAGTCCTATGATATATAGGAAAAGAAATAACCAATCGTATATGACACTAGCTTCTGCCCGCGACTTCGTCCGCGTTAAATTTCTTGGTCCCCCGACCCACCCCGTCGCAACAGATTGCCTGCCCGTGCTTTTACTTCGTTTTCGCATAAACCTTCATTTTTTTTAAATGGTGTTCTAGTTAATAGTAATGTAATTCTTCCTCAAGAATTGGGCTGTAAAATGCAAAAAGATTTTTTCAAATCCAATTCGCAGTTCCAGAGATTAGCACGTTCAAAAAACAAAAAACCGGCCAAGTGCGAGTCGGACTCACGCACGAAGGGTTCCGTACCACCCATACAAATCCTTATCCTTACTAATATTATAAATGTGAAAGTAACTCTGTCAGTCTGTCTATTTGTCTGTCTGTCTGTCTGTATGTTACGTTTTCACGCCTAAACCGCTGAACCGATCGACCTGGGATATAGACAAGGATATAGGCTACTTTTTTACGCGATAACCGACATCCACGCGGGCGGAGCAAAAAAAACGGCAAAAAAATCATGTCCGTTGTATGGGAGCCCCCCTTAAATATTATTGTTTTCTGTTTTTTAGTATTTAATGTTATAGCGGCAACAGAAGTACATCATATGTGAAAATTTCAATTGTTTAACTACCACGGTTCATGAGATACAGCCTGGTGACAGACGGACAGACAGACAGACAGACAGACAGACAGACGGACAGCGGAGTTTTAATAATAGGGTCCCATTTTACCCTTTGGTTACGGAAAAACTAACTCTTCAGCTTTAGAATAGACTACCTCGCAGAGTTGATCATTATTTTGCTGCGGAGTTATTATAAAACAGTTATATCTCCTAAGATATTCATTGAAATTAAATGATGTAAGGACAACTTTGTTCAAAATTAAATACTTGAGATGAATAACGTATTTATTTGGATAAGGATTAATACCATGTTTATGAAAACTCCTTTGCAAATAATGCATTAATTTCGAACAAATTTGATTACCATAAAAAAGGTTATAGTGAGTAAATCTTAAAAAATAGAAATATGCTGTCGTGGATTTTTTTTTTGAAAATTTAAAGAGGAACAATTCCATCATACATGATATTTGCGTAACTTAAACCGTTTACGCAGCGCACGCAACGGAAGCTCTCAAAAAGGAATATTTTTTCCCGTTTTTGCAACATTTTTCATTTATGCTCCGCTCCTTTTGGTTGTAGCGTGATGTTATATAGCCTATAGCCTTCCTCAATAAATGGACTATCCAACACAAAAATAATTTTTCAATTCCAACCCGTAGTTCCTGAGATTAGCGCGTTCAAACAAACAAACAAACAAACAAACAAACAAACTCTTCAGCTTTATATATTAGTATAGATTAAATCCACTTACGTCTAATGGGTATAGGACCTCAAATGACGATAAGATTCATCTAATAATAATAAAAAAATACTGTTGAACTCAACACATGGGACATGATATTTATTCAGATATGTTACTGTAGTTGTAATTGCAATCATGTCATTAATATTTTATATACTTAGATTATTTTATATTTTGTGAATGTGAGAACGTTGTAGGCCTAGTAGAGTGTAGATTTGTTGGCGGTTTTCTATTTTGTTAAGTACCTGGTAATTGTTGAAAGGCCTACACTGTCCTCCCATACCTATGATCACTGTTTATTTAATAATATTGTAAAGCCAATTATTTTTAAAAGAGTAACCGTGGAGTTTCTAGCCGGCTCTTCTCCATAGGAAACGACTAACTCGAACCGTGCACCTAGCTTCTGACGTGTCATAAGTGCCCATGTAGGTTTATGTGAAATAAAATATTTTGATTTTGATTTTGATTTTGAACAGTATTCGTTTTGTAAAACAATAAAAATAAAAAAAACTATATCATTCGAAGTTTCACTTCGCACATTTTTGCCTCTCTTGTAAAATTTTCTTTTCCACATAATGTTGTATACTCGTACCTCTGAGGTACAGATATTATTAGTGATGATAGGATGACTAGAACGTAATAAGTCATACAGAAACATTGATTTAATTTATAACAATTATTGTAAGTAGGTGTGTGCCGCAATTTATCTAAACGCTTATCTCTGAACGTAGTTTATTAGAAGACCTTGACATTTTTCAATGAGTTCGTGGAGCTATAGTTAAATTCCTTCTGGGAAGTACAAAATCGTACTAAGTATTGTCAATTATTGAACATGTTCTAATTGCGTTAATTATGGCAATTTTATGTTCGAGAATAAGAGTGTTTAACGCATTTGCTGCCCAGTTCAAAAATATTTTTTTCTTGTAAGTCATAAATTGTTTGGAAAATTTACATACTTAGGCCCGTATTACAGAACATCACTCAATACTCAAGCGTTACTTGAGACTAGATTCAAGCTATTTGATTGGTTGAAACTAGTTTTAAGTAATGCTTGGGTATTGAGTGACGTTCTGTAATACGGGACTTAGATTTGGTGTCGCTAGTCGGGTCCTGGGCATGAACAGAAGTCATCTATAGCGACTGCTCGAATACGGGTTGTAGGCACACGAACGAATTATTTTTGACATATATGCTGGGTGCTGGGCAGCGAATGGGTTTTAACAGAAAATTGCTGTGAAAACTAATTATACATTATTAAAGATGACAGCTTTTAGCGTAGTACGAGTAATTCAATTATCATTAAGATTTTAATAGGCTTACAAACATTTTAGTAGTTTGTCCGTTTCCTATTTATTAATGGGAATTTAAATTACACAAATGGCTCATATAGGGGTTTATTTATAAGCGCTGCTAAAGGTGTCTGCACACAGCGGGCGCGGCGCGGCGGGGCGGGACGCCGACGCGACGCTGAGCAGTTGTAATGTACTAGATATTACGGACGACGCGACGCCACACAGAGCCGTCCGGCTCGACGCGACGTGACGCGACGCTCTGTGTGGCGTCCTCCGTAATATCTAGTACATTACAACTGCTCAGCGTCGCGCCGGCGTCCCGTCCCGCCGCGCTGCGCCCGCTGTGTACAGAGACCTTTAAAGTTAAGTAATGATTAGCGACTGTCAAACTCAAACTCAAACTCAAATAATTTATTTCAATTAAACCATTTACAGGCACTTTTGAATTGTCAAGGAGTCGGTCAGTAACGGGCAAGAAACTGTTTACCCATACATTTTGACGTTTGAACGTCACTTCACTTTAAGCAACGTTTATGAATAAACCCCATAGTGTAAAAGAGTTATTTGATAAAAAAAGTAGGTGAAATATTGTTACTGATTTTGATATATTTAATTAGATACTGCTTAGATTTAAAACTGTCTAGACGTAGTAATTTTTCTTTTTAATTCAATTTTCTAGTAGTAGATATTAAAATATGGCACACCTTTGCAGAGAGCACATAATTTTAAATACCTTGGTCATATATTGACCCTTGACCTTAAAGACGATGATGACGTTGAACGTGAGCGGAGGGCATTGTCGGTTAGAGCGAACATGTTGGCTCGCAGGTTTGCACGATGCTCACTTCCAATCAAGATCACGCTCTTTCGAGCGTACTGTACTTCATTACGCAAAGATCGTACAGTGCTCTCCGCGTTCAGTATAATAACGCGTTTAAGATGCTGGTGGGGCTGCCCCGCTTCTGTAGTGCATCGGAGATGTTCGCAGATACGCATGTGGATTGTTTTTACGCAACAATGCGTAAAAGGTACGCTACCCTGGTGCGCAAGTTGTGGGGCAGCACCAACAGTATCTTAGGCATGATTGCCAGCCGCCTGGACTGTGTTTATGTGGGTCGCTACTGTGCAATTACTCATGGTTTGTCGCAGCAGTGATTCACCGTTATTTGTTGTGTTTTTTTGTTTTCTCAGTGCTTACTAACATAGTCATAAGTTTAACTAACAGATTTTGAGTCATGGATACTCGAATAAAGAGAAATTCTATTCTATTCCATAATTACTGTTTAATAACACTGTTGGTTGTGTGTGTTGTTTGAGTGTTTTCTTTAAAATACTTGTATGCCAGTCCGTGGCGAGCACATGGCGCTGCAGCCTGTGTTTCTTACAAATTACCACTAAACTTGTGTACGTTACTCGACCCGAACGGTTTTTGGTGAGTTACTAAACGTTTAGTTACTAAATTACTCGCCACTCGACTAAATGACTAACATAGTCCTAAGTCGGACTATGCTAGTAATTTAGTCATGTGGCGAGAAAATTTGTCTGAACGCGAGTAGTGTCCGACAAGTTCCTATCGGAATTAGTCGGCGCCAATTGGCGCTGATTTGGCAAAAATTATGAAAATTTGCCCGACCAGAGTTAACATAAAGCAGGCCATACACACGCTAGGGTATACCTGACAGGTTGACCTGTAAAGGTAAACCGGAGTGTGTATGTTGCACAACTGCGCAGGTTTCCACACCTGTACAGGCAACCCGATAAAATTAAATTTTGATATTTTCTACCCGTGGGTGTACCTGTGCAGGCAAAACTGAGCGTGTGTAGCGGTCGCCTGCGCAGGCGTCAGTTATTGCTAGATTTTCAATTATTTTAATAAGTTGACATGAGAGTACTGTTATCGTTGCAGTAACAATGCTTTGCAGCACTTTTCACGGTATCTTCGTTTAAATTTCAGGTATAACTGTACAGGCCTACCTGTCAGGTACACCCTAGCGTGTATGGCCTGCTTTAATTTTGATATTTTCTACCCGTGGGTGTACCTGTGCAGGCAAAACTGAGCGTGTGTGGCGGTCGCCTGCGCAGGCGTCAGTTGTCCGGTGATTGCTAGATTTTCAATTCTTTTAATAAGTTGACATGAGAGTACTGTTTTCGTTGCATTAACAATGATTTGCACCACTTTTCACGGTATCTTCGTTAAAATTTCCTGTTTCCCTGTTTTCCTGTCCTCCAAATCAATGATTGATTCCTTTTTCGTTATTTTTGTTCGCTTATTGAATAATCATTTTTCATTATTTTTTCTCGCTCTATGATCGATCGTTACATTATTGTTCCCTCACGTTTATAGCACCGAGAGACCATAAACAAGTTATGCAAGTTTTTTTGCTGATACTTCATATATGTACAAATGGTTAAATGTTTCCGTGTGTCAGCGGCCTTTTTCATGCGTTATCGAATTAATTGCATACATTGCTGGCATTGTGTGTGGAGATCGTGGCCGGAGCTCGTAAGTAATAACAGCCGTACGGGTCGATCCATCAGGTTAAGCTACGCTTGCTGGGGTTGGTCCGTGGATGGTCGACCATCTTTATACAACAAGTCTCCTCCGTGCAATGATGTTATACACCGTGGCATTTTAGTCGTCTTACAAAGACAGCCCACTTCATGTATCCAATGACTACTAATCGTTCATAAAAAAAAAAATTTGAATTTTTTATTTTTTTTTTAATTTTAATGACACATTACATAGTTTAAAACACCCTGTTACGGTGCAGTCCGAGCCTTGTGTTACAAGGGCGCCACGGAATGGAGCGGTGACATCTTTATCAGAGTTCATTCAACCCTAACGCAAAAATGTGTTTCTTACTATTGCAACTTAAACTTAATCTAAATCCATTCTGCGGCGCCCTTGTATCACAAGGCTCGGGCTGCACTCGTAACAGGGTGTTTTAAACTATGTCATGCGTCATAATTATTTTTTTTTTTTTTTAATAAAAATAAAATGTCAAAAAAAAATTTTTTTACGTGAATAATTAGTGGTCATTGGATACATGAAGTGGGCTGTCTTTGTAAGACGGCTAAAATGCCACGGTGTATAGGACTAGATCAGCAGTGTACGGCACCGACGGACGCGTTACGTCGTATATGTCCGCAGGCATATCCGACTTCAACTTGACGTCAAGTGAGCGATTGCTTAGCGATACAAAATATCATAATGGTGAAATGTGCGGTTTAAATTTGTATGTCACGGTCTGAAAAGATTAATAAAGCAAGTGGTGTTAAATTTCACAAGTTTGCAAAATTTTCTTCAGATCATTCAAAATAAACATTACGAGACGAATAAAGGCTTGTACAGCGACGCGACAGTAGTAGCACAATTTCTTTGTCGCTGCCTGTCGCGCCCGCGATATCGCGCGAGTCTGTACGAGCCTTTAGATTTGTCTAACATTGTTTTTGCCATCAGTGTTACCAGTAAAACGATTTTGATTTTGCCAGACTATTGGGAGTTTAGTGAATGACGAATGTATACCTGTAAGTCTAAATTATTATTATAGTCTGTTTGGTTAACATTGAAATAATTATCATTCCATTTTAGGCAATAGTTATTTGACACAATCTTATTAGTTTTGAAATATAATATTTACGTTTACGCACATTTTTTTTCTTCCTTTAATTACCAAATCTTTCAATTTCTTTAAGTCCATCTATTGAAAGTTCCTTATTACAATATTTCATAGTAGGTAATTGATTCAGTAAATACCTTCATTCATTCTGGGGTAATAATAATAATAATAAATTATTTTATTTCCCCTCACAAGACAATCTTATTCTTGGTTTTACATAATATATTATTTGTCTACTTAGCAATGTGAGGAGCTGGTGTCTGAGTTAGGCATAAAATGCCTGTATTACAAATCACCAGGTCCTCACCCACGGAAGAACAGATAATTTTAACAAAAAATTATGGTATTACAATCTGAAGTTATAAGGAGATTCAAGACTAAAAACTTAAGTAATTATAATTTTGAGGGTAGAAGTAAAAAAAAAAAAAAACGAAGCTATAAACAAAGTTAATCAGAGCGCCTGTATCTGTGTGTATGTGTGTGTCTAAGAGAGTGTATGATGCTAGTGTCTATGTCATGTCATTGTGTGGTGTTGAGTGTCAAGTAATTACATTGGCAACTCTGGCCGTTTTTCCGATGACAATGTCTTGTCTCGTTCCATCGTAATTAGTTTGACGGAAGAAGAAATGAGACAAACATATTATTTTGACAGATTGACATATGTAATTTATGTATCCGTTTCAAAACTACGAGTTTAAACTCGTAAGTGGTTACGCTTTTTTGAAATTGTTAGTAGGACGGTGCTCCTCTAATATTATATATAACCTCATTGCCTCCGTGTCTCGGAAAGCACGTTAAGTCATTGGTCCCGGCTGTCATTCGTGGATCTTTGACAGTCGTTACGTCTTTGACGTCAGAAGTCAAAATCGATTGAACGGTCTCTAAAAAAGATTTATTTAAATGTCTGATTTTATTTCAAATGGAGTAATAGGTTGCATTGAAAAATCACTTTTTAATTTTCGTTCTTAGGATTTATATTATTGAAAAATTTCAAAAAACTCGAAGCATTAGTTATAAAGTATTGCCAGTGTTTTCATTTATTGTCGAATGTCGTCTCCACATAATTGCCAAGTAAATAACTTTCGTTAGTTAATTTTTTCATTGGAATATAACTGGGTATGTTATTTATTTTAATAACATGTGACGTAATTGTTGGTTGTTTTCCTATCCATACCGGCCTAAAATAGTAAATCATGACTGTTTTTTTTTAAATTATTGATCATAAAATCAACTGGTTTATGAATAAATTAATAATTTAAACAGGGTGATATTTTTCTACAAGTTGTTTTTTAGAGTTGTTTACAGTTTAGCTATTAGGTACAATCGAATTTTATGAGTGTCATTCTGAATTTCGACAGTTAATTATTTCGACACGGTCTTAATTTTGGAATAACAATAGTTCGACTACTCATTGCTTCGATAGACCATATAGGGGTTTATTCATAAACGTTGCTTAAAGTTAAGTGACGTTCAAACGTCAAAAATGTATGGTTAAACAGTCGCTAATCATTACTTAACTTTAAGCAGTGTTTATAAATAAACCCCCTATTCGACAAGCTTTAAGGCTCGTACAGACTAGTGCGATATCGCGGGCGCGACGCGACACTAGTAGCACAATTTCTTTGTCGCTGCCTGTCGCGCCCGCGATATCGCGCGAGTCTGTACGAGCCTTTAGTCCGACATAACATACTTCGACAACACACACCTTCGAAGAACGCTACTTCGACAGAAGCCTTCTTTGATATGCACTTGTTCGGCGGATCTCTTTTTCGACGGAACATACGTTCGACATAATACTGCTCTGAAATGTGCAATAATAATTGAATTTCGCTTTATGGTTTTTATGTTTTTATTTTGTACCCAAAACCATAAAGCATTATGGCTCCTGGGCGAGTCATATTATTGGCTAGAAGTATGACGCGTTGCGTGAGCTCAGTTAAGCAAGCTAACCACTCAAGATCACTGGCATAAATCAGCGTCTTAATAATAAAATGTCATGAAAAAATTCCTACGATTTTTTAAAATTTACTCCAAAATAAAGAAAAAATAATAGCAAATACCTACATACGATATAATACTGAGGGTTATATAAAAACCCGATAAATAATTGAGGAAGACTTTTCCATAAATTATTCAATGCGTGCAAACTTTGGCACTGTCTTACGCTACAAGATTGTTGAGTACTTACCTCATTCAATTAAGGGCCTATACTACCTCAAATGGCTTAGCATGATCCTCCGTTATGTCGAAAATACTGCAGCATTAATTTTGAAATAAATATATGGTAAAGTTGAGGATTAATGTTAAGTACTATGTTAGCCGAAAACACGATTCCATAAAATTTTCTCGATAGAAAAAAAATCCCAAGTTAACTCCAAACAGAACAACAATTCAAAGAATACTTCAAATTAGATAATGAAACTTTGCATATTAAATGAACTAACTATAAGGCAGGTCTTATGTTATTTACTTTTTTTAAATGACCATTATTTTCACCGTAAAAAGAAATTACCTAAACTATCGGCGCCTTGGAGCCTTTTCCCTGCCGCCCTGTCGCGCTTGCTCGCGTGACTGGTAGCAATAGTGTGCGAGCGAGATACAGAGTGAGGTGGCGCTGAGGTTGCATAGACTCTTAATCAATCTCGCTTTAGAACAAAAAACTAATTCAGTCACATATTTTGTAGTTAATGGAATGTACCTAATACTTAAAAAAACTGGTATTCTATTGGTCGACTAGACACATATTTTGTAGTAAATGGTAAATGTACTTTAATAAAAATAGAACAGTAAACAAAAAAAGGTTGAAAAGTACACGTTTCTTGTATCCCTATAATTTTTAACTTTTTTTTTTAGTTGTAGCTGTAATAGAAATGAATTATCCTGTGAAAATTTTAACTGTCTACCTATTACGGTGCGAGATACAGTCCGCTGACAGACAGACGGACGGACAGCGGAGGATTAGAAAAAGGGTTCCGTTTGGCACACTTCGTACGGAACCCTAAACATTGTAATTCAGACACATTTTGTAGTCAATTAACGTTCTATTCTTCATCCATACCTCACCGGGACGTCATAGCGACGTCGCCAAGTCGCGTCCGCTAGGTTACGCAGCCAACCAAACATTTTGTTGGCGACGCGACCTGGGCCATGACATCCCGGTAAGGTTACCGCAAATAAACGTATTTTCTTTCTTTTCTTCTTTCTTTGTTCTTTCAGGTATGGCTCATAACTAGAAATCGGATATTCGGATGCATATTCACCTAAAGTTGAGATTTTGGCTAATATGGAATGCGCTTTTGTATCGAAAAAATCCCGCGGTTCTGGGATTTACAAGTTTAGGTTTCTGATATATGTTTCTGGCATATTTACTTACTTTCAAATGTTGGTAAAAATCCCAATTTTAAATAAATATGCATCAAAATAGTTATGCAATCCAAGAACCCCGGGTTTTTTTTAATAAATATTTATTTTAGAATTCGCTTAAATATTACACACTCGACTAGTTATACATTCCCGTTGTTCCTGGCAACACGGGTTTTTTTTACTATTAAAATGTTTTAAGAAGCCGCTTCCATACTTTCATATCTAAAAATTAACTTTAGGTAAATATGCATCGGAATATCCGATCTCTACTCACAACCTAATATATTTGGGGTCGGCTCTGCATCTCTCTTTTGGCCATACATCTTTCACACAATCCATTCATCGCTTCTCTGATCTAACCCTACTCTTATAACCATCCCGTAAGTTTTTTAAACTTTTAAAATATTCCTCACCAGCGTACCTTACATATGTATATTACGGTATTTAAAACTTTCCCCACCACGTGTTTTAAGAAAAATATACATGAATTAACGATCCTAATTTAATAAAAATATAATGCAAAAAAATGTCCATTAGTACTATCGTCTGCCAGAGATTGTTCATTATAGGCGCTCTCTATTCAAGAAACGTATAAAACTGATTTATAATGACAAAGTGGAAATGTAGTACAAGCGTCCACTTACGATTTCACTAAGGGTTCACGAAAGTTCCGCAGGTTATGAGCACATTCACACTTTATTTTAAATATTTTTTTTAAAGATTAAAAAAAAAATTAAATCACTTTTAAGTTAGATCACAGTTTTTTTTTTCTATTATCACTTTTTGTCACTTTTAAACGTTTTCTTTTGTATTTTAAGAAATTTTTTGAAGTGTAAATAGAGATTCAATATCAAATTTCTAACTATGACACTTTAACCAAAATGTTGTAAATTAAGTACGATTTTTAAGTAATTTATCACAGTATAATAAAAACGTAGGTTACAAAATTTAGTACAAGCAACACAACACTAAAAGTATCACAACAAAACGTTATTTAAAACTGATATTCTAAATTTAAAAGTTTAAAAAATGTTCCGCTTCCCGTTACGGAGTTCGATATTTAAAACACGGCTGCGGAGTACGTGCGTCCGTCATGAACATTCTCCACGCACTGAACAAACCGCTCCGTTTGGTCGCTTTTAAAGTTTTAACTAAAGTAATGCAAACAAATTAAAAAAATACTTGAGTATATAATATTATATCATAAGCTCTTACGTATATATGTATAAGAAGTTTAATTACATGTAATGAACGTCTACGGGAAACTGTGAGGCTCATTTTATAGGCACAAACAGTAAAGATTGTTTTATTTTGCCAAATTAGGAAGCTCGTGCGTGTTTTGTTCCTGTGCGCGCGCGCCGATTAAATTAATTAACATTACAACATAACATCACGCCCGTATTCCTTGAAGGGTTAGGCAGAGCCATACCTATGGCATACCTATAGTAAACTCACATTTCGCCGGTAATGGTTTAATCCCATGTATGGTATAGGGGGCGCCGGTTCAAGCTATTGTCATCAAAATCAGTGTGCCTAGCCTTTTCCGGATGCAGTTGAATACCAGGTATTTTACATGAAGCGACTGCCTATCTGACCTCCATACCCCAGTAACTGGATAATACAATAATAATAATAATAGCAACCGGGAGTCGTTCTTCGGTGCACTTGTATAGTGCGTATAGGGATAATCGTCGGTTATTGCCTAATTTCATTACAAGCGTGTAACGGGCCTCTGCGAGTTGGCTTCGGCCCCTCGTACGTCTTCTAAAGGCCCCAGGGTCCCGAGATATGTCAAAAACATAAAAATAATAATAATAAAATGCAGAAAATGCCACAGCCAACCTGAAACTATACAACACATCACAGGAGCTTGTAGCACACTAGCACACAAGAAGCGATTTCCATAATATAAATACACGTAGTAAACATGAAATTGTGATACCCAAATTCAGATTAACTAAAACTAGCAAGTCATTTCTTATAAACAGTATCCGCTTTCATAACAAGTTGCCAAAGTCGGTTACAGAACTTAGCGACGGAAAGTTCAAAACCCACATCAAACGTGTCCTTATCAAAAAAGCATATTATAAGATAAAAGACTACGTTGAAGACAAGGAAGTTTGGCAATAATTCCTTCTGCAAATGTGGCTTCCCTGGTACCTCATAAACAACATAACTATGTCAATGTCTATTAACTGCTCCCAAATAACGATGCTTATTTAGAATTTTTAATTATTTTTTTACATACTTCCTTGACATAATCTTTCCATTATTTGACATTATTTACCTACAAATCGAATTCCAATTCTTTATTAGTGGCTTTTGTGGACATGATATTTATTCAGATATGTTACTGTAGTTGTAATTGCAATCATGTCATTAATATTTTATATACTTAGATTATTTTATGTTTTGTGAATGCGAGAACGTTGTAGGCCTAGTAGAGTGTAGATTTGTTGGCGGTTTTCTATTTTGTTAAGTACCTGGTAATTGTTGAAAGGCCTACACTGTCCTCCCATACCTACTATCACTGTTATTTTATAATATTGTAAAGCCAATTATTTTTAAAAGAGTAACCGTGGAGTTTCTTGCCGGCTCTTCTCCATAGGAAACGACTAATTGGAACCGTGCACCTAGCTTCTGACGTTTCATAAGTGCCCATTTAGGTTTATGTGAAATAAAATATTTTAATTTTGACTCACCCAAAACGATTACACACATAGACACAATAGACTTGTTAACATTATACACCAAAAACTCGCAACAAAATACAATCTCAGGCAGGATCCATATACACCATACTACAAAATATACTCACCTAGGGCTGTATTAGAAAACCAAGCTTACAAATTATATTATGACCGCACCATAATCACAGACCATACAACATACAATAACAGACCCGATATAACACTTGTTGATAAAGAAAACAAACACACAAACATAATAGACATAGCAGTCCCAAACACCAATAACATACAGAAAACTATCACGGAAAAAATCAGAAAATACCGTTCCTTCCTCGTGGTCAAACTAATTTTTCAAACTGATTTGACCACGAGGAATTATGTTCCGCATAGTCAAACTACTTAGTTTGACGAAAAATATCACCCTTTGTTATAGTTCGTAAATATACTTATACAGTCATTAACAAAAATAATTACGACGGATACATCGGATACGACACCTGCGATTGGACCGCTCTTTCAAGAGCGAAGCGAAGAAGAAGAGAAGAGCAGTGATGCAAAGCATTGTAAATGAACTGTAAGTTTTTTATAACCTGCCTTTTTAACTTGCACCAACAGTCATTATTATGCCCAACAAAGAAGTAATAAATTATCATGAGTACAAAACAAATATTGTTGCAATAGTTTAGTCAGAGCAAGTAAAGAAAGCCACATATTCCTATGAATTGAGTCATGAAACACTTGCTGTTTATTTACATAGATATGTAAAATTAGTTGAAGTTCTGGGAAGAAGATCATTCTGCTTTCACATGTCAAGTTAATGTAAGGAAGCTGCAAACATCTATCATACTTCATACAATATTTTTATTTCACGAAGCGACGCGACGTGCGCTTTACTTGTGGTAACCAAGCGTACAAACACGCTGTGAATGTATGCGTGAAGATAAGTAGCGTCAGCACATAGCACACACGACACACCCTCACACCCAAACACACACACACTCACACACTTCCAACTACGCCATTGGATCAGACAGTATAGAGAGCTCCTGCGCTTACACAACATTCACAGCGTGTTTGCACACTTGGTAACCACAAGTAAAGTGCGACTACATAAAATTGAAGTGTCCGTAATGTCGGGGCAGAAGCTAGTTTTTAATAGGTTTAGATTTATGGGTGGAGTGTACAGTTATAGCAGTTATAACTGGCCATGTGTCATATAATAAACACCTCTTTGTCATAGGAGTCACAGACAATCCGCTGTGCAGGGCCTGCATGGAGGACGACGAGACAGCAGCTCATGTGCTACTAAACTACCCTGTGGTCACCACATACAGGGCCAAGTACTTCGGTAACCCAGGTACCCTACGTGAGATTTTCAGTAACACCAAGGCGTTGCTGGCCTTCCTTGAGGAGCTGGGATAGATCGAATAATCGAATTCTCATCCGTACGAAAAATACGCGTATTGACGTGGAGTTGCGGACAACAGCCCGTATTACCTATTTATGGGTGAAGTGATCTTCAAGTTTCGTACTCTTCTTGTGGCTTGGTTTTGGCGCTTATATCACTAACATGGGCATGGCTTATTGTTACTTGGTCCATAACATTATTACGGCCAACTACGTTTACTCCAGTTGCGTTTAAAATGTATAACATGAACACTTGAATAAACAATATTTTTACGTAAAACTTGCGATATTACGAAAAACACATAGATTTATATTGTTGTCGCAATGCTTCTGGAATATTATATGAACTCATTTTGTTTATAAAGGAATTTAATGGTGTACAAACAACCTAATACCTAAAATGTCGCTGTGTTTTTAAATATTGTGTGTCTTAGACCCAGAGTGCCAGAAGTCCTGGATTCCCAGCGGGAGCAACATTTTCTGCTCGGTTTAGTTGATGGTAGGATTTGATCTAAGCCTGCCTGGCCGCCATAACGACAATGTTAACAGCATTTTTTGTGTCTTGGCAGTCAGAGGTGTTGGTGGTAGGGCTTGTTCAAGTCCGGCTGGCTAGCTACCACCATCTTATCTAAGACTGTCGTCAAAACAACAATGTTAACAGCATTTGTTGTGTTTCGACAGTTAGAGGTAAGATAGAAGCTCGCTTCCATCTTCAGCCTTATCATCACTTACTATCAGGTGAGATGAAGGCCAAGAGCTTCCCCGTTGTATGTAAAAACCGGACTCCAACATTGCCAAGACAAAATGATCCACATGCTCCTGCCGCCTTAGGCCAACAACTCTACCACCTACCACAGACCTTCAATTGCTGTTTTTAGGGTTCCGTACCTCAAAAGGAATAACGGAACCCTTATAGGATCACTTCGTTGTCCGTCTGTCTGTCTGTCAGTCTGTCAAGACCCTTTTTCTCAGGGACGCGTGAAGATATCAAGTTGAAATTAAATATCAAATACGAAGGTTTATGCTTTCTTAGGGTTCTGAAAAAATCAAGCTTCTAACTCAACGCAATAAAAAGATACAGCCATTTATGCGACATTTATGCGATATTCGCAAGTAAATCAAAAGGTGTCCCCTTATTTCGCAGACAGAAATTTCATAGAATTTCGTTTCCCAGAAAATGTTTCACATAATATTTGGTCCTTGTATTTTTAGTTCGAATATTATTGTTTCAAAGACTACGAGTATTTACTTGAATGAAAAATATTTCACAGAAACACAATTCAATGAATTCTTAATCAAATTTTTTTGTTTAACAAACATTTCACACGGTAGAATTATTTTTTAACGAATATTGTTTGTTCGGTATAAGTTAGTGACAGAAACGAATCGCTGTAAAACCGACTCCACGTAGTCTTGTCTGCCCAACCCCTAGAGTGTAATTTAAATCCGCGTAGGCGCGGAGCCGCACCGCCGCCGGAGCCGTGACAGAAACCATGCCTGCTGCATGTAGCATGCTCGCTTGCATGCTGCATGCTTGCTTGCATGCTACATGCTTGCTTGCACGCTGCATGTTGCATGCTTGCTTGCATGCTGCAAAATGAAAAAAAAAAAATGCTGTTGAAAAATTAAAAATGGATAAAATGTTATTCTTGGTAATAAGTTTTATATTAAATAAACAATATATGGATAAAGAATATGTGATATGTGATATGACTATTCTAACATTAAAGTTTATGTGAAACAAAAATCAATGATTTAAAAATCTTCAAAGTAAGTATTCTGCGTATTGATTATTCTATGAAACGAAAATATGAGAAAAAAATTATGTGAAACGAAATTCTATAAAACTATACCCGAAGTCTCTAATTCAGATAATTTATGTAAAGAAAGTAATGTCAAGAAATGTCACTGTCAAAATGACAGGACAGTGGTGCAAAACATTTTATCATTAAATGTTTTTGGAAATAATTATCGATAAAATTAAAGTGAATTAATTTTAAGAACTATGCAAACAAAATACCGTTGCCAAACAATGTTTTTTGTAGTGTGTCGGAGGCACGGTATATGATAGTCATAATCAGCTCTTTTAAGCCCAGTGCTAGACGTAGGCGTCCCAAAATCGATTTCCAATCGAAACAGTTTATAGTCGTTTTCATCCAAAATGTGGCTAGATATGCTACTTAAATATGAATCTATTTATGAGAGTTGTAATATTAGTGTTGTTGAAGATGTTAAAAATTTGAAAATGTTTGGATCTCCTGCAATGTTACCAGTATCATAAAATATTTTATACCAGAAAATCTCCTTTTATTAATAACTTTGTTTAAAACCGAAAATTTATAAAAATTATGACGGTATGATTACTTTTTAATTATTATTTCTTAAAATCAGTACTTAAAAGAAAATATAACCTCTTTTTTCGCAATTTTATGTGAATTACCATTACGAAGATATTTTTTTGTTATGTTATCCCCTTTGTTTACATAAATTATCTGAATTTGAGACTTCAAGTATATAAGCTATGAAACAACGTACAACCAAATCAAAACCTATAGGGTACTTCCCGTGGACTTAGAATCATGAAATTTAGCAAGAAGCAAGGTCTCACAGCACAAGTAAAGGAAAAAGTCCGAAATTGTTAATTTGTAGTTTTATCACATAAAAAATCGTTTTTGCGTTTACAAACTTAAATTTGCAGTTGGAGAATTGACCGTCACGTATATTGATGTATGGGAGAACATTTTTTCAACTACAAAAATTAAGGTTTGTACGGAACCCTCGGTGCGCGAGTCAGACTCGCACTTGCCTGTTTTTTTTTAAGTGTGAATTCGTAACCCTAGTTTTTGAACATTCTTCTCAGTCTCTGGAATGTGAAATAATTAACAGTCCCAAATAGCGGATCTTAGAGAGAAGAACTAGTATGAATCTACAACCACCACTGACTAGACCACTCACTGGGAAATATTCGCTTATAAATATAATATATACCCACCTTCACCTATTTTCGCAGAAGCACGTATAAAATAATCATCGCACATTGATAATTCCAAAAGCATCACATCTTCGACCAGATAACCTTATTATGATAATCAGTTCCACGAACCGAATACTTCCCGAATCATTTAGGGCAAGTATCGATGACTCAGATGATTGTACACTACAGAATAAGGATAACGAATGCATGGGAGAAGACAATAGTATAGTAAATTGTTTCCGTCTTTCAATCATAATGATAATATATTAAATGTCTTAATGGTGACATGAGTTATATTTGGGATTGCTTTAGCTCAGGTAGGCACGATTATTTTTCGCGCACTCGATTTTCAACGCTCTGCTTTCCGACGAGAGTTGAAAATCCAACAGAGTATTTTATTGACACGTTGCGCGTTGTTATGCGCTCTGTTGAATTTTCAATGTTCGGATTAATACCAACAGTTGAAAATAGAATGCGCGAAAAAAAATCGTCGCATAATAAAATAGCCGTGCGAACATACGCGTAGTGTTTGTTCTAATCGACATTTTGATGGTAAACTCCATAAAGACGTAGACGTATAAGTATAAAAAAGTTAATCTGTAAAATACTACATAATGCACATTAGAATTTGCTGGGCAATGTCGTTTTGCTACCTGAGTTTTTCAATCTTTTTTCCTTTAGGCGCCATCTCATGGGCACCGCGTAGCATCAAATTCAATAGAAACTGTATGAAGCAATCTCCAAACGGCGATATTATCGACGCGAAAATTTGATGGCACGGCGAGAGTATCATCGGGATTCTCTCACCCTTTGAAATGGCATCTTAGATAGCTTTAAGCTCTATCCGTAAGGTATTCTTGTATCTAGGTTATCCTATTTAATGAAATGGTTCGTATGTCTTATCTCAGTAACGTGAGTATCACGTATCTGTGAGTTTGGTTACCTAACTCACAGATACGTGATACTCACGTAAAAACTTGATCTATCATCTTTGCCAGTCTATCTGTAATGAGTATCTTGAATCCTTTCCTAATCCTAAAAAGTTTTTTTATTCCAACGTCAGTAAATAATATGTAGATACGTGTGAATCTTCAATTTGTTTCTGAACTAGGGGTTTATTTATAAACGCTGCTTAAAGTTAAGTAATGATTAGCGACTGTTTAACCATACATTTTTGACGTTTGAACGTCATTTAACTTTCAGCAACGTTTATGGATAAACCCCCAAAAGTTTTGTTGAAATCAGCCCCGGTCGGTATATAGTTCCGATAAACGCCAACAGATGGCGTTTTAAGTTTATAGCCAATTCTTGAATCGCGGTGTGACGACCCTGATTTTTCAGTTTTATGGTATCGCTTCTCGGCCTTTTGGCTAAGATCAAAGTGTAGTATCTGTTCTTTTCAGCTTAATATCTGAAAGTTCCTTCACTGAGGGACCAGTATATTAATCTGATTTTTGTAAGTTGACGGGATGTTCGGGGCTCGCTCCACTCCCGTCGCGGGTCGGCCCGGCATTGCAGTGCCGCCGGGATCGGCCCACATAATACCTTGACATTTCGTAGAAAGAACTTGCACTGGCTAAAGCTCATCTTCAACTTGACTCACAATTCTTATTCAACTTTAGCTCATTATTCTCTTTCTGATAATTGGACGTCACGTCAGTACGTTCTATGTTCATCCACCAACAACAACGCCACGAATAGTTGTTAGTCTGACAAGAAATTCTTGTTTGATTCGATTTTTTATTAATGTTCAATAAGTAGATCACAGAGTTTAAAATAATATACTAAGAACCACAGAAGCCTTTGATGGCTTATACATGGCTAGTGAGTTCGAAACAAAAATATATCTAATATAGGTATTTACTACAAAAAAACTTAGACGGTAAGTTTGTAAGTGTTACATTCAAAGAATATTGTAAATCTTTACTCGTCATTTAATATCTTAATAGTACAAATAAGTACATACCAAGGAAATCGGTGAGAAAGATTGCAGACTCCACAGGCATTAAAAAGTCAACTGAACAATTGACTAAAAAAAAAAAAAAACATCTAAAACTTCATCAAATCAGCGATGATTAAGTACTTTTTATATTACTAAAATTTAGTCTTTTGACGTACAGTATATAATTTCAGAAATAATTTCAATTTCATTGTCACCAGGAAATGATGGAAAACCGAAAAGACTGATGTCAGCATACTTGTTGTGGTTGAACAGCGAGCGCGGGAAGATAAAGGCGGACCACCCCGGCCTGAAAGTGACCGAGGTGGCCAAGAAGGCGGGCGAGCTCTGGCGCTCCATGGCCGACAAGACCACGTAGGAAGAGAAGGCTTCTACTCCGTTCACCTAGTATACCCAATTTTTTTCGAGACGGTAAAAAAAGTCATCCGGTATAAGTTGAACACTAATAAAAGTTTATTAAAAGTAAAACCAGTCTTTCTTCCTGTGTCCAAATTCCCATCGAACAGTTAGACGTTGTATAATAATTTTACATGTCGCCATTGTGTGGTTAAATCGAGGTATTATTATGGTTGTTATTATTACCTATTAAAGTTATTATGAAGACTAAAAATTATTAGCTAATCTGAGTTCACGTTGCCGCTGTATGTTTCAGATTTGTATGCATTTAATAGATATGTAAGATTTTGTAAACTATTTGGTCGTATGAAATAAACAATAATTTCTACTCCACTGCAGTTGTTATTATTGTTCCTTTAATAAAGTGCAGAAAATGCTTTTTTAATAAACATTTTGCTTTTTTAGGGTTACAGAGGTATTTATTTTGTATGTCCGTAGGAAGTTCGTTTACTATTTTTGGTAGTATGTAGGTGTATGTTCTCATACCATGTGTATTGTTACATCTAGGCAAGGTAAAGTTTTTGGATTAGCTAAAGTTCTTAATTTAGGATGACGTGTTCTTCTAATTAAATTATTTATATTGATAGATTCGTCCTTTAGTATTGAGTCTGGTCATGTTTTGTATTGGCAAAATGTTGCAATAATGAAATAGTTCAGAGTAATCATTTTGGTATTTTGTTTTAATTTTTAGTGGTACAATATTTTTGAGGATTTGTTGTTGTAGTTTGTAAATTTTATCTAAATTAGTTTAATATGTTCTCCCATAGTTACTGAGACCATAACCAATTATGGAGTCAGCTAGGGGTAGGTATAGCAGTCTTAAAGTTTTATATGGCATTTTATGTTTAAGTACGATTATTCGATGGTTTTTTAGATCTTAGGATACCCAAGATGTGGTCTATGCATTTTGTACAACAAACAACATAAAAAATTGTGAATAACTAAGTAACAAAAAACAAAAGAATTACATAAATATGATGAATTATAGCTATTTCTCGACCACGACCCCGAATAATAAATGTTACTTCAAGACACGCGCGCTCGATACGCTCAAACCTAGATCTTAGAATCATCATAACTCCAAAAATTATTATTATTTTTATACATTTCGAAAAACATCTCGAGGTATGATATAACTTTCTGAACATACAATGTCGTGTAATAAAAAAAAATAAGAAAAAAAACTATGTGTACTGTACCTATGTACATGTTGTACCTGTACAATCATATACCAATTTTTTTTTATATTCATAAATAAGACTAGATAGATGTAGGTACACATGTTACCTAAAAAAATGAAATAAAAATGATTTTAGAACAATTTTACAAAAAAAAAGAATGAAATATATTATATGTATTACTAATTCAATTTTACTTTTTTGTACATTGATGATTGTAGACCTCGTCAATACAAATATTTTGACATCTCAATTAACTATGTTGACTCAGAATTAACGGAAATATTGCACTTTTCTTGAAAAAGTGGTCCCTGTCAGCAGGGCTTGTTAACGTTACCAAATAACAAAATAATAACCGTTACGTAACGTTAAATTTCAAATGAACAATGACTTCAAAAAGCGTCCACATGCGAGTCGGACTCGCGCACGTAGGTTCTGTACCACCGTACAATATTTTTAACCCTACATACATTTGTTTAAACAGAAGGCAATGCTCGCAGCAACTCTCGACTAAGGCTGAGGCTACATTAAGCCGCGACGCGACCTGCGACACGTGAGCGATTAAAACAAATAAATGAATGCTCACCGTACATCAAATATTACTAGCGATTTTTGATTTCTTTATGCGATGGGAACAACATTACTGTAATCACGGCATCGGCTACATCAATATATCAGCGAAATTGAAGCGAATTTTTAGAAAATTTCTCACTTGCACGACTAGTTCAATAGTGCTACTAAATATGCGTGTAGCTACAGTATGCGTAGCGATTCATGCGGCTACACTATCCTTTTTATAGTGTAGCCGCATGAATTGCTCTTGCTAATTCGTTGTGTAGCTTGTGTACTGTAGCCATGTCACTGCCGAATATACGCCGGATTTTCGCTTATAATGTAGCCTTACCATGTATATCTCGTTTCGCTCTTCCAGTCGCATCGCAAATCGCTGCCTACTGTAGCCTCAGCCTCAGTCTCATAGTACAACAGCTTTTAAAGGTAGCTCCCGTTATGCGGCTTCCAATGTGTGGAATTACCTGCCACCGACTGGATTTAGACGCATAAGCTACGGCAGCATCTCATGATGATCTCATGGATTCGCAACGGAAGTTAGACATGATCAATTAAAATGTTTTATTGATATGAATTATGATAAAGTCATCTGTTAGTTATTGACAACAGTCCTTTGTTTCTTGTGCAACCATAACATTTTATTTCTTTTCTGAAACACTACTAGGTGTAATTAATTAATTTTATCTTAATTTTTTTCTAAACAACTAACTAATCGATTTATTGTTATTTGCTACACATCGTAAGACTCGTGAAGGAACATTACTTGTCGTTGTGATTACGTTCTCGTTTACAGCTGTGATAATCTATACTTACACTTCATTTATATTCTTTACTTATATAGTTAGTATGTATGTATCTATGTATCTATTATATAGCATATATCTGTGTATCTATTGTAGGATATTGTGCTGTTATACTTTTTATTTGCACCAATGACAACCCCATTTTATGTCTACAAATTCACTATCCATGCAAAGGTTGCCTGGAAGAGATCGGAGTATGCGATAAGGCCGCCCATTGTATATTTTATAGTGTTTATGTTTTCCTTTTCTTTTGTAATGTGTAATCTGATGTACAATAAAGCATATATAAATAAATAAATAAATAATTATCTATTTATTTTTAACTAGCTGCACCCCGCGGTATTACCCGCGAACACTACATTCTTTCGGGATAAAAAGCCTAGCCTATGTGTAAAGCCAGGGTGTCAGGTACGTCCATACCAAATTTCATCAAAATTGGTTCAGCCGTTTGAGCGTGAAGAAGAGACAAACATACACTGTGTGTGTATGTTTGTCTCTCACAAACTTTCGCCTTTATAATATTAGTGTGATTTAAATATTTACACACACTATAAAACTGATTTACATTCGTAAGATGTCCTCGTAATATAAGGTCCAGTTGAAAACCAACGTCAGGCAGTAGTTGTCAGGCATTTATGCTGAACTAGGGCCTGTTTGCGCAGCCGTGAGGCACACAATACTGTTTTAAGCTATTTTCTGATTATTGTTTTTGTGTGAATATTGTGTGCCTTAACCTGTATCAAATAAATTATTTTCTTTCTTTCAAACACTTTAGTTTAAAAAAAAAGTCATGTGTCAAAAAAAGTGGGTCCTCTTTAATTAGGGTTCCGTACCAAAATGGTAAAAGGAACCCTTATGGTGTGACTCAGTCTGTCTGTCTGTGACAGCTGAATATCTCAAGAACTACTGATGCTATCAACTTGAAATTTAGAATGGTTTAAGATGACGTTTGCCCAAATATTTTGCTAATAAGAAATAAACAAAAAAGTTTTTATTTTTTTTGCAACAGGGACTGAAAGGTGGTCTTAAAAATCGAAATGCCGCTACTAGGCATGTGGGGCATTTCTTTAGGCCTCATAGTTTTCGACTTTTGATGAAAAAGTAAAAAAAAAAATACCGTTCCCCCCTTATCTCCGAAGTTTGCATAGAGAAAAATCTGAAATTATTCTGTGATAGAAGCTTATGTAAAGATTACAGGAAAAATAAAACTATGTGTCTAAATAGCACTCTTTTTCAGAAATCAACAAGAATTACATTAGTTCCTTTATCTGTCAATAGATGGCGCTGACCAAAAACTGCAATATTCTACACCGCAGTGTTAAAATTAACTCGCCGATGAAAAATTAAAAAAACATTTCGCGGTTCACAACCAAAATATCCTCCTTCCTACCTACCGCAGGTTGCTTCAGGTGAAGCACAGTTGTAGTTTTTCTGGGCACATAATTTAGGTCCTACTTATACGAATGAAGCTTATGAAGCTATTTATGATGGTACGGAACCCTCGGTGCGCGAGTCCGACTCGCCCTTGACCGGTTTTTTTTAATTTTATTTAATTTTGATTATTTGTTGTTTGCTATTATGCGTAAAAAAGTGGCGTCGCTGGTGCGACGAGTACGGGGGAGCTCAAATAGCGTCCTAAGGATGATTGGCGAGAGAACCGATACTGTTCTGCTCAGTAGGTTCACTGAACTCCATGTGTTGCGAGACTGATGAGCCTACTGTGCAGGGGTAGACGGTGTGTCTAGTTTCTTATTTTTACTTTTTAGTTACTAACACTAAGTTATAAGAAAAATTATTGTTACTAACAACCTTGCCTTGCCTATGGACTTTTTTATCTGAAATATTTTTTTTTCTATAGCGGCCATGGTAGAAGGTACACTGCGAAAATTTCAAGTGCATGTCCTCAGTAAGTAGGTAATAGGGTCCCGCTGTCACCCATTGGGTACGGAACCCTAAAATTTAAGTAGGTGCAGTTTGAGACCGCGCCTCTCTTGTACTGACTTGTTTGAAAGAGTAATCTTTGAGTTTCTTATCCGTTCTCCTCCATAGGTAGATATCTATGCTTTAGAATGGGCAACTTTCTAATTAGGTAATTGACCATTTCTTTGACTGCTCAATCAACTCTGCCTATCGCAGTCCACTGCTGAACATAGGCCTCTCCCATGCTGCGCCACAACACCCTGTCCTCCGCCTTCCGCATCCAGTCTATCCCAGCCACCTTTTTGAGGTCGTCGGTCCATCTAGCTGGGGGGCGTCCCACACTACGCTTACCGATACGCGGTCTCCACTCCAGGACTCGTCTGCTCCACCGGCCATCGGTCCTTTGACAAATATGGCCAGCCCACTGCCACTTCAGCTTGCTTACTCTGCAAGCTATGTCGGTTACTCCGGTTCTCTTCCGGATAATTTCATTTCTGATTTTATGCTTCAAAGAAACTCCATAGCGCATAGCCCGCTCCATAGCGCGCTGAGCGACTTTAAATTTGTGGACCAGCCCGACTGTCAGTGTCCACGTTTTGGGCACCGTATGTCATAACGGGCAGGACGCACTGGTTGAAGACCTAGACTTTGACTGCTCAATGTGGTGTAAAAGGTTTTATTGAAATAAACGCATAAAGGCTCCTACAAACAGGCGCGACACGCGAGCGACACAAAGGCACGGCTCGACGCGCGACACGCGGTGCCTTTGTGTTGCGTTGCGTGTCGTGCCTGTTTGTAGGAGCTTTTAGGAATTCGTAGAACATAATCGCTTCAGTAGGTAGGTACGTATTTTCATCAGTTGGTTATTATTTGAATTTATTATCTTAAAATTATCTTATCTAGACTAAGAATATGTTGTCTGGATTCACTAATTTGAGATGGCTCAGAAACTGTCTGTCAAACTAATGCTAGTGTCAGCCAAGTTGAGTGTCTGGGTGCTAAATATAGGTACACAAAAGCTGATTTGGTGAAAATGTGGCGGCACGTTATGCAATTTATTAATGTTTCTTCTGTATCAGCATATTCAGCATACATAAATGAGCAATCGTTAAAGCAGGTATCAGAACATTTACCGTATATATATATATATATATTTTTTTTTAATATTAAATTGATTGACTTCTTTATTTCGAATAAAACTGTCTAAACATTTCGTTTACGGATTTGTGAAAAGTGTTAGGCACGGGCCACACAGAAGAGAAATAAGACGAGAACGGGACGCAGACGCGGCGTCTCTTTCACAGATCTTCATTATTGTTCATACAACGCGATCTGGCACAAAAAGGACAAGGGCGCGTCGCTTTTCTGTCTAGGTTCTACTGTTAAAAACAAAAACCCGACTTCAAAAACATAACTGACAAGAGAAAAACAAGCATTATAACATTATAATTTATAGAATTTTAGTATTGCAGGCGGGGGGACGCGCCCACTCGACCCGCTTAGACTCGACCCGAAGAATAATACCTGGATATATTTGTTTTGATAGGCGTAAAAACGTCGATTCAGACAGAAAATCAGTCATCAGTCGTCTATTGTTTCTAGAAAACCGGTTTAAGCGAGGTAGACGCTATCTTTATGAAGCTAAATTTTTTAAACGAATTCACTGACTACCAGGATAAATTAATAATAATAATAAGTATTTATTTTTCACCACAATAAAATATTACAGACATTGGTTACAATTATGGTACATGATATGATTGGTTTACTGTGGGAGACTGGTGCCCAAGCTAGGTTTTAAGGGCTTGTGTTTCAGGTCACCAGGTCTCCACCCTCTAGCAGTTCGATACATTAATAATAATAAAAACTAAAAGTGATTTAACAATTTTGATTAAATTATATATCATATCAAAATATTTTATTTATTTAGATACTTTTTATTTATTATTCCCATCACAAATAGCATTACAGGTTGCCCCAAATCGGTAGAAATATTAAATATTTTATAATATATAACAATATCACTTTGCCTGACTTTACAAATGACACTGAATTGGTAGTAAAACATCTGATATTATTCTTCGGGTCGAGTCTAAGCGGGTCGAGTGGGCACGGACCCACCGCTGCTGCCCTCGGAATGAACTGTCAAAGACAGTTAAATATGAAGCGTTTCCATCCCGTTCATAACTGCGCCTCGTCTTTTCTATATAATTTAAAAAATTGCATCCGCATCTCGTCCGTGCCGCGTTTGCGTCCCGTCCTCGTCTCACGTATCCTCTGTGTGGCCCGCACCTAGCTCATAGTCGTTCGAAAATGGCAATAATATAATAATTATTATGGTTCAAAATCCTATCTTGTCTAAATCAAGTCCTGTCTGTATGAACATGAGCGAATAATTATAATGAATTAAAACAAACTCTGAACTAATGAGACAAAGTAGCTTCAGTGGTACCAGCGATTAAGAAACACTTAATAGTGATTGCATGTCTCACAAGTACATGATAAATCACCTTTAGCATGTACTTGTTAGATCAACAGTGACGTGAGTGAAGATCTAGCAAGTAATACCTACGTTTCTAAAGTGTCATTGACATTTGACAGTAGACATTATGCAACTTTGATTTATGGCGAAAGAATCGAATAGCCCGTGAAATTGCAATTGCAAAAAAAAGGTAGGTCTGTATTAGATTGTATGTTGATCAACATATATGATTCCTGGCCGTAACAAATATGTATTTATATATATAAATATATTTTTTTTTTTTTTTTACACCGACTCCAAAATAAAAAATAATGTAAAACAGCCCCAACTATAGAATCGCCACAATTTATAACAGATTACCAAATTACGTTAAAGATGACGAGAATAAAAATATATTTTTTTGACTAAACTAAGATCACTTCTAATAGAAAAATGGTATTACACAGTAGAGCAATTCATGACGGATAAAACTTTTAGGTGTGGGTAGGTACTTTGTTGTAAGATCCGGTCTGATCAGACACATAATACTGTTTATTATAGTGACATTAATCTGATTTTATTTTCTATTGTATAATGTAATAATTGACATACCATAATTACAACTAATTATTACTTGACAAGACATGATTGTATTTACTACCTAACTCTTATTTGACTACCTATCTATAATACTAATAATGTCTGACATAATGGGGTTTATTTATAAACGCTGCTTAAAGTTAAGTAAAGATTACTGTTTAATCATACATTTTTGACGTTTGAACGTTACTTAACTTTAAGCAATGTTTATGAATAAACCCCTAAGACTGTATCTGTGTTTTTGTGTGTTATTGTATAGTGTTCATTATACTGTTTACTGACATCATAAATTTCTAATTTTTATTTTATTTTTTTGAAACTTATTTTATTGTAGTTTTATAAGTCTTGACTCAATTTATGTTAATTCTATAAACTCAACAGCAAGCTAGCATTTATGTTTTGCAGCGCCCTGACAGGGTTCATGTACAAAAACCGACAATAATTTTTTGTAAAATGTGTGATGTGCATGAGAGCAAATAAATAATATAATTATATATTACTAGCTTTTGCCCGCGGCTCCGCCCGCGTGGATGTCGGTTATCGCGTAAAAAGTTTTCCATATCCCAGGCTATATCTCCGCCAAATTTCATGACGATCGGTTCAGCGGTTTAGGCGCGAAAACGTAACAGACAGACATATATACTTTCACATTTATAATATTAGTACGGATTTATCACTATAGAATTGAATGCTACGAGTATTACCTACCAGGCAGGTAACAGGGATTAGAAATACGCCTATAAAATTGTAACTAGCAACAATATGCACATACATGTTTTGTTACTGGATGTTAAGTGGTCTGAAAATGTTTTTGAAAACAAATAGGTAGGTACTTTGGGAGAGGTCCTTCAATGAAACACATCTTTGGAATAAAATAATCCTTATTTACGGAATCGTTTTTGTTTTCACATTTATCTCATGACTAGAGATCGGAATAGGTAGGGTTAATTTTCCTAAACTTCGAGGAAGAAGGAACATAGACTGGATAAAATACCTCCTCTAAAATCCCGGAATTAATGACGTTGAAATTCCGGGATTTAACAACTTCTAATTATTTGGCTTATTCCCAAATTAATCCATTCTTTTGTTCTAAAAAGATAAGAATCTCATATATTCCCAAGTTACTCCAAGGAATTATTATTATTTAAAAATACTTATTAATTTGTTCCCATTCTGCTCCATAGGTATCTGGAATCATTCTCAAAGTTCATTGTCACCGATTATTCGTTATCAATTCCCAAACTGCTCCATCTACATTACCTATAAAATACATATACTTCAGTCTTAGATAAATGATTGGTCTCGCTGCACTCGACCTGCTCTTGGTCGAGCGCAGCGAGACCAATCATTTATCTAAGACTTCAGTACAGTCAGTCAAAAAAATTCTTAAAAGAAAGATTAAAGTTTAGCATTTTGTTATAACGTCAATGCGTATTTAAAATTGTAGGCTTTAATCTATGTAATAATTATTTTTACGTAATGTCAAAAAAAAAAAAAAAAAGTATGTCAAAGTGTCAATCAGAATAAAAAGTGTCAGAATAGGAACATGTATGTCAATCATATTAATAGTTTATCAATCAGTGCAGAGATTTATCAGTAAGGGAGTCGTCAATTGTGTAATAGCTTTTCTCAATAAATATTTGGTTTAGTACCCTTTTAAATTTTATTTCATTCATATTTTTTATCACATCACGTACTTTATTATAAATACGTGGGGCACTACCAAAAAAACTTTTCTTCATAAGCGCGGTTTTACATTTCACTTGGCATAGTTTGTTTACTTATTGAGTCCGCATCGGATTTTTTCGAGCTGCTGACATTTTTTCAAATAATTGTGGATTGTTTTTTACAAATAAAGCTGTTTCCAAAATGTATAAAGAAGGAAAAGTTAAATATTTTAAAGACTGAAAATAGGAAAGACAGCTATCTGTTGTTTTAAGACCGCATATTGACCGTATACATCGCTTTTGCATTCTAAATACCTGTTCCATATCGGTAGACTGTCCCCAGAAAATAATGCCATACGTCAATGCATTACGTTTTTCTGAAATTGTTAGTAGGACGCTGCTCCTCTAGTATAATATAACCTCATTGATCTACGAGTATTCTGTAAAAATCTCACCGTGAAAATGTAGGCAAAGTGAGTTTGAAGTGAGCTGTGATTCCACATTGACAGCTCGTCAAGGTCACCTAAGTTTTCACGGTGAGATTTTTGCAGAATAGACCGGCTGTTCTCATTGACTTCACACATTTTCTTCGCTGCGTGGCCGCCGTTCACAAAGGAGGCGCCACCGAAGCACTGCATTTCGGCCGGTTGAAGCCTCACGCCGCGGCCGCTTACGTTAGACGGCGTTGGCAGATCAAATAAACACACTATTCTCGTCGAGCTTTCCCATTGACGGTAATACTGATACTACTGCTATCACTATTCCCGTTGCGTTTTTATACCGCGACTATAAGCGACTTTATACAATGCGTAATTTGTACTGTTACGCCCTGCTTTGACAGTTATTTGTTTTCAGATATAGTTTCATTTTGTCTTGTTAGCCATTTGTAGGATATCGTAGATTTTAGATTTTTCATCAGGCGTATTAAAATCGCTCTAAATGGGAATACGGAGACAATTGCAATCAAGTACCTAATTCGTGTTACTAAGTGCTAACCATTTTTTTCCGTAAATAATATAAAAATTATCTACATATTTAAAACCTTATTAGTATTTAAGTATATTTTTTAACATAATTATGTTACCACTATTTTTAAAACTTATGTTAAATATTGTTAGGAAATCAGTTGTCAGTTGTGTATTGTTGGAAATAAGAACTCATGCCGCCTGTGATAGAGGTTTATCCTAGAACAGGCATCATACTTTGTAATACCTACTTTTTTACATATTACACAATTTTTTTTTTTTTTTTTTTTCATATGTTTACATATCTCGGGACTCTGGGGTCCCGGACCTTTGGGAGGCGTACGAGGGGCCGAAGCCAACTCGCAGAGGCCCGTTAGACGCTTTTTAATTAAATGAGGCACCAACCGACGATTATCCCTGTACGCACTATGCAAGTGCACCCAAGGACAACCCCCGGTTGGTGTAGGACTTATAGGATATGGAAATAAAGATATTGGGCTATGGGTTTGGGTGGTTATAATGGATTGGTTACCTAAATCTATGGAAGGACTATGGCCCCTGCCTGATCAATGTTTTATAATACACGGATAAAATGGCAGGGGGTGACTTGCACACTCAATAATGGGCCCCCGAAAACAGTCGCTAGCACATAGTGACGTAGCGACAAGGAGGCAACATGTCCTGAGGTGCTCGAGGAGTGGAGAGGTATTCCACGGCTCTCAGAACAATCCCAGAGCCCGGAAGATGGTCAAGATCCCTACAAGCACTTACTGGAATACTTCCTTCCTCCGAGCACGTTTGCTCTTGCGAATCTCCACTCAAGCCGGCCAATAAAGGCAAGAATGAGGTGGGAGCTCAGTTCCTCGTCAGTGTTCACTCCAGCCGGCCAATAAAGGCAAGCCAGAGATGAGGAACATGACTTCTCCCGGGAGATAGGGTCCGTGGGGTCGCAACTGCCCAACAGCTCGCCACATGCTGCCCTGCGGGTTTCTGTATCTCTCTTGGTCTGGCTCCTCACCCTAGACATGTTCCGGTAAAGTAAACTCTACCGGCACAGACCTAGAGATTGGAGCGCGCAAGCCCCACCACGACGTCAACGTAGAGATACGGCGGTGGGGTTATTATTATTATTATTATAATTTTTAGGAGGACATGAGTCTCACTATTTCCATTCGTCGTTTCTTAAGTTAATGTCAATGGGTATAGTGAGACAGATTTGAAAAAATAGTGCAGTCTCAGTATTACTATTGCAATGGATAATGGGAATAGTGAGATCCACCCGTCAATACACGTATTTTGCGTACGGGTGGGAATATCGATTATTCAGTCCACCCCAGATCCTCAAGGAAGGCCAGCAACGCCTTGGTGTTACTGACAAAACTCACGGAGGGTACCTGGGTTTACGAAGTACTTGGTCCTATTTGTGGCGACCACCAGGCAGTTGAGTAGCACATGAGCTGCTGTCTCGTCATCCTACATGCAGGCCCTGCACAGCAGACTGTCTGTGACTCCTATTGAAGATCCCTTACAGTACCTACGGTCTTCCGATGAAGATCAAAGTAGTCGAGGACAAAAGGAATTTGACTATCTAAAGGTTCTCGCGAACAGGCGCGATGTGACTCTAGTAGAACAATTTCCATAAAAACGTTGTACCAGAATCGTGTAGCACCGTCGCGGAAGCCTTAAGGCGCAGATATATGCCAGTGACCTTGAGTGGTTAGCTGTCGTGTTCTGTACTGAGCTCACGCAACGCGTCGTACGTCCAGATAGTAATAGGACTAGCCCATCCAGGAGCGCTGTCCCAAATAAGACTCATTAACAAAAGGTATTTTAATAAAACACGTATACTAAAAGATCAATAATTAAATTATTTTTAAAAAGTTTCATAAAAATACGCTTGATAGATTTTGCGTGATTCTCGGTTTTTTATTCGCGTTAGACATAAATTTATAAATTAATTTCACTATGTAATATAAACATAATCTAAAATATTCATATATTAAGTTATTAAGAAAATGCTCTAATTAAAAAAAAATAAAATCAAGTTATTAACACTACTCGTTTAGACGTAATCTTCAGTATAAAATAATTGAAAGTCGGTTATCGTCATCTTAAGATTTAAGGGAGGTAAAAGGATCGTCATAGAAATAAACATAGCTTTTTTATAACTTTTCAAGTGTTTATTAATAACAAGTCTTCATCTTACAATGTATTATTTTAAAATTATTATTATTGTTATCACATATTTACATTTTACTTCTAATTTTATGCGTTTCCAAAACGCACCATCACGACGGCATCTTTATAAGGAGCCGGTCAGAGTTAAATATTATTTACTAAAGTGACTAATGCCATCTAGTGAGCGAAGATTTTAAATTGTCATTTGTTTTGTTTGGCAGCGACATTGGCAGCGCTTCTGTCAGGAGTTTATGGAACTAATAAGTAGGTCAAATTGTGTCAATTATTTTAAAACATTTATAACGTTCTATTTTAATTTATATAAATGTAAAATTAATGCAAGTCAATAAATTGATATAAAAATATCAAAAAGTTCTGGAAATATAACAAAACGTTTCTGCAATCAATAACCAGTTTGATATTTTAAATAAATTAAAGAATACATTATTTATTAAAAGTTTTAAATAATTAGCACCATTTTTATAACGGTCTCACTACTGCCAATCACAACACTGGTGGCGTTTTTAAGAACTAACATCCTTTTAGGATTACGTACCTTTTATCTACATAAGGCACATCAATTTTTGAAGATTATTTACAATGTTTATAACAATTATTTTACAAACAATAATTTTTAGCTATTATCTAATAATTATGCAATATCATGGCTCGTAAATTATAATTAAAAATACACAATTTAAATTATATAAAATATATGTACGTAAAGGAACAAAAAGTACAGTCAACTACTTCAGTAATAACCCTGTATTATAAAAGCTTGAAAAATGCTTGGATCAAGAAAAAGTTGTAGCATCCCTAGTAGCATTTTCCGTTGGCATTTAATTGGGCCACCTTCAGAGGTATGTGGCCCAACCAAACGCCAACAAAAATGCTACTAGGGATACTACTGTTGGTACAGTTACGACAGTTAGTAGTTAATTCATTACTGAAATAATTAACTGTAATTTTCTTTCGATACCTTTAAAGGAAATCCCCAGTAGCATTTTTGTTGGCATTTAGTTGGGCCACTTACCTCTGTAAGTGGCCCAACTAAATGCCAACAAAAAATGCTACTTGGGATGTCTCATAGACAGCGAAAAGGACAAAGGTGTGGTAGAGTGTATTGGGTCATCCATCATTATTACCATGATGAGTATGAGGAGCATCGAGATAGGTACGTAACACAAATAAAATAGCAATTGATCGCAATGCCTTTCATTTGGATAGTTCAGCCACGTTCATTGCATTGTTGATTAAGAGCCATTCAAGTATTAAGTAAGCAGAATTTAGCAATTTTGAACCCCATCTCCCCCTTGTCAGTAAAAGTAAGCGAAGTTCATACCCCCCTCCTATGCTTACGTAAACATTGGAATTTTTGTAAATCTGTTCAGGTTTCTTTAATGTTATTAATGACTCTAGAAATAAAGAATTTATAGACTAAAAGTAAATGAATGCCTATTTAAGTAATTTCCCTACTTCGGTTCTTTTTAACCATAAAACACCGTGTGAGAGCGAGAAAGCATTATTAATTATTTTGGGGAATCCCTGAATATGGTTGCCATCTTTGTTCAAATCAAAATCAATTAAATTTTTCAGAAAAATCTGAATAGTAAATGAATAAATATTGCTGACGTAATCAGCATCCAGACCTCCGTCCCCCATGTCATCAAAAATAATCAAAGCAAAGACTCCTCCTACCCCCCGTTGGTCCTAACGTAATACACCTACGAAGCAACAGATGTCAAAATGAAAGGCAAAAGAATGGAATGATAAGTGTAACACGTTTTATACAGGGTGAAATTGAATTCATGGGCATTCTCATAGGGGGTCATTGTACTCATCATTATGAACAACTGCCACCATGGGACCAAACCTGAAATCTCGAAAAAATATCTGCTATTCCCTACATTTTGACGAGCTATGCGAACGTAAAAGCACGGAACAGCTGATTCTTTTTTCGCGATTTCTGGTTTGGTCCCATAGTGAAAGTTGTTCATAATGATGAGTATAATGACCCTTTAAGAGGATGCCCATGAATTCAATTTCACTCTGTAAATGTGTGTTTATTGTATACAGGATAAGTTTAAAAGGAGTGCGTATATTTTAGGAGGTAATCAGGTGCATGAAACTGGACAACTTTCCCCAAGGAACATAGGTCGAAATCTTAAAATTGAAAATCGACTTTTCATACAAAGTGACTGGTCACGTGACTTATGTTTGTATGAGAAGTTGAATTTTTGTTTTTAGATTTCGACCTATGTGCCTTGGGGAAAGTTGTTCAGTTTTATGCACCTGATTACCAACAAAAATATACGCACTCCTTTAAACTTAACCTGTATAATATATACAATAAACATACATAAAATTATGTTAATGGTACACCACAAACTACCTGCACTAATGTTTCTCCTTCTCCCTTAATCTATCAAAAGGTTGTCTTTAAAAGATCGCTTTTAGCGATAAGACCGCCCATTGAGTCACCCCTTGTAAAATTTTCTACATCATCATCTGTCTAGCCTTTTCTCAACTATGTTGGGGTCAGCTTCCAGTCTAACCGGATACAGCTGAATACCAGTATTTTACATGGAGCGACTGCCTATCTGACCTCCACAACCCAGTAACTGGGTAACACGATACCCCTTGGTAAGACTGGCTGTCAGACAAAAAAATAAAATTCTACATATAAATCTGTAATGTTTACGATGTGCAATGAAGAGTATTCTATCTATCTATCTATCTATCAAAATTTAAAGGTCAATTGTTATGTTATGTGTGTTACACAATATTATCCTATAGGTACTCCATCAGTAATAGATGTAAGTTTAGGGCATCTCTTACAATCACGTCATTTCGTGGTTCAAAGATTGAATTTTAAATTCAATGTTAACATCCCCCCATCAAAAATTCAACATTCCATCGAAAAGTTATGATGCCTCACGAAAATGATAATTATGATGTCAAGAATGTAATTTTTTTACATTTAATTATGTTGTAGACAACTTCATGCCATATAAATTGGATTATCTGAAACTGTTGCATTCAAACATAATCTTGATTGACATTGGATCATCGTTTGTTGTTAAAATATTATATTTATTTAAATAATTTTTCACACAAAATCCTATAAATTATAAAAAAAAAATCCGTTACAGTATTGTTCTTTGAATTGACATTTGACTAAAATGTCCTTCATATATTTTATTAATACGGAAGACATTATAATTATTATAATTCATATTATTTATAACAGTGAATAACTTATTTGGAACTTACGATATCATATTAATTCATAAGAATATACAAATCTTTAGATCATTGTAGAACTCAAAATGATGTTCTACGTATATTTTTAAACACACAAGCTGGCACCTACACGCTCTCACACTCACAAATGACATGTAGGTATTTAGCTGAACCACATCTTTGACATATGTTTCCAAAATCACGACAATGACTTACAAAATTAACTCAGCCCTCAGAGCGTTCAATGTCCGAAAAACAATCCAAAAGTATTTTTCTCTATCAAAAGCAGCAATCTTCAATATTATTAAAGGCTCCAAACAGGCGCGACACGCGACGCGTCTCAAAGAGACCGCTCGTCGTGCGGCACTTGGTGTCTTTGTGTCGCGTCGCGTGTCGCGACTGTGTGTAGGAGCCTTAAGACAGAAATAAAATTCTACATTTATCTCTAGAAACCCCACAAATTTTTTCGATCAACAAAGTTTGGGAAGACAGATATGGACATGAACGAAAAGCAATTAATGTTAAGGAACCACGAAAGAAAACCCCAAAATGCGAAATGTATGGAAATGTTTCATCTAGCTTAGATTTGAAACCCATTCAACTTAAAAGAACGAAGGATCTTCTATGACCTATCCTACCCAACATTCCAACGAATTGTCATGAAAATAAAAAAAGCTTACATAAGAAGATGGACATTGCTTAAGGGGAGTCCGCTAAGGCAGCCCGCAATATTCAAATTTTCTTACGTTGTTTGCAATCTGCTGGTCAGTGTCAGGTTGTATGTCGATTAAAATATTATTCGCGACCGGACCAAATATGGCGTTACAGAAAAATAATCATCAGAATCAGCAATACAACTCCTTATGTTAGAATCGTCCTCAAATGTCATGATTTCATGAGATAGTCATTCAATAGGATTATATGAACTTAGAGAGTTGTGTTGATGATTTTTATGATTATAATTCTATAAATAAATATTTGATATGGCCGCGAATCATATTTCCTTTCCTTTCCTTAGACCTGCAAAATGGCAAAAAACATATGAAAATTTGAATTTTGTGGCCTACCCTGACGCTTTCACCTTAAGTGGGACCTTTCTTGTAAAGCTAAATTATTACAAGCACACAATAAGTAATATGCACGTAATTAAAACATATCCATTATTTAAATATACCTATACATTGTGTAGGAGTCCAGAAATGATATTTTTAACACATTTTAATGGATTACTTATTTTACAATTCATTATTTTAATTCGTTTTTTTGGTGGAACGGAACGCAAACTCAAAACGCGTTGTCACAACAATGCCGGAAGTGACCAAAAAAAAACTATGTGAATAAAAATTAAAAATAGTTGAAAATTCACTATATTCCGTCCACTGAGAGAATGGTTTTTTGACACCTGTCAGTTTCATACAAACGAATATATGTTTTACGAATTTAAACTTTATTAGTTCCAAAATTTTTGCTACTGGCAGGTGTCAAAAAAACATTCTCTCGGTGGACAGAATATAAGGTAAGTAAGTAATTGCGATTTTTGCTTCAATGAAGCACAAAAAATAATTTAATTGACATGATTTGGGCCTAACAAACAGATGCAAACAAAGCAGTATCGTGGTAAATGACGTCACATCATGACCGCGACAGAAACGCTTGTTTGAACTGAGTAGTAGAAAATTGTTTGGAATATTTTTTTATTTTTTTGCAACATGCTTTAGTTGAATTAAAATTTTAATACTTTTCTTGGGTTTATTTACAGCATTTTATTGAATTCGTGAAAAAAAAAAAAAACTTAAATGTTAAAACCGTTTATAACGACTTCGCTTAAAACGACGTACCCCAGTTATAACGAAGAAATTTTGAGGTCCCAGCATTTTTGTTTACTTAACATAGTGTTTGGTTATAACGACAATCGGCTATAACAACTGTAATCCGACGGTCCCTTCGAAGTCGTTATAAACGGTTTTGACTGTACTTCCATATTGGATATTGCAAAAATCGTTCAGACAAATCACTAATGACGTTTAGCGCTGAACAAATTCAAAACATCGTTCTGTTTCTGTCAATCATTTGAAAATGATAGAATGATGTTTCAAATGTATTTAGCGCTAAACTGATTTCGAGATTTGAGGCGCTTGTAGCTGTCTCACCCGACATACGACACACTTTGCTTGAAGAAACCTAACTAACATTCCTCGACGCTAACAAACACTAAATACACTCAGTGTATTCAAGTGGCACACTCTCACACAGTAAAATTAATATATATAAATTAAATTAAACATTAAATACACAATTATAAATAACTTCACACAAAATCACAACATTTAAAGTTAAAACAAAAGTGTTCGAATGTCTCACTGGGGTAGACTATAGATCAGAATGATGTCTACATATACCACGATTTATTAAATGAAAAAGTTTGGTGAAAGTATCAATACAACTGTGAGTAAAACCAAAACCATTTCAATAGCTACATCTATATAGAATATGACAATACTGATATGAAATTCAGATTAGTTGTTAATAAATTAGAAAGTACCGACATCTAGAAATGCAATGAAAAAATCTACGAATATACAGGTAGTGGCAACATCTGAGAGGCCTTCGTCCAATTTGGAGTATGATAGATAAAAACTACATAATATATTGGCAAATATCTTAAGGTACAGACTCAATCCTAGTGTCATCCTTTTTGACCTTACCAGAGAGCTTGGAGTATATTTCATCGATGGACTTCTGCCTGGTCTCCGGGAAGTATATGACCGTGTAGAAGCAGGCGATGAAACAGACGATGGCGAAGAATAGGAAGGTCCAGTGGATACCGATGAGCTCACAGAGGATGGTGAACCATTTCGTTTGGACGAAGTTGCTCATTTTCGCGCAGACGTTCGCGAAGGCTGATACCGTACCACGAAGCTGAAACGGAGAATGGACAATGTTTTGTTTATTTTGGTGTCTTCGTATGAAGAGAAACATTTTAATAATCTTTGACGGCAATGTCGGTTCGACCTATTTCAGCCTGTATTCACTGTAGTGAGTTATCTGATAATGATAAATGATTTTATTTCTGTAAGTAGGTTTTTACAAACACTTTTACACGTCAATCATATTTTAAAACTAGATGAGGTCGGCATTTCGTATCTGACTACTCTGAGAAGAAAGACCGAAACAAACTCAGAGGTCACAGTCTCTTTTAAAGTCCAGACATAATCTTGGTCAAATCATGTGAAGACCATGTAGACTGGTGTCTGAAATGGTCTTTTGAAGGAAGAACCACACAGATTGAGTGGACCTGTCCATTCAGTGCACGCATTTGTCAGTAATCGTGCAGCTCAACTCAGAACATAAGGAGCTCAACGATTCGACGAACAATACCAATAAAGGACATTTGGGCAGGCCGCATAAATTACTCAAACTGCCATACCATGATCAGAAAAAATAAAAATATATATATACTGAAAAGAAAAAAATAAAAATAAACAAAGACCCACATAGTCTTCACATTCTGCGTCTCTTTTAGACTACAGTAAGAGGTAATTGTGGTATTTTACGCACATTAAAATGGAAAAGCTTTAGCTCTAACTATGATGTGACTAGACCATGTATAATGTATGTCGAAGTAATGTCGAATCACTGTTAGAATAAGTAAACGACAATAATGCTTAATCTTGGCAATTGAGCATACAATTTAAAGATAATTCAAAAGCTGACATACTTGTAGCGTACAAGTGTACATTATAAGTAGATTAACTAAGTACTTTGAGTTATATCAAACCAATAAGACGTTGAAGAGAGATTTTAAAATCTTATAATAATTTCTTTGCACTAGATTATAAGTACAGAGACCATTAAAAAGTTCGATAACTAACCTGGAAAGTGAACAGATCCGTGATAATAATGTACGAAATAGGCTGGAACCCTGCAGCATCAGCGAAGATGCACAGACACATAGCCAGGACGGGCAGCCAACCGGGCAGCCAGAAGCCTGATGACGTCATGTAGAACCACGCGGATAGGATTACCATACCCACGCCGACTGCGAACGATGTTGTAACTAGGAGAAGCTGGAATGGACAGACTGAATATTACGTATCTTTTGGCAGAGAATTTAATTTCCTCGTGAAATCTAACATCGGTACTATTCGCTCTGGGGAAGACGAAGGATTGTGTTTGACTTTTACCGACTATAATTTTTGGTGCTTCTGTTTCTTTCACTCCCATAAGCAAACTATCTGCATCGCTTGCGCAGCTATCAGTTTCTCAATAAAATTTTAGCGGGGTCATTGCGTAACACACTATCAGTAGCAATGGGTTTCATTTTGACAGTTCAACAACATTCATTGCTTTATTTATGTTATTAGACTCATTTTTCGTACATAATTATGAAGCAATGGATTAGCAATATCCTTCAAAATCATTCAGGTTGTCATTGATAGTATGTTACGCAATTATGAAACTGATTGAACGTTGGTCAATCTTGTCCTTATTTACGTCAAAAACTTTTTGTGATCCACAGATATTTTAGAATTTGAATTCGAATTTGCAAGCTACAGCTATCATGATTCTAAAGGTGTGTCCAAACATGGCGTGCAAAGTGCGCGGCAGCTACGCGCGGCATTCGCAAGACACAAATTTGCCGCACGACTAGTTTAGACCTTCTGCACGGCAGTGCTGCGCGGCATGTCCGAGACATGCGGCGCTCTTTATTTCGTATTCAAACCACAATGAAAGCGGACGCGTGTGTTGTAGCTCCCTAGTATCCCATAATGGACTATGGGAGCCATAAATTTCAATAAGACGAATTGCTGTTTCGTTATCCATTTTACTTGATAAAATGCGTTCGTCCACACACAACCACTGGCAAACCAAAACTACACCGTTCGCGGCGTTCGCTGTGCGCGGCAGATAGCTCGCGGCTGCCGCGCGCGGCAGCCGCGCACGATTGCCGCTTTATGTTTGGTCACACCTTAAGAATCATGATCAATTGAAATCATGATTCTAAGAACCATGATATCTTTACTACTTACACTGACTTTAATAAAGCTGACTTGTAGAAGATCGTAAAGCTTCTAACAGATCAAAAATACTCATGTAATGTTCGTGAACGGGCGCCGTCAGTTGGGACTGGTCATCTCTTAGCTGCCACAGCTTATTTTAATTGATTTTAATCTTTGAATAAATTTTTGTTTTTAGTACGAACGCTTCTAACATGCACGTCTTTTTACGTTGTTTTCAGATATATAATTCCAACATGAATAATGTAACCAATATTTTGTAAAAATATTTTGTTTTAAAAGAGTGTCCGTGGAGTTTCTTGTCCGTTCTTCTCCATAAGAACCTACTACGGTTTGAAATGGGCAATTAGCCTCATCTTTCTGACTGACCGACCCCTTGACAATTCAAAACTGCCTGTAATTGGTTTATTTGAAATAAATGCTTTGAGTTTTGACTCTCACCTTTCTTCCAGTCTTCTCTACAAAGCAAGTCGCGACTACAGATCCCAACAGTTGCACTACTCCGATCAACATGACCTGCTTGTTGGGACTGAGCTTCAGACTGATGGACTCCGAAGCTTTCTCGAAGACAAAGCCCGCGTAGATGAGCACGATGAGGTAGCCGTCGAACTGTTGTGTGATCTTGATTATGATGGTTATGATAAACGCTTTGAACGTTGGTTTGTCTTGTACTGTGAAGGAAGAGAGAAGAGGCTTATGTTAGAGTATCATAATTTTTGACGAAGCGTTGTATAATAAAAGGTGAAATATGGATTGACTAAAGGTGAGTATACACTAGAGCATTTTTTCGAGCATTTCATTTAAAATTAATGGATACGCTCAAATTATAACATATATCGATTAGACAGAGACCTAAAGATAAAGTGACTCGGACAATAGTAGATAACAATTTCATCGCAATTCATATGGGTTCGCTGGCTAGTTCGATAATTATTTTTATTTTATTTATTAGTTCGCTCGTTCGGTATGAGTACGGCGACGTTCGGTTATGCGAGGGTTAAAATCCAAGTCGAAATAATGAACTCTTTTTGAAGTATTCGTAACGAATTCAATGCTATAGCAGTGTAAAATTTTAAAATTTGATGGGTTAGCAGCACATAATGACGCTTTGTCTACAATACAGTCAAAAGAAAGAAAATACGTTTATTTGCGGTAAACATGACGCAAAAAAAAAAAAAAGAACATAAACACAAAAGAAATAAGAATATTATTGGGGAAAATGCGTCACATCCACGCTCAATTTATTCAAGCTCAATTTTAAAAAGCATTTCCATGTATGTATAATGTAATGTTCCTGCGAATGCTCGACACAGTGTTCGAAGTAATGCTCACGGCGAGTGAGCATTACTTGTAAAATTCCTTTCTATTTTGCGTTTATTATTCGTCGATCTGAAGGCTCCATGAAATTTTACACAAATTCGCTCGTTTGTTTGCAATATCAAGTTGTAACAAAGCATCGAGCGTCGTGCTCATTGTTCGGTTCCTGAAAGGGTGACACATAAAGGTCATAGCACACATATCAACTCGGAAACGGATCGTAACCGTATCAACTCAAGCCGTTTAGTATTCTTTGCATGAAACTCCCTACTGAAAAGCACACTAATCGGAATCGTAACGTAAACGATTCGCCTCGGGACAAGCTCACGAACCGCGGTGTGGCGCGTGGTCAACCAGCGGTCCCCGTGCTTACGGCTCGTCGTCCCCGCGCTTACGCCTCTCAATCGCCGCGCTTGCGTCTTTTCGTCCACCCTTGTCCCTCTCACCCCTCCCGCGTTCGAATTCAAACTGATGAACTGCCAGCCAGCTCAACCAGCAGCGGTCAGCGAGCCGTAAGCGCGGCGTCGCCTAGCTGTAGCCGAGTCGACGTATCGGAGCTGCTGGTCCGCTTTGGTTACGTGCTTATGTTAGGTTGAACCCTGTTTGACGGCGAGGCGAAAGGTGATAAGGTGACGATCCCTTTCCGAGTTGATATGTGTGCTACGACCTTTATAGCGACTCAATGTTTTGTTACAAGTAAATGCTCTAGTCTATACTCACCTTAAGATCATTTGGAAAGTATGCAATTTTGATTAGTTTCACAAGAGGCTTCTAGCTAGTAGTATGAAGGTATTGTATAGCATTGGGGTCAGCAGTTTTATGGCAAGTAATAGCACGGTTGCATTTAAATACGTTTTACGACGAGTTCTGGCTCTGTGCCAAGACAATACTCAATTAAGGGTTGTAAATTAAGAGCGCATACTAGAGCGCAACCCAAATTCGTGTTTTAGTACCCCTTATTATACAACAGTTGCATAAATAACTATTACATACCGTGTGGTGGGACCCTGGTGATCTGCTATACAGGTATTCCTAGTGCAGACAACAGTCTCTCACAATCTAGTGTCACATAGTTTTTAAGCTTGTCTGTATGACGTCATTGTTTGTGAAGAGAAAATGAATTATTTGAATTTGAAATTGAAAGGAAGGATCTTGGGTCTTGCTAGATATAGGTATTCAATCAATTCACCAAAAACCAAAAGCAGATAGAAACTCCTTCAACTTACTTGATATTAATAGTGTACTTACGTATTATCTTCCAGACAGACTGCGAGTCAGCTTGCGTTTGCTTGTCAACCCTCACAATGCTCTCAATGTCTTGTTCAACTCCACGATCCATAACGTTGACACCCCGCAGCCATGCCAGAACTGTCTTGGCTTCCTGTAATGTAACCATTTACTAGATTAGTTCCTTTATGATCATGCTGACTAGAAATCAAAACGTCTATGCCAAGAATTGCCTAAACCTTCTAGGAAGCACAATATCTACCTTGCAATATGTCTATTATTTTAGGAGAAGAAATTACCGTTTCTGGCACTCGCCGGCCGCGCCGCTCACAGTCTGTTCTAACCTAACTTATCCTACAGTTCAGAAGCCTTAGTGTGAGTTTATTTTAACCATCTCGACTACTTAGAAATGATTGCATTTTAGGCATTTTGCTTGTTAAACATTTTGATCTCTAGGCGATTTACAGCTTAGGCAATTTGCTGTGTAGACATTAATTTTAGGCATTTTGCTTCGTAGACGGATTGAAAGTTAGACACTCTGATCATAAACCATAATGACGTTTAAATCCCGAGATTTAAGAACCTCGAATTTGATTTGAAGAATCATAATATATATAAAAAATAGGTTTCTGTACTAAACCTATTAAATTGAAAAAAGGAAGTACCGTTTCTGGTCCCCCAGGATGGGGGGCTACGGAACTGACCGGGAACACCTGGCCACTCTAACCTAACCTAACCTACAGTTCAGAGGCTCTAGGGTGAGTTTATTTTAACCATCTCGACTACTTAGAAATTATTGCATAAAAATAAAAAATAAAAACTGGTGTTCAGCTCCATTCGGTTAGACTGGAAGCTGACCCCAAAATATGGGATAAGGCTAGGCAGATTGATTAATTTACCAAGGTAAGTATATCTGAAGCCCTATGCGTATTAAAGAGCTTTGCTTTTATATAGTTTACGTGCGTCCTTCATATTATAAATCATTTTGTAGACTTTTCCGCAACATTATCGATATTACTATTATTGCATCAACACTGTTAACATCGTATTATTAACATAAGAACAAACAATAATGCTATAATTCTTACGGAACTGAATTTAAATGACACTTAAATGGAATATTGATGACGCTAGTTTCCGATTTAGTTATATAGGAAGAGATCGATGCAAAGTGTTTTTATATTAGTTATTATTGTTATATTATATTCTACTTTGACTGTTGACCTTAATAAAATGATGTTTTTGTAGAAAATATGTTTTATTCTTTAATATAATTCCTGCCATTGATTTTGCATGTGATTGTGGTCTCTTTACATATTTTTGGTGTTAAAAAATCATCCAACGGTATTTTATTATTCATTCATTTATATCTTTTGTCTGTAATTAATTTTATCGATATAACTGTTTATCTGTCTTTCGAATTAAGTAGACTTTCTCCAAATTTTATTTATTTTATTATTTATGTACACACAGAAAAATACATAGAGATACGACATTATATTAACACATTTGAGTACAAAGGTACTGCTTATTTGTTATGAATTATTTTTTTTGTTTTTTTTTTTTTTTTTTTTTTTTTTGTTTTTTTTTTTTTTATACAGCGTTTTACGGAAAGGGTATATCCATATAAACGGGGTGAAGAGTGTATCTGGTTCAGAATCTCTGTACAAAATTTCGGCTCAAAAGCACTAACTAGAAAATGATTAATATTTTTTTTATTTCGATAGTTTATTAAATTTAAATCATAACAAACGTGTTCTTTGTGTGTAGTTTATTGACACCGATCAGCTGACTTGGTCTAGTGATGTGTAGAATTCAATTGGAAACATTTGATTTTTAGTAAAATGTTTCTTAACTTTTTATTTATGTAGGTATAGGTATAAAAAAATATTGCCCTGTAGTTTGTTATCACCAAAAGAATCCGTGCCTTTGATACGTATATACCCTTTCCGTAACACGCTGTATAATTGCATAGCATATGTCTGTGTATATATTATAGGATATTGTACTGTTATACTTTTTATTTTTGCACCAATGAAACCCCATTTTATGTCCAGAAATTCACTGTCCATGCCAAGGTTGCCTGGAAGAGATCGCAGTAAGAGATAAGGCCGCCCAATGTATATATTTTTTTTTTTCTTTTGTAATGTGGAATCTTATGTACAATAAAGTATATATAAATAAATAAATTGTTAATGGCAGGCCATTTTAAATATAAGGCCGAAAGAAAAACAAAAATCAGAAGACATACGCAAGAAAACTAACATAATAGATGCTCTTCAACATACGAAACGCCTGAAGTGGAAGTGGGCTGGACACAGTTGTTAACTCAATGGACAGACCCAAGCGGCAACAGAGCCAGGGGACGATCCAGAGAACGTTGAGAAGATGAATTCAAACAAATTGCCGGAAAGTACTGGGCAAAGGCAGCGAAGAAGAGAAACAGTTGGAAAAAGTTGGAGGAGGCCTATACCCAAACGGGGCCTTAACTAAATAAAATGGAGTATTTATCTACCTATATATAGGGTTGCCATACGTCCCGTATATAAATGATAAATGATAAATGATAAATGATTTTATTTTTGTAAGTAGGTTTTTACAAACACTTTTACACGTCAATCAAATTTTAAAACTAGATGAGGTCGGCATTTCGTATCTGACTACTCTGAGAAGAAAGACCGAAACAAACTCAGAGGTCACAGTCTCTTTTAAAGTCCAGACATAATTTTGGTCAAATCATGTGAAGACCATGTAGACTGGTGTCTGAAATGGTCTTTTGAAGAAAGAACCACACAGATTGAGTGGACCTGTCCATTCAGTGCACGCATTTGTCAGTAATCGTGCAGCTCAACTCAGAACATAAGGAGCTCAACGATATACAGGACTGTCACTGTATTTGACCATCACGTCCCATATAGCTACACGTCTCGTATTGTCTCGTATTTCAATAACCGCGACAAAATTCGGAAATGACCCGAATTGAGCTTTCCATGATTATTTAGAGGTATGAGGAACAGGGTGTAAAGTTCACTCATACTCTATAGTAAAGGGAGGATCCTCCGACCAGACGGGTATTGTGTCTGGTGGGCAACTGCCCGACGGTTGTTTCGGGATGTTGTATAAATATGCTAGTCGCGCGGTAAACTATGATAGCGCGATGCAGGATTTGTGACGTCAGGTCCTTGATGCGTATTATAGTTCACATCAAAAATAAACGTGTTAATTTAATCATTTGACCTTGTGTAGTCTATGATGCCACTCCCACAATTTAGAGAAACCTAACGAGACCTTATATGTTAAAATCCATCAAGCCGTTTAGGCTACTGAACATGCCAAAGAAATAGACATAATAGACATACATTATACTCTATCAGAAGATTATCTTCCTTCCGGGGCAGTCGGGGAATAGTACAATCAAGCCGGTTAGGCTACTGAGCATGCCAAAGAAATAGACATAAAAGATATACATTATACTATAGCAGAAGATTATCTTCCTTCTGGGGCAGTCGGGGAATAGTACATTACTTACCAAAGGCTGTAAAAGAAAGAAAGCCTGAAATCGCAGATATTTGTGACCCGAGCCGCAGGCGAAGGTTGTAAATATGCGATAGAGGGCTTTCTTTTTTACTGCTCGTGGTGAGTTCACAATTTTACGTCTTCACCTGGCCACAATGCGAGTTTTACTGTACACGTAGCGTGCACATTATGGCCAAGTGTGACGTAAAAATACTTATACGTATTCTGAGACTGGCCAAATTACATACATCGCTATAGTCCATAAGGAACCTATGCTTATAATGGTACTTACATCAACTTTCCCCTGCTTCACCAAGTATTCAGGAGTCTCAGGCATCGCGAGGAAGATGAAGAAGGTCACAGTGGGTACCAGGAGCCCGAGCCACAGCATCGTGTTCACGCTCAGGATGTCTGCACAGATGTAGCTCGTTAGGTAGCCGATGTTTCTGAGGATAATACAAATGATTGTGGTTGAGGAACTGAATTTGAATTGTATGGCGTGGGTTTTGATTGTTGCATGAGGAAATATCAGTAGAAATTGGTCTATAGTAGTCGTTTTGAATCTATTTAGGTACCAGCACCCTAATTGCGTAAATCATGAAGGATATTGCTAATCCATTGCTTCAAATGTTCATTTTTTTTTTGTTGAATATTCAATTTAAATTGAATCTATGGTAGGTACTTTAGAGGTATGAGGAACAGGGTGTAAAGTTCACTCATACTCTATAGTAAAGGGAGGATCCTCCGACCAGACGGGTGTTGTGGGCAACTGCCCACCGGTTGATGTCGGGATGTTGTATATATGCTAGTCGCGCGGTAAACTCTGATAGCGCGATGCAGGATTTGTGACGTCAGGTCTTTGATGCGTAGTTCGCATGTGGCGTTTTTGATACCGCCACCGGTACTTGAGGGAGGTTCCCAGCAGCTTCGTACATTTGAAACGCACGAAAAAAAAAAAAACGTAAAGAAAAGAATCATAGCAAGATTTAAAACACACAACGGAACGGTTGGTTCAATATTGGTACATCGGGTGTATTCCCGCATATCATATCATATTATATTTCACATAAAATGGCGAAAAAAAAAAAGGTTCCATTTTCTTTTAAGTACTGATTTTGAATTATTCGTTCTAAAATCAGTACTTAAAAGAAAATGGATCCTTTAGTTTCGCCATTTTATGTGAATTACCATTAATGGGGACACGGGCGGTGGGGACAGTGGGAATACACCGTACATCGGGTTTTAAGTCAGTGACATTCGGCTAAGATCGGCTTTGTTCGACTTCGTAAAGAGCGTTTTCTCCTACTCACATTCCACTGTCATTCTAATCCTAACTAATATTATAAATGCGAAAGTAAGTTTGTCTGTTTGATTGTTACCTTTTCACGCCTAAACCACAAAAAGGATCATCCTGAATTTTTGCATATACGGTGTACAGAAACGGACATAGGGTACCTTTCATCCCGAAAAAATGTACTGTTCCTGAGGAAAACAACAATAACGTTCTTATGATAATAGATGGCGCCACGTGTCTTTCGAATCATGATTGAATTATATTATTATAGAAACTTTAGTAGTGTTTAAGAGTTTTTTTTTTTTGTTAATTTAAGTGTGAGCGAAGCCGTGGTCAAAAGCTAGTAATGAATAAAATACGATACGATGTCGATTTTAATGGCCAATTACACGTTATCAACTGACAGCACTAACCCACAGACTGAACATGTATTTTCAATCTGACTCTGTACATCGCAGTATTTTGACGGTTTATTACACGAAATATAATATCAATTCCGAGGGCCTCAAGTTTGCTATTAAAATAGTGTCAGAATGGTCTATCATTGATTTCATGATTGTTGATTTTGTCCATTTTGGTAATCTACTAATATAATTGCGTCATTATGACTTTCCAATGGTCAGCCACTGACACTCCATTGAAAGAATATTTAATCTCCTAAATAATGACAAATGAAACTTCCTACTAAACTTCCAACTTCTGACCGACCAATGATCGACCATTATGAAATTAACAGATTACGAACTTTTAGCAAAATGACAATGGGATCGTGTTGGAGTGACGAATTTATAAAAATAGCGGACTTGGGCCCCTGGTTTATTACCTACCTACGTACTGAATTATAGAATTAAGAATGACACGTGCTTTCCGAGGCACGGAGGCGTCTCGTATGGATGGTCAGCCATCCACGGACTGACCTGGCAAGCGTAGCTTAACCTTCGATCGACCTGTGTGGCTGTTATTATTTAGCCACGAGTTCCATTGGAAGTTCAAGCTCTAACTACTTATTGGTTTACAACAATTCCAATAAATGCAGACAAACCATGCCTTGGATTAACACTTAAAACTACAAAAGTAGCCTAAATAAGTATTGTTATAGTTATTTGTCTTCCGGTTGTTATACAGACACGTACTGTGTACTTTCTTACTGAACATATTTGTTATATGCACAACTGTGACTAGGTGTAGTTATTATAAGTATTTTTCTTCTCAGAATGCAAATAAAATAAGATACGACGGATCGAATAATTTAAAATAATATTTTTATATAAATGTTTAGAATTATTGTGAATTTATTTTATTTTTATTCCTTATTTTTATCTCATTGTATGCTGCACCGGTTGACGTCATCACTTCAACGCCGGCTGTCGCTGAAAATCAGCGCTGGGGCTCGGTCTCACATAGGGTCGCAGCTCACTCGCAGCATTATGCTGAGCGATGGCCGTTTTGCGTGGATGTGATACATATTTCCCCCATAGGTACTTATCAACTTTTTAAAAGTGATTGCATGCAGATATTTATCTAAGTATGTATGCATGTAGTTACCTAAAAAGTAAATAATAATTAACTTTCATATAAATAGTGAATAAAGAAAATATAATGAATATGCAAATTGCTCTTGTTTGTAAACATTTAGTGTTTATTTAGGTAATATAAATAATAACACTAATTCTGTCACCTCTGACCTAGACTAGAGTTAAGAGCAAACCCATCGTAAAATAATAATAATAATAAAAATTGTATTATTTGTAAAATATGAGCTCTTCTCATTTTGAAAAATCCTAAGTTTTAACCTGACTTTTCAAAATAAGAAGCGATTTCCATAACATAAATACCTACACGCAGTAGAATTTAGATTAAATAAAACAAGCAAGACATTTCTTATAAACAGTATCCGCTTTTATAACCAGTTGCCAAAGTCAGTTACAGAACTTAGCGATGGAAAGTTCAAAACCCACATCAAACGTATCTTTATCAAAAAAGCATACTATAAGATTAAAGAGTAGGTACGTTAAAGACAAGGAAGTCTGGCGATCATGTTTCTTATAAGGATCAAAAAACTCTATCGGATTAATTGAGGTTTGAGTACTATAAAAGTCAGAAATCGCAAAAAACTTTTCCCGTACATTTTTTGACGTTTATACCTAGCATAACTTTATTCCGTGTTTATTTGTAAGGCCCAAAGTATGTATCTACATTCTACATCGTCCGTTATAGACTTTGAAACTATTAAACGGATTCTGAAAATTCTTTTTGCATTTGATAGCCCAATTCTTATGGAAGGTACACTGAAAAACCGAATAGTTGATTTTTTGATTGTTGATTTCCTTTTGGTTGAGTTGACATTAAATTGTGTTAAAAAGACTGTTCTATGACGTTTGTTTAAACAAAAATAAAATTGTTGAAATGTGATGGGTTGTTTTAACCAGAAAAATAGGTTAAAACAATACAATATTTTTTGTATGTACAGTTACAAGTTAATCTTACTATTGATTTAGTTAAGTCAACATGTTTACGAAGTAAAATATAAAAAAAAAAAACGATTAAGTTAAATTAACTAAACTTATTACCGACTGCTAAGGCTGCAGGATAGATTTCTTATTTAATATGTAACAAAAACACAGCCATTCGGTATAGAATTCGAAGTATATTTAAAGATAGTGCAAAAAACAACCACGTATCAAAAATAGACAATAAAAAACCAAAGATAAATATTGTATAAAAAGTTCACATCATATCGTGAACAAAACTCCTTGAACTATTTATAAAACAGTTTATTCAACTATATATGTACTATATTTAAGTTAACAACAAAAAATAGGTTTACACAATACAATATTTTATGTATACAGTATGTATGTCTTTGTTAAATTCACCTCTTAAGTATAACAATTTTAATTTTGTTGATTTAACAAATCATGTCGGTAGGTGCTATATTAACCCAAAATATAGGTTAAAAAAAGGTTAAATCAACTTAAAAAGTTTTTCAGTGAAATGAAATGAAAAGAAATCGTTTATTCTGTAAATAGGATATCGGAATCACTTTTACACGTCATATAAAAAATATAAAAACAAGCTTGAGGAAGTCGACATTTCCTATCTGACTATCCCTGAGAAGAAATGGCGAAACAAACTCAGGGGTCAAAGTCTCTTTTCAAGTCCAGGCATAATCTTGGTCAGATCATGTGAGGACCATGTAGATCCGTGTCTGAAATGGTCTTTTGAGGAAAGAACCACACAATTTTGAGTGGACCTGTCCAGTCAGTGCAAGCATTTGTCAGTAAACGTGTAGCTCAACTCAGGATTTAAGGAGATCAACGACTCGACGAACAATACCAAAGAAAGGACATTTGGGTAGGCCGCATAAAGTACTCAAAATACCAGACCATCATTAAAACTACTTGAGAAAGAGGAAAAAGAGATAATCTTAAAGAAAACAAATGACCCACATAGTGCTCACATTCACAATAATTAAAGTAATGTATATGTAATACTTTTCAAAGTAAATATTCACGATATTTTGTATATAATATTTAATAATGTCAATAATTATGTATATAAAACGTTGTATAATTATTAAAATGTCAAGTTTTACGGTTTAATCACAAGGCTTTAAGCAGAGCGAGTGTAATAGGCTATATATGATCACGTTACGACCGATGAAAAAACACGGATTCTGTTTTTTTTTTTGCGTAGTAGCACACGCCGGGTATCCGCTAGCTTCGGATAAAATAAATCATATATTATGGTTACATATTTCTCTAACAAAATATCTACCGGCAATCTAATGATTATTCTAAAAGCGGTGCGGAGAGGTCATTACGTAACAAAACAATTCGGTCAAGTCTGTTCGTTGAACTATTACATGCATAATTATGTACTTATTTAACGTATCTTTATTAAATCATCACGAAGTATCCCCATAGATATAAAAAAAACAAACGGAGTACTTATTCTCGCTGTCCCCACCTCCCGTGTCCCCTAGGGATAATGGGACTTGAATAAAATTATAAAAAATTGTTCCCGTTGTGCCATACAGGGTGTAAACCAGACCTATCCATAGCCGATTTTTTTTATTTCGGTCATTTTGTACATCAAACTTAGTAAAATGAGTGTTATGGACCGACCAACCTTATTATAATATTATTTTAGTATTGGCAGTATGTATTTTTGACTTTTTTTTTTGTCAATTTTTTTTTTTTTTTACTATGGTTTGGTAGGATAACCTATGTAAAACGTAAAATTGTAAAGATAAAATATAATCATTAGTGTTTATTTTATTTGGTAATCTAGGATCTAGTAAACAATGAGTAGTCGAACTATTGTTTTTCGAAATTAAGACCGTGTCGAAATAATTAACTGTCGAAATTCAGAATGACAATCAGTGGTTTCCATCCTCCATAATGAGCAAAAGATAATGAAGAAAAAAAAAAGAAAGAAAAATTGTTTATTTTGCACAAACAAAACGCAAATTACAAAAAAAAAAAAAAAAAATACACACATGCAAAGTGCCAAAAGCCTCGTGTTTAAGCGATGAAAGTTTGTCAATTTAGTCCATTGCCGGGAAATAGTTTTTATTTTGGTGCGAATAATCGCTGTTCACGCAGCGCGCAATGTAACGCACTGTTATAATTACAAGGTAATAAAGCCTAAGTCAGCTTTTAACTTATAAACAGTGTACTTTACTTTACTAAAGTACTGATGTTGCATTTTTACCCAGTGCATAGAAATAATATGTATAATTCAGTTAGATTTTGGACGCCGCCGTCGCGTAATCTAGTGTGCCCAAATTAAGGCAGCAATTGAGAGGGACATTGCCAACATATAAGTATCCAAGAACTTGTGTGTGTGTGTTTTGTACTGTGTTGAATTAAAGTAGTAGTTATTTTTTTTTTTTAAGACATACGGGGTCGGCTTAGTAACATCACACAAAAAATTGTAATTACGGGTGTATACACCTACAGAAGTTGTTAGGGTTAGTTAGTTAGTTTACTATTTCAAAGTGTTGGGCAATTCTCATAGTCGTAACCTACGAGATTCCAAGAATCTACTTCTCCAAATTCCTTCACACCGTACCGGTTTTATGTCAAATTCTTACGCTATCTCTACTATAAAGCTCTGGAACGCGCTACCTCTTGGCTTTAAAAAATCTGAAAACAAATTTATTTTTAAAAGAAAAGTTCGTAACCACTACTTAAGTCAGACTAAATAATTCTCTACGACTAAATAGTCTTAAATAATAGTTTAGTCATACTTATTATTATTAGGTGGTATTTGTTAAAATATCTATGAGTTTATTTTATTTGTATATGTGTATTAGTATCATAAAACTATATAAATTCTTGTAATCTAGAAGTTAGTATTTTAGACATTATTTTTGTACCCTATCACTATATTTTTATATTTAACCCAAAGGTTGACTGGTAGAGAATGCCTTGTGGCATTAAGTCCGCCCTTGTATCACTATTGTACGTTGAAGTTTAAATAAATAACATTTAAAACAGGTATTCGTGAACAGAAAAAAAAATAGGCAGTTTCAGGGACTGCTGACAGACGTAAAAACTCAAAACTTTGGAATAACTGACAGTCTGGCGCTAGACGTCACGAGCATGTCGCACATTTCGGTGACGCGAATCCATAAGTTTATCCCTAGCTAAAATCGCGCTCAACGCGGCTAAAGAAGTTTTTACTTCAAAAAGCTTTTCATACATTCATCGAAATAGTCTGTCTAGGAATTTGTATTTTTGTTCACCCAAAAAGTACACATCATCATTTCAGCCGAAATACGTCCACTGTTGGATATAGGCGTCCCACAATGGGGGGGGGGGGGCTGCCATAATCACCACGCTTGGCAGGCGGGTTGGCGATCGCAGTATGGTGTTGAAAAATGCATAGAGAACGCTGCTGCCCATTCTCTAGTAAGTCCCTTAGTCGCCTTTTACGACACCAAAGTGTACAAAATGTGTGTACAAAAGTACACATACATACACAGTATAATATAGCTCATGGAAAGCGTTCGGTGACGATCGCGAACCCATAAGTTTTCCCCATGAGCTATATGTATAAAAGAACAGTTATTCCAAAGTTTTGTGTTTTCACTTCTGTCGGCAGTCAAGACTGCCAATTTTTATTAGGTAATTATTATAATTTTAAAATTGCTTGAGACATTTTGCATAAAACTTTACTTATTATAGCGCTTTTTACACTTGGTCGAATTTAGTCGTCTAAATTCGGAAGCAACTTTAGAAGCAAATTAGAAGGCTCTGATCGCAGTCCCTGTGTAGTTACTGAATCAATTACCAGATAAAGCGTGGCGAAATCCGACGTGGCGTGTACGAGGATGGCTCCAGTATTGTCCAGACACCAAAAAATTGGCCTTTGCGAAATACACGCAGGTCCCAGAATCAGAGTAGTCGGTTAGGCAACCCCGACTTCATCCATTTTTTTTTAATAATATTGTTTACTAGCCGCTGCCCGCGGCTTCGCTCGCGTGGCTTTTCTTTTTTAAAATAAAAGTCGCCGAAGTTACTTCTTATAACATCAGCTATCTGCCAGTGAAAGTCCAGCCGTTTCTGAGATTAGCCGGAACAGACAGAAAAAGACAGACAAAAAAAATAAAATATGTTTTATTTTATTTTAAGTATCGTTTATTATACTTTTATATGCATTTAGTAAAAGACATTACAAACAGACACTTAAAATTTTATTTATTTGTATATACAACGTGTTACGGAACGGGTATATACATACAAACGGGGTGAAGAGTGTATCTGGTTCAGAATCTCTGTACAAAATTTCAGCTCAAAAGCACTAACTAGAAAATGCTTAATATTTTTTTTATTTCGATAGTTTATTAAATTTAAATCATAACAAACGTGTAACCGCCGTTTCTTTGTGTGTAGTTTATTGACACCGATCAGCTGACTTGGTCTAGTGATGTGTAGAATTCAATTGGAAACATTTGATTTTTAGTTAAATGTTTCTTAACTTTTTATTTATGTAGGTATAGGTATAAAAAAATATTGCCCTGTAGTTTGTTATCACCAAAAGAATCCGTGTCTTTGATATGTATATACCCTTTCCTTAACACGCTGTATAGATTTTGACGTGTAAAAGTGTTTGTAAACCTAATTTTAGGGAAATCCATACTAATATTATAAATGTGAAAGTAACTCTGTCTGTCTGTCTTTCTGTCTGTCTATTACTTTTTCACGCCTAAACCGTTGAACCGATCATCATGAAATTTGGCAGAGATATAGCCTGGGATACGGAGAAGGACATAGGCTACTTTTTTACGCGATAACCGGCATCCACGCGGGGGGAGCCACGGGCAAAATCTAGTAAAATATAATTTATCAATATAATCGCAAACTTACCTATTCAAAATAAGGAGAGATCCCAAAGCTCCTCTTAAGTCAATGTCGCTGATTTCCTTCAAGTATATCGGCAGGACTATGTAACATGAGGAACAGGGAATACCAGCGACTGCCCGTGCCAGGATCACGGCCCATGGCTCCAGGCATAGTAGCTTGATCTGCCAGTATATCTGCGGATGTGGGAAAAAGAAAACCATAATCATTACTGCTAGGGTTGGAAAAAAGACAGTTTTTTTTTTGATTTTTTAAACATAGAAACTTAACAAAGAGTAAAAAAAAATGGTTGTCTGTAAAGTCGGTTTACGGACGATAATTTTACGTGATAACGTAACACAAGCCAAACGCTCAAGCGATCGCCTGCGACGGGCACTCGTCGCGGGCGTACGCGCGTGGTTACGCGGGTGAGCTCCGTGGGTAATTAATTACCCGTAGTTTAATTATATGGTGTAAATGTACAGTAATGTCGATGGAAAACTTAGGAAAACGATGACTAGCAAAAAAACGTCAGCCGTAATAAGCTGGTGCTACGCGGCTCCACGCGTTCCCCCACGACAGACAGCCGCGCGGGTCACCGCGACGGAGCACTTTTGTATGGAACCGCGCGGGCGTCCGCTTCACGTAGTTTCAGCCCTTAGACCGATCATGCCTCTCTATCGCTTGTTCCATACTCTCGCTTGCACGCTCGGCTCAGGCGGAACGTGACAATGAGTCATGCTTTATCGTGCGTGCAGCTGGCGTTCATAGATATACAAGACGTTATCACTTCCAAAAAAAAAAAAAAAAACTTGTAGATGCGTACACTGAAGATAGATGATCCAGCATTGTAGATGCCGCCACAATAAACAAGTTTTTTTTGTTTAATTTTTTGACACCAGGGTAATTTTTATTTTTATAAATTCGTCACTCCAACACGATCCCATTGTCATTTTGCTAAAAGTTCATAATCTGCTAAGTTCATAATGGTCGATCATTTGTCGGTCAATGGTCTCGTAATAGAATTGTATTACAATGGCATTTTGAACATTAATTCATGCCAGATTTCATTTATATATACATATTTTTACATATTATTTATTAGATAAGCAATCTGAAGTAGTAGGAAGTTGGAAGTTTAGTAGGAAGATTCATTTGTCATTATGTACGAGATTACCAATTCTATCAATGGAGGGTCAGTGGCTGACCATTGGAAAGTCAAAATGACGAGTAGATTACCAAACTTGTCAAAATCAACAATTATGAAATCAATGATAGAACATTCTGACACTATTGTAATAGCAGACTTGAGGCCCAGGTTAGGTGTCAGACTTTTTATGCCGCCTATGGGCCTAGCTCTGACTTGGCTTCACATGCTGTTGAGAAATATCTCTCAGGCCGGTTTCCTCACGATGTTTTCCTTAACCGTTTTTTAAGCAACTGATAATTATACAATACGCACATAAATTCGAAAAGTCGGAGGTGCGTGCCTTGGGCTTGAACTCGAGACCTATGACTTGGCAGTCCACTAGGCTATCACTGCTATTATATAGGGTGTATCTATTCAAACACGAAATATTTTAAGAGATACATACACCTATAGGTGGTAAAGAAGCCATGGAAAAGATTTTTTTTTAATCTGAATATATTATTTAAAAAAAAAATATACCTAATTTAAAATTACTTGTTATGATGATTAATTATCAAAATTCACCGCGCTCGTGCCGCCACCGTCGCCGCGTCGGGGCGAGTCATTCATAGAATAAGTACAATTTTGGAAAATGCAACTCCTTCGCTAAATGTCGCAAGCAATTTTAAAATTATAATAATTATGTAAAAATATTAAAAACAAAGATAAAAAAAAAAAAATCGCTGCTATGGCTTTTTTACCACCTATAGATGGTCCTCTTAAAATATTTCGTGTATGAATAGATACACCTTATATAATTGATATTAAAAGAAATTATCAATAGTTTAATTGTTTATAATGTCACAAATGCATGATTCATGGGTATGGCCGCTATTGTTCACAATATTACATAGTAAATCCACATTAAACCATTGTTTCAATGATTTATAATCATAACCATAGGCATAGGTTATATCATCTGTTATTCGTTTTGGAAGACAAAAACCAATTGTATCAAAATCGTATACATCCCACAATTAAGAACGCAGAATGACGTAAGTTTTTTGTAACAATAGTTCTTACTATGACAAAAAACTTACCTACCAACCATAAACAATAAAACTACTGTGCCTATATTGTTGTGTATGATCTGAAGCAGAACTACCTAAAATAGCTTATATTCTACTACAATTTTATTATTTAGAACCAATAACAATAAGCCAAGCCAAGCCAGTATTGATCCCATATCAGAGTATCCCAGGTATTGATGAATTATAAAATTCTCATAAATAATGGTAAACTTATATCAGAGACAATACCTTAACAGTTAAAATTTTTAATAAAAGAAGAAAACGGTTAGAGAAAAACTAAAAAAAAAGACAATCGCAATACAAAAAAAAAAGTAGCGAAACAGCCACACAAGAAGTAAAAGACAAAATAAAAGTAACACAAGAAAACGGACAATATTACAAATCGCAGGAAGGAAGGAAGCTACCGAGTTCAATACTCCATACTTTTTTCTGCACCCGAGTTTACGCTTGAATTCATTTGAATGGCGACACCCATTATTTGTAAACAAGAAGACTTTATCAAAGTAAACAAGCATCTGATTTTGTCTTTCCGCGTTTAGATCTAACAAAGGCCTTTGACAGTGTATGCTAAATTATTGTTTTCAACTGATGCCTACAAAAAGAGTGCTCTTAACTACATCCGTGGATCTAAGCCAAAACGGTGATATTTTATAGAGAAATCCTTTGGGTATTTTTCCCTATTACTATATATTTTTAGATTAGTTTGTTCACAGAGTGTATGGTAATATATCACACATGGAGTTTCTGCTGTTTATCATCATATGCCTAGCCTTTCCCACCTATATGTAGGATGTTGGGATCGGTTTCCAGTCTAACAGAACACAGCTGAATACTAGTATTTTACTTGGAGCCTTTCTGACTTCCACACCCAGTTACTGGGTAACACAATCGATAGATACCTCAGACTTGTTGTCAGACTTTCGGTCTTCGAAATTTCTGAAGGTAAATATTATTTTCAAACAAAATTGTTTTTCTGAAGTCAAGATTTTTTGCACTTTTATTTACATTTTGTTGGTTTATGTATGTTCTAGAAGAAAACAAAAAAAGAATGAATTTAACATAACAAAAGCAGTTTCTTGAGGAAAACTGTTGCAGATTTGGGTGAGGTAGGTCACTATTTAGAGTTGTTTACTAATTGCATTGGTCAAGGTGAATAAAAACTAATCAGATTATTTTTAAAAGAGACTTGTTGGATTTACTCGTGACCGGTATCGCAGTGTCAAGAATAGATTCACTTTGAAGTGTAATTTCTAAGTTCATCAAAACAAGTCCAAACAAGAATTCACTGGGAACACCTAGAATACATTAAAAGCTTACATCATTACTTATCAATATCCAAATGAAAATACTATTGACTAAAATGTAGTGCATACCAAATCAGATGAAATTAGCACATCTCAGCTATGTCCACTGCAAATACCTTCATAATGTAATTTTTATTTAGCACCTTATTAAGGTAAATACGGGGTTATATATTAATGGTCATGACGTGATATTATGCTACGTTTTAGACTACATAATATATTTTTGTGATATCACCCGTATCGCGGCTTCTGTGACGTAGTGAGTTTTCATTTAGTTTACATAAAGCCATTGCCATTGCTTTACAAATTCAATTATTTCAGTTTGTTTATTTACTACAACATAAGCAGAAGCATTTCTATCTTCATTAGTTAATCTAATGTTTTAGAAATATTCTAAACGCCGATGAGCGTTTAGAATATTTCTAAAATGTTCATGATCATCCTTTATCTGACTTTGTTTCGCCATTTCTTCTCTCAATGTTGACTCTGTTATGCAGCAATTTTTTTTTATAAGACTTATAACAGTGATATCGATTTATAGAATGAACAATTTCATTGCATTTCATTTAATATCATTTCATATGTTAAGCAGGAGGTATCAAACTTCATTCAATGCATGTTATTGCAGTTCAAGCTTCGAGCTCAAGAGAAAACAAGCTAATTTTAGATTCCTATATTTACCTGGTTATACCATGTTCACCCGCATTATTGGAAACATATTTACCTACAAAGTGTTTTTCTAGTTGTGGGTTCAACCTCACCTTGGGACTTGGTTACATTCTTGATAGTGTGGATACGTGGCTATAAACAAAGGGTCTAATTTTACGTTAATGATGTCAAATTAGAAGCAGGATTTCCTTTTGTTTATAAATAGTTAGTTTTTCTTTTCTTATCTGAACTTGACGTGATTGACAATTATATTCCTACCCCACATAACGCTGTTTCGAAAAACAGCGGGGTAATTACTTATCACACTGACAGTAGCAATGGGTTTCATTTTGACAGTTCAACAACATTCATTACGTTATTAACATTGTTTAAACGTAACCGTTTGAGACACAATAAACAATTTTTTTTTTTTTTGTTTAGCAAACAAATTTTTCGAACATATGAAGCAATGGATTAGCAATATCCTTCAAAATAATTCAGATAGTGATTGATAGTGTATTACGTTATTAGGGTGCTAAAGATTTTGGTCGTGGAGGAATGACAAGGAGTCAATTAAGTCAACTGTAGGCGTTTAATATAAGGATATGCAATGCAAATAGCCCTTCTAACGGTTGGAAAGTACTATTTTCATCTTCTTCATCGTATTGATGATTCCAAATTATATGATTAAGTTTTTACTAGAATTCGGCCATATCGAATACCCTAGCATTGTCCTCGCAGTCTTTCATATAATTTTCTATGTTCATATGTTGGTGTTATTGCACAGAAAACATGCCAAAAGGTGAGGAATCGTTTGAGATGTAGCTCCACAATCGCATTGTCCCTAGTAGCATTTTTGTTGGCGTTTGGTTGGGCCATAAACCTCTGAAGGTGACCCAACTAAATGCCAACGGAAAATGCTACTAGGGGTGGCTCATTGGAGTACCACCGTCTGCTTAAGGGATCCCCGAAAAGATCAATTTCAATTGATCAATTGTCATCAATTTATATTGTAATAATATTGTCAATCACTTCAATTGCATTTGGTAGACGAGACAATCAATTTGCGCATCAATGTGTATCGATCACGTAAAAATTGACAGTTGCAATTGATAGTTTCAGGGACACTTTAGTTGTGCTTTGTACTCGTAGTCGGTTTAGGGCTTTACAGGTGGGCAATGGTTAATTTCATTGCATGTCTAAATATTGGAATATATATATACCTTTATAACCTATCAAACAATGAAATCTCTTGTTTTTCCTTCAAGTTCGACCTACTCAGTTAGTTCATTAGTGTTATCAACAGTACCTGTTTTATTGCTCATAATTTGAATAACAATATCAATTACGTGAGAAACACAAAGTGTATGAATGAAGGAGGCGTTAAGTTAGGTTTAATGTTTATCCTTTATCTCTTATGAAAGAAAAACAAATTATAAACATGTATAAAAGTACCTGTAGTAGGTTATATCTACAAAATACATGACATATTTAAGACTGCTTTATTTGTTAAAAAGAACATGCATCTATTCAGAAAAGCTTCTGAACATCGCTATAGAATGATTAGACAAGTATACACCGTGGCATTTTAGTCGTCTTACAAAGACAGCCCACTCCATGTATCCAATGACTAATAATCATTCATGTAAAAAAAAAATTTTTTTTGAACATTTGAATTTTTTATTATTTTTATTAATTATGACGCATGATATAGTTTAAAACACTCTGTTACGAGTGCAGTCCGAGCCTTGTGTTACAAGGGCGCCGCGGAATGGAGCGGCGACATCTTTATCAGAGTTCAATCACCCTAACTCAAAAATGTGTTTCTTACTATTGCAACTTAAACTTAATCTAAATCCATTCTGCGGCGCCCTTGTATCACAAGGCTCGGACTGCACTCGTAACAGGGTGTTTTAAACTATGCCATGCGTCATAATCATAATAAACAAATATAAAAAATTCAAATTTTTAAAAAAATTTTTTTTTTTACATGAATTCTTAGTATTCATTGGATACATAAAGTGGGCTGTCTTTGTAAGACGACTAAAATGCCACGGTGTATAGACAATATGAATTATGCGTTCGATCATCAAAGACCGCCTTGATGCACAAAAGCATCTTTGCATGGCCTCAAAAATATTTAATAAATTACCAAATAGAATTAAGGACTTAAATAATATTCAATAAAAAAATTAAAAAAAATAAAACATCTATTATTGGATTTTTTTTATTAATATACTATTGACAAATTCCATGTAAGTTTTTTGACATTGATATTTATTTAATTTTGACAATGTATTATTATCTTTATTTCCATTCATTGTTTATATGTCTCAATTGTTAATGTTTTGCTTGCTTTTTCTGTCTTAAGTTATGTTGTGTTTCGTTGTAATTTGTTGATTGTTCTTTTCTTTTTTATACTAATTACTAATTACGTGAAAGAGTCTACACCTTTAAGGTAGATTTTTGAGGAACTAATTATTTATTATTAAGATCTCATGTTCTCATCTCAAATCAAATTCATTTATTGGTGTGATTTTTGTTACATTTTGTACCAAAAATCACACCAATAAATGAATTTGAATTGAGATACTATGGAAGAAAAAATATACCTACTGTACGAGGGAGCAAAACTGTATAATAGACTAGCTGATGATGTAACCAATAGTGACACCATATATACAATTAAAAAAGCCCTAGATGAACACGTTAGAAAACAACACTAACAATACCGACTGTCACCTTGAACTCTTAATTTTTTTATTGTGAACACAGAGAACCGCAATTTCCTTTTATTTTTATCCTACTTTTCTCAATATGTTAAGTGAACTGTAACGTTCTTTTATTTTGAGAAATAAATATCTTTAAACCGAAAAGCACTCTTAAACTAACCCTTTAATTAACCCGAGCCCTTAAATCGATGTAATTTTGTCGAACCGATGACCTTCATATTCAGTAGTTGTTTACTTTGACGACATTGGTCCAGTAGTTAGAAAAAAACTATAAGCTGTCAGAACATCTACCTATTAATGTTGTTTGTATTTCTTTTCCATGTTATTTTTTCGTTTATCCAAAGAAGTTGTACAAATTGGTAATAGGTACACAAATCTACCAAACCGCAGTACAGCAGCAGATATATTGTATACAGATGTAGGTACATAATTCAACTCTATATACGTCTCTTAATTTAAGTCATCTCTTATCTTAACCATCATGTCTCAAGTCTGTCCACATATGAATCTTTGGTAATGGCTAAAATGACTTGTCTAAATCACAATAGCCTGAAAACGTCTCACGTGTCTAAGATTATATAACTTATTAGTTGGCGGAACAAACCAGTAATCATAACAATAACTAGTACGACTTAAATCCGTAAATAATTGGGGATTGTATATTACAAACGGATAGTAAAGATGACAGAGAGGCAGAGGTCAATGCCGCGAGCAATGTAACAGCAGATGAAAACAAGAACAAGACATGTCAAAGACGCAAACGTGTAATAGAAGGGGTAAAAAAAAGTATAGGGATAATCAGCTGATGAATACGCGCTCAAGAAGAAGAAGAAACGTTAGAAGTAAGAGGAACAGGGTGGAAAGTTTCTCATCCCCCATAAAAAAGGGAGGATCCTCCGCCCAGACGGATGCCGTGTCTGGTGGGCTGCCCAATAGTTCTTGACGGGTTTCCAATTCTACCGATAACTCTGTTTGCGCGATGTAGGATTTTGCGTGACGTCAGGCGTTCGCTTTGCATGATGTGGCGTTAAAGAAGCAGCCACAAAACAATGATGTAATCGAATATAGCATTTTGAGCTACAAATAAGCCTCATTTTGAACTACTTTTTGAAATCAGAAAGGTAACTTAAGATTTGAAGAAGCGAATAAAGTATTTGTTCTGCTGATAACAAAAAGGGTACAATCACTAATCGGTCATATAGGAAATGACAAAAACGACCACAGAATCAGAAACGAATTGGCGATCAAACTGTTTTTATTGATAGACGCTTCAAAGCAAAGAAATAAAAAAACTTTCTACATTTGAAGGACCTGGAGTCGAGAACGGTCGTAATGTTCGAATCATAGTTAATTTGACCGTAATTGTTTTATTTTCTTATAGTCTAAGAATACTTAACCTCTTGTGAACGTGTGAGGAAAAACCACACTATAATCAACATTGTGCGCAAAATTTAAAACTTTTGTCTTGATTTCATTTGACCGTTTTATTATATCCTTGTACGGTTTTAGTTTTTTTTAAGTCATAGCTTAGTTCTCATAAACCCCTGAGTTGATGTCACAAGCCTATATCAATCACTCAGCCAATCGTAGTCCACTGCTAGACATAGGCTTCTCCCAGGCTGCGCCACAACACCCTGTCCTATGCCTTCCGCATCCAGTCTGTCCCAGCCACCTTTTTAAGGGCTTCAGTCTATCTAGCTAACCCATAAATGTCATCATTCATCATCATTTCAGCCGAAAGACGTCAACTGCTGGACACAGGCCTCCCCCAAGCACCGCCACTTCGACTGGTTCTGTGCTTCCCGCATCCAGCGGATTCCTGCGGCTTTCACAAGGTCACCGGTCCACCTTGTAATGTAGGAGGCCTTCCCACGCTACGTCTTCCGGTACGCGGTCGCCACTCCAGAACCTTAGCCCATAAATGTACTAGACTACATTAATTGTCTGTTTCAGTGCCGTTTGAAACATTTCAAAGTATACACTACCAAATCGTTGCATCCGTAGTTCAAATAGATCTTGTGTGTTTTAGGGTAAGATACAAAGTCGAAATTTAGCGAAAATTTTCGTTTTGATCTGCCAAAATCAACGCAAAACGTGGTTTTGGTAGATCGAAGCGTAAGGCCACACACACGGTTTTCTTGCCATGAAGAACTACGGTCTATTCGCCGTGTGTAGGCAAGGTCATCAGTGTTGTATGGCTCAATATGGAAGTTTGTTGACAAACACGATATTTTTTTTTTGTTGTTTGTTTTACGGCGCTGTTTATTCGCTGTGCATAGACACGGTTGACGGTCGTCAGTGTTGTCTGGATCCTATGGAACTTTTTTGACAGACACATTTTTCTACGGCGGATTTCCTACGGATATACGCAGTTAAGAACCCGTGCCGAGTACAAAGGGCCTAAGTTTGCGTCTTATTGTAATGCCCCATTTACACGATGCATGTTTTTCACCTGTGGCATACAATGAAATTGAAGCAACAACTTGCATTATCTTAACACTATTTAGACGATGCAGCTTTTATTGTTGCTTCAGCTTATGGTTTGCAATGTAATTAATCCACATTGGTGCCGATTCCCTTGTTCACAAACTAAACTAAATTTAAGTTCAGTGTATCTTTTTCTTTCTATTTCATTAAGAAAAGGACAGAAGATAAATTTTAGTTTAGTCCTGTCAATTTAATCAGGGCTTGACGTAAATTGACGTTATTTTAGTAGGCAACTTTTTAATCACGTCTAAACTTGTATGGAGTAGTGACAGGCGCTGATTAATTTGACAGGACTAAACTAAAATTTATCTTCTGTCCTTTTCTTAATTAAATAGAAAGAAAAAGATGCACTGAACTTAAATTTAGCTTCGTTCGTTAACAAGGGAATCGGCACCACTGTGTAAATCTGGCTTTTAATTTCTTCTCAGTATCTATTATTCTATTCATTAGATTTATTTCTTTATTCAGTTCGGACAACAATATGGTCCAATTTTTTAGTAAAATACCTTATCACTAGTGTTAGTAGTACACAAAACAAGGATAAGAGTGGCTGGTGACTGCGGCACGATGTGCAGAGATCGATAAAGCAAGGAATATGCTACCTAATAGCCTTTCTCCCCAAATAGTGCCTCAGAAAAGGAGAGCAACAATAACCGACTTTTAATTTAATGATTTTATACTGAAGATCACATCTAAATGAGTAGATTTTATGATTTGGAAAAAATATATGTTAAGTTAGAGCATTTTCGTAATAACTTAATATGAGAATATTTTAGATTATGTTTATATTACACAGTGAAAATAATTTGTAAAGTCTAACGCGGATAAAAAACTGAGAATCACGCAAAATCTATCAAGCGTATTTTTCTGAAACCTTCATCTTTTTAAAGATGATATCATTATTGAACTTTTAGTATACGTGTTTTATTGAAATACCTTTTGTTTTATGTATAATAAGTAGAGATCGGATATTCGGATGCATATTCACCTAAAGTTGAGATGTTGGCTAATATGGAATGCGCTTTTGTATCGAAAAAATCCCGCGGTTCTGGGATCTACAAGTTTAGCTTTCTGATATATGTTTCTGGCATATTTACTTACTCTTTCAAATGTTGGTAAAAATCTCAATCCATACTAATATTATAAATGTGAAAGTAACTCTGTCTGTCTGTCTGTCTGTCTGTATGTGACGTTTTCACGCCTAAACCGCTGAACCGATCGTCATGAAATTTGGCAGAGATATAGCCTGGGATACGGAGAAGGACATAGGCTACTTTTTTATGCGATATAACCGACATCCACGCGGTCGAAGCCTCGGGCAGAAGCTAGTTCTAAATAAATATGCATCAGAATAGTTATGCAATCCAAGAACTCCGTTTTTTTTTATAAATATTTTTTAGAAGTCGCTTAAATATTACTCACTCGACTAGTTATGCATTCCCGTTATTCCTGGCAACACGTTTTTTTTTTACAATTAAAATATTTAAAGAAACCGCTTCCATACTTTCATAGCCAAAAATTAACTTGAGGTAAATATGCATCCGAATATCCGATCTCTAATAATAAGTTAATAATTCGTCTTATTTGGGACAGTGCTCCTGGATGGGTGAGTCCTATTAATGGCTGGACGTACGACGCGTTGCGTGTGCTCAGTACAGAACACGCAAGCTAACCAATCAAGGTCACTAGCATATATCTGGCCCTTAATTAAATTATTTAATGAATTCCATCGCCTTCAACTTGTGCCCGATTTGAAGCATCATACATTTAATAGCCAGATTAGTATTACTTTGCAGAAACTAACAGGTTTTTTAAGCAAACTCGATTTTTATCGAGGACAGTATAATTTTATTTCATTAAAGTTATTGCTTCTTATCAGGGCATCCTGAATGAATGGAACTGCTGTGACTGATAAGGGACTTCAGTTTTATAATCTTGTAATTAGCTAGTTGTCAAGGTGCACGGGTAACGGTATGTCATGTGTTCGATTCTTTGAATTATACAATTTGATTGGATTTGGTACACTACTCGTGTGCGATCAGACTGGCTACGCAATTTCTTCCTGCGTTGCACAATTTTGTATTTAGGTAAAACTTACTTAGCAGATTCCATGTTCTTCGCGATTTACTAGATATATAGATAGAATACTCTTTATTATGTACACAATAAAAATTACACATATAAATGTAGAACAGTAACATAGGATGTCACAATGGGCGGTCTTATCGCTAAAAGTGATCTTTTACAGACAATCTTTGGATGGATCAAAAGTAGGAAAGGCAGGTAGTCAGTGGTGTACCATTTACATAATTATACTATACTAGCTGACCCGACAGACTTCGTTCTGTCAAAAGCTATAGTATAAACTCCACTACTCTACCCTACCCTACCCTACCTACCCTACCTACCTACCTACCTACCTACCCTACCTACCTACCTACCTACCTACCTACCTACCTACCTACCTACCTAACTACCTACCCTACCCTACCCTACCCTACCTACCTACCTACCTACCTACCTACCTACCTACCTACCTACCTACCTACCTACCTACCTACCCTACCCTACGTTACTCTACCCTACCTACCTACCTACCTACCCTACCCTACCCTACCTACCTACCCTACCCTACCCTACCTACCTACCTACCCTACCCTACCCTACCCTACCTACCCTACCCTACCTACCTACCTACCTACCCTACCCTACCCTACCCTACCCTATCTACCTACCTACCTACCCTACCCTACTCTACCCTACCCTAATTTTTGGTAAAAACCATTAAAAAAAAAAGTTGCCTCACGAAGCCCGAGACCTTTCCAACGATTGCAAAACCGTGGAAATCGGTTCCTGCGTTCTGGAGTTATAGCGTCAGGAAGGAAAACCCGACTTATTTTTATTATACTATAAATACATCCATCATCCATACATAAAGCGTATAGGTACTTATCCATATAAATATATATATAATATATATAGGGTGTATCTATCCAAAGACGAAATATTTTAAAAGATACTCATATAGGTGGTATTGAAGCCATGGCAACGATTTTATTCCCCTCCGATTTAAACTCCCCCCCCCCCCCCCCCCCAAAACAACAAGCATAAATAAGAACCGGTCGAAGTGGCGGTGCTTGGGGGAGGCCTATGTCCAGCAGTGGACGTCCTTCGGCTGAAACGATACCCATACCAATTAAGTATTAGTAATTTGGTATGGGTATCGGAGACTCTTAAGTCTCCGAGCTAAACCACGGACAGACGAACAGACAGACATACGGACATGGTGAAACTATAAGGGTTCCTTGTTTACTCGGAACGGTTCGATGCTTTATCAAGTTGTAAAAACCATGTGAAGCAGGGGCGGGTCGATATAAAATAAATGAAAAAGAATTACTTACAATAAGCGAGAGCGTGGTAACTAACGTCATGAGTTTCCTGCCGAACCGATCAGTCAGATAACCCATGGGCGCACCAAAGATGATGGCCGTGATGTAAGTCACGGAGGCCATCCAGGATATGTCAGAACTGGTGTAGGGCTCCAGCGAGGGCCCGTCGTCTGACTGCAGGACTGATATCATGGGGGACAACCAGCCTTGCACCATGCCGAAGCTTAGCAGCGGTATTGTAACTGTGGACAAGAAAGGGTTAAGTTAGTAGGGGCAGCATAGCATAATCAGAATATAATGTTCCCATTGCTGGGAAGAAGAAAGAAGAAAAATACGTTTATTGGCATTACAGCAAAAAATACACCTTAAAACTATAAAAGACAGAAAACAATGCCTCCTCTATGTGAACGGGAGTGGGCTACGTGATATTGCCAGCAATAAGTCGCAATGCGTATGTCAGGGGTTTTAAGGTTTCCGGTAAGGACCAGGCCCGAGTCGACAGTGCGTTGTGTTCCAGCGCGCCTCAAAGAGATGTCAGCACGCACTGACGGGATCCGCTAGGACCGGTGCCTGCCAGGGTTGCGGGTTTGTCCGAAAGGGATACCGTGGACCTGGCACATAGGCAACTGAAGAAACACGGGTAGGTTTTAGTCAGTAAAAGTCTGACACGCCCTCCCGCTCCGCCCAGAGCGGGAGAAGTTATTTGATGATTTCACACCCAAAAAAAGGGGTTTTAAGGGTATGATACAATTTCAGTTTATCATTATTGCAATCCATCATGTACACATGCAGGTGGTAAGTATGTATTTATGGACCCTGTCACGGCACAATTTTAAATAAGTAGGAGTAGATGATACTTCTAATCAAAAGTCACCCAAAGGGCAATGAAGAGGGCTATGCTTGGAGTTTCCCTATGATCGAATCAGAAATGAAGAGATCCGCTGGAGAAGCAAAGTAATTGACATATCTCTAAGAACTGCTAAACTTAAGTGGCAATGGGCAGGGCACATTGCTCGCAGAACAGATGGCCGTTGCGGCGGTAAGGTTCTGGAGTGGCGACCGCGCACTGGAAGACAGCGTTGGAAGGCCTCCTACAAGGTGGACCGATGACCTAGTAAAAGCCGCAGGAATCCGGTGGATACGGGAAACACAGAACCGGTCGAAGTGGTGGTGCTTGGGGGAGGCCTATGTCCAACAGCGGACGTCTTTCGGCTGAAATTATGATGATTATGAGATGATATTTGTGTAGGATGCATGTACTATTGTCACTTCTTTCGTGCAGTGTAGGAACGAATAAAACATAATTAATTTCAGTTTGTATCTTTTGTATTACAAATTATCTTTGCTGTTAATCAAAAAAGTTAAAACTTATTGCTGCTCGCGACTTCGCCCGCGTGGCTTTTCGAAAATAAAAGTAGCTTATAACATCAGTTATCTGTCAGTGTATCTCCTGTCATAATCGGTCGAGTCGTTTTGGAGATTAGCCGGAACAAACAGACAAAATATAAAAAAAAAATGTTTTTTGTTAGAAGTAACGTATTAACTTCCATAGACATGAAGTAAAAAACTGTTATTTTGACATTACAAAGAGACTTCAATTTTATTTATTTTTATAGATGTATCATCATCATCATTACAGCCGAAAGACGTCCACTGCTGGACATAGGCCTCCCCCAATTGGGATGATTTGCCATAATCGCCACACTTGGCAGGCGGGTTGGCGATCGCAGTATGGTGTTAAAAATGCATAGAGAACGCTGCTGCCCATTCTCTAGTAAGTCCCTTAGTCGCCTTTTACGACACCCACGGGAGGAAATGGGATGTTGCTATTCTTTACGTCCGGCGCCACAAGGAACGAGATGTATAGATAAAACTAAATAGAAAATAGCCAATTATATTAAACCCAAGCAAAAATTAAGTCAAGCTTCGTAATACCAGATTTCAAATCAACTACAAGAAGGTCGCGCAAGGTTGCACTCTGAGACCGAGTAAAATATAAGAAGTAGTTCCAAACTCGTTAGAACTTGAAAAGATAATAGAAAAACCGGTCATGACGTGTTAGTTGGACTCGCACACGAAGGGCTCCGTACCGTATTAAGATCGAGCAAAAAAGGCCAAAAAAAAAAAAAGAAAACACGTTTCTTGTGGGTACAAGAAACGAAATTTTTCTTATTATACACAATCTCTGAAAATTTCAACGGTCTATCTACGAGTATTACGGTTTATGAGATACAGAACGCTGACAGACAGACGGACGGACGGAAGGACAGCTTAGGCCTGTGTTCACCAACAGTCAAACCACCGGTTAGGTATTTAAACAGTTGATTTATGTCAAATTTCCTAAGTAAAGAACTGATTAAATATCTAAACAGTTGATTTAAATGTTGGTGAACGAACACAGGCCTTAGTAACCCTACTAAGCCTCCCCTTTCAGCACTCTTCGGATACGGAACCCGAAAAATAAGAAAATAAAGATTGTGATCCTTTATCCTATCCTTTGCGAGTCACAATAAACACTTTTCTCAAATTTTTTGTTACCTACTAAGAAATTATTAGGTATGTAAAAAAAAACTTCTTTTATTCTTTATTTGGTTTGTTCCCAAATTCCATTATTTTTCTTGCAGTTTGGCTAATTGTTTTTCTATTTTCGTTTTGATGTAATTATTAATAAAATTTATTAATATTAAGAGTCTATACTACCTCAGCGCCACATCACTCTGTTTCTCGCTCGCACACTATTACTACCGGTCACGCGAGCAAGCGAGACAGGACGGCAGGGAAAAGGCTCCAAGTCGCCGATAGTTTAGGTAAATTCTTTTTACGGTAAAAATAATAGTCATTTAAAAAAAAGTAAATAACATAAGACCTGCTTTATAGTTAGTTCAGTTAATATGCAAAGTTTCATTATCTAATTTGAAGTATTTTTTTTTTGAATACCAGCGGTTTATTGTTCGGTTTGGAGGTAACTTTGGATTTTTTTTCTATCGTGAAAATTTTATAGAATCGTGTTTTCGGCTAACATAGTACTTAACATTAATCCTCAACTTTACCATATATTTATTTCAAAATTAATGCTGCAGTATTTTCGACATAACGGAGGATCATGCTAAGCCATTTGAGGTAGTATAGGCCCTAAGAATAGCACTACCCCATTTCTTCCCGTGGGTGTCGTATAAACGATAAACTGACTGACTGCCTAGTCAGTTTTTCGTTTTATATATATAGATTCAGGCAGAGGAATACTTAGGACTTCTGCGTTTATATTTACAGTACCATAAACAGGTCCATCATAGAACACTGTAATTATCTAGTTTTTGTATATCATTAACATTATTATTAATTTTATATTTCGTACCGTGGCGCCAGCGTATTTTTTTTAAAGATTTTTAGTTGTTGTCCAGGACATGAGAGATACTGTGAGTCATACTAGATACAACAAATTTATTCTGAGATAGTCAAAATTACAATATTGTTTACGTTTGGTTCGCCAGACATCCACAAACAAAACAAAGTTAAGAGCGCATACATCGGTCCACTAGCGGAGTGGCCCTTTAAAAAAAACATTATTTCGTGACTGAAAAGGAATTATGAAAAACGCTTCAACAGCGACCTCAGTAAGTGTGTCTAGAATGTTCTAATACCTTTTATAAAGTTTCATATTAAGATACGAAACAAAAAAATTCATTCTAAAGAGAAACGGCCACATTTCTCTAAATCGCATTTTGTTGCTTCGTCTTTATGGCTCCTTGCAAGAAAAATATTCTCATGGCAATTTCTTATATATTTGTGAGAAAGCTTGAAATAATCGAAACATTAAGTCTGTGTGACTATAAAAGTACAGTTTTCGTGGTGCTAAACCATTCATGTCAGTCACAGCACCTGGTAATAGTTTCATAATTTTTGCGCTCTCGAAAATATAGTTTATTTCGCCGTTGATTTACTTAATGAAGATATTGTATAATCATTAAATAAAATTTTAATTATAATTTCAAGGATAGCTGAAGACTAATGTGCAATTTTTATATTTCTTGATTTGATTTGCTAAATAATAGGAAAAAAATATATTCTTGACTGGGTTTTTCAAAATGGTTTTTTCAATACTATTTTTCTGCTATATTTTGTATGGAAGTTGAAAAAAGTGGTACAGCCACATGCAAGTAGACCATTATAATGATGTTGATGATATTTTTTAATGTTCAAAATCAAAAGTAGTTTCTTGTAGAAAGATGATCAAACGTCAACTCGCGTCATTTTTCAGTAAATTTGTTGCAAAAATTAGTGATTCTCCGTGAATTTTTTTTTTTTTAAATATCCCTTTCAGCCAGATGCAAAACAAAGAATACGACTTTTCTAATTACAAATAAGTTAGTTTAAATTTCTTCCCTTTCTCACAAACAATTCATAAAATTGATCAAAATCAGTCGATTTCGTGCACGGTCACTTATGTTTAGCGTAGGCGACATAAAGTCGCTTTTTATGCTCTAACGCATAGTATGTTTTTTTTTCTAAGAATAAGATAAATCAGGTCCAACAGCACACGTACAATAAAACGTCACAGATTAAAGACGTTATTCTATTTCATCTGCTTTAATTTACATCACTTCCGTGTTTTCTACCTTTAATTTAATAAAACCAGATAAAATAGTTGTCTTTATTATACAAAAACGCAAAGAAACGTTTTTATGACTTGGCAATATGAAGTCGCCAAGTCGAATGACACAGTTGAAAATTAAAAAAATACTGTATAGTTTATGCCTGTTTCATTTTCTCGCAATCGAACTGAAAAGCAGAGTGTATAACTCGGGCATAAACGAGCCATTTTACCCCTCGAATTAACTAACCACCCTCGTCTGCGGCTCGCTTAAATATATACGTCTCGCTCGGGGTAAAATGGCATCTTTTATGTACTACCTGTATAATCTACTATTTATGTATGTATGACCACGCATAACTTTTTACAGAGTAGTAATATTTTTGATGGAATAATATGTGTTTTTTTTTTAAGGCCTTGAATTGTCATACTGCGATGCGATTATGTGTATGAAAGAAAATTCATCATCATCATCACCATCATCAGTCCACTGCTGGACATAGGCCTCTCCAATTGCACGCAATTCAGCTCGATTCTCGGCAATTCTTATCCAGCTGCTACCAGCCACCCTGCGAAGATCGTCGCTCCACCTAGCCCAAGGACGTCCTACCTTACGTTCGCCGATTCGCGGTCTCCACTCAAGAACACGTCTACCCCAACGGTCATCAGTTATACGGCTAATATGGCTGGCCTTTTTCCACTTCAGCTTGTTTATTTTGTGAGCTATGTCCACAACTTTGGTTCTCTGCCGGATCACCTCGTTCCGGATTCGATCCCTCAGATAAACTCCAAAAAAGAGAGAGATGAAAGAAAGAAAGACATTTAATGAGAATTAAAATACGTACCTTAAAAGGATGATACCTAATTATCGATTGTAATTTGAATTGAATTTGAATTTGCTACTTGGACAATTTGCGATTTGGACAATTTGCGAATTAGACAAATTGCGAATTGGACATTTTGAGCCCACTGGACATTCTGTGAATTGGGCATAGTGCGCCCAAAGGGTATTAGTATAGATAAATCATACCCGCATTAGATAAAACACATCACACAGGAAATGTAGTGCAGCCTGGAAATAGGTACACACATGCCTACATACTTATGTAAGTTGGCTACGGTTCAAGTTCAATGTTGAATGCTGATCCTTACGTAGATAACTCACTACGTAAGACTGTTCTTTGCGTCGCGTTGGGCTAGTTATTTTAAGTTAATCCTATTTAGTTAAACTTTAAGACTGTGTTATTTGATAGAAAATAAATCACCTCAGTTTTGTTAAGTCGGAATTTAAATTAGGGTAGCAACACAGGGTGGATTTTGGAAACAGGATCATTTGGCACCTAATCGCTACACTGTTTATCTACATTCATAAATTATGTTTGTCGGACGATGCGGCCGCTCTTCGGCTAATGCAAGCAGCTGCTTCATCATTTCAGCTGAAAGACGTCCACTGCTGGACATAAGCCTCCCCCAATTAGGGGGGTTTGCCATAATCGCCACGCTTGACAGGCGGGTTGGCGATCGCAGTATGGTGTTAAAAATGCATAGAGAACGCTGCTGCCCATTCTCTAGTAAGTTCCTTAGTCGCCTTTTGCGACACCCACGTGAGGAAATGGGGTGGTGCTATTCTTTACGTCCGGCACCACACGGTAGCAGCTGCTTAAGCTGGTGTATTCCCGATGTCCCCATCGCCCGTGTCCATATTAATGGTAATTCACATAAAATGGCGAAACTAAACGTTCCATTTTCTATTAAGTACTGATTTTAGGAATAATAATTAGAAAATCAGTACTTAAAAGAAAATTGAACCTGTTTTTTTTTCACCATTTAATGTGTAATATATGCATATCATGAATGCTACCGCACTAACGAAAAATGCAATAGCTCGATTTCGCCGCTTCCGAGGATTGTATTTTTGATTATTGAATTTATTATGAAGTTTTAGTTATTGCATTCTTGCTTATTGAAAACCCGAGTTCCTGAAGGATCAATAAAAAGTTGCTTAGAGAGAGTTAATAGATTTCTATTCGCTGACTCCAAATATATAACTCAACGAATATTTATAACTCAAAATCGTCCAAAATCGAGGTATTGCATTCTTCGTTAGCGTAGCAGAATGGGGCCAGCGGGAATACACTATAGGCTGCGCTCCATCGCCATCTACCTCGTACTAAGTTCAAACTATTTTAGTTCCATCTCGTTTCAATCGGTCAATTATTTTCAAAGCTAAAAATAAACTGTAGCTAGGAATGCTGTGCACAACCTGACACATTCGATACAAACTGGTAATGCTAATCGACCTGATATTAATGAATGGGAAGATAATTACGACGATGTCTTGTCAAAGAAACGATGTTTGAACACTTTGAACTAGACTTGGGTAGCTCGTGAGCGAGTGATAAAAAGAGCTAGCTCTTTTCGATTGATGTCGCTCTCGATCACTCAATTGCTCGCTACTTAGCTCAGTAATAGCCCATCAGGGTATATCGTCACCTTAGTAGTGAAGGGAGCTATTCCACACTAAACTGGTTCCAAGATAAAGATAAATCAAAAATTCGCCTCGTGATTTTTTGTTCCTAGTTTTATTTAACTCCTTTCACGTCTGAATGAAAAACCAAACCTCTAGTTGAGGTATCACTTAGATCTCTTCAACACTAGAATCTCCGTCTAACGACGAGTATAGTGGTGTTCATAACTCAATTCGGTCAAAAGTGTGGCTTAGCTCTCTTCACCACTAAGGTGACGATATATATGTTCTGTGGTAGTAGCTCTCGGCGGCCGGCGGTACACGTCACCGAGACACCGATGACAACGGTTCATTCGGCTCGCTTTGGAATACTTCGGATCGCATCATTCGCTCGTCCAACAATTAACTCTGCAGCACAATACGCATTGTTTTTTTTTTTAGATATTTATAATATTAATAATACGACCGTTCTTACTATGAAATACGCCACAAAAATAAACAAGATATTCTCTAACGAAAATCGTCACAATTCGCTTACTCGCTATGCGTGTGAATGTCGAACCAAACTTCCAAAGACCTATTGACAATTGAGCGAGCCGAGCCGTCTTCTTCGACGCTCGTCACGCTTACGGCCCGGCCACGACATTGCGCGAATTGCGGCGCGGCTAGCGTTTTTTCTGTTTATTGCGCGGTCGATACGCGCAACGCACTGTGCCTATACCTACAGTTCAGATAATTTATGTAAACAAAGTAATGTCAAGAAACGTCACTGTCAAAATGACAGGACAGTGGTGCAAAACATTTTATCATTTTTTTTTTTAGTAAATAATCATCTATGAAATTAAAGTGAATTAATTATAAGTACTATGCAAACAAAATACCGTTGCCAAACAATGATTTATGTAGTGTGTCGGAGACACGGCCTATGATTGTCATAATCAGCCCTTTTAAGTCCACTGCTCGACGTAGACCTCCCAAAATCGATTTCCACTCGAAACAGTTTACAGCCGTTTTCATCCAAAATGTGGCTAGATATGTTACATACAATATGAATATATGAATGAGAGTTTTAATATTAGTGTTGTTGAAGTTGTAAAAAAATGTGATAATGTTTGGATCTCCTGCATTGTTACCAGTATCATAAAATATTTTATACCAGAAAATCTCGTTTTTTTAATAACTTTGTTTAAAACCGAAAATTTATAAAAAAATAATTACGGTATAATTATTTTTAATTATTATTTATTAAATACAGTACTTAAAGAAAAGGAACCGTTTTTTTTTGCCATTTTATGTGAATTACCATTACGAAGATTTTTTTTTTGATATGTTATCCCCTTTGTTTACATAAATTATCTGAATTTGAGACTTTGGGTATAGTTGGGATCACACGCAATGAATTAGGAAAACCGCTGCCGCTGCCGCCGCGCGCCGCCGCGCAATGTCGTGGCCGGGCCGTAAGTCACGCCGAGTGAAATGAACGGGAGTCGGCGTCTGAGCGACTGAGCTATAGAAGAGCTAAAGAGCTAAAAGAGTGTTATAGCTCTTTAGAACGAAAGACCTAGTCGTTCTTTTTCTTGTCAGTGAGCTAAATCGCCCATGTCTAGTTTGAACACGAAAAAAAATAATTCATGCTGGCTATACAGCACCCTAATGGCGTAATCACACTATCAATTGCAATCTGAATGATTTTGAAGGATATTGCTATACCATTGCTTCAAATGTAAAAAAAAAAATGTCTGATCAACAACGTAATTATCGCAATGAATGTTTTTGAAATGTCAAAATAAAACCCATGGCTACAGGGCCTCAAGTCTGCTATTAAAATAGTGCCAGAATGGTCTATCATTGATTTCATAATTGTTGATTTTGACAAGTTTGGTAATCTACTCGTCATTATGACTTTCCAATGGTCAGCCACTGACACTCCATTGAAAGAATTGGTAATCTCGTACATAATGACAAATGAAACTTCCTACTAAACTTCCAACTTCCTACTACTTCAGATTGATACAGATACAGATTGACACTAATAAATAATGTGTAAAAATATATATAAATGAAATCGCCGCATGAATAAATGTTCAAAATGCCAGTGTAATAAAAATTCATTGACCGACCAAAGATCGACCATTATGAATTTAGCAGATTACGAACTTTTAGCAAAATGACAATGGGATCGTGTTGGAGTGACGAATTTTTAAAAATAGCAGACTTGGGCCCCTGATAGTATATTACACAATTACCCGGCAAGGTTAGTTAAAAATAATGTTGAGATAGGTAATTATTGAGGCTAAGTTTAATTTGAATAGATGTGGAGTATATGACCTACATTTCAACGGATAATGTTGACGTGATGATATCGCGGAGTTTTCCTTTAAACTTTGCATTACCTATACCTACATTTAAAAGAACAGAAAAACTTTGTTTACAACCGGTTTTTTTATGGCGATAATCGTATATACAGGGTGTTTGGCGCATGGACCGACACAATTTTTTGGGGGTTGGGAGGGTCATTAGCGAGGTTTCATCCAAAGAACTTTTTAAAATAAAACTAAGTTCAAATTTTTTAATCCTGAATTTAGAAGTTGCAATTTTTCACACATTTAAAAACTTGGAAGCACATATGTAAGTATTTTTTTACAGATCAAATTGCATCAAATAATGATCTATTTAAAATAAAAATACATCGCAGAATACAATAAAATTTATTTCGTGCAATTACAACCATTAATGAAAAAGTAATGACGATTTAAAGGCGAGATTCCGGGTAATTTTAGGAAAAACACCAAAAAAAATCATATTTTAATAAACGTGACACTTAGGACAACTCTTTGGATGAAACCTCGCTAATTCCCAACCCCCCAAAAAATTGTTTCGGTCCATGCGCCAAACACCCTGTATAATCGATACCTGAATCATGTGACGCGTCTCTAATCTTGTCCCTTGTACTCAAACTTGTATTTGGGACTAACTGCACAAGGAAAACGTTCAAATCGTTTGCTGCCCATGTCATTCGACTAAAATTAATAAAAAATATATTTGATGAAATATTCAACTCCTCAAAAAGAAAAACCTTGATTAACTTCTTTCAAACATTTTAGACTAAGTACATTTTGTGGCCTATCTACCTACCACGTGAGGATTTTTAGGCCACTTTGTATTATATTTTTTGGTCGCACGTATAAATACACGTTATCCAAACAACCCATCGTGATTAATCGTGATTTATTTCAGACCCCTCCCCCCTGTTCGAACCTCACGTCATTAAAGGAAGATCCCCGAAGTACTGTGAAATCTTGAGATAAAATGAGTTTAAGCAATGTTTTACGCTAATCAATCAATCAGAACAAATTATTCGCAGATTTATGTTGAGTTGCACGAAACCAACATTAGTTTAACGGAGACTTTAAATTCATGCCATCCCTTACATTTTGTATAAAAAAGAAAGTGACAGCATCAATTTAAAGTCTCCGTTAAACTAATGGTGGTTTCGTGAAACTCACCCTTAGTTGTCAAAGATTTGAACAGTCTCGTCAGTTTTTACGGCTTTACGAATTTAGATGTACGAGTACGAGTACGAGCCATTTAGCTACGTGAGAAGCCCCAAAGAGTGGCCATGCGTATTCGATACGCAAAGCACCAAAGTCTGACATGACTGTGATCTCCTTATCATCATCAAAATGATTAGTAAATCAGGGTCACGTCAACTATTCCAATCCATTGATGAATTGCTCTTCATTAAATCATATCCTATACGTACCTTTATCCTATGGTTACAGTCAATCAGACGTAAAGTAGTCAACAGTATAATTTTGACATTAGAGTCGTTCGTGTAATGTACCATTAATTTCCATCATTAAAACATCACAGTAGGATCCTGAAGTAAATAATGAGTAAAATGGAGATAATAATTAGGTAAATACTGCTTTGGAACGGGTTGAAATTATCAGAGAGCACGAACGCGGAGAGGATTTAGAACATAATGAGGAGACACGCGATTTTACGACAAATACAATAGCGAATGGGATTTAATGGTGTACCTAAGTATGGGCTAAATAAGGTACATTATTGACTGACATGTTATTATAAAAGGGCATAATCAGACTGTAATATTCCTACTACTTGGACACAGACCTCTCTGTGAGAGGAAGTGGTCTGTATTCTACCACGTGGGCCCAGTGCAGGTTGATGGATGTCACATTGTCTTTGAACTTTTGGTTCTAGAACTTGCGTCATATTGGTAATTTTTGAAACGAAAACTTCTTTAGGCGCGTTGAGCACTTTTTGGTAGGGGAAAAACTTATGGGTTCGCGATCGTAACCGAGCTTTCCATGAGCTATATGTATACTGAGTATGAGTACTTTTTTTGTGAACCATAATCATGGAACTCGCGTTATCGTCACCGAACGCTTTGCATGAGCTGTATGTGTTAAGAACAGTTATTCCAGTTTTGTGTTTTCAATTCTGTCGGCAGTCCTTATGACTGCCACTTTTTTTATTTTTCTGTTAGTTAGTTTTACTGATGATCTGGCAGTTTGAGTACTATATGCGGCCTACACAAATGTCCTTTCTTTGGTATTGTTCGTCGAATCGTTGAGCTCCATAAGTTCTGAGTTTAGCTGCACAATTACTGACCAATGCGTGAACTGGCTAGACAGATCCATTCAATCTGTGTGGTTCTTTCACCAAAAAACCATTTCAGACACTAATCTACATGGTCTTCACATGACGTCTAAACAAGATTATGTCTGGACTTTAAAAGCGACTGTGACCTCTGGGTTAGTTTGGCGATGTGCACGTCTTTCTACATATGATTGTTCTCACATGTATAACTTCCGTGCCGTGCCGTGTGATGCCGGACGTAAAGAATAGTACTACTTGATTTCCTGCCGTAGGTGTCGTAAAAGGCGACTAAGGGACTTACTAAAGAATGGGCAGCAACGTTCTCTATGCACTTTTAACACCATGCAGCAGCGTGACGATTATGGCAAACTTCAGACACAGTCAGAAGATAGTAGCTTACGTCAGCCAATCTTCTGACAACGTCAGAATATAGTAGCCAACGTCGCAATCTTCTGACAACGTCAGAAGATAGTAGCTTACGACAGCCAATCTTCTGACAACGTCAGAAGATAGTAGCCAACGTCGCAATCTTCTGACAACGTCAGAAGATAGTGGCTTACGTCAGCCAATCTTCTGACAACGTCAGAAGATAGTAGCCAATATCGCAATCTTCTGAACGTCAGAAGATAAGATAAGATCTTCTGAACGTCAGAAGATAAGCCAACATTGCAATCTTCTGAACATCAGAAGATAGTAGCCAACATCGCTATCTTCTGAACTTCAGAAGATAGCAGCCAACATGGCAATCTTCTGAACGTCAGAAGATAGTAGCCAACGTCGCAATCTTCTGAACGTCAGAAGATAGTAGCCAACATCGCAATCTTCTGACAACGTCAGAAGATAGTAGCTTACGTAAGCCAATCTTCTGAACGTCAGAAGATAGTAGCCAACGTCGCAATCTTCTGACAACGTCAGAAGATAGTAGCCAACATCGCAATCTTCTGAACGTCAGAAGATAGTAGCCAACGTCGTAATCTTCTGAACGTCAGAAGATAGTAGCCAACGTCGCAATTTTCTGACACCGTCAGAAGATAGTAGCCAATACGTCAGCCAATATTCTGACACCGTCAGAAGATAGTAGCCAACATCGCTTTCTTCTGAATGTCAGAAGATAGTAGCCAACACGGCAATCTTCTGAACGTCAGAAGATAGTAGCCAACATCGCAATCTTCTGGCAACGTCAGAAGATAGTAGCCAATATCGCAATCTTCTGAACGTCAGAAGAAAGTAGCCAAAATCGCAATCTTCTGAACGTCAGAAGATAGTAGCCAACGTCGCAATCTTCTGACCGTCAGAAGATAGTAACCAACGTCAGCCAATATTCTGACACCATCAGAAGATAGTAGCCAACGTCGTAATCTTCTGAACGTCAGAAGATAGTAGCCAACGTCGCAATCTACTGACAACGTCAGAAGATAGTAGCCAACATCGCAATCTTCTGAACGTCAGAAGATAGTAGCCAACGTCGTAATCTTCTGAACGGCAGAAGATAGTAGCCAACGTCGCAATTTTCTGACACCGTCAGAAGATAGTAGCCAACACGTCAGCCAATATTCTGACACCGTCAGAAGATAGTAACCAACGTCAGCCAATATTCTGACACCATCAGAAGATAGTAGCCAACGTCGCAATCTTCTGACAACGTCAGAATATAGTAGCCAACATCGCAATCTTCTGAACGTCAGAAGATAGTAGCCAACATCGCAAACTTCTGAACGTCAGAAATTAGAAGCCAACGTCGCAATCTTTTGACAACGTCAGAAGATAGTAGCCAACATCGCTATCTTCTGAACGTCAGAAGATAGTAGCCAACACGGCTATCTTCTGAACATCAGAAGATAGTAGCCAACATCGCAATCTTTTGAACGTCAGAAGATAGTAGCCAACATGGCAATCTTCTGAACGTCAGAAGATAGTAGCCAACATCGCAATCTTCTGAACGTCAGAAGATAGTAGCCAACGTGGCAAATTTCTGACACCGTCAGAAGATAGTAGCCAACGTCAGCCAATATTCTGACACCGTCAGAAGATAGTAGCCAACGTCAGCCAATATTCTGACACCGTCGGAAGATAGTAGCCAACGTCGCAATCTTCTGAACGTCAGAAGATAGTAGCCAACATCGCAATCTTCTGAACGTCAGAAGATAGTAGCCAACATGGCAATCTTCTGAACGTCAGAAGATAGTAGCCAACATCGCAATCTTCTGAACGTCAGAAGATAGTAGCCAACGTCGCAATCTTCTGACAACGTCAGAAGATAGTAGCCAACATCGCAATCTTCTGAACGTCAGAAGATAGTAGCCAACGTCGTAATCTTCTGAACGTCAGAAGATAGTAGCCAACGTCGCAATTTTCTGACACCGTCAGAAGATAGTAGCCAACACGTCAGCCAATATTCTGACACCGTTAGAAGATAGTAGCCAACATCGCTTTCTTCTGAATGTCAGAAGATAGTAGCCAACACGGCAATCTTCTGAACGTCAGAAGATAGTAGCCAACATCGCAATCTTCTGGCAACGTCAGAAGATAGTAGCCAATATCGCAATCTTCTGAACGTCAGAAGATAGTAGCCAACGTCGCAATCTTCTGAACGTCAGAAGATAGTAGCCAACGTCGTAATCTTCTGAACGTCAGAAGATAGTAGCCAACGTCGCAATCTTCTGACAACGTCAGAAGATAGTAGCCAACATCGCAATCTTCTGAACGTCAGAAGATAGTAGCCAACATCGCAATCTTCTGAACGTCAGAAGATAGTACCCAACATCGCAATCTTCTGACAACGTCAGAAGATAGTAGCTTACGTAAGCCAATCTTCTGACAACGTCAGAAGATAGTAGCCAACATGGCAATCTTCTGAACGTCAGAAGATAGTAGCCAACATCACAACCTTCTGAACGTCAGAAGATAGTAGCCAAAGTCGCAATTTTCTGACACCGTCAGAAGATAGTAGCCAACACGTCAGCCAATATTCTGACACCGTCAGAAGATAGTAACCAACGTCAGCCAATATTCTGACACCATCAGAAGATAGTAGCCAACGTCGTAATCTTCTGAACGTCAGAAGATAGTAGCCAACGTCGCAATCTACTGACAACGTCAGAAGATAGTAGCCAACATCGCAATCTTCTGAACGTCAGAAGATAGTAGCCAACGTCAGCCAATATTCTGACACCGTCAGAAGATAATAGCCAACGTCGCAATCGTCTGACAACGTCAGAAGATAGTAGCCAACATCGCAATCTTCTGAACGTCAGAAGATAGAAGCCAACGTCGCAATCTTTTGACAACGTCAGAAGATAGTAGCCAACATAACTATCTTCTGAACGTCAGAAGATAGTAGCCAACATCGCAATCTTCTGAACGTCAGAAGATAGCAGCCAACATGGCAACGTGACGTGGCTGACGTTGGTTACTATCTTCTGACGGTGTCAGAATATTGGCTGACGTTGGCTACTATCTTCTGACGGTGTCAGAAAATTGCGATGTTGGCTACTATCTTCTGACGTTCAGAAGATTGCCATGTTGGCTGCTATCTTCTGACGTTCAGAAGATTGCGATGTTGGCTACTATCTTCTGACGTTCAGAAGATAGTTATGTTGGCTACTATCTTCTGACGTTGTCAAAAGATTGCGACGTTGGCTTCTATCTTCTGACGTTCAGAAGATTGCGATGTTGGCTACTATCTTCTGACGTTGTCAGACGATTGCGACGTTGGCTATTATCTTCTGACGGTGTCAGAATATTGGCTGACGTTAGCTACTATCTTCTGACGGTGTCAGAATATTGGCTGACGTTGGCTGCTATCTTCTGACGGTGTCAGAAAATTGCGAAGTTGGCTACTATCTTCTGACGTTCAGAAGATTACGACGTCGGCTACTATCTTCTGAAATTCAGAAAATTGCGATGTTGGCTACTATCTTCTGACGTTGTTAGAAGATTGGCTGACGTAAGCTACTATCTTCGGACGTTGTCAGAAGATTACGACGTTGGCAACTATCTTCTGACGTTCAGAAGGTTGCGATGTTGGCTACTATCTTCTGACGTTGTCAGAAGATTGCGACGTTGACTACTATCTTCTGACGTTCAGAAGATAACGACGTTGGCTACTATCTTCTGACGTTCAGAAGATTGCGATGTTGGCTACTATCTTCTGACGTTCAGAAATTTGCAACGTTGGCTACTATATTCTGACGGTGTCAGAAAATTGCGACGTTGGCTACTATCTTCTGACGTTCAGAAGATTACGACGTTGGCTACTATCTTCTGACGTTCAGAAGGTTGCGATGTTGGCTACCATCTTCTGACGTTGAGAAGATTGCCATGTTGGCTACTATCTTCTGACGTTGTCAGAAGATTGGCTGACGTAAGCTACTATCTTCTGACGTTGTCAGAAGATTGCGACGTTGGCTACTATCTTCTGACGGTGTCGGAATATTGGCTGACGTTGGCTACTATCTGCTGACGGTGTCAGAAAATTGGGACGTTGGCTACTATCTTCTGACGTTCAGAAGATAACGACGTTGGCTGCTATCTTCTGACGGTGTCAGAATATTGGCTGACGTTGGCTACTATCTGCTGACGGTGTCAGAAAATTGGGACGTTGGCTACTATCTTCTGACGTTCAGAAGATTGCGATGTTGGCTACTATCTTCTGACGTTCAGAAGATTTCCATTTTGGCTACTATCTTCTGACGTTCAGAAGATTGCGATTTTGGCTACTATCTTCTGACGTTCAGAAGATTGCGATCTTGGCTACTATCTTCTGACGTTCAGAAGATTGCCATGTTGGCTACTATCTTCTGAAGTTCAGAAGATTGCGATGTTGGCTACTATCTTCTGATGTTCAGAAGATTGCAATGTTGGCTTATCTTCTGACGTTCAGAAGATCTTATCTTATCTTCTGACGTTCAGAAGATTGCGATATTGGCTACTATCTTCTGACGTTGTCAGAAGATTGGCTGACGTAAGCTACTATCTTCTGACGTTGTCAGAAGATTGCGACGTTGGCTACTATCTTCTGACGTTGTCAGAAGATTGGCTGACGTAAGCTATTATCTTCTGACGTTGTCAGAAGATTGCGACGTTGGCTACTATATTCTGACGTTGTCAGAAGATTGGCTGACGTAAGCTACTATCTTCTGACGGTGTCTGAAGTTTGCCATAATCGTCACGCTGCTGCATGGTGTTAAAAGTGCATAGAGAACGTTGCTGCCCATTCTTTAGTAAGTCCCTTAGTCGCCTTTTACGACACCTACGGCAGGAAATGAAGTAGTGCTATTCTTTACGTCCGGCACCACACGGCACGGCACGGAAGTTATACATGTGAGAACAATGTAGAAAGACCGTCACATCGCCAAACTAACCCAGAGGTCACAGTCGCTTTTAAAGTCCAGACATAATCTTGTTTAGACGTCATGTGAAGACCATATAGATTAGTGTCTGAAATGGTTTTTTGGTGAAAGAACCTCACAGATTGAATGGTCCTGTCTAGCCAGTTCACGCATTGGTCAGTAATTGTGCAGCTAAACTCAGAACTTTTGGAGCTCAACGATTCGACGAACAATACCAAAGAAAGGACATTTGTGTAGGCCGCATATAGTACTCAAACTGCCAGATCATCATTAAAACTAACTAACAGAAAAATAAAAAAATTGGCAGTCATAAGGACTGCCGACAGAATTGAAAACACAAAACTGGAATAACTGTTCTTAACACATACAGCTCACGGAAAGCGTTCGGTGACGATAACGCGAGTTCCATGATTATGGTTCACAAAAAAAGTACACATACTCAGTATATATATAGCTCATGGAAAGCTCGGTTACGATCGCGAACCCATAAGTTTTTCCCCTACCAAAAAGTGCTCAACGCGCCTAAAGAAGTTTTCGTTTCGTCAGAAGATAGTAGCCAACGTCGTAATCTTCTGAACGTCAGAAGATAGTAGCCAACGTCGCAATTTTCTGACACCATCAGAAGATAGTAGCCAACGTCAGCCAATATTCTGACACCGTCAGAAGATAGTAGCCAACGTCAGCCAATATTCTGACACCGTCAGAAGATAGTAGCCAACGTCGCAATCTTCTGACGTCAGAATATAGTAGCCAACGTCGCAATCTTCTGACAACGTCAGAAGATAGTACCCAATATCGCAATCTTCTGAACGTCAGAAGATAGTAGCCATCATTGCAATCTTCTGAACGTTAGAAGATAGTAGCCAACATCGCAATCTTCTGAACTTCAGAAGATAGTAGCCAACATGGCAATCTTCTGAACGTCAGAAGATAGTAGCCAAGATCGCAATCTTCTGAACGTCAGAAGATAGTAGCCAACATCGCAATCTTCTGAACGTCAGAAGATAGTAGCCAACGTCGCAATTTTCTGACACCGTCAGAAGATAGTAGCCAACGTCAGCCAATATTCTGACACCGTCAGAAGATAGTAGCCAACGTCAGCCAATATTCTGACACCGTCAGAAGATAGTAGCCAACATCGCAATCTTCTGACAACGTCAGAAGATAGTAGCCAACATCGCAATCTTCTGAACTTCAGAAGATAGTAGCCAACATGGCAATCTTCTGAACGTCAGAAGATAGTAGCCAAGATCGCAATCTTCTGAACGTCAGAAGATAGTAGCCAACATCGCAATCTTCTGAACGTCAGAAGATATATCTTTATGCAAATGTGTAGATATAAACCTTGTATGAATTTGTAAAAAATTGAACTCTGCTTTTGTTTATTATGTAAAGGTAATTTTTTATATATATATTTTTTTTAATAATAATAAACGTCTTATGTATCTTTACTATGTTTTATTTAAACATGACCCATATGTACAACCATAAACTCTTATTTTTACCAAAGTTCTGTGATTAGAACCATTATAGCCTTTTAAAGTATACTAACAATGTTAACAGGGGAGGAGGGGGGCGGCTGACCACAATAGCGATTGGAAACATCAGTCATATTGTAGCCTGGGAACACTACAACACATATCAGAAGTCAGAATGCGGTCTGCATATTTTTAAAACGGATCTCCACAGGTAGCTTAGTCTAGACAACATTATGACCCTTGTTGACCGGCTACGTCGTATTTAGCCAAGTAATAATGAAGGTGATAACAATTTTGACATCTGCTTATTAGTTCATATAATTATAAGGAAGTGTCATTGCATACTATAATACGAGTATTTGCTCGAATGTGACAGAGATCACCAAAGAAAGATATTGTATAATCTTTTTGGGCTTTAGGTATGTAAATTTTCATTTGATTATTACATGTGCAAATAGTGTGTTTCTTGTATGGAGCAAAGAAGGCGACTATAACCGACTTTTAATAATTTTATACTTAAAATCACGTCTAAACGAGTAGTGTGATGCTCAGTAGCAGGATTTACACAATTAAACACGAAATATAATTCACATTCAGTCTGTATTTGGGCAGAGTAACGTCCTTATCACTAGTTCACAATATAATAATGAATGTTAAAAATGATTTGCCTGTCTTTATAGACACTTGACCGCCATATTTAAATCAAGTCAGTTATTTACTCAATAAGATATGAAATACAAAATTATTGTTATAAAAATCAAATAAATGATTATTATGGGAAAATAAATACACAGAATATTATTTAGATATTAATGACAATATTTTAAAGTAATTTAGGAATACCTAACTAAGCAACTACTACGTCATAACCGTCGAGTATCTATTTGGTACTTGTTAACAAGGTGTTAATGATTTGGAAAAAATATATGTTAAATTAGAGCATTTTCTTAATAACTTGATATATGAATATTTTAGATTATGTTTATATTACATAGTGATATTAATTTGTAAAGTTATGTCTAACGCGGATGAAAAACTGAGAATCACGCAAAATTTATCAAGCGTATTTTTCTGAAACCTTCACTTTTTTAAAGATAATTAAATGTTTGTTCTTTTAGTATACGTGTTTTATTTAAATACCTTTTGTTTTATGTATAACAAATCCCACCAAAAACATTTTCATGTAAAATGTCGCCAAGCCGAGACCGTATGGCTCGCACCGTCAAAAAGTTATTAGATCTCATGCAGAGCCAAGCTTATAACTCTACAAGCCCTAACTTCACAAACTCTACACCTTAGTCAAAATATGTGGCTGGTGGATGAAATGGAAAAACTGAGGTACAGTGGCCAGCACATCACCGGAGGAAACGGTGGAGGTCTGCCCGGCTTGGGCAGAGCACCGCCGTGTCGTCACTCGGCGGCGGCGATTGCTCGCGTCCGGCCTTGGTCCAGGCTATGGTCCGGAGCGAGAATGCATGGGAGGCAGTCACCTCCTTCTGCGAAGCAGTAATGTTCGCGAAGGAGGAGGTGGAACGCGTGAGGAAGCGGCAGTCTGTGCGCCCTCACCGCCGCAGGAGACGCCCTGGGCGGCGGGAATCGGTAGTCGATTCCCGGCCACCGTAGGCGCGGGCTTGCGGACGGCGAGCTATGGGCAGCTCGCCGTCCGGTAAGGACCAGGCCCGGGTCGACGGCGCTTTGTGTTCCACGCGCGCCTCAAAGAGATGTCAGCACGCACAGACGGGGTTCGCCGGGACCGGTGCCTGCCAGGGTTGCGGGTTTGTTCGAAAGGGATACCGTGGCCTTGGCACACAGGCAACTGAAGGAACACGGGTGGGTTTTAGTCAGTAAAAGTTTGAGACGCCCTCCCGCTCCGCCCAGAGCGGGAGAAGTTATTCGATTCAAGCTATACGAACCTGTCAAATTTATCCAAACGATTTCAAACTTTAAAATATTGATGATTAAGTACAAATTCGAACGAGAAAATTTGACAGTTTGTGGTAATTTGATGTGCTGGCCACCGTACATAAATAATTCTTGTGAGAATAATGTTATCCCAAACCTCATATTAAAGAAATATCGATGTTTTGTCAAATTCAGTCGTTAGTATCTATACAGGTTGAAATTTAAAACATGCGACAAACCGAAATGGGAGATTGTACTCATCATTATGAACATATTTTATTAAGGGACCAAAGCTGTAATCGCGAAAAAATAATCAGCTGTACCCTACATTTATGTTCGCATAACTCGTCAAAATGTAGGGAACAGCTGATATTTTTTTCGCGATGGCAGCTTTGGTCACATAGTAAAAGTTGTTCATAATGATAAGTACAATCTCCCATTTCGGTTTGTCGCATGTTTTCAATTTCAACCTGTATAGTTGAGGTCCTTCTTCCATAATGGCAAGAACTAAAAGAGAATAGCTCATGTCTTAGAAATCAGCATATAATGTTCCCACTGCTCTTCTTGATGACAGGGAGTGGGCCGTAATAGAATAGAATAGAATTTTTATTTTGCAAATATGGGTAGTACATAATAGTTCTTAAGATTACATTTAGCTCAGCCACATTTTACCAATCGGCATGCAAACATTTGAAATCATTTATATCACTATTATTACACTTATTTAGATCAATTTATAAATTACTACTATAAAATTTTAAATCATCAACTTAATTAGTAATAATTATATGTTTGTATTAAAAGGAAAATATAAATTAGTATCTTTACATTATATATCATGTCATTACTATTACAAATATCATACCATTGTCATTACATCATTTAAAAATGTCAGATATCAAAATGTCAAAAATCAAAAATGTCATACATCAAAATTTCAAAAATCAAGATGTCACTAATTAACGAATATTTTTCTCCGATAGGAACTCAGTTACACTGTAGTAAGTTTTATCTACCAAAAAATTCCGTAATCTACTCTTAAATTGTGCTGTATTTGAAGCTTTCCAACTACTCGGTAATTTATTGTAAATAATTGGGGCCATGCAAGAAACGCTCACTACGCGAGCCCAGTACTGTACGTGTAGGTAGATGTCACATGTCTTTGAATTTTTGGTTCTAGGACATGCCGGTGTCCATGTTTTCCTTCACCGTTTTCAGAGCAGTGGTAATGAAAAAATTCACACGAAGTAAAGCGCCTATCCGGGCTGTTACTACCGGGCCACATGCTTCCCACCACATGTGGAGACTCTTTTGAAGCTGAACTGATTTCTTTCTAAAATAACTACATTTCTAAGACGCAATCACCACCACAAGAAGAGAAAAGAGAAAACTAAATACGCAATATCAAGACTTGTTTTAAATATTATATATTCTATTATACATATTGATGACACCAAGAATTTGAAGAATTTTTTATAAAAAAAGCTATCTATCGTTATCAACGACTTTCACTCAATAGGAGATTGTACGGCGTATGGCAATATCGAGATTATTAAAGACCTTAAGCGAAGAAATTTGTAGACGGCGCCATTTAATTTAAGATGAAAACCTGTTAATTATTGACCTGGATCTTAAAATTGGGGTCTTATTAAAGATTTTCGCTTTTTTTTTTTTTGCTCGAACTCGAGAGATCTGTTAAATCTGGCAACTTGATATAGGTGAGCATTTGCACTTTATAAGCATCATGTAGGTACTTTCCAAATCCTATGATCCTACCTATGATGACCTATGATCGAGGCCTCGAGCCGACTGAAGTAGTATCCGGCCGGATTGATGGAAATCCGGTCGGACCCGGCCGGATTGAAAATGAGGCCGGATTGCAATCCCTTTATATCACGTTGTATGTTGATCTAATTATGATTTGCGACCATATTAAATATTTATTTATAGAATTATAATCATAAAAATATATAATTGTGGTCGCTCACAATGGGCCTTATTAGAAGGCTAGAAGTCACCCAACGGGCAATGGAGAGGGCTATGCTTGGAGTTTCCCCACGTGATCGAATCAGAAATGAAGAGATCTGCAGGAGAACCAAGGTAACCGACATAGCTCGAAGAATTGCCAAACTTAAGTGGAAATGGGCAGGGCACATTGCTCGCAGAACAGATGGCCGTTGGGGTCGAAAGGTTCTGTAGTGGCGACCGCGTACCAGAAGTCGTAGCGTAGGAAAGCGTCCCACAAGGTGGACCTTGTGAAAACCGCAGGGATCCGCTGGATACGGGAAGCACGGAACCGGTCGTAGTGGCGGTGCTTGGGGGAGGCCTATGTCCGGCAGTGGACGTCTTTCAGCTGAAATGATGATGATGATATATATATAAAAAGTAAGTAAGTAAGTATAAGTATAGAAGGCGTTATAGAAGTATACTATATGAAATAAAGTAAAAATATTAGATTTTTCAATCAAGCTTTTTATCTATACTACAAAATATCATTACTTTTCATTGTTTTCTCTTAAATCCCCATACTTTTGACGATTGTCGCCATAGTAAAAAATGATCAGGAAATTAAAACCTTTTAAATGAGATATGTCTCAAGTCTGTTGACTAAGTTTAGAAATCGGGTTGTAGGTAGGTACACAATCTCAACGTACACCTACGGGGTATACAAGCGTGAATATGTTATGTCATGGAAAATGAAATACAATATGAAGTACCTAAAGTAAAAATCAATACGATTTTCATTTATTTTTGAATAATTTAACTTATTTTGTAGGTACTATAGTAGTACCATTACGTTTCCTTCTTTTTCCGAAAAACCTCATACTTTTGACGGTCGTTGCCATAGTAAAGAATGATCAGTAAGCCGAGACCTTTTAAATGAGATGTCTCAATTCTGTTGACTAAGTTTAAATTTTTGGGACGCCAGCGCCCATCGTCTTTTCAATTTCGCGGGCCATGTTAGCGCTTCCCCCTTAAGAGCTTAGGTATCCTGTTGCTGTTAGCATGCAATAGCGCCGCGACACTTATTTTTAAATGTCGCAGTATCATGGTCTTTTGGCCCCGTACAGGACTAAGTTTTTTTTTTTTTTTGTAATGTTTCTATTATTGTGTTTTGTTTAATCTTCCTGTGCGAGTCCCAATAAATACTTTTTCTTTATTTATTTATTTGTTTCTTTCTTTCAATAGAGTGATGGGCGACATTAACCTCTTCATGGATTCTTAGCATAGATACGTACATATGTATGATGAATCTGTCCGGATTTGGCCCGGGATGGCAAAGCACGTCAGAGACAAGGTGGAAAGAGGATAAGGAAAACTTTGTCCTGCAGTGGGAATACACGTCTAAAGACGCAATATTATAAGGTGTATCTATTCAAACACGAAATATTTTAAGGGATACCCCTATAGGTGGTAAAGAAGCCATGGAAACGAATATTTTTAAATAGGAGTAAATAAAAAAAATAAAAAAAAGATTGATTATCAAAAGGCACCGCGCTCGCGCCGCCACCGTCTTCGCATCCGGACGGGTCATTCATAGAATATGTAAAGGTTTTTTGCAAAATGTCTCAAGCAATTTTATTTTTTTTATAATTATGTAAAAATAAAAACACTTAGATAAAAAATTGGTCGTCTGTAAAGTTGGTTTACGGACCATAGTTTAACGTGACAACGTCATAACAAAACATTAATGCGGCGCAAGCGTACAATGCGCGTAACGGGACAATGAGCGTAACGGGACAATGCGCGTAACGGGACAATGCGTTATTCTTTTTCGTGCATGCAGCCGGCGTTCATCGATTTATTAGACGGTGTCATGTCAAAAAAAAAAAAATCACTTCTATGGCTTTTTTATCACCAATCGATCTTTCTCTTAAAATATTTTGTGTATGAATGGATAAACCTTATATACAAATAAATAAACTTGAGTTTGTAATTTCAAAACAACAGATTTTTACTAAAATCTCGTAAAGAATATACGGCATAACAATTTTTGACGTGACAACGTCTAATAAATCGATGAACGCCGGCTGCATGCACGAAAAAGAATGACTCATTGTCTCGTTACGCGCATTGTCCCGTTACGCTCATTGTACGCTTGCGCTGCATCAATGTTTTGTTATGACGTTGTCACGTTAAACTATCGTCCGTAAACCAACTTTACAGACAACTAACTTTTAATTTTTGTCTGTCTGTTTGTTTAAGTATGTACGAGTAGGATGAGTGACCTTCATGCATTTATGCATCAGTTGCAAAAAGAAACCACAAATTATGTGGTCATGTGATATGAATGAAATTGGTATTGGATGTCCATTCATGTTATTACCTATTGTTGTTTGCATTTCATCAACAGACATGTCATGAACTTGATTAAAACTAGAATTTAACTTAGAACTTACAGGCATGACTTTAATGGCGCGAGCGCGGTGCCTTTTGATAATAATTAATCATCATAATTAACAAGTAATTTTTAAATACAAGATTTAAAAAAAATTGGAAACATTTTTTTTTAAATATTGTATTTAATTTAAAAAAAATAAATAATTAAAAATTACTTGTTAATTATGATGATTAATTATTATGAAAAGGCACCGCGCTCGCGCCATCACCGTCACCGCGTCTTGGCGGGTCATTCATAGAATAAGTAACATTTTGGAAAATGCAACTCCTTTGCAAAATGTCTCAAGCAATTTTAAAATTATAATAATTACGTAAAAATAAAACACTTAAATAAAAAAATTAAATTAATCGTTGCTATGGCTTTTTACCACCTTTAGATGTGCCGCTTAAAATGTTTCGTGTATGCATAGATACACCACCTATATACAGGAAAATGTTTTTAACCAGTGCGTAAATTTTGACAAAATAAACTTAAACGAGTTTTATTAACCACCTATTTCTTATTTGATACGTCTTAGTACAAAAAATTTAGTTATCGCTAACGAAAGATGTTTATTTTGAAACTGGTTTATTGGATACACGCCGCGTGACGGCGCGTGCAGTGAAGCGAATCGCAGCTGTAGGTACCTATCAGCTGTGTGCCCGCGCAATTCGCCTATTTAGGTGTTTAAGCAGGTTATAATTTTTTTTTTATTAAAAAAAGTATAGAACAAAGAAAGAAAGAAAGAAAGAAATTATATTTGCTCGAACATGTGTATAAATACAGAATTAAAATAAATACGTGCATGCAAGATCTTGAAATAAGAGTGGCTCCTGACATGTCTGCCATTTCTCATGGCGTGCAAATATATTTGTACAATTATTAATAATAAGTTAATGATTTTTAACTACTACACTTATACATATTATATTATTATTCTTATATTTACAATATCCAATTATTTATTAATTATTTTCCTTGTCCAATATTACAGATCACAATAACGATTTATATCACTTTTTATAGGCATTCCCTTACTTATAATAAAGGTATATTTACACACTCACACGGTACACGGTTGGCGCAGTGGTTAAGCGATTGACTGCTGCGCTGCGTGTCGCAGGTTCGATTCCCGCACGGAACAAATATTTGTATGACCTACAAGTAGTTGTTCCGGGTCTGGCTGTTTGTGTATGTGAGTTTTAAATGTTTGTAAACGCAACCACGATACAGGAGAAATTCCTAGTGTGGGGCAATGTTTAAAAAAATAAATTAAAAAAAAAGTTCTTCACTATACCTGACCATAATTACTATACCTAATCTTAGTTATACTTATTTATTTGTTTATAATAATCACCATGAGTCGTTCAATATACGCTTCTGTAATACGCTTTTTGTGCCAAAAACAATTTCATTAAACAAAAAATAATGGAAATATATTCTACTAACTTTTGCCCGCGGCTCCGGCCGCGTGGATGTCGGTTATCGCGCAAAAAAGTAGCCTATGTCCTTCTCCATATCCCAGGCTATATCTCTGCCAAATTTCATGACGATCGGTTCAGCGGTTTGGCGTGAAAACGTAACATACAGAAAGACAGACAGACAGAATTACTTTCACATTTATAATATTAGTATGGATTACTGATACTGCCCATCAAAAAAACTGCGCACTGTTAAAAACGAATCCTGTATATATTCCTTATATTTAAATAAAATATATTCCCCGATTTTCGTAATTGCACCTACCACTGTTTGTCTCTGCACCACCCAAAGGTTGACTGTTAAAAAATACCTATAGCATTAGTCTGCCTCTGTACATTTCTGTGCTTGAAGTATTAAATAAATAAATAAATAATACACGTGGTTTTTTAATTGCTTGCAAAACACAAACTAAGTTCAAGCGAGTTCATGGTTGGACGATTACGGATCTAACGTCTAAGCTCATATAAGGTTTACATCCAACACTTGAAGAATCTTCATAAAAAATTTAAAACTCATATTAAAAGTACACTTTGTAAACAAGCATATTACAAATTATAGGATTATATCCAAGATAAGAATGCTTAGTGCTGGTCCTGCTCCATAGGGCAATCTAGAGTTGAGACAAAATCAAACTGGTTGCTAATTTAATTGTATGATTTTGTTATTTTTATGACATTCATTTTACGTTCTGTGCACACACTCGCACAGCCGCACGGGTTGACCAAATCGGTCGAAAAAATAATAACAACCGACTTCCAAAAAAACACTACAAAGTAAAAAATTACTTTAATTTTGTCTTTGGTTTATTTTTATTTTTGTTTTACTTATTACTTGTGTACTTACCCCACATAAATTCATATTCCACAACTTGCTATGTAAACAATAGACACAGAGTGGATTAATTACGTATTATTAAAGCTTACTCAAAAACTACTCATCAAAACTTCATCAAAATACGGACCACCTCAGGAGTAATATACCCTTTCAAACAAAAATAATTTTCATAATCAGTAGTGCTATTCTGTAAAAAATCTCACCGTGAAAACACAAGTGAAGTGAGCTGTCATTCCATGGATGCTAGAGATTGACACTGTGTATTGATGCTCACTTCACCTGAGTTTTCACGGTGAGATTTTTACAGAATAGATCGACAGTTCTCAATTGACGAAAAATATCGAAGTTCATAAATAAAAATAAAAAACATATACACGAACATAGAACCTCTTCCTTTTTTGAAGTCTGTTAAAAACTAGTACTCAGTTAAAAAGTAGTAAGCTATGTTTGCCACTACTCCATACAAGTTTAGACGTTATTGTCCCGTTAAGCTCATTGTACGCTAAAAAAATCAAATCAATCAAATCAAATCAAAGCAATGTTTTGTTATGACGTTGTCACGTTAAACTATCGTCCGTAAACAAATTTTACAGACAACCAATTTTTTTTCTTTATTTATTTCATAGAAGGTTTGATCAAACATGATCATGCCACCCTCATAGGCCTCCCAAAGATTGACTTATCTACGCTTACTGGCTAATTTAACTAAATTACAAATTGTCTTAGCCATCTGACAGAGGACGGGCCAGAATCAAGTTACACATGCGCATTTCCCGCAGATCCACATCATATTTGAGCCTTAAGCTGACCCTCTCAACCTCGTTCCGGGCACATTCGGCCAACACATGGTAAACATCCTCAACCACGCCACAGTCAGCACAATTTGGTGAATTGGATTTACCCATCAGGAACGCATTTGTTTAGCGGTATGTGCCCGGACCAGTCTTAGGGCTGTCACAACATCTGTCCTAGACAAACCAGACTCTGCGAACCACGGTGAAGGCTTAAGGCAAGGCTGTATGGTCTTATACCAGATGCCTTTAGATAATGGCCTAGATTTTAAAAACTAGTAGCCTCGTGTATCTCGGGCATAAATGAACGAGGAAGCTTGTAATTTTGATAAACAGTTAGGTAATTAAATTTTATGACACTGAAACAAAAACATTAATATTATTAATATTATTCCGTCGAGTAGGTGTACACCATTTTATGTTTTATTTTAATACGAATACTGCGAATAATATTTCAATGTTTTATTAGGTATTTTGAAACAACTTTTCGATAAAAAAAGAACTTAAGTTTAGTCGAGCAAAAAATGCAGTGTTTGTTCATATTTTGTGGAAAATACCTACATTAGTATTATTATAGAAGTAACCAGTACGTAGGTATGTACCTCATACGTACCTTTAATAGATTGATATATAGAACACTATTTGTACACCATAAAAATTACAGATATAAATGTAGAAATGTTACATAGTGTAACACAATGGGCGGGCTTATCGCTAAAAGCTATCTTTGGATGGATTAAAAGTAGAAGGAGAGACAATACTGCAGGTTGCCAGTGGTTCTACCTACCATTTACATATTATACACTATGGGGCTTATTCATAAACGTTGCTTAAAGTTAAGTGACGTTCAAACGTCAAAAATTTATGGTTAAACAGTCGCTAATCATTACTTAACTTTAAGAAGCGCTTATAAATAAACCTCTAAATACATACATACGATTTTCTAATACCTTTTATAAAGTTTCATATTGAGACACGAAGCAACAAAATTCGATCTAAAGAAAAACGGCCACATTCCTCTAGATTATATTTTGTTGCTTCGTGTCTCAGTATGAAACTTTATAGACGGTAGGTATTAGAAAATTCTAGACACACTTACCAAGGGAGCTAATTGAGCCGTTTTTCATAATTCCTTCTCAGTCACGAGATAATATGTTTTTAAAGGAGTGTTGCTAATTGACCAGTGATAGCCCTCTTAATACTGTAATTTAGAAATATTGTCAGCAGTGTAAAGGCGCGGCGCGCCGCGACACTAGCAGCACAATTTCTTTGTCGCTGCCTGTCGCGCCCGCGATATCGCGCGAGTCTGCACGAGCCTTAGGCGCCATCTCCACGGCTCAATCGCGGCGATATTCACGCTGGGCCTACAAATAATCGGCGCGATGATAACGCCGTGTGGAGATTGATTCATAGAGCTTCTATTGAATTTGATGGCATGGCGAGACTATCGCCGCGATTTTCTCGCCCGCGGAGATGGCACCTTAACGCCAATTATTTTTTAAGAGTAACCGTGGAGTTTCTTGCTGGCTCTTCTCCATAGGAAAGGACCAATTAGAACCATGCACCTAGATTCTAACACTTCGTAATCCTTTATACTCATGCTAGCTAGAAATTAAAACGTCTATGCCAAGTATTGCCTAAACCTTATATTGATGCCGATTCCCTTGTTCACAAACTAAACTAAAATTAAGTTCAGTGCATCTTTTTCTTTCTATTTCATTAAGAAAAGGACAGAAGATAAATTTTAGTTAAGTCCTGTCAAATTAATCAGCGCTTGACGTTAATTGACGTAATTTTAGTAGGCGAGTTTTTAATCACGTCTAAACTTGTATGGAGTAGTGACAGACGCTGATTAATTTGACAGGACTAAACTAAAATGTATCTTCTGTCCTTTTCTTAAGAGTCTATACTACCTCAGCCCCACCTCACTCTGTATCTCGCTCGCACACTATTGCTACCGGTCACGCGAGCAAGCGAGACAGGGCGGCAGGAAAAAGGCTCCAAGGCGCCGATAGTTTAGGTAATTTCGTTTTACTGTGAAAATAATGGTCATTTAAAAAAAGTAAATAACATAAGACCTGCTTTATAGTTACTTCAGTTAATATGCAAAATTTCATTATCTAATTTAAAGTATTTTTTTAATACCAGCGGTTTATTTTTCGGTTCGGAGGTAACTTTGGATTTTTTTCCATCGAGAAAATTTTATGGAATCGTGTTTTCGGCTAACATAGTACTTAACATTAATCCTCAACTTTACCATATATTTATTTCAAAATTAATGCTGCAGTATTTTCGACATAACGGAGGATCATGCTAAGCCATTTGAGGTAGTATAGGCCCTTAATGAAATAGAAAGAAAACTGAACTTAAATTTAGTTTAGTTTGTGAACAAGGGAATCGGCACCATTGACTAGGAAGCACAATGCCTACCTTGTAATATGTTTATACAATATTTGAACTAAACCTTATTCTGACTATGAACCAAAATGCCTACCTTGCAATAAGTATGTTTATATTTTTTTTTTTTTAGAAGAGAGTACCATTTCTGGCGTTGTGTGGTCACAGTTCTAACCTAACCTAACCTACCGTTTAGAGGCACTAGTTTACGAGTTTATTTTAACCATCTCGACTAATAGAAATTATTGCATTTTAGGCATTTTGCTTGTTAACCTTTTGACCGCCATGGTCGGGTATAGCCGACAAATGAAAACCTGTCTAACAAGCCACCATCGGCAAAGAAAAGAAGAATAGAGTCAAATTATATTAAATAGTGATTTTACGAGAAACAGGGGATGAAAAGCAATGACTTGGTTATCGATATTGGATCCCAATTTTTTTTTTTTGTAGGTATTTGCGCTGAATCATGCCACAGATTCGTTTACGCTCTGGCGGTCAAAAGGTTAAACATTTTGATCTCTAGGCGATTTACAGCTTAGGCAATTTGCTGTGTAGACATTAATTTTAGGCATTTTGCTTCGAAGACGAATTGAAAGTTAGACACTCTGATCATATACCTTCGTAATGTAGGTTTATGTGAAATCAAATATTTTGAGTTCATGTGACAACCATACAGATTATAAATACGTATTATTCCACGATATGAATTTCCCTATTAAGAGGGAAGCGTCTGGGTAGCCCGCGAAATCCATTTTTAGGGTTCCGTACCCAAAGGGTAAAACGGGACCCTATTACTAATACTCCGCTGTCCGTCTGTCTGTCTGTCCGTCTGTCACCAGACTGTATCTCATGAACCGTGATAGTTAGACAGTTGAAATTTTCACAGATGATGTATTTCTGTTGCCGCTATAACAACAAAGGAGTTTATTTATAAACGCTGCATAAAGTTAAGTAATGATTAGCAACTGTTTAACCATACATTTTTGACGTTTGAACGTCATTTAACTTTAAGCAACGTTTATGAATAAACCCCAAATACTAAAAATAAATTCAGAATAGAATAAATATTTAAGGTGGCTCCCATACAACAAACGTGATTTTTTTGCTCGATATTGATAACGGCAACAGGTAGACACTTGAAATATTCACAGAATATTTAGTTATATATTCACTGATACAAAAAACGTGATTTTTTTTGCTGTTTTTATAGATAATGGTACGGAGCCCTCCGTGCGCGAGTCCGACTCGCACGTAGCTGGTTTTTTTTACGTTTTTTTGCAATTTGCAGGTCAGTATTAGGTTGTATGTTGATCTAAATAAGATTCGCGGCCGTATCAAATATGTATTTACAGAATTATAATCATTAGAATCAGTAATACAACTCCTTAAGTTAGTATAATCTGATTGAAACACTATTTCAAAAATAGTAATTCAATCAGATTTTTCATTGCCGTTTTTAACCAAAAATATTTTATTGTTTAATAGTTGCTGTCTGCGGCTTAACCCGCGTGGCTTTTTCTAAAATAAAAGTATAATATGTTGATACTTATAACATCAGCTATCTTGCCAGTGAAAGTCCCGTCAAAATCGGTCCAAACATTTCGGAGATTAGCCGGAACAAACAGACAAAATGTTTTTTTGTTACCTATAACTATTACCGTATATGTATATACATATGCATTTTTTTAAAAGTTGATTTTGATATTACAAACACACACTTCAATTTCATTTATTTGTTTACATTGAAACAAGTATTTGTTTTACAAACTTGAAAACGTTCAATTTTATATAGTAAGTCATTGGAAATTGTTTGTTTATTAGTTTTTTTTTTTTAACAGATCCTGTGTGAGGTTTTGTTTGTGTGTTTGTGAAAATAAATGTAAACAATAACCGGAATATATACTGTCTCGTGTTTAAATATTATAAAAACAAATAAATAAGTATTGTAGGTAAGATTTATTTACGATAATAATTTAAAAAAAGGCTGCATGGTTTAAATAACTTTACCTACCTTTCGCTACACGAAACTGTCAGATTTCTCCAAACGATTTTAAACTATAAAATGTTCATGGTTAAGTTCAAACTCGCACGAGAAAATCTGACAGTTTGTGGTAACTTAATGTGCTGGCCACTGTACCTACACAGTAAACTTAAAAAAATTAAAATAACCAGATTAATTGAGAACCTCCCCATTTTTTAAGTCGGTTAAAAAGAAAAATCTTGACCAACTCCACAAAATTTTTGACAAAAATATTCGGCTACCTTCATTTAGAATTTTAATGTTTAGTTTCTATTTTAAGACAGGGTACTTAGTTCTTTATGTTTCATTTTTGTAAGCAAACATCTGATTAGTATTCTCTTAAAGTAGACAAAATGCATAATGTAAATTCACTAAAATATCAATTGAATTTAAATCTTGCATGATTTTGTTGTGAATATGACCCCGTTAAAAATATCCAATAAAAATACGTCGGCGTCATTAGCATTAGATGTAGGTATTTTTGTAGTTTTTTTTATAAATTGCACTGGTTTGTTTTGTTAAAAAATATTTTTTTACGTATTTTATGTTTACTTATACTTAACTTTTACATAAGAAAGTTGTTTTTTTTTTTAATTTTCAAAATGACAGCAGAATATTAATGAATATTGAATATTTGAATTCAGTAAAAACACAAAATAAAAATCATAATAAACAAAAACGGCGAGAAATAACACCAAATAAAATACAAAAATAGGTACTCACTAATAATTGCAAAAAGATATTGATTTATCCGCGTCCCATTCGCCCATGATAATCTCGTTATTAGGAAATTCATTTTTTTTAACACACCGTCTGACACAGGTAAAAACGCATACAGCCAAGCACGATGGTGGCTTCGAACGAACTGTCGCTTGCGTGCGATCGTATTCACAACAAATCAATCGTTTATTTACACTATACGTCTCAAACTAGATTTCGACACAATTATTTGTGAAATGTAAGTTTCGTCATTTTTTACGTAAATAATTTTGATCATCAGTTTATTTGAAAAAGAAAAATAATGGCGTCATTTTTGTTTTGGCGGGTGACGATTTTTTAAATTAAATATTGCATCTTACAAATCCAAAACAATTTTTTTTTTTTCCCGGTTTGACTATTGAGTGGGCGACGTAGTCGATGACGCGACGCTTCTTGAAAAATAACAATAACACGAGATTATTCGGTAGTTTTTTATTCTAGTTCGACAATAATTTGATCATAATATTGTTCTTGCCTGAGCAACCAGCAGCAAGTTGATCATACTCCCTTAGATGTTACTGCTTGCGGTAGCGTCGGGGGTCGGAAAGCCTCCTTCCTCAAAAATGGCAAGGGGGGGCAATGGTCGATCCTTCTTTTTTTTTTTGGGTGGGAAATTATCAAATAACTTCTCCCGCTCTGGGTGGAGCGGAAGGGAGTGTCAGACTCTTACTGACTAAAACCCATCCGTGTTCCTTCCTTGGCCCTTTATGTTCCGGGGCAGCGGTACCCCTTTCGGACAATCCCGCTGACCCGGCAGGCTTGGGCCCTGATGGGCCCCCTCGTCGTTGCTGACATCTCTTTGAGGCGCGCGTAGAACACGTACGCGCCGTCCGGCACGGGCCTGGTCCTGATCGGACGTTGAGCTACCCATTACGCACCGCCCGCAGGCCCGAATGGTCGATCCTAGCGTTATGCTCGTGAACGGGTGCTTGTGGTGACTTGCGTTCGGTCGTCTTGCTTATTGATTTATTTTACTTCGATAATCCTAGTTTATCATTTATGTTACAGCTATATGAACATAATTCAGTATTGCATAAGTAAGCGGGCACGCCTTTTATGCCTAAGACTTTTATTTAGGTATTAAATTTTGTTTATTTTTTAAGTTTTTTTCTTGAGTATAGTTTTTATTGCTGGTATATTGGCGTGTGCTAGCTGACTTATGGCAAATAATTTAATTATACTGTTTAATTACATTGCATACGCCTACCTAGCTAGCCTACCTACTATTTAGCTAACCTACTATTGTATAGAATCCAGTTTTTCCAACTGAACAGACAGTTGTACTGCTGGGGAGTTTGTTGCGCCACTGGTTCGAAGTATTCTAGTTTGAACACCTATTCCCATTTGAGAATACCTTTGGTGCTCAAACGGGAATACTTCCCCGTTCTTCCCAGATAAAGTAGATACTAGGAAGTAGTGAAGGGCGAGCGTTTTGGGGGACTGTCTTATGTAATTTTGACGTTCGAAAAGTGCTGATTTTCAGCCTAATTTGAATAAATTACTTTTGCCTTTGCCACTGTTACATATATAAAGTAGGCAGGTGACTATAACTGTCACTTAATAATGCCAGCCAGCTTAAACTTCTGCAGAAAGAACTAAGGTCGTGGGGAGTTGGAGATGAAGCCAGTACTGTTCCGAGTAAAAGTTTAATTTAAATATTATAAATTTCAATATTAAAGTATAACCTTCCACTTATTATGGGTGTAATTAATTAATAAATGGGCGTCAGGGACTTTGAGAGTCCCGGATCCCGGAGCCGACGAAAAGGTCCAATATACTTCCAGATGAACGTAGGTGCCGAACACGGGGTTCTTAATTTAAGTTTTGTTATAGACCGGTTTCCAATATCGAAAACCGGACTAATGTAATAAACCGGTTCTTACAATCAATCAATCTGCCTAGCTTTTTCCCAACTATGTTGGGGTCGGCTTCCAGTCTAACCGGATGCAGCTGAATACCAGTATTTTACATGGAGCGACTGCCTATTTGACCTCCGTAACCCAGTAATACTGGGTAACACGATACCCCTTGGTAAGATTGGTTGTCAGACTTTTTTGGGCTTCTGACGACCCGTAACGACTGTCAAAGATCCACGAATGACAACCGGGACCAACGGCTTAACGTGCTTTCCGAGGCACGGAGGAGTCTCGGTATGTAAAGATGGTCACTCATCCACGGACCAAACCCGGCAGGCGTAGCAAAAAAAAAAAAAAACCAGTTCTTACATAAACCGTATTTAAATAACATTTATTAAGGGATAAAGACTACTGATTTTGAGCTAACTGCCTCGTTGGTTTCAATTCCCAGCTCAGGGAAACTATTATTGGGCTTTTTCAATCAGGAATTTCTCAGTAGCAAGCAGCCCGGGGTCTGGATTTGTACCCCGGTTGATGGCAATAGGCTTGCTCCCTATTACATGGGACTTTAAACATTACTGCTGAAATGTAGGTGTACTATGATACACCTCTGCACCTTTAGAGGTATGAGGAACAGGGTGTAAAGTTTACTCATACTCTATAGTAAAGGGAGGATCCTCCGACCAGACGGGTATTGTGTCTGGTTGGCAACTGCCCAACGGTTGATGTCGGGATGTTGTATATATGCTAGTCGCGCGGTAAACTCTGATAGCGCGATGCAGGATTTGTGACGTCAGGTCTTTGATGCGTAGTTCGCATGTGGCGTTGTTGATACCGCCACACACCCTTCGGGGATTACAGGCGAGACGATGTTAAAAAAAAAAAACAACTTTGCAGATGCGTCGTGTTTACTTCTTAATGCGTCACGTCAGCCTTGCCCAACCAATTATTATTCCAGTTTTATTTAATTCTATACAAATTAAGATGCTAATAGTTAGCATGGGAATCTTTATTTCATCCTTGATACTTTTGTGTCAGAATTAATAATAACTTAGAAGTTAAGACCGTTTGTCCTTTATCATTTTAAAAGTGTAGTTTTGTTGGAATTTATTATAAAGAGGGCATACTACGGTTTACTAGCGACACTCCATAGGGGCCATTCAAGTATTACGTAAGCAGAATTTTAGTAATTTCGAACCCCTACCTCCCCCTTGTCAGCAAAAGTAAACAAAGCTCATACCTCCCCCCCCTTTGCTTACGTAAATATTGGTATTTTTTTAATCCGTTCAGGTTTCTTTACTGTTATTCATGAGTCTAGAAATAAGGAATTTATAGACTAAAAATAATTGAATACCCATTTAAGTAAATTCCCTACTTCAGTTTTTTCTAACCATAAAAAATCGCTTGAGAGTGAGAAAGCAATATCAATTATTTTGCGGAATCTCTGAGCATTGGGTTGCCATCTTTGTTCAAATTAAATTCAAATAAATTTTGCAATTGAATCTGAAAAGTAAATTAATAAATATTGCTGACGTAATCCTACCATCCAGACCCCCATCCTCCATGTCATCAAAAATAATCGAATGACCCCTTAAAAACAATATTATCTCGTGACTGAAAAGGAATTATAAAAAACGGCTCAATCAGCGACCTCGGTAAGTGTGTCTACAATTTTCTAATACCTTTTATAACGTTTCATATTGAGACACGAAATAACAAAATTCGATCTAAAGAAAAGCGGCCACATTCCTCTAGATTGTATTTTGTGCTTCGTGTATCAATATAAAACTTTATAGAAGGTATTAGAAAATTCTAGACACACCGAGGTCGCTGATTGAGCCGTTTTTTATAATTCCTTCTCAGTCACGAGATAATATTTTTTTAAAGGAGTGGTGCTAGTGGACCGTAGTATGCGCTCTTAACATACATCAAGTTATCTCGTGCAGACTCAAATTGTACAGTCGACCGCACGCAGATTGTTATTGTGATTGTGAGTGCGCGCGCAGGCGACGCGGAGGTGAGGGTAGGAGCTAGGAGCGAGACAAAACACTGGATTTTCTTGGGTAAAGGTTCCTACAAACAGGCGCGACACGCGACGCGACACAAAGACACCGCACGCCACGCGCCGAGCGGTTCCTCCTTTGTGTTGCGTCGCGTGTCGCCTTAATAGTATGGTTTGGGTGATGCTTGCGGATTAATTTTTATGTTATTTAATCATATTTATTCATATAACTAGCTGACCCGACAGACTTCGTTCTGTCAAAAGCTATAGTATAAACTCCACTACTCTACTCTACCCTACCCTACCCTACCTACCCTACCTACCTACCTACCCTACCTACCTACCTACCTACCTACCTACCTAACTACCTACCCTACCCTACCCTACCCTACCCTACCCTACCTACCTACCTACCTACCTAGCTACCCTACCCTACGCTATCCTACCCTACCCTACCCTACCCTACCTAACCTACCCTACCTACCTACCTACCCTACCCTACCCTACCCTACCCTATCTACCTACCTACCTACCCTACCCTACTCTACCCTACCCTAATTTTTCCTAAAAACCATTAAAAAAAAAAAGTTGCTATAAACCTCACGGAGCCCGAGACCTTTCCAACGAATGCAAAACCGTGGAAATCGGTTCGTGCGTTCTGGAGTTATAGCGTCAGGAAGGAAAACCCGACTTATTTTATATAATAGATTGGTTGTAGGTACAGTTGCATTATTTTCTAAGTATCTACTGTTTATTTTATTTTGTTACCTATTTATGGTACCAATTATTGAACCTGATTGTGCTGTGGGTCCCCCAAAGCACATCATGCTGAGTGCAAATACGAAATACAAAATATATTCAAGTCGTGTATTTGAAATATAAAGTACCTACAAATTACATTCAGAGCCTTTTAATATAATAAATTGTCGTAGGTAAGTAATGTACGAACGACTTTAACTTGCACAATTAAAAGTATCAATGCTTATGTAATTTTGGCATAGATATTATGGTACAAGTACTAGGTACAGAGCCCTATATATCAGAAAAGTTTACAAGCATAAAATTTGATAAATTTGATATCTTTTCTATGGAAAATTGCACAATTATATTAAATTGTAGACTGGACCAGGTCACCAGGTTAGCTAATGTTAGTTTATGTATAAGTCAGCTTATTTTTCATTTTCATTAATATGATCGCTGAATATGTTTAAATGTAATTGAAGACAAGTACCTATTTGAAATACAAACTACGTATATACCTACAAAATACCATTCATTCATTCATTCATTTCAGCCGAAAGACGTCCACTGCTGGACATAGGCCTCCCCCAAGCACCGCCACTTCGACCGGTTCTATGCTTCCTGGATCCACCGGATTCCTGCGGCCTGCACCAGGTCATCTGGGCGGGGAATTAGCCATAATCGCCACGCTTGGCAGGCGGGATGGCGATCGCAGTATGTTATACCAAAATACCAATTACAAATAATTTTTTTAAGGAATTAATTGATATATAAATACCAAATATATGTATCTACGTATTTCAATTACAATTAATCCAAGTCCTGCCGAATCCTGGCTATAGATATATATTATAATTAAATTAAAATACTTTCTTACCTGAAATTATTTTCGAGATTGTGAATGAAATTAGCAGATACAACGTCATGAGAAAATCGTGGCTTTTCCGAAATAATCTCACGTGCGCCGTGACCGAATCTTTTGGCGTATCGAGACTGTCCAATTATAAGGTTTTGTGACCTCATATTATCTGCACGATCGTCACATACTGGTAATTATTATGCAGTACGAACTAGGGACGTTAAAAAAAAAAAAAAAAATATACCTATTATTATTTCATATAGGTAAATCGATTTTTTATGAACATTTTTCTTTTAAATCGATTATTTATCAATCGTTGTTTTTATTTTAAGAGGGTGCTCACCGGTTCACTAGCGCCACTTAAAAAAAAAAAAATATCTTGTGACTGAGAAGGAATTATGAAAAACGGCTCAATTAGGAATCTCGGTGTGTCTAAAATTTTCTAATACCTTTTATAAAGTTTCATATTGAGACACGAAACAACAAATACGATCTAGGAGGAATGTGGCCGTTTTTCTTTGGATCGAATTTTGTTGCTTCGTGTCTCAATATGAAACGTTAAAAAAGGTATTAGAAAATTCTAGACACACTTACCGATATAGTTGATCGAGCCGTTTTTCATAATTCCTACTCAGTCACGAGATAATATGTTTTAAAGGAGTGGCGCTAGTGGACCCGAGACAGCGCTCTTAATGACCTGTCTCTTTAACCCGTATAGCTCGGTTCAGGGCCTTGTATAACTTTACAATCCGATAATTTTGTAAATAAATGACATATTTGTAAAGTTTTATGACAAGTGCTGTTTAATAAACCTTACAATTATGTAAGAATTGTACAAGTAAAAACACTACAAATTTTACCATTACAAGTGCTGTTTAATAAACGTTTACAAGTGTAGAAAACGCCTGTAGATTTCGATTACAATATTGTATCTACAAAATTGTAATTGTAAGTTACAATTTACATAAAATGTAAGTTTTTGTTGAAGATTCTTAAATCGAAGGTAGATTTAAAAAAAAATTGAATTTCAGAATATTTAGAATTTGGTTTATTTCTTTTCTACTACTTTTCTGTTTGTTTGATTCATAACGTCAGTCATGGAGCACAATAAAACATCACGATTCTGTCTCTAATCTACGAGAATAAAGATGTTTTATTCGGCCGTTTTAGTGATAAACTAACTCACGTTGAAAAATAAAAAAGTGGAAAGGCATTGCGGACTTTCACGAAAAACTCGCCGTTGCCGTTCACTCATATATTCATCATCACTACTTATTACCTATTATTAGTTGTTAGAACCATTTTTTTTTGTATAAAAATAAAATTTCTTCACTTATTAGAGGCACCTACAAAATTGTAAAGTTCTGACACAAGGCGAGTCCACCTGTCGAAATTTTTCTACAATTTACAAAATATGTAAACTTGTAATTATAATTATGCGTTCAATAAAATAGTTTTCCTTACAAAAATGTAAATTGTCACCTGTAACGAGAAAATGTTTATTGAACAGAAATATGTAAAATTGTAGCTACAATTTTACAATTTTGTCAGTTTTCCACCATGGTAAAATTGTAAGTTGTACTCTTTATTAAACAGAAACTTGTAGAATTGTAACTTGTAAAATACAATTACAATTTACAATTTGTAAGTTTTATTGAATAGGGCCCAGTTGTAGAAAATTTTCGACAGGTGGACTCGCCTTGTCAGAATTTTACAATTTTGTAAGTGCCTCTAACACGTGAAGAAATTTTATTAGTAATGATGAATATATGAGTGAACGGCAATGGCGACTTTTTCGTAAAAGGATAAACTTTACTTTTGATGTGACAGATTTTACGTTCAACGAAAAATTTCGGGTCAGCAAAACTACCGTCGAATATTTGGTAAAGAAAATAGGAAATAACCTTAAATACGAATCTAAGAGAAAAAACATTTTTGAAATCTACCCTCGATTTAAGAATCTTCAACAAAAACTTACATTTTATGTAAATTGTAATTTACAATTACAAATTTGTAGATACAATATTGTCATCGAAATTTACAGGCGTTTTCTACACTTGTAAACGTTTATTAAACAGCACTTGTAACGGTAATATTTGTAGTGTTTTTACTTGTAAAATTCTTACATAATTGTAAGGTTTATTAAACAGCACTTGTCATAAAACTTTACAAATATGTCACTTATTTACAAAATTGTCGGATTGTAAAGTTTATTATACAGGGCCCAGGTAGTCAGCACCGACAAGTTTAAACCTGTTTCTTTATAAGTGAGCGCATAAGATAACGTGGGAATATTATACCCGCACAGACTTGCCTGCACCAGAAACCTGTCTCTTTATGTAAGCACCCTTAAGTGAGCTTGAAGTGAACTATCATCCTACCTGTCGCTAGGGAATCTAGGGATTGACAACTTTCTTCACCTAAGTTTTCAAAGTGAGATTTTTACTGGATAGCACTACAGAAGTCCAATTGTGGCAGAGAAACACAGTAGTTAAATGCAGTTGAAGCCTGAAGGTAAGAAAAATAAACTCAATAATGTGCTCATTCCATTTATTCGCAGCACCGTGTATCTTAAAACTATATTACAGTTTATTTACATTACAGTAATTTATGAAAATAAAAATATTTTATTAAAAATAATATGATTATATTTATGATGTGCATCAGTTTTGTCTTTGAAAAAATAGCTAGTACTTAAATAAAATTAAAACACAGAATTATCTATGAAAATACAAATATTTTATTAAAAACAATATAGTTATTTATATTATGTACTTCAGTTATGTCGTCTTTGAAAAAATAGCTAGTAAATAAAATTAATACTCTGAATGATCTATGAAAATACAAATATTTTATTAAGAATAATATTATTATTTATATTATGTACTTCAGTTATGTAGTCTTTAAAAATAGCTAGTAATTAAAATTAATACACTGAATGATCTATGAAAATACAAGTATTTTATTAAGAATAATATTATTATTTATATTATGTACTTCAGTTATGTAGTCTTTGAAAAAATAGTTAGTAAATAAAATTAATACAATGAATGATCTATGAAAATACAAATATTTTATTAAAAAATATATAATTATTTATATTATGTACAGACGCCAGCACATCAAGCTACTACAATCTGTCAAAATTCTTTAATAGATTTTCAACTTAATCACTACAGTATAAGGTTCAAGGTTGATTGCGAAAATTTGACAGTTTCGGGTAGCTTGACCTGCTAGCGTCTGTACCTACTTCAGGTAACGTCTTTGAAAAAATAGTTAGGAAATAAAATTAATACACAGGTTGATAAGATAAGAAAATACAAATTTTGTATAAAAAATTATATTATTATTTTATTATGTGCTTCAGTTATGTTGTCTGAAAAAATAGCTAGTAAATAAATTTAAAACACAAGATAATCTATGAAAATCCAATATTGTATTAAAAATAATGTTATAATTTACATTATGTGCTTCAGTTGTGTTGTCTTTGAAAAAAATTACTAGTAAATAAAATTAAAATATATAATGAGTTTTTAAACAGGGACATCTATGTACAGACGCCAGCAGGTCAAGCTACCCGAAACTGTCAAATTTTCGCAATCACCCTTGAACCTTCTGGTGTGGTGATAAAGTTGAAAATCTATTAAAGAAATTTGACAGATTGTAGTAGCTTGATGTGCTGGCGTCTGTACATATAGACGCCTACCTACATATTTGCTAGATTTTTGTTGTCGCTCGACATGCTGCGTTTTTTGACGATCACGAAGCTAACAGAGCTTGTTACAGATTTTATCGATTTTATCGATCGTTACTGTCGCCTGAAACGATCGATAAATAATCAGGTTAAAATGAGCATCACTTGTTATTTATCGATCGATAAAAACGAGTCACAGCGGCGATCAACAGCAAATACGATATCGATCGTTTTTCGCTTACAAATTTCCTCGATTTTGTTTGATCACCTGAAACGCGTTGTTCGCAAAAATCGATCAAATCTGTAGGCAACTTACCTATTACTAAATTCCTTGTTTAAAAAAGTCAACCTATAAATTCGTACATTGATGCGAGCAGCGCTACTGCCTGAGGCTTGTCCATATTATGCATGAAATCTGGACGACTGGCTCATTTTCTCACCAGGACACGAGTAATGGTATCTCGTGCCTATGGGAGCTTTCATAAAGACACGGGTTCCCGGTAAAGACAAGTCGGTACCGATCAGTGTGGTCAAAATAGCCTCGTATTTATGCGCTCAGACGTTAAAGAAACAGGTAAAACATTGTAACTGTTTCTTCCCGTAGATCAACCTACAAAGACCTTCCCGCTGCTTTAAGCAAGTACCCTGTATCTCGCGCCGAAACGACAGGAGAACAAGATACACAAATTATGGTAAGCGCCGCACACAAAAATGATTGAATTAATTATGCTATATATTCTTATTTCTATTGTATATTATATATTGGAAGCTTTGGTTTAGAATATACATTTTGTGGTCCAGCCTTATGCTAACTTAATTATGCGAGGCCACTTTCACACAGCTTTGTGTACAATACAATTTGTATGTTATTTACAAGCAGGGAAATTAAATGTTTATGAAATTGACACACTACCAGTAGCGAAAACACCATACAACACGATTCTTACTGGCTTCCCTTCGGAGGTTTGCATCAGCAACTCTACCGCTATTCAAAAAATACATTTACACTACGATTATTTAATTCACCATAACCACAAATACGAATGGGACACTCCGCAAAATCATTTAAATAAAAAGCGACGCTTGCTACGACACAATAAAGCGCAATTCAGGTCGCACAACGCTTATTACCTACAGTTATATTCACCTAAAAGTTGCCCCTCTTTCTATTGCGTAGCTCTTATACCTTCTGATCACGTTAGGGTTGTCATCTTTTAAAGAATCATTAATTTGTATAATTTATTACCAATTAAGTGCCTATTACTCTACTTTTGTGAACAAATAACGTTTCAATTAAACCTAGGCTCGGCACTAGTAGTAGGTATGTATATAGTTTATGTTTGCATACAGGAAAACTTTTTAACTAGTGCCCAAATTTTGACAAATAAAACTTAAACGATTTTTATTAAACACCTATTTCTTATTTTGACATGTCCCAGTACAAAAAAAAAATATATTAAAATAAGTTATCGTTAACGAAAGATGTTTATTTTGAAACTGCTTTATTGGATACACGCCGCGCGCCGGCGCGTGCAGTGAAGCGGAACGTAGTAGTAACACCTACCTAGCCGGCCGGAGCACGCGCCCATTGATATTATTACGATTAGATTGTGTCCATATTTTGCTGATTAAAAGTCGTACAAAAAAAAAGTATTAAATAAATAATGGAAATATGGTCTATTACTGATACTGAACCAACAAAAAAAATCCTATATGTACCTACACCTACGAACGTTTAGCGCTGCTGCCGCCCGCGGACGGTACTTTAATTTGTTTAGTATCCATTATTTATTAATATCCTACCTACGTAATTGCGCAAATAAAAAAGTATGTATGAATACCCTGTTGTCTACATAATCAAAATCTTACTACATAATATTTAGTTAAGGTTATAATTAGTCCGAGGTAGGTACCCACCAAAACAAACATACTATTTAAATAAGTACATTCTTACCTTTACTTATCAAAGCCTGAATCTGACCTTGTACCATAACTTATAAGTACCTAACTATACTATAAAAATAATAATTAATATTCTAACTACGTAAATACGGGTGACATAAATAAGAATAACAGATGTAAACATTTAGTAAGTAGGTGTAGGTACCTACTTAATTATTTATAGTAGACATTTGCATTTCTTTACCTTTTGGTGTTCTTGGGGGTGAAAAAAATAAAAATAAATACGTATGGTTTTGCCTACATTTGAATCATTTTCGTTATTCGTTATTAAATTGACGTGCGACCCGGTGGAGCGCGACATTCCTTCTGAATTAGCCCAGTGAGATGGGCCAGCCGTGTACTTGTAGCTTCATACCTAAACTACGGAGTGTCCCATCTGTATCTGTGCCATAACATTCAAAAAAGCCTAATATTGGTTGGGCTCGTTTCGACTTCGCTCTTACAAAAATACACACCTCGCAAATTGACGTAGTGTGCAGCGACATTAGGTATGTACATAGAACTGTCAAAGTATGGCAGTTGTGATTTGAATATCATCATCATCTTCCTGCCCTTGTCCCATGTTATTTGGGGTCGGCGCAACACGTTTTCTTTTTCCATTCCCCCCTGTCAACCGTCACTCTATCATTCACTCCCTTCTCTTTCATATAATTCTTCACACAATCCATCCATATTTTTTGGGCCTTCCTCTCACTCTCTATCCATCCATCCACATTTATCTTCATCACTCTCCTCGTCACATGCGTTTCCTCCCTCCTCATCACATGCCCATACCATGCCAAACGACGTCCTTTCAACTTTTGTGATTTGAATTTATGGACACTTTAAATGGGTAGTCATTTGGATAATCATCAACTTTCCGCGACTTTACTCATTCAATTGTATCTACTATCTACGCACGCTAATACCTACATTAAAGGTTTACCGCTAAGGAGTGGAACCCCTTGCTAGATGTGTAGTATGTGTTTCAGATAGTTTATAACCGGCATGTCCTAGAACCAAGAATTCGAAGACATGTGACATCTACCAACCCACACTGGGCCCACGTGGTGGACTACGGCCCACTCCCTCTCACATAGACCTTTTTTTTTGGGTCGTAAATTATCAAATAACTTCTCTCGCTCTGGGAGGAGCGGGAGGGCGTGTCAGACTTTTACTGACTAAAACCCACCCGTGTTCCTTCAGTTGCCTGTGTGCCAGGGCCACGGTATCCCTTTCGGACAAACCCGCAACCCTGGCAGGCACCGGTCCCGGCGGACCCCGTCAGTGCGTGCTGACATCTCTTTGAGGCGCGCGTGGAACACAAAGCGCCGTCGACTCGGGCCTGGTCCATACCGGACGTATAGCACGCATAGCTCACATAGGACGTATAGCTCGTTGTCCGGAAGCCCGCGCCTACGGACAGAGAAGAGGCCTGCGTCTCACCAGTGGGAAAACTAGTCTGATTATGCTTTCTAATCGACGACCATATCATCGCTAGATAGTGGGAAAACGCGAGAAGAGTTACCATTTGTCCGCTAAACACACTAACTTCATACTTGTATAATAACCGGCACCAGTCGTGAGCACAGATGGGCAGTAGTGAGGGCAATCTTGCGCATGTACCCTTTCGGCTAAATAAAAATGACACGCGAGAGTCCAATAGACGAGTATCGCTATCGACTGACGAACCAATCGCATGCAGCTGGGCGCCCCCCCCCCCCCCCATTCCGCCAAAGAGACCTAAACATTTACTACTGCGGAGGTGTCAGTTTTTGCTCACGACTCATGCCGGTTACTATAACGGTCGCGAATCATATTTTGATCAACATACAACCTAATACTGACCTGAAAATTGCAGAAAACCTTAAGATAATTTGAATTTCGCGGGCTACCATACATTCCATCAGAAGATTGCGTGTTCAGATCACGTCGGGGTCTCCAATAGAGGTATGAGGAACAGGGTGTAAAGTTCACTCATCCTCCATAGAAAAGGGAGGATCCTCCGACAAGACGGGTGTCGTGTCTGGTGGGCAACTGCCCGACGGTTGGTGTCGGGATGTTGTTAAATGCTAGTCGCGCGATAAACTCTGTTTGCGCGATGCAGGATTTGTGACGTCAGTTTGATACGTAATTCGCATGTGGCGTTGAAGATTGTATTGTTTAGACATAAGTACACTGTAATATTTTGACCACAGAGCATGTAACTTTAATCTTGATGTTGACAGGCGCACAGTTAGAAAAATAAAGAGATTGACTGAGCAAAGAGATTCAATGTAAAGATAAAGAGATTGACTGCCAATTTTTTTGTCGCAGACCGAAAGTTTCCTCAAGAAGGCGGCCGGAAGAAGGAAATATCGGAAACGAAGGTTTTATCTGCAAAAGATAGCTAAAAAAAAAAGTTGGTGGACTTGGTACAAGAACGCTAAGCTAAAATTAAAACGATCGAAAGTGAACGCAAGTAACTTCAATGTCAACGAAAAGTTCTATGTAATTTAAATATGAAGGTTTACATAATAAAAGCTTAACAATAATGTGATATTTTTGCTTTTTGATAAGTAAGTGGAATTTGTAGTATACCTTTTATGTTTTGTCATTATTACTCATTAGACCAGGGATCACCAATTAGTTACATTGGGGGTCCTTTTAAAAAAAAAATATGTCTGTCGCGGTCCGTTTGGTAGACTAAAAATAGAAACTAAGAATGAACGAAAGTAATCAACAATTTTTGCACTCACAGAGATTAATATAAATTTGACTGACACACTTATTATAATTATGTTTAATTTTTTTTTTTTTTTGGATATTCATATACAATGTTTGTAAATATGTGAGCACCATGTACCTATCGCATTTATTAATTGTTCTGTCATTATTTCACTTTTCATTCTTTTTACCAGTTGTGGTAAGTAATTTTTATTTTTATTCTAGGTACATCGTCTTCACCTATAATTATTAATTAATGTATACAAACTATTGTTAACATTTTAAAAGAGTAAGTATGGAGTTTCTTGCCCATTCTTCTCCATACATAACTACCTTTTGGAAGGCGCAACTAGAATCAATTAACTATTCATGTAATTTTTGACGTTCAATAGTGCATCTTCGTGCCTATTTGAAATAAATGATTTGACTTTGACTTTGAGAGGAAGCCTGATGAATTGATGATGCATTTTATGCAAACATTATATTTTTCCTATTTTGTGAATGTGAGAACGTTGAAGGCCAAGCAGACTATAGGTTCGTTTGACCATTTTCTATTTTGTTAAGTACCTGGTAATTATTGGTTCCGTGTTGTGCCGGACGTAAAGAATAGCACCACTCTATTTCGTCCCATGGGTGTCGTAAAAGGCGACTAAGGGACTTACTAGAGAATGGGCAGCAGCGTTCTCTATGCATTTTTAACAACCCGCCAACCCGCCTGCCAAGCGTGACGATTATGGCAAACTTTCCCAATTGGGGAAGGCCTATGTCCAGCAGTGGACGTCCTTCGGCTGGAATGATGAATTGCTGAAATGCCTACACCTTCCTCCCATACCTATTAACACTATTTAATATTTGAAAATATTGTAAAAACCAAATATTTTTAAAAGAATTACCGTGGAGTTTCTTGCCGGTTCTTCTCCATAGGGAACGACCAATTGGAATCGTGCACTTAGCTTCTGACGTTTTATAAGTGCCCGTGGTTTGTGGTTTATGCGAAAAAAATATTTTGATTTCAATTTTTATATTATGGTTGGTCATTAAATAGTTTTACTATGATATAGATTCTTAAGATGCTACAGAAATATGTCCTGACCGGCCCATCCGCCTGTCAAGCACTTTTTATAGCGGCTAAAAAGCAAAGAATTTTAGGATTATACTTTATCTATTCAATAGATTACGTAAAAATAGGCATATTGCATAAATATTTATAAAACCCCCTAGAATACAATTTATTTTCTTAGATACTAATAAAATACTATTGTACAGCTATGAAATTATAAATCTTAGAGTATATAACACTGGAGCAAGCCTTACGAACACTTCCCCCTTTGTACAAGAACAAATGTTCCAGTATGTTCATAACAACTAAGTTTCAAATCGATTCTAACACACTTCGCAAATCGTTTTCAAGGCGCGCGGAGCTCTATGAAAATGCCTGGCTGTGCTCAAATACGCCAAACCTAAAGAATTTAATAACGTTCCATATTTAAATATTTTTTAATAATATTTAGTCATGTTTTTATTGGAATTCAAAGTCCTAACCTCATAATAAGTTTGACTTTTCATTCGATTCAACCAGGATTCAATATGGCGGACGGCATGAATCGAGTATTTTTCTCACATTGCTTTTGTGACGTCACTGAGTCTCGCTGCACCTCGTTTTTATGTTCATAAAGTTCAAAATAGTTTTCTTTTGCATTAAGAAAATATACGTCAAATCAACAAAATTTACATGCACTTGGCATTCGATAATGTTTTTAGTAATAATGTTAGCGAGACTTCCATAGAGTTGGGGCCATGTTTGGAACCAACACTGACATGTCGATAATTAATTAATTCTAATTAGTCATTATTGGTGTTTAAAAATATATAGAACATTAAAAACATAATTTTCTTGATGTTTTTAGTTTTATATTTCCATTCCATTTGGTTTTATAATTTGAAAATCGTTTTTTTTTTTTTGTTTAACTTAACCTATTTTATGATTGAGAATATTATAAATTTTCTTACTTTTATTGAAATGTAGTATTATTTTCTATTATAAAAAAAAAACTATTTTATGAATCAGCTGTTTTATTTGATGGATCCAAGCAAAATTCCGAATATCAGATATCGATTTAAAAAAATCGTTGGTACGGACTTCTCTTTCCGGGCGAGCAGTTTTTTGTTTGTTCTCCTCTAAACTTGTTTGTTCTCCTCTAAACAGACAGACTATTTGTTCTGAGTATTGAGCTTATGCCTTCTTTCTCCAGTGTTATATACTCTAAGTTCTAAACGTAAAAATAAATCTTAGGTCTCAAATATTTTGTTGCCTGTGTCCATCCACAGTTAATTACATAAAAATCTTTTGTATCTGTGTTATAACTTTCTATTACATACCGATGAATGTTGCCAATTAAAAGACTATAAAATAATCTCGTGTTTGAAACTCCTTGTTAGATGTTTGTGTGGCAACACTATTGAGTTGAGGAGGATCGTCTCGGCTGGAACCACTACGCCTGCACCTATTAAAAAAAAAAACTTTAAATTCATAAAATATTTTAATAGGATTTTTTTTATTTGTTTGGGAAATTATCAAATAACTTCTCCCGCTCTGGGCGGAGCGGGAGGGCGTGTCAGACTTTTATTGACTAAAACCCACCCGTATTCCTTCAGTTGCCTGTGTGCCAGGGCTACGGTATCCCTTTCGGACAAACCCGCAACCCTGGCAGGCACCAGTCCCGGCGGACCCTGTCAGTTCGTGCTGACATCTCTTTGAGGCGCGCTGGAACACAACGCGCCGTCGAAACGGGCCTGGTCCTTATCGGACGGCGATCTGCCCATTGCCCGCCATCCGCAAGCCCGCGCCTACGGTGGCCGGGAATCGGCAATCAATTCCCGCTTAAAAAAGTGCTGATTCTCAACTGAATCCGATTATTTTATTAGGAAACGGGAAAAATGTTGACATAGCTTACCCAATATAGTGATGGAGGGGTTGAGTCTCCCATCAGTGTTGAACAGCGGCGTGTTGTCCATCTTCGCAAACGGCTTGTTTGGGTCAGGGTCTGAAGGAGTGCCTTCTACCCTGGACCATTCTCCTACCGACGCTTCTTGACCCACTGAACAAAATGACCATATTTTTTTAAATTAAGCAATGACGGATAAATTAATTATGTGATACATGGTGCTTACCAAAAACATTTATACATTAAAAACATATTACATTGTTACGCGCCACAATTAATGCCTGGTACATCGTGACAAGTTTGAGTACCACTATCGCCATCTAGTATCGAGTAGCAGAACTAGTAGACTCGAGATTCTTCTAGAAAATTCGATGCTAGAACTTTTGACATCTGGTCAGTCTGGGCCGGTATGTACTCGAACATTCTAGATGTTTCTACAGTAGAAGGTTCTGGAACTTTCTAAGGATTATATAAAGCCGGTATGGACCCCGACACGACACAGTCGAAATCAAGCGACAAGTACGATACAAGCGATCTTCGAGTGCGACTTTGAGAGTGATCAGTAGTACATTTGTGTTTTATAATTACCTCCTTACTAATAAACGTTGTATAGCGTCTGTATAGTTACACAACGCTTTGTCTTCTTCTTTCGAAAGTCAAATTACTGACGAGTGAAAGAGAGAAATCGATGTGTAACATACAGACGCTATACAACGTTTATTAGTAAGGAGGTCAGTGTGTTTGAGTTGTTATCAGTGTTGTTTAATTAAAGTGTCATTTTTGGTTTTTAAATCTGCAGTTTTTATTGTCACGAACCGCAAGCTCGTAACAATATGTTAAAAAATAAATAGTTTTACATGTACTTTATCGATATAATTCCGAGCTCACTACTATTTTGTAGGTATTAAAGGATGAATTCGTAGCTTGGCGCCGAGGGCACGTTTTTGCTTTTTTGGCGTGGCAGTCAAAAGGTTAATAAAGTTCAACTTACCAACAGAATACATGACAAGTGCATGCTCATGTACCGTAGCGTTGTTGAGAACGATCGATTCCTTGATCCTGACGCCAGCCTTGATAGTTACTCCTGCGCCGATTGACACGTTTGGCCCAATCTGTGTGCAAATCAAATGACATGTTAAAACTTTCTTTTATAATAATATTCATAAATGCTACTGCTCTAAAAGGATAAGATACTTGTGCAGCCCAAGCGCAGCAAGGTTTTTTTGCTGCGCTTGGGCTGCTCGTAAGCGAAATAAGTAATGTTTGAAGTTGTTCTCGCTGCAACAAAGCCACGGCGTGCGGACGCTTTCCATACGCCACTTCAAGGTCAGTTGGCGAGATGCAACTGTCGGAAAGTAGATTATGAAACGACTGTCGTGAAGTCAGTGGCGTAACTATACCGTTCGAGGCCCGTGGCAAATTCATCGGGCAGGAATGGTGAGAAATAACAGAAATGCAGTGCACACTTCAAGAAAGCTTGAATATATAAAATTATTCTTTATTATCAAGAAGTCAGCAAGTTCTCAAGAAGATGACGTTTCAATTTTTTTTTAAATTGAGAATTTCCTTGTAAAACGAGATACTATCTTTTTTAATGGATTCTCCACCTTTCGGCTGGGGGCCCGTGGAATTTTGCCGACATGCCACCCTGTAGTTACGCCACTGCGTGAAGTGCGCACATATTATACGCGATAGTAATCAAAATTCCCTTTTTTGCTTGTTGTAATAATCAAACAAGATTAACGTTTTTCAAGAGGTTCATAATCAACCAGCAGACTTAGGGCGGGTTGTTTCACGTACACTTGACGCACGCGTATCCGTAATAAATGGCGCTAACTATCGTCAAACCTTTGTTTTTACAAAATTATGCCCTTGAAGATCGTTAAAAAATAACGATTACAGTGACCCACTGGTTAACGTCATTTTATTCTTCGACATTTGAAGTTTGACGTCCGTTTTTTTATGCAGTGAAACAACGCTTTGTATTTGACGTACGTTAAACATCATAATGTAATCGTTAATATTTGACGTACGTATGTTACGTTAACGAATTGTTTGAAACAACCGGCCCTTAGCATGACGTTTTCTATGTCTACGAAGAATAGACAGCTCTTTCTAAACAAAATGACATTTCGTTTCTCCATTTTTGACATAGCGCCGTAGAAATCCTTCGACAATCTGTCATTTAGTCTACGATCTTTGTCTGGGTCCTTTTATACGTAGACTATTTCAGAAGAAAGATTTCTATCCCAAGCTGTCAAAATCACACTGACAACAGTTGTCTAAGGTAGTGAAGACAATTTCATTTTGTAATCGTCATGCTAACAGTAGAAAACTTTCTACCCGACGGCCACAGTTAAACGACGGAAACAGTAGTTTCATTTTTGGGTCCGCAAAAAAAAAACTAAATGGTGGTACTTGTTTGCTCTACCCCATGAATTTTTATAGAGCCGGAGGCGCGCATGGTGGCAGCCTCGACGTGTTTTATTTGGAATTTTTCACTTTTTGTATGGAAAATATGAATAATTATTACCTTCGTGATCATGGGGGTCGAAATTTTCATTATTTTTGCGATAGGACACACCATTTTCGAAATATAAGCAAAAGAAAAACAAAGATACAGTACTGTTTTTGCACCTGAAGTGCAGTTGACTCTTTCTAATTTGCCGCCGTAGTAGTGTCTACACGGAACGTCATTTTTGTCTACTCTGCCGTCGACAAAACGGTGTTCGTGCTAAGCTTGCAGTAGACTTTTCGTCAAGGTAATATTACTTACCACAGCAGTAGAGTCAACATTAGCAGTAGGGTGTACAAATACATCGGGTAGTATTGTGCAGGGGTTGTCTTTAGAAACACGGTCTCTATGCAGCTCTAAGTAATGGCGGTTCGCGTAGATCGCAGAGCCAGCCGTCTTTACTTGAGACCACCAGTTTGTTACCTGAGAATATTAATCAAATAATCAATGGTCTTTATTTTGTAAACACAGGTGAACACAGTGTGCAAGATGTTAAAATTGTTATATTAAAGTTTCTTATGTTTTGACATTTGGTGACAAATACTTATATATGATTTATATATTGAATTTATAGTTTGTAATAGGTTTATGTATATTTAAATGAATATTTATTCCTCAATTTTCGCTATTGCACCTACTACTGTATGTCTCTGCATCACCCAAGGGTCGACTGGTAGAAAATGCCTATGGCATTAAGTCCGCCTCTGTACATGTTTTGTGCTTAAAGTATTAAATAAATAAATAAATAAATATATTTATTTTTGAGAGGCCAGGTAAAATTTATAATGATTTAATTTGCGTTAGTAGTATCAATGTCAATTTTTTTTGACGTGACAAGGTTTATAAATCAATGAACGCCGGCTGCATGCACGAAAAAGGATGACTCATTGTCCCGTTACGCTTATTGTCCCGTTGCGCTTATTGTCCCGTTACGCTCATTGTACGCTTGCGCCGCATCAATGTTTTGTTATGATGTTGTCACGTTAAACTATCGTCAGTAAACCAACTTTACAGACAACCAATTTTTTTTTATGTACTCGTAATTTATTAAAATGCGATAGGTAATGTCACTATTTAAGAAGGTACCGAGCGCGCAGTGGCGCCCTCATCGTTTGTTTGGTGATTTCTATTATTTTAGAATGAAAATGCAGTAATTATGCATGTTACGTTGTGTTCCACATAACGTATATAAAATAATAGCTATACGTTTATAATTTACTTACTTGCATAGCATATAATTTGTTGGTTCCTGCAATCTGCATCAGCACATCCTGCTCAAACGACATGTATCCAGGGTTGGTCTGGCCATTACCACTACAAAATAAATAAATGATTTTAGGATAAACAAACAAATTTTTTAATAGTACATTATTGCAAAGGCCGTGAAATAGACAATCGCAGGTCGAGTATGAATTTCAAGGCCGAGCCGTAGGCAAGGACTTCACTAATACGAGACAGGTAATTGCCATTTCCGCCGAGGCATATATAAGTAGTGCTTTTCTCAAAATAATGCAGGGAAATAAAACATACTATACTTTAATGTATTTTTCTTTTGACTTCGCTGGAAGCAGGTTTTCCATTGCCAATTTGGCTTCTGATCTTAAATCTGGTGCAATGCAATCAATCTACATTTCACTCTCTGAACCGTTGGCACTCATTTTAATGATTAAATTTATATTTATTAAATATTTAAATAACAAATCAAGACGAATTTTCAGCTTTGCCGCCAATTTTCTATTTACCATCTGTGCCGAAAGCCAAACGCATTTATGGCTATACAGCCACGTGAACGCAATTTGTGCTAAGCATAGATACTTACTTTGGTATGCCAAGAATGATAAAAGAGATCCAATCAAAGAGTATTTAATACAGCACGCCGTTTCATACAACATTGCTGGAGCGTTGTAATGTTCCAAATTCAAAAAACGCTCCAGCAATGGATTTGATTTTCTGTCAGTAAAGATACTTCGCGTGTTCTTTTTTTCGAAAATAATGACAATATTTCCATGCATATTTGAGAAAAGAAAATTATTGTACAAGTTTGTACTATGGCTGTACACTGCAGTGAACCGCCCCGTGATCACCTACGGAGCTGTGGTCTGGTGCCCCCGCACAGAGCTAGTTACAGCCTCCTACAAACTACAACGTATGCAAAGACTAGCCTGCATGATGAACACGGGCTGCATGAGGACTACTCCAACTGCAGCAGTCGAAGCCATGCTGGGACTACCGACGCTAACTGTTCATACAGCAAGAAGCAACGATGGCGACAGTACGTCTAAATGCACTAAATCTCTGGGGTAAGAGAGACACACGACATACCGCGCTGCTTGAGGAACTCAACAAGGAGTTCCCCATGATGAAATCCATAAATGATCCATGATGAACTTCACGAGGATCGCCGATGCGAGGGGTTACGCCCCTTATAGCTGCGCATCTGTACAAATGGATCCAAAACAGGTAGTGGTACAGGTGCTGTAACCCTTTTCAGAGGACTTCAACATACACATAGCCACACCATTGGAGGTCCATAATACGGTGTTCCAGGCCGAATTCTTGGGTATTTCTCCAGCCGCCTCAGCCATGATGGCAAGGGAAGTTAAAGACAACTCGATTCGCATACTCTCAGAGAGCATGGCTGTCCTGCAAGCGCTAAGCAAGCACACAGTTGAATCTGGGCTAATATACGAGTGCCACCGGCACCTCAACCAGGTGAACACTTTTTCGGAGACTGTACTGTTATCGTACAAGACTTCATAGAATTATCATAAACGAGGCAACCATCTACAATGTGGAATATTTACTCAATGTTGAAAGCCACAATAAAGACTAGATGACGTGCACATTGAATTCTATCCCAAACTTATTACATTTTTGAAAAGATTGTCAGTAGGACAAATCCAAAAAAAAAAAATACTTTGATTTTTTTTATATTGTTTTTTTTTTTACAAATATACACGTGGTTTAATTTTTACCATGTTATATTTTTTCCCTCTAGGTAATATATATGTTCTCGCTGCTGAGGTGAAAAGTTGTATGTGTTACACGAGACCAAAGTGATTTGCATCTCGTGTCTTTGAATCCCTCGCTGCGCTCAGGATTCTAACCTAGAAAAACTAGCTACGCTCGTGATTCAATTATAGAATCCTTCCCTATCCTATCCTACTCGGGATTCAAAATCAATACTCGAAGCAAAAACCAACTTTGCTCTCTTGTTGCACAATTATCTATTGAAGAACCCATCCTGTTTCCTCTGAAACGACTCAGCTATAGTCTGGAACACATGTAGCGAACACATGTACACTCCACAGTTGAGGAGCATGGACATAAAACTGTTGGGTTTCTCTTCGTAATGGGTGACTGACTTAGTGGCCGGGACGTTCCAGTGGGATAACTCCCTACCTCCACGGGGGCAAAACCACGGGCAAAAGCTAGTTATTTATAGGTTTTCCAGAAAAATTTAGTTACCTGTAGAACCCATCCTGTTTCCTCTGAAACGACTCAGCCATAGTCTGGAAGACTTGCAGCGAACACATGTAGACGCCACAGTTGATGAGCGTGGACACATAGCTATTGGGTTTCTCGACATAATGGGTGACTGACTTAGTGGCTGGCTCGCGGACCATGCAGCCGTAGTGCACTGATTGTTGGCGGGTCGCTTCTGTGCCCATTATTGTTACCTGTGAAGATTGGAAATAAATCATTCAATAATATTTGGTACTCTTTAGAATAGGGATGATAACTAAAAAATATTTTTTTGTCCGTCATGTAGATTATTAAAAAATATTGGACACGTATTTTTTCTTTTTTTACGTAATCAAAACATTACGGCGATACATTGAGTTCAAATGTGGCATGACGTCACTTCTCAGTAGACTTTATACGTAGCTGTGATGTAACGAGCCCCCACTCTCCAAGTTTAATGTGTTTTATCTAAGTCATTTTTAGGGTTCCGTAGCCAAATGGCAAAAAACGGAACCCTTATGGATTGGTCATGTCTGTCTATCTGTCCGTCCGTATGTCACAGCCACTTTTTTCCGAAACTATAAGAACTATACTGTTGAAACTGATTTTCACACAAAAATAGAAAAAAATAAAAAAATAAACTCTGGGGATTCCCCTTACTTAGAACTGAAACTCTTTTTTTTTCATCAACACCATACGTGTAGGGTATCTATGGATAGGTCTTCAAAAATGATATTGAGGTTTCTAATATATATTTTTTTCTGAATTGAATAGTTTGCGCGAGATACACTTCCAAAGTGGTAAAATGTGTGTGTGTTCCCCTGTAACTTCTAAAATAAGAGAATGATAAAACAAAAAACAAAAAATATGATGTACATTACCATGTAAACTTCCACCGAAAATTGGTTTGAACGAGATTTAGTAAGTAGTTTTTTTTAAAACTTCCTAGTCTAAATATACAGGAAAAGTTTTTAACCAATGCGCAATTTTTTTTTGGTGGTTCAGTATCAGTAATATAACACATTTACATTATTTATTAAATACTTTTTTTTTGGTCCTACTTTAAATCAGCAAAATATGGATACAATTTATTCGTAATAATATCAATGAGCGAGCGCACAGCTAATAAGTACCTACTACCATATTCCGCTTCACTGACCGCGCCGCCAGCGCGTTGCGCGATGAGTATCCATTATATCATTTTTAAAATAAACATCTTTCATTAACGATAACTTCATTTGTTTGTACTAAGACATATCAAAATAAGAAATAGGTGTATAATAAACACGTTTAAGTTTAATTTGTCAAAATTTTCACACTTATTAAAAACTTTTCCTGTATAAAACTCAAGAACGGCTCGACCGATTTTTATTACTAAACTTATTTAGATTTAACTTTTACTTAGAGTTGGATTCGTAAGAATTGCCCGCGACATTCAACATTTCTTCCGTTTTTTGCAAATTGCACCGCTGTTTTGTTGTTCGTTGATCAAAATTCAATACGCGGCAATTGTGATAAAATAATTACTTAATTATAAATACTTGAAAACATCAGCATAGCTCTTGAAATATATATTTAAAGAAAGAAAGAAATAACGTTTATTTGCGGTAAACATGACGCAATAAAGAACATAAACATTAAAAAAAAATAAAAAAAATATGAAAACAATTGGGAAAAAATGCGACACATCCACGCAAAACGGCTATCGCTCAGCATTATGCTGCGACCCTATGCAAGTCAGAGCCACAGCGTTGGTAAGACTATTTCATGAAATTTAGACTATTAGCAGCAATATAATTGCGCGAGCTGTACTGAAAGAAACATCTTAACGTTTTCCGGGACGCAGAACGAGACAATAGAAGTTTTATTGTTATGACGTCTATGTGCGTTTGATGTCCGGAAAGTGTTAAGCTAAAAGGTACCGATAAATAAAGTCTTTGAATTTACCAAAGCATTTTTCCTCTCCTCATGGAAGTTCCACAGCTCCTTAAGAGGAAAGTCAGCACACACATCTCCGTTCAGCAAGAAGAACGCAGACGGATTGCCGGCTCGGACCTGGTCCCTGAAGTGGTAAAGACCACCACCAGTGCCGAGGGCCGTGAACTCTTGTAGATATCTGGAATTTGTAACACAGGGCGTTAGATAATTTTAACAGTAAATTTCTGAGTCAGAATGGCAATGTATGACAAGATTTGGAAGTATTTCTAACTCAAACTATGGTCAAAACAAAATAGTCTGAGACCATGTGAGACGAAACATGTTGAAGAGTACAAGACTGTCATATAACATACATTGCTTATAAAAGTCCTTTTAAATAAAAATTAGTTGTCTGTAAAGTTGGTTTACGGACGATAGTTTAACGTGACAACGTCATAACAAAACATTGATGCGGCGCAAGCGTACAATGAGCGTAACGGGACAGTGAGCGTAACGGGACAATGAGTCATCCTTTTTCGTGCATGCAGCCGGCGTTGATCGATTTATTAGACGTCACGTCAAAAAATCCATGTCTGTTCACTACAAACAGGATACTTGTCAATCTTGACATTTTTTTTTTTAGCTCTTACTTTCTCACTGCTTGGCAAAGGCCTTTGCTCAGCTGTGGGAAATCCTTCCAGGAATATTATTAACACAAACGGGATATTTACTATTTGATTTGAGTTCCCGATATTTCGGCGCTGTTGCAAGCACCATGATCACGGATAAACTGAAGTCATTGCCACAATACACACACCGCCACAAAACACCGAACACACTCCGCCGAACTCAAATCAAACAAATAGTAAACATGGTAAATATCCCGTTTGTGTTTATAATAATGTTAGTGACCATGACAGTTTAAAAACTTATATCCTTCCTGGAACTCTTTTCCCGCGCTTCCTCGAACCAGCCCTCGCGGTAAGCGTCCAGGGGCCTTATTATGAACTCTTATTTCCAGGCAGTTTACAGCGTAAACAGAACTGCCTTGCAATTTCGTATTATGAACTCGTTAAACAAGCCAGTCAGCGGTCACGTGACACCCTGGCCGACTTCTGCCCGAATATTGCCTGGCAATACCGTATTACGAACGTTCGTTTGACATTTCTTTTCATATAACAACTTGTCAAAAAGTAACCTCACAATCCATTCAGTTTACGCTACTTCAGAGGAGCTTTTATTGAATTGTTTTGGGTTTATTTGCCGAAGTTACTCGAGTAATAAATAAATAACAAAAGAAAATATTATGTGCGACGAATATGAACTGTTTGAGTTCCTGGAAAGTGACTTTTCTGATCAAAATAACGAATCTAGGAACAAAAGGAGACGACTTCGTGATCAAATTAAAGGCTCCCACAATCAGGCACGACACGCGACGCGAAACAAAGGCACCGCTCGTCGCGCGACACGCGATTCCTTTGTGTCGCGTCGCGTGTCGCGCCTTTATGTAAGAGCCTTAATGCGTTCGACATGGATGATGTGCAATTCATTGAACAATATCAACTTAATCAAGTGAGGAGTTGGTGACGACTTCGTGATCAAATTAAAGGCTCCTAAAGCAGGCGCGACACGCGACCCGACACAAAGCCACCGCTCGTCGCGCGACACGCGGTTCTTTTGTGTCGCGTCGCGTGTCGCGCCTGTATGTAAGAGCCTTAATGCGTTCGACATGGATGATGTGCAATTCATTGAACAATATCAACTTAATCAAGTGAGGAGTTGGTGACGACTTCGTGATCAAATTAAAGGCTCCTAAAGCAGGCGCGACACGCGACCCGACACAAAGCCACCGCTCGTCGCGCGACACGCGGTTCTTTTGTGTCGCGTCGCGTGTCGCGCCTGTATGTAAGAGCCTTAATGCGTTCGACATGGATGATGTGCAATTCATTAAACGATATCAACTTAATCAAGTGAGGAGTTGAGACATGTCAGGGACTGTCATACAAAATTCACGGATTTATCGGATATAACTTTAAAATATCATATCTAAGAACTTTTTTACACTGAATAGGAAAATGCTCAAAAACTGAATAGGAAAATACTCAATAACGAGCTTACGCCATATTATTGTTTATACCCCGAAAATTCTTACGAATGGAAGTATTAAACAAACAATAAGATAGTGTTCATAGTAGTTTGTGAAACAATACTCTTCCATGTGGTCGAATTCCCCGCTGACCTTCAAGTGGAGTTCGTTCGGAAACTTAATTTCGCGTTACAATTTACAAACTTAGAAAATTATAATATGAATGAATTATATAGGTAGCATAATATACAGTGCGTTCATATTTTCACCTATTTGTATACTAAAGTAACTAGATTAATATAAATTGCTTATTTTTATCACAAAATATGTGATTAAATAAAACCGTAACTTACCGATAAATATTTAATTGTGTTTCTGAACGTTACGGCAGAGAATTACAAGCCAGCCATAGACAAACTACCCAGCGTGAAGTCGGTTAGAATTAGGAATGTCGTAATACGAAATTTAACCAGCCAGTGAAATGAATTGCCTGGAACTTGCCTGGTTTTTTTAAAGTTCGTAATAGGCCCCCAGGTCATCTCGCCATCTTTTTCTGGGCCGTCCATCTTCAGGCACCCATTGTGTGAAGACTTTTGCTCAGCGGTCATCGTGCATGCGGCTGATGTCCCTGCCAAATTCCTTTTGAGCCTGGCAGCCTTCTTCCCTACACTCAGTATACCCGTTTTGGGACGCAGTGTGGTGTTCCGAATTCTATTCTGTCTTTTTACACCCAGATTGCTTCCACCACTCTTTGGCAAACTACAAGGCAGAACTTTTGCGACTCGGTGAGCGACCAGGTCTAAGCACCGTAGGTTAGGACGGGCAGGATACACATGTCGATAAGTTTGCGCTTCAAGGAGATCGGTAGATCACCATTAGACATTATTACTATAAAAAAATATCAAAGAAAAAACACACTGCTGTTGTTTGCATTGTTTCAAAAGTCATAATTTGTCCAAACCACATATACCATAATATCTACTTTATATACTTGAAAATTATCTCTAAATGGCGAAAAGTGTCTGCACTGAATTTTTTGGGTTTCAAAACATAATTGGCAAAATGCGGGTGTACTATATTCGTAGGTGCACCTCTACCTACCCTTTGGGGAATACAGGCGTGATGTTATGTTATGTTAAAATAACAATTCACCTGATAATAACATGGTATTCCTTCTGCATATCAATGACGAACTGTGCCATAGTGTTGGTGGTGTATGCGCCAATGATGAGGATCTCCTTGCAGGCCTCCAGCTTGGCACAGGCTTCCACATGGTGCTGGATTAGAGGGAGCCCTGCTATCGGGAACAGGGGCTTTGGTGTGTCCAGAGAGAGGGGGCGGAAGCGGGTGCCTGAAAATGAAAAGGTTTTATTTTATTTACGAGTATAAGAGACAAAAAACAGTATATCTATATCTACTTTCCTATTGCAGGTATGCTGGAAGAGATTTCATTAGAAATAAGCATCACCTTTGTACGTATTTTTCTGTTCCTTTCTTCTTGTCTGTTTATGTGTGTACATAAATTGTTAAATAAATAAATAAATAAAAATATAGAAAATCCTTAAACTATAGGATATCACTAGTAATAGACAATATGGCATCAATTCAATTCATCTTTATTGCATTGCAAATGTACACATACAGGTGATAAGTATTAATAAATCATTGTGGAGTGGAGTGGAGTTTTCTGACGGCTTTTCTCCGTAGGAACAACCAATTGGAACCATGCACCTAGCTTCTGACATTTCATAAGTTTCAAATCAAAATACTTATATTTTATTTCACTTAAACCTTTAAGTGAAATAAAATATAAGTATTTTGATTTTGAAATAGAAACAATTATGGGCCTGTTGGGCATAGCAAAATTTTAAATAAGTAGAAGAGCGAAGAGCGCTTTAATGATTTTCCTTATTATTATTTTTTTTTTTATTATATCCTATCTGTTTTTTTACAATAATATTATATTATAAATATTATCACTCATTTATTTATTCTCTGAAATAATAATATGTGTAGGTCAATCTATTTATTTATTTTTGTATTACATTATATTTTTTTTATTGCTATTAGTGTATTTAATATAGTTAATATTTGAATTAATACTTATAAAACTATAAATATAAAAAGTTTTTATTGTTTCTCATACAATTGTTTTACAGCACAAAATTGAGGTAGCCCTGGTAAGTTATGAGGATACTTGTGGTGGGGTTACCTCACAACTTCCCAAGGGTTACTTAATATGTTGATATATTATTTTTATTGAGTTACTTGTCTGGTAAACAGTTGTATTATCTATGTTGTGGACTGGTAGTGTGTCAAAAAGACTGGTGGCATTGCCACATTGGATACCAATGCTTAGCCTCTGTACAAATTGGTAATAGATAGATATTATAATAACTGTCTTCTTGATATTCTTACTTTCTTTCGATTTTTCCATTTTCAAATTCAAATTCATTTAATTAGCTTACACAAAGTTCTTAAATATACAAGTAGCATGGTATGAAATTCTCACTAACAGAAGACTTAGACAGATTAAACAGCGGGTCCCAAACTAGGCACAGCCTGTATCATGGTGACCCTTTTATTGCGGTAGGTAATATTTTATTTTAGTCAGTATTCCAGCCATTGGACATTTAAAAGACACTCTGGTACCACATGCAGGATTATTTGAAGCAATATAATCAATACGAAATCGTTAGTTTGAGGAAATAACTTCTAATACATGGGGTGTTAAAATAGGATGAATACAAAGACATTTAATTACTCACCCCCTTACTAATAAACGTTGTATAGCGTCTGTATAGTTACACAATGCTTTGTCTTCTTCTATCGAAAGTCAAATTACTGACGAGTGAAAGAGAAAAATCGGTGTGTAACTATACAGACGCTATACAACGTTTATTAGTAAGGAGGTATGGCTACAAGAATAAGCTGTTAAAGTTAATTGATACTGTTAATCATAGATCCTTATCAAAGTTGATTAAAATGAGGTCATATCTATACATAATAGTAAGTAAATAACCGATACTTAATTGTTATTTTATTTACATAACCTTCACACTAGAAAAATCCACTTCTGAAGATAAATCGATACTTTAGTCTACTTAGTAGCATCACTAATTAAACAAAACTAGTTGCTAGATATAATATAATAGGATATAACACGTATATAAATGTTTTATTACAATTTATATATTTATTGATAAGAAAAGCCGGTGACGTTGACGGAAGCAAAAAATGTTACCTTTTTGCGGCCCTCCAATAAGAATGACGGCTTTCAGCATTGTAACCACTTTTTTATCTTTAATAAATTAAGGATATTTAAACTATTTAGTCTAAATGCAATTATTTATTTATTAGTTTACAGCAAACAAGTATTTTAGGCGTACACAAAAACACGTCAGTTTTCTTAATGTCAATCACAGATGTCAATGAATGAAATGTCACGTCACCGTCTTTATTTAAGCTGGGGGAACTTGGTATTTGAGCATTAAAAAAAATAGTTTCATATAATATTTTCCCCTTATTTTATTTTTAATAATTGTATTGTTTGTGTATAAATAAGTGTATGGAGTAAAATACTTATTAGTAGCTTATAAATCACAGCTAGACAATTTTGGATCAAACCCCTGTTGCTTCGTGTTTCTTGTAACTATTTTTCTAGTTACAATTTATTTTTCAAGTCATTTAATTATTAACTCTGACAATCAAAACTGACGCATCTTATGAGTCGATGACTCCAAAACCGCAGCTGAACCTTTGCCGTTGTATACCGGATCCGGACCTTCAGGAATTTGACTGGACTGTGGGGATTTGTTACCTCACTAAAACCACACTGGTGGTCACCAGTAGCATAAGTAGGGGGCTCCGGGTCCCCATAAAATATCAACTCCAGAAACCCCATGTGCCTGAAAGACCACATTTGTACCTAGGGAGACGGTAAAGGGGTACCTTGAGTCTCGCTGTGCACGGCAGCCACAACCACAGTGCCTCGTTTCCTCTGTGATCACTTGATGAGCAGATTGAATCCCCTCGGTAGGTCTTCTCATCGTCACCTAGGAGATTCTGTGTGGTCACCGAGTGAAATAGACAAGCGTGCATATACCATAATATACCGTATCATCATACTGAACACGGTACGGTATGGTATGAGGTGTACGCCCACTATCGCGATTATAAAGAGAAAATTTGGGTGTAAGCAGGACAAAGAAAGCGATGAATGAAGGCTAATATAAAAAATATTTTCTTTCGAACGCAATACGCATTAGATACCTACTTACTTTTCAGTGTTATGCACGATACGTTATGGATTTTGTAGTGGATGGACCTAACATAATGATACGCAACTGTGTATCCGTGGCGTCATGTTGGGTTAGGCACAACAAATTTGTGTTTATTGATGTCCACTGTATGTCGCTACAAGTACGTGGCACAGTGTCCAATTGTGAAACTACAGTCGTACCTACTTAAAATAGCTGAACGATGCTGCAAATCTAATGCGTATTGCGTTCGAAAGACAATGTTTTTATGTTAGCCTCCATTCTTCGCTTTCGATGTCCTGCTTACACCCAAATTTTCTCTTTATCTATTACCGAACATAAAAAGATGTTCTCAAAAAATGTGGAACCCAAGAAAGATTTTGATCCAAATGTGGGTTTTGTGGGCTTCAACCCACCTACAGGTAGGTTGGGAGGTAGGTATGTTCTGGTCCTATGCTTAGTACCTAGGTATAGGACTTCTATGAATCTGTGATTCCTGTCTAAATCTGGATAAAAAGCAGCAAAGCCTAACTGATCATATTTGCCCTTTACGTAGATTACAAATTATTATCCGACTTATATTTCGGAAATTACTCGTATTATGAATAAACATGTTTTAGACAAAGATTTAAGTCGTGTTTTAGCTATTATAGGCGTAATCCTTTGAATCGTTGGTTGCTAGGGACAACCAAATAGGTAAGTCGGGCCCTGAATATAAATGGCGTGGATTTCATAACGTGATGGTATATATGTTGTAAATATCTATTTACATTAGGTAAAAAATATTCTAGCCTGGATTGGCGAGTTCAAAAACCCGATACCCTCCATTTTTAAGTCCAGTGACTTATGTGACTTTTGTAATGTCACAATGATATTTCTTTGCTAATCCTAGGCCCGTAGGATCACAGTCAACTCAAGCATTAGGTTCTAGATTTAAATTGTTAAAAGCCATTTTTTGATGGCCGTTGGGGCCGAAAGGTTCTGGAGTGGCGACTGCGTACCGGAAGACGTAGCGTGGGAAGGCCTCCCGCAAGGTGGACTGATGACCTTGTGAAAGCCACAGGAATCCGCTGGATGCGGGAAGCACAGAACCGGTCGAAGTGGCGGTGCTTGAGGGAGGCCTATGTCCAGCAGTGGACGTCTTTCGGCTGAAATGATGATGATGATGAATAGCCGTTTGATTGATTAAAACTAGTTTTAAGTAATGGTTCAGTCGTGAGTAGCATAATTAGCCTATGTTCTCGCTGCTGAGACACAGGTCTCCTTTCTTCGAGAGGGAGTTGGTTGCCATCTAGCACGCGGGCCCAGTGCGGGTTAGTAGATGTCGCATGTGTTCGAATTTTTGGATATAGGGCATGCCGGTTTCCTCACACCGTCACCGTTTTGAGAGCAGTTAGTAGTGATGGAATTATTTTCACAAAGTTAAAACACCTGCCTCGGTTCAAACTCACGACTTACAAATCGTTAAGGCTCCCAAACAGACGCAACACGCGACGCGACACAAAGACACCACGTGCCGCGCGACGAGCGATCTCTTTGTGTCGCGTCGCGTGTCGCGCCTATTTGTAGGAGCCTTTAGTTACGATCGTTACCTTGCGCCATCACTGCTCCCAGTTTTGAGTGAGGTTCTGTTAAACAGGCCTTAGACACCAATGATTTACGGTAGGTGCCTAATGGAAAAAAAACGGCCGAGTGCTGAAAATTGAAGTAGTGAAGATTTTACAGCACGTTAGGGGATCGTCCTTTAATCACGTGAGGTTTGAAAATGGAGGGAGGGGGACAAAAACTATGATTAATCATGATGGGGGCGATAGGATTAAAAAGGTAAATTTTTTCGTGCATTTTTTTTTTTTAATATCATGTGTGGTGTATAAAATATTTTTTACCAATCATAATAAAACATTCTAAAAATATCTGATCTTTTTAATAATAAAAAACCGGCCATGCCCGTGTTGGACCACGCACAATGAACGGTTCCGTAGTTGGGATGAATTTATTCCAAGAACAAACTTGTATCTTCAACTACGAGTACAAGTTTGTTCTTGGAATAAATTCTCCCATACATTCCAACTGAAAATGTAAGTTTGTACGCACAATATTGTGAGATTTACCATGTTATAATTAAGACCATTACACAGACTTCGTATAGGTTTTCCTGTAATCTATAAGTATAGAACTATTTTATGTTTTTTTTTCCTCAAAATTTTAGTTTCGATAGTTTCGGAGTTAAGGGGAAATGGTCAATTCTAATCTATTTTCTTAAATAACTAATAGTATTTATTTTAAGACTATATAAAAAAAAAATTAAATACTTAAAATGAGCCCTTTCATTTGATATGTCACCCGGTACAGACAGCAAAACTTTTACGAATAGAGTACCTACTTACTTTATTAGTTATTAAGTATAGGTCAAACATTTATCCTCACAAATGTTTGTTTCCACAGCCCGTTTATTGGAAATGTCGATTGAATCAGCCGGCAGTAATGTCATGTTTACGCGCAAACATGATACCATTTATGATCGGATATTTCATAGCATTTCATCATAATGAGGGCCGCTCACAGGTCCACTACTTTAAAAAAAAATTGTCTCGTAACTGAAAAAGAATTATGAAAAACAGCTCAATCAGCAACCTCGGTAAGTGTGTCTAGAATTTTCTATTATAGTAACCGGCATGAGTCGTGAGCACAAACTGACACCTGCGCAGTAATACATTTTAGGTCTCTTTGGCGAAATGAAGAAGTCGGGGGGCGCCGAGCTGCATGTGATTGGTTCGTCAGCCGATACTCGTCGTCTATTGGACTCTCGCATGTCATTTTTATTTAGCCGAGAGTGTACATGCGCGAGCTTGCCCCCACTACTGCCCATCTGTGCTCACGACTAGTGCCGGGTTGTTATACCTACCTTTTATAAAGTTTCATATTGAGACACTAAACAACAAAATACGATCTAGAGGAATGTGGCCGCTTTTCTTTAGATTGAATTTTGTTGCTTCGTGTATAATTACTATAATAACAATAGGTAAAAAGAATAAAAAGTGAAGTAATGACAGATAAATTAATAAATGCGATAGATACATGGTGCTCACTTTACAAAAATTGTATATGATTTTTTTTTTTTTTTTTTTTTTTTTTTTTTTTTTTTTTTTTTTATCTTGGATATAATCCTCTAATTTGTAATATAAGTTTTAAATTTTCTTTCATTTAATTGTAATGTATCAGAAGGTATTTTATTGTAACGTTAAACACAGTACCCCTTAAAAGATGTACGTACTTTAGATAATCTGAAAAATGGTTGATTTATTTTATCTTTATTTCTAGTATTAAAATTATGTTTATCACTGATTTTATTAAAAAGATGTAGATTTTACACAATAATTAATATAATAATACAAACTATTTCCCACATCACATGAGCTGTACGTGTTGATGTGAAGCATTTGTAAATACGTGTAACCCCTAAATATTTTTTGAAAGCCTTTCAATAATCATGTTTATATTTAAGAGGATTACAATCAAATGGAATACTGCAGTGCAGACGAATATTAAATCTGAGTGGTTCCCAGAATTCTGAAATACCTAATAAAATGAAATGAAATGAAATCGTGAAATGAAATTAAACGAAGTCATTTATTCTGTAAATAGGATATCAGAATCACTTTACACGTCGTATTATTTTATTTTTTTATTTTAATAAGCTATAATCCATTTGTAATAAGATTAGACTTTTTTTTAAACCGTTTTTATAGGCCGTTCAACCGATTTTGTCTTCTATTCCATAGGCACAAAGGATGGTATTAAAAGCAAAAAAGTGATTATAATACCAACTATTTACTGCAACTGCCATTTGTCATGCCACCTACGCAGTAGAAGTCAAAATCGTTTGAACGGACAGTAACACAGTTTTACATAAGAGTCTATACAACCTCAGCAACACCTCACTCTGTATCTCGCTCGCACACTATTGCTACCGGTCACGCAAGCAAGCGAGACAGGGCAGCAGGGAAAAGGCTCCAAGGCGCCGATAATTTAGCTAATTTCGATTTACGGTGAAAATAATGGTCATTTAAAAAGTAAATAACATAAGACCTGCTCTACAGTTAGTTCAGTTAATATGCAAAGTTTCATTATCTAACTTGAAGTATTTTTTGAATACCAGCGGTTTATTGTTCGGTTTCGAGGTAACTTTGGAATTTTTTTCTATCGAGAAAATTTTATGGAATCGTGTTTTAGGATAACATAGTACTTAACATTAATCCTCAACTTTACCATATATTTATTTCAAGATTAATGCTGCAGTATTTTCGACATAACGGAGGATCATGCTAAGCCATTTGAGGTAGTATAGGCCCTTAAGGCTCCGTGAACGAAAAAACTCTCTTTTGTCAATTTCATATCTGATTGTGAGAAAACTTGAAATAATCGAAACGTTAAGTCCGTGTAACTATAATAGTACAGTTTTCATGGAGCTAAACCATTCTTGTCAGTCACAGCAGCTGTTAATTGTTTCATCATTTTTGTGCTCTCCAAAATATAGTTTATTTCGCCGTTGATTAACTTAATGAAGATATTGTATAATCATTAAATACATTTTTGATTTTATTTTAAGGATAGCTGAAGACTAATTTGTGATTTTTAAATTTCTTGATATGATTTGCTAAATAATAGGAAAAAATATATTACTGACAGGGTTTAAAAAAAAAGAAGCTTTTATTAATATTATTTTTCTGCTATATTTTGTATGGAGGTTGAAAAAAGTAGTTCAGCCACATGCAAGTAGACCATATAATGATGTTGATGATATTTTTAGTAGTTTCTTGTAGAATGATGATCAAATGTCAGTCTCGCGTAATTTTTCGGAAAATTTGTTGCGAATATTAGTGATTTACCGTGTATGCTTAATTTATTTGAAAAATCCCTTTCACTCACGTGCAAAACAAAGAACACGACTTTTCAAATCATAGATAGTATTTTAAAATTATTTTTCCCTTTCTCACAAACAATGAACAAAATTGATCAAAATCAGTCGATTTCGTGCACGGCCCCTTAAATGTCTAATGTATTTTAAATGGAGTTCACATTTCCTATCTGACTACCCCTGAGAAGAAATGGCGAAACAAACTCTTTTAAAGTCCAGACATAATCTTGGTCAGATCATGTGAGGACCATGTAGATCCGTGTCTGAAATAGTCTTTTGAGGAAAGAACCACACAATTTTGAGTGGACCTGTCCAGTCAGTGCAAGCATTTGTCAGTAACCGTGTAGCTCTAAATTGTCATCTGCCCAGCTTTTTCCCAATTATGTTGGGGTCAGCTTTTAGTCTTACCGGATGCAACTGAAGACCGAGTACAATTACTGGGTCTTCAGTTGCATCCGGTAAGACTAAAAGCTGACCCCAACATTTATCGGGTATCGTATTACCCAATGGTAATACGATACCCCTTGGTAAGACAGGTTGTCAGACTTTCGGGCAGGGCTTGTTAACGTTACCAAATAACAAAATAATAACCGTTACGTAACGTTAAATTTCAATGTTATACCTACTAACGTTACAAAAATGTAACGTTTTTTTTTTATACTTTCCCCCCACACTAGGAATTTCTCCTGTATCGTGGGTGCGTTTACAAACATTTAAACTCACATACACAAACAGCCAGACCCGGAACAACTACTTGTAGGTCATACAAATATTTGTTCCGTGCGGGAATCGAACCCGCGACACGCAGCGCAGCAGTCAATCGCTTAACCACTGCGCCAACCGTGTCGTCACTTGATAACATTACCAGTAATATAACGTTAATTACCATTAACAAAAATACGATAACTAACGATAATTTAGCCACGTTGCCGTTCTGTGGGTAAGCATCAGGCAGATTCAGGCAACATTTTGATCGGCACGGCATCAGAGAGGCGCGAGCGCGGGATCCCGCCGCGTCGCACGCCTCAGGGCCCACTACTTACGTCTTACCCGTTTAAAATAACGATAAAATTAATAGTCGGATAAATAACGTTAAATCGATTACCGTTATTTTAATCATAACGTTAACTCTGTCAATACAAGGTAACGTTATGAAAATTTACCGGTATTTAAAGCCCTGCTTTCGGTTTCCAGGTTGAAAGGTTTTTTTATTGGAAAAAAAAAAAAACATTTTTTATTCTACTATGAGTTTGCTCTTGACTTTAGTCTAGGTCTGGATGACAGAGACAAAGTCTACGATGGAGTGAGCTTACCCAGAAGAAGCCTGTTCACTCTCACTTTGAATAGATTAGGGTTGTATGCGTTCGGAAACACAGACGCAGGCAGAGAGTTCCACTCCTTTGCTGCGCGCATTATAAAAGACGTTTGAAAACGCTTAGTGCGAGTTGGTGAAATATCAACCAGGTAGGGGTGGTAACTTGTAGTGCGTCTAGATGTCCGATGGTAGAAGGGGGCCGGTGGAATGAGGTCGTGGAGTTCATGGGCACACTCTCCGAAGTACAATCTGTAGAAGACCGACAAGCAGGCAACCTTACGGCGATGAGCCAAGCTGTGAAGCTTGGCATCCACCAGTTTTACGTCGCCAATGAGCCTCTTAGCTCTGCGTTCCACCGAGTCAAGCGCAGCAAGTTGTTTAAAATGCTCTAGTGTAAAGTTGCCAACATGTCGTTTGGTCAATATTGCCTTTCAAGCGTCGATAGATAAGTACCTATATGCTATAAATATGTATGTATTTATTGTATATGTAAATGGTACACTACTGCGACGACCAGGGCCCAAGTCTGCTATTTTTATAAATTCGTCACGATCCCATTGTCATTTTGCTAAAAGATCGTAATCTGCTAAATTCATAATGGTCGATCATTGGTCCGTCAATAGTCTCGTAATAGAATTGTATTACAATGGCATTTTGAACATTTATTCATGCCAGATTTCATTTATATATATTTTTACATATTATTTATTAGTGTTATAAGCAATCTGAAGTAGTAGGAAGTTGGAAGTTTAGTAGGAAGTTTCATTTGTCATTATGTACGAGATTACCAATTCTTTCAATGGAGTGTCAGTGGCTGACCATTGGAAAGTCATAATGACGCCATTATATTAGTAGATTACCAAACTTGTCAAAATCAACAATTATGAAATCAATGATAGACCATTCTGACACTATTGTAATAGCAGACTTGAGGCCCTGCAGAATTGTCTCTCCTTCTACTTTTAATCCATCCAAAGGTTGTCTGTAAAAGCTCGCTTTTAGCGATAAGCCCGCCCATTGTGTCACCCTATGTAACATTGCTACATTTATATCTGTATGTTTTATGGTGTACATAATAAAGAGTATTCTATCTATCTATCTAAATACGAAATTCTGCAATCCTATTGAATGAAATGTGAATGGTTCATCCTTTCAATGTGGACTTTAGCAAAGGTCCCTCGTTACTAATTGGAGTTAGCTTTTACCTTCCTATTCAGGTTTCCAACTCATTGAATTGATTGGAAATCTTTCAAGAGTAGAGGAAATGCTGTTTGTTGTGTACACAATGGTATCCATTTTTAAATCGGAAGCCAGTCTGATAATCTCTGATAATCTGGAAGAAATTTCTTAAGAAATAAGCAGTACCTTTGTACTGAAATTATAATTATGTCGTATCTCTATGTATTTTACTGTGTGTACATAAATAATAAAATAAATAAATAAATAAATAATTATCGTTTTTTTTGACGTGACAACGTCTAATAAATCGATGAATGATGAATCGCCGGCTGCATGCACGAAAATGTCTCGTTACGCTCATTTTCCCATTACGCTCATTGTCCCATTACGCTCATTGTCCCATTACGCTCATTGTCCCATTACGCTCATTGTCCCATTACGCTCATTGTACGCTTGCGCCGCATCAATGTTTTGTTATGACGTTGTCATGTTAAACTAACGTCCGTAAACCAACTTTACAGACAACCAATTTTTTTTTGTCAGAAGCTTTTATTTGTAAAATACTGTCATTCAGATAAACTTTTACCATTTCAACTTGACCACAGATTAATACAGATGGGACACTCCGCAAAATCATTTAAATAAAAAGCGACTCTTGCTACGATACAATAAAGTGCTATTTAGATCGCACAACGCTTATTACCTACAGTTATATTCAAGTAAAAATTGCCTCTCTTTCTATCGCGTAACTCTTATACCGGTGCGGTGTTGGCGGCGCGCGGCAGTCCTACTGAATTGGCCCAGTGAGATGGGCTTGCCGCGCACTTGTAGCTTCATACCTAAACTGCGGTTGTCCGATCTGTATTAATCTGTGACTAGACTTAAAGTAGAATATTTTGTTAAAATGTCGGGATACTTATATGTGATGAATATAAATGTGGATGGATGGAGAGGGAGAGGAAGGCCAAAAAAAGATGGATGGATTGTGTGAAGAATGATATGAAAGAGAAGGGAGTGAATGATAGAGTGACGGTTGACAGGGGGGAATGGAAAAAGAAAACGTGTTGCGCCGACCCCAATTAACATGGCACAAGGGCAAGAAGATGCAGAGATGTTGATGTCGGGATACATAAAAAACATTTACAAAGTTGACAGCCGTGTCAAGTTAATTTGTAAACTGTGGTGCTACATCGCGGCTACGCCGTAGCCAAACCGTAACACGTAGCACATCGGCTACGAATAGAAACGATCGTTTATTGGAAAGCTTTGACGACTGGGATGTTCGATTGTTTACCGAACAATCAAACATCCCAGTCGTCAAAGCTTTGATAGACTTTTTTTTTAATGCTTTCTTTTGTGTTCTTTTCCAAGTAGACACTAAAAAGATGATTACTCAATTTATTTAATGGAACAATGATAAAAAGTTTTGTACAGAAACCATACTTTTTAATGCTTGTCTGAAACCAAACTTGTAAGTAATTTCAAGTCATAAAAAGAAGATATTTATATCTTATATATAAAATTCTCGTGTCACAATGTAAGTTACCATACTCCTCCGAAACGGCTTGACCGATTTTTATGAAATTTTATATGCATACTAGCTTTTGCCCGCAGCTTCGCCCGCGTGGTGTCGGTTATCGCGTAAAAAAGTAGCCTATGTCCATCCCCATATCCCAGGCTATATCTCTGCCTGCCTGCCTGTAAATTTCATGACGATCGGTTCAGCAGTTTAGGCGTGAAAACGTAACTTACAGACAGACAGAGTTACTTTCACATTTATAATATTAGTCTGGATTCAGTAGGTCTGAGAATCGGCTACTATCTATTTTATTTTTATTTTTAGGTAGGTAGGTAGGGTAGGGTAGGGTAGGTAGGTAGGTAGGTAGGTAGGTAGGTAGGTAGGTAGGGCAGTGTAGGGTAGGGTAGGTAGGTAGGTAGGTAGGGTAGGGTAGGGTAAGGTAGGTAGGTAGAGTAGGGTAGGGTAAGGTAGTTAGGTAGGTAGGTAGGGTAGGGTAGGGTAGAGTAGAGTAGTGGAGTTTATACTGCTTTTGACAGAACGAAGTCTATCGGGTCAGCTAGTTATTTATACTATTAATTATTTGTTTTCATGTGATTTTAATAAAGAACATGAGATGTTCTTATTTACTTTCCGAGGTAACTTATCTTGCAGATAAACACAAAAAGTCAGTTCATGTTTAAATGCATCTTATAGATTATGCTGAGTGCCTTTTTTTTTGAGGATGGGAAATCATCAAATGACCCCTCCCGCTCTAGGTGGAGCGGAAGGGAGTGTCAGACTCTTACTGACTAAAACCCACCCGTGTTCCTTCCTTGCCTTTTTTGTTCCGGGGCAGCGGTACCACTTTCGCACAATCCCACTGACCCGGCAGGCTTGGGTCCTAATGGGCCCCCTCGTCGTTGCTGACATCTCTTTGAGGCACGCGTGGAACACGTACGCGCCGTCCGGCACGGGCCTGGTCCTGATCGGACGGTAAACTACCCATTACTCACCGCCCGCAGGATGCTGAGTGCCCGTCTATACACTGTTAAACCTTTCATCTTATCGTCATTGGCACAAATAACAGTGCAGACCAAATTTCGATGTTATCAGATCTTAAAATCTCAGGAGATCACACTCAATGAAACGTGTGAATCAACTTTTATTTACTGCACTTGATTGAGTTGTGAAAAGCGCAACAGACGACGAAATGAAATTATAAACTTCTTCGTTCATATTTGTGGAAAGTTCAGAACAGTCTAGATTGTTTTGTAGTAAGGGGTGACAGATTGAGAAAATGTTATAAAAACGTTGCTTTTAAAGAATAGAATAAATGATAAATGATTTTATTTCTGCAAGTTGGTTTATACAAACACTTTTACACGTCAATTATATTTAAAAGACCGGCGAAGTGCGTGTCGGTCCACGCACGAGAAGGTTTCCGTAGTTGGGATGAATTAATTCAAAGAACAAACTTATCATAGTTGAAAAACTTTTTCTCCCATACATTTTGTATTTTTTATTATTTATATATATTTATTACTACCGTGTGATGCCGAACGTAAAGGATTGCACCACCCCATTTCCTCCCGTGGTGTCGTAAAAGGCGACTAAGGGACTTACTAGAGAATGGGCAGCAGCGTTCTTTAAGCATTTTAATACCATACTGCGATCGCCAACCCGCCTGCCAAGCGTGGCGATTATGGCAAACCCCTCCAATTGGGGGAGGCCTATGATCAGCAGTGGACGTCTTTCGGCTGAAATAATGATGATGATGATGACGATATTTATTAATAGCTTTTGCCCGCGGCTCCGCCTGCGTGGATGTCGATTATAGCGGAAATCTCGGAGCCTATGTCCTTCTCCATATCCCAGGCTATAACTCTGCCAAATTTTATGACGATCGGTTCAGCGGTTTAGGCGTGAAAACGTAACATACAGACAGAGTTATATTCATAATAATATTGGTAAGGATTTTCAACTGCTTTAACTAGCTGTGATAGTTTTCCTTTTTTACTTCGTTGTATAAACTTCTGCTGTGAATTGTTTCAAATATCCAAATACAACCGTTAAGTGGCGGGGGGAGGGGGGGGGGGCTTGGCTCTAACAAATTTAGTACTTTAAAGCTTATTATTACGCGAACGGATCCCTGAATCCAAAAATGGTTCTAGCAAACTCGCAATATTTTTGAACGGCCTATCCAACGATATCCCACACTATGGAATCGACGAAAAAAAAAAATATCATCCCCACTTTATGTGTACGGGAGGTAACAGTAAAGCGTAATTAATATGTATACCGATGCCAAATTACAGCTGCAGAGTCTTTGAGCTAAGCAACAGACAGATAGACGGACATGGTGAAACTATAATGTTCCTTGTTAACTACGGAACCATAAAAACGAGATAAGGTCGGCTTTTCCTATCTGACTAGTCTGAGAAGAAAGCCCGAAACAAACTCAGAGGTCATAGTCACTTTTAAAATCCAGACATAATCTTGGTCAGATTATGTGGAATCAGGTTTGCCACAATAGAATCATAGAATTGAATCATATAAGCATACCCTAGCCGGGTATTGCCCCCTAAGATACAGGCCTAGCCTAGTTTAGGGGACAGGGTTGAACCTATTGTACTTATCTACCGAATGCTTTAGTAAGATCTTTAATCTGTATACAGTGCAATGTACTTGAACTTTGTGGTAATAAACAATTTATTATTATTATTCGTAGAGCCGAGTTGCCGATGGTTGTTTAAAAGAACTAAATAAATAATTAGAAATGTAATACGGGGTAGCAACGTTTCATTGTAAATTCCTCATCAAATTCATGAACGAATCCAAACACGATAGCATTTGAAACACAATAATTTCTCTACAATCATTTTGTATGGATATTCGAAATATTCTTCCACCTCCGCTGTTACATACCATCCTAGTACTAAAATGTGAGATTGTAGGTACGACGATGCCATAATGTGGGCTTTGAATTTTATGACGTCATAAAATTCCAGAACATTCGACCGTTTGTTATTACATCGTGAACGAAGACTAACGAACGAACCGGACGGTGGAAACTTTAGAAAATATTGATTTTGGTGAAATTAGTAAAGGAACTTGTGAATAACTTTGTTTTGTGTGTATAACTGCTGCGCAGTCTACTTCCAGCTCGATCGCAGAGCACGGAATCGCCGTGACGGTTGCTTTTAGAGCCGATTGTACTAATAAAACAGAGCGCTTATTTCTGCCACGGACCGCTATTCAAAGTCGTCAGTTTCTAATTTTGAAACTGCGTCAATGGGCGCCCGCGACAGGCACTCGTCGCGTGTGTACGCGCATGGACAACTAATTACCAGTAGTTTAGTTTTAACGGTGTGCATGTACAGTCGTGTCGATGAAGAACTTAGCAAAATACGACATGAAAAAAAAAAAAGACTTGGTGACGTCGTCCCTGTCCATCGTGGAGGCACGCGCGGGTCACCGCAACGGAGCACTTTTGTATGGAACCGCGCAGGCGTCCGATTCACGCAATTTCAGCCCCCAAAGCCTATTCACACGACGCGTCGTGGCGCCGCACCGCAAATATTTTAAATAAATAAACAAATAGATAAACAAGTGCGTGCCCTTTCTTCTGCGGCACAAACAACTGAGCGGTGCCGCTCCAGCGTCGCAACGCGTTCATCCCTCCCCGTCTTGTCTCGAGGCTTGCAAATCCGGTATACGTCCGTGCAACATCGGAATGCACCGTGTGGCATACTCGTACCATGGATATTTGTACGAGTATGTAGGACACCGCAGCTACACCGGACAAGGCTTGGTGTTTCCATGCGTGTTAAAGCTTGGATAGTAGGGAAAGTTTTGAATCCGGCCCTAGCAGCGGCCGCCGACGCGCTCTCTGCTCTGTGGGCTCGATTTTTGACAACTAAAAACATAACAGTCACTTGTATCATCATCATCATCATCATCAGTTCAGTCGAAAGACGTCCACTGCTGGACATATTTCTCCCCTAAGCACCGCCGCTTTGACTGGTTCTGTGCTTCCCGCATCCAACGGAACCCTGCGGCGTTCACAAGGTCATCGATCCAGCTTATGGGAGGCCTTCCAAAGCTACGTCTTCCGGTACGCGGTCGCTACTCCAGAACCTTTCGGCCCCATCGGCTATCTGTTCTGCAAGCAATGTGTCCTACGAACTGCCACTTAAGTCACTTGTATACTTGCTGAATATTTCCTTATCTACTGCCAACCCTAAGTCTATAACAAAGTAGCGAAACTCGGTTGTTATTGAACCACGGAAAAGTAAAAAGGGGTGGGGATAACGAAGGAACATGAAAATTTATAGACACCTAAACTTGCAATAAATTCGACTAACTTCGGCAATGAGTTTGTTTTCAGTTTGCAGTTATTTCTGTCGCTGTGTACTTTATCTGCTTTTGTAAGAGGTGTGACCCCTCACACCTCTTGTGGCTAAGTAATAACAGCCGCACGGGTCGATCAGGTTAAGCTACGCTTACTGCGGTTGGCCCGTGGAAGGGTGACCATCTTAATATACCAAGACACTTCCGTGCCTCGGAAAGCACGTCAGCCTTTAGGTAAGCCGTTCGAGGATCTTTGACAGTCGTTACGGGTCGTCAGAAGCTCGAAAGTCTGACAACCAGTCTTACCAAGGGGAGAAAATATAGAGGATAAAATATATAGTATTACCCAGTAGCTCGATTGTGGAGATCAGATAGGCAGTCACTCCATGTACGAGTAAAATACTGATATTCAGCTGCGTCCGGTGAGACTGGAAACCTACCCCAACATAGTCGGGAAAAAGACTAGGCAGATGATGTTTGTAAGTGATGTGGATAAAGTGGTTTATTTGGAACTATAGTTGGTAAAAAAGATCTCATATGTGACGCTAGATAAAAATATTAAAGATTTCAAATCTGAACTGGTACCAACTTTAAGATTAAAACTGACAAGATGCATTGAACATCCAGCACCCCAATTGCGTAACACTCTTTCAGTCACGATCCGAATGATAATGAAGGAAATTCCAAATACACTGCTTCATATGTTTGGAAAATTCGTCTGCTTAGCAACGTAAGTTCTAACTAATATTATAAATGAGAAAGCTTTCGGCCCAAATGATGATGATAAAACATAACGGGTGAAATGTGGGTGTACTATAGGTACACTTCTGCCATACCCTTCGGGGAAACAAGGCGTGATGATTTTATGTTTTATGTATGCGTGTTGCGTAAGATTTATACAACCAGACTCAGTTACTTTCATCCCCAATCCGTCTGCCAATCGTGTAGATTATATCCTTATCCCCAGAATCCGTCCTTTCAAAACACATCAAAAAAGGTCCCACATTCAACAATACAGGTTAAGTTTTTAACCCGTGCGAAATTTTTTTTGGTGGTTTAGTATCAATAATTATCGGTTTAGGAACACATTTACATTATTTGTTCAATACTGTTTTTTTTTTGGTCCACTTGACATCAGCAAAATATGGATACAATCTATTCGTAATAATATCAATGAGCGAGCGCACAGTTGATAGGTACCTACTACTGCGTTCTGCTTCACTAACCGCGCCGCTGCACCACCGCCACCGGCGCGTTGCGCGACGAGTATCCATTATACCAGTTTCAAAATAAACATCTTTCGTTAACGATAACTTATTTTTTTTGTACCAAGACATATCAAAATAAGAAATAGGTGTATAATAAAACACGTTTAGGTTTAATTTGTTAAAATTTGCGCACTGATTATTATTTTTTCCTGTATACGTACCTAAAAACAGCTGCCAAAAGTAAACAAACAAAACGTACCCTTGACATTTGCAGGACCCAACCATCCAATGAAGACCCATAATAATTTATGCGAGTACCCATTAAGAAGCAATTTATTTGTACGTGGGGAGCAGGGCGGTCCGACTTAAAGTGGACGGTAAGTGGCACTGCCGTTTGCTAATTCGATTGTGGTCTGGACGCTTCGGAATCATGTTTGCGTGGTACATTTAGTTAATAACTTAACTAATATTATGGACTGGTATCTTGGGGAGCTGTTTATTGGGGTCTATCTAGACAAGAACTCCTTTCTTTTACAGTGATAAAGTAATCTTATACACCGTGGTATTTGAATCGTCTTACAACGACAGCCCACTTCATGTATCCAATGACTGCTAATCATTCACAAAAAAAAAAAAAAAAAAACAGGGCAGCCATTGGGGACTGCCCTGTACACAATATATATACACAGTATACATATAGCTCATGAAAAGCGTTCGGTGAAGATCGCGAACCCATAAGTTTTCCCAATCTATACATATCAGAACAAGATTAAATTTGAATTTGAATTAGAATTTGACACATTACAATCTATACATAATTATCAGAACAAGATTAAATTTGAATTTGAATTTGACACATTACAATCTATACATATCAGAAAAAGATACCAAATGACATGTGTATCACTCATACTCTCAGTTTTTTTCGTTGTAGTTATCTATTCACGTAAAAATGACCATTGAGGCGCTTATATATCAAATACTATAAGGTAGTTTTTTGCATATAATGTTTGCACAAGTTATCGTTTTACTTTGATGCGTAAATGTATGTACTTACGTAACTTTATGTATTTTATATCCTTTGAGCCGATGATCCAAATGAAACATATCAATGTTTCGTATCATTTCAGTGATCCAGGTGCAAATTAAGTTTACGAGAAAATTCGCAATTTCGAGAAAATCTCAGGATTTTTCAATGGAAATCAGGTTTTTTCTCCGGATTTTTTAATTTTCTATCTGGTAACCCTACTTGCAAGTCGCCTTTTGGCTGTATTAAATCGGCACCAGTACCCTTATGGTGTAACACACAATCAGATTTTAAAGCAGATTACTAATCCATTGCTTCATATGTTCGAACTATAATGTCCGCTCAATAACATAAATAACGCAATTAATGTTGTTGCACAGATTATATTATTATGCCAGCGTCGCAAGAGTTGTTCAGTCGTTACCGACGGCATGGAATGTTGCCATTTTAAATATTATATTTATTTAAACTTTTAGAAGTATTGTATTTATTTTATTTCTTATTTTGTTATTTTTGTCTCATTATTTATGCTGCACCGGGTGACGTCATCACGTCAGCGTCGGCTGTAGTTAAAAACCAGCGCTGGGGCTCTTCCTCGCTTAGCGTTGCAGCATTATGCTGAGCTATGGCCGTTTTGCGTGGATGTGGTGCATATTTTTCCCCAACTTGTCATTCCACCGGTAGAAGGGTCTACCATTGGACATCTAGACGCACTGAAAGTTACCACCCCTACCTAGTTGATATTCCACCAACTCGAACTAAGCGTTTTCAAACGTCTTTTATAATGCGCACAGCAAAGGAGTGGAACTCTCTGCCTGCGTCTGTGTTTCCGAACGCATACTCGTACAACCCTAATCTATTCAAAGTGAGAGTAAACAGGCTTCTTCTGGGTAAGCTCACTCCATCGTCGACTTTGTCTCTGTCACCTCTGACCTAGACTAGAGTCAAGAGCAAACCCATCGTAAAATATAAAAAAAAAACTTGTTTGTGTTCTTTTTCTGCGTCATGTAAAACCGATTATTTCATTTTGACAGAATTTGTTACGCAATTAGGCCTTAGGTTCTCAGCTGCTTGTTAGCCACCCAATAACATAAACATGACTTTCGAATTTGACTTCCATCCGTCTTCCAACTCCATCTATGTCAACACACTCTAAAACTAATACCAAAACCAATGACTTTCAAGTTTCTATCCTTTCCAAAGATTAATAACGTTTCAAACTAATATTTAATGGTACCACTCACTAAGTGACCAAACTGCGGCAAGTAAACAGAGCAGTGAATTTAACTTAACTTTATGGCTGGTTCACATTATTCCAGTCACCAGATCCTATAAATTCAATCCACTGGACTGGACTGGATGTCGTCATCTAAACTCATCTTCTACCCATGTTACTTAGTATTTCGTGAGGAAAGTTTTGAGTATGAATGTAGATGGCCATAAGAGTAGGGAATGACCAAAGAAACGATGGATGAATGAACTGTGTGAAAAATAAAGACTATGCCCATACATTCCACAACTTTCCTTGACAAATCCTTTACCTCCTTACTAATAAACGTTGTATAGCGTCTGTATAGTTACACAACGCTTTGTCTTCTTCTTTCGAAAGTCAAATTACTGACGAGTGAAAGAGAGAAATCGGTGTGTAACTATACAGACGCTATACAACGTTTATTAGTAAGGAGGTTACTGTTCAGGACCTCAAGTCTGCTATTACAATAGTGTCAGAATGGTCTCTTCATTGTGAGTTTTTGACAGATTTGCCATACAAACACTGTCAAATACTCACAATGAAGAGACCATTCTGACACTATTGTAATAGCAGACTTGAGGCCCTGGCCGCTCGTTTGTGAAATGCAATGCCAGATCCAATTCGTTCAATTTGAAACGTTGAAAGACTCGTGAAGGAACATTACTTGTCGTTGTGATTTTGTTCTCGCTGTTATTTGTCTTCATTTATTTTCGTTGCTTTTACAGTTAGTATGTATTTATCATGTATCTATTATATAGTATAAATATTGTACTTATATATTTTTTATTTGCACCAATGACAACCCCATTATACATATGTCCAGAAAATCACTGTCTATGCCAAGGTTTTCTGGAAGAGATCGCAGTAATAATATGACCGCCCATTGCATATTTTCTGTAGTGAAATAACGGAGCTTATTCTACGTTTATATCGAAATAACGAACAGGTGATAACCGCTATTTTTCTAATGAATATGATAAATGGAATAAGGACTAAAAAAAAAAAAACGCGAGTTTTGTCATTACCACCAGTACCGTGAACTGAATCCAGTCAGACGACTGGATTCAGTTGAACTAAAACACTGCCCGGTAGTGGAATTAAAACACTGTTCAGAGTATTCCAGCTGCTATCTGACACTGGACTGGAATACTACTATGGCTTAATGTAAACGGCCACTAACTTAACGATAACTTGGACCGTAAATGGATGTCCCCTGTTCATGTAATGCGCTTCTATTGTAACTTAGCGTGAACTGACAAAGTTATTATTGTTGTGTCATTGTTTAGGCTATTTGCAGAGTGGCCAACAGTTGTGAGCAACTTTTAAGGTACACACGGCTACACATCAAGCTTATACATTTCTAGCATAAGCTGATCTCGCATTGTGTAGAATTTCCGTATAATGAGAGGTCAGCTTATTCTGAAATTGTATAGCTTGTTATGTAGCCGTGTGTACCTACTAAGAAAATGGCATGTCAAAAAAAATAAGTTTTGATATTTTTGTTTGCTTTTCTCAGTAGATATCATAATAACTGCTATTGATTAGCAATGTTTTGGATTTTTCTAATTGCATACATGTCTATGGTGAGAAAACATGCTACATCTACCAACCCGCACTGGGCCAGCGTGGTGGAATATGGCCCACTTCCTCTCGAAGAGAGGAAGTCTGTGTTCCAGCAGTAGAATGTCATAGACTGATTATGCTAAGTCGATCAGGTTAAGCTACGCTTGCCATGGTTGGTCCGTGGATGGGTGACCATCTTTACATACCAAGACCTCTCCGTGCGTCGGAAAGCACGTTAAGCCGTTGGTCCCGGCTGTTATTCGTGGGTCTTTGACAGTCGTTACGAGTCGTCAGAAGCTCGAAAGTCTGACAACCAGTCTTACCAAGGGGTATCGTATTACCCAGTAGCTCGGTTGTGGAGTTCAGATAGGCAGTCATTCCATGTAAAATACTGGTATTCAGCTTCATCCGGTTAGACTGGAATCTGACCCCAACATAGTTGACAGCCGGGACCAACGGCTTAGCATTACTTTACGTGCTTTCCGAGGCACGGAGGAGTAAAGATCTCGGTATGTAAAGATGGTCACCCATCCACGGACTAACCTCGCAAGCGTAGCTTAACCTGATTGATCAATCCGTGCGGCCACTATTACTTAACCACGAGCTTGTGTAATGTTAGTATGAATGGATAATAATAGAAACAGCAAGAACAGAGTAAGTACGGATAAACGACTGACTATGAAAGGATCTGAAATAACATTGTTACAAAAATAATTATAACGATATTTTTCTCCCGAAACCAAACAAAGAGGCGTATCTCAATGAAAAAACCGGCCAAGTGCGTGTCGGACCATGTACAATGAAGGGCTCCGTAGTTGAGATGAATTTATTCCATTGCAAGAACAAACTTCAACAACAGTGTAGTTGAAAAACATGTTCTCCCTGCACACATTCCAACTGCAATTGTAAGTTTGTATGCACAATATTGAGTGATTTAGCATGTTATTTTAAGACCCAAGACTTCTTATAGGTATTTCTGTAATCTGTAAGTATAATAAAAATAAACAGAGCTATTCTCTGTAATTTTTTTTGTTCAAAATTTTTGGCTTAGCAGTTTCGGAGACAGGGGGGGAGGAAACTATATATTAAAAATAATGGAAAAAAAAAAACTTCAATTCCCATATAAAGTCGTTTCATAATTATGATATGTCACACAGTCATAGAAATATAAAAAACAGGAGAAGTGGCATGGAGGCGTGTCTGTGTCCGCTCGCAATGACCAAAATGCTCGCAAAATAGGCAAATGGCGGTCTCCGCGAACTAGTGCGCTTTTGACCGTGATCGTGACAAATTATAAGACTGCCGTGTTGTTCAGTGATTTCTTGCAAAAACCGAAGCTAAAACAAAATGTTTGTAAATCATGGAATCACTTACCATAAGTTAGTACAAGTATTTAACTATATTTGTCTTTAAAATCATGAAAAACAACAAGTAGTAAAATATTTCTCTCTTTTACTACGTTATTTTTGTTTTCATACATAACAGCGACTGTATTATTTTTGCAATAAATACATTGCTTCTTAACCACTACGTAAGTATGACGCTAAGTGACTGGACAACGCAATGAAAAAATCACAAAACGATATTTTCTGTATGCGCTTGCGTCGCGTAGTACAGCCGCTGTGCCTTGCCGCGAGCTAATGATGTGCTTGTGCAGATCTACTAACGTAGGCTATCGACAATAATGTCGATTGTCTAATGAATATATTGCTACAGTCAAAACCGTTTATAATGACTTCGAAGGGACCATTGGACTACGGTTGTTATAGCTGATAGACGTTATAACCAAACACTATGTTAAATAAACAGAAATACTGGGACCTCAAAATATAGCCGTACGTCGTTTTAAGCGAAGGCGTTATAAACGGTTTTGAATGTATTATAGTTTATTCTTCAATTTTTCAACCGTTTTAACCCGGTTGGAAGACTTAAGTGAAATAATGTTTATCACACATCTGTATTTTCTCATTTATTGATTATTTTTTTATTTACTTGATAATATTTTGTTTTTAGCAAAATATTGTTTATTTATATTATATTACTATTTGTATACCGTTTATTATTTACTTTATTTTTAGGTCCCCCACAAAAGTTTTAATTCAATAATAAATGGAAGAATCGATAACTTTTCGATTTAGTCAATCATTAGCGTGTATGTAAAATAAATGGCTTTTGCACAGCACAACGATAGAGCCCGATGTTTTCGTGCGAGTGAGTTGTACGGTGCTTGGTAAATGCGCGTTGTGTATGATGCGATAAGGTTTATAATTGATTGTGTAGTAAGTTACGATTTATGAATTGCGAGTGTGTGCGCGACTTCGTATCTATTGCTTTTACTGAACTGCATGTGTAGTTGTGGCGAGTGGAAGGGATAGACTGGAGACATGGGGTTTCTTACATTTTTTGCTGCTGGGCATATCTCCTTATCCATACTAATATTATAAATGTGAAAGTAACTCTCTCTGTCTGTCTGTATGTTACCTTTTCACGCCTAAACCGCTGAACCGATCGCCATGAAATTTGGCAGAGATATAGCCTGGGATATGGAGACGGACATAGGCTACTTTTTTACGCGATAACCGACATCCACGCGGGCGGAGCCGCGGGCAAAAGCTAGTTTCTTATATCTATGCACACAGTACTTACAGTTTGCATTTTTTTTTCTTCAACTATCAATTTTTTCTTCTACAAGTGAACACCTTATTCAAATTCATATGCGTACCAAATTTCAACTTAATCGGTTCATCAGATTCGGAGCAAATTGACTGTGACAGACGGACAGACAGACACACGAGTGATCCTAGAAGGGTTCCGTTTTTTCATTCGGACGTACGGAACCCTAAAAAGCGTCACTGAAACATGATATACATCAAACCGTCGCGTCTGATCTACGTCTAGACTAAACAACTATTAGTCTAGACAGAAAAAGTTCTTTTCTATGGAAATAGTCAAAGCGGAGGGAATGGTACCTACATTACTACATGTTTTTTATATACAGTCGAACAAGTCATATAATATACAGGCAGCTAAATTCCAACTTCTTTAAACAATGTTGTGTGTAGGGAATGCAATCACTAGTCGACATCCTCGCGTGCTAAGTTTGGTGTCGAGATTGGCCATTCGAAATCTCGCTCGACAATATGACGAGATCACGTTACCGAGATTTTCGAGAACGCATAATTCGAATATGCTTAATCGACATTCAGCCGAAAGACGCCCACTGCTGGACATAGGCCTCCCCAAAGCACCGTCATTTCGACCGGTTCTGTGCTTTCCGCATCCAGCGGATACCTGCGGCTTTCACAAGGTCATCGGTCCACCTTGTCGGAGGCCTTCCAACGCTAAGTCATCCAGTACGCGGTCGCCAATCCAGAACCTTTCAGCCCCATCGGCCATCTGTTCTGCGAGCAATGTGCCCTGCCCACTGCCACTTAAGTTTGGCAATTCTTCGGGCTATGTCGATTACCTTGATTCTCCTGCGGATCTCTTCATTTCTGATTCGATCACGTAGGGAAACTCCAAGCATATCCCTCTCCGTTGCCCTTTGGGTGTCTTTTAGCCTTCTAATAAGGCCCATTGTGAGCGACCACGTTTCAGTGCTATAGGTCAGCACTGGTCAACTATATTTGACCAGAGTAAAAATTATTAAACTTAAGTAAAATGAAAACTACACCTACTTATGGTAGTCATGTTATATTTTGTAAAAAAAAAAAAAATAGAATCTTGAAAGAAATAATTCCACGTTTATTAAAGAGTGCGTACAACGGTCCACTAGTGCCTAGATTTTTTCTGACGAAATCTACCTAAAATAAAAAATGCAATGTAAGTCTATTTGACAAAATACCAAATCAAAATGTAGAAGTTATATATGATTGGAAAGAACTTCTCAAGAGCAATCCAGTGATGCACATAAAACGCCTTAAGACAGAGTGAAGCAGTGCCAGGAACGTAAAAGAATGAAGACATCCGAGCGGATCGACGACGGCGCCCGTACATCTACAGAAGTACGTACGTTAAAACACACGGCCGTGTCTACGACACAGCCAAACCCCATTTCTTTTCATGAAAAAAAAAAAAAAAAAAAATCCATACCGACCAATTGAAAGCTGTTTATTGCTGAATAGGAAAAGCGTTTAGTAGCCATGTTTGTTGACGGCCTAACGTGACTTGGCTGAACACATGAAATGAAAAGCCATATGGAAATAATTTGAGAATTATTATGCCCATATTTGGGTATTGGTGGTTAAAAGATATTTCAAAAATGGGCGAAAGTACACTCCCGGACTCCTAAATCGAGCCACCGTGCAATTGTGTGATTTAAATGGTTATAACATCAAAATAATGATGAGTTAAAAAATCAAAGATCTCATGCATTACACGACCTTTGAGGTACATTAAGTCCACTCACATATTCCGACATTCTTTCCTTTAAAATTATGTTCATTGTCATGAATTATAGACAAATAGACGTCGTTCAAAATGTCCAATTCCTCGTTTTGAAAAGGCCAAAACAGTGTTACCATTTCTCTTTTATAATTCAACTCATTGCTACGTTCAAAATTAACCCATTGAATAATCTTACTGTTCTTTCTTTTACGATAAGACACGCGTACATCGTTTGACTCTCTCACAACACCGTCCACATAATTGACATCTTCCTCTTCGTCATTTTCATCCAATAATTCTTCATCACCCCTTAATATTTTGTCATTTATAACTTACGTTTTACTCGCTCATAATCAGCAACAAATCGTGCCAGCGTGACATCATTCAACTCACTCGCCCGTTCCTCGCAACACTCTATTATATTTTTCTTCCACACGTTCGTGGAAGCGGCATCCACTAAATCCTTATCCGTCTGCTTCCGCGTCTTCTTGCATTTGAACTTGGGTGCTGCGTGGGAATGAAGAAAACTTGTTTAGACGCCTCGCTCATTGGCAACCGCAGAAGAAACCATTGTACACACAATTATGATATCCTAACCTAACTAAAACTAAATATAAAAAAAAAAAAAAAAACTAAAGTATGGCGTCGAAAAATTCCTCCGCATCGCTGTGTCGACTAGTGCTGTACCACCAAAAACTGGCGGCATTGCCACGTTGTATGGCAATCCTTAGCCTCTGGCCCAGGTTAAAGCCAGCCCTTGGGTCACGGGAACTGTCAACCAGCCGTTTGGAGATTTCGTTATACAAACCATGAGCACTAGAACCCTACGGCCCGAGGGTTTCAACCCCAAACGGATAATAAATATAATTACCAATAAGGTTATTGTACTTTCGCCGCTTGAGGTTTTCATCAGCCGCAGCAGCATCGCCAGCATAGCACGACGAGCCAGGAAGATGGGATGGCGCAAGAGTATCGATACACGTTGCGTCCCACACTTAAGACCTACCCATTTTCCATGAAAAAAAAAAAAAAAAACCGTCCGGTTTGTTGCCATTATCGCGTGCCAAGCCATTGGGTTCTAATACAGCTGGAACGCCGACAGCAACAAGGGCTCGTCGGATGATATCATTAATGTTTGCGTGCCGCGCTAAGCGACCCGCACTTCGGCTGCAAGACAGGCCATGGTGTCCGAGGCTGTTGACAACTTCGCCACAGTGACAGCTATGAGGAGAACAACAAGGAGCGTTTAGTCGCAGGGAAGTAGCTAGGCGAAAGGTAGTGCGTTCCCGTGGGTTATTTTTCATCCCGATAGTGTATTCCCGAGGGTTATTTTCTTCCCGATAGTCTGTTCCCAACAGTTCATTTTTATCCCGATAGCGCTTTCCCGTGGGTTCGTTTTCATCCCGAGAGTGTGTTACCGTGGATTCATTTTCATCCCGATAGTGTGATCCCGTGGATTCATTTTCATCCCGATAGTGGGATCCCGAGGGTTCATTTTTATTCTAATAATGTGATCCCGTGGGTTCATTTTCATCCCAATAGTGTGTTCCCGAAGGTTCATTTGTATCCCGATAGTGAGTTCCCGAAGGTTCATTTTCATCCCGATAGTGTGTACCGTGGGTTCTTTAGTGTATTCCCGAGGATTCAATTTCATCCCGATAGTGATTTCTCATGGGTAATTTTTCATCCCGATAGTGTATTTCCTTGGATTCCTTTTCATTCCGATAGTGTGTTACCGTGGATTCATTTTCATCCCGATAATGCGTTCCCGCAGGTTCATTTTCATCCCGATAGTGTGTGTTAATTTACTTGACATTCGCTACCAAAAAAAATCTAGTCCAGATTACAGGAACCTCTTTCAGCGTAGGTATTACAAAACCAGTGGCACGGAACAGCGGTTAGATTTACGACTTACCACTTGAGAACAGAACTACCCTCGTTATTTATAACCTTTTTAATGCCCCGACGTACTATCCATTGTAAGATATCAAAACAATTGAAGTCAGGGGCCCAAGTCTGCTATTTTTATAAATTCGTCACTCAAACACGATCCAATTGTCATTTTGCTAAAAGTTCGTAATCTACTAAATTCATAATGGTCGATCATTGGTCGGTCAATGGTCTCGCAATAGAATTGTATTACAATGGCATTTTGAACATTTATTCATGCCAGATTTCATTTATATATATTTTTACATATTATTTATTAGTGTTATAAGCAATCTGAAGTAGTAGGAAGTTGGAAGTTTAGTAGGAAGTTTAATTTGTCATTATGTACGAGATTACCAATTCTTTCAATGGAGTGTCAGTGGCTGACCATTGGAAAGTTATAATGACGCCATTATATCAGTAGATTACCAAACGTGTCAAAATCAACAATTATGAGATCAATGATAGACCATTCTGACACTATTGTAATAGCAGACTTGAGGCCCAGATCTTGTGAGAATCTTTAAAGTTAAAAAGTCTCAACAAAACAATTTGGGTCGATGCGTAGAGTCGAAGCGCAGCGAAACGACAATCTAAAAGGTAACCCTTATCTTTACAACGTAACACATTTCTGTCGAGATTAAAAAAAAAAAGATACGCGAACTAACGCCCATTCTATGGAAAACGCGCGTCTGCGAGCGATTAGCGCTTATAGGCGATACATGTGCATTACTTGTACATACATTGTAGAAAATGATGAACTTTCTACGTCATAAAATTGTTTAAACAATACAGGGATATCCATAATATAAATACTAGGAAGAAACACATGTATGTTGTACCTAAAACTCGGCTCAAGAAAATAGGTGGTTCGTTCAGATGTCAATGTATACGCTTTTATAATAAACTTCCAAGCCACGTTCAAGATCTAAGCATTAATAAATTCAAATCATTCATTAAACGTAAGTTGTGCCAGAAAGCCTTTTATACCATTAAAGATTATATTGAGGACAAAAAGGCTTGGGATTGAGCTGCTCCAAATTTTACATATTGAAACTTTTTTTATTGTGATTGCTTTATACACATTGACATGAATATTTACTTGTGAAGTATAATATTATTATTTTAATTATTGTGAATGTGAAGACTATGTGGGTCTTTATTTTTATTTTTTTCTTCTCAGTATTTTTTTTTTCTGATCATGGTATGGCAGTTTGAGTAATTTATGCGGCCTGCCCAAATGTCCTTTCTTTGGTATTGTTCGTCGAATCGTTGAGCTCCTTATGTTCTGAGTTGAGCTGCACGATTACTGACAAATGCGTGCACTGAATGGATAGGTCCACTCAATCTGTGTGGTTCTTTCTTCAAAAGACCATTTCAGACACCAATCTACATGGTCTTCACATGATTTGACCAAGATTATGTCTGGACTTTAAAAGAGACTGTGATCTCTGAGTTTGTTTCGGTCTTTCTTCTCAGAGTAGTCAGATACGAAACGCCGACCTCATCTAGTTTTAAAATATGATTGACGTGTAAAAGTGTTTGTAAAAACCTACTTACAGAAATAAAATCATTTATCATTTATCATATTTTAAATTGACGCTTCGTTGCGCTTCGACTCTGCGCTAGCATGAATGGACCCTTCAGGTGTTACTTGTTCAGGTTTGTCCGAAAGGGATACCATGGCCCTAAAGGAACACGGGTGGGTTTTAGTCAGTAAAAGTCTGACACACCCTCCCGCTCCGGCCAGAGCGGGAGAAGTTATTTGATAATTTCCCACAAAAAAAAAGGTGTTACTTTTCTTTATTAAAGATTTTATTTAAATTACTTTTGGCAGATCTTTTCAATTTTATAGATAACCTTGGTAAGCACTCGGGCTTTTCATTTTTGTTCATCATCATCATCATCATCATTTCAGCTGAAAGACGTCCACTACTGGACAAAGACCTCCCCCAAGCACCGCCACCTCGACCGGTTTTGTGCTTCCCGCAATTTTATTCAGGATAGTGATTTTGGTCGTTAAAAGTCCAACACAGTGGTAGGTCCACTAGCAAAGCAGTAGGTAGAATAATAGTAAGTAATAATAATATAATCCGAGCAGTTTTTCACGAAAATAAATTGGATGTCGGAAACAGAAAGCGAAATTAAAATAATAATATACCCAGTAACGAGAATGAAATGGTTTTTATGAAAAACTGAAAATGTTCGACTGACCTTTCCAAAATTACTGCGTTGGCGTCGGATTTTCATTGTTTCAGGGTAAAACTTCTTAAATATCACAGGCACAAACCGACACATAACATCAAGCTTGTACCTATTGGATGTAGATAGATAGAAACGTTTTAGAACAGATTTTTTAATGTGCATTTTTAAATTATTTATTGTTAGCACATAAACAAGTCAACCCTTCGATAATAATAATAGTTCTTGTCGTCACAACGCTCGAACAAAAAGTGAGATTAATTTTTTTTATTTTATAAATGTTAAATATCACAGGCACAAACCGACACATAACATCAAGCTTGTACCTATTTTCCGAAGGTGTAGATAGATAGAAACGTTTTAGAACAGATTTTTTTATGTGCATTTTTTAATTATTTATTGTTAGCACTTAAACAAGTCAACCCTTCGATAATAAGTTCTTGTCGTCACAACGCTCGAACAAAAAGTGAGATTACATTTTTTATTTTATAAATGGCATCTCGCAGATCAACCTAGGAGGTTGTCGTTTGCTTAACCGGACTTTCCTGTGGGGTGCCTCAATAAAAAATTAAGGTCTCCAGCCAGGGCAAACAATCTATAAACTAAGCGACTACACGCTAAGGACACCCCTTATAGGGTACGGACCTCGGCTTAGGGCGTCGCTGGGGGACGACAGCAAGGGACAGGCTGGGTCGGATTATAGAGTGAGATTATAGTCGTATACTGTTCTAAGGAGGAGTTATATTTTTTATAAATATATGTTATTTCAAACAGTTTATTGTTTTTAAACTGTCATGGTCACTAACATTATTATTAACATAAGCGGGATATTTACCATGTTTATTCATTGTTCTGAGTTCCCGATATTTCGGCGCTGTTGCAAGCACCATGATCACGGATAAACTGAAGTCACTGCGGGTGGGTGTTTATGAGCAGACAAAACGGTCTACCCTCTTTCTTGTTCGTTTTTTGCACTCAGTACCGCTACCACTGTCACTCGCAACTCGATTCTGTTCCCGACACACGAAACTCACTGTGTCCGCACGCGAACTTTTTTCGGCACTTCTTCGGTTTTTACACAGCTGAACCACTGGATTTCAGGCTCTCGACAGTTGAAACCCATCATCCCGGTTGAAGTTCCTATATTTGGTAATCTCAATAGCTTCTCTAACCAGTCTAGGAATATAGTGGCGTTCTGTCGAGATGACCTGAGGGTTATGTAACTCAATCCAGTGGTTCGATCCTGATTCTACTACTGGATTGAGTTACATAACCCTCAGGTCAACCTTGCATCTGGGTTTTTGTTCCATTACAACTAGGGGGACAAAATCTTATATGTAACAGTGGATAGGTTGACGGCCACTTATAAAAATGATTACCATAGAGAACACAATATTAGTCAAATATCTAAATCGACAACAATAAAAAAAAAAACTAAATTAAAAATCTAGACTAAATCTAGGGTAAATCTAGACTGCTTCTTAGATATTCCTAACGAATTCACTCATTTACAACTAGGCACTGAATCCACAACCACACGTTGAGCAGTCGCGCTAGTAGTACGAGTAACAAGACCAGCAAGGCAGTATAAAACAAACAAATGGTTATTTAAAACAAAACTATAACAACTTCATATATTAACCCATAAGCTGCCACGTCAGGCACTGTGCCTGATCATGGTAGAGGTTTGATCTTTATAATGTTTGGCCCGACAATCATCATCATCATCCTACCCCAAGCACTGCCACCTCGACCGGTTTTGTGCTACCCGTATCCAGTGGATTCCTGCGGCTTTCATAAGGTCATCGGTTCACCTTGTGGAAGGCCTTCCAACGCTCCGTCTTCCGGTACGCGGTCGCCACTCCAGAACCTTTCGGCCCCAACGGCCATCTGTTCTGCGCGCAATGTGCCCTGCCCATTGCCACTTAAGTTTGGTAATTCTTCGAGCTATGTCGGTTACCTTGGTTCTCCTGCGGATCTGCAACAATGTACTTATGTATTAATTACTGAGTAAACCAAGCTGTTAAAAACTAAGCTAACCCAGGTTTTACTCAATTCAAGCTCAAGTCTTACACAACAAGAAAATGGGCCAAGTCTTAAGGTTTTTCTCAGTCAGAACTCAAAGGCTTCTCAAGGGGCGAACTTGCAAAGAGAATTGTTTAATACAGTGTAACTGAGGAAATTGCTGGCAATTATCTTTAACTTTGAAGGAACTAACCACAAGGTTACATTTTAGTTAAGTCAAGAACAAAAGAATCAAAGGAAAATTTGGTTTAATTTTCTGTTAATTTTTTTATTTTAATTATCCCTTAACCAAATTATGGGAACATGCCTCCCATATAGTATTTTCGATGCTCTTAACAGGTTTAGGCGCTATACCGCCCAAAAACTGTCAAAACTTGTAGAATTATATTACCTATGGTCACATAAAAAAAAATTGAATCGGAACGCAAATGTCACTTAAAGCCAGTCAATCTGGTTGTCCGTTGGGTGAGCGTTTTTGAACAATTTTCGCATTTTTATCATGGCGAAACAACGAAAAATAAGTCGTATTTTTTTATATGTTGTGTTTTGAGTTATTCTAATGATTTATGCATAAATTTTAACCAAATACTTATCAAAATTCCAGATAAATACCCAATTTTAAAAAGTGGGGAACATATGCCCTAAGCCTGTTAGTACTGTTGATTATGTGGGACCTATATGTTCATAGCCTGATTAATTAGAATTGTTTATTTCTTCACTAGCTATTACCCGCGATTTTCATCATTCTAATTTTAATTATATTCTAACTGTGGTAGTGGGTATATTTTTGTCATCTATTAATTAGTCATTTATTATGTGTGTAATAATTTTATTTTACAGAGACTATATAAATACTCATTTTCATAATTAGTCAAATGTCAATATTTAGGCGGGCAATGGGATTATGTTTTCCCTCATGTTTTTTAAAATATTTTCAGCATTTTTTTCAGTTTCAGTGATGCAATATGAAACAAAGCCTTTAGTTATAAGTATACGAATCCATAAATAAAAATATTGTTGCTACAGCAGTTCTCTGAGGCCTGGTTAAGGGTTAACATATATTTAAATATAATAAACAATCTAACACTAAAATATTTATATTACGTACAAGTATAAGAAGGAAAAATAAAACAAAGGGTTAAAGCTCATTGGACATCAAACAAATTCGTCCCCATCGCTGTAAGTGGGAAAACTGCCCAATGAAGCTGGCAGCGCTGCCACATTGGATGGCAATTTTGATTCTTTGTCCTAGAAATAGGCCAGCCCTCTGGTCACGCGAAGAGTCGACCACTTTTTTTGTTATTAATGATGAAAAAATGGACTTACATTTCAATAGATTGCTCGATTCAAGAAGGCCATTGCTCGTACATAATAAAGGTTCAAATTCTCTCAGCGACAATCAACGTCAAAAACTTGTTAGATACGTAAGTAAATTAAAGATTCTTTTGACCGATAAAAACTGATCGGTATGCGAATGATCAATTTAACTTACGGGAATATCCCTTCTTGTTTCTTCACAAGTATAGCTTGTCCTGCTTGAAACTAAAGACATTAATTTGTTTTTTTTTTTGGATACTGGGGTTAAAAACTGAAGAGCTCGTGGCTAAGTAATAACAACCGCACGGGTCGATCTGTCAGGTTAAGCTACGCTTGCTGGGGTTGGTCCGTGGATGGGTGATCATATTTACATACCGAGACTCCTCCGTGCCTCGGAAAGCACGTTAAGCCGTTGGTCCCGGCTGTCTGTCATTCGGGGATCTTTGACAGTCGTTACGGGTCGTCAGAAGCCCAAAGTCTGACAGCCTTACCCAAGGGGTATCGTGTTACCCAGTTACTGGGTTGTGGAGGTCAGATAGGCAGTCGCTCCATGTAAAATACTGGTATTATTCAGCTGCATCCGGTTAGACTGGAAGCCGACCCCAACGTAGTTGGGAAAAGGCTAGACAGATTGATTTGGGGTTTAAAACTGAAAGTTCGTCATAGGTGGCAGCACTGTTCACCGTCTACAAGCCGCCATTGTTTTGTTTATGTTTACTTTTGTGTCAATTAAAAAGTAAACCTAAACTAGATATATATGTATGTGACTTGGAGAGTAGCACTATTAATGACGATCTAAGGAAAAGGGAAGCGTGCTGTACGTCTGAATAAAAAAAACCTTGATAGGACTACTCGTGTGTCTGTTTGTCCGTCTGTCTCAAACAATTTGTCCCGAATCTACTAGACCAATTAAGTTGAAATTTGGTACACATATGAACTTCTGTGACCCAAACACGGCACGTAAATAAATTAATTTTGAATACGAGGATCACTTTTGGGGGCAAATTAGAAGAACAAAAAAAAGTTTTGCAAACAACCGTGTCAAATCAACAAAATTCGATCTAAAGACATTCATATTCCTCTAGATCGTATTTGTTGCTTCGTGTCTCAACATGAAACTTTATAAAAATGTATTAGAAAATTCTAGACACACTTACCGAAGTCGCCGATTGAGCCGTTTTTCATAATTCCTTCTCAGTCACGAGATAATATTTTTTTTAAAGAGTGGCACTAGTGGACAGTAGTATGCCCTCTTAAGACAGAACCCTCAGGGTTTAAGTCCTACTCGTACTAGTCCGGTTTAATACCTATTGATAACCTTATTTTTTTAAGATACTTATTTAGGTAGTTAACACTTTTGTTATGTTTTTGTAAAGCCTCCTACATAACAGGCACGACATACGACGTGCCACAAAGGCACCGCTTCTCGCGCGACACGCGGTGCCTTCGTAGCACGTCACGTGTCGCGCCTGTTTTAATTTTTTTTTTACTATGGGTTTGCTCTTGACTCTAGTCTAGGTCTGGGTGACAGAGACAAAGTCTACGATGGAGTGAGCTTACCCAGACGAAGCCTGCTCACTCTCACTTTGAATAGATTAGGGTTGTATGCGTTTGGAAACACAGACGCAGGCAGAGAGTTCCACTCCTTTGCTGAGCGCATTATAAAAGACGTTTGAAAACGCTTAGTGCGAGTTGATGGAATACGAGTATCAACTAGGTAGGAGTGGTAACTTGCAGTGCGTCTAGATGTCCGATGGTAGAAGGGGGCCGGTGGAATGAGGTTGTGGAGTTCTTGGGCACACTCGCCGAAGTACAATTTGTAGGAGACCGACAAGCAGGCAACCTTGTGGCGATGAGCCAAGCTGTGAAGCTTGGCATCCACCAGTTTTACGTCGCCAATGAGCCTCTTAGCTCTGCGTTCCACCGAGTCAAGCGCAGTAAGTTGGTACTTAGCTGAGCCATCCCAAAGGTGGCTGCAATACTCCATGCAGTATCGGACTTGTGCTTTGTAAAGGGTTTAAAGCTGTCCAGGCGTAAAGTATCGCTTCACCCTATTTAGGACGCCCAGTTTCTTGGCTGTTTATAGGAGCCTTAACGGTGTGCGTGATTTGTTTGTGTTTACTTATCAGTCCTTTGTCTACCTACCCATCTAATTCCAGCATTGCACTACCATAGACTGTAATGATATTGACATAAGCTGTTCCACCGTTTGCCTTCATCGAGACAACCCATCGACACAAAACCTCTATCGGAATTCAACGAGGGGCCCAAATAATTGAATTAATCGAATTTACTGGGAACCGGCGCTGTTTAGCATTTTAATTGATATATTTTGTTAACTGAGAGTGGGTTTCGGGGCAAACTAATTATGTCTTTAATTAATTATGTTGTTACTCTTTGAACGAAGACGCTGTTTTTGAGGATGAGTTTCTGATGTTAGTATCTAATCATTATTTTCTTCATGTTTTTTTTATGGAATTGGAAGTTTTTTTTGTTTGTTTTTTTTTATGGAATTGGAAGATTCTAAAAAATAATAACATGAATATGTCATCTGATTTAATCACGCAATAATGCCTGAAGGAGGAACTCGAGGCTAAGTAATAACATCGACGCCTAAGTGACCTTTTGTTTTCTTTGTATTATTTTTATTTTATTTTTAATTTTTATTATTTATTTTTGTTTTTGTATATTTAGTTTGTTAGTCTTTTAATTTAGTATCTAATGTCAGTGGCGACATATATTGTATATTCTTTATATATAATAAAGTTATACCATAAATTATATCTAACTGGATGAATAAGATTCCATTCACAATGAAACCTTTAAAAAATCACAGTACCCTATACTGTGATTTTTTAAAGATTTAAGGTTAAATCAGGTTAAATACGAAGCATCCATACTAATCACAGCATCCCAGTACGCACGTCGAAAAAAGCTCATGTAAATCCCACATGTATGCTAAATCTCGTGGACATAAAGCCTGAATGTTCGCGACATGCGATTTAGCGGCTAGAATATACGACTGACCTTTAGGCTTAAACCGGAAAAAAGGATTTGTACGGATATCTACGGTACGGTCTTTGCCAGAAATGGAATTTATACGAGTTCACGGCATTGGTATCGAATGGAGCACGTCACGCAGTGTCACTGTATTGTGTACTTAAGGCGACTATCGCCGACTTTTAATTATTTTATACTGAATATCACGTCTAAACAACTAGCGTTAACGATTTTGAAAAGATATATGATAAATTAAAGCATTTTCTTAATAACTTAATATGCGAATATTTTAGGTTATGTGTATATATATATTTTTTTTTTAAAACGTTGCCCCACACTAGGAATTTCTCCTGGATCGTGGTTGCGTTTACAAACATTTAAACTTATACATATACACAAACAGCCAGACCCGGAACAACTACTTGTAGATCATAAAAATATTTGTTTCGTGCGGGAATCGAACCCACGACACGCAGCGCAGCAGTCAATCGCTTAACCACTGCGCCAACCGTGTCGTCAATTTGTAATATAATGTTATAGCTTCATGTTTAGGCGTCTGTACGTCCTACTTTTGTTGATCAGTAACTATTCGTGGAATAAATTTCCAGTAACAAACAACGAACAGTCATAACTTATTCTTCGAAGTGTTCTTACATCATTGTTCGCCATTTTATCGGTGTGAAAAACTAAAAATAAAAAATAAAAACAAGAAACTCAACACCCTATATAGTTTCTCCAAAAAATCACATCCAAACTAGCTTTTGCCAAATGTCGCAAATTAGCTATCCCATGGGAACGTCCATATTACATATTGAAATTAATTTGTAAAGTTATGTCTTACGCGGATAAAAAACTGAGAATCACGCAAAATCTATCAAGCGTATTTTTCTGAAACCTTCATTTTTTTAAAGATAATTTAATTATTGATCTTTTAGTATACGTGTTTTATTAAAATACCTTGTTTTATGTATAATAAATTAATAATGCGTCTTATTTGGGACAGCGCTCCTCGATGGGCGAGTCCTATTACTGGCTGGAAGTACGACGTGTTGCGTGAGCTCAGTACAGAACACGCAAGCTAACCACTCAAGGTCACTGGCATATATCTGGGCCTTAATTGTAATTTTTTTACGTTGTAAAGGTTATTTGTGAAGAAATTCGTCCGGGGAAGCGCTACAAGGAACCATTTGTGCCGCTCAGCAGCATTTTCTGTGTGTTTCTGTTTGAAAAGTACGGGTGTACTTAATGAGACATTCCCACATTCAAAGTCAAAGTCACTATTATTATTTCATTTATTTCAAATCTAAATCTATAAAACAAAGTCAGGCTATTTACACAATTTATAACTCAAAAAATGGCTGTACTGATTTTTATGATCTTGGATTTGTTGGATTTGTCTCCGCCCCGAATAGCAGAATAACTATTAAAAAATGTGAAAATTCACAAGAAAAAAAAAATGTAGAAAATTCACTTTCTCATACATTTTGTACAGAACAGCTCTTTTGAAGATATATCGAGAACGGATTGGGGAACGGGGAAACAAGAAATTTCACGCAGACGAAGTCGCGGGCAGAAGCTAGTAATATATAAAACAAAGTGGGGTTAGTTACACCATTTTTAACTCCAGAACGGCTAGGCGGCTAGACCGATTTGTTTGATCTTTGATTTGTTGGATTTGTGTCCGCCCCGAATAGCAGAATACTATAAAAATTTTATAACCCAACATAAAAATGTGATGTAATTAAACATGAGCATACGCTTTTAAAGTACTAAGTAAAAATATAATTAGTAATTTAAAATTAAAAAAGCAGTGTTTTATGTGGCGCTAATAGATTGTATTATTAAAACAAAGCGAGTGAGAGTGTTGATAATGTATTTATCTTGTGGCAGACCATTCAGTCCACGATGGGGAGTGCTGAGACTTACGGGCAGGTAAAATGGTGAATAAGTTAGTAATGTCGACTTTTAGGACTCCGAACAGGTGCTGCTGTATCTGCCTATCCGTGTGCCGGATGGTGCCGGACGTAAAGAATACCACCACCCCATTTCCTCCCGTGGGTGTCGTAAAATGCGACTAAGAGACTTACTAGAGAATCGGCAGCAGCGTTCTCTATGCATTTTTAACACCATACTGTGATCGCCCACTCGCCTGCCAAGCGTGGCGATTATGGCAAACCCCGAGGCTTATGTCCTGCAGTGGACGTCTTTCGGCTGAAATGTTGATGCTGATGAAATACAATGAAAACTATACTCAAGCAAAAAAAAAACTAAAAATGTAAACAAAACTTATACCTAAATAAAAGTCTCCAGGCATAAACGGTGTGCCCGCTTTCATATGCATTGCTGGATTATGTTCTTAAAGCTGTAACACAAATGATAAATTATACTCGAATCCATTTGAAATAAGATTAGACGTATAAATAAATCTTTTCTACAATCCGTTCAACCGATTTTGACTTCTCTATTGCGTTGGTAGCATGAAAAATGGCAGCTGCAGTAAACATTGGGTATTTTAACTACTTATTTGCTTTTAATGCCATCCTTATGCCTACGGAAATAGAAGTCAAAATCGGTTGAACAGACTCTAAAAAAGTTTTATTTAATGTGTATTTTAAATGGAGTATAGGACCATCGATGTAATAAAAGCGGTAGTTACGGGACTTAGTAACAGCGCCTGGTCCTATCAAACTAAGTGATGGCCCTTAGTTGGCACTCGGTCGCGCACGGGATATCGTTGATCAAACAGCTCCATAATTAGTTTTTTTTTTTTTTGATAAATACGCATCAAAATATCTTCTCGTGCAGCTAAACAGTGTTTTAATAATACAAGGAAGAAAATTAAGACACACGGGATTACTTACTTACGGGAGTACAGCCAAAAATGCTAATTTGTTGAAAGTTATAATAATATTTAATGTTTGCTTCGCCATGTTTGTGCTATCACATGCAATGTCATTCATAATCGTAAACATTCGGCCAACATTCGGTAGCTAACGCGATTTCGCTCGCACGACAGCGCCGTCTCATATCTCTGTTCTTGTCTGTCGGTAACTGTAGGTTTGCGATTGTGATCACACTGATCACAGATCGTCGTATCCTACGAACAGTGTCCTAACGAACATAGGGGCTTTCTTTTTTATTGCATAATTCAACTCTGCTCATACCAGATATAACCAGTTCAGCAAAACAATTAAAAACGGGATTTAAAGGACAAAATGCGTATAAAATATAAAGATAATTTATTGAAAATAATCCTAGCCGAACCTTAAAATACCAATACACATTATAAGAAATCATCAATACATATAAAAAAAGGCTTCGAAGCTTTTTAACGGTCAAAGCATACTATAGCGTAATAGAATTTTTAAGTGAAAAATAATTTGAAACTTACGACTGTTAATATTGTTTTAAAATAAGAATTATGTTAGGTTTTGTAGTGTGTTTTGTTCAGTTTGTTAATGTTTAGATTAGTTTAGTGGATTAATTCATCCGTAATGTTTGCATGCCTACTGGTAAAACATGGCAGAACTTATTCCCTGTATCACCATGTACTGTACCCATATTTGCAAGAATAAAATATCTTATCTTATCTTATATTTTTTTTCATATTTAATTTAATTAAACACAAAAAAGTGTCTCCTGAAAAGTAGCTATTATGCAGTTACGCCCCTATTCGTAGGATACGTCGAGATGATTGTGTGAGTTTTGGTGCATGTAGTTGTGCGCCGAGCCCAGGTTTACTGATTGCGATGTTAGTGCGTAACATATCTTCCTCCTTTTAATGTATCAATGCATCGAAGTAAGAACTTTATAAGGAAGAACAGAACGCTCTCTACCTGTGTGTCCCTAACATAACATAAACTTTGACTTTACCTTTTTATCATCGGCTTCAGGACAACCCATTAGCACTTTATTCTCATTAATATTTCAGAGCGAACGTTTTTCAATTAAAACCTTCACGTCAACATACTCTTTTTTATACAAAGAAAAGAAAAACGTTATATTTTGAGTCGAAAGGCGAAATTGTACTGCTTTACGAGTATAAGCATTAATAATTTACGACGCATATGACACACAAGAACACGTCTATCATATAAATCAAATCAAAATCAAATCAAAAATATTTATTTGCTAACTTATGGTACATAAGGTGTTACAGTAATTTTTTTTCAGCATATCCTGCCATAAAATGGCTTGCATTTGCACGCCATGTTCACGCCCTGACGTTGATCAGGTGATTTGGTCTTTTTTTCTTATTTTTACATGTCTTTTTCCGGCATTGTAATAAGTTATGCTATGGTGGAAGTATAGAGATATATGGAACCGGGTGTAAAGTTCACTCATACTCTATGGAAAAGGGAGGATCCTCCGACCAGACGGGTGTTGTGTCTGGTGGGCTCGACGATTGATGTCGGGATGTTATATAAGGTGTATCTATTCATACACGAAATATTTTAAGAGGACCATCTATAGGTGGTAAAAAAGCCATCGCAGCGATTTTTAAAAATTTTTTTTTTTTTTGTTTGCGCGTTTTATATTTTTAAGCTATTGCATAGCTTCTATCGCGGGCCTTGAGCGCGGGGACCGAATCCAGAAATTCCGTAACGAAAAAACCTCACGCTCCCCACTCCGACGGTTATTTTACTACACCAGTACCCTCTAGTGATCTAATAATTTCTGGCAGTTCCTTTTTTCTGTGTACTGCGTATTTTATTCTTATAAATATTAGTTTATAAAATTATGATCTTCACAAAAAGTGATTTGTGATAGTGGGGTTTGAACTCACGACCAGTCGATTATGAGTATATTCAGTTCCCCTGTTGCACCGCAAGGCTACAATGACTTAATTAAACCTTGCCAAATAGTTGATACCATTCCAGTTGAACAATTTTTAAACTTGACTAGACGGTTGGAAATGACTCATGTACATGGAATTTTTTCGCTGTCAAAACAGTTTGTCACTCTTTTTTTATTTAAAATTATTTTAGGTTCAACACTTTCGTCTATTTTAAAGTTGTTATTATGCTTATATTTGAATAGTATTTGACTTTGTTTACGTAGTTATACACTTTTACGACGTTCAGCACTTATTTATTTTGTTTTTAAGCTATTGCTTAGCTTCTATCGCGGGCCTTGAGCGCGGGGACCGAATCCAGAATACCGTATATCAAAGAAAGTATATAGAAAGTATATCAAAGAAAAAGAAATACTGCATAAATAAAATAAATAAATAAATAATTATAATTGCATAAGTTGATACAAAATGCTATGCAATAGCTTTACCGCGGCAGTCCCCGAGTGCCACACGTCTTTTTTTACATAATTATTATAATTTTAAAATTGCTTGTGACATTTTGCAACGGAGTTGCAGTTTCCAAAATTTGACTTATTCTATGAATGTCCCGCCCGGACGCGGCGACGGTGCACGGTGGCGGCACGAGAGCGGTGAATTTTGATAATTAATCATCATATCAAGTAATTTTTAATTAGTTTTTTTTTTAATAATATACTCAGACTTAAAAAAAAATCGTTTCCATGGCTTCGTTATCACCTATAGGTGTATCTTTTAAAATATTTCGTGTATGTATAGATACACCCTATACATATATATGCTAGTCGCGCGCTAAACTTTGATTGCGTGACGCAAGATTTGTGTGACGTCAGGTCTTTGATGCGTAGTTTGCATTACACAAACATATAACAAAATAGCACAATTACACAAACACATTAAAAAAAATGGCACAATTACACAAACACACAAAAAAACGACATAGCTCGAAGAATTGCCAAACTTAAGTGGCAATGGGCAGGGCGTATTGCTCGCAGAACAGATGGCCGTTGGGGCAGAAAGATTCTGGAGTGGCGACCGCGTACCGGAAGACGTAGCGTTGGAAGGCCTCCCACAAGGTGGACCGATGACCTTATGAAAGCCGCAGGAATCCGTTGGATGCGGGAAGCACAAAACCGGTCGAGGTGGCGGTGCTTGGGGAAGGCCTATGTCCAGCAGTGGACGTCTTTCGGCTGAAATGATGATGATGATGATAACAAAATAATCACTGTTTCAGCATTCCAGATGAGATAATACAGCAGTCCAGCCTGTCAGCAATATCTCCCAGGATGCTGTTGGAACTGGCTAGCAACCTGCACACCAAGGACGCACATCTTTACACATTAATGTGTGGCGGCATCTACAACCCCACATACGAACTACGCATCAAAGACCTGACGTCACAAATCCTGCATCGCGCAATCAGAGTTTATCGCGCGACTAGCATATATATACAACAACCGTCGGGCGCCCACCAGACACAACACCCGTCTGGTCGGAGAATCCTCCCTTTTCAATAGAGGATGAGTGAACTTTACACAGTTCCTCATACCTCTATAAATACATAAAATCAATAAGCACCACATCGCCCAGTGCAAAAAAACACAAAATTGTTGATTACGATCTATCTTATAACTAACTTGTACAATTCTTTAGCCTTATCTGACACTGGAAAAGCAAGGAGTAAAAGCCAAGTAACAAAAGCCAATATCATACCTTTTATATCGTCCGAAAACATTAATTCTAGTGTTTTCATTCCGGACACACTCCATCAGAATATGAAATATATCATCAACCACTCCACAGTCATCGCAATTTGGAGACAAAGCTTTTTTCATTAAGTAATAAAACTTATTTGATGGAATATGTCCGGAACGAAGTCTTAAGGCTATAGTAATTAGGTTTTTATTGAGGTCACAATCAATAGACGGAACCCAAGAAATCCCTGGCTGGATAGTTTGATACCATATTCCTTTTACTTTTGATTACTCATCAAAATACTCCTGCCAAAAATCTAAACACTTTCTTTAGATCTTTGGCAGGAGTATTTTGATGAGAGATCAAAAGTAACAGAAGGCTCTAATAAGTGTATTTTTAACCTCCGTAGAAGCACGCTTAAACCTGCTCCCTCTCTCAATATCGACATCGTCCTATTACCGCCGTAATAACTACCATTTAGCCACGATTAATTTAGGCAAATTAGTTCATTGATTAGTTACATGCTACGTCAATTTCATTTCATATTGACTGCATACCATGAAACTCTTATTATTTATCTACTAGGACTTCTTAAGTTATTCGCATCATTAGCAACTATTTGCACACTCTCTGTACCTAGGTCTACATGTTCACTGTAGACTCGGAACAGTTTCCAGTAAATTGCGAACGTAATTTATTAGTTGCACATAGTTCTGTTGTGTGTGAGTTGTCGGTGCTTCTAGGACAGGGCAGAACTATAGATTATGGAAACCGTATAGAAGTAAAAGTCACGTATATGTAAACTCCTCGTTCTTATCCCTAAAGCCCGGGCGCCATTTCAAGGTTACTCCGCGAAAAGGAAAAACAAAAAAGGTACGTTCATAGCACATAATCGATCGATTAATTGGTGGTGGATCGATTGTCGATCTATGTAATGTATAACTTAAGTGGCAGTGGGCAGGGCACATTGCTCGCAGAACAGATGGCCTATCATACGGAGCCTATTTTCCGTTTTAATGATTACAATAAAACATAACAATTTAAAACTACTGTTTGTAGTAATAATAACGTATAGTCTTATGAAGCACAAGTTGACGAGCTTATTTTCTGCATTTTCATTCTAAAATAAAAGAAATCACCGAAATAACGATGAGGGCGCCACTGTGCGCTCGGCGCAGTCTTAACTATCCACATACAGGCATTAGAAATAACAGTGACATGCATTTATTAGCATGTATTTCGAAGTATTGAAAGGATTGTTTCTTACTAAATATAACCTCAAAATCTTTGTTTTCTTTTGAAATAAATCCTTTCTGCAAGTTGTCCGTCATTAAACTTTGTCTTCATGAGCTTCTTATACTTGTAATTTAGAACACGCAAAGTAATTTTCCTTTGCTGTTGGTTCTGGGGCGAACGCTGTATGGATGCAGAACAATCCCCTTTACAGGCGTTTAGATAAGCATGTGTTTAATTGAACCTCTATTAATTACCATTTTGGTGTCCTAAAAATACCAAATAGCTAAATAACTGCGACCAACTTGGATGTAAAAAAATCATTAGAAGCCGAATTTAAAAACCGGCCAAGGGCGTGTTGGATCACTTCCGCAGTTTTGATGAATTTATCCCAAGAACAAACTTAATCATTGTAGTTGAAAAGAAGCTCCCATAACATTCGAACCGCAAATGTAAGTTTGTACGTATAATATATATATTGAGCAATTTATCATGTTATTTTAAGATCATAGACTTCTTATAGGTTTTCTGTAATTTATAAGTAAAGAACAATTTTCTGTATTTTTTTTATTTTTTTATTTTAGGCTCATTTGTTAAATGACTTTATACAATAAGCCTTACAATAAGCCATTTAATATGTCACATGTTACAGTTTTCAAAACTTACAAAAAAATATTTTCCCCCCACAAGTGAACGCCATATTCGAAATTCATATATTCACGTTACACGTCCGTATTTGGTAGATTCGGAGAAAATTGTCTGTGACAGACGGACAACACACACGAGTAATTCAAGTACTTTATTAAAATCAAAAATTATTTATAACAGTTTTTCCATTTTTAAGCTCGTAAAAAGATGTAATTTCAGACAGAGAGGACCAGAATCTATTACAAAATCAACCTGCGTTAGATAGCTGCTACGCTAGAGGATAGATATTAAGTAATAGGGATGTTTCCTGGGTAAAAAAAAAGAAACCCTATTTAGTCCGTCAATCGGATATTAAATAAAAAAAAAAATATATATATATATATATAATCCTATAAGGGTTCCGTATTTTAGTCAAAAAAAGTGTCGATCATTAGAAGGTCGATAAGTTTTTAGAAGATCAGCTATTTCCCTTTAGGATGCATTCAGTGCTCCCGTTCTATACATTCACAGTCTATGGTACAGCTAGGCAAGTAAACCGGACTACATAATTATCAGTTGAGTTTGAAACTAAGTTCATTGTGTCTGTGTAAAGGTTATTGGCTGCCTGTTGTTTGATTTGTCTGTAGTTATCGGGGCTTTTAATGAAGTTGCAAGGTGTACTTGAAGGAATTATTAATATACAGGGTTATTGGTAAAACATTAAAAACCTTGTAGGTCTGTATTACTAATATCATGATTTCTTGTTTAAATAGCGTCATTCTGACTGATATATATATTAGCGCCACCCATCGCTAAGCAGTGAAAAAAATTCAAGAGTGTATCCTTCAGTTTGTGCCAGTCGCTGCTAGATGGCGTTAGCATTTATGAATGACTAGCTTTTGCCCGCGGCTCCGCCCGCGTGGATGTCGGTTATCGCGTAAAAAAGTAGCCTATGTCCTTCTCCATATCCCAGGCTATATCTCTGCCAAATTTCATGACGATCGGTTCAGCGGTTTAGGCGTGAAAACGTAACATACAGACAGACAGACAGATAGACAGACAGACAGAGTTACTTTCACATTTATAATATTAGTATGGATTTATTATATTTTTACTTACTTTTTTATTTTTATTTTTTTTATTTGATTATGAATGGAATATTAGATAACTATTTAGGCCTCTTGACACCAGGGGCGCTGTTGTCAATGCGTTATTGTATAATTATGAATGAATGTTGTAGCGAGCGCTTCTTGACACTAGAGGCGCATTTGTAGAACAATCTAGAATGTTCTCGATGTTTCGAGAAGCCGGAAGTTGATGTAAATGTAAGCTTTTCCGCCCACTTTGATGTGGGTCGTGTGTGAGCAGTTCGCGGACGGGAGTCGTCCTAGTTGGAAGTTCTGGCTAACAGATTAAAACAATGATCTCATGATTGAAATAGTGAAATTATATTCAAGTTGTGCTGTTTATGTCGAATTTACACTTATTGTAATGTCTAGATCATAATGTTCGTGTTCATTTTGGTATTGGTGGACATTCTATTAGTATATGGAGTGATTTTATTATAGTAACATCACAAACAACATATAACAAATTAAGGCTTCTAAAAACAGGCGCGACATGCGACGCGACACAAAGACACCACGTTTCGCGCGACGAGTGGTCTCTTTGTGTCGTGTCGCGAGCCGCGCCTGTCTATAGGAGCCTATAAAGGATTATATCCAAGATAAGAATGCTTGGAAACATGCTGGTCCTGCTCCATAGGACAATTTATTTAGAGTCTAGACAAAATCAAACTGGTTGCTAATTTAACTGTATAATTTATATTTTTTATGACATTCATTTTATTTTCTGTGATTATACTTTAACTAACACACTGACATAGGTTATTAAATGTAAAAAATTTAGGGAAATCATCTATTTTTACAATGTTTGTAAATATGTGAGCACCATGTATCTAACGCATAATTAATTTGTCTGTCATTGCTTCATTTTTCATTCTTTTTACCTAATGTGGTATAGTAATTTTATTCTAGGTACATTGTGCATCCTCTTCACATATAATTAATAATTAATGTATACAAATATTGTTAACATTTTAAAAGAGTAAGTATAGAGTTTCTTGCCCATTCTTCTCCATACGTAACTACCTTTTGGAAGGGGCAACTAGAATCAATTAATTATTGTTGTAAATTTTGACGTTCATATGTGCCTTTTATGTGCCTATTTGAAATAAATGATTTGACTTTGACTTTGAACAACTTTTTTCTATGACTTTTTACCGATACATAATACATTTCGCACCTTCATTTCGAAACCGTTATTAAACAAAAAAACTAAATTTTACAGGAGAAATAATTTATAATTTTTCGCAAAAAAAAAAAACTAAATTATTTCGAAATTACTTTAAAATTTCGTTTAGTAACGGTTTCGAAATAAAGGTGTGATTTACCAAAAACACACCTTCAAGATTTCGTTGTTCTATCTATTATAACACACGGCTACAAGTCAAGCTGTATATTTCCAGTATAAGCTGATCTCGCATTGTATTATAGGTTTACTGGAAATGTATAGCTTGTTATGTAGTCGTGTATACAACAAAATACAGAATTCAAATGTGTTATACACAAAGTCTCAAATTCAGATAATTTATGTAAACCTACCTACGACTCCCGTGCACGTTCGCCCCTACCTTTTGCACTAGACACGGCCGTTTGCTTTGCTACGCATAGACGTCGAAACAATTAGAGCGTTCAATTTAAATGATTTTATTTGTGTATGAAAATATGATAAAATAAAATCTGATGAAATATTAAAAGTTGTTTTTTATGATATTAGTAATATAGTCCTGAGAAGAAATCAAAATCAATCAAGATCAATCAAGATCAAAATCAAAATATTTTAATTCGCATAAAACTAGATGGGCACTTATGAAACGTCAGAAGCTAGGTACACGGTTCCAATTGGTAATTTCCTGTGGAGAAGAGCCGGCAAGAAACTCCACGGTTACTCTTTTAAAAATAATTGGCTTTTACTATATTTTCAAATAACAGTGTTAATAGGTATGGGAGGACGGTGTAGGCCTTTCAACAATTACCAGGTATTTAACAGGATAGATAATTGTCAACAAATCTACAGTCTAGTCTCTATTATCTATACAATACATACATACATACATAGGTACATGTACATACTTATATATAAGGTGTATCTATTCATACACGAATTATTTTAAGAGAAACATATAGGTGGTAAAAAAGCCAAAGCAGCGAATTTTTTTAAAATAATTTTTACGTAATTATTATAATTTAAAAATTGCTTGAGACATTTTGCAAAAATAACCTTTCTTACTTATTCTATGAATGATCCGCCCGGACGCGGTGACGTTGGCGGCACGAGCGCGGTAAATTTTGATAATTAATCATCATATCAAGTAAATAAAAATTATTTAATTTTTTTAATAATATATTATTCTGATAAAAAAATAATCGTTTCCATGCCTTCTTTGCCATTTATAGGTGTATCTCTTAAAATATTTTGTGTTTGAATAGATACACCCTATATACAAATAAATAAAATTGAAGTGTCTGCTTGTTTGTAATTTCAAAATAACAGCTTTGTACATAGAGTATATACAGTATTTAAAACAAAAAAACATTTAAAAATGTTGTCAATCTGTCCGACTGTTTGTTCCAGCTAATATCCGAAAAGGCTGGACCGCATTTTGACGGGACGTTTACTGGCATATAGGTGATTTTATAAGGACACTGTCTACTACTACTGCTTAGGCTATTTTTATTTTAGAAAAAGCTACGAAGCGAAGCCGCGAGCAGAAGCTATTATACAATATATAATTGAATATACTCCAGTGCTTCCATATAATTATTTAGTGTCAATAAATTCTTCATTGATCTTCATAAACCTAGTAAAGCTACTTTACTGAGTTATTCCACGTACGCACGGGCGCCTTTTCATGGCGCGGTTTTTTACCGAACTCTGGATTTTCAACACTCGAATCAGCTCCGAGAGTTCAAAATCCAACTATGAAAAGAAGAAAAGAATAAGTATATATTGTGACTCGTACAGGAAGATTATAAACTAAACTAAACACACAACGCGCTAGGATCTGCTCTGTTGGATTCTCAACGCTCAGCTTAGCGCCGAGAGTTCAAAATCCAACTGTGCGCTTTTACAACGCGCTAGGATATGCTCTGTTGGATTCTCAACGCTTAACTTAGCGCTGAGAGTTAAAAATCCAACTGTACGCTTTTACAACGCGCTGGGATGTGCTTTGTTGGATTCTCAACGCTCAGGTTAGCGCCGAGAGTTCAAAATCCAACTGTGCGTTTTTACCACGCGCTAGGATGTGCTCTGTTGGCTTCTCAACGCTCAACTCGAGGCCGAGAGTTCAAAATCCAACTGTGCGCTTTTACAACGCGCTAGGATGTGCTCTGTTGGATTCTTAACTCTCAGCTCGACACGGTAAAAAAAAGTTGCGTCAGAAAAGCGCCCGTGGGTACATGTACCTAGTTATAAATGTTCTAAAGATATCCAAGATGGCGGCGAAATATGTCGTCAAATAGAAAATATAATATAAGAAATAATAGCTTAGTAAATAATATTGTGTGTAATGAGAAAAGTCCATTAGCTCCTACGGAGTGCAGTGGTTAAGGAACGTTGAAGGTCAAAGCTTGGCCTTTCTTTCATGTTCCTGTAAATGGTTTTAATCTGATTATTTGGTATAAGATGGTGTGTTATTTAATCAAAATAATGGGGAAATATAGCTACTGTAATTTCGAATACCGTCTAGAGAAAGTGTTACTACCTAATTGTTTACATCGGACTCTATTAAACGATAATGCACCAGTGTGATCCAGATATGACGAATAAGTAGGAAATATTGCTGAAAATGATAAAATCAAGAATAAAATTATCTGGAAAAGAACCGAGTTACCGACATAGCTTGCAGAGTAAGCAAGCTGAAGTGGCAGTGGGCTGGCCATGTTTTTTGAAGGACCGATGATGGCCGTTGGAGCAGACGAGTCCTGGAGTGGAAACCGCGTATCGGCAAGCATAGTGTGGGACGCCCCCCAGCTAGATGGACCGACGACCTCAAAAAGATGTCTGGGACAGGTTGGATGCGGAAGGTAGAGGACAGAGTATTGTGGCGCAGCTTGGGAAGGACCTATGTTCAGCAATGGACTGCGATAAGCTGAGTCGATTGATTGCTGTATATCTTTTCTAGGTAGTTTTGCCATACAATGACCTTTTACGTCAATACACAGAATTCTAGGTATATTGAACAGTTGAGATGTTGAAATTTCAGTACAGATGTAACGAACGAATGTCCTCCACTAGGTTCCTACATCAATTCCTCTCACGGAATGATATTGTCTATAATGGTATCATGTACACACAGCTACACATCAAGACTCTCATGTATTGGAAATGTATAGCTTGATATGTAGCCGTGTGTACCTATGTTGTTAAACCTTTTATTCAACTAAAAGATAAACAAAGCCGAAAGTCCTACTCACCGCACTGACTTCATTCACTGTTCTTTCTTCATTCAATCTATCTCTCTGTGGAATGCGCTCCCCCAGGAAATCAGGATGGTAACCAACCGATTATCCTTTAAGGTTAAAGTTCCTGAGCACATTTGTAAGAAGCTGGCAGTATCATAACAACGGAAATGTTATCCCATTGTTTGTTTAATTCGTTTTAGTATATTCGTGTATTTATATGTATTTATTTGTTCTTATATTTATATATAATTAGGTATATATATCTTATTTATAGTTAAGGTATAGGTATATCTAAGGATATACCTATATGTATACAATTATTCCTCCAATTTTCATAATCGCACCTACCACTGTTTGTCTCTGCTCCACCCAAAGGTTGACTGGTAGAAAATGCCTATGGCATTAAGTCCGCCTTTGTACATTTTTTTTTGTGCTAAAGTATTAAATAAATAAATAAAGTTTAAAGAAAACCTTTTTTTTTTTTAAGATTGAGGCTGTTGCATTGATAACAGTCTTGAATTCCATGACAAAAAAAAACGGGGCAGTCTTTGGGGACTGTCGATAGAAGTGAAAACTAAGTAACTTGTGAATTGTATCGTCGAGCTATTAGATATCAATTTCTATTTTTTTTTGGTTTATAAAGAAGTGTTTATGATCAAGGATTAAAGTTGAATATAGCTCATGGAAAGCGTTCGTTCCATGATTTTTGTTCACCCAAAAAGTGATCAACGCGTCTAAAGAAGTTTTCACTTCAAAAAGAGTCACGGCTGTAAGGACCAAAATGAAAAAGATAGTCTTAGCGAGCGAGTTATGAATTACGATCGTTTAGACAGAGGAGAAACAAACAAAAATGTACATTTCGGTATAGTATTTTTATCTCACGAAACGACGCGCGCTTTACTCGTGGTTACCATGTGTACAAACACGCTGTGGATGTGTGTGTAAGTGCACGAGCTCTCGGTACCGTCCGAGACATTAGTGAAGTCGGAAGTGTGTGTGCGTGTTATGTTACGTGCTGACGCTACCCATCTTCACGCACACGTTCACAGCAAGTTTGTACACTTGATTATCACAAGTAAAGCGCGCGTCGCTTCGTTTGATAAAATCGACACCTCCAGCACATAAGGTCGTATGTTTAAATTTGTGATTTTTCAGGAGAGATTTTTAACGTCATCTTTGTGTTGATCAGCCGCAAAACATAATATGATAAGACTATTAGCGGGTTAGAAACTCTGTTTTTAGTGAAAATATAGTTTTTAAGAATGTGTAGTATTTATATAATATTACATTATAGTACTAAAATCTAATTTCACTAAAGAAACATGTTACGACTTTTTGCGTGGGAGGTATCGAAATATAGTACCAAGAGTAACTGAAGTCTCCAAGGTCACGCCTACAGAACAATTAATTCTATACGCAAATAAAACATGACACCAGTTCTCACCCTTTCTTGTGTGCCTTCCACCACACTACTAATACAATCTCTTTGTAAGCATTAAAATTAATTGCCTCTACAAATGGAAGCGATCCTCGCTCTGTACCCTTTCTTTGTGTTAATAATTAATTATGAAGAGAAGAGATGACGAAGGTAGTTTTCTTTTAGTGGCTGTTGAATTTGAATCGTTTTTGGTCCTTCGGTACGCAGATAGTGTCGCAGAAATTTTAAGTAGGCGTTTCATTAATATTTATTTTAATGTAATGATGCCTAACAGACTGACGTTACTGTCGCCTAGAATTTGAGCTAACGACTACATTTCCAACCTTAAACCACAAGCAACGGTAATTTGTTATATTAGTATTCTAGGACAAGAACTCTTAAGGCACGGGCCCACCGCGGCGCATGCTGTGCACGGGCACGCGGCGCATTTTAGCTGCGTGTATTAATTTGTTTGACTATGTGGGTCTACGTTTCCACTGGAGTAAACGAATATGACCCACGACTATGTACAGCTCACTTATCGCAAGTTTTACATTTAGATAATGTTATAAGTAGCTGTAACAATCTTATAAGTAGTATTAAGTAAGTCTTAGGCCCGAACTACAGAACGTCACTCATCACTCAAAACTAGATTCAAGGCATTTGATTGGTTGAAATCATAGATGTAAGATTTATATTTTTATGTTTGAAACTAATTTTAAGTAACGCTTGAGTATTGAGGCCCATATAACAGAACGTCACTAAATACTCATGCTTTATACTTAAAACTAGATACAACCAATCAAATGGCTTGACCATTTGATTCCTCATCATCATTTCAGCCGAAAGACATCGACTGCTGGACATAGGCTTCCCCCAAGCACCGCCACCTTGACCGGTTTTGTGCTTCCCGCATCCAGCGGATTCCTGCGGCTTTCATAAGGTCATCGGTCCACCTTGTGGGAGGCCTTCCAACGCTACGTCTTCAGGTACGCGGTCGCCACTCCAGAAATTTTCGGCCCCAACGGCCATCTGTTCTGAGCGCAATGTGCATTGACCATTTGATTGGTTGTATCTATATCAGACACGAAGCAACAAAATTCGATCTAAATAAAAACCGCCACATTCCTCTAGATCGTATTTTGTTGCTTCGTGTCTCAATAAGAAACTTTAAAAAAGGCATTAGAAAATTCTAGACACACCGAGATAGTAGATTGAGCCGTTTTTCATAATTCCTTCTCAGTCACGAGATAATAAGTTTTTAAAGGAGTGAACCGGTGACAACCCTTTTAATACGGGACTGAGTGTCGTTCTGTAATACGGGCTTTAGAGTCTGAATTTGAGCCTGTTTGATGGCAGAAAGCTCGTCCCCTATTATATGGGACTTAAATTTAACTGGCGAGATGTATGTGTACTATAAGTACACCTCTATTTAACCCTTCGGGAATTACAGGCGCGGAGTGGGCTGAATATCGACTCTCATAGACATATAACACTTTTTTCCCAAATGACACTTTTATGACTTGAAAATGTTTTGGGAGGCTAAATACATACCTAAAAATATCAACATTATGGAATAGCATTGCAAACAATTCAAACAGAATTTTTTCATTAAAAATTACTATGGAGCTGGCATGAAAAAGTCTTATATCTCCGCCATTTTTCAATTAGCCCTAATTCCCTTGCACGTTGTTAAACCTTAAATTATTTAGAAACTTTTGTCATACTCTTTGAACCGGCCAGTGTCTCGACCTTTTTTAAAAAAATCGATTTCGATTTAATATTTAAAAAAAATATTTTTTATGAAATGTTTAGCTTAATTTAAGCTTAAAATCTACACAGACTACTTAAACGATGAACCCAACCACTACTTTGTATAAACACGCCACATGATCATAAAAAAAATTGTTTCAAAGACCTAATTATGTAACGATCGTAATTATCGTCATTTTTTTATGAGTTTAAGTAATATTGTTATTCATATCTATTCTATGAGTTAGCTAATGAGGGTAGTGAGTTAATAAGTTTAATGATCAAACTAATTAACATCAAAGGCAAAGGCAAAACCCGAACAGATACTTTTATTAAAGAAAGTGAAGCAGTCGTGAAGGCAGAAGAATAGAAAATGAAGGATGAAATATCTGCTCTCCGACCAACTGAGTGCAATACAATTAGCCACAAGCCCTTGATGACGATGATCGATGCTAAGATATGCACATACCTTTCAGCAGCTAGATCAAACGCGTCTTGCTACATTTGCCTAGCGAAACCGTCTGAGCTAAACAATTTGGAAGCAGTGTCAAAACTGGCAACATCGGCTGACATGATGGAGTTTGGGATTTCTTCACTTCATGTGCGTATTAATATGATGGAATGCCTTTTACACATATGCTACAGATTGGACATTAAAAAGTGGGCTGTTAAAGGAAAAGCTGATCAAGATGTAAAGGACGCAAGGAAGAAATTAATTCAAGATCGCTTCAAAACAGAACTCGGTCTGCTAATTGACTTGGTGAAGCAGGGTCATGGAACTACCAAAGATGGCAGCACGGGAGTACCAATTGGGAGTCTTTCGGAAGAGGCATCGGAAAACCGGAACAAGGATTTTAGAAGATTCATTCAGGGAACACCACTCCCGTAAGAATAGCTAGTAGAGTGAGTTCTAAGGAGGATATTTTTAATTTCCTTCTTCTTTCGTCAGATCCACTTGTTTCATCAACAAGACCCATTCAGACGCAAAAAAAAAGAAACTTTCTTTGAGAAAACGCTGACACTGTTAAAACTTCAAGAACCTGAATTATTAAGATTTTTTTGTTTATATTTATAATTAGTATATAATAGGTTTATTTTTTGTATTCGTAAAGTTAAATTTTTTTAACACTGAAAATTGTTGCTTTAGTTTACTTTTTCTATAGTTTTTCTTTTGTTTTATTTTGCCTTTATGTTTGTAAATATATTTTTAATTAGAATTGCTGATTTAATACCTATATAAATTATTTCATTATAATTACCTCCAGCCTTTCCCGTTGTGTACTTAGAAATTAAATTAGTGTGATCAGTAAACTAATTTATTCACTACGCTCATAGAATAGATATGAATAACAATATTACTTAAACTCATAAAATAATGGCGATAATTAAGATCGTTACATAATTAGGTCTTTAAAACTTAACTTTTGTGGCGTGTTTAAACAAAGTAGTGGTCGGGTTCATCGTTTAAGTAGTCCGTGTAGATTTTAAGCTTAAATTAAGCGAACCATGTGATTAAAAAAAAAAAAAAATCGAAATCGATTTAAAAAAAACAGGTCGAGACACTGGCCGGTTCGGAGAGTATGTCAATTGTTTTAAATAATTCAAGGTTTAATCACCTGCAAGGGAATTAGGGCCAATTGAACGATGGCGGAGATATAGTACTTTTTCATGCCGGCTGGCATGAAAAAGTCTTTGAAACTAATTTTTTTATGATCATGTGGCGTGTTTATACAAAGTAGTGGTCGGTAGTTCATCGTTTAAGTAGTCCGTGTAGATTTTAAGCTTAAATTAAGTTAAACATTTGATTTAAAAAAAAAATAATATTAAATCGAAATCGATTTAATAAAAAAGGTCGAGACACTGGCCGGTTCGGAAAGTATGTCAAAAAATTCTAAATAATTCAAGGTTTAATTACCTGCAAAGGAATTAGGGCCAATTGAAAAATGGCGGAGATACAAGACTTTTTCATGCCAGCTCCATAGTAATTTTTAATGAAAAAATTCTGTTTGCGTTGTTTGCAATGCTATTCCATAATGTTGATATTTTTAGGCATGTATTTAGTCTCCCAAAACAGTTTCAAGTCATAAAAGTGGACATTTGGGAAAAAAGTGTTATATGTCTATGAGAGTCCATTTTCAGCCCACTGTGGGCGTAATATTACGTCATCTATACTAATATTATAAAGCTGAAGAGTTTGTTTGTTTGTTTGAACGCGCTAATCTCAGGAACTACTGATTGGAATTGAAAAATTATCTTTGTGTTGGATAGTCCATTTATCGAGGAAGGTTATAGGCTATATAATATCACGCTACGACCAATAGGAGCGGAGCATAAATGAAAAATGTTGGAAAAACGGAGAAAGCTTCCGTTGCGTGCGCTGTTCTAAAAAAAAGGCTTACTAACTTTTAAGATTGACTCACTATAACCTTTTTTTATGGTACCTAATCAAATTTGTTCGAAACCAATGCATTATTTGCAAAGGAGTTTTATCAACATAATATTAATCTTTATCCAAATAAATATGTTATTAATCACAAGTATTTAAATGTTAACAAAATTGCCCTTGACATCACTTGATTTCGATCAACGACTTAGGAGATGTCATAATTTAAAAAAGCTAAAGATTTTGTTTGGTTGAATGCGCTACTCTCAGGAACTACTGGTTAGAACTGAATTTTTTTTTTCAGTTGGGCTATTTAACATCACGCTGCGACCTTAAGGAGCCGAGCAAACGACAAAAAGTTGGAAAGAACGCTAATCGAAATCGTGTTTTTGTAGGCCTAATACGAACCCTAGAAGTAAACGTAACATGGTTGGTTCGAACGATTTTTAAATGTCACCAAGCGCCCAAATATCGAGCCTGTGAATTATACGAATCCAAAATACTTTATGAAACGCCATCCAAATAGAAGTACTTACATTTAATTTTCAAGCCGCAAAATACATTATGTATAATTCTACACACCAAAAGGGTTTATGTGGTTATTCTCAGAAATTTAACAATATCAAGTAAAATTAATGAATAAGATCGAAAATTGTAGTTGTTTGGACAAATGTGAAAGTTCATGATGAATTTCAGTGAAAAATTCAATGTTGGAAACATGTTTCTATAAATATAAGGCACGTTTTTATGGTGAAAATACTAAGCTCTAAGTATTATTGATGAATATTTTATTAAAATGGGTTCATATATTCCACAGTCAAATATTGTTGCTGCGTTTATAATATATAAAACTAGCCGCAGCCCGCCTTCGCCCGCATGGTTTTTTCTAAACAAAAGTAGCTTCGTTACTCTTTATAATATCAGCTATCTGCCAGTGAAAGTACTGTCGAAATCGCTTGAGCCATTTCGGATATTACCCGGAACAATTGTGTAATACATGCGTGGTATATAATGTGTTATGTCTATAAAATCTCTCACAACAAAAGATCATAATTTGTGTTGTATCCAATAATGCATTTACCCTTCATATTGATGAACTCAGATCCACGCGAGATACAATGGATTTTTAATTGTGTCTGTAATTACGGCATACGAGAGGTTAAACACAGCAATATAACCCGTTCATAAAACTCTCTGTCCATACTGCGTATATATTTCAAGACGCAGCTGTATCTTTATCTATCTTATGTATGGATTAATGTCAAGGACAGCGCTATGACATTTTGCAGTGTCAAGGAGGCATGCATCACAACCCGGTCTCAATAGCTTCGGGAATTATCGACGGTATTCGGGACTGGTCGGCTTTTCGTAGAATTTGGTGCGAGTGAATGCGGCACGGTGCCTCGTTTGCATTGCGGGAGAAAAATAAAATGATGTTTTATAAATTGGAATTTCTTTTGATGAAGGTTTTTATTGATTTATCTTTTGTATTAATAATGAAAGGTGAAATATATGAAGAAATCAAGCATGTTGTAATAAGACTTATTATTTTTGCCACGGGTTATTTACCTAACTGCTTCGGAACGAAATCACTGAGACAGATTAGAATGAAAATCAATTGGGTTGGTGCGTGGATGGGTGACCATCTTTACATACCGAGACTTCTCCGTGCCTCTGAAAGCACGTTAAGCCGTTGGTCCCGGCTGGCATTCTTTGACAGTCGTTACGGGTCGTCAGAAGCCTGAAAGTCTGACAACCAATCTTATCAAGGGGTACTGTATTACCCATTTACTGGGTTGTGGACAGTAATGTAATATAAGACTAGTACAGCAGTGTACGGCGCCGAAGCGTTACTACGTCGTATATGCCCGCAGGCATATCCGAGTTCAGTTGTGTGACCGATTGCTTAGCGATAAAAAAATATAAAAATGGTGAAATGTGCAGTTAAAATTTGTTTGTCACGGTCTGAAAAGACTAATAAAGCAAGTGGTGTTACATTTCACGTGGAAGTTTGCTAATTTTTTTTCAGATTATCCAATTAAAAGACGAATTACATATGTCAAAAAAAAAAAATTGCAATCAAGGTTACCATTAAAAACGATTTTGATTTTGCCAGACTGTTGGGAGTTTAGTGAATGACGAATGCGTTCCTGTAAGTTTAAATTATTATTATAGTCAGGGGGCCTATTACGAACTTTAAAAAAACCAGGCAAGTTCCAGGCAATTCATTTCACTGGCTGGTTAAATTTCGTATTACGACATTCCTAATTCTAACCGACTTCACGCTGGGTAGTTTGTCTATGGCTGGCTTGTAATTCTCTGCCGTAACGTTCAGAAACACAATTAAATATTTATCGGTAAGTTACGGTTTTATTTAATCACATATTTTGTGGTAAAAATAAGCAATTTATATTAATCTAGTTACTTTAGTATAAAATTAGGTGAAAATACGAACGCACTGTATATTATGCTACCTATACAGGGTGTTTGGCAGAACGTTGAACATACGAAAATGGTGGATAGGTGGGGTGATCTGCTACTTACTCAGGCCTAATTTATTTGGCCCTGGCCCCCTGGATATTAAAAAAAAAAATTTTTTGCTTTCTTCTAGTTTCACCACTTTCTTAACTTTAAAGTGTAATATGTATTAAAAATGGGTAAAACAGGCAATATTTTTATTTATTACATCTTTCTGTAAGTTTGAGGAGTTATAACTTTTTTCTAGCTAACATCTGAATAAAGCAATAATTTTATAAGAATCTGCCAATATTAAAGATAAAAAAATAAACTAAAATATTGCCTGTTTTACCCATTTTTAATAAAAAAATACACTTTAAAGTTAAGAAAGTGGTGAAACTAAAAGAAAGCAAAAATTTTTTTTTTTAATATCCAGGGGGCCAGGGCCAAATAAATTAGGGCTGAGTAAGTAGCAGATGACCCCACCTATCCACCATTTTCGTATGTTCAACGTTCTGCCAAACACCCTGTATAATTCATTCATATTATAATTTTTTGAGTTTGTAAATTTTCACGCGAGATTAGGTTTCCGAACGAACTCCACTTGAAGGTCAGCGGGGAATTCGACCACATGGAAGAGTATGGTTTCATTGTTTCACAAACTAATATGAACACTATCTTATTGTTTGTTTAATACTTCCATTCGTAAGAATTTTCGGGGTATAAACAAAATATGGCGTAAGCTCGTTATTGAGTATTTTCCTATTCAGTGTAAGAAAGTTCTTAGATATGATATTTTGTATGACAGTCCCTGACATGTCTCAACTCCTCACTTGTTTAAGTTGATATCGTTCAATGAATGGCACATCATCCATGTCGAACGCATTAAGGCTCTATCATACAGGTAACACGCGACGCGACACAAAGGAACCGCGTGTCGCGCGACGAACGGTGCCTTTGTGTCGCGTCGCGTGTCGCGCCTGTTTTGTAGGAGCCTTTCATTTGATCACGAAGTCGTCTCCAACTCCTCACTTGATTAAGTTGATATTGTTCAATGAATTGCACATTATCCATGTCGAACGCATGAAGGCTCTTACGTACAGGCGCGAACGCGACGCGACACAAAGGAACTACGTGTCGCGCGACGAGCGGTGCCTTTGTGTCGCGTCGCGTGTCGCGCCTGTTTTGTAGGAGCCTTTAATTTGATCACGAAGTCGTCTCCTTTTGTTCATTGATTCGTTATTTTGATCAGAAAAGTCACTTTCCAGGAACTCAAACAGTTCATATTCGTCGCACATAATATTTTCTTTTGTTATTTATTTATTACTCGAGTAACTTCGGCAAATAAACCCAAAACAATTCAATAAAAGCTCCTCTGAAGTAGCGTAAACTGAATGGATTGTGAGGTTACTTTTTGACAAGTTGTTATATGAAAAGAAATGTCAAACGAACGTTCGTAATACGGTATTGCCAGGCAATATTCGGGCAGAAGTCGGCCAGGGTGTCACGTGACCGCTGACTGGCTTGTTTAACGAGTTCATAATACGAAATTGCAAGGCAGTTCTGTTTACGCTGTAAACTGCCTGGAAATAAGAGTTCATAATAGGGCCCCTGTTTGGTTTAAACATACTCTGCAGTACCCAAACACTTACTAAATAGAAAAGTAACATATTCACGTGTATTTCGAAGGTTTTAACTTAATATATCACCACTATTTAACACAATGTGATCATAAAATCAATCTAGAATTTTACATTTAAAAATATAATGTCACTTTACGTCTAAGGTATAATGTTTTAATTTTGCTGTACCAAAATTAATTTTATTAGCAATCTGTGTGGTTCTTTCATCAGAAGCCCATTTCAGACACCAATCTACATGGTTTTCACATGATCTGACCAAGATTATGTCTGGACTTTAAAAGAGACCTCTGAGTTTGTTTCGGCCTTATTTCTCAAAGTAGTCTGATAGGAATCGCCGACCTCAACGACCGTGTTTGCACAAACCTACTTACAGAAATAAAATCATTTATCATTTACAATCACCTTAATTAATTTACGATTGAAATTTATTTTGTATAAATCATGTCATAAACATTGAAATAATATCATTCCATTTTAAACAATAGTTATTTGACACAATCTTAATAGTTTTGAAATATAATATTTACGTTTACGCACATTTATTTTTTCTTCCTATATGTATGTACCAAATCCTTCAATTTCTTTTAATCTTTAATCTATTGAAAATTCCATAATACAATTTTCATAGTTTTTTTTTTTTTTAATCTAGGGCATCTCAGAGTGTAACCACTAAGGTTCCGACTCTTTAACCGGACTTTCCTGTGGTTGCAGTGTTTTGATTATTATAGTGGGGAGTTTGGATTACATGCTGCTCAGCTAAAACGCGTGCTGGCGCTTCCCTTACAGTCAAGGGTCGGGGAGGACTATTGACTCTCCTGGAGGAGAGTAGTGGGGTCGTCTGAGTCGGTCAGTGCATGCCTTGGACGGCGGGTCGAACTAATTTTTGAGGGGACATAACTTGCGGCCTTCACAACTAGAGCGTTGCGATGAGTGGCTGCTGAATCGAAGAAGCGCTTTGAAGTGCGCTTCATGAATTGGGCTATCGTGGGGATTTTGAGTTCAACGTGGAGGTTAGTGTTACGAACGAACCAGGGGGCTCCCGTGATTTTACGTAAGACTCGGTTCTGTAGGGTTTGCATCTTATGGATGAGATGGGGTTTGGCGTGTGCAAAGACAGGACTCGCATAGGTCATGATGGGGCGGATGCACGCGGTGTAAATGCGTTTTCATAGTAGATAATTGATTCAATAAATACCTTCATTCATGCTGGGGTAATAACGTTGATTATTGGCAACTCTGGCCGTTTTTCCGATGACAATGTCTTGTCTAGTTCCAACGTAATTAGTTTTACGGAAGAAGAAATGAGACAAACAGATTATTTTGACAGATTGACATAATTTATGTATTTCAATGCTACGACTTTAACTCTTAAGTGGTTACGTTTTTCTGAAATTGTTAGTAGTACGCTGCTCCTTTAGTATTATATAACCTCATTGGTTGTGGAGGTCAGATAGGCGGTGGTTTCATGTAAAATACTGGTATCTGCATCCAGTTAGACTGGAAGCTGACCCCAATATAGTTGGGAAAAGGCTAGGCAGATTTCGATTGGATTGAAAATCTTTCGTTTCGTTCAAATTGTTCATTTTATAAAGGGAATTTATACTTATAGTATATTGATGAACTATTTCTAAAAGAGAACCTATATGAACCTCGAATGTTATGAATCCATGAAAGAGCTTATCTCGTACCGTTATGGAGAATTCATAATTATCCATTAACGGTCGATAAAATATAGGAAGGAAACCCGGCTATTCATTGTCTCGTACAATAGTGGCAGCCGTCACCAATATTCATAACAAAGCGTACCTGATTTCATTATTCTCACTGCAAATATTATTGATGTAAACCACAGAACATTAATCAAATAGAGTTGACAACTTTTACTAATACTTTTATTTTTTATTTATCCTCAACTGGGAAGCTTTGGGCCTTCATCTCACCTGATGATAAGGCCGAAGGTGGAAGCGAGCTTCACCCGCAATCCTCAACTACAGAGGATCTGGGTATCTTGCCTCTAACCACAGAAAAACAACAACTGCTGTTAACATTGTTGTTATGACGACAGACTTAGATATAAGATGGTGGTAGGTAGCCAGGCTGACTTAGAACAAGCCCTACCACCAAACAAATTGAGCAGATAATTTTGACCCGGCTGGGAATCGATCCTGGGACCTCTGGGTCTGAGACAGGTGATCTTACCACTGGAGCACAGAGGCGGTTATAGGTACGCATCCATTGGCCCGCGCCGGACGCACCGCACGCACGGCACGCAACGGATTTTAGTCTGCTTTGTATGATTTTACATAGCGCTGCGTCCATTATCCGCGCCGCCCGCATCGAAATCATACAAAGCAAATTAAAATCCGTTGCGTGCCGTGCGTCCGGTGCGGGCCAATGGACGCGTACCTTATTGGTCCTTCTTCACCCATGATCGAGACCAACAACTTCTTCGTCACCAAGATCTACTGTGAGAACTTCTGTTACTCCATGTTGCAGACAGAACAGTTACACCAGGGTTGACAAAAATGGCGCTGCCATACTGTGCCTGAGGAGTTTTCAGTGCAAGCGTCATTCCAGGGATGTTAGGCCTAAGATATTCGGTGCCGCGATGCGTTTCCTGGATACAGAGAATGTCACAATTCATTTTATGGCAAAGTTGAGATAGCAACTGGGACTTATTATTTGAGAACCCTTCAAAATTTATTGATGTGATAATGAGAGCTGGGTTGGAGAGCCGGTGATGGGTGCCCATAGATTGGTCTTTTTTGTTATTTGGCCCTAAAAAGGACCGTTGGTCGTGGCTCTCAGGAGAGCTAATTGAATGTACCATCGTGGTGAAAGGATTAGTCAGCTAGAGTCTGCGGTACCGAGTGCTAGCAGTCCAGGGTGCGCCAGGCGTTTGGAATCACAGTACTATTTATTTTAACGCCGCTCGGGGAGGCTCCTTTCATGCACCCATAGAAGCCGCAGACTACACAAATTTTCTCATACTTACAGTCCAGTATGCTAATAAATAGCACTACGAGTATATATAAACATTCATAAACTCACGCCTTCCTCCCATGGGTAGAAAGTGGGCAGAAACTACAGAACGCCACCTGTTACGATCCTTACATACTCCTTTTGTTTCATTTATTTATTTATAACTAATTACAACGGCTTGCGCCAATGACAGTAATTAACAAGAAAAACTAAACGTAAAAATAAACATATCACATAATTACCATAATAATTCAAAAACAAATAACAAGTCAGAGATCAAACATACTTAACAATAACTTTAAGAAAAGAAAATAAAAAAAATCGAATAAAGTGATAACAACACACAACTTATTTACCTAACAAAAATAGCTTTCACAGAACATGAGACAATTTGACATGATCACCCTGAGTGTGTCATTAAAGATGTCACATAAATATCACATTCATACATCTGAGGCCCTAGTGTGAGTTTATTTTAACGATCTCGACTTTACGCATCGACCGCGTTCAGCATTCCGATTGGTTAAGAGCCAATCGGAGGCCTATCGGAGCGCCGAACGCGTAAAGATATACTAGGGCCTCTGATCATACACGCACGCCGGTTTCAAGTACTACGCACCTTACCTTTCTGAAAAACATCACCAAGAAGGTCACTATATGTCCTTCTTCTTCTTCCTTTCAGCGTTTCCACTCACATCTGCCATATAGTAGTAGTACATAAGAGGTATAAAAATGCGAGACCATAGTAAGTATACAGGGTTATTGGTTAAACACCAACCTTGCAGAAGTGTATTACTAACATAATAAACAACAACTTTTGTTGTCCTCTGCCCTCCTTTTGCCCTCCACACTACTCAGATCTTAGACGCGTTCCAGTACAGACATTTCTACATACTGTTCTAACCGTTGTTCATGTTAATTGTGGTATTACACCTATTTAAGTAATTCTTCTCGACACTGCGGAGACTGCACTTAGATTCTTTCCTCGGTGCTGCCTGACTCCTGTTCCTCGGAGCTGCCCTGCCCACAAGATTGTGGAAGCTTTCCTGACGCGGAGCTGGGAGTTACTTCAAGTAATATAAATTTACCTCCTTACCTTGAGAGTGCATATTAGGTAGGTTTAATATTCTTAATTCTAGATATTGTATTTTTTTTACCTTTTCATTAAATTGTTCAGTCTACTTTTTTATCTTTTTATTTGTTAGGCATAAGTAGACTTGACACTTCCTTTTATTATAAAGTCCCGATTGAGCCTATTCAATGACTTTGATTTGGCCTATGACTCATGCGGCAAACGTGTCCAGCCCCGTCCCACTTTATACTAAGGCCAGTCTATTGAAGAGGAGCGAGGCTGCGACGCGGAGAAACGGAGAAATATTAACCAATAGAATCTAAACTACGCATAGCTCCGCATGGATGAAAAACATTCTATTGCTTAATATTGGCACAGCTCCGCTTCTACCCTCTCTTCTCCGCTCCAGTGGACAGGCAGCCTTAAGCTTGGCTTCTTTTTAGGTGACGTCGGCGATTTGTGTTTTGGAGCGAAGCAGTGTACACACATCAAAAAAGTTTGCGATCACTTTGAAAAATCGTTTTTTTTTTTTTTGTTACGGTAGATTATAATTTTTGCTCGCCCGACTTAAATCCAATAGAGCACGCGTGGGAACCTCTTAAGCGAGCTGTTTGGAACTGTCAGCCACGTCCCCAGACAGTGCCAGAGCTCAGAGAAGCCGCTATTCAAGAATGGGACAGGTTACCCCAAGAAATGCTGGATAACTTGATTCTCAGCATGCCCAGGAGGATCACCGCATGTGTTCGAGTCAGGGGAGGAGTTATAATATATTAAATATAAACCTTTTATTAATAAATTGTTGTTTCAGCTTGATTAAACAGTCTTTTTCGGTCTATCAAATTTCTGTTACAATTACATTATTATTTATACTCAATTTTTTTTTAATCAAAAGTTTTTTTTTTTTTTTTTTATTCAAATAGGGTATTTCTATTTAAAGAAAACACACAGAAAAGAATTTTTGTTGATAAAATTAAATTTAAAAAATTATAGCTAGTCATCACAAACTTTTTTTGATGTGTGTGTGTGTTCGATCTTGACGAATTGATACAAATTAACACTCGTCATTAATCCCTCTACCCTTAATCCAATTTATTTGAGGTGGTCGCTGTATGTTCCGTACCTTTCATACAATATTAGCTCTCTCCCTCTCACAGACAGGAGAGCCTGTGTCTTAGCAGTCGAAACATTACAAGCTGATTATGCCTTGCTACGCAACTCTAGTAGCCGTGATATCAATATTTACTTTCATTCTTAACCATAAATTATCTTTCACTCAATACATCAATCTTTTCTTCTACACAAAATAAAAACTATAGAGGTATGCGGAACAGGGTGTAAAGTTCACTCATCCGCCATAGAACAGGGAGGATCCTCCGACCAGATGGGTGTTGTGTCTGGTGGGCAACTTGCCCGGTGGTTGATGTCGGGATGTTGTATACCTATGTATATGCTAGTCGCGCGGTAAATTCTGATTGCGCGATGCAGGATTTGTGACGTCAGGCCTTTTATGCGTAGTTCGCATGTGGCGTCGTAGATGCCGCCACAAAACTATGTCCGTCTTCTACCTTATCTATCGTTTAAACACTCTATGGTAAACACGGAATACAATACACTACAAATTCATCAAATCAAACCGGAAAGCAATTACAATAGTGTTGCATCGAGCTCGGTACCAACATTCTGAGAATAGTGACGTGAGATACTGAAAAAGCGAGGGCCGTATACATGCTATTAAGCTTTCGGGGAAAACGGACACCTACTCTAAACATCGGAGTCTCTAAGGGCGGGTCGTTTCACGTGCACTTAACGCACGCGTATACGTCATAAATGGCGCTAACTATCGTCAAATCAAAAAAAGCGTTGTTTCACAAAATTATGCCCTTAACATTCGTTTAAAAAAAAAAACGATTACAGTGACCGGTGTTAATGTCATTTTATTATTTTACATTTGAACTTTGACGATCGGTTTTTTATGCAGTGAAACAACGCTTTGTATTTAACGAACGTTAAACATCATATGTAATCGTTATTATTTGACGTACGTATGTTACGTTAACCAACTGTTTGAAACAACCGGCCCTAAGTATGAACGCGCGAAGTAAACCGTAACGTATATAAGACGGTTTTTGAATCGAAAATTCGAAATACAACTTTCCTAAAACCAGAAATGTCGCAAATATTCCAATCTTATTGGGACTTATATGTTCGAGTCGTTTGGGGTTGAAACACTAGGGCCATGGGGTCCGAGTGCCTACTTGGTTTTTCGAGACATCGCCTAGCGTTTGGTCGACTCTTCACGTGACTAGAGGGCTGGCCTATTTCTTGCCCAAAAACGCAGCATTGACATACAACGTGGCAATGCTGCCAGCCTTTTTAAGACTTTTCCTGTTGACAGCGATGTGGAAGAATTTTTTTATGCCTTATGATTCTTTTCCCTCCCTTTTTACAAACAAGGAACCCTTATAATTTTGCCATGTCCGTCTGTCTGTTTGTCTGTCCGCGGCTTAGCTCAGAGACTGTTAGTACTAGAAAGCTGTATTATTATTAAAATAAACTGGATATTTACCATGTTTATTAATTTTTTTGAGTTCCCGATATTGTTGTGCGCTGAAATATCGGGAACCCAAAACAATTAATAAACATGGTAAATATCCCGTTTATTTTAATAAAGCTTTTGCCCGCGGCTTCGCCCGCGTGGATGTCGGTTATCGCATAAAAAAGTACCCTATGTTCTTCTCCATATCCCAGGCTATATCTCAAAATTCTAACTTAATATTAATTTTAATGTGACTCACTACGTGAATAGAAACCGAAACAATTGATTTAATATAATAAAAGTACTTATGTTCTGAACGTGAATGAGTCTTTACCTAAAGATAACAAACACAAAATCAAAATACGAAATTTCACTCAAATTCTTAAAGCAATCAATTGTACCAAATTACAACACGAAATAAAAGTGCGACGACACAAATGATAATTTTAAAATAATTCACGTAAGTACCAACAATGTGAAAACAAAACGAAATCCTCCGAAATGTCGCATGATACGAGTACACCGTTTGTGCTGAGAAAACGCTCGAAATATCTAATGAACACCATTGGTGCATAACTTTTCTCAGGGTCACGTTCGCAATTGGACGAAATATTTGACATTTATTTTGTACTTGCAATACGATCTGGCTGTAGAATTATGCGTGGTCCGACACGCACTTGGCCGGTTTTTGTATACTTGTACACATTATGACGTTTATATAATTTGTTATCCATATATAAGACATTTTTAAATATATCTTAAAAAGATATAAAACACATTTAAAAATAGTGGTCCGCCGGTAACGGGAGCAGGGTCCAAGCTACCGGTAGTTAGGGCTGCAGAGACAGGTCCTTGATCCAACCGCTTAACGAAAGCCTCGAGAGATGTTGATGGAGGCTTTCGGCCATCAGGCCAGTGGCTGTCACGACAATCGGCATAATGATAGCTGAGTCCACATTCCATATGTCAACAACCTCGTTTGCTAAGTCAAGATACTTTATTTGTTTCTCTTTCTCAGCTTTGACGAGGTTCCTGTCATGTGGAATGAGAACATCGGCGCGGCGCGCTAATCGATCTATCACCAATATCGCTTATTGGCGACAATAGTCAGTAATGATAGACCGATCCCAGTACAATGGGAAATAGTCATTTCCGAGAACTAGGTCGGTTCGGGCACATACTTGTAATACGGTACCTTAGAATCCACAAGTTTATATTTTGACATATAAACTTAAAACTAGATTTTGCAAAGGAGTGTTCGTAATTTTTTACGCGCGTCTCAGTTCGGAACGGTGTTTTTGTGCGTGCGAAAGATGTTGTGCGAATAGACGAGCGTCTAACTGCTCATCACTGATACTATCTCTGTCCAACACGACGCCGGGTGAAACAGCGTGCTTTTTGGCCACGCCCACCAGTGTGTTCAAGCCCGCGACTAGTTCAACCTTAAGAGGGCTTTTACCGGTCCGTCTATCGTCAACGCGAGCATGATTGAAAAACTTGTTGTTTCATCCAGCGCAATGTTAATGCTACGAGTAACAGGCAAGTGAGAACGCAATAGCAAAGTTTGTGAAATAAATTTGTGTCATTTAGAATCTCCATTACATGTGCAATGTTTCTATGGAGATGTTTTCTTTATTTTTACAATTTATGAGTACATTATGAACGGCCAAAGTTCAGGTAAAATATGTGCAAAAAGCAGATTTTGGGAGGCTTATACTGAATTTGTTTCGTCGAATTTGAATTTTTTGCTTTCATAGAAACCTAGATATAGTGCACATGATACCAATTAGTTCAAAATTTTCATTGAAAGATGTGTTCCAACGCCATAGTCACGTACGAGCGTTTGTATGAAAAGTATGACGGGTTGGCCGCTCTTAAGGTTAGCCAGAAGCCAGAAGGTTACTGGAACGCTGCGGGCTCTGTACCGATTGAAAAATATATTACCAGCGAGCACTAAGACAATGCTTGTGCAGTCCTTAATTTTCCCTATCATCGATTATGGTGATGTGTGCTACTATGACCTGAATGCAGACCTCCTCGACAAACTTGACCGTCTTCTCAATAACTGCATTCGATTCGTTTTCAATCTGCGTAAATATGATCATGTCTCTGCGCATCGGTCGCTTCTAAAGTGGTTGCCCATACGCCAGCGCAGAGAGCAAAGGGCGCTGACCACCTTGTTTTCATTTCTTGACTCTCCATCTTCCCCTCGTTACCTAGCCCCCCACTTTCAGTACATTTGCGCCAACCACAATAGAAATCTTCGTTCATCTCACAATCGTCTTCTTAAATGTCCCACTCACCGCACAGACTTCATTCACTCTTCCTTCTTCATACAGTCTATCTCTCTGTGGAATGCGCTCCCCCAGGAAATCAGGATGGCAACCAACCGATTATCTTTTAAAGTAAAACTTCGTGAGCATATTCGCAAGAAGCTGGCAGTATCATCATAACGGTAATGTTTTCCCATTGTGTGTCTTATTTGTTTTAGTATACATATTTATGTTTATTTATTTGTGCTTATATTTATATATAATAAGATTTATATATTGAATTTATAGTTTGTAATAGGTTTATGTATATCTTTATATTTAAATGAATATTTATTCCTCAATTTTCGCTATTGCACCTACTACTGTATGTCTCTGCATCACCCAAGGGTTGACTGGTAGAAAATGCCTATGGCATTAAGTCCGCCTCTGTACATGTTTTTGTGCTTAAAGTATTAAATAAATAAACAGGTCTATAAAGGTCATCCCAAAGAGTAAAGAAAAAAAGCAAGAGCAATATTTTATTTCGGACACGGATAGGCAATACAAAAAGTATAAGAAAGGAGCATTAAAAAATAACAACATTTACATTAAAAACAAAAAAAAAAAAAAAAACCTGTGAGGCCAACAAGGCTCCCATTATAGCTAAATGCTTCGATATTTAAAAAATAAATACCGCAGCGCTGGTATTCTGTCTGATAGGGCCCGAGAGAGAACGCGCTTCATAGAATGCACGAGCATGATCCCTATACGCTTGCACTAATTACATAAATATTGGCATGGTAACCGCTTTCCATCAGTTCAACCAAGGTTCAACCACTGCTGTCCTCCTTGCCAATTCATCTCATAAAGGTAAACTAGAACTTGAATACACAATATTTGAAATGGAATTCCAATTTCCTGTATGAAACAACATTGTGTTTCAGCACCCATTTGTAAATCAAATACCATTTATATTAATCCTGAACTCGGTAAAGGCTTACAGGCATTATTGGATTATAACGAAATTATGAATAAGCAAATGGATCGAATCACTTGCCGTACATTGATTTATATACACCTACCTGGGACCCAAGTCTGCTATTTTTATAAATTCGTCACTCCATCACGATCCCATTGTCATTTTGCTAAAAGTTCGTAATCTGCTAAATTCATAATGGTCGATCATTGGTCGGTCGATGGTCTCGTAATAGAATTGTATTACAATGGCATTTTGAACATTTATTCATGCCAGATTTCATTTATATATATTTTTACATATTATTTATTAGTGTTATAAGCAATCTGAAGTAGTAGGAAGTTGGAAGTTTAGTAGGCAGTTTCATTTGTCATTATAATAATATATGTCCGAGATTACCAATTCTTTTAATGGAGTGTCAGTGGCTGACCATTATCAACAATTATGAAATCAATGATAGACCATTCTGACACTATTGTAATAGCAGACTTGAGGCCCAGAACGAGTTTCGTAGTGCGGGAGTCCGACATTAACATATTTATTTTCATAGGCACAAATTTTAGGGAATTCATAATTTTTCATTTCACTGCTTTTTTTGCTGTACCTATTAATGGTTTTGCCTTTGGTTAGACTTAGAGGGCACTCAAGGGCATAGCGAGGTACGGGCAGGGGGGCAGCACCCCCCCCCCCCCCCCCCTAGAAGATGCAAGAATTCTTACAAACCGTAAAGTAATATTACGTAGATAGCCTATTAATAAACAAAAACGAAATTGTAACTACAAGTAACATTGAGAGGTCCTTTTCTACACTGCGTCGTGTTAAAACATGGCTGAGATCAACGATGATTGAAAACCGTTTGAACGGCCTATGCATGCTCAGTGTACACCGAACCATATGGTCCAAAAAACAAAGGATACAATTGAATCTGAGGTGTTAAAACTGTTTTGTGAAGAACCTCGTTGACTACTTTTTGTGTAAAATAAATTCACTGATTGATATTTTGTTTTTAAGTTTTAACGTAACTTGCCCCGTTGCCCATGCAGAATATTCTTGGTTTGTCTACGCCTGCCCCCCCCCCCCTAGCACCCCCACTTGCCCCCCCCTAGACCCCACTTACCCCCCCTCCCACTTAGCCCCCTGCCTTAGCCCCCCCCCTAGTAAAATCCTAGTTACGCCCTTGAGGGCTCAACGGTCCACTAGCCCCACCCCTTTAAAAAAATACTATCTTGTGACTGAGAAGGAATTATGAAAAACGGCTCAATAAGGAACTTCGGTAAGTGTGTCTAGAATTTTCTAACACTTTTTATAAAGTGTCATATTAACACGAAGCAAAAAAAATATGATCTAGAGGTATGTGGCCGCTTTTCTTTAGATCGAATTTTGTTGCTTCGTGTCTCAATATGAAACGTTATAAAAGGTATAAGAAAATTCTAGACATAATTACCGACGTTCCTTATTGAGCCGTTTTTCATAACTCCTTCTCAGGCACGAGATAATATTTTTTTGAAGAATTGGCCCTAGTAGCATTTTTGTTGGCATTTGGTTGGGCCACATACCTCTGAAGTTGGCCCAACTAAATGCCAACGGAAAATGCTACTAGGGGGGGCTAGTGGACCGTTGAGCGCTGTCTTAAGTGAATCCTAACTAATATTATAAATGCGAAAGTTTGTCAGTTTGTTTGTTACGTTTTCACGCCTAAACCACTGAACCAATCATCCTGAAATTTTGCATATACTTTGTCAGGTGCACAGAAACGGACATTATGGTACCTTTCATCCCGAAAAAATGTACTGTTCCTGACGAAAACAACAATAACATTCTTATGATAATAGAAAGCGCCACGTGCTTTCGAATCATGATTGAATTATATTATTATAGAAACTTTAGTAGTGTGTTAAGAGTTTTTTTTTAAATTTAAGTGCGAGCGAAGCCGTGGGCAATTGCTAGTAATAATATACATGTTTGTATGCCGAATGTGAAATGCTGAGCTTTAATGTGTCTTATCACCTATTATGTACTACCCATATTTGCAAAATAAATTAAACTATTCTATTCTAATAATTGTTCCAGTAAGTAACCTACAGATATCGTCGTTGATACTGCAATACCGCGTAACTAACAGTGGATAATACCGCGGAAGTACATTAAAGTATCAAATTTTAGATTTCGCTTTAATTTGATAAGTACAGCAGGAGTTATTTAGTTTTTTCGTTCTCCTGTAAAATTTTCATCACCTAAGTTACGCGGTATTGTCTGTTGTTAGTTACGCGGTATTGCAGTATCAGCGACGATATATTATTTTAATAGAGAGTTCTAGAAATTGTAACACGTAACGGATTAATTAGAAATAGCATGTTGATGTGACTTTCCCGAAGGCGTGGCATAAGAAACACATTGCGAGGAAACCCACCGTCTCGTACTTAATTATCTTACACGTGTTATTCTCGAGAAATGGTGAGCAGTAATAAGCCACTTACTGTAAAATCTATATCGAGGATCAAGAAGGAAAAGCCGAAGGGAAAGGCAGATGTGTAGGTACCTTTACATATCCGCCAGTTATGTTATCACACCATATTGATTATTTATTTAGTGTTGCTAAGTTGTTTAGTTAGTTATGTTATGTGTTGTTGTGTTGTTAGTTGTGTTGTTATGTTGTCATATGTGTGTCAGTTATGTTGTATGAAATGTTGCCACTTCATAAAACGCATAGATAAAATATTAAAGACTAGCTTTTGCCCGCGGCTCCGACCGCGTGGATGTCGACTATTGCGCAAAAAAAAGTAGCCTATGTCCTTCTTCATATCCTAGGCTACATCTCTGCTAAAAAGGCGTGAAAACGTCACATACAGATAGACAGATAGACCGATAGACAGACAGAGTGACTTTCACATTTTTAATATTAGTGATAAATAAAATAAAAACCTTATATTTATGTAACCTTAACTAATTAATTATTGTGAATGTGAAAACTATGTTGCCCCACATAGTTTGTATTTTTTTTTTCTTAGTTTGTTTTTAATCATGGTATTGCAGTTTGAGTAATTTATGCGGCCTTCCCAAATGTCCTATCTTTGGTATTGTTCGTCAAATCGTTGAGCTCCTTATGTTCTGAGTTGAGCTGCACGATTACTGACAAATGCGTGCACTGACTGGACAGGTCCACTCAATCTGTGTGATTCTTTCCTCAAAAGACCATTTCAGACACCGATCTACATGGTCTTCACATGATTTGACCAAGATTATGTCTGGACTTTAAAAGAGACTGTGACCTCTGAGTTTGTTTCGGCCTTTCTTCTCCTTAGTCAGATACGAAACGCCAACCTCATCTAGTTTTAAAATATGATTGTAAGTGTTTATACAAACCTACTTACAGAAATAAAATCATTTATCATTTATGAATCAACCCATTTGCAAATACAAGCCAACATGAACCGACTCAATGATTACGAAAATTGGCAATCCTACATGTTGGAACAGGGCATCCCATATAACGATATTGTACACCGGGCTAGGGTTGCCAATTTTTTGGGCAAGAAATAAAGTACATTATGGTCAAAGTATGAAAATAAACAGTATTTCGGAAAATTAAACAGTCTCGGAAAAATAGTTAAACAGTAGGATTTCAAGTATTTTTCAAATGTTTTAAAATTAAATAGTTCCTAAATTAAGTAATACTACTCGCGTAACTCATCAATTTAGCATCAATTTTGAAAGCATTGTAAGCCTCACCGAATATACGAGGAGCAATTTTTTATATTGAATGTATTGAATCTTCATTTCTGTTGTTCCACCACTTAGCATTCATCAATTAAAACATTCATTCGGCAAATACTGAGGTAGCAGAACTAGTACTAGTACTCGTATCTAAAAGGTATTCTGATAACAATTATCTTTTTACAAAATGTCCGATAATTCGAGTCATTAACAGTTTCATTCTGAAATAAATCCTAGCTGAACCACCGCGCCCATGCCCGTAGGACATCATGTTATACACGTTGCAGATGAAACTTTTTATTTAGGTGTAGCTCTGGACTAGTGAAAACGGGATATTCATATACTTTATTTTTGTTGAACAGTAAACAGTATTTTAGAGGGAAACATAGTACCTATAATACTGTTTTTAACAGTATGGGTGGCAACCCTACACCGGGCGCTGGGATGAATATTTTTACTGTCACCATTTAAAGGACCTTTTTCGGTATTATAAAATGAGTATGAAATGAAGGCTATTTTTACAGATTTCCGAAGGCTACTGAAATCGTTAAAATGCTTTGAATTTTGTTAAAAATTCTTTCATCTTTATTTTGAGTGGTTATTAGAGCAAAAAAGGTCTACTAAGATAAAAGGCCTTAAAGATAATAAAATAAACAAAGAAAGTAAATTCATTTATTTAGTGCAGATTAAAAGGCACATTTCCACCCCATTTCCTCCCGTGGGTGTCGTGAAAGTCGACTAAGAGACTTACTAGAGAATGGGCAGCAGCGTTCTCTATGCATTTTTAATACCATACTGCGATCGCCAACCCGCCTGCCAAGTGTGGCGATTATGGCAAATTCCCCCCTTTTAGGGGAGGCCTATGTCCAGCAGTGGACGTCTTTCCGCTGAAATAATGATGATGATGATAATATTGCCAGATAAAAAAATAAAAATCTAATAAAAAGTGTAAAGTGGGATGTAGGAAATTAGCAGGCAAGTGTGCCTTACGGCTGCTTCAAAAAGGCCCAGTTCAGCAAAAATGCCAGACAACTTGGTGCTAGACGCTGGTTGTCAACTGCACCTTAAGTGTGAGGCGAGACGGATATAAAAGCTCAACGGTTTTATTGATCTGAATTGCATTCCCTCCAACTCTGCCCTAAGCCGAGGTTCGTACCCAACAGGGGGTGCCCTTAGCGCGCAGTCGTTTAGTTTATAAGTTTTTACGCCCTGGCTGGAGGCTTTAAGTTTTTAGGAGCTTAAGGTAACCACAGGAAAGACCGGTTAAAGAGTCTCAACCTCTCATGGTTAACTACTAGTTGCTAAGGCATCTCAATGCCTTAGCAAAAAAAAAATACTGACTAGTATAATTGACGATGACTAACAATCATTATCCAATACTTGTCCGTCGCAACGTAAAAATCCCAGTCAAAAAAAAGTCAAATCTTTATTTGACTTTGAATAAACCGGCCAAGTGCGATTCGGACCAAGCACAATGAATGGCTCCGTAGTTGGAATGAATTTATCCCGAGAATAAAGTTGAAAAACATGCTCTCCCATACATTCATTCATCTACGCACAATATTGAGAGATTTACCATGTTATTTTAAGACCAGAGTTTGGTAAGAACAACTTTGAGAGGGAGGCTAACAGAAGAATTCAGCTGGGCTGGGCAGCGTTTGGGAAACTTCGTCGAGTCTTCTCGTCGCGTATTCCACAGAGCCTAAAGACCAAGGTCTTCAATCAGTGCGTCCTGCCTGTTATGACTTACGTAGCCGAAACGTGGACACTCACGGTACGGCTGGTCCATAAATTCAAGGTCGCTCAGCGAGCTATGGAACGGGCTATGCTTGGAGTTTCTCTGAGAGATCGAATCCGGAACGAGGTGATTCGGCAGAGAACCAAAGTTGTCGACATAGCTCACAGAATAAGCAAGCTGAAGTGGCAATGGGCCGGCCATATTAGCCGTAGAACCGATGACCGTTGGGGTAGACGTGTTCTTGAGTGGAGACCGCGGATTGGCAAACGTAAGGTAGGACGCCCTCAGGCTAGGTGGAGCGACGATCTTCGCAGGGTGGCTGGTAGCAGCTGGATGAGAGTTGCCGAGAATCGAGCTGAATGGCGTGCAATTGGAGAGGCCTATGTCCAGCAGTGGACTGCTATAGGCTGATGATGATGATGATGATGATGATGATGATGATGATTTTAAGACCATAGACTTGTTATATATGTTTTCCTGTAAAATCTATAGGTAAGTATGCTATTTCTGTTTTCTTTTTTTTTCATATATTTCGTTATTTCGGTGGGTGAGTAATAGCAAATTTTCATATATTTTCTTAAATAACTTTAAAACGATTTATTTCATAATTATTAAAAAAAAAAAAATTGATGCCCTCATATTAAGCCCTTTCATTTTATAAGTCACACGGTACAATTTGCAAAACATTTTTTTAAATTTTCTAATTTATTTTCTATTTTTCTAACACGTCCGTGTTAAAGTATACATATGAATTTCGGTGACCCAGGAAATCCATATGTATACTTTTCAACTTAATGGATACGAGAGCATTTCCAAGGCCCAAGGTTGGGTGTTTGATCCAATATTGGCCGTGTTTATACAATATGTAAGCTGGGTAACATCCGGACCCTCATAATATTTATTGATGCCAGCATCTGTAATGGATTTCATATGATTTGGTGACCGCTTTCGCAGCTCAATGAGATTAATTTAAAAAATTATCCTATGTTTTTTTTGTATGGATTGAGTATGTCTGTTAAGGCTTAGTGGGATTATAGAGGGTGGATTTTTGAGATGGGGCAATAAGGACAAGTACCTTAACCGTTGTCGCTACATGAAAACGGACTTAGGCCCCTCGCCCACGGCGACTGTTTGTAGTGATGCTGTCGCGCGCTTCGTAAACGCGCAACAGAATCGCTACTAACGCGTGTTATTCGCATTTGAAACGCGCTACAGAAGCGATGCCAACGCGCTACAGTATCGCGACTGTATCGATGCAAACGCGCGACCGTTTCGGACGACATCGGGGAGAGAACGGAGAGAGGGTGGCGCGTGAGTGGAGAACCGAGCCTAAGTGCAACTGTGGCATTTTTGTGCCGTTACTGAATCGCGTTTGCATCGCGACAGAAGCGCGACAGCATCGCGTTTGCATGCAAGACTGAATCTGGGCCCGTGGGCGAGGGCACACAGCTAGCGACCGCTTCGCGACTGTATCGATGCGGACGCACGACAGCATCGCTACAAAAAGTCACCGTGGGCGAGGGCCCTTAGGAGAGTGTCCTTAACTTTTTGAGACATTAAAGATTTACATTCACAGATTTGGAAAAAAAAATACAGCCAGCAAATAAATGGGCAGTTTTACAAAAACTTTTTTTGATACCAATCGATCTTGTTTCTTATAAAGATCAAAAACTCTACTGGGCTAACTGAGGTTTGAGTACTAAAAATTAAGAAATTGCAAAAAAAATCCCATACATTTCGTAGGAAATGAAACTGCCAACTTACTATTTTATGATGATAGTCCGGCCGAAAATAAACTTACAAGGTGAACTTCAAATTTCGAACGAATACGCTTTTTAATTTTATTTGCTTTGAGATCTGAGATTTTTTTATCGGAGAAGCCGATAAAAAATTATACTTGACGGAAATTATGTGACGCAACTAAACAACCTATCATCATCATCATCATTTCAGCCGAAATGCGTCCACTGTTGGATATAGGCCTCCCCCAATTGGGGGAGTTTGCCATAATCGCCACGCTTGGCAGGCGGGTTGGCGATCGCAGTATGGTGTTGAAAAATACATAGAGAACGCTGCTGCTCATTCTATAGTAAGTCTCTTAGTCGACTTTCACGACACCCACGGGAGGAAATGGGGTGGAAATGTGCCTTTTAATCTGCACTAAATAAATGAATTTACTTTCTTTGTTTATTTTATTATCTTTAAGGCCTTTTATCTTAGTAGACCTTTTTTGTCGCCTTTTATGACAACCACGGGAGGAAATGGGGTGGTGCTATTCTTTACGTGCGGCACCACACGGCACATACAACCTATCGATTGTTGTATTTAAATGTTGGATGTAGATGATAGATTAGCTACAACACCAAATTGTATCCCCCAATTTTGCTATCATCAGTTTTCTAAATTGCCTCCCACTATAAAAAATTTAAAGACGTATTCACGTCAAAACTCATTTGCCTGTAGATTCACAGGCACTCATAAAATTGTCAGAAAAAATGTTTATATCAATCATGGCCAATAAGTGCTCCAATCGTACAAACAAACAAAAAAAAAAAAAATGCATTCAAAAAACGAACCCACTTAACAAATTCAACAAACAATTGAACGCAAAGATATTTCAATAGTCGCCCATTGACAATTTATTCATAGCGATTTCCAACGTTTATTTTTCAGCCAATTATTTCGTGGAAATGGAAAATTCGTACATAATAGGAGTACCAACAATGTGATAAAAATGGCCCTATTGTGTTAAGAATGGAGTTTCGAAAACAATAAAGGTATGATTAATTAAAAACGCAGTGTCCTTTTTGCCTGAATACTTAGCTTTTGACAATGGAAAGTAAACTGGATATGCAGCATTTTGCAAAATTTTGCATTGCAGTACAATTTGACCGTATCATAGATACGATTGCGATTTGCGTTTTGGACCACGCACAGTGCAGGGTTCCGTAGTTAGAGATGGATATTTTTACTTGCAGTATTAATTTTATAATTTTAACCGACTTTTTAAAAAAAGAGGCGGTTCTCAATTTGTCTGTATGCAGGGTCATTGGTAAAACACTAAAAACCTCTTCGGCCGTAACACTTTGAAGTACAATAAATGCCAATAGGCGTATTCACAGTAAAACTTCTATTGTGTCTCGTTCAATGTCCTTTAACCTGTTAAGGCGGTATGACCCGACAGCGACCGCGCTCACAAGTTTTTTTGAATACACGGGAAACCTAAAAATCGTTTTATAAAATTCTGAAAAAAGTTTTAACTTTTTAAAGGATCTGGCGGACATGCAATCGCTTTTAATAACACGATTAGATTAACTTTGCTTTAAGAAAAAAAAAAAAAAGCCCAAAGTTACACCTTTTCGTAATGTTTAATCAATTTCATATCGACAAAACGTACGTTTTTTCCTTATCCATACTAATATTATAAATGTGAAAGTAACTCTGTCTGTCTGTCTGTCTATCTGTCTGTCTATCTGTCTGTATGTTAAGTTTTCACGCCTAAACCGCTGAACCGATCGTCTTGAAATTTGGCAGAGATATAGCCTGGGATATGGAGAAGGACATAGGCTACTTTTTTACGCGATAACCGACATCCACGCGGGCGGAGCCGCGGGCAAAAGCTAGTATAATATTATAAATGTGAAAGTAACTCTGTCTGTCTGTCTGTCTATCTGTCTGTATGTTACGTTTTAACGTCTAAACCGCTAAACCGACCGTCATAAAATTTGGCAAAGATATAGCCTGGGATATGGAGAAGGACATAGGCTACTTTTTTACGCGATAACCGATATCCACGCAGGCGGAGCCGCGGGAAAAAGCTAGTTTTTTATATAAATGAAAAGTTACTAAGATTATTTAGCACAATTCGCTGAGGAATTGAATGGAACTGTGCCCGGTTGATATCAATAGGCTCGCCCCCTATTACATGGGACTTAAACATAACTGGCAAAAAGTGGGTGTTCCTACTATAGGTACACCTGTGCCTAACCTTTCGGGGAAACACGGCGTGATGTTATGTTATGTTAATTCGCGGAGTTTGTCTTGATAAAATGATTAAATTAATTACTATGTTTAAATACCTTACCAAATGCACCAGGCATCCATTCGCGATTTAACATAAAGCAAGATTACGAGATAATAAGGTTTATCTCAGAAAATACCTAAATCATTATTATATTATAGTAGTACTGATATGTAATGTTATAAATTAACAAAAGCGTCCTCTCTCCTAATTAACTTATTTTGATGTACCTGACGGGGTCCATAATGATCTAATTATAAGTAGTACCCACATGTGGAATGCAATAAAAGTATTGTATTGAGTATTTCGCGCACCTACTTCAGTCGGATCGAGCTCGATCATAGCGCCTTAATAATGTGTCGCTTTAAGATAAGTTTTCTCTAACCTCATGTCACATTTAGCTCTACAGCGTGTTACGGAAAGGGTATATCCATACAAACGGGGTGATGAGTGTATCTGGTTCAGAATCTCTGTACAAAATTTCAGCTCAAAAGCACTAACTAGAAAATGCTTAATATTTTTTTTATTTCGATAGTTTATCAAATTTAAATCATAACAAACGTGTTACCGCCGTTTCTTTGTGTGTAGTTTATTGACACCGATCAGCTGACTTGGTCTAGTGATGTGTAGAATTCAATTGGAAACATTTGATTTTTAGTTAAATGTTTCTTAACTTTTTATTTTTGTGGATATAGGTATTAAAAAATATTGCCCTGTAGTTTGTTATCACCAAAAGAATCCGTGCCTTTGATATGTACTCGTCTATACCCTTTCCTTAACACGCTGTATAAGCTATCCAAAATAGAAGTAAAAACACAGTTTTAATTACTTTAACAACATATCCATAAACATTGAATTCAACGTTAAAAGAGTTTTGTACGAGTATGTGCCGTGAAAATTAATTTATTTTCGTTTGAAAGCAGCTCTTGATCCTGTGCCGTAGCGTATGCCGTAATCTGGGCACAGTGAATTTTAATTACGAGCACTTTTCGTCTACATGTTATTTCTTATTTTGTTATTTTTGTCCCATTATTTACGCTGCACCGGGTGACGTCATCACGTCAGCGCCGGCTGTCGCTAAAAACCAGCGCTGGGGCTCTGCCTCGCATAGGGTCGCAGCATTGTGCTGAGCGATGGCCGTTTTGCGTGGATGTGGCGCATATTTTCCGCCAACTTGTTATTTTCTTGGCTCATTTTCTGGCTTGGCTTCTTCTTCATTTTCTAGCTTGGCTCATCGCCGCAAGGTTGACCCTTCGATGCACTGCGCGCTCGGCACAGTCTTAATTAAGTAATTTCGACGATAGGTTTCTTGGTCATTACTAGGATCTTGACAAGATAGATAAATAAAACAGGAATGATGTGGTAAGGCAAACGAAGATATACTGACAAAGATTGAAAAAAATATGATTAGATGGTTTGGTCATGTTGAAAGAATGAGTGAAAGGCAACTAACAAAAGATATTGTTCCGCGCCACAATTAATGCCTGGTACATCGTGACTAGTAGACCACTAGCGCCATCTAGTATCGAGTAGCAGAACTAGTAGAGTCAAGATTCTTCCAGAAAGTTCGATGCTAGAACTTTCTAGACCTATCGACATCTGGTCAGTCGGGTCCGGTATGTACTCGAACATTCTAGATGTTTCTACAGTAGAAGGTTCTGGAACTATCTGAGGACTTTATAAGGCCGGTATGGACCCCGACCTGGGACAGTTGAAAAACAAGCGATCAAGCGACAAGTAAACTTCAAACGATACAAGTGACCTTCATGTGCGACTTTAAAGTGATCAGTAGTGCAGTTATGTTTTATAATTAGTGTGTTTAAGTTGTTATTAGTGTTGTTCAATTAAAGTTTCATCTTTGGTTATTAAATCGGCAGTTTTTATTGTCACGAACCCCAGCTCGTGATAATATTTACAAGGCATGTGAGTGTAAAACGCCGGGAGGGGATGCCCTAGAAGAATATAATTATAGTGACCCTTTTGGTGATGTTCTTCAGAAATGTCAAGAGCGTAGTATGTAAGGGTCGTAGCAGGTGGCGTTCTGTCGTTTCTGCCTACCTCCATGGAGGAAGGCGTGAGGTTATGTACTATGTATGTATAGATGTATAAAAATTGACAAAACTATGATAAAATATTATTAAGGTAGCTAGACATTCGTGTTTCTGGAAATTTCCATAAAGGACCACATCTTTCTTTAGATAAAAAATCCTTTGAATTTTTAAGCCTTTACCGTTCGTAAAATTTCTCTCTCCGAAATAATTAAGTTTTATTTCAAAAGAATTGACAAGTAAATTAAAATACAAGAAATAAGAAACTCGTCTCATTAGTTTTAATAAAGGTTTAGGATTCCTTTGTTAATTGGAACCCTTTTTCAATTTCATCTTATGAACAGTCCATTATTATTTATAAAAGGCAGTTTTTTTTTTTTTTCTAAAAACATGAGATTTTTTTGATATCATGATTAGTAAGACTAATCTGAAGTTGCACACTTTACATGTTGGCGATTTCAAATTATTAGATAAGTCTTAAGGCGGAGACTGACTTCCAACGTTTGTTTGTAATTTATCATTCAAGGCGAGCTTGGTTACAAAACGGCGGTTCACAAGATGCGGCGAACGCTTGCTTCGAGCACATGGCTCGAGCGCGCTCCATTTCTTGTTACGAAGCAGCGATACACTAAAGGTCTCTGCACACAGCGGGCACGGTGCGGCGGGACGGCTCTGTGTGGCGTCGTCCGTAATATCTAGTACATTACAACCGCTCAACGTCGCGTCGCCGTCCCGTCCCGCCGCGCCGCGCCGCGCCCGCTATGTGCAGCTAGACCTTAAACGTAGCGAACGTTTGCTTCGATCACATGACTCAAGCGTGCTCCATTTTTATTCGGAATGGCGGACGTAGAAGTTATGTGTGCTTCATTAATTTTATTAGTAGAATAAGAAGAAAAAAAAAAAACATTAAATCACCCGACAAAAAAAAAACTCTAAAAAGTAAAAAAAAAAAAATTGGCCCTATATGTTTAATATAAGATGTAGGTAATATGTAGGTATACAAGCCTTGTCTGTTTGGCTCTTGCCGTCCCCCGACGCGCGACGCGACGTCGCTTGGACCAAAATATCTTCAAACGGCTGAACTGATTTTCTTCAATCATAGCTAAAAACACTCTCGATCAAGTCACCTTTCAAACAAAGCAAAATCAGTTCAGTCGATTGTGAGCTACGATGGCGCAAACAGACACAGATACACATATACATGCGTTAAACTTATAACACCCCTCTTTTTCTGTTGAGGGTTAAAAAACAAAACGACTACACTGACTTGTTTGTAAACATGCGCTCGCGATGCTCGCATTGAGCGGCTCGACTCGCTGCACTGACTGCTGTAACGCGTAAAGCTGGGTACTGACCGGCGTTACGGGGCGTAATGTAACGTGTTACAGAGCGAGCGTTCGTGCAGTCAGTACGGGGTAGCAAGGCGCACGTAACGAGCAACGAGCGGCTCGTTGCTCGTTGCGAGTGCTCCACCCTGGTATCGGTTTTTTGGCGAATCCTTTGAGTGTTACGCGCTTTAGTCAGTACGCGGCACAAGCGTCGATTCTAGGTACTTCGGGCCTTTGGTTCATAGATTATTTGTTTAAAAAAAGATGGGATGGGACAAATATAGAGAAGAATCTGTTTTATGGGAACCAATAATCAATTAATTTAATTTATAAAATAATTGAGTAAAATCAAAGATCCCAACACAACTTCGTCGTCCGACATCTTGACTACGAGTGGCAACGAATCTGGTTCACGAGCGAGCAAAGAGTTCGAAACGAGCATGTTACACGGAGTTTAGAACACGGCGTAACGTAACATGCTCGCTGCGAATGATACATTACAGCCCGTAACACCGGTCAGTACCCACCTTTACAAAAACTCGATACATTACAAACAAACATTGCAAGTCAGTCTCCACCTTAAGGCAAATGTTGCCTCGTTAGTCTCTAGGCTGCAAGTGGTACCGCTGAGGTTGAGGTCTTGGGTTCGATTCCCAACTCGTGCAGTGTTATTGTTTTTTTTCAACTGGAATTTCTCATTTACTAATAGCAGCCCAGAGTCTGGATTTAGGCGTACTAAAGATACACCTCTGCCCAACCCTTCAAGAACACAGGCGTGATGTTATATTGTGTTATTAATTTTACAAGATGATAAATTAAAGTAAAATTATTAACAGCTAACGACCGGAAATCCATTCAAGTAATCGCCTGGTATTTTGGTTTCCTTCAAAACTTTTATGACACAAACTCTTGAGACATTTAAAAGATGTTGATTTTTACATCAAGGCTGAATATTTAGTGACGTAATTTGACGATAAACAAGATTAATATTAAATCAGAACTCGGCTAAAGTTGAATTAGAAAAACACCGAGTACTTACAAAAAATGATGTCTAGGGTTGGCGCTAACTGCAAACAAGAATCAGTCTTCGGTTGTTTCAACATTATTTTTCTGCTATATTTTGTATGGAAGTTGAAAAAAGTGGTCTATCCACCTGCAAGTAGACCATATAATGATGTTGATGATATTTTTTTTGTGTTCAAAATCAAAAGTACCTAGTATCTTGTAAACTCGTACTTCGGCGAGTGTGCCCATATAAACTCCATGACCTCATTCCACCGGCCCCCTTCTACCATCGGACATCTAGATGCACTGCAAGTTACCTCCCCTACCTAGTTGATAGGGGGGGGGGGGGAATGCGCACAGCAAAGGAGTGGAACTCTCTGCCTGCGTCTGTGTTTCCGAACGCATACAACCCTAATCTATTCAAAGCGAGAGTGAACAGGCTTCTTCTGGGTAAGCTCACTCCATCGTCGACTTTGTCTCTGTCACCTCTGACCTAGACTAGAGTCAAAGGCAAACCCATGGAAAAAAAAAGATGATCAAACGTCAGTCTCGCGACATTTTTAGTAAACTTGTTGCGAATATAACTGATTTGCCATGAGTACTTAATATATTTGAAAATTACTAATTTTTAATTACAAAAAAAGAACTCGACTTTTCAAATCAGATATTATTTTGTTTATATTCTTTTTCCCTTTAAAACAAACAATGAACAAAATTGATTAAAGTGAGTCGATTCCGTGCACGGCACCTTAAGGGTTTATAAATAAGTTTCTCAGATATAAAATTACATAGACGTGTACTTAGTTTAGTAAGTAACTCTAAACTGAACAGCGCTAAACATGCACTAAACTGAAAACCTTGTAAGACGCGTGACTACGTTTAAGTTAATGATGCAAGGCTTTGGAAAACTGACATTATAATCTTCCTTACGTTGCTTTCGTTGGGAGTTGTCCCTGTTTCGCACGCTTTTAATGACTTGAAAAACATCGAGATTTCTTTGTTATATGTTTATGTACAAACACACATAAAGTCACGCCTTCTTCTCATTAAGAATCACCGCAGACAGTTCAGACTCACCGAGAACTATGCAGCACCCGGTTCCGACTCACTGGAACCACAATCAGCCCTGGCAAGCATCACAATATGCACTGACTCAGCCCACTATCGACCTCCGGTCTCCGGAGGGGAGTGATGTGGCGGTATCTACAACGCCACATGCGAACTAAGCATCAAAGACCTGACGTCAAATCCTGTATCGCGCAATTAGAGTTTACCGCGCGACTAGCATATATGTATATACAACATCCCGACATCAACCATCGGGCAGTTGTCCACAAGACACGACACCCGTCTGGTCGGAGGATCCTCCCTTTTATAAGGAAGATGAGTGAACTTTACACACATACACCACACAAAAAATATTTTGATGGAATAAATCCGCTAATAATTTTGTTTGTCTGGCTTCGAAATTTTTATTCAAGATCTCCTTTTGCAAATGTTGGATGTTTTTGGTGTTTACGCTAAAAAAATTGTGTTGGCTCGTTAGCTATCCATAAATATTATTATTTCTTCTTACATCCTTAATAGGGATGTTTCATGGGTAAAAAAAAAAAAAGAAAAACTGTTTAGTCCGTCATTCAGATAATAAAAAAAATATTAGACACATCGCTGTTTTGCATGAATACCCGCACAAACCAAAATTTTGAAAATACTGGTTTATAACACAGCCAAATGCAAAATAGTTCTTATTTAATTAAACATTGATTAATGCCCTTTCGACTTATACATTCAATTTATTCTTCTATTGATAATACATGAAAAATTATGACAGAAAATATTTTGTTTAATTTTCAAATAGCTACCCTGTAAAATGTATGTTTTTTGGATTGTGCGGTTATTCATGCAAAGCAGTGACGTATTTTTTGCTTTATCATATTAATTCAAAAAATGACATAGATAAAACACAATAAACTTGGAGAGTGGGGGTTCGTTACGTCACAGCTACGTATAAAATCTAGCGAGCAGTGACGTCATGCCACATTTGAACTTAATATATCGCCGTAATGTTTAGATTACGTAAAAAAAGAAAAAAATACGTGTCCAATATTTTTTAATAATCTACATGACGGAGGAAAAAAAAAATTTTTTTTAGTCGTCATCCCTATTTATGAATACCATTGAACTTTCAACACCACGTAAACTTTATGATTAAGTAGGCATACTCGTATAATATTTATCGTTTGAAAATGTGAAAGGTCAGAAGTCTTTTATACGAAAAATTCTTAGTAAAAAGCAATCGAAGTTCTTTCAACGTATTGATAAATACTTTAATAAGTTTCATATGAAAGCTAATTTATTCCTTAATTGCCTGTTTTGGGAAAATCTGCTGAAGTTTATAATTATAATTTTATGTTGAATTTCTTGAGTTGCTTCAAAGCGATTTTTTTTGTCCACGCCGGGTGTACTCTTTGCCTTAATCTCACCTAATGGTAAGTGATGATAAGGCCGAAGATAGAAGCGAGCTTCGCCCGGAATCCTCAACCACAGAGGAACTGGCTATCTTACCTCTAACTGCCGAAACACAATAATGCTGTTAACATTGTTGTTAAGACTTAGATAAGATGGTGGTAGCTAGCCAGGTAGACTTAAAACAAGCCCTACCACCGACCAAACCGAGCAGAAAATTTTACCCCCGCTAGGAATCGAACCCGGGACCTCTGGTTCTGAGACTGGTGGTCTTACCACTAGACCAAAGAGGCGGTAATTGGTTGATTGATTGTATCGGTCGAGTCTTTTGATTTGAGGGTAAAGAAATATTTTGTGTTTTTCTGTGAGGTCACAGTAATTCCTCATCATTATTCTCCTGCCCTTATCCCGATTTATTTGGGGTCGACAACATGTCTTTTTCCTCCATATTCTATTAGTCATCATCTCGGTAATCACCCCCATTCTAGCCATATCATCTTTCACGCTGTCCATCCAGCATTACTTTGGTCTTCCCCTACTCTTAAAGCTATTCACATTCATACTAAAAACTTTCCCTCAGTCTTGGCAATTTACTTTTGCGCTAGATAGCATTTTTAGCATCCTCCAAAATGGCTAAACTGAATGGTGCTGTTCCATGCGTCATATTCGTGAACGGGCGCCGTCTACTTTACGAATGTGAGAACGTTGTAGACCTAGTAGAGTGTAGATTTGTTGGCACTTTTCTATTTTGTTAAGTACCTGGTAATTGTTGAAAGGCCTACACTGTCCTCCCATATATATTATCACTGTTATTTGATAATATTGTAAAGCCAATTATTTTTAAAAGAGTAACCGTGGAGTTTCTTGCCAGCTCTTCTCCATAGGAAACGACTAATTGGAACCGTGCACCTAGCTTCTGACGTTTCATAAGTGCCCATGTAGGTTAATGAGAAATAAAATATTTTGATTGATTGATTGATCGTCAGTAGAAACTGGTCATCTCTTAGCTGGTTTTTTTAATTAATTATTTATTTAATAATAGTTAAAAGCGTCTAACGGTCCTCTGCGAGTTGGCTTCGGCTCCTCGTACGCCTTCCAAAGGTCCGGGACCCCAGGGTCCTGAGATATGTCAAAGACTTAAAATAATAATAATAATTATTATTATTTATTTATTATTTTGTTATTTTAATTTCTTGGCTTATTTTAATTATTTTAGTTTTGAATTGTTCTTTTTTTGTATCTATTTTTGTACCTACTCTGGACAATTCTTACATTAAGTTATAAATAAATTCAACATTAATAAAGATGTAACGAATATTTTTGTTACAATATAATTTAAAACGTTCTTCTCCAATAGGTCCTTGATAATTCAAGAGTGCCTGTAAATGGTTTAATTATAAAATAAATGCTTTGAGTTTTGCATTTGAGTTTGATAACATTTTAATTTTCGGCGTTGAATACCGTATAGATTTTTTTTAGATAATGTTTGAACATGTGAGATTGAAGTTAGTAAACAGTCAATACGCTCGTAGGGTACGGGAAAACTCGTAGTGAAAAGCAAATGTTTGGTTACGACAAACATTTCAGTTTATCCTGGCTTAATGGTAGTAGCGAACGTTTACTATTGGGACTATTAAAGGTGACAATAGTCTAAACGTAGCAACTTATGTACTCTTTTTTTGTCCAAAACCTACAGCTATCCTTGGGAACATTATTTAGCTGCTTCGTGTAAAAGGTCACAGTAATTCCTCATCATTATTCTCCTGCCCTTATCCTTATCTTATTATTCGGCACAGCCGAGTGGCGAAATTGAATAAGATATGCAGTGATTGCTTCAGGTTGGTTTTATTGTTCAACAAATACTGCCAAATCCACCCAAATAAGTGTTGATACACATTTATTTGCGTGGATTTGGCAGTATTTGTTTAGCGCCTTAGTCAATCAATTCAGCCTATCGCAGTCCACTGCTGAACATAGGCCTCTCCCATGCTGCACCACAATACCCTGCCCTCCACCTTCCGCATCCAGTCTATCCCAGCCACCTTTTTGAGGTTGTCGGTCCATCTAGCTGGGCGGCGTCCCACACTACGCTTGCCGATACGCGGTCTCCACTCCAGGACTTGTCTGCTCCACCGGCCATCGGTCCTTCGACAAATATGGCCAGCCCACTGCCACTTCAGCTTGCTTACTCTGCAAGCTATGTCGGTAACTCCGGTTATCTTTCGGATAATTTCATTCCTGATTTTATCCTTCAAAGAAACTCCGAGCATAGCCCGCTCCATAGCGCGCTGAGCGACTTTAAATTTGTGTACCAGCCCGACTGTCAGTGTCGACGTTTCGGCACCGTATGTCATAACGGGCAGGACGCACTGGTTGAAGACCTTAGTCTTCAAACATTTTTATATACACAATCATTTATATACACAATCAATAGATCTTGACGAGAGCTGACGATTACAACTCAAACGAACGTCGTAGTTTCTCCGAGACAAAATCTATACCAAACGGAAATTATGTGACGCAGCGAAACGACCTAAAAATGGCGGCGCTTCCCCTCCGCCACGCGCGATTCTCACAGGCCTCTCTCAATATAACGAATTCTTTGATCCTTTAGCTACGAGTACCCAGTGGTGTAATTAATTTGGATGTAGATGTTAGATATGAAGCTGCAACACCAAACAGTATTCTGCGATTTTTTTATCATCAGTTTTCTGGATTGCCTTCCACTATGGAAGTAATTTTAAAGACATATTCACGTCAAAAGATATAAATATCATAAAACAATTACATACATACATACAAACATAAACTTACGCCTTTTTCCCATGTGGGTAGGTAGAAACTATAGAGCGCCACCTGCGACGCTCCTTACGTACTCTTTTTGATTCGTTTACATTCATACATCTGGTCATATATGCACGCCACCGCCGGTTGCGAGTGCATAAAACAATCATATTCTTAAATATCATATAAACGAGTAACCCTATGGGCCGAGGGGCTCGTGGCTAAATAAAAACAGCCGCACGGGCCGATCGAAGCTTAAGCTAGCGCTTACCGAGGTGGCTATTCATAACATATCGAGACCTCTCCGTGCCGTTGGTTTAGGCTTTCATTCATAAATCTTTGACGTCGTTACGGATAATCAGAAGTGCAAAAGTCTGACAACCAGTCTTACCAAGGGTTATCGTGTTACCCAGTAATTGAGTTGTGGAGGTTAGATAGAAAGTATATTATATAGTATTGTATTATATAATTGCATAGCACAGGTGTGAGTACTATGTCTTTCATTGACTTGAATGTGCCCTGGCGGCTGAGAGTAAGTCATGCTCACTCAGATGTCTCGCTGATGGTGGCGCGTTTGTTGGATCATTTAGCTCCCTTCAAAATGGTTGAGCTGAATGGTGCTGATCCATGCGTCATTTTTGTGAACGGGCGCCGTCAGTTAGGACTGGTCATCTCTTAGCTGCCACGGCTTATTTTTATTTTTTTTTTGTTTGTTTCCCTTTGTCCCTACTCTGGACGCTTTATACCTGCGTATAGTTTTTTTACATCTTTCTCGCATATCGTTATAAATTCAACATTAGAGATGTAACTAATATTTTTGTAACAATTTAAATTAAAAGAAGGTCCATGGAGTTTCTTGCCCGTTCATCTCCATAGGAACCTACTACGCTTTGAAATGGGCAACTAGCTTCATATTTCTTACTGATCGACTCCATGACAATTCAAAAGTGCCTGTAAATGGTTTAGTTGAAGTAAATGGTTTAGTTGAAATAAATGATTTGAGTTTGAGTTGAGTTTGAAAGTCGCTACTGTCAAACTCAACTCAAACTCAAATCATAAAAAATTCTGGCATTCTAGATATCAAATCAAATAAAAAGTTCTAGATATCGCCGCCCTACAACGAAAACCAATTAAATCATTAAAAGTGCAAACGGAGATATCGCGATTACAAAGTTTATGGGGTTGAAAATACCCTTTTCACTTCAGTAGCTCAAACATGTAGGTTTTGCTGCCTGGAATCTGAGCAAAATGCGATTTTGCTCAATGTATTTTTTTTATTTTATTCAGAAAGCCGCGAATATCTTATTCAACCTTGGGTTAATCATACAATTCGAAATATTCACACTCTATCTCTTTCCCGCCATAAGAAAGAAAGAGCATCAGTACATTGATAAATGTTCTATTTAAACATGTCTATTGAGATTTAAAAAAGTTATTGCTTTGTAATCAAATTTACAATAATTGTCACATAATCTGCTTAATGTTTTGTATTTCAAAACAAACCTTGGATATACTTGAAATAATTGGTTATCTTATTAGCTAGCAGCGAAACTATAAGACTTAGCGATTAATGGGTTTTCGCAGACGAAAGAACACAAAATTTTAAGTATTTTGGCATTCATAAGTCATTTTCGTCAAAATTTTGATTTAATTGGTTTTCGTTGTATGGCGGCGATATATGATGATGATAAATTAGGCTAGGCAGATTGACACGGGTAAACCGACGTCAACCGTTTGCTTCTAGAAATGGAAAAATTCTAACAATTTCCTTCGTTATTAAGTCTTGATGATGCTCTAAGGGATAGGGTAGAAAACTGTAGTTAAGTTTCTCCGGTACGACAATTTTCACGTAGCATTGCTTTCATATAATGTAACCAAACGACTGTTGCTAACCAATCACAAAACCAGATAATTAGGCCACAAAAACGTTATCGTCTAAGACAAACCATTTTATAAGCCAGACAAGGAGGACTTTGTGAGGGTGGAGTCAAAGCGAAGGAATCCCACTTGCCGTACTCGATGTGGTAGGTACTGCTCTGACGGGACCAAATAATAGGGGCTAAAGTATGAAATTGCCGTTTTATAGTAGAGTGGCTTTTGGCCGCGGCTCCGCCCGCGTGGATGTCGGTTACCGCGTAAAAAAGTAACCTATATCCTTTTCCATATCCCGGGCTATATCTCTGCCAAATTTCATGATGATCGGTTTAGTGGTTTAGGCGTGAAAACGTAACATACAGACAGACAGACAGACAGACACACAGAGTTACTTTCACATTTATAATATTAGTATGGATACTTTGAATTGACATTGAACCTTCATGGTGCGAGATGTTCGAGTGAAACATTTTTTACATTATACCTGTGAGATTTTTCTTTTAAATAATTATTACGGATTTAAACCTGCAGTGGCACATATAACCGGCATTATCGAAGCTAAAATTATTTTTCCTCTCATTTTCATGTAGTTCTTTCATAAAGAAAAATTTGGAATTGACCTCTTATCACATCGCATGGCTTAACCAAAATAATCGCATCTTAAACACCGTATGGTGTGACCGTACCTAAATTAAACATAAGTTGTTTTAACCGTTGTCGTCCTCTTGCCGTCTTACAATTAATAGAACCCTAAAATTACGTTGTGTTATTTTTGTAGAAACCCATATTTTGTTCTTTCTAGTTGCACTAAAGTGAATCAGTACATTTTATGTCGAGAATCCTGGTCACGCTGCACCACATTCTGAACCTTTCGGAGAAATATATTTATTGCCGTTTTTGTAAAACGTCTCAATCGTTTCAAGGGTCAGTTTGAATTCCCTCAGCCCAACATACGCTAACCAGATGTGGCCATTATTCAATTGGTTCTTAGAATTTGCAGACGATATTTTGTTTGTTTCTTTAGAATTTATTGAGTTATTGTATTCGAACTGTCTGCTTTGTCCTAAGGAGTTTATTTCCCATTAAATAGAGAATTTATGTGATCCTAAGTGGCCGGAAACATTTGCCGGTTTTAAAATAAATATAATATTTTCTTATTATATTGAAGTTCGTGAGAGACAGTCACAATGGCTTGGAGCGTTGTCACACTGCTCGTTTTTACTCTATGTCCAACATAAACCGACACGGAGGTCGTCGCGGAAATAAACGTTAATTTTTATGAAACCTTTTTATTTGATGCGCTCTGTGAAGTAGCCTGCATGTGTCGTTTGAGAATTATGCCAATGGTTTATGGAGATCTGCTTTTAAAATGCATGATCTTTATTCATTAGATAATTTTCTATTTAGAGCCTCGACAGGCAGATATTATACGATGGACCCTTTATTTACTCCGTGGGTAGACCGACAATGCATTAGCTTTGGGTAATGTAAACGTAGTAGACAGTCAAAATTGGTTTTACCAATGGTACACCCGCGACTAACCAAAAAACTTCTCAGCCTAAGTAGCAATAACCTTAGAATAGTAATAGGTACAATTACGGGCCATAATCTCCTTAACAAACATCTTTTTAACATAGGCGCCACAGACAGCCCCCTTTGAAGGGGAATCCTGGAATGCGAAGCCGTGGCTCCACAACGTGAAGAAATCCTCGGAACAGTGAGGTCACTCCGTGAAGCCTGTGAAGCTCCCAGGAAGCTTCTGTGCTTTTGGGCGGAGCTAGGCTGGCTTTGTTAGCCAGAATCTCCACGCACAACGGACTAAATGAGAGTCTAAGTGCGGAAAAGGGAGCCCCGTCATCATCATCATCAATGTAACAGTGGTGTGTGTATGCAGTGATTACTCAGTGGTAACGGCAGCGACTTGCGAGTTGTAGGTCGTAGATTCGAACCGATAAGTAACTTTGCCTACAATTACACTACACGTATTTTATGTTTCAGTTACTACATCTACTACAATAAATTAAGAATCCGATGTTTACACAGTACAATAAAACAGCAACAAAATACCCTGAAACAAAGTCACCAGCAGCACTTAATTCTCAAACACTTTGTAATTATAACAATTACTAAATTTACGCTAATCGTTTAAATTTCTGAGGAATGAAACTGCCCTGTTGTGATGAAGTTAAATGGAGTTTTGCGGTTGCTTAGTGGTGGGACACGCCGGGAATCGAGTTTTAAAAATTGGATTAATTACGTCTAAAAAAATAGAATGAACCCATGAAAACCGGGGCTCTGAATATTAGACGTAAAATTATTATTGCCTTATGAATTTATGATTCAACATTAAATTGCTAAAGTTCTTACTTAAGTTAAATGTCTAAAATGAAAGATTATTTATTTTGGTTCATGTTTGAGATATAAGAACATACTTTCCCCGTCGCCAGGAAACAACATAAAGTTAGTGATATTCGCCGATAATAAAAAATAAAAAGAACAAAAAATAAAAAACCCTGGCAGCTAATTCAATTTGTAATGGCGACGCATATTGTAAAAAAATACTGTAACACTTTGACGGTCTCATTGCCGTACATTTTCTCCTTACTCTGTAATCTACTTTGGGCCAACGATGCGCGTCATAATTTTGTATAATAATATAACATGACTAACGAATTTAAATATAGTGAACTTATACATAACTATGTAGCTATCCACAACTGAGAGAAATAACCGCCTACCACTCTAGTACTGTTACTTACTCTTAAGTAAACTTAATGCATCTTAGGCCGCCGGCCATACACGGGCTGCTCGAGCAGTTAGTCAGTGATCAAAATATACGGACTGCTCATGCAGTCAACGTCAACTGCTTGAAGGACTGTAAAAAGGTTTATTTAAGTTAGGTTTATTTATGTCTAAAACACGATTAGTGAAATGTGCGGGGCAAATTCTCATATTTTTAAGCAAGTTCGCATTCGCAATCTGTCAAAAAAATTGCGCGTACCAATTTTTTTTTACATTGGATTGTCGCTATTATGACATTTCAAATAGATTTTGAACGTTTTTAATTACGGGATTTGGCCTGCTGTCGTCAGCGTAATTAAACAGTATTTTTGACTGCAGAACATTTATTAATCCGAAACCAAACCAGTACTTACATAATATCCATAGCAACCATCTTGACGCGGTGTACACCAAGACGCAGTATTCAGTCTATAATGTTAATAGGAGACTATATTCCGTCCACCGAGAGAATATTTTTTGACACCTGTCAGTTGTACAAGATTTGGAACTAATAAAGTTTAAATTTGTAAAACAAATAATATTCTTTAGTATGAAACTGACAGGTGTCAAAAAAGCATTCGCTCGGTGGACGGATTATAGCTTTTGCCCATGGGGATCGGATATTATCCCACGGAAATGTATTACCAGGATAAAAAAGTATCAGCTTCCTCGAATACCGCGGTTTGCTATCAAGGAAATGAGTAGGTATCATATTGTTTTGCTTCACAGATTACGCTCTGGGCACTACCCATCCCGGAAGTTTGGTTATTTGACGAATAAAGTGAATTCTCCCAATTGTAAACCTTGCGGAACGGTTGAAGATGTTCATCATCTAGATATGGAGTGTCCTAAGTCAAAAAAGTAAAGAGAAACACTGTAGAGTGCGGTAAAAATGAATAAATATGATATTTGTTCATACGTTCAAGTTTTAGCGCAGCCTGCACCTGAGATAGCAAACCTACTTACTGATTTGTTTAGACATTAATAAATTATATTGTATGTGTAGATTTTGTTTAGAATAGTTTAAGTTATGATGAGACGCTGACATGCCACTGTGGATAAAAGCCTCTTACAGAATTTAAGAATTAAAAAAAACCTGTCTAAAAATTACTTCAATAAAGATCATTGAAACTTTAATCTAATAATCTTAGTTGGAGCAACTATGTTTCGACTTGATTGCTGCAAATAGGTTTTGTGATAACTCCAATCAAGATCCCGTTTCAAATCTCAATCAAATAAAAGTAGTAGCTGTGATCATTGTCCTTGATAGGCTCAGATGCAAACAAGTTACTTTGTTAATCTAAACAAAATCTTGATGGTGGTAACTACTTTGTTTTTTCAGTGCATGTGCGTATTGTATAATTATCACTTGCTTAAGAAACGGTGAAGGAAAATATCGTGAGGAAACCTGAGAGATATTTCTCAACGGCATGTGTAGTCAAGTCAGAGTCATGGGTGACATAAAAGCTTTGACACCATGTTAATCACTAATCCCACGAAAAGAAGAAGTATGGATTTCACCTCAAAGCTTAGGGTAGATCAGTCCTTATTTAAATCCAAGCTGTTACCGATGAGATACTGCCTTAGCATTGCGAAGGACCTCAAGACTATAGTTTGTATGACATTGTTGGAAGCCGCAATCCCTTTATCTACTGTCGACGTTAAGTTATTAAGTTACTGCGGTTTTGAGTGTTATCCTGATAGCTTTGAACATTTAGTTGGATGGCGAAGTTAGTTGGACCGCCTTGTTCGTCCACTTGAAGATGTTTACAGTGGAATCTGATGGAATTCGTTCGTGTTTTGTCATTGGTTTTGATCAATATTTTTGCTGTCCTCAAATAAATCTGCCTAGCCTTTTCCCAACTATGTTGGGGTCGGCTTCCAGTCTAACCGGATGCAGCTGAATACCAGTATTTTACATGGAGCGACTGCCTATCTGATCTCCACACGATACCCTTGGTAAGACTGGCTGTCAGACTTTTGGTCTTCTGACGACCCGTAACGACTGTCAAAGATCCACGAATGACAGTCGGGACCAACGGCTTAACGTGCTTTCCGAGGCACGGAGGAGTCTCGGTATGTAAAGATGGTCACCCATCTACGGACCAATCCCGGCAAGCGTAGCTTAACCTGACGGATCGACCCGTGCGATCCGTCAGCTTAATATATATAGGTCAATATTTTTGCTGTCATAGTTCGAATGAATATTCAAATAAGGTACGAACCTGACCCAGATGTGTAAAGTCAAAGGTATATCATCATCATTTCAATCAAAAGACGTCCACTGCTGGACATAGGCCTCCCCCAAAGGGCGGGGATTTGCCATAATCGCCACGCTTGGCAGGCGGGTTGGCGATCGCAGTATGGTGTTAAAAATGCATAGAGAACGCTGCTGCCCATTCTCTAGTAAGTCCCTTAGTCGACAACCACGGGAGGAAATGGGGTGGTGCTATTCTTTACGTCTGGCACCACACGGACGTACTCGTATAAGTAGGCCCTAACGTTATCTATCGGTCTATACCACCCAGATTTGTTCTCGTAACCCGTTAAAATACGATATAAAAGTGCGGCAATAAAATATAATTGAGTCTCGTTTAAAGACAGGTGTCATAATGTTATATGGAAGCGACATTGTTTACGAGTGACGATAAACTTTATCATTTAGTACGTACGTTGGACAGACTTTTGATTTAGTCTAGGATTTGTACTTTATTTTTTATGAATTCCATAGTGTCTTATGTGTAGAGATCGGATATTCGGATGCACATTCACCTAAAGTTGAGATGTAGGCTAATATGAAATGCGCCTTTGTTCGAAAAAATCCCGCGGTTCCGGGATCGGCAAATTTAGGTTTCTGAATAACCTGTTTTTTTTTTTTTAAACGGATGTGTATTTACTTAATTTCAAATGTTGGCATATATGGAATACACTTTTGTATAGATCGTTGAAATCCCGCGATTCCGGAATCGACAAATTTTGTGTTTCTTTCTGACTATTGAATCTGATGCATTATCTACCTACCTAAGTAGCCGAGGTAATATTTACGCCCAATCTGGATATACAGTACTTCTTTTTTAGTTTATGTTATTTTTTGTTTTGATTAATACACAGCACCCCTCCTTTTACACCCTACATACACATGTTTGCATCGGAGGCTAAACATTAGTTTTCTATTCTGTATTATTGTTGTCTAAGAATCCCGGGTTTTTTTTTAATAAATATTTTTTTGTAGTCTCTTCCATACTATACACCCGACTAGTTACGCATTCCCTGTGTTCCTGGCATCCCGTTTTTTTTATACAATGTTTTGAGAAGCCGCTTCCATACTTTTATAGCAGAAAATTCACTTCAAGTATATATGCATCCGAATATCCGATCTCTACTGTCTTATGTATCATGAGGTCCTGGGTTCGATTACCAGGTCGGGCAAAGTGTTTTTGGATTTTTCCATCAGTAATTTCTCAATAGCAGCCTGGAGTCTGTTTTTTTTTATTTATTTATTTTACCTACTATGAAGAAGCTTTTGGCCTTCATCTCACCTGATGGTAAGTGATGATAAAGCCGAAGATGGAAGATGGATTTGTGCCCGGTTGATGACAACAGCTAACCTTTTATAATAAGCGACTATTTAACCAAACATTTCTGACGTTTAAACGGTCTTTTTAAGCAACGTTAATGAATAAAGGGGTATTTCTCTCCAGTTTAGGTTTGAGTGCTGCCTTGCGATCGCGCAAATCCGTAGCCTGTAGCACGGTGCGCTACGGCGTAGCGCTTCGTAGCAGAGCTACGATCGCGTGGTTTTGCATTCAAAGTTTTCTTGGTTTGATAAATTCACGGCAGTTACGGAATACTTTCAACATAAGGAACTAATAATTTATATGTACATTTATTTGAATAAAGGAAATAATAATAATAAATTTATTTAATCAAGTAACAAGCACTCATTGTGTAAGTGAACTTACGAACTTTGATAGTTTTTTATTCTAATTAAAATTTAATTTGTTTTATCCCATGGGAGATGGCACTGCAGTGATTGATATACATGCAATCGAGCCTGCTAGCGATTATTTTCAGGATATTGTTGGAGCTGGCCCGCACTCTGCGCACCAGGGAAGCACACCTCATTCGCATCGTTGCGTAAAAGCAATTAATATGTGCATCCGCGAACATTCCCGATGCGCTACAAAAACGGGCAGCCCCACCAATACCTCGCTAAGCTCGAGCGAAGCCGCGGGGGAAAGCTATATATATAATAAAAGTACAGGGTGTAATTTTTACAGATTTTAGTCGGTTCGATTCCCGGGTGTGGCATGCGAATTTTCGAAAATCTTTGAATGCAGTTTTCTTTCCATTAAAAAATAAAGGAATGTTTTCTTTGAGTAAAATTTTCTATCTATAGGATTAAGAGTACTTTCCCTTCAGGTGCAATTACAAAATTCCACCCTGTATTATCAAGTTACAGACACTTCAATTTTATATACCTATTTGTTCAGTAGTTGGTTAGAACTATAATTCCATTTATCCCAAACAAAAGGGTTCCGACATGATAATAATAAGGTTTCGCTACATATCTCGTTACTGATGACTGACGTATAATAAGTATTATTATACCGACTTGACCCTTGCCTTAATTAAATAATAATTGCGATACTATACTCTCCGGCATTTACGTGAAAATAAATGTACAATATAATAGGTAGGTACTGTTATAAGGTTCTTCTGTCATTCAAAAGACGTTGACAGTGGGGCACTGCTGGTAATTAGTGATGCAACGAATACTACTTTTACGAATACGAATACGAATATCAAACCTACTATTCGGCGAATACGAATACAAATATCTCGCCGTGGTAATAAAAGATTAATTTATTTGATGAATTTCTATTCTTATAATAATTAAAATTTACAATAGGCAAATTTTTATTTAAAAAACATAAAATTTGTAGATTTTCTAGTTTTAGGCGATTTCTTTTTTCAGTCTGGATGTTCCCAGCCGTTGAAAAAGCCTTTCCGAGGCGACTGTACATGGCTTCAGTGAAAAATATTTTTGGGCGAGTTTTTCAAACTTCAAAAATGGACATCTTCTCGCCAAAAGGCCAGTGGATCAGCAGTCGGCATCGTCGTTGCGGTTAAGGCCCTTGCACACGTCGTATTTTTACGTGCCGACGACGCACTTTTTCCAAGTCTGCCAGTAATTAGATTTGCGTACAAACATATTAATTTTTAAATATTCGTATTAGTATTCGCCGAATACGAATATTCGGTAAATGTCTACTATTCGGCGAATACGATTATTCGTATTCGTATTCGTTGCATCACTATTGGTAATGCCTTGATCACACGAAATATCATCCCCACTTTACGTGTAGGGGAGATACCCTAAAAAATATACATTTCATTATTTTATTTTACCACTTTGCCGGCTTGATTAATATGTATTTGTATGGTATAACCATAACAAATTAGAGCTTTCTGGTATTAAGAGTCTCTGAGCTAAGCCACGGACAGACAGACAGACGGACATGGCGAAACTATGAGGGTCCCTTTGGTTGTCTACGGAACCCTAAAAACAAGATGGCAGCGCTAGTTTAGACTTTGGCCACGCGAAATGATTTAAGAGAAGTACACGGTTCTTTCCACCTATATGGTGGAAAAAACCAACTATAGGTTTATCTCTTAAAATATTCCGTGTAATAATAGAAAAAAAAACCTTATATAACATTATAAAACCGTAGATGCCAATACTAAATGGTTAATCGCGGAGAGTTTCTACACTGTCAAAGACTTTTTGCATAAAAGCACATGCCGATTTGGTGTCCACTAAGATACTGGTTCTTCGTCTTATTAATAATAATTTCAATAATTTAAGTAACTGAAATCACTATATTTCAAATTCAATTTCAAAATCAAATGTTTATTGCTCAACACAGTACATAATCATACATTTCTAAATGTCAAGTGAATGCGCAGTCCACTGTGTTGCACCAATTCAGGCATGCAAAGTTATTATTAAAATTATAAGCAGCATTAAAATTATACCATTTCATAAATTCACATTAATACGTTATACAATCATTTCAAAATAGTACCATACACAATGTCATAAATTCAAATCAATAAGCATGTTATGTCAGAATATATAATGTCATGATAACTAAGTAATGTCTAATACAGTCCACACATAATTTACAATACAAATAAGAATAATTTTAATAAAAATAAAAATAAATCGGACTCCAGTCTTCACCCTATAACCCCCCCCCCCCCCCCCGCCATTTCTAATAATTGTTATTGTAATTCACATTTTCCATAAATTGTAATAATTCAAATAGTTCTAATAATTGTAATTTTATTCAAATAATTGTTGTAAATTAACTATAATTTTGCATGCCCGTAATGAGGGTGAAATATGTTCTGTGCTATAATTTAATTTAACATCTTGTGTAACCATATTTCATGCAATATGATGATGATGATGATGATGGGGCTCCCTTCTCCGCACTTAGACTCTCATTTGGTCCATTGTGCGTGGGGATTCTGGCTAACAAAGCCAGCCTAGCTCCGCCCAAAAGCACAGAAGCTTCCTGGGAGCTTCACAGGCTTCATGGAGCGACCTCACTGTTCCGAGGATTTCTTCACGTTGCGGAGCCACGGCCTCGCATTCCAGGATGACGTGGGCGGCTGATTCCTCGGCGTCAAGGCAGCCCCTGCAAAGCTGCTGTCTGTGACGCCTATGTTAAAAAGATGTTTGTTAAGGAGATTATGGCCCGTAATTGTACCAATTATTATTCTAAGATTATTTCTACTTAGGCTGAGAAGTTTTTTGGTTAATCGTGGGTGTACCATTGGTAAAGCCAACTTTGACTGTCTACAGTCTGTTACCCGTGACCATCTGTTGTTATGGAGTTCGGTCGATCTTTGGCGAATCCACGCACGAATATTTCATGCAAATAAATGATTTATTTATTTATTTATAAAAACGAAAAAAATAATCTAAGTAGATATTTAAAAACATAAATAATTTAAAAAAGCACTGCGCCCGCTCCGCTTGCCGCCGTCACTGTGTCGGGACCTGGCTCCCTTGGTATACCCGACCCTGGCACCCCAATTAAATAATAATTACGCTGTGGCCCTTTACAACTGTTTCAAGTTACGTTTGTAGGGTATGTGTGAAACATAAGCTACTTTCGAATAGAAAGTTGGGATTGTTATTGGAACGTTTTCGCTAACTTCTATCTTTATCTTATATACAAACTAGCTTTTGCCCGCGGCTTCACCCGCGTGGATGTCGGAAAAATCCAACGGGAACGTACTACCGGGATTAAAAAAACTTTTGAGTAATACAAAAACTTAAAAATAAAAACTTTTGAGTTATTTAAGGCACGTAGTAAAAATCTCCCGTAAAACATAATTACCCCTCATTCCCCTGTTGGGGATACATTTTCAAAAACCCCATATACTCGTAATCCTTATTTTTTATGTCAAAAGAATGAGCACCTTTTGAGGGGATGTTTTGAAAAACGAATTATGACAAACTTTATGTCTTATTTAAGAACGTATTTATGCTGAGTTTCAAGTTTATGAACTAAAAATCATTGATTCTTCATACAGTCTAAATTCCTCCCTTTACACTCTTTTAATAAAATTATTAAAAGAGTGTAAAGGGAGGAATTTAGACTGTATGAAGAATCATAAAAAAAAGAGCTCGTCTTCAATCTATGGAATGTAAATTTATTCTAAAATAGATCAGTCTGTTACGGTTTTTTTCCCATACAATCTTTGACATCCGCCAATCCCCCCTTGTGACAAGTTTAATGTTTATTAACTGAAGGAATAAGATTTTTCAAACAAATCAAATCACCCCTTTTTACCACTTTACGGGTTGAATTTTCAAAAATCCGTTCTTAGCGGATGCCTGCGTCACAATAACTATCTGTGTGCCAAATTTCAGCCAAATCCGTTCAGTGGTTTGAGCTATGTGTTGATAGCCATCAGTTTTTCCAGACAAACTTTGACACCCCCAATCCCCCTTTATTGGGGAAGTTTAAAAAAAACTGAAATCAACAAACTTTATTATTTAATAAGATAAGCATTCATGCCAAGTTTCAAGTTTATAAACTCAAGGAATAAGATTTTTCAAACAAACGAAATCTTCCCTTTTTACACCCTTAAAGGTTGAATTTTCAAAAATACTTTCTTAGCTGACGTCTTCTAATAATCCGACTCCACCTCGTCTTGTATGCCCTACCCCTAGAGTGTAATTTAGAATCGCGTAGGCGCGGAGGGGCGAGGCGGCAAGACGAAGCTGCGGTGGTGAGCGTTAAACCATCTGAGACGATATGCTCGCGTGGGACCGCCGGAGCCCCGCAGCGCTGGAGCCGTGACAGAAACCATGCCTGCTGCATGTTGCATGCTCCCTTGCATGCTGCATGCTTGCTTGCATGCTCGCTTGCGTGCTGCATGCTTGCTTGCTTGCTCACTGCATGCTGCATGCTTGCTGCATGCATAGTGTATGCTTGAAACTCCATGTTCACAATCAACTGTTTTATTGAGTGATAATAGACATCCAGCGCCGGAGCCGTGACAAAAGCCATATTGCTTAAATTGCATCTTTACTATTTATGTATTGTATCAGTTAGATGAGCACTATCGCATTCTGTTAGTATCCTAACTATCAGCAAGAAAGTTTGACAACCATTCTTACCAAGGGGTATTGTATTATTACCCAGTAACTGCGTTGTGGAGGTCAGTTAGGCAGTCGCTCCATGTAAAATACTGTAAATTTAGAAACAGTACACGTGTACTTATATTATTTTTACTTAAATACAAAATTTAGCGAATGAACAACTTCAATACAAAACTTCATCCCCCTTTTCAGACCCCTGTGGGTTGAAATTAAAAAAAAAAAAACAAAAAAAAACAATGATTTACATTTTGTTAGTTTCCAGCCATAAGCCGAAATATTGGTGATTTTAACTTAAAAAATAAAGAACTTTAATTAAAAACAAAATTTCATCCCCCTGTTCACCCCCTTAAGGGTTGAAATTCTAACAACACCGTTGCGTTAGCTTCCAACCATAAGCCTAGATAGTTTTAGTGATTTTTCTTTGAAAATTAAGGACTTTTCACCTTCATACCCCTTTTTAACCCTTCGGAAGTAGAATTATCAAAAATGCTGAGACACGTGTAAATTTATTTTCAATCGTCGTATGTATCTATGTATTAGTCTTTTTTCTTTTTTCTTTTTCGAGTTATCTATCCCATAAGCACCTGCCATGTTTTGTCTCTGCATCACCCTAAGGTTGACTGGTAGAAAATGCCTTGGGCATTGAGTCCGCCTTTTTGCAGTATTTTTTACGTGTGCATAAAGTTTTAATAGATAATAAATTAAATTAAATTTAAAAAAATTACTCTTATAGTGCTAGTAGACTCTCTGCTCTGTGTTCGAACATGTTTGAAATGAAAGGCTATCAAAATATTGTACAAGGCTATTAAAACATGAGGTCTGAATGGAAACTAGAGTTAGGGTATTGTTTATACCAATTATTTATCAACCGGAAAATCTACGAGAATTTCCGCCCGAAATACGAATGCTGTTTTCAGACACAAAGGTAGACCGACAACCTGGTGAAGGTTGCAATCCTCTGGATGCAGGAAGAACAGGATCAAAAGTTGTGGTGGAGATTGGAGATGTATATGTCCGGTATTGGACGAATCTCGATTTATGACGATGATATTTTTTGTTTTTGTAATAGGTACATAATCTGTACATAATTAAAATTGCTCTTCGTGTTTGTCTGTGACCTCGTTGTTCTTCTAAACTGAAGTGGGTACGTACGGGAGATTAATATACGGTATACTGGTCCAAGTCAAAGACTATTTATCGATATTTCCAGCTGATCACTTGGCATATCACAAAATAATTGCATTTCACGCCGCTAGTGGCACCCCGACCAAATTAGGTTAGGTTTATACTTTTTGGTCCAAGTTCACACACGTTCACACACTTATACAATTCGAAGAACAGAAGGTGAAAGTTACACACAAAGAGAAGCACAATATAGATTTAGACTAGCACAAGTAGCAGGCAGATTACATACAGGGTGTTTGGCAGAACGTTGAACATACGAAAATGGTGGATAGGTGGGGTCATCTGCTACTTACTCAGCCCTAATTTATTTGGCCTTGCCCCCCCTGGATATTTAAAAAAAAAAAAATTTGCTTTCTTCTAGTTTCACCACTTTCTTAACTTTACAGTGTAATTTGTATTAAAAATGGGTAAAACAGGCAATATTTTTATTTATTACATCTTTCTGTAAGTTTGAGGAGTCTTAACTTTTTTTCTAGCTAACATCTGAATAAAGCAATAATTTTATAAGAATCTGCCAACATTAAAGATAAAAAAAATAAACTAAAATATTGCCTGTTTTACGCATTTTTAATAAAAATTACACTTTAAAGTTAAGAAAGTGGTGAAACTAGAAGAACAATTTTTTTTTTTTTTTTAGTATCCTTTGGGCCAGGGCCGAATAAATTAGGGCTGAGTAAGTAGCAGATGACCCCACCTATCCACCATTTTCGTATGTTCAACGTTCTGCCAAACACCCTGTATATTACTTAGCGTTGGTAACAAACGCGCGAGATGCAAAGGATAGCGGAAGCTAAGTAGCGTGTCGTCAGCCCAGTGGCATCCAACCTTCGATCAATATCGAAGCATCCAACGTACTGGCGAGCCGGTGAAGCGCGAGGAATTGGGAGGGGTCCCGCTCGCTCGCTGCGCGGCCGCCGCTGCCAGCGGTCGTTGACTCACGCGCTTGTTATCACATCCTATCTACTAACAATCAAATCTGTACGTCTACGACGTTGTAAACATTTTAATATTTTAAGTAAGAAATTCACAGCGTTCATAAAAACCTTTTCTTATTTAACAGTGACGCTACAAAACTACGCAACGGATTTTATAAATAAAAGGAAAAATCCGTTTAGAGGATTTATTCCGGAAGGTGTGTGTGTATAATACATTAATAATATTAAAGTCGTCTTGTAATACATAATAACATAATACGAGTATAGTTCGCGAAATGAGGTTTCATACAATAACTACTTACGACGGATGAAGTCGAGCTCGAGAATCGAGACCTATTAGCTAACGAGTAACAGTAAACAATGTAAACATATTGCACACAATTTCCCCTTTTCGCCGTCTCGCGTCTGTCTAATCTGACGGGTGTTCGCAACTGAACGGGATAAAAACTGCGCGTTGGTAACTAAACGGCTTTGAGTTCAAATTGTTCAGCTCTGTGCGGATGACAGGTGACACGTTGAATCAATCTGCCTAGCCTTTTCCCAACTATGTTGGGGTCGGCTTCCAGTCTAACCGGATGCAGCTGAATACCAGTATTTTACATGGAGCGACTGCCTTCTGACCTCCACAACCCAGTAACTGGGTAACACGATACCCCTTGGTAAGACTGGCTGTCAGAATTTTGGGCTTCTGACGACCCGTAACGACTGTCAAAGATCCACGAATGACAGCCGGGACCAACGGCTTAACGTGCTTTTCGAGGCACGGAGGAGTCTCGGTATGTAAAGATGGTCACCCATCCACGGACCAACCCCGGCAAGTGTAGCTTAACCTGACGGATCGACCCGTGCGGCGGTTATTACTTAGCCACGAGCTCCTCCAGGCAGGTGACACGTTACTGATGGGTAAAAGTAGTGTTATAGTTTTTTTCTAGCTTTTATTTCCTACTAGCTGCTCCCCGCGGCCGGGCTTTGCACGTGTCATCATCATCATCATCATTTCAGCCGAAAGACGTCCACTGCTGGACATAGGCCTCCCCCAAGCACCGCCACCTCGACTGGTTTTGTGCTTCCCGCATCCAGCGGATTCCTGCCGCTTTCATAAGATCATCGGTCCACCTTGTGGGAGGCCTTCCAACGCTACATCTTCCGGTACGCGGTCGCCACTGCAGAACCTTTCGGCCCCAGCGGCCATCTGTTCTGCGCGCAATGTGCCCTGCCCATTGCCACTTAAGTTTGGCAATTCTTCGAGCTATGTCGGTTACCTTGGTTCTCCTGCGGATTTGCCCGCGTGGCTTTTATAAAATTAAAATTAGTTATCGAAGTTAGTCCTTGTTTAGAACAATCTAAACATATAAAATAGAAACTTAGAATATTGCTCGTGTAAACGTAACTTAATGATTTTTTATGTATAAACTTGCAACACTAGATAAAAATTCCAATTGTTGGTGTTATGGCTATGCTGCGGCCCTTCCTGTTTAAAAGATTGTGACGAGCGGCTGTGTGCTCTGATTGTTAAAAGTATTGACGAAAGTGACTCCGAGCAGGTTGGTCAAGTAGAAGAAAAATATTATTCTGTGCTTGCTAAAATCAATGCTTCTCTAAAGCAAATTGGCAAAAAATCTGTCTCAGAATGTCATAATGTTTCAACTTGTAAACTACCTAACATTGAAATAACTCCCTATGATGGGAAAGATTTTACTAAATATAAACCATTTTACGATTTGTTTATGGCTGTTATCGATAATAACAGGTCATTGTCCAATGTTCAGAAATTATTCTATTTAAGAAAGTATGTAACAGAAGATGCTTTGGCAGTCATTGTCAATTTGCCGCTAGTAAATCAGTCATACAGGGAAGCATTAGATTTGTTGGAAAAGCGTTTTGACAACAAAGCGCGGTTAATAGGAAATCATATCAGTATTTTGTTAGATTTGTCTACAATGCAAAAAGGCACTGCAGCCTCTATAAGGTGTTTTGTGTCCGAAGTGCAGCAACAATTGCACGCATTGAAAAATCTTGAACAGCCCATCAATACATGGGACATGTTACTGATTTCCATTTTAACCAGAAAATTAGATCATATCACTAACAGAGCTTATCAGTTTGATAGGGACATAGAAAAGATGCCTTCCATGGAAGAATTTTTGAACTTTCTTGGAAAGCGCGCTATAGCGTTAGAAGATAGTTCACCCCCTAAAGGTACTTGCCATGAAAGTACAACTAGATTCTATAAGTCTCCACAATCAAAGGTGACCAATGTTGCCTCACAAGTCAAAAAGTGTAAATGTTGTAATAAAAGTGACCATCCTCTTTTCAGCTGTCCACAATTCAAAACAGCAGCATTAGCGGACCGCCAAACATTTGTGCGGGACCATGAGTTATGCATTACATGTCTAAAGACACACAGCGGAAAATGTAAGTTTACTTTTAAATGTAAAATATGTAAACAGGGACACAACACATTACTACATGAAGAATCGGCCAGTCCTATTGAGCCTGCAGTTTCATTAGTATCAAATCCTGTTTCCAATAATGTTTTGCTTCCGACTGTAAAAGTTAACTTGTTAAATCAAAATAATGAAAAGATTTTTGTCCGAGCACTACTTGACACGGGCAGCCAGGCATCTTTTGTTACAACAAGCCTAGTAAACAAACTTGGACTGATTGCTATAAATCAGCACCATAGTATTATTGGTATAGGTAATAAACCAACACAAATTGACAAACTTGTAAACATAAGTGTGCTTTCATGCCACAATAATGTAAAATTAAACTTAAAATGTCACATAGTTGACAAAATAACTTCAAAGTTGCCCCAACTATTTATAAATGTATCCAGCTGGAATTTACCTAAAAATATAAAACTTTCAGATGATAGTTTCAATATCCCAGCTGATATTTCTTTGTTACTAGGTGCAGAAATTTATTTTAGTGTTTTTCTAGATGGTTGTATAAAAATCTATAATGGACCGGTTTTGCAAAACACCCTGTTTGGGTATGTAGTTGGTGGCAATGTTCCTGAAAAAATGTCTGAAAATAATGATGTAAGTAATTTAACCTTTGAGATTGTTTCTAATTTTGCTATACATGATGAGAAAAATTTAGAAAATATAATGGAAAAATTTTGGCTGACTGAAAAGCTACCAGAGCCAGCAGGGAAGAGTTGTGATGAGTTTCAGAAGGCTGAAGAAAATTTTCAGAAATCAGTGAGTCTTAAAGATGGTCGTTTTCATGTTGACATGCCTCTCATCACTCCTCTGGAAGAACTGCAGCTTGGTGACTCATTTTCAGTCGCATATCAAAGATTTCTAATGTTAGAGAAACGATTCAAATCAAATCCTTTGTTATTAGAGCAGTATAAATTGTTCATAGATCAGTATGTAGAGCTGGGACATGCCAAAAAGGTGGATTTTGCGAAGTATGATATTGATAAAGATCCTATCTACTTTTTAGCACATCATGCTGTTATCAACGAGGCGAGTAAGACGACTCGACTCCGTGTAGTGTTTGACGGGAGTATGAAGTCGCGCAGTCAGGTGCCCCTCAACGACGTCATGCTGAATGGCCCTGTGGTACAGAGTGAGCTTTTTGATATTTTAATTTTGTTCAGGACCTACATTTACACACTAATTTGTGATATTCAAAAGGCATTTCGCAATGTTTTCATAAATAGTCCCCAAACTTGCCTTCAGAACATTCTTTGGCGAGATGATCCCAGGAAGCCTATCAGCTGTTTACAGCTTCAGACTGTAACATACGGTTTAAAGGCCTCTACTTTCTTGACCACTCGATGCCTACTTGAACTAGCTTATCGGTACAAAAGTAATTACCCACTAGCTGCTCAAACAATGATTAAAAATACATATGTAGATGACGTCTTATGTGGCTCAGACAATGTAGAGCAGCTTCGTGAGCTGAAAACGCAATTGGTAGAGCTTCTACAGATGGGTAGTTTTTCTTTGCACAAATGGTGTTCAAACAACACGGAAGTAATAAACGATATTCCAAATGAGCAAAGGCAGTTTGAAAATGTAGATATAAGTGGAGATAACCTGGTCAAAACTTTAGGTTTAATGTATGACATCACTTCAGACACATTCACTTTTTCTAGCCCCATTATAGATGAAGGGCGTAACTTAAATTCAAAAAGGAAAATATTAAGCTTTATAGGGAAGATGTTTGACCCTCTCGGTTTAGTTGGTCCAATTATAGTAGTAGCCAAAATATTTATGCAAGAGCTATGGTCTTTGCAAATTGGATGGGACGCTATAGTTCCAAATGAACAGTTTCTATACTGGAACAATTTCTTAAATAAGTTAAAACTTATGGGTAAGATCACAGTGAGCAGATGCGTCAGTAGTAATGATATTTGTAATGTAGAGTTGGTAGGGTATTCTGATGCATCATGTAAAGCCTTTGGCTGTTGTCTTTATGTAAGAATTATAAAAAATGATGGTTCAGTGCAAACAGAATTACTCTGCTCTAAGTCACGTGTTACTCCATTAAGCAAAAGCCTCACAATTCCCCAACTAGAGCTCAATGGTGCTCTCCTTTTGGCACAGCTGGCACAAAGGATTGGTAGAGTCCTGATGGGTAGGTTTTCCCAAGTAGAGACATTTTTGTATAGTGACTCCCAAATAGTGTTAGCCTGGCTCAAATCAGGCAGTGTGAAATCTAATATTTATGCCAATAATAGAGTCAAACAAATTGTAGAGCTGACCGATCAGAAGCAATGGGGATTTGTAAGGACTAGTGACAACCCGGCAGATTTATTGTCGAGGGGAGTTTTGCCGCACAAGTTGCAGCAAAGTAGTTTATGGTGGCACGGGCCAACCTACTTAATAAATAAACAATATACACATGCATGCTCTGAAAATTTTAAATTGCCTCTTTTACTTACAAATACAGAACAAAATGATGAGCAAGAGATACCATGTAATGTAACACAGGTAGAGCCATCATTTTCAGTCAATTTGATTGAAAAATATTCAAACTTATGTAAAGTACAAAAAGTAGTAGGATTTATTTATAGATTCTTTAATAATTGTTCAAAAAATAAAATTAAAGAGTGTTACTTAACACCTCAAGAGCTTCGCGACTCTATGTCAGTTATTGTACGTTGTACTCAAATGCAACATTTTACCAAAGAGGTAGAGTCACTTGCAGCTGGAAAAGTTATTAAGACAGGAATAGGAAGTCTCTCTCCTTTCCTCGACAAAATAGGTATTCTAAGAGTAGGAGGTAGGCTCGATAATGCCAGGGAAATGTCGTTCGATAAGAAACATCCCACTATTCTTCCGAAAAACTCGCACTTAACAAAACTCTTAATAGAAAGTGAACATTTGCGACTCTTACATGCAGGCCCTAGACTAGTATTGAGTTCTCTTACGCAAAGGTACTTCATTGTCAATGGTATCCGAGAGGTCAAGAAAGTGGTGCGCAAATGCGTCAAATGCTTCCGAATAAAAGCTGAGGCTGCTAAGCAGTTGATGGGCTCCCTCCCAAGGGAAAGAATTACAGCGTCCAGGCCATTCCAGCACGTCGGCGTTGATTTCTGTGGACCCTTCAGCATTAAGGTAGCCTGGGTTAGATGGCCTATTGTTAAGAAATGTTACATCGCGCTTTTCGTCTGCTTTGCTATAAAAGCTATTCATGTGGAGCTTGTATCAGACTTAACAACTGAAGCCTTTTTGGCATGTCTCAAGCGCTTCATTTCGAGGCGTGGCATGCCCACAAACATATTTTGTGACAACGCTAAAACATTCAAAGGAGCGTCCAATGAAATGAAAAAATTGTATGACCTACAGTCTTCCAAAAATCGCAGGGATGCTGTAGATGGGTTTTGTACCCAACACTATATAACATTTAGGTTTATACCCAGTTATTCGCCTGAGTTTGGAGGATTGTGGGAAGCAGGTGTAAAGAGTGTAAAACACCACCTGAAGCGGGTTGTAGGCAACTTAAGTTTAACATTTGAGGGGCTTTATACAGTCATTGTTCAAATCAAAGGAATATTAAACTCAAGGCCTCTACTCTCCGCAAACTCAAATGATAGTGAGTATTTAACTCCTGCTCATTTCCTCATTGGAACAGCTTTGGTTAGCTATCCTGAAGTAGATTTAACAGAGGTTTCAGTTAATCGATTAAAATTTTGGAATCTCTGCACTAAACTTAAACAACATTTTTGGAAATTATGGTCTAATGATTATTTGACACAACTTCAAAGCCGTCCCAAGTGGAAATATCCAGAACCGAACCTCAAAGAGGGTGACTTAGTAATTGTAAAAGATTTTAACGCTGTTCCATTAGAATATAAAATGGCTCGTATTGTAAAAACATACCCAGGTAGAGATGGTAGAGTAAGAGCTGCTGATGTAATGATGAAAAATAAAGTATACAGAAGGTCAATTAAACGGCTCTGTCAACTACCTGTAGAATAACTTAATGCCGGCCCCAATTATGTTTAGAACAATCTAAACATATAAAATAGAAACTTAGAATATTGCTCGTGTAAACGTAACTTAATGATTTTTTATGTATAAACTTGCAACACTAGATAAAAATTCCAATTGTTGGTGTTGTGGCTATGCTGCGGCCCTTCCTGTTTAAAAGATTGTGACGAGCGGCTGTGTGCTCTGATTGTTAAAAGTATTATACAAGTTTTCCAAGCTTTCCACGCATTTTTATTCCAAACAGTCCTTATAAAATTAGCTATCTGCCAGTGAAAGTCCCTTCAAAATCGGTCCAGCCGTTTCGGAGATTAGCCGGAACAAACAGACCGACAGACAGAGAGACAGACAAAACTTAAAAAAATATATACGTAAGTACCGTATATGTTTATATGAATTTAGTATAAAGCTGTTATTTTGAAATTACAAACAGAAACATTAATTTTATTTAGTAAGAAAAATGCGTTTATTGGCATTACAACAAAAAAATACACCTTAAACTATAAAAAACAGAAAACAATGATTATAATTAGGGATGGGCCGAACATGGATTTCACCGAATACGAACATACGGCCGAATGTTCGGTAAAACTTTTTCCGAACCGAATATTCGGCATAATTGATTCCCTTACGTGAACTGAACTTCTGTGGCTGAACTTGTTCACGCAAAGCACGCGGATTGGCGCCGGACCCTCCTGCCCACTATCGCTGTACCAGATGTTGTTATTGCATCATCTAGTAAGGAGTAAAACTTCGCCCGAAACAGTACAGTACTTATATTTTATTTTCAATACTATCTTTTTTATCTACCGTTATTGGAAATAAAGCTACAGTGTCGACAAAAACAACGCTGCACTGTAAATTACTTACCTAATAAAAATAACACATTTAACACTCAACCCATGATAAATCATACACGGCTCAATACAATAAAAACTTTGAGTACTACTTTGCTGAAAATTCGGCGATATAGCCGAATAGTCGGCCGAATACAAATATTCGGTAAACCTGCCGAATATGCCAAATACCGAATATAAAACGAATATTCGGCCCACCCCTAATTATAATGCCAAAATGGCCTCAGCTCAGCATAATGTCAGATGACGCACAAGGTGTACCTACCCCCTGACACTGATTTTCAGCTGCAACCCATTTGTATAGATATCAATAATATAATGGTACTAGCGGGGTAATTGCGTTACACAAATAAAATTACACTGATCGCAATTTCTTTCATTTTGACAGTTCAGCCACGTTCATTGCGTTATGTACATACGTCGTTAAGTGGACGAATTTTATTTATTAAACCTATGAAGCAATGGATTAGAAACATCTTCATAACTCTCGGATTGTGATTGAAACTGTGTTACGAAATTAGAGTTAGAGCAAAACGGATAAGTTTGTTTGGCTTTCAAACTTAATTATCTACAGTCCCTTCACATATATTTACCTCTGACATAAACCTTATGGTAACGAGAATAAAGGTCAATGTGATGCAAAATCAGAAGTGAAAAGACAGTAGAGGATTTTGGTTACATGGACGAAGCAGTTTCACCGCCATTTTGTTTGCGAATTTCTGTTATACCCGAATCGCTTTAGCGTGGCAATATCGGTCAGTGCCCTTTCCCTAATATCTCTCCGTAGGAACCCAAACAATAAACTATGTATGGTTTTTCGTTTTTGGAACATGTTGAAGATTACGATAGAGATTGATTCAGTACGTTAACGGACTTTATTTCAGTTTCTGAAATAAAGAATACCTACTAGAACTAGGTAGGTCAATGACCGCTATTGCCACGTTAAAACAATTCAAGTAAATATACAACATTATTTTTAGTATATGCAAAACCTGAATATAGTTTGTTCAGAATAAGTAACTGAATCGATTCCAATAGTTTTTACACCATGTTATATTTTTTCCCAAAAATATTTAAAAAAGGTTACAAGTTGGACACCGAGCGACACTTAATACTTGACCATTACGAAAACGTCCAAAGCCTGCAAGTGTGATGGAAAATGTTATCACCAGTTAATTACAATACAAACGTCGTACGGTTAGATACCTACTGCCAAATTAATATTATTATTAATGAACGCAAGGCGCGGGCGGCGCGGGTGCGCCGCGTGGTGCGCATGTTTTTGTACGGACAACCGGGTAACATAACAAGCTTATAACTTTGTTATTTTTCATGATACAGTTTTGAAATTTTGTACATAAATTCTTTACATAAAAATACTAGACACGTGTTTCGGGTTTCGCATAAACTAAAACTAATGTTGTATAAAAACACCAAATAGATGATTTTTGTTTAATTTATAGTCGAAAAAACAGTTATTAAAACGACTTTATTAAAATAAATTGATTCTCAAAATCTTTGCACATCTTTGCACACTCTCTGACCCGTGGTGGTGAAATTTCAATGATCTGCAAACATTATTTATTTAATCTTTTGCAAAAGCTAGCTTTAATGTGTGATTTTACAATATTATCTATGCCTTGAAAGTCTTCCAGACAATCCTCAGGTAATTGAATACTATGGAGCAAACCTAAGCCAATATTCCAGAATTGTGGTTTTAATTGATTACGACTAAGTGTCCTGCATTGTCGTAATCAACCAAAGCCACTATTCTTGGAAAACAGCATGTTGATCCCACTTATCTTAGATGGATTCAGCCAATTAGGATATTCAGAGAAACAAATGTGATCCAATGTGGTTTTAATTGGCTAGATATTATGTTTCAAATACTGAAGCTATAATTGTCGCCAGGGCTAGATTTAGAGCAGGGCAACAGGGGCTCTAACCCCGGGCCTCCACAAAGAAGGCACCTTCACAATTCGATTTTCATTAGATAAGAAAAAATACATCCTTTGTGTCCATCAAAGAAAAAATAGTTTACATTCACTAAGTACCTTTTTAAATTGTATTTTTTTTTTCCATTTGTCCAAAAAAAATCGGGGCTTTCACTTTCGATTGTCCCAGGGCCTCCACACCTTTAAATACGGCCCTGGTTGTCACGCTTTAGCATGGCAGTAGCGACCATTGACCTTTCCCTAATATCTCTCCGTAGGAACCCAAACAATAAACTATGTATGGTTTTACGTTATTAGAACATGTTGAAGATCACGATTGAGATTGATTCATTACATAAGTTAAAGTCAAAAAAATAAATAAAAAAACTCTCCTACTTTTTGATCCATCCAAAGGTTGTCAGCACTGAAAAAAAAAAGTAGTTGCCACAATCAAGATTTTGTTTAGATTGACTAAGTAACTTGTTTGCATCTGAGCCTATCAAGCACAATGATCACAGCTACTACTTTTATTTGATTGAGATTTGAAACGGGATCTTGATTGGAGTTAACACAAAACCTATTTGCAGCAATCAAGTCAAAACATAGTTGCTCCAATCAAGATTATTAGATTAAAGTTTCAATGATCTTTATTGAAGTAATCAAAATGCTTGATTGACACAACTAACTTACTTTGTTACAGTTAAATTTTTTTTAACTTGTCTCTCTTTTAACTCTTCTACAATGATGTCATGTTAAGGGTAATCAACAAACTTGTTTGAGCGTTCAATTATTTGAACTAGTATTGCTGCAATCATGTCATGATGATCAACTTAACTAAGATTTTGATGAATCTAAACAAGATATCGTCAATCAAGCTAAAAAGTCACTTGAATGGAGTGCATTCTTTTCAGTGTGAAAAAAACCGCTTTTATCGATAACACCGCCCATTGTGACACCCTATGTAACAGTTCTAGATTTATATCTGTAATTTTTATGGTGTACGTAATAGAAAGTATTCTGTCTGTCTATCTGAACTGTCAAAATGAAATAAATTACGATCAGGGAGGGGGCCAAGTCTACTAATGTACAAACGTTGCAATGGTCTCTTCATTGTGAGTTTTTGCCATACAAACACTGTCAAATACTCACAATGGCAAGACCATTGCAACGTTTGTAAATTAGTAGACTTAGGCCCCAGTTGTATCACAGATCTTTATTCTCGTTATCATAAGGTTTATGTCAGAGGTAACTTGTAGGAAACCAAAGAATCGTATATTATAATTATTGTCGTAGTTTTGATTAATACATCATTAGCTTACAGCAATGTTCTGCTGATTATAGGCCTCACAAATTGCACGAAATTTAGCTCAATTCCAGCTACATTACAAAGACATAATTACTATTGATTTCGGACCAATATACGAAACCGAAGAGGCCACATAAAAAAATAACAATCTCAATACAATATTATACACCCACAGATAACGAAGATGGCTATTGACATTTATCGAAATAATATAAAAGATAAAGCTCCAATAAAACGAAAATATTGGATATTGTGTCACCCTGTTATCATCTGTGTAGAAACTGATATTAGATTTATCTAGTGCGGCTTAACTTCGAAACTTTACTAATTGATTTCTAATCGCCTATATTTTTTCTGTATAAACTCACTAAGTATGGGACTTATATGTACCTTCAAGCTTGTCATACCTGAAGGGAAAAGCAGAGAAAGAAAGAAAGAAAGAAAATACGTTTATTTGCGATAAACATGACGCAAAGAAAGAACATAAACACAAAAAAAAAACTATGGGAGAAAAATGCGTCACATCAGACAGAGCTCTGGTTTTCAGCGACAACCGGCGTTGACGTAATGACGTCGTCCGGTGCACCAAACAATTATTAAGACGCTGTACCAGTACAGCGTACTTAAAGAAAATTAATATAATTTAATTTAAAATGTGGTAGAATATAAAACAAGAATATAAAAAATATAAAAAGGAATTGTACATGCTATGAGAATATCATCCTCAACAAAACGTTTTACGCTATAACTTTAGTACCTAATTTATCTATGCCCAGTGGCAACATTTCGAAGCGTCCTTATAAAGTCTGTGAATGTAAATGCACCAAAGAAATTATGATGTAAGGAATTACAAAATGACGAATGATGCAATGTGTAACCATTATGCAATTTCAGAGGTGTACCTATAGTACACAATATACACCGTGGCATTTTAGTCGTCTTATAACGACAGCACACTTCATGTATCCAATGACTACTAATCATTCATTAAAAAAAGAAGATATTTATGAACATTTGAATAATATTTTTTCATTTTTATTAATGATGACTCATGACATAGTTTGAAATACCCTGTTACGCGCGCAGTCCGAGCCTTGTGTTCCAAGGGCGGCACGGAATTGAGCGGTGAAATTTTTATCAGAGTTCATTCACCCTAACGCAAAAATATGTCTCTTACTATTGCAACTTAAACTTAATCTAAATCTCAATATTTATTTTTTTAATCGCGCCTAGAGGTATTTTATGTCGGATACATTGAGTGGACCACCTTTGTAAGACGACTAAAATGTCACGGTGTATACTACAATTGAAATAATATTCGACATTTAAATAAACCTTTTTTATAGTCCGTTCAACCGATTTAGACTTCTATTCCGTAGGCATAAGGGTGGCATTAAAAGCAAAAAAGTGGTTAAAATACCAACTGTTTACTGCAGCTGCCATTTGTCATGCCACCAACGCAATAGAAGTCAAAATCAGTTGAACGGACTGTAAAAGACTCAAGAAATGTCTAATCTTATTTCAAACGGAGTATAGTACAATGTGGTACGCAGTCAAGTTGCTTTCCAAAGTATGCACGCATGACATTTTTGTTGATATTTTGTGTTCACCTCATGCGCTGAATCACTTCCACCGAAGCGGGCCGGTGGGCCTCGGAATCCTAAGCTGGCTGGTGGTCGGCCCCTTCCGCGCCGACGTACTGGTGGTGGTGAGAAGTATTCGGCGTTCGAGCTTGACGCATCTGCAGTGGCCGGTATCACTGGACTAGCAAAAGTAAATCAACCGCTAATTCAATTCAAGTAACTCCAAATTCAAGGTTTTTTATTTTTATTTCATACGATATTAAAATTCTCTGTAATTTATAAATAGTTTCATGCATGAACCATTATAATTTTGCAAGTTACAGGGATTTTCGTCATCGACCTGTATTATTTGACCGCGGGTGTATATTATTTGGTGTTCCAAATCAAGGTTTATACGCATGTCAAATGTGTGTCAAGTAATTAGGTATTAGGTATTTGAAGTGAAGATCAAGCAGTTTTCAAAATCATGATCTATTTTAAAGCTAAAACTAAAATAAAGCCATATTTTGTCCTAGCTCAGTAGAAAATTGCATTAAAAGCTGCATAGTGCACTCGTGACACAATTCAGAACAATTTAGTTGAGTTTAGTTGCAAGGGAGCTAAAAACTAAAGTATATCGCCGACCCGGCCTCGAACTAGTTTAGTGACGAATATAAATGACTGCAATAGCTCTCACATTGGAGGACAACTATACTTTGTTTGGGTGATATTTTATGTACAACGGTATTTTGCGTGTATATAACACTAGCTGTTGCCGGCGACTTCGTCTTTGATAAAATGATATCAAAAATGAAAAGTAGCCTATGCAATCCACCCAGACCATGCCTACCCAGATCATGGTCTACCCATGCGCCAAATTTCATCCAAATCCGTTCAGCTTTTTTAGCGTGAAAGCTTACGCTTTCACGATAAAAAAAGTGAAAAAAAATAAGGAAGAAGAGTAAGGTAAGTTAAAGTGATTTTGTTTGTTTGTTTGTTACCAAACAAACAAACAAAATCACTTTCCAATTTATAATATTATTATTAATTATTAATATTATTAATTGTTAATATTAATATTATTAGTTGATAATATTAATTATTAATATTATTAATTGTAATTATTAATTGTTAATATTAATTATTAATAATTATGATTAATTGTTAATATTATTAATTGTGTGTGTTGTGTTTCCATCTCAGCATGGAAAAGCATGGCGCTGGTATTCTGATAGGGTCCACTGCTATGCCATGGACACATCTACGGACATCTACGAATCTTACATTTGAACGAGTTTTCGTAAAAAAAACGTCAAAAAAAGTTGGAACTCTGACCTTCAATATCGCCCGTAACTAGAAGGTTCCAGATATGGTGCAGTAAAAAAAATTATCATAACTACGGGAAGAACAAGTGACTCTCGGCTTCCATAAGGGTATTTTTACACCCGTTGTGCTGACGAACAGATGACCTTTGGGGCATCTACACGTTCTTCTGAGTGACGATCGGCAAACGTAAGATAGGAACTAGGACGCCCAGAGCCTAGGTGGAGCTACGATCTTTGCAGGGTGGGTGGTAGCAACTGGGGTGTTTGTAAAGGTATCTTTCCGACAAGCTTAAATTATGACGTCGAGCCAACCAGCCACTGGTTTTCATAAACACTTGTTACCATTGCATGTGTGGCGGCATCTACAACGCCACATGAGAACTATGCATCAAAAGACCTGACGTCACAAATCCTGCATCGCGCAATCAGAGTTTACCGCGCGACTAGCATATCTACAAAATCTCGACATCAACCGTCGGGCAGTTGCCCACCAGACACGACACCCGTCTGGTCAGAGGATCCTCCCTTTTCTATGGAGGATAAGTGAACTTTCTCATACCTCTATACATGTGTCAAGTATCTTCTTCAACTAGCTACACCAAGTGTAGACAAAGTAACTAAAACATCCCTTGAGACTAATCTAGCATCACTGAATACTGAAGAAAGTTCTAAAAGGACGGATCAAGTTACCTCTATAAACTTCAATATAATAAAAGTGTCATAATTTTACACCCTAATTTGGTCCAGAGCCCATTCGATGGTATCGACCACCTATTTATTGGCTCTGGCTATAAATCTATACTTAGCCACTTTATTACCTGGGCGACCCAAAAACGTAAAAATTACTACGTTCTTATTGAAATTTATCACGAGACGGTTCACTTGCAATTTTTTTTTTTTTTTTTGTTAATATTCATAATGGAGGTACTTCTAAATAATATTTAGTCGCAACATGAAGGCAGTCACGTGACAGGCCTCTGGTATTTTTCGGACTCATTGGGGGACTGGACTTTTGAGTGGATATAATAAACCAAAATAATTAAAGTTATTTCGTTATTTTTATTAAAGATTTTTTTTTGCGGCTACATATAGTAAATTCTGAAAAAAAAAAAAAAAAAAAATTACGTGGGTCCTAAAACTTAATACCTTCGATGTGAGTGTCATAGCGAAAGTTTTTCAGTATGACAGTTAGAATCACCCCCTTGACGGATTGCCGGGAATCGCTTATCGATTTCCGCCACCCAGGCCGTCTCCTGCGGCGACTAGGGGCATGAGTTCGCACAGACTGCCTCTCCCTCACGCGTTCGGCATCCTCCTTCGCGAGCATTAACTGCCTCCCATGCACTCTCGCTCCGTACCATGGCCTGGACCAGGGCCGGACGCGAGAGATTGCCACCGCCGATCGCCTCCATGAGGACACGTCGGTGCTCTACCCAAGCCGCGCAGACCTCCACCGTGTCCTCCGAGCGATCCACATAGTGGTAAAACCTGGGCGTTTCCTCCCGCCTTATCCGAAACAGGAAACTCACGAAACATCCGTGTTCGGTGAGGAACCGTGTCAGGCAAGGTGAGGACGCCGTGGCGCCTCTATAGCCACTCCCCAAAGAGGGGACTTGCGCACGCCACAATAGTGGCGTGCGCAACCAAAAAATTGCCACCCTAAGGTACACGACCTTAGGGTGGCAATTTTTTTTTTACAATATCTAATAATACATTCCAAAAACATTCCCTTTCATTTCACTCTAGACAAATTTTGTAATTGGAATCAATACATTAATAACGTATGCAGTAAACTTAAAATATTTGTGCATTAAGGAAACTTCGCGTTGTGTCTGACGAAAAAAGCCCGCATATCATATTGTGGATATGTTGAATCAATATTAAGATACAGACTAATAATATGGGACAATTCAACAGACAATGATGAGACATTTATCGTACAAAAGAATTGTGTAAGAGTTTTAGGCGGTGTCGGTCCACTTGAGTCTTGTAGGCCTTTATTCAAAAAACCGGCCAAGTGCGTGTCGGAGAAAGAATTATACCCTTTTTCATTCACTAAGGGGTCTGCCGTTGGCCTCGATATCACTTGATGGAATATTGAATGCGATGAACGAGCCCTTTCTTGTTTAGTTACAATCTCCCCTGCTTAAAACAATCATGGTAGTGCATATTTAAAAGCACACAAAGACAATAAAAAAACTGGCCAAGTGCGTGTTGAACCACGCACAATGAAGGGTTCCGTAGTTGGTATGAATTTATCCCAAGAACAAACATAACATCGTAGTTGAAAAACATGTTCTTCCATACAGAATGTATGGCAGAACATATTTTTCAACTGTAAATGTAAGTTGGTCGACTATTACTCGGTAACTTGTGAAGCCTACATAGCTGTGATAGTTTTCCTTTTAACTTCGTTATATATACAACTGCTGTGAGTTTTTTCACATACCCAAGTACAACCATTTAGCTGGAAGGGGGGGGGGACACCTGCCTCTATCAAAATTTTGTACTTTAAAGCTTAATATTACGCAAACGGATCCCTGAATCCAAAAATAGATTTCACAGACCCGTAATATTTTTGAACGGCCTATTTAACAATATCCGACACCATGGGTTAGACGAGAATAAAAATATCATCCTTAATTTACGTGCAAGGGCGGTAATCAAAAATTTTTTTTCTAGATTTTGTTTTACCACTTTTTTGGTGTGATTAATATTTTAACCATACTAAATTACAGCGTTCTAGTACTAAGAATCTCTTAGCTAAACCGCGGGCAGACAAACAGACAGACGGACAGACGGACATGGCGAAACCAGAAAGGTTCCATGTTTACTATGGAACCCTAGAAACTGAAACTATTTATTTATTTATCTATAAAGGTACACCAACAGCTTCTGTATACAAAATATCCAATAACAGTCGGTAACCGTCATGGGCTTCTACATACAGTTGCCAATAACAGGTGAACCAACATTCTCAAATACAGTGATAACCTAAGGTACAAACGAAATGAATACAAATTAAGTGTTAACAAACTCTATAAACAGAAATACAAAATTCCAAAACAAACTATTGACATTGATGTGATGTATTTGTTTGAGATATAAGTTTTTGTGAGAAAACATAATGGATTATTTAGATTCTTGAGTTATAAATGGTGTAAATTACCCGCCTTTTTTATTTTATTTTTTATATTAAGATTAAAATAAGTACCTATTAGGTATTAATGTAAAATTAATTTTCATGCCCTAAACCCTAAACAGGGAAAATATGAACCACCAACCACCAACTTTTACAACATCTATATTTTCTGCAAATAAATGATTCTTATTCTTACATTAATTTAAGGTTAAAATCTCATATTTCGCGTATTTACCGACATAAGTATTAAAACCTATACCCAAAGTCTCTAATTCAGATAATTTATGTAAACAAAGTAATGTCAAGAAATGTCACTGTCAAAATGACAGGACAGTGGTGCAAAACATTTTATCATATTCTTTTTTTGTAAATAGTCATCGCTAAAATTAAAGTGAATTAATTATAAGAACTATGCAAACAAAATACCGTTGCCAAACAATGTATTGTGTAGTATGTCGGAGACACGGCATATGATCGTCATAATCAGCCCTTTTAAGTCCAGTGCTAGACGTAGGCCTCCCAAAATCGATTTCCACTCGAAACAGTTTACTGCCGTTTTCATCTAAAATGTGGCTAGATATGCTACTTACAATATGAATCTATGAATGAGAGTTGTAATATTAGTGTTGTTGAAGATGTAAAAAATGTGAAAATGTTTGGATCTCCTGCATTGTTACCAGTATCATAAAATATTTTATACCAGAAAATCTCCTTTTTTTAATAACTTTGTTTAAAATCAGAAATTTATAAAAATAATTACGGTATGATTATTTGTTAATTATTATTTCTTAAAATCAGTACTTAAAAGAAAATGTAACCTCTTTTTTCGCCATTTTATGTGAATTACCATTACCAAGATATTTTTTTGATATGTTATCCCCTTTGTTTACATAAATTATCTGAATTTGAGACTTTGGGTATAAGTCAAACTGTGTACAAAATCGAAACGTTAACACAAAGGGCAGTGTAAACAAGATAAGGAATTCCTACCGACGCTTGTGTTTGATCGGGACTTAGTATAACTTGTAATTCTTGAACAATCGTAAGGATAAATTGACTTTGTGTACAAAGCTTAGATGAAGAAATACTGCTGTAACAAAATACTCTCTAAATCTTTGGTATATTTGTACCAAAGTATTATAAAGTCTGTAAGAAAAAATGTAGCAACCCGTTTAGTGTTGGCCGTTGTACTGACTGTGTATTGTTTTTAGGGTTCCATCCGTCCGAAAGAAAAGACGGAACCCTCGTAGGATCACTCGACTCGATCATGTGTCTGTCTACCTTGTCTGTCTGTCCGTCTTTCACAGCCAATTTGCTCAGTATATAGTAGACTGATTAAGTTGAAATTTGGTTAACATAAGAATTTCTGTGACCCAAACATAGACGTGTAAAGTAAATAAATGGATTTTGAATATTAACAATAAAAATAAAAATAAATGTTTAATACTGTACCGTGTGACATATTAAATGAAAGGACTTACTGCGAGGGTTTTTTTTTATAATTTTAAGTTATTTTTAGAAAATAGACGAGAAAATTGACCACCCCGCTTATCTCCGTTACTACTGAGCCCAATTTTTTTGAAAAAAAAATAATTGAGTAGAGGAGTCTATGGTCTTAAAATAACATCATAAAATTTCACAATATTGTGCGTACAATCTTACGTTTTCAGTTGGAATGAACATGAACATGATGTATGAACATGACATGTTTTTCAACTACAATATTAAGTTTGTTCTTGGGATAAATTCAACCCAACTACGGAACCCTTCATCGTGCGTGGTCCGACACGCATGGCCGGTTTTCTTCATATAGGTAATCGATAATAATAAGAACTTTCTCTAGCTCTATAAATCTGGGGACACAGTAGTGCTCCCGCCAACACGAACCTAAAACAAAAAGCAAAGAGGCACTACCTATCTTTTCTCGAAGCGTTTCGTCGTATTTTCAAACCCTCATCTTATAGCTTTGGCTAGGATAATACTAGAAATTCTCAGGATATGACGTGGTTGGATATATGGCTTGGTCGTTTCGCGGCCGTTACACAGACACTCCTTTGGGCTTCGAGCACTAAGATATTAAGTCACTGGTCTTTAATGTTGTGTCATGCAATAGTTTAATGGAACGGCCAAGCCATAAATTTTCACCAAGAAGTAAGGCTTGTCACCGACACCTTGAGCGCGTGCACACATCTCGGTCGTCTCAAATATTGTAATCAGTTACATACCTAAGAAATATAGATACTTGTCAAAATCAAGTAGTTTTATTTAAGAAGTCAAGACTACCAGCAGCACATTTTTTTTTTTGGGTTTGGAAATTATCAAATAACTTCTCCCACTCTGGGCGGAGCGGGAGGGTGTGCAAAGCTTGATACTCAACATATGGTCCTTCGAGCCGGATCATATGTTGACTATCAAGCTCAAGGTGTCGGTGAGCGAGTGAGCCGGAGGGGGGAAGCCCGCGATCGCGGTGTGATGCGTGGCCCGAAGTGACGTCAGGAACAGTTAGGAACTTAGTTCTACGTTAGATCTGATAACTTTTTAACAGTGAATGTGTTATGCGAGTCTTGGCAACCTACTATACGTGAAATGTTTTTGGTGCGCTTAAGATTTCTCCTTATTGAACTATCACATAGAATCTTTTTTTTAAATTCCAATTTACAATTACAGATCCTTTACAACTTCTAAACTTTTTAATACCAACTCGAGATTTTTATCAACTCTCCCCGCTACCAAGTTAGTTGGTCAGCAAGACAACCTCAGGTTGTCTTCAGAAATCAACGTGCACAATGAAAGATATAAGAAGACATCGTACAGACTTCCCAAAATGGAAACAACTGTGGTGACGAAGACCTTGATAAAAATTGAGAATAATAAACGTACATTTATCGTCATTTAGTCTCCAGTGACGTAGTTTACGACCTTTTTCCTCAAATGCCATGTTTTTAGAGTTCCGTAAGTCGGAATGAAAAAAGTGTTTTTTTTTATTTTTATTTTTTTAACTATGGCATCTCAGAGTTAACCATGAGAGGTTGAAACTCTTTAACCGGACTATCCTGTGGGTGCCTTAAGTTCCTATCGAAACTTAATGCCTCCAGCCAGGGCGTAAAAACTTATAAACTAAACATCTGCGCGCTAAGGTCACCCCCTGTGGGGTACGAACCTCGGCTTAGGGCAGCGTCGGAGGGAGGATGGCAAGGGACCGTCGGTGGCTGGATAAAATCAGGCTTATGATTATTATCAGGGTGATTTAAAGTTACAGGCTCAGCTATAACGCGTGCTGACGCTTCGCTTACGGGCAAGGGTCGGGGAGGACTATTTAGTCGGGGATATCGCGCGGGGCCTCGGCGGCGTGGTCGGAATGACGATCGTGTAGTGTGTACTATCTTACGAACTGTACTAGTCCCTATGACTCTCCTGGAGGAGAGTAATGGGGTCGCCTAGGTCGGTCAGTGCATGCCGTGGATGGCGGGTCATACTTATACGTGAGGGGTATAGTTGGCGGCCTTCACAACTAGAATGTTGCGATGAGTGGCGGCTGAGTCAAAGAAGCACTTTGAAGCGCGTTTCAAGAATTGGGCTATTGCAGGGACTTTAAGTTCTAAATGGAGGGGAAAAAGTGAACCCTTATTTATGTATATTATAGTTAATAAACACGGTACAATACCAGTTGCATTAATTAATCTAAAAAGAAAACAAAACTATACTATGCAGACAATTGTGTCATAAACAGTTATTCGCTATTTACTAACATGGAACAGTGGAACCCACGCGTACTGTTTCTCACAGAACATCAAACATGCAATGCACTTAATTTTACTCCATTCGTCCGCAAACACATCAATCACATTCAGGGTTGGCCATTAGGATCACATAGAGGATCACTTTTGTGTCTTGAATGTAAATAAAGTTTTTATTTTTATTTTATTTTTATTCTTCTATTAGTTTGCTCTTGACTTTAGTCTAGGTCTGGATGACAGAGACAAAGTCTACGATGGAGTGAGCTTACCCAGAAGAAGCCTGTTCACTCTCACTTTGAATAGATTAGGGTTGTATGCGTTCGGAAACACAGACGCAGGCAGAGAGTTCCACTCCTTTGCTGTGCGCATTATAAAAGACGAAAGATAAGAATATTAATAATTATGAACGTGTTGCTATTAATCTGAGTAAAGGTCCATATATAGAATTATCTGTTTTGAGATTACGGTAATTTATGGAAATGTAAGATGTAAGAAATATGATGATAAAATACTTTAATGCTGCTACCGTGGAGTTTCTTGTCCATTCTTCTCCACGAAGACCTAGTTTTATATTGTTACGCATATTTACCCCCAACTTGTTCTTTTTTGTGTTTGTGATCTTTCTTTGCCCAATTTGCGCCGAATCTACTGAAAGTTTAAATTTTTGAATATGGGGTTCACTTTTAGGATGAAAAATAAGAAAATTAAAAATAACTTCAGAGAATTTAATTTTTTTGTTACCAAAATATATTGTTAAATAAACTATTTCAAAGTTATTAAAAGAAAATAGATGAAAATTGACCATTCCCCAGCCTAAAATTTTGAAAATAATACACAAATACATAGTTCTTTACTTATAGATTACATGAAAACCCATAAGAAGCCTATGGTCTTAATATAACATGATAAATCACTCAATATTGTGCTTACAAACCTACATTTACAGCAGGAATCTATGGGGGAACATGTTTTTCAACTACAATATTAATTTTGTTCTTGGGATAAATTAATTCCAACTACAGAACCCTTCATTGTGCGTGCTCCGACACGCCCTTGTCGGCAATGAAAGTGTCACCCCTTTTCATCTGTCGTATCACATAAAATGCCTTAAGGATAATATCGAGGGGCTGGGCATTGGGACATGTAAGGATAATGTCAAAAACACCCTGTGGCAATCTAACATAACATGAAAATCGAAAAGATATTGCGTTCGCTCTCAAATTATAAGAAATTGTACAGTATTGCAAAGGCCGTGATATAGACAATTGTAAGTCGAGTATGAGTTTGAAGGCCGAGCCGTAGGCGAGGACTTCACTAAGGCCGCTTTCACATTAGGACGTTAGCAGCGCGATAGTAGTGCGGCAGAAGCACAATCCTTCACATTATAATAACAGCCGCACGTTAGCAGCGCGGCTGTCGCGCCGCAGTTTAGATCAGTGTGGCGCACTTCATTTCAAAAATTCGAATATAAATTCATATTTTTCGAAATCAGAAATAAACAATGCACATAATTCTTGCTAGTTATTCTTTTTTAGGGTTCTGTTGTGGTAATTGTTGCTTCTTGAGTCCCACAAAACAGGACGCATTTGAATTTCAATAATAAATCGTTCGGTATCAAACTCGCTCATTGTGTAGTCTATAATTACGTACGTTTGCAACACTGGCTCATCGCCGACTGAGCGCACGCGGCGGCCGCGGCGGCCGCGGCGGCAGCGCGCGTCCGCCGCGCTTCTGTTTAAACTATGAAATTCTGACAGCGCGACAGTCGCGCGTCAGCCGCGCGATTGTCGCGCTGCTAAAGTCGCCTAAATGTGAAAGCGCTCTAATACGAGACAGGCAATTGTTATTTCCGCCGAGGCATGTAAAGTGCTTTTCTCAAAAGAATGCAGGGAAATAAAACACGTTTCTTATAATATACATTTAATTTAATTAATATTAAAAAGTAGTTAATTTCCATAATTTTTCAAGTTAGTGCCGTTTTTAACATGAACTGTATATTTCAGCATGGAATAAATTGGCCATAATGTAGAAGGCTTTTTAGTTTTAGCAATCTCATTAAAATACGCCAAAAATATTGTTTCGGAGAAATAGTTCACTTTTTTCTCGTTTTTTCAAATCATAAAATTTTCATATACTTTCATGTATTTTTCTTTTGACTTCGCTGGAAGCAGGTTTTCCATTTGCCAATTTGCGCTTCTGATCTTAAATCTGGTGGAGTACAATCAATCTCCATTTCACTCTTTGAACCGTTGGAACTCATTTTAATTATTAAATTTATACTTATTAAGTGTGTAAATAACAAATCAAGACGAATTTTCAGTTTTGCCGCCAATTTTCTATTTATCATCTGTGCCGAAAGGCAAACGCATTTATGGCTATACAGCTACGTGAACGCAATTTGTGCTAAGCAAAGAGACTTACTTTGGTATGCCAAGAATGATAAAAGAGATCCAATCAAAGAGTATTTAATAACCCCAGCACGCCGTTTCATACAACATTGCTAGAGCGTTGTAATGTTCCAAATTCAAAAAAACGCTCCTGCAAAGGATTTGATTTTCTTTGTCCGTAATTCGATACTTCGCGTGTTCTTTTTTCGAAAATAATGAAAATATTTCCATGCATGTTTGAGAAAAGTGTTCGCCGCTACCTGTGGATCTTTTATAGCAGAAATGTCTCATGTACTATCGCGGTCACGGACATTTGACCAGCATAAGGAATATCCCTGCTTGCACAACTCGCCCGCTATAGAAAAGCTTAGGTACTAAATATAATTTAAAAAAACCGGCCAAGTGCGTGTCGGACCACGCACAATGAAAGGTTCTTTAGGTGGGATGAATTGATTCCAAGAACAAACTTACATTATAAATGCAAATGTTAGTTAATGATTCAGGGATCCATTTGCGTAATATTTATGCTTTAAGCTGCTAATTTTTGTTAGAGTCAAGTTCCCCCCCCCCCCCCGCCCGCTAAATGGTTGTATTTGGATACCTGAAAAAATTCACAGCAGTAGTAAATATACATCTATATATATAAATAAAAAGAAAAGTCCTGACTGACTGACTGACTGACTCATCAACGCCCAGCCCAAACCCTTGGACCTAGAAAGCTGAAAGCACAGAGGTTCTCTTTATAATGTAGACAAGGAATAAGGAAGAATTTTTTGAAATTCAACCCCTAAAGGGGTAAACTAGGGGATGGAAGTTTATATGAAAGTCCGTCAGTTTTGAAGTTAGGATGTTAAAATTTTGTGTTTAGACTGACGATTGAAAATTACTTTAAACGTGTCGTAGCGTTTTTGACAATTCCACCCCCAAAGGGTTAAAAAGGGGGATGAAGTTGAAAAGTCCTTAATTTTCGAAGAAAAATCTTTTAGTGTCAAGGCTTATGGTTGGAAGCTAACGGTGTTGTTAGAATTTCAACCCTAGGGGGTGAAAAGGGGGATGTTATTTTATTTAAATTAAATTTCCTTTTTTAAGTTAAAATCACTAATATTCGGCTTATGGTTGGAAACTAACACAACGTAAATCATTGTTTTTTTTATTTTATTTCAACCCACATGTTTCTGAAAAGCGGTATGAAGTTTTGTATTGAAGTTGTTCATTCGCTAAATTTTGTATTCAAATCAAAATAATTAAAGTACACGTGTACTGTTTCTAACTTTACAGTAATTTACATGGAGCGACTGCCTATCTGACCTCTACAACGCAGTTACTGGGTAATACGATACCCCTTGGTTGTTTGACAACCATACTTTCGGGCTTCTGACTCCCGTAACGACTGTCGTAGATCCACGAATGACAGCCGGGACCAACAACTTAACGTGCTTTCCGAGGCACGGATGGGTAAAGATGGTCACCCATCCACAGACCAACCGCGGCAAGTGTAGCTTAACCTGATCGATCGACCGGCTGTCATTATTTAGCCACGAGCCGCTCCCCCGAAGAACCTTCCATCCTCTTCTCTGGGAGAATCGACATAGATATAGAGACATAAAAATGGGGTATTTCGTTTGTTTGAAAAATCTTATTCCTTGAGTTTATAAACTTGAAACTTGGCACAAATGCTTATCTAATTAAATAATAAAGTTTAATTATTTCAGTTTTTTTTAAACTACCCCATAAAGGGGGATTGGGGGGTCAAAGTTTGTATGGAAAAACTGGTGGCTATCAACACCTCAAACCACTGAACGGATTTGGCTGAAAATTGGTACACAGATAGTTATTGTGACGTAGGCATCCGCTAAAAACGGATTTTTGAAAATTCAACCCGTAAAGTGGTAAAAAGGGGTGATTTGATTTGCTTGAAAAATCTTATTCCTTGAGTTATAAATAAAAATTAAACTTGGCACAAGGGGGGATTGAGGATGTCAAAGATTGTATGAAAAAAAAACCGTAATGGACTGATCTATTTAAAAAAAGGCTCAGGGTTTCAGAAAGGCTTTGGTGAAAACGGATTTAGATTGTATGAAAAATTTTTTTTTTTAGTTCATAAACTTAAAACTCAGCACAAATACGTTCTTAAATAAGACACAAAGTTTTTCATAATTCGTTTTTCAAAACATCCCCTCAAAAGGTGCTCATTCTTTTGACATAAAAAATAAGGATTACGAGTATATGGGATTTTTGAGAATTGATCCCAAACAGGGGAATGAGGGGTAATTAAGTTTTTACGGGAGAATTTACTGCGTGCCTTGAATAACTCAAAAGTTTTTATTTTTAAGGTTTTGAATTACTCAAAAGTATTTTCAATCCCGGTCATAGAGTACTTTCAATCCCGGTAGTACGTTCCCGTTGGGTTTGTTCCGACATCCACGCGGGCGAAGCCGCGGGCAAAAGCTAGTATACATATATAACGAAGTTAAAAGGAAAACTATCACAGCTAAGTAGGCTTTACAAGTTACCGATAATAGTCGACTATTACTCGGTAAGTTGTAAAGCCTACCCTAGTAGCATTTTCCGTTGGCATTTAGTTGGGCCAACTTCAGAGGTATGAGGCCCAACCAAACGCCAACAAAAATGCTACTAAATAAATAAATAAAAAAACAAAATTTTATTTTTGACATGGCGAAACTATAAGGGTTCCTCGTTTATTACGGAACCCAAAAAAAAAAAATCCGTAAAAAAACCAGCCGAGGTGAAACCGGCAGAAATGTCTCATGGACTATCGCGGGCACGTAAATCTAACCACCTTGAAATCAATAACCCAATACGATGACCTGTATACCTCCCCGTTATGCGACGAACAATAAATTTAAAAAAATCTTTTGTTTAAATAAATTTCTCAGGCTCTTTTACAATAATTACAGATGTCTTCGATCTTTTTTTTTTTTTTCATTTACAAAAACAAGGGGCTCAGTAAATATCTGATGCTGCGATGCTATTAGTCGATCGGCGTAGGTAAGCGTTGCTATAGCGGCCGAGCGCTGCAAACAAGATTATGATGGCCGCCACATAAATCTGGAATAAAGTTCATTGCTTTTTCCTTAATTTCTCTGCGTAGGTACCCCGACAATACATTATGAATCGTTTTTTATTACTAGAAAAAGTCAAGGATAACGATAAAGATCGTTTCGGGACAAGTTTATGTCATTATTTCTGTTTTCGGAATGACGTATTTGAACAAATGTATGCGTGTCAATGAACTTTATTCCAGATTTATGTGGCGGCCACTTTAGTGGTCCGATATCCGAGACTGCAATGGTACCTAGTCATCACACCCAAACTCTTCGGAAAGGTGGCAGTACTCTCACAGACGGGCCCAGAAAGCGGCGATTTAATAATGCAAAAAAGACCTTGAAAAAAAAATGAAAAACAATGTGCTATCCGTCCCAAACGTTAATAAGTCCTAGTACCAAAAATATCAAACAAAGACCACAAAATTAAATATTGTTAGCGTCAAAAACAAAATGCGTAAAAATAACGAGTTTTGCGCCCTGCTGCGATTTATGTTTTGTACAAAAAAACTAAACGAGACAGAAAATAAAATGAATGACCATTGTGACAGAAAGTTGAGACGTTATCGCTCGTCGAAATTCTAATTTTGTAGCTACAATAGCTTTGAAGAATCTGATACCATTTCAGTAGGCCATATTTCTTTGTATTTACACAATTTATATTTATACTAGGCGAGGCTAGGTTGTGGGTTCAAATCCGGGCAAGTAGCAATGTGACTTTTTAGGCGTGAAAACGTAACATACAGACAGACAGATAGGCAGACAGAGTTACTTTCACATTTATAATATTAAGTATGGTTTTTTTTTTTTGACAACTTAGAATCTAATTTGATAGCACTTGGAAGAAGAATAATATTTGCCTTCTTCATGCTTGCCAATTTTAGGAACATTATAATGTAAATATTCATTTGAAGTTTTAAAATGTAATAAAATAAACATTATATGCAATCACTGGTACTGAAACATATCTAAAAATTTCAAATAAAAGTACTAACAGGACCTTACTCAACAGTGGCGCCAACTAGTGAGCACGAAAAGGATAAATGGATACACGCCATTACACGTGTGTTGACAGAAAATACAAAGAGAGGTGTTGGCACAAGTAGGGTTATCAGATAATAGGATTTTTCCTGACATGTCCGGAATTTCAGCTGTCTGTCAGGGAAACAGGGAAAATTGGAAATTGTCAGGAATTAAAAAAAAAAAGAGAAACATATTGGAAATAAAATTATAATCAAAGAATAAAATCTAATAATTACCAATCTAGTAAGTAATTATTCATCTGAACCTTTCATTGCTGGATATAGCTTTCAGCAACTGCTGGTCTTTCATAACAATTTTATGGAATTCTTCACATGATGTGTTCTTCAGCAGGGCTTTAAATACCGGAAAATTTTCATAACGTTACCTTGTATTGACAGAGTTAACGTTATTATTAAAATAACGGTAACCGATTTAACGTTATTTATGCGACTATTATTTTTACCGTTATTTTACGGGTGAGATGTAAGTAGTGAGGCCTGAGGCGTGTGGTGCGGCGGGAGCCCGCCCTCGCGCCTCTCTGATGCCGTGCCGATCAAAACGTTGCCTGAATCTGCCTAATTCTTACCCACAGAACGGCAACGTAGCTAAATTAACGTTAGTTATCGTATTTTTGTTAATGTTAATTAACGTTATATTACTGGTAATGTTATCAAGTAACGTTAAATTTTTGTAACGTTAGTAGGTATAACATTGAAATTTAACGTTACGTTACGGTTATTATTTTGTTATTTGGTAACGTTAACAAGCCCTGTTCTTCAGATTGAACTGTGTCAACAGTAGAGCCTTAACAGAAGCTATGGACAGTCTATTTCTCTCCTTTGTCCACTGCGCACCCATTAATGAAAACACTCGTTCAACGTTAGCATTTTGTGCCTGAATCGCAAACACAAAACAGCAAATTTTTGTCAGTTCTTCCAGTCCCTCACAGCTGACGGATTTTAAAACAAGTTCCCATTATTTAACAGGCACCATTAAAAAAAAGTCATTGCTTTGCTACCTTAATGCCGAAATGTCAGGAAATTTATTGCTAACGCAGGGATTTTACCAGGAAAACTTAATTTCAGATCTGGTAACCCTAGGCAAGAGGACAGCGTACAAGGACGCAGCACAGACGTTTATCCAATGCTCGTCCACTGCATGCATATTGCATGTTAATAAATGGCGCAATACAAACAGCAAACGGGTTGTAGATGAGGTCATGTCTGTACCACAAAGTCCAATATATGCCTTTTATTCTTAGAATACAACGTAAAATTGTCTCTGAGTCTCATATATAGACACATACGGCCATACCTATAGCCTGTTTTACTAACACTTGGTGACACCTAAATGAATGCCTAAATGAAAGGTTTGGGCTAATAGTACAAACGAATTCCTTGGTTTAGGCTAATAATTTAGGTGCCACCTAGTGTTCGTGAAAAGGGGCTTCAGGGGTTTATCGATGTTTATCGATGGTCAGCGGGATTGTCCGAAAAGGGTACCACTGCCCCGGAACATAAAGGGCCAAGGAAGGAACACGGGTGGGTTTTAGTCAGTAACAGTCTGACACTCCCTTCCGCTCCACCCAGAGCGGGAGGGGTCGTTGATGATTTCCCAGGCTCAAAAAAAAAAAAAGCGTGTTTATCGATGCGTAACAGAACTAAACTGAATTAATGTCTCATATCCCAAGTAAAGGCTCTTAAAAACAGGCGCGACACGCCACGTGACACAAAGAAACCGCTCGTCGTTCTACACGCGGTGCCTTTGTGTCGCGTCGCGTGTCACGCCTGTTTCTAGGAGCCTAACACTGACAGTGTTAGGCTCCTAGAAACAGTCCCTCACAGCTGACGGATTTTAAAACAAGTTCCCATTATTTAACAGGCACCATTAAAAAAAAGTCATTGCTTTGCTACCTTAATGCCGAAATGTCAGGAAATTTATTGCTAACGCAGGGATTTTACCAGGAAAACTTAATTTCAGATCTGGTAACCCTAGGCAAGAGGACAGCGTACAAGGACGCAGCACAGACGTTTATCCAATGCTCGTCCACTGCATGCATATTGCATGTTAATAAATGGCGCAATACAAACAGCAAACGGGTTGTAGATGAGGTCATGTCTGTACCACAAAGTCCAATATATGCCTTTTATTCTTAGAATACAACGTAAAATTGTCTCTGAGTCTCATATATAGACACATACGGCCATACCTATAGCCTGTTTTACTAACACTTGGTGACACCTAAATGAATGCCTAAATGAAAGGTTTGGGCTAATAGTACAAACGAATTCCTTGGTTTAGGCTAATAATTTAGGTGCCACCTAGTGTTCGTGAAAAGGGGCTTCAGGGGTTTATCGATGTTTATCGATGGTCAGCGGGATTGTCCGAAAAGGGTACCACTGCCCCGGAACATAAAGGGCCAAGGAAGGAACACGGGTGGGTTTTAGTCAGTAACAGTCTGACACTCCCTTCCGCTCCACCCAGAGCGGGAGGGGTCGTTGATGATTTCCCAGGCTCAAAAAAAAAAAAAGCGTGTTTATCGATGCGTAACAGAACTAAACTGAATTAATGTCTCATATCCCAAGTAAAGGCTCTTAAAAACAGGCGCGACACGCCACGTGACACAAAGAAACCGCTCGTCGTTCTACACGCGGTGCCTTTGTGTCGCGTCGCGTGTCACGCCTGTTTCTAGGAGCCTAACACTGTCATCACTATCACTATCACTATCACTACATATTATAAAACAAAGTCCTCCGCCGCGTCTGTCTGTCTGTCTGTCTGTCTGTCTGTCTGTTCGCGATAAACTCAAATACTACTGCACCGATTCTCATGCTGTTTTCACCAATGGATAGCTTGGTTCTCTAGGAAGGTTTTAGTATATAATTTGTTATGTTTTTGTATGCATTTTTGTATGAATTAACGATATTTGTTGGAGGTGTCGGAAAAAAATAAGCCGTCTGGGAGCTTTCAACGAAAACGCTGTCTAAACCCTTTGAGATATAACAAAATAATGTATGGTGGAATTGTGTATCATAAAAAGGTCTTCAAAAAAGTCCGCGATGGCATATGTCTATCTCTTAAGGATAACATACTATATCCATTTTATTGACTTTTTGTAGGTATTTGTTTGCCGAATTTTACTCTTGGAAATACGATTACGATAACAATACGCTATAATATCAGTAGCTATTAGCCAAATTATGTTCGTAGATAAATAAGCTAGCTACTTATGTATATTTCAAACAGTTTAAAAGAATATTTATCATAAAAACATTACTAAACACGGCGGCCTTATGATCAAAATTTGTGCATTCCAAAACTTTCGTTACTTTTTCACTGACATATTTATCACTTTTCGATAAACTAACACTCAATACGAAATCTACACTTATTTCTCAGTAATTCTGTATAAGATTCTTCTAAGATTAAACCGTTTTCTCATTGAATCCATTACTTTACGCACGTATAACCTTGATGAATTACATTAAGTATCGCGTCACACCGCCACACGACCACAGAGTATAGACGTATTTTGTTTTCTTTTTTTTTTGCGTTCTTTTTGTGGTGTTCCCGCTAAAATGTCAACCGGTCAAGTATTAGTCGATTAATCGAATTCTACATCCAGATCGTGTTGCAAGTACAAAATAAATGTCAAATATTTCGTCCAATTGCGAACGTGACCCTGAGAAAAGTCGTGCACCAATGGTGTTCATTAGACATTTCGAGCGTTTTCTCAGGACAAACGGTGTACCATGCGACATTTCGGAGGATTTCGTTTTGTTTTTACATCGTTGTTACTTACGTGAATTATTCTAAAATTATTATTTGTGTCGCATTTTTATTTCGTGTTGTATTTGGTACAATTGATTGCTTTAAGAATTTGAGTGAAATTTCGTATTTTGATTTTGTGTTTGTTATCTTTAGGTAAAGACTCATTCACGTTAGAACATAAGTACTTTTACTATATTAAATCATTTGTTTCGGTTTCTATTCACATAGTGAGTCACATTAAAATTAATATTAAGTTAGAATTTTGAGATATAGCCTGGGATATGGAGAAGGGGCATAGGGTACTTTTTATGCGATAACCGACATCCACGCGGGCGAAGCCGCGGGCAAAAGCTAGTATCTTACAAAGTTATGTATATTTCTTCGAATCAATAACTAAATTCTTGGTTAAAACCATATCGACCCACAAGATGCCTTAAGGATATCCACCAAGAGAGAGTGAAGCAAAAGTGGACACAGGTTTTTAGAGGTATGAGGAACAGGGTGTAAAGTTCACTCATACTCTATAGTAAAGGGAGGATCCTCCGACCAGACGGGTGTTGTGTCTGGTGGGCTACTGCCCAACGGTTGATGTCGGGATGTTGTATATAGGTATGCTAGTCCCGCGGTAAACTCTGATAGCGCGATGCAGGATTTGTGACGTCAGGTCTTTGATGCGTAGTTCGCATGTGGCGTTGTTGATACCGCCACAGGTTTACAGAATAAAACATTTATCTCGACCAACAAAGGATCATATATAATAGACACAAAAATAAAATAAAACAAACAATTAAAAAGTCCACATAGATACACAACATATTACAGACTTCGATTGCTCAAAACCTAGAATTCAAACTATTTTGAATTCAAGGATGACTTGAATTTTTAAATACACTCTAGCAAATTTTCATCATCATCATCATCATCATTTCAGCCGAAAGACGTCCACTGCTGAACATAAGTCTTGCCATAATCGCCACGCTTGGCAGGCGGGTTGGCAATCGCAGTATTGTGTTAAAAATGCATAGAGAACGCTGCTGCCCATTCTCTAGTAAGTCCCTTAGTCGCCTTTTACGACACCCACGGGAGGAAATGGGGTGGTGCTATTGTTTACGTCCGGCACCACACGGCACCCACCAGATTCCACAAAATTATAGGAAACAATATATATTTTTTTTTTTATGTTGCAGAAATTCTTGTAAACTATAACAACAATTTTCTATCAACCATCTACGCAGTTTACTTTTAAAACATTTAAATTTGCTTCCATTTAAATAGGATAGTGCTATTCTTTACGTCCACGCAAAGTTTAGCTTGGCCAAATCAAACTTAAGACATTTTATAACCATTATAGATTGAACCATGATCCAAGCAGATCATGGTTCAATCTCTGCTTGGGGTGCTTGTAATAACACGAATCCATATTATATTTCAATCTAGTACATAACATTACTACCGACCCATTATGAGAAGGTATAATGTTAGACCTTCCTTGAGCTACAAACGAGGCCTTTCATAAAGAACTCTGGTATTACAAAATAATTTGAATTTGTACGGTTTTCAATCTATGTTGGCCGACCTGCAACTAAATTATGCTGCGCACTATTTACCTGATATTATTTGACCTAGTTTCCGCAAGTAATGAACTTAGAAAAGAAAACTAATCCAATAGACAATCTCGAGAAGAAAAATGAGGTTTCATCAATTTCTAAAGAACAAACAGGATCTAATTGAAACATGTCAAAATCAGGAAGAGTTTGTTAACAAAGCAGTGTATATTCCATTAATTGTTTAAAATAATTGAAACTAACATACTCTATCGCTTTTAAAATCAAAACATTGTCTTTTTAGAGGATTCTCCCATTCATCTCACCTGATGATAAATGATGATAAGGCCGAAGATGGAAGCGAGCTTCACCCGGAATCCTCAACCACAGAGAAACTAGCTATCTAACCTCTAACTGCCGAAACACAACAATGCTATTAACATTGTTGTTATGGCGACAGACTTAGATAAAATGGTGGTAGCAGCCAGGTGGACTTAGATAAAGCCCTACCACCAACCAAACCGAGCAGTAGGGAAACCAGTACAGCTCGCTAACATAAAACACGACTGTCATTCCGACCTCGCCGCCGAGTCCCATCGCGAAATCCCCGACTAAATAGTCCTCCCCGACCTTTGCTCGACGAAGCGCCAGCCCGCGCCTTACCTGAGCCTGTAGCTTTAAATTCCCCTGATAATAATCATAACCCTGATTTTATCTAGCTACCGTCGGTCCCTTGCCATCCTCCCTCCGACTCTGCCCTAAGCCAAGGTTCGTACCCCACAAGGTGCCCTTAGCGCGCAGTCGTTTAGTTTATAAGTTTTACGCCCTGACTGGAGGCTTTAAGTTTTTAGGAGCTTAAGGCAACCACAAGAAAGTCCGGTAAAGAGTCACGATTTCTAAAGGTCAACTCTGAGATGCCCTAGATTAAAAAATAAAAATGAAAACCGAGCAGACAATCTCAAAGTCAAATGGACATTTATCTGCTCATTACATTTCATTTTTTTTCTCATTCAGTTCCCAAAAACGAACTTCATCCGATCGGTCCACTTATGAATTGATTTTTTCACATTTGATTCATTTTGTGTGCAGACGTGTTATTTGGATGCCCAAGATGCTCAAAAAAAGAAAAAAATGAACAAGAGTGAAGCGTCTGATATTTGCTACAAGCATAAAATAGTACATTGTGATACAAGGGTGGAAAGTACTACTTTCCACCCTTGTATCACAATGTACTATTTTTTAAATGTTTTATTTACATAAGAGAAAATACCAATTTTTATGTCATCAATGTCATCCATTATTTTTACGCTTAAAAGCTTTTAAAAGCATGTCCAAAATACATTGACAACTTAATTAAATTTGGCACTATATATATCTATGTATATTGATAGATCGTCTATCAGCTATAGTAGCAATTCCCTATGAAAATACATGCTACTAACTAAAGTCTTTTACCAAAAATGATTGATGATTATGTCAACGAAACTATGGGAGTGACTCGTGAAAATACTGAAGGCTTTATGACTATTATTTAATGACCCTTCTCGGCATTCACGCTGTAGAATTTCACGGGTCGACCTAAATTGGTTGTACGTACTTGGAGGCTTTACCAACCAATATTTAATGACCTGTCTTCACGTTACAGCTGTTGGAATTCGCAGGTCAGCTTGTACTGTTTAAATAGCAGGTTCGACCTTGATATTTAGCTGGAGCTGGGAATAGGCACCTACGCAGTATAAATAGAGAGATTCCGGGGTCACGGTTCGGCGGTCAATGACTTCGCTTAGCTGGTACAGGGAGGGGTGCTATCTATTATTAAGCGATATTTACTTCTGTAGACGTTTTGGGACGGTCTTTGTGTGTTTGTATACCTACGTTCTTAGAGGAAATCACGAGGGTGGCTAAAATCGAGTTTAATGGTTCTCATTGTCGTTTAAAACCAAAAGCCACATCAAACGTGTCCTTATCAGAAAAGCATCATCATCATCATCATGATTTCAGCCGGTAGACGTCCACTGCTGGATAGGCCTCCCCCAAATGGGGGGTTTGCCATAATCGCCACGCTTGGCAGACGGGTTGGCTATCGCAGCATGGTGTTAAAAATGCATAGAGAACGCTGCTGCCCATTCTCTAGTTAGTCTCTTAGTCGCCTTTTACGACACCTACGGGAGGATATAGGGTGGTGCTATTCTTTACGGCACCACACGGCACAAAAGAAAGAAAAGCTTATTATAAGATTAAAGACTACGTTGAAGACAATGAAGTTTGGCATTAATTCCTTCTGCACATGTGGCTTTCCTAGTACCTCATAGACGGCATAACTATATAAATGTCTATTAAGTGCTCACAAATAAGTGTTTATACTTATGTTTTTTTTTTTTTTTTACTTTTTTGACATAATCTTTTCACTATTTGAGATTAAATACCTACAAATCTAATTCTAAATCTTTATTTGTGGCATTTGTGGACATGATATTTATTGAGATTTGATACTGTAGTTGTAATGGCAATCATGTCATTTGAAAGAAGAGAAAGAAAGAAAGAAAATAAATTTATTTGACGCAGTTTAAGGCACACAATACTGACACAGAACACAAAAAAGACAGTTTTTTTTTTTTTTTTTTTTTTTTTTTTTCATTTTTATTTATGTATTTTTTTTTTATATTTTATACTTAAAGATTATTTTCTATTTTGTGAGTGTGAGAACATTAAAGGCCTAGTAGACTGTAGATTTGTTGAGAATTTCCTATTTTGTATATACACCGTTCTTCCATACCTATTAACACTGTTATTTAAAATATTGTAAAAGTGAATTATGTTTAAAAGAGTAACTCTTCCTGTGGAGGAAACGATGAATTGGAACCGTGAACCTAGCTTCTGACTTTTCATAAATGCCGTGTAGGTTTATGTGAAATAAAATATTTTGATTTTGATTGTGCTGCAAAGTAAAAATCACGCGAAACAATACTTATAATTTACTTTTTACTACATTATTATTTAATTCACATAGATTTGAGTCAGCATTTTATCATCAGTGTTAAAAATACTGGCTGGTAGAATTCCACAGAAAAAGAATTCGATCTTCAGTTGTTTTGTCGAGTGCTAATTATTTACGTATACAGGATATTTGTATAAAAAAATGAGTTCATCAGATTCAGATAACGTATTTGTTTAACTAATCAGGTTTTATATATTTTCCTCATATTCGAAATGAAAAGCAGAGTGTGTACCTCGGGTGAAAGGACCTACTTAGGCACTCGAACTATTGGCGCCCTCGCTGCGCTCGTGCATCAAACCATCTCGTGCCGTTCCCCTTTTATCCCTTGTATAACAATCTACTGTTGCGTAATTCAACATGCGTCATTAAAATCTAAACTGCAAAAGTCAGCAAAGCGAAACCTCCTATTTTCCGTAAAGACAGAACAAATGAGAGCCGCCATAGATGTTTTTAACGAGACAGTTTTGTTGTATTGTGGCTCATAATTAAAGAACCGGATTCAGGAAGACAAAGGAGCCATTGAAGACGAGATTTTTCATTGAAAACCTCTTTTGTTTTGTAGGTGACGCGCCACGCCAAGCCGTTGTGACGTCAGGCGCGGTTTTAAGTATTGCACCCTGTGATTTTATTTTGTAATAAATGGACCGAGACCAACTGACATTTTCCTGTCCAAATTTCGATAATTCATACAAAAATCCTATAGAAAAAGAACAGTTAGTTTTTCCCAAATTTGAAAAATTTCCGGGAATCGTCTCCAATTTTTATTTCCCTACAATGTAATACGTACGGACTCATACGAGCAAAAAATTGTCAAATCGATCCAGCCGTTCTCAATGGACAGCATTTTATTTGTTTTTTCATTTGTAGGTATTTTTTTTAATCGTTCCATTAGAAGATCTGTATTTGTATGTACGGGTATGTACGGTACATTGAGATTGTATTTTATTCCTTTTGCAAATCTGTATAGTCATACTGCGTTTTCATTTGTGCCACGTATAAATCGCATTAGTGTCTTTTTTGTGTTCTACAACTAAACTCATGATTTATCAATGCTCGATGCTCTCATTATTTTCAGAGTCCTTGAATTGAGACTATTAATCAATCATTTCCCAAATCTGCCCAACGATGTTGTGGTCAGCTTCCAGTCTAACCGAATGCTGAATACCAGTATTTTACATGGAGCGACTGCCTATCTGACTGCCACAACCCAGTTATTGGGAACACCCCTTGGTAAGACTGATTGTCAGACATTCAGGCTTCTGACGACCTGTAACGACTGTCAAAGATCCACGAATGACAGCCGGGACCGACGGCTTAACGTGCTTTCCGAGAAATGGAGCGGCCACCCATGGCAAGCAACGCTTAACCTGATCGATCGATTCGTGTGGATGTTAATACTTAGCCACAATTACAACTACAGTGGAATCCGTTTATAATGACATCGCAGAGAAATAACTAACACGTCATACTAAGCGGACGTCATACAAAGCATTTGTAGAAAATAAACAATCTCCTGTTTTTTTTAGTACATGTAATTTTTTCAAAAATCACTAACGAATAATGCGTGACCTTCAACTATCAATTACCCACTGAGACTCAAAACAAAAAAAGCCATGCACGCGCCAAACGTCGTCGGGTATCACGTGACTCTCTCGAACACTGCCGAAGGTGCTATGAATCATGTCGGTCACTATAACTGGACGCAATTTATAAAAAATGGGTCACAATAAGCGACATGTCACTATAGACGAAGTTATTATATCCGACTTAGTTATAAAGAATTTTATATGAAAACCAAACTTCGCTGTGTAATTACTTCATAATAAACGGTTGTTCAATATAGGCGGAGTCATAATAAACGGATTCTACTGTACATGGAATTTTCGTCTAGGTATCCATTGTATTCTGGACTACCCGCAAGAAACCTAAGATCTCTAGATTTATTTACCAGCCCACATGAGACAATCAGCTACTTTCAATAAAGTAGAACACAAACTAACATTGGCTCTTGACTTACTGGGTAAATATTATGACAATAATGCTCTCCGGCCGAACCCGTCCAAAAACTGTGGGAAGAGAGGTATCCACCACCTCAAGACTTCGTAAAGCCCCAGGAGCACCTGCCTCCCGGTTGCGAACTGCAGTGGCCTGTTTGGAAAGCTCTCAATCGACTGCGAACTCAAGTAAGCCGCTGCAAAGATAACCTGGCGAAGTGGGGCATAGTCGATTCACCTAACACTCAATGCGAGTGCGGTGCTCCTGAACAGACTATGTCCCATCTGCAGGAGTGTCCCAATTGTCCGTTCCCCTGCACCCTTGACGATTTTAACAATGCCTTTGACACCGCAATAAATGTGGCCACCTACTGGGCCCAAACAGTATAGATGTACCGTCGAAACGAAAAGAAGAAGAAAATGACAAATATTCCTAGACTTAAGTGTTTCCAAAAAATACGCAGAGCCAAAGTACATTACCTAATTAGTTACCGTGGCAGGATATTAAAACAAAAGAACAAGACAATACAGTTTTTTTTTTTTTTTCTTTTTGTAGGTTAGTTTGTGGATACAGAAGAAAGATAACGTACTCGTAAAAAATAAATAACAATGAAACAACAATGATTGAACAATGAAAGTAAATTGTAACGTTATTTGTTTGGTCTAAATATATCTTCTACTTACATAATTTAATCATTTCCTCCCGGCCCTTGCTCGACGAAGCGCCAGCCCGCGCCGCAGCTGAGCAGAGCTTTAAATTCCCCTTTTAATAATAATAACCCTGACTTGATCCAGCCTGTCCCTTGCTGTCCTCCCCCGACGCTGCCCTAAGCCGAGATTCGTACCCCACAGGGGGTGCCCTTAGCGTACAGTCGTTTAGTTTATAAGTATTATGCCCTGGCTGGAGGGTTAAGTTTCGCTTAAGGCAACCACGGGAAAATCTTTTTTTTTGCGATGTTGCCATACTCGAATAAATTGCACTACGAGGTCATGTATATATTAAATTAATCAATTCAGACCGCTATATTCTTAGCACAAACAATTATTTTTATTTTCACATTTATTTTCTGTTGCAGAAATGTATTTTAAAAGTATATTAATGCAATACGAAAAGCAAAGCATTTTATGTAACTTGACCAAGATTTATATTGCATGGCAACATTAAACGTTCAGCTTAGCCAAAAGTCATGAAGTTAAGCCAGAAAAAAGTAACGAAGCCATGATTATTTATCATCATCATTAATCTAGTCAATTCCGTTTTTAATTATGACGACTTTTTTTTCCAGAGTTTAATAGGTCATAAGCTTGATTTGATAATACTTAGTGAATTATTTCGTCGCTACCTATCACGGTGATATATGTAGACGCTTAATAATTTCATCAACAATTTTTACGCCATTGTTCTTTAACGCAGACGAAGTCGCGGGCAGAAGCTAGTTTATTTATAAAAATGAATTCCCTCTGAAGTTGTACTACCATGTACAGTCCGTTATAGCAATTAGCTGACCCCCCTTTGCTCAAATGGTTAAGGTTTTTTTGTACTAACAAATCTTATGGATTTCATATTTTTTTTTACTTTTGGTTTAGATTTCGTATAGGTATTTAAATAAAATTAAGAATTATAAAATTCTTTCGATTCGTATTCTATTGTGCGTACCTATGTACTATCTATCGTTACCATTATCGTATCGCATTTTTATTACAGAAGCATCCTTCGGATATCTAATCCATATACAGCGAGATTAAGATCCGTTCGAACAAGATCGTTATTACGTATCGAATAGAAATAGCTTTGGGTTGTGATCGGAATTTTGATGCTATTGCGAAGGCTTTACCTTTCTATAGTTATTCTATTTTCGTGAATGTGTTTCTGGTATCCAGTATTATTGGTAGCATGCAGTAGATTTTATGAAAATGCGACCCGCCCGCTGCTTCGCAAGCTTTTTACTCGTACCACTTGGCAAAACATCGAGATTTCTTTATTTTAAGGAAGTTTAATATCATACATAACTGAGACTGGTAGAAAAAAATATATTTTTGAAGTAACGTTACATAGAACAAATAAACGTTGAAGAAAAAATGGGTTCGATGTAAGGTAACAGCGAACAAAAAAGACATTGGTAGTTCAAACGTAAAGTCGCATTAGGCTTCGATGTATAGTCATCGATGTAACAATTTTCGCAGAATAGTGTTTCGATCTCACATAGGGAAACCGGTTCAGGGGCCTTACTCCCGAAAACGATTCGATTTTGATTTTGATTCCGATTCGATTTCGTTTCTGATCCGAACTCGATTTAAAACTTTAAACTGGACCGAAGTTAGTTTCGCTTCGAACCACCGCACGATCGTTCGCTAGTGTTGGATTCATGAGTATGGATCGGCATTTAATTCGAACCCAATTCGATTGATTCAGAACTCGATGCTGTCGGGAGTAAGACCCCAGAAGCGAGTTCAAATCGGAATCAAAATCAAACTCGAATCGTTTTCGGGAGTAAGGCCCCAGCAGCTTCAATATCATCAGAATTTTGCTGAACAGTTCATCGTGGACGTGGTATGACAGCTTCCCTGAAATCATCTGTCATCAAAAGACAGCCGCCACGCAACCATCGATGCGACGCTCCGCTAAAGTGGCAGTAATCAGCCAGTGTCTCGCCCTCTTGAGTGGTTCATACTTCGTAACAAAACCAGACGACTACGGACCACTTAATGCGCCGTCATAAATACAAATATGAGGTACACACACATATCATTTTGAAAAGTTCGTAGAATTTAAATCGAAATCGGTTTAATTGTACATAATATGTGTGCATGATTTATCTATCTATTTAACTAAGGTGATTAAGAGGCTATCGAGCGCAAAGTGGCGCCCTCAGCGTTATTTCGGTGATTTCTTTTAAAACAGAGCTTATTAAAACGGAGCTTAGTGGCCACTATTTTCCGTTTTAATGATTACAATAAAACATAGCAATTTAAAACTACTGCTTGTAGTAATAATAACGTATAGTCTTGTGAAGCACAACTTGATGAGCTTATTTTCTGCATTTTCATTCTAGAATAAAATAAATCACCGAAATAACGATGAGGGCGCCACTGTGCGCTCGGCGTAGTCTTAAAAAAATATTCATACCAAAGCCACGTCAATTTTTTTAAAAGATTTTACTACTTCTCTACTTTATGTTCTAAAGCACACTTCACCCAATATGTACGTCTAAATAGATAAGTGAAAGGGGCACGTTTAGGGCAATCGGTCGGAAAAGTAGTGCACCAAATGAAAGGCTTTTCAAGAACTTACAGAAAATGCTTTATCTTACTTTATTTCTAAGATACGTTGCTTTAAAAGGTTCAAGGTTTTACCTTCTTTAATGTTTTGATTCGATTATATCCAATTTCTAAGGAGACCGTTTAGTAATCGGTTTAAGCCTAATAAATCTGTAAAAATCTGACGCTCTTGTATCTGAACCAAAGTAACAAGTAGTTTTAGAAAATCATAAAAAGCATAAAGAGATAACTTAAAAACATGCTTATGACCACACGACCTTACGACTGGAGCCAAATACATATACGCGATTTAGCGTCAACGACCGACTGGAACCGAGTATACGCAGTTCAGCGTCACCGACCCACTGGAGCCGAGTATACGCGATTCAGCGTCACCGACCGACTGAAGCCGAGTATACGCGGTTCAGCGTCACCGAACGACTGGAGCAGAGTATACGCGATCCATTGTAACCAACCGATTGGAGCCGAGTATACACGGTTCAGCGTCACCGACCGACTGGAGTCGAGTATACGCGATTCAGCATCACAGACCGACTGGAGCCGAGTATACGCAGTTCAGCGTCACCGACCAACTGGAGCCGATTATACGCGATTCAGCGTCACCGACCGACTGAAGCCGAGTATACGCGATCCAGCGTCACCGACCGACTCGACTCGAATATACGCGATTCTGCGTCACAGACCGACTGGAGCCGAGTATACGCGATCCAGCATCACCGGCCGACTGGAGCCGAGTATACGCAGTTCAGCGTCACCGACCAACTGGAGCCGAGTATACGCGATTCAGCGTCACCGACCGACTGAAGCCGAGTATACGCGATCCAGCGTCACCGACCGACTGGAGCCAAGTATACGCGATTCAGCATTACCAACCGACTGGACTCTGGAGCCTATTATACCCGATTTAGCGTTACCGAATCGAGCGTGACGGTTCATTACCATTACCAAAGCGGAAAAAAAAGGTGGTGGTAATAATATACACGGCTGAATAGAGTATGCAACCACCATATATGAGGAATGTACGCCGTGGATGACTAGCTCTGGATTCAATACCCAAGCATCGGGTCCAGCGCTTCTCGTAACCCACAGATTTTTCGCTACCTTCCCCAGGAAATTTCAATCAATTTCCAGCGAGGTACGAGGGCGGCACTGAAAATTTCGGGAATCAAGGAAGAGACACAACATTACTATTTAAAAATGTATTTATTGCTTTTCGAAGTATTCTCCGCGAAATTTGACACATTTTTCCATACGATGGAACCAATCATTGAAGCAACCATTCCATTCGGAAGTTGGGGTCACCAAAATGGCCGTTTTGTAGGCGTCCACAGCTTCTTCAGGTGATGAAAATCTCTGTCCACGCAATTTATTCTTTATTGTAGGGAAAGTATAGAAATCATTAGGGCTTAGGTCAGGGCTGTACGGCGGATGGTCTAATAATTCTGTTTTCTTGCTCTAAAAACTCTTTTGTTCTGTGCGCGGTGTGAGAACTCGCATTGTCGTGATGGAGGATGATGCGGCGGTTGCAGTTCTCTTTACGGAGTTCAGAAACGACCTGTGGCAAACAAATGCTAGCATACCATTCTGCATTAACCGTTCTTTGTCCCTCAAGAGGAATAGTCGTAACATGGCCGGTTTTAGAGACAAACGTGGCCACCATTTTTTTTGCAACACTCCGTGAACGAACAATTTTTATTGGCTTTAACTCATTTTCGAACACCCAAACTCGTGACTGGTTTTTTGTTTCGGGTTCGTACGCATATATCCAGGATTCGTCACCTGATACGATGTTGTATACAGCATTTGAGGATCCTGCGTGGAATCTTTCGAGAGTTCTGACGCACCAAGTAACGCGAGCCGCTTTTTGCTCTACACAGAGCGAATGCGGTATCCATCGGGAAAACAACTTTTTTACACCTAATTTTTCATGCAAGATTATTTATATTTGACTCATGCCAATGTCTAAAGAAGCCTGAATTTCGCGGTATGTCACATGTCGATCTTCCTCAATCAGCTTACGCACAGCATCAACGTTTTCTTGGGTGACTGCAGTTTTTGGACGACCTTGACGGGGATCATCACTGAGCTTGACACGTCTACGTTGAAATTTAGCAAACCAGCGATAAATTGTGGTTTTGGATGGGGCTTCATCACCAAATGCAGAAATCATCCGGTCAACACACTGTTTTTGTGTTAAACCATTTCGAAAGTCATAATAAATCATCGCTCATGAATTTTCTCGAGTCAATTCCATTTTCTCAACGACTAAACAAGTTTGACAAAACCTTGTGACAAAACCGAGAATCTTTTTAAAAATAAATAAATGGTGTTCGATTTTTAAAACCAAGGAGTTTTCAATTAAAAAGATTTTAATATGACAGGAACAGTGGAAATATTCCATTCCCGATACTTTTAGTGCAGCCCTCGTAATTGCGTAACACACAATTGCAATGCCTTTCATTTTGACAAATGGACAAAACTGATTGGGTTATTTACGTTGTCGAGCAGACGAATTTTTCAAACATATAATATTATCACTACATATTATAAAACAAAGTCCTCCGTCGCGATAAACTCAAAAACTACTGCACCAATTTTCATGCAGTTTTCACCAATAGATAGAATGGTTCTAGAGGAAGGTTTTAGTATATAATTTAACAAGTTTTTGTATACATTGGCTAAAATATAATGATATTAGCTTTTGCCCACGGCTTCGCCCGCGTGGATGTCGGTTATCGCGTAAAAAAGTAGCCTATATCCTTCTCCATATCCCAGACTATATCTTTGTCAAATTTCATGACGATCGGTTCAGCGGTTTAGGCGTGAAAATGTAACATACAGACAGAAAGACAGACAGAGTTACTTTCACATTTATAATATTAGTATGGATGGATTTGTTGAAGGTGTCGGAAAAAATAAGCCATCTGGAACGGATCTGGTTGAAATTTGGTACAGGGATAGATTATAGCCTAGAATAAGACATAGGCTACTTTTTTTCCCTGGAATAGGTGCCCATGGGTTGCGGGAACGGGATAAAAATTTTATGATTACTTTTTGTCGCGATAACTGACATCCACGCGGGCAAAGCCGCAGGCATCAGCATCAGTTTATTTTCTCTTCACAAATTATGAACTTAATGCTAAACTTTGTCAGTAGTGCACAAGCACTACTTACTTTGTGAGAAACTGGAGCCTGAGGTAGGTTTATATAAAAGCCTGTATTACAGGTCTCCAGGGCCCTTCCGCGGCTAGATGCCTGTTATATTGGTTACACGACATATAAAAAATGCAGATGAAAATGCAGAAGCAATGCATTAGGAATTTCCTTGATTGTGAAAGAAAGTGTACCTACTAAGCAATTAGGTTGCAGGTTACCTATTTAAATCGCATCATTTCCAGTACTACCCTTTCTCTTTTTTTGGGTGGGAAATTGTCAAATAACTTCTCCCGCTCTGGGCGGAGTGGGAGGGCGTGTCAGACTTTTACTGACTAAATCCCACCCGTGTTCCTTCAGTTGCCTGTGTGCCAGGGCCACGGTATCTCTTTCGGACAAACTCGCAACCTTGGCAGGCATCGACCCTACCGGACCCCATCAGTTCGTGCTGACATCCCTTTGACATCCTTTTACCCTTAAATAACCACAGGGGCAACCCTGGTCATAAGGTATAGTACACCTTTATACGTCTGTCCTTTTGAGGAATAGTCATAGAAATGTCTCCGGACGTCATAGCAGAAATAAGACCCATAATGAAGCCATAATTTTGTACGAATGATCTCAATTACGAGCGGTCCCACTGCGCTATATGATCAAAAACATATAAAATTGTATGGGACAACTGCGGGGGATGTCTTTGACATTTAGAAGTAAACAACCTATTGAGTTATTCGTATGATTGTTACCACAGGACTGGTCATTAAATTGCTTATTTTTCGTCGAATTTAGCTCAAAATTTCGCCACTTTGATAGCAGCGCAGGGGTAAGTTATGGCTGCATTTTTTGAGGCACAGCGGTCAGGCTATTAACTTGCAATATATACCGGATGACATTTTTTACCGTCTCGTAAAAATTTGGGTATACTAGGTGAACGGAGTAAAAGCCTATGGCATAGTTTTTATTATTTTTTCTTTAACCTAGAAAGAAATTGATCTATGGATAAATACCACACATTTGAAGTAAACTTATCATACTATAACAATAAACACAGAAATTTAACAAAAAACATAATTCAATAAATAAATACGATAAATAATATTTAAATTTAAATCATACGCACCCAAATTTCAATATTTTTATCTTTTATTTTAGTTTTATTTTGAAAAAAAAAAAAAAATGCTATGCCATAGGCTTCTACTCCGTTCACCTAGTATACCCAATTTTTTTCGAGACGGTAAAAAAAGTCATCCGGTATAAGAATACACCGTCTAAGTTTTTCAGTAACCGGACGTTATCAGCGTTTTCTATAGTCGCTTATGACGAGGCGTCAACGGTTGTAGAAAGAGATTCGATACGCAACGTTTGTAACTTGGCTAGGCCTGCTGAACGGATCCCGAAAATTCTTTTTGTATTTGATAGCCCAATTCCTGGAGAAGGTTACATGTTATTTAACATCACGCTGTACCCCAAGGAGCAGGGCAAAAAGAAAAAAAAAGTCCCATACACTGTTGATAGGCAACTTTGTGTTTCTGAAATCTACACACACAAACTTACTGATCCAAATTAAAATCCTTTTACTACAAAGTTTACTAAGAAAACCACCGCTCAGTTTTCTTAAAAAGTTGACTAAAAAGTTGTTCTACTGTTTTCTCTATACTGTGGCTAAAAAGTCGGGGACAGGTGGCGCGTATCCATTAAGGAAGTTACAAGTTGACTGTATCCTTGTATACTTTTTTATTTAGCTGTTTATATCACTAAAATCATCAGGCACCGACGCCAGGAAATACAGAAAAGTCACTTAATGTAAATTAATTTAACACATTAAATGAATTTGTGCATTTTGATGGATTTTGAACCCCTCTTTAGGGTACAGCGTGATGTTAAATAACATCACGCTGTACCCCAAGGAGCAGGGCAAAAAGAAAAAAAAGTCGGAAAGAACGCTATGTGAAAACGCGGGTGGGCAACGGGATGTGACGCGGAGGGTCCGGGGCCGAAATTTCACGCGGACGGTCGCGGGGCAGAAGCTCAATATATTTATTGCTTCCACGTGTGACCTTAGGTGGTAGGTTTTACGAAAACATTATCATTATGGACCCGGTCGAGCACAGCAAAAGAGAAAGGAACCTCTCCAGGAAGATAAGGTGTAAGGTAAACAAATAAATAATACAAAAATCCAATTTATTATATTTTATTTTGCAACTATTATAATCACATAAATAGTTTAGAAATCACCGAAAACATCGAACAAACGTATACAAAGTAATCTACGTGAACTCATCGGATTTATATGATTTCTTTCTTAAACACAACAACTTGTGTTTATTTAGTTTACAGAAGAATGTTCAGACTTTGAGAATATTTATACAAAATACGTGGGTAGCTGACGATGTTAGTGTTAATTTTTTTTGTTAAATGTTGTACAGAAAAAACAGCAAAACAACTTTGTTCACTTTTCGAAATACGGTAAACAGTTGGTAGTATCAGTTTCCCATACACTGTTGACAGGCAACTTTGTGTTTCTGAAATCTACACACACATAAACTTACTGATCCAAATTAAAATCCTTTTACTACAAAGTTTACTAAGAAAACCACCGCTCAGTTTTCTTAAAAAGTTGACTAAAAAGTTGTTCTACTGTTTTCTCTATACTGTGGCTAAAAAGTCGGGGACAGGTGGCGCGTATCCATTAAGGAAGTTACAAGTTGACTGTATCCTTGTATACTTTTTTATTTAGCTGTTTATATCACTAAAATCATCAGGCACCGACGCCAGGAAATACAGAAAAGTCACTTAATGTAAATTAATTTAACACATTAAATGAATTTGTGCATTTTGATGGATATTGAACCCCTCTTTAGGGTACAGCGTGATGTTAAATAACATCACGCTGTACCCCAAGGAGCAGGGCAAAAAGAAAAAAAAGTCAGAAAGAACACTATGTGAAAACGCGGGTGGGCAACGGGATGTGACGCGGAGGGTCCGAGGCCGAAATTTCACGCGGACGGTCACGGGACAGAAGCTCAATATATTTATTGCTTCCACATGTGACCTTAGGTGGTAGGTTTTACGAAAACATTATCATTATGGACCCGGTCGAACACAGCAAAAGAGAAAGGAACCTCTCCAGGAAGATAAGGTGTAAGATAAACAAATAAATAATACAAAAATCCAATTTATTATATTTTATTTTGAAACTATTATAATCACATAAATAGTTTAAAAATCACCAAAAACATCGAACAAACGTATACAAAGTAATCTACGTGAACTACACGGATTTATATGATTTCTTTCTTAAACACAACAACTTGTATTTATTCAGTTTACAGAAGAATGTTCAGACTTTGAGAATATTTATACAAAATACGTGGGTAGCTGACGATGTTAATGTAATTTTTTTTTTTTTAATGTTGTACAGAAAAAACAGCAAAACAACTTTGTTCACTTTTCGAAATACGGTAAACAGTTGGTAGTATCAGTTTCCCATACACTGTTGACAGGCAACTTTGTGTTTCTGAAATCTACACACACATAAACTTACTGATCCAAATTAAAATCCTTTTACTACAAAGTTTATTAAGAAAACCACCGCTCAGTTTTCTTAAAAAGTTGACTAAAAAGTTGTTCTACTGTTTTCTCTATACTGTGGCTAAAAAGTCGGGGACAGGTGGCGCGTATCCATTAAGGAAGTTACAAGTTGACTGTATCCTTGTATACTTTTTTATTTAGCTGTTTATATCACTAAAATCATCAGGCACCGACGCCAGGAAATACAGAAAAGTCACTTAATGTAAATTAATTTAACACATTAAATGAATTTGTGCATTTTGATGGATATTGAACCCCTCTTTAGGGTACAGCGTGATGTTAAATAACATCACGCTGTACCCCAAGGAGCAGGGCAAAAAGAAAAAAAAGTCAGAAAGAACGCTATGTGAAAACGCGGGTGGGCAACGGGGTGTGACGCGGAGGGTCCGAGGCCGAAATTTCACGCGGACGGTCACGGGACAGAAGCTCAATATATTTATTGCTTCCACATGTGACCTTAGGTGGTAGGTTTTACGAAAACATTATCATTATGGACCCGGTCGAACACAGCAAAAGAGAAAGGAACCTCTCCAGGAAGATAAGGTGTAAGATAAACAAATAAATAATACAAAAATCCAATTTATTATATTTTATTTTGAAACTATTATAATCACATAAATAGTTTAAAAATCACCAAAAACATCGAACAAACGTATACAAAGTAATCTACGTGAACTACACGGATTTATATGATTTCTTTCTTAAACACAACAACTTGTATTTATTCAGTTTACAGAAGAATGTTCAGACTTTGAGAATATTTATACAAAATACGTGGGTAGCTGACGATGTTAATGTAATTTTTTTTTTTTTTTAATGTTGTACAGAAAAAACAGCAAAACAACTTTGTTCACTTTTCGAAATACGGTAAACAGTTGGTAGTATCAGTTTCCCATACACTGTTGACAGGCAACTTTGTGTTTCTGAAATCTACACACACATAAACTTACTGATCCAAATTAAAATCCTTTTACTACAAAGTTTACTAAGAAAACCACTGCTCAGTTTTCTTAAAAAGTTGACTAAAAAGTTGTTCTACTGTTTTCTCTATACTGTGGCTAAAAAGTCGGGGACAGGTGGCGCGTATCCATTAAGGAAGTTACAAGTTGACTGTATCCTTGTATACTTCTTTATTTAGCTGTTTATATCACTAAAATCATCAGGCACCGACGCCAGGAAATACAGAAAAGTCACTTAGTGTAAATTAATTTAATACATTAAATGAATTTGTGCATTTTGATGGATTTTGAACCCCTCTTTACGGATGATAACGGAAGCTATACCGTTACTGATTGTTTGATTAATTTCTTGAAACATTTTACGATCATTTGCGAATAAAAAATCTGGTTTCTCGTAGGATTTTATCGTGGGTACTACAAAAGGAAATGCCCAGCATATAACCACCCCTCAATCGGTTTTAGTTGCCCGAGTCCAGAATCCAAATTATGCCAACCACGGCAATATTACGACATATTCAAGAAAAGAGGGGCTCTTACATGTCTTACTGAAAAAAGCACAATGACACATACTTATATCACAACAAGAAACATACGTGCACAGAGCACACGCTCCAACTACTATAGGTACTTTTAAAGCTCGATCTCCCTTCGAGGGAACGTTGGGGTTTGTGCGAATTTTTGCGAAAATATTGTACTGGCATACTGCTGGCTTTTTAACACTGTGTGAATGTTTTGTTATACTGAACTTTTTTACACTATGTGCAACTTTTATCATATAGGCAAACTTACTTGTTATTTGACACTGTGTTATTTTAAAGTTTGTGTAGAAAATAAGGTTTAATAAAAAGCGGCCAAGTGCGAGTCTGACTCGCCCATGAAGGGTTCCGTAGCAGCAAGCGCGGTTTACGATTTATGACGTATTAAAAAAAAAACTACTTACTAGATCCCGTAAAACTAATTTTCGGTGGAAGTTTACATGGTAATGTACATCATATATTTTTTTTAGTTTTATCAATCTCTTATTTTAGAAGTTACAGGGACACATTTTACTACTTTGGAAGTGTCTCTCGCGCAAACTATTCAGTTCAGAAAAAAATATATTAGAAACCTCAATATCATTTTTGAAGACCTATCCATAGACACCCCACAAGGATGTGTTTGATGAAAAAAAAAATTGAGTTTCAGTTCTAAGTATGGGGAACCCCCAAAATTAATTGTTTTTTTTTTTTCTTCTATTTTTGTGTGAAAATCTTAATGCGGTTCACAGAATACATCTACTTACCAAGTTTCGACAGTATAGTTTTTATAGTTTCGGAAAAAAGTGGCTGTGACATACAGACGGACAGACAGACAGAGAGACATGACGAATCCATACGGATTCCATTTTCTTCCATTTGGCTACGGAACCCTAAAAACGTGGGTATAAGTAAGAAAACGAAGAAGAATAAATTGCGGGCGTTTTGGAGGACTGTCTCAGGTAATTTTGACGTTCAAAAAGTGCTGATTCTCAGCCGAGGATTAAAGGCTGAAATACACATTCTATTTAAGAGCATGCTTTTATGATCGTTAGTAGTGTGCTCATTTACAGCATGCTCTCCGTGTGTGAAAATTATCATACACTTTTCGTACACAGGTGCTAATTGTGTGCTATTATACTCCATTTATTACATTACACAAATAACTGTTCTCACCCTTTTGTTATTTCAATGTAAACGTTTAATAAACTCCGTTATATCACGATAAATACAAAGCACTGTAATCTATTTAATATTTACATTAAAAAAATAACTCTAAAGTTCAGTTATTTCAACAATATTAAACAATAACTGTCGTTATTTGTCTAATGCGTGTAATGTGTTATGTTTATTTGTTTATTTGTAAATGGAGTATAGGTAGCATCTGCTCAAAATAGCTTGCTTTTGAATTACTGAATAATATGTGTATTCCAGGCTTAGTATAAATAGTGAGCATTTTGGCGATAAATGTCCTGGAATTAATCCTAGTCTGTGAAACTAGAGAAGAAACTCCGAGAGGCCTTTGTTCTGTAGTAGGACATTAATATACAGGGTGAAAATGTAAGAAAACGTTGTTCGTTTAGTTACTAAGTGGACTAAAATAAAGAGCAAAGAAAATATTAATGGATTTTAGAATTTCCTGGTATCCATAACCCAACGTATTTTTAAATCATTTAGCGTTGCTTTTAATAAAATAAAAAAACGTTTATTTTTACACTTCTATACATTTAAGAGGATAAAAAAGATTAATGTGAAACATTGATGTACAAAAAAAGGAAGATTAGTTACGCGCTCCTCGACGTGGACCGTATTACCTATGCCGATCGGCACAACTGACCTTAGTCACAATCGAACTTACGTTTGTGTAGCACATGTGCAGCACGTTAAGCAAAATTACCGTAATTGTCTAAATAAGCAGCAACAATGCATTCCTGTGTTTTCAAAATGTGCACAAATAATTCACAAACCAAAAACAAGTTCCAAATTAAAATAATTTATTGTGGATCATAGGTTCATAAGATGTTGTGTTAGTTATATGTACGTAAAAATAAATTAAAAAATATTAATATAATATTTGTATGAAAGAGCGGAGTCTCCTAATATAGGCTTTATTGGCTTAAAAGGAGGCTCCAATCACTATTGTTCTGAATAATCTGGTTATGAAATAGACAATTTATTTTTATTTTATTTAATTTTAGTCACAGGTAATTCTGCTATGTCCCGCCATTGAAGCATACAAAATTCATATTATAAGTTCGGTACATTGTTAAAATACAATACATCAAATTGTCATGCAATACATTAAGATTAAATTATTATAATATTTATATCAAATTACAAATTAGTATAAAATAGTTTGATTCAATATATTGTCATTTAGAAATCCACGGGATTAGGTACTTTCCACTCATAAGTACAGTCTCGAATTCAGATAATTTATGTAAACAAAGGGGTTGTTTACATAAATAATCTAAATTAGAGACTCGCCATTTCCATTTGTTTCTGAGTCGTTATGGGTACGTAACAGTGACAATTATTGCTATCTCGTTCCCACTACAGCCCGCGTCATATCTCTCGCTTTTCGGCTGTTGACGCATGACATACGACATAAATGTAGTTGAGTGGGTGTGTTTACATGTAAATATTGTTTCTAGTCCAATAATGTTTACGTGACATTAGAGCAGTGCCCTATATTCCTTTTTTATATATCAATGGTGTGAAAGGATATTTTTTTCCAAGAATCCGAGTCCCGTAATGGCGGTACAGACAGAACGAAATGGAATACGATAACAAAAATAGCCACAGAAAGGCGAACGAAGAAATAAAGTACTTACACAGAAAAGTTAATTAAAAATCGCGTACAAACAGAATATGTAGCTACCCTCTTACTTCCCCTACAATTCATTCGCACGAGAATATGAAAATCTTGAATAAGAAGAGAAACATAAGTAACCACATTTACTCATTCATTGCTCCACAAACAATGGTTCATTCTTGGACACCTTTTCTGTATCTCTTTCGTTCATTTACTTGTTTGCTTTCGTTGTGATTTCATTCAGATGTATTTTAAATGAAATCTTTTACATAGTAGGTGGACATAATGGCTCTGATAGCCAAAATTCTGGCAAAGTTCGGCTTCACTTGATTAATTAATTTATATAATGGAACATAGCTTAGAAGACATTTTTGTACCAGTGTAAAAAATATTGAAAAAACTTTTCATTATTATTATCAAAATGTAAATTAATTATTTTGTTATGAATGTTTTTTTTTTTTAACTGGGGCATCTCAGAATTAACCACGAGGGGTTGAGACTCCCGGACCGGACCGGAGAATCGGACTATCCTGTGGTTGCCTTAAGCTCCTTTTTTATTCCTCAGATAAAAATCATCCGACTTTTGAAAAAAAAAAAAAAAAACCGGCCTAATGCATGTTGGCCCACGCACAATGAAAGTTTCCGTAGTTGGAATGAATTTATCCCAAGAACAAACTTAATATTGTAGTTGAAAAACAAGTTCTCCCATTCATTCCAACTGCAAATGTAATTTTGTACACACGACTACATATCAAGCTATACATTTCCAGTTTATACTCATTTCTCTTTCATTGTATAGCATATCAGTACAATGCAAGGTCAGCTTACGTCATACGTACAATATTGAAATATTTACCATGTTATTTCAAGACCATAGACTTCTCATGGGTTTTCCTGTAATCTATTAGTAAAGAACTATTTTCAAGGTTTTATTTTTACCACTTGTCGGCGTGATTAATATGTATACCCATGCCAAATTACAGCTTTCTAGTACTAAGAGTTTCTGAGCTAAGCCGCAGACAGACAGATGGACATGGCGAAATTATAAGGGTTCAATCCTAAAAACTAAATCCTGTAGTAAAGTACCTACCTAATCCCTTTACTCATTACTGTTCTCAAATACCAAAACCCGAAAAAAAGTTCAAAGTACGCGCACAATTTTCGATTCTCAATTCTCCAGCCCCCATGGCTGTTTACTGAGTAATTATAAAAATCTCAGTTCCAACGATGAATTTACAAACTGTGTCTCCTACCTATATAGGTACTCTTTACCTCTAATTACGTTCGGTGACGGTTTCAAGAAGACTCAATTTTCTCCTGTGTTAAATATTTCAGTGTCTCCTTTTGCGAAATTTGAGGTATGATTAAAAACATTTCTGCCAAGAGCTTCTGTTTTCTAGGGCATTCTCGACATTTTCTATATTAGTTAGTGACCTACTTATTAAGTGAAGTTTGTGGTGGGCTTGTTGATAATTAGGTATTATTTCAGAGCATTCTTTGGCTTGGCAGCAGTAGTCGATTCTGAAACTAAATACTGGCTATTCATATTGAGGTTTATTCATAAACATTGCTTAAAGTTAAGTGACGTTCAAACGTCAAAAATGTATGGTTAAACAGTCGCTAATCATTACTTAACTTTAAGCAGCGTTTATAAATAAACCCCAATATCGTCACCTTAGAGTGAAAACCTCGGGAATGCAATTTTGGTCATATTTATTTTATTACATTTTTGGAAAGAAAACCTCACAGCGCACGACCTAGTTTCACACAAAAAAAGTTTTGCAACCGGTAACACCATCTATGACGAGTTTGAATATTGCACACGAAAAGAAACATTTGAAGAATCTATGGTAATTAAATTTTACAGGGCACAGTTTTGTCTTCCTCTTTTGAAGTTGCCTTTTTCGCATATACAAGGTTTTTACTCTAAAGCGACGATACACGGGTCATTTGCAACCAAATGACCCATTATGACCCCTATATAAATGTCAACCATTTTGAGTAATCTGACAACACACAAAACTGGTTCCAAGATAAAGATAAATCAAAAATTCACCACTTGATTTTTTGTTCCTAGTTTCAATTAACTCCTTTCACGTCTGAATGAAAAGCCAAACCTCTAGTTGAGCTATCACTTAGATCTCCTCACTACTAGAATCTCCGTCTAACGACGAGTATGGTGGTGTTCATAATTCAATTCGGCCAAAAGTGTGACTTAGCTCTCTTCACCACTAATGCGACGATATTTTTCTGAAGATATCTGCGATCGTAATTAGTGTAGTTATTAGATCATTATTGTAAAAAATTGTTAGGGTTTTGATCTATCTTTAACAGATCGAACGTGTTCATACGAAGGGTGAAAAAGTGATCATACTAGCGAGTAATCGCTGCCTTAGCCACAAATATAGGTTCAAATTAAACATGAAAGTTCATTGCTGCTGTTAAAAGCAGCATTATTTTCAGTAAAAATTTGCACAAACTCCAAAACCATTTGTTTCCTATCTAAACACTTAGAAACTCTCTCGGAGACAAATGCTAGAAACTAAAGTATAGTGTGAAATAAGTTCTATGTACTAACAATTATACAGGTAAATACATTCAAATCGAAACAATACCTAGACTAGTTACAAAGAAGACACATTTTTTGTTTTACAAAAGGTATTAGAAGACATTTTTATTTTGTGCCAATGAAAATTATGTCACAAATTTAACCATAAAACAGTAAGACCTCTGCCTCGAATCTTGCGGGCAGCGGCGCGGCGGCGCCGGCGACGCGGTAGCGGCGCGGGCAACGCGGGCAGATCGCGCGGCACTATAGCAGCGTAGTGTTGTGTTCGTGGTTGTGTCGTCGAGATATTTGTTTTTATTCGCTAATGAAATGTCTGAACAACGGCGACAACATCTTTTTGATTCAAATTTATTCCTAACGTCACAAAAATAAATTGCACAACACTGCCATGCAGACGCGCGGGCGGTCACCGCTTGACTGGAGTGCACCGCTCGTTGTCCGCACCCGCGCCGCTCCCGCGCCGCCGCCTCCGCCGCGCCGCTGCCCGCAAGATTCGAGGCAGAGGCCTAAGGGTGGCCTGTTTCACGTCTACTTAACGCACGCGTATACGTCATAAATGGCGCTAACTATCGTCAAACCGTTGTTTCACAAAATTATGCTCTTAACGTTCGTTAATAAATAACGATTACAGTTACAGGTGTCATACCCACTGGTTAACGTCATTTTATTCTTTGACATTTGAACTTTGACGATCGATTTTTATGCAGTGAAACAACGCTTTGTATTTAACGAAATTTAAACATCATATGTAATCGTTATTATTTGACGTACGTATGTTACGTTAACGAACTGTTTGAAACAACCGGCCCTAAATATATAATACGAAGTGTATTTGATAACTTCTTTAAACAGCCACACCAGCTGGTAAACGTCAGAAATTTTGGACCCTTATGAAATAAAAACACTTCACCCCAGTATATTTTGCTATAACAAAGGAAAAAGCTATTTTTAGATCCTCACCTGTTACGTCACGTGACGTCGTTTTCAATGGGGTGGCCAAAAAAAAGGGGTTGAAAACAAATGAGTGACATACAGAATGTTTCGTTGAAAATCCTTCAAACTTTGGCTCGCTTTCTAGAACAATAAGTATGTTTGTACACCGCAGCCGTCACCGAGAATGAAATGACGGCGCTGAAGTAGCGACACATACATTTACTATGGCCACGTGCTCACCGCACGTCCGTCACCCGATCGCCGTCATCCCGGCCCATGATTGTGACGGGAATACAAAACACGTTTCACGTCACGTCCACACACTGCCGTCGCCCGCGCTGTTCGTCCGGCTTTAATTTTGTCTATCATTACTTCAACGCCGGCTGTCGCTGAAAACCAGCACTGGGGCTCTGTCTTGCATAGGGTCACAGCATAATGCTGAGCGATAGCCGTTTTGCGTGGATGTGACGCATTTTTCCCCCATAGTTATCTTATTTATTTTTTTGTGTTTATGTTCTTTATTGCGTAATTTTTACCGCAAATAAACGTTTTTGCTTTCTTCTTTCTTTTTTTTAACCACCCAGTTCAGTCACGGTGGATAAACAAGTCACGTTCGGTTGGAATAATCTCGTTCCGGTGACGGCAGCGGTGGACAAACGCCCTAAAGCATGAATTTTGATTTAAACTGGTAGGATGGCAAAGCGCCTGTGATGCCTCTGGTATTGCAGATATATTTGAATCAAGATTCAAACATAAGTTTCAAATAAAACCTTATTTCTTAAATGTTAAACTTTTACATAGTAAGAAACATGTACCTATCTATGTACATTTTGATGACAGAGCTTAATGAAGCATGAAGTACCGACAAACAAGACGACCGCTGCGCAATTTGTCGATATTGACTCAACGGGACGTAATTGGTGCATTCACCACGCCCGCTGATGTATTGATCATGGCAAACTCCGTGAAGCTATAAAAGGTAAAGAACACTGTTGTTAACCTTCGAATAGTAAATACTTATTTCAAAAAACATAAAAGTCAATCGATTGTTTATGGGATTTTTATGGGTAAAGTTTTTCATTGGCACAAATAAAAAGGTATAACAACTCTCGTCATTTCAAAAGTTGTAGAAAGTTTCATATAGAAAAATATAATTAGTATTCTAATAGTAACACGTAGCTTTACTTATTAACTTACGCTATGTATATGTAGACAAGCGCATGAATTTTTATTTTATGAATTTTATTAATACTGATTTTGCCACAGTATAAAAAGGAGTAGAAGATCCAGCCAGTCTTTTGATATTTTTTATTCATCAAATATACGGATTGTTCAAATAAAGATAATTATCTATTTCCACACTGAATGGACAGGTCCACTCAATCTGTGTGGTTCTTTCTTCAAAAGACCATTTCAGACACCAATCTACATGACTTGACCAAGATTATGTCTGGACTTCAAAAGAGACTGTGACCTCTGAGTTTGATTCGGCCTTTCTTCTCAGAGTAGTCAGATACGAAACGCCGACCTCATCTTAAAAAAATGATTGACATGTAAAAGTGTTTGTAAAAACCTACTTAAAGAAATAAAATCATTTATCCTTTTACTGTGAACACGCCACAACATCTCAATTGGACAGTCTCAATGTAAAAAACCAAGTGTGATTTTCAGGACAAACAGCCATCTCCAATGTTCTATATTTTGCACAACATTTAGTTGAATTTCTGAACATTTTTATACTGTGTACCCCGCACGCAAAGTAAAACTTTACAATGAAAATATAGCTCTCGCCACAGGAGATTGTTCGCGGGATATCTTATAAGTAATAAGCTCGAACCTCGGATATTATTTGCTGCAATACAAGACGCAGTGCATCAATTCAAATAATATTAGAAGCTTTAGAGCTTACAGGAATGGCCAAGTTAACGATAAACAGGTGCTAAGCGTAAGGCTATGTAAAAAACAAATTGTATATGAAAAATAAATAACTCTTTATAACAGAAAAGTAGCCAAGAAAAATTACTTTTATATACAAAAGTAGCCAAGATATAATCAGTCCTAGCAGTTAAAAAATCCTCTCGGGGCAACAAAAATTTTATACCATTCGCTAAGTTTTTCCAACTGATCCAAGGTCTGATTGATTAAAATAAAAATGAAAAGAGAAATATTTTACTGATTCTCTAAAAACTTATTGGCATTCTAAAGATAGACATAAAAAAAATAACCTCGTAATACATTTTGCGCTTCTAATGATGCACACTTTTTCAACAATTGAGCCTCTTTTTAGCTTTCTGGCCTTTTCTCACAGTTGGTCGCAGTAACTAAGCTAGGGTACCCGGAATAAATGGGTTAGATTAGAACTGTGATCAACCGCGTGCGAGGCGAGCAAGCGAAGCGAGCGGTGTCTCGGGAGCGGCTGGGTGCTACATCCAAGTTGGACGCAGTTACTTGGCCATTTAGTATTTTTAGGACCCCAAAATAGGAATTACTTGAGGTTCACAAAAAGAGGCGCAATCATAATATTAGTGTGTCTCCCGCTGTCTTCTCTGCCGTGGTCTATTCCACAAGAACCGCGCATTTATTTGGGATAATGTCCTATGACTCTCAGGAATAATGTAACTTTCTATCAGTAAAATATTTTCTTGCAATTGAATCAGTATTTTTAGAGATATACCTATTACAAGCAAACTTCTTTGACAGTCGTTACGGGTCGTCAGAAGCCCCAAAGTCTGACAACAAGTCTTACCAAGAGGTATCGTATTACCCAGTAACTGGGTTGTGGAGGTCAGATTCACTCCATGTAAAATACTGGTATTTATCAGCACCCGGTTAGACTGGAAGCTGACCTTTTACAAACAAACATAAATTCCCTTACCTTTATCAAAGAGTCATTTTCCGGTAGGTAACAAAAACAGATCATAGTTTAAATTCACGTTAGCCTGGCCGCTCGTCAACAAGACTTAGGTACTATAACTCATGTTTCAAGTAATAGTTCATCCAATTAACTGTGGTTAGCCATCGCTCCTAAGTATTGGTTACTAATAGCTGGCGCAAATGACGACCATTATTAAGTAAACGATGGAGGAGTCAATGTAGATATTTTACAAGGCGAGGCCTGGGTTCAATGTAATAAGTGTCCGTGGAGTTTCTTGCCCGTTCTTCTCCATAGGTACTTACTTTGCTTTGGAATGGGCAACTTTTGGCTCAAGTGCTGCTAAACTGCCCGGTCGTCACCAAGTACTTCGGTAACCCAGGTACCCTACGTGAGGTTGTCAGTAACACCAAGGCGTTGTTGGCCTGCTTTGAGGAGTTGGGATGGATCGAATAATCGAATTCCCATCCGTACGCAAAATACGCGCATTGTCGTGGAGTAGCCTATGTCCATCTCCATATCCCAGACTATGTCTCTGCCAAATTTCATAACGACCGGTTCAGTGGTTTAGGCGTGAAAACGTAACATACATACAGACAGACAGACAGACAGACAGAGAGACAGACAGAGTTACTTTCACATTTATAATATTATATAGTATGGATGGAGTATAGTCCAGGCGGGTCCCTCATACTTTATTATTTTGTGGTCTAACTAATTGGTTTTCTCCTCAATCAAGCTAAAGATGAGAGCAGTGGTAGCCCAGTTGTATCGGCCGTGAGTTAATTGACTTGATTCGAACGCAAACAGGCCCTTTGTGTAAATTTTTTCATTACCGCTGCACTCAAAACGGTGAAGAAAAACAACGTGTGGAAACCGGTATATCCTAGAGCCAAAAATTGGAAGACATGTGACATTTACTAACCCGTACTGGGCCCGCGTGGTGGATTACAGCCCAATCCCTCTCACCGAGAGGAGGCGTATCCCAGCAGTGGGAATTTTAATATTCCCACTGCTGGGATACGCCTCCTCTCGGCTGATTATGATTATGCTAAGCTAAAAATACCCAGCAAGGGCTTTCACTAAAATTAGTCCTCGTAATATTGAAAAGTATCCACAGACACCATTCAGAATAATTGGACTTAAAAACTGTGGTCTGACCACTTCAGGCAGTAAGTATACCTATACTTACTGTCTGTCTTGGGTGACTTTTTACCCTATTAATTACCTACTTTAAAAAAAATCTTTATTGACAAAAGGGGGTTTTTATCCACACGGATACGCCAACTCCATCGTACCTTATCAAATATTTAACACTAACTAAAGTAACTACAACGTAACAGAAATGGAATCACTGTCTAGGCATCATCTTCACCAGGCCACACAACCTCTTTGCAATCGTCGATCTAGGATTTGCTAAAATGTTTTGTATTAGCCCAACGTCCAAAATGTTCAATTTAAATTCTCTGATCAATAAATCCCTTTCATTCTTGCTCTTAACACACTCCATCAACAAAAGTACCTACTTAAAAGGTTAAAAAAGTCACCCAAATAACAAGTAAGTAGGTACCAAAGTAAAACACCAGATCAGACATACTCCACGCCACTCATCTGATACGTCAAACACTTATGTAATTGCTTGAAACATGAGTCGTGAGTAAACACTAAACATAACAAGAACTCTAATGGGAAATTCTCATTATATTAACGATATTTTCCATATTTTGATACACGTATGAACAACATTTAATATTCTATGAAATAATAGAGGGTGTCGAATCAATATTTAGTTTGCAATTAAGCAGTGGATTGATACTTAAGTGTCTCTTTGCTTTAGACTCATCTATTCAGCTCTCGTTTTAGCTGAAAATAGTCTTGTTTTTGTTCCGTTTTTCTTTTGAAGTATAATTTATATTATTACTTGTTATTTGGGTGACTTTTTTATCCTGCTAAGTACCTACTTAACAGGATAAAAAGTCACCCAAATAACAAGTAAGTAGGTACCAAAGTAAAACATCACATCAGACACACTCCACGCCACTCATCTGATTCGTCAAACTAAGTAATTGCTTGAAACATGAGTCGTGAGCAAATACTAAACATAACAAGTACTCTAATGGCAAATTCTCATTATTTTAACGATATTTTCCATATTTTGATTCACGTATGAACAACATTTAATATTCTATGAAATAATAGAGGGTGTCGAATCAATATTTAGTTTGCAATTAAGCAGTGGATTTTTACGTATATAAGTCTCTATTTGCTTTAGTCTCATCTATTCAGCTCTCGTTTTCAGCTGATAATAGTCTTTTTTAATTCTGTTTTTCTTTTGAAGTATAATTTATATTATTCTAAAGATGGATTAGATTAATGGAATATTAATCAAATCCATCTTTAGAATAATATAAATTACGATACCAAAGTCATCTATTATTCAAATTGAGACCAAAGATATGTTTTCCCCGGACAAAAGCAAGCCACCGCTATTTCGTTATTCAACAATCTAAATATTAAAGGACACTTTACTATCAAGTTATATGTCCTCATGGGATGCTTGACAGCTTTCAAGTAAACGATGAAGTCTTCATAATTGCCAAAAAAGATGAAGGAATAAACGTAGATGACTGGAATACCAACATATATTATGCTAAAGATATGATTTCCAATGATATTTCTAAACATCCAAAATTGTTATAACTACATACTTAACCTTAGTTTAACACTAATAACTGTAAGAAAGGTTTTGTAACAAATTATTGATATATAGTTTATACACATAGTATGGCTGATGAAAGCCGAAATTGGCTTTAACAATTAGTAGGAGCTACAAATAATTAGGATGTAGCCCGCCAAACGTTAGCAGCCACTTAAGTTCGATCATTAGTTCTAGGAGTTTAAAGTGCTTCAATTATGGAATTTACCTACGAGAAATTCGCAGAATTTATTAGCGCGTTCATTTATAGAAATAATGATCCAATTAGAAAAAGAAACGATCCAAATATAACAAAAGAAGATCAGTATTATCAAATTTTGTATCAAATCCAAAATGATGAACGTGGCGCAGGTGCGTTGAAAAATATGAGCGAACAAGAACATGAAACGAACAAAGTAAACAAAATAACAGCATTATAATCTCGGACAAAGAAAGGCGGGCAAAAATATATCAAGTAACAAAATAATGACGAAACCTTGTTACAAGTATTAATGGATGGAATACAATAAATCTGAAGGCTGATTTATATGAGTTTCTCGAATGTCTTGTGTATGGGAATATTGATGTCCGATCTCGATATTATGAAGCCATTGTTACCGTCCTATTATTCAATCGACCTTGAACAGGCATTTTTCTTACTTAATATGAATATTTTTCACGAAAATCAACGCTCTTTTCAAGAGCGCTCGGATTCGAGCTATTTTACCACGAATTTTTTTCATAAATTATTCCCGTGATACACTTTTGACGTAAACGACTGGCAAAAAACCAGCTATTTTCTTGGTACAATAAGGGATTTGTGAAAGTTAAATGTAATTATGGTGAATATAGTATTCTGGATGATGTTTAGAAAATTGAAAAGGGACGAAGACAAGAAATAAATAAAGAGTATTTAAATAATTTAGTATATTCTAGTAAATGAAGTCGTGGATTCGAAAAACTTTAATAAGTATGATATGAAAATTCCAGTTACAAAGCAGGTAAGTTTACTTATAGCACTTATCGTATACTCAACAAAATACACCTTAACATTATATCCAGTCAAACATCGATTAAAAAACAATCAAGACAATAAAATTAGAAGGAAGAATCCTCTATACATTAACAATAAGAAAAACATCTATAGATATTCATAGGTGCCAGGAGTTCAGAAGTTTACAGAACGTGTAAATTCTCGCAAGACTTTGATTTGGAAATGTCATTGATACATATCTTCTGTAGAAGCTCCCGAGCGATGCTAAGGGATATGTGGGTACGAGAGCTCGCGAGTTTAGGCTGCTTCGCTTCCTAAAACAAAATAATAAATATAAAACATCCTTCAAAATGCAAAAGCGCCTTCGAGCAAAAACATTTTCTTTCAATTTGAAAGGGAACATGAATTCTTCCGTTTGATCTCGAACTTGAATCCTATTTTTATCTCATCTCTTTTATCCTTACTTTGGCAATAATTACTCAAGTATCCAGACATGTTACTCGTATATGCGAATTTATTTATGTCTTTATCTTTTAGGGAACATTTCGTATCTGTTCACCCTGAAGCTTTAGACATTTTCTCATTAATTTTTCCTTACACTCTTGTTTTATTGAAGACGAAACTGATACATATTTCAGTACTTGAACTCGTAATTGCTAAGGTACTACCACTGCCTCGATTTTCTATTCAAGATCTGAATTATTTGTTTCTGAGTTCTTATATTTCAATTTGATATTTATACTATTTCAGTCACATAATTTATTGAGAGACATAAAATCAATATCAGAGTCTCAGCAACTAGAAGGAGCATAAGTTTTGTATCGTAATAGGTACATAAATAAAAGTGATCATGGTAATCAAACCATTATTAACTTGTCTAGTTATATTCCAAAACTTTCATGACAGCTCAGTAGGAAAACATAACGGAAACTCAACATCCTCAATCTACATTATACAGGGTTATTGGAAAAACCATAACAAACTTCCAGGACTGTATTACTAACAACATAAAAAACAACTTTTGTTCTACCACTTTTTACAAAACATAATACATTTACCCAAACCAAACAGTCATATTATTGTACCTACGCCTCCCGTGCAATGTCACTCGTAAGACACGTCACTTTGTTTTGCTGCGTGTAGAGTTCATAACATTTAGAGCGTTGAATTTAAATATTTTTATTTTTGTATGTAGATCTGATAAATTAAAATCTGATGAATTATTTAAAGTCATAGAGCAGTTGTTGTTTATGATATTAGTCTTCAGAAGTTATTAGTGTTTTAGCAATAACCCTGTATACAAGGTGTTTTTTTTAAATCCCATAACTCAAGGGTATGAATGAGACCAAAGGGTTTGAATGAAAATGAATTACTCGTATTTATCAATGAAACTTATCTAAGTTTCACACATCGAAGTGCTCAGTTTTATCAGTTTGCCAATGTCGCAAAAGTAACAGTTCGTCACACGGGTGAAAATCTTTACCTAAATTAATATGATTGATGATAATTATCTTAGAAACTATGCATTTTTGGACCATATATTCTAGGATTTTTAAGTATTCTTTTTACTCATAGAATATAACCCTAGAGTTATGGGATATGAAAAAAAAAAACCCGTTGTATATGCCTTTCCTTGAGAAAACTTATGTCGTCGTCTTTTAGAATCCTTCCCTGGTTCTATGACACTACTTGGAAACAGTGCAAATAACCAAAAAATTATCTGTTTGCGGATGAATGGACCAAGATTTTAATATCATGTCAGATGTACTGTGAGAGGGATTCATGAAAGTATTGTTAATTTTGTACGTTACAATCTCAACTTTATAATTTTCTCTTTTATGTACCTACTCGTGTGTCTTTAAATATTGTAATTGGTTTTTAACGGTTTTAATTAAAGATATTAAATACATATCAGTCTTATTGTATGTTACAGTTTCTATTACTAAACGCCTATGGGCGATTGCTTCCGATGTCAAATCCTTCAAATATCTCTTAACATTTTCAAAATAAGTAGTAACGTACCTGCTTCCCAACTTTCTTGGCATGTTTCTTGTCTCTGCTCTCCTTAAGTCGGATCTGCTTGAGGATGCCCACCAGCAGCTCGTCCACATTGTGCTGGATCCCTGATGACGTCTCTATGAACTTGCAGTCTCTTGATGTGGCGAGGCTTTTGCCCTCTGTACAGAAAATTGATTATCACCATCTATATTATTAAATAGTGTTCGCAAACGATACTGGTAAGCATGATGTCGTGAGTTTGATTCCCAGGTCGGGAAAAGTGTTATTGCAATTTCTCATCTGGAATTTCTTAGTGCCTGATTGATGGCAATAGACTCGCCACCTATTACATGGGACTTTAACGTAACTGGTGAAGTGTGGGAGTACTATAATTACATCTTTACCTAGCACTTCGCGGATTACAGGCGCGATGTTGAGATATGTAACCTTAAAAATGTGAAGATATCATATATTCAAATTTTTAGGGTTCTGTATCTCAAAAGGAAAAACGGAACCCTTATAGGATCACTCGCGTGTCTGTCTGTCAGTCTGGCTGTCTGTCTGTCTGTCCGTCTGTCACAGTCAATTTCCTCCGAATTTACTGGACCGTTAAGTTGAACATGGACGTCTTATGTAAATAAATAAATTTTGAACAAGGTCACTTTTGGGGTGAAAATTAGAAAATTTAAAAAAAAAGTTTTACAATCTCTACCGTTTGGCATATCAAATGAAAGGGGTCTGGAGGACACGGTGGAGATCAGCCTGGCTTGGGTAGAGCTCCGCCGTGTCCTCACTGAGGCGATCGGCGGCGGTAATCTCTCACGTCCGGCCCAGGTCCAGGCCATGGTACGGAGCGAGAGTGCATGGGAGGCAATCACATTCTTCTGCGAAGCAGTAATGCTTGCGAAGAAGGAGGCAGAAGGCGTGAGGGAGAGGCAGTCTGTGCGCCCTCGCGCCCCTAGTCGCCGCAGGAGACGCCCATGGCGGCGGGAATTAATAGCCGATTCCCGGCCACCGTAGGCCCGGGCTTGCGGACGACGAGCTATGAGCAGCTCGCCGTCCAATAAGGACCAGGCCCGGGTCGACGACGCGTTGTGTTCCACGCACGCCTCAAAGAGATGTCAGCACGGACTGATGTGGTCCGCTAGGAACGACGCCTGCCAGGGTAGCGGGTTTGTCTGAAAAGGATACCGTGGCCCTGGTACACAGGCAAATGAAGGAACACGGCTGTGTTTTTAGGCAGTAAAAGTCTGACACGCTCTCCTGCTCCGCCCAGAGCGGGAGGAGTTAATTGGCAATTTCCCACCCAAAAAAATAAGGGCCTACTGAGAGTAAAAAAAAAAAAAAATACATAAAATAGTTCTTTACTTATAGATTACAGCAAAATCTAAGAAGTTAATGGTCTTAAAATAACATGGTAAATCAGTCAATATTGTAACTGACATTTACAGTAGATGTTATTTTCACTAAAGCAAATATCAACTTTATGAGAGCTTAAATTAGGTTGATTTTAAAATGCTTAAATCAACTTTATTTACGCTTTCATTAAGTGTCTATACGGTATTAATGAGAATTCATAAACAAAATTAAGTAGAAGCGCAAAGTAAACATATCCAAAAACTCGTATGTGTTTACATTTTTGGAAACTTAACCTCTCGTATGCCGTAAATATAGACACAATTAAAAAAACCATTGTGTCTGTAATGAAGGATGAATGGCGAACGTAGATAAAATAAAAACATTAGGGTTCTTTTTCCTTGTTCACTTACCATTAGTAGACACCTGCCTCGCCCTGGCCAGGTCAGCCTTATTGCCGACCAGCACCACAGTCCTCTCCACCGTGAACTGTTCTCTAGCGAGGTATGCCAGGAGTTCTGCTGCGCGGGTGAACGAACTCTTGGCCACCACGGAGTAGACCACGACGCAGGCGTGAGGCTCATACGTTGAGAGGCAGTTCTCGACCTGTAGTGGAGAAATGGACGGGGTTAACTATGAGAACAGGAACATGAGTTGATCAAGTCTTTAATTTCGTCTCTGAATAATAGGCGCACAATCGCACAAAGGTCGTAAGCGTACATTTTATACCTTACAGTAACAGTATCTAAGTACTAACAGCCACAAGGGTCGATCGATCGGGTTAAGCTACGCTTGCTGCGGTTGGTCCGTGGATGGATGACCATCTTTACATACCGTTTTTTGAAGTAAAAACTTCTTTAGGCGCGTTGAGCACTTTTTGGGTGAACAAAAATCATGGAACTCGCATCATCTTCACCGAACGCTTTTCATGAGCTACGAGTATGTATACTGTGTATATATGTGTACTTTTTGGGTGAACAAAATCATGGAACTCGCGTCATCGTCACCGAACGCTTTCCATGAGCTATGTATACTGTGTATTATATATATGTGTACTTTTTGGGTGAAAAAAAATCATGGAACTCGCGTCATCGTCACCGAACGCTTTCCATGAGCTATGTATACTGTGTATTATATATATGTGTACTTTTTGGGTAAACAAAAATCATGGAACTCGCGTCATCGTCACCGAACGCTTTCCATGAGCTATGTATACTGTGTATTATATATATGTATACTTTTTGGGTAAACAAAAATCATGGAACTCGCGTCATCGTCACCGAACGCTTTCCATGAGCTATGTATACTATGTATTATATATATATGTGTACTTTTTGGGTGAAAAAAAATCATGGAACTCGCGTCATCGTCACCGAACGCTTTCCATGAGCTATGTATACTGTGTATTATATATATGTGTACTTTTTGGGTAAACAAAAATCATGGAACTCGCGTCATCGTCACCGAACGCTTCCCATGAGCTATGTATACTGTGTATTATATATATGTGTACTTTTTGGGTGAAAAAAAATCATGGAACTCGCATCATCTTCACCGAACGCTTTTCATGAGCTATGTATACTGTGTATTATATATATGTGTACTTTTTGGGTAAACAAAAATCATGGAACTCGCGTCATCGTCACCGAACGCTTTCCATGAGCTATGTATACTGTGTATTATATATATGTGTACTTTTTGGGTGAAAAAAAATCATGGAACTCGCGTCATCGTCACAAAACACTTTATTTACTTAGTTTTCACTTCTATCCCCACCCCTTTTTTTTCGTGCCTCGGAAAGCTCGTTAAGCCGTTGGTTCCGGCTGTCATTCATGGATCTTTGACAGTTGTTACGGGTCGTCAGAAGCCCGAAAGTCAGACAACCAGTCTTACCAAGGGGTATCGTGTTACCCAATAACTGGGTTGTGGAGGTCAGATAGGCACTCGCTCCATGTAAAATACTGGTATTCAGATGCGTCCGGTTGGATTGGAAGCCAACCCCAACATAGGAAAAGGCTAGGTAGATGATGAAGGTATGTCTGAAATCGACGTGTCCTTTGAATATTAGCAATAAACACGACCTGTCCTTTGAATATTAGCAATAAGCACGACGTGACCTTTGAATATTAGCAATAAGCAAAAAAAAAAAAAATGCTCTTAGCCTAGGATAAACCATATACCAGTTACGTCAAAAAGGGGTACGGTCATCAATTCATTTTAAAACGTGGTCATTATGGCAATTATTCTTATCTTGTATGGCTACGATATACGAGAATAGAAGCCGCAGTGAATACATTAACAACAAGGTCAAATTAAATTAGCTAGCGAAACTCCGCAAACGTGATGTACATCGATATATAAACACGGTAAAATAAAAATATTTGATAAAAAAATTGGGGTATTGACCCCAAATGTATCATTTATTATATTATTATTGATTATTTATATTTATTGTTTTTTTTTATCATTAGATCGCTGGTAGTATTGGTACTAATTTAATTTGGCAATGGTGCCGATTCTCTTGTCACATAATTCTCAAAACTAGACTAAAAATCACCAAAATTTAATTTATTCCTGTCAAACGACGATTTCCTATTCTGAAATTGACTAAAGTGACACAACTTAACTATATTTTAGTTTGACAGTACTAAGATGGTACTGCTACTGAGTTTTCAATTTAGTGAAAATGGCAATTTTGCTATTCTGAATTTGACGTTTTTAAACTAAAATTTAGATTTTCTAACTAAATCTGACTATTTTTAATCGCGATTAAAAAGGTGTGGAATTAAATTACTTGTCATGAACTTGAATTCACACCAACACCTCGACTTCTGGTGCAAAAACAGTACTGCATATTTTTTTCTTTTCTCTTGCTTATATCTCGAAAATGGTGCATCCTATCGCAAAATTAATGAAAATTTCGACCCCCTTTGAAACCGCAAACTCCTAAAAATCAACATGTAGTTAATATTTTTTTTTCCATACAGAAAGTAAAAAAATCCATATAAAACACGTTGAGGCTGCTCCGATCATGCGCGCCTCCGGCTCTAAAAAAAATCATGGGGTACGGCAAACAAGTACATCGTTGCGAAGCCAAAAGAAAAAAAAAAACCACATGGAGTAGCGATTGTCAAATTCGATTTAGTAGTGTCAAAGTTATTTTTAAATTTAGAGAATTTTGTTTGCAGAATAGCTTTAAGATTCTCATAGCCAAAAGTAAGGTATTTTAGTGATAGTTCAGTTCGGTGTACAAGAGAATCGGCACCACTGTTTAAGTTAGCAAGAGATGGGGAAGAGGCTAACAGCAAAAAAAAAATGAACAACATACCGACATCTCAGCGCTAGGATGATCAATGAAAATCATTTCGGACTCCTCGCCATCCAATAACACGGACACCGACTTCTCCCCGAATTCGTCATCTGAAACAATGTTTTAGGTTTAATACCAAAGATCACTCAAAGGTCACTTTTTTTTTTTTTCAATGATAAATGTTAGTAAATTGGGTGTTAACACAAACAATTATTCAAACACACTTGGGATAATGTATGGAGTGTATGATAATTTCGATTTTAAATAAAAATTAAGGCCTGTTTCACAGTTTCCGGGTAGACACCAAAACATTGGTACACAAATTAACCGGACCGGATTTATTAGTACCAATTCGGAGATGGTTAAACAGGCCATACAAATTAATGGACTTTTTTTTAAAATACACAATTTATGAATCACTAACTACTTTGCTAGAAAACTGTGTATAATTAGGAATAAAGCTTTTTTCCATGAAACAAACAAATGTACTACAAATACTACTTGAAGAAACCATAACAAGAATAGTTTTCTAAAGCTCATAACATTACACAACATACTATTGTTTTTCAGAATGTTAATCATCATCATCATCATTTCAGCCAAAAGACGTCCTCTGCTGGATATAAGCCTCCCCCAATTGGGGGGGTTTGCCATAATCGCCATGCTTGGCAGGCGGGTTGGCGATCGCAGTATGGTTTAAAAATGCATAGAGAACGCTACTGCCCATTCTCTAGTAAGTCCCTTAGTCGCCTTTTACGACACCCACGGGAAGAAATGGGGTGGTGCTATTCTTTACGTCCGGCACCACACGGTACCGGTACAGAATGTTAATATGAGAATAATATTCTGAAAAACAACAGCTTAGTAACTCACTGTTTTCTAGAATGAATTCATTAAAGTTTGAAGCACCAGCTGATCTACCCTGCACGTACAAATCTCAACGTGAATCTTAGGTGCAGTGAGCTTGAATTGACCTGTCATTCCACCAGAATCTAAGGATTGATAGGTCACTTAAACCTCACCTTAACTTGGTTTTCAAGGTGAGATTTTTACGGAATAGCACTACAGATTGCATACAAATAAAGCAAGCAGTCATGCCATAGCAGCCCCACAGTGGCGTATTTTAAGATTCAGCGCCCCGGGCCTGGAGTCTGTATTGGCCTGTGGGTTTGCGAATAGTCCTCCCCGACCCTTGCTTGTAAGTGAAGCGCCAGCACGCGCTTTAGCTGAGTAGCCTGTACCTTTAAATCCCCCGGATAATAATCATAACTCTGATTTGATCCAGCCACCGACGGTTCCTTGCCACCCTCCCTCCGACGCTGCCCTAAGCCGAGGTTCGTACCCCACGGGGGTGCCCTTAGCGTGCAGTCATTTAGTTTATAAGTTTTTACGCCCTGGCTGGAGGCATTAAGTTTCTTTAGGAGCTTAAGACAACCACAGGAAAGTCCGGTTAAAGAGTAGAAACCCCTCGTGGTTATACTCTGAGATGGCCTAGGTAAAAAAAAAAGCCCCGAACTTCCGAGTCGCGACGCGCGACGGAGTCCGACGGACATACCGCCGCCGCGCCGCCCTCCGGCGCGCCTTTCAGTAATATGATTGCCCCGCGTCTTGATGTCTATCAAACTTACAACCAAATGAGTTGTAGTTTTTGTTAATTAGGTAGGCTTTTTTTTAAATTTCTTCATGCATAATAAGTCAAAAAACCTGAGCGAGGTGTGGCTTGCGCCGCCCCTCGCAGCCTGCTGCCTCGGGCCATGGCCCTTTTGGCCCTAGGGTAAATACGCCCCTAGCCCCACAGAGCACGGAGATGCTTCAGCGGCCTCTGCTAAAGGCGGCATTTTAAACACTTTCCATACAAACCAGCCACGTCACTGTTTACCCGCACTAAGTACTAGGAGGCTAGTACTATATGAATTTGTACTGCTCTTGCGATTAATAATAGTATATTTTGCAATTAGTGAATAATGGACGGATTTAAAGCGAGGGCTATAGATGAATCACGAGCAAGTGAAGGAATGTAACGACTGAATAACGACCGTAGGGAGTGATTCATGATGATTGAATCACGAGCGTAGCGAGTGATATCTTTTTTTTTCTTTTTTTATTTATGTTTATCTATATATATTCGTCGTGGACCAAAATTGTTTTTTTTTTTTTTTTTTTTCATTTAGTTTAGGAAGCTTACGCGGTGGTCCCATATAAATTTTATTAACTTTTCTTGGGTAGTTTTTGAGTTAGCTTCAATAATAATACGTACTTTTCCCAGTCAGTATATGTGAATGATGTTATAATAACTTCCTGTCACTGTTATTTACAAAAGTACGATACAAATTACCTATAGAAACCAACGGCTTTGAAGGCGGTTCGTGACAGAAGTTATTATGGTGTCTTGGATTTTGATTTTCCGTATTAGCTCGACATTGCGTGTAGGTATTGTCATTAGATAATACTCCACATGGTTTTGATTTGTTAGTGGAGCTATTTATAAAAATATTGTTTTGCGCTTTTATTTAAAGAGTCACGTCTGTATTTCAATAACAGATGTCTCTGACATTTACTGCATACTCGTATACCACGTGATACCCATTTAATAGTTCAATTCGATCTGGTAGTGACTAACCTGTATGGAAAACAAAGATCGTAGGTATAGCATACAAAAGTGTTCCAGAAAGTAATCATATGCTTCATTTGCATTTTCTGTTAGGTATATATCCGAGAAAGACAGACATCGGAGATAGTTTTTTAGCCTAAGCATACTCCTAAACTCATTGCTAGCAAGTTGGAAATGTGAGCTGCAGAGCATGCTAGTTTTATAAGCATGCGTGTGCAAGCCTGGAAAACACATGCTATATAATAGCATAAAAACATACGAATTTCGAACAGATGCTTCCTACTAGCACACAATAAGCATTTGTGTCTACAAAAAAAGTATGATCATCATACATACATACACGGAGAGCAAACAAGCATGCTTTTTAAAAGCATGTGTATTCCAGGCTTTTAGCGCAACCTTCGTTCTTTGATGGTGCCCTAATACAATGCAGCATTTTTTTTTCTCAGTAAACGTCACATAATCAAAATGGTATTATACTAAAAGTTTAATCTTCTTTCTTCTTTTTCTTATTCCATATATTCGAGAAAATCTAAGCTCTCAAATTAGATTTATCAAAAACTTTCGTACAATTTTATACGACACCCGCGGGCTATGTGGCAGGCTTGTAAACTTATTTGACAGTTATGAATATCTTTCTCCTTCTTGTTTTTGTGGAAGTTTTATTTTTATTTTAGTACTAGCTGCACCCAGCATGCGTTGCAATGCTACATAAAGTAAAAGAAGTGTATGGTTGAACTTTTTTTGGACCAAATACCCGCGCGGGCGTCCTCAAAACACCCTACCAAAGGTTCATCACAATCTGTTGAATGGTTTAGGAACGCATAGAGGATAAACATACAAACAATGATTTTCATTTATACAGGATAAGTTTAAAAGGAGTGCGTATATTTTAGGAGGTAATCAGGTGCATAAAACTGGACAACTTTCCCCAAGGAACATAGGTCGAAATCTTAAAACTGAAAATCGACTTTTCATACAAAGTGACTGGTCACGTGACTTATGTTTGTATGAGAAGTAAAATTTTATTATTTAGATTTCCATCTATGTTCCTTGGGGAAAGTTGTTCAGTTTTATGCAACTGATTACCAACTAAAATATACGCACTTCTTTTAAACTTATCCTGTATAGATAGATATTCAATGCTTTATGTAATCTGTGGCAGGCTAGTGTGGAAGTGCTCCTAAATTGATACACATGAACGCTGAACATTTTTTAATTTCCATTTCAATCCAAATCACCATTTTCCTGGCCTTATCCCAACTTATTTGGGGTCCTTTAATATGTTTTATTTTTATTAGACTATGTCTGGGTACCTTCTAGTAACAGAGATATTGAAGGTCAAAGCTCCAACTTTTTTTTTTGACATATTTTACGAAAACAAGTTTAGTATTAAATTTTATAACTTAAGACAAACGCAGATATATGCCAGTGACCTTGAGTGGTTAGCTTGCGTGTTCTATACTGAGCTCACGCGACGCGTCGTACGTCCAGCCAGTATCAAGCAATAGTAAAATTATGGGAAAAATTCTACTTCCTACTTAATCCTACTGATATTACAAACGCGAAAGTTTGTGAGGATGGATGGATATTTGTTACTCAATCACGACAAAATGGCAAAAAGGATTTGGATGAAATTGTGCACACAGATAGCTTATAACCTGAATTAACACATAGGATACTTTTATCCCGATATTCCCACGGAATAGAGACTTGTGCGGGTGAAACCGCGGGGCGTAGCTAGTGTTGTAATATGTCAACAAGATAGATAACAGCCGGCATTTAAATATGACATACACAAACTGCGTAGGAAGGACACTGTATTGAATTTAATTTGATATACAAGAAACTGCGTAGGTACAAAAGTTGGCACCTAATTTTGTTTTCTAAATTTAACTGTTGTCATTGATTCTAAGAAATACAGGCTGTTTCTAATTTAAATTTCTTCGATATATAGTTTGCTATTAAATAATCCTCCAAGGGGTTTCATCATTTCAGCCGAAAGACGTCCACTAATGGACATATGCCTCAATACTCAATAGTCAATATCTTTATTGCTTTACCATAATGTGTACTTAGGTGGTTACTATATAATTTAGATAATTATGGACCCTGTAGTGCATAGAAAAAGGGTAGGAGAGAGGAAGCCTTGTTTTAGCCAAAGGAACAAGTTTTAAGAAAATATTATCTCGTGACTGAGAAGGAATTATGAAAAACGGCTCAACAAATACCTCGGTAAGTGTGTCTACAATTTTCTAATACCTTTTATAAAGTTTCACATTGAGATACGAACCCACAAAATTCATTCAAAAAAACGAACACATTCCGCTCGATCGTATTTTGTTGTTATGTTACTATCCTATGATTATTATACATTTAAATGTATCTTTTTATATTTTTTATAGATTCTTTTCTGTTTTGTGAATGTGAGAACGTAGTAGGCCTAGTAGACTGTAGATTTATTGGCACTTTACTTTTTTGTTAAGTACCTCGTAATTGTTTAATGGCCTACACTGTCCTCCCTTATCTATTAACAGTCTTATTTGAAAATATTGTAAAGCCAATTATTTTTAAAAGAGTAACCGTGGAGTTTCTTACCGGCTCTACTCCATAGGAAACAACTAATTGGAACCGTGCACCTAGCTTCTGACGTTTCATAAGTGTCCATGTAGGTTTAAGTGAAATAAATTATTTTGATTTTGATCCGAACTTGGACACACGAATTATAAAACTTCCTGTATAGTTTATTGTTTCAGAAGCATTAGAACATAACAATAGTCTATTTTAAAGTATATTCAAAACATATGGCGTTTGCAATTAACTGTGAGTCTGTGACATTTATAGATTAGTGTTTCAACGTTAAGGTTCAATTTAAATATGCGATATTCAAATAGAACGGTATTTTCCACGGTCATTGTTAATAACATAATAGTCCACATGTAGGTACTATAGGACTCAAAAAATCTTTATAAATAAAGAAATATACTCGTATTTACATTATTACCTATGGTTTTGGCATGATATTGTGGACATCAATATATAACAGCTCAATGCAGAAAAGAGTTAAAATACTAAGTTACCTACCACGTATCGTAATGTACAGATGCCAGCACATCAAGCTACTACAATCTGACAAAATTCTTTAATAGATTTTCAACTTAATCACTACAGTATAAGGTTCAAGGTTGATTGCGAAAATTTGACAGTTTCGGGTAGCTTGACCTGCTGGTGTCTGTACATATCTTGCAATCAAGCTATATCCAAACAGTAACAACACTGTGGCTTATATAAAATCAACTAAACACTGCTTAAGTGTGCACAGAACGTGTGAGTTATGTGAGATATGATAAAATATCGATTTCGGACAAAGATATCTATTAATAAAAAATATTACATGTATACATGTAATATTCATGTCATTAGTCATGACGTGCAGCTGCCGACTATTTTGTTTTGTGCTCGTGATTGGAATGTAGATCTATTTAGTTTTTTTTTATTTTTCTGTATACTTACCTACTCAAGTTAATTATCTTTTTGTATGCACGTGTTTCTGTGACAAATAAACCTATTTTTCTTTCTTTCTTTCTTACATGTTTTTATGTATATATGTTGCAGGCAATTTGTATTATCCCGCTTTTTACAAACGGCGCGGCGTCGTTCGGTTAAAAACGCTCGTTGTTATGAAATATGCAGAATGCACTTTGTAATATGCCACAATATTTGATGGAAAATTCAAACACCGTTTACAAAATGCCGTGGCAAATTGTAGTTTTTAGTTCTACTTCTTAGGCCTGTGTTCACCAACATTCAAACCACCGGTTAGAAAAAAATGTCTAATTTTTTAGAGGAGCTCGTGGCTAAGCAATAACAGCCGCACGGGTCGATCCGTCAGGTTAAGCTACGCTTGCCGGGGTTGGTCAGTGGATGGGTGACCATCTTTACATACCGAGACTCCTCCGTGCCTCGGAAAGCACGTTAAGTCGTTAGTCCCGGCTATCATTCGTGGATCTTTGACAGTCGTTAAGGGTCGTCAGAAGCTCAAAAAGTCTGACAACCAGTCTTACCAAGGGGTATCGTGTTACCCAGTTACTGGGTTGTGGAGGTCAGATAGGCAGTCGCTCCATGTAAAATACTGGTATTCAGCTGCATCCGGTTAGACTGGAAGCCGACCCCAACATAGTTGGGAAAAGGCTAGGCAGATTTTTGTTTATGTCAAATTTCCTAAGAAATTTTGAGTAAACAATTGATTAAATATCTAAACAGTTGATTTAAATGTTGGTGCACAGGCATTAATGTGCTCGCCGGCCGCTGCCGCGACACGCTACGCTCGCTCGGCTCGCGCGCTTTCGGTCACGGTTCTAACGTAACCTAACCCATTTGGTTAGGGTTCCCTACCTTAGTTACTGCAACCAATTAGGCTCGCGCGATTTGAACGAGTTGACAATTATTAACTTCGGCATATTTCAGAACTGCGAGAGTTTGTAGACGGACGGCGCCGTATGTATAGACGATACATACGGTGCAATCTGCCTGCGACATATAAGCATAACCAACCAACCAATACGCGGGCCTAGCGCGGGTTGGTATCAATCAATCAATCAAAATATTTTATTTCACATAAACCTACTTGGGCACTTATGAAACGTCAGAAGCTAGGTGCACGGTTCCAATTAGTCGTTTCCTATAGAGAAGAGCCGGCAAGAAACTCCACGGTTACTGTTTTAAAAATAATTGTCTCCACAATATTATTAAATAACAGTGTTAATAGGTATGGGAGAATATAATATGGAATAGATAGAAGTCACATGTCTTCGATTTTTTTTTTGTTCTAGGACATGCTGGTTTCCTCACTATGTTTTCCTTCACCGTTTTGAGGGTAGTCGTGATGAAACAATTTACACAAAGTAAAGCGCCTGTCTGGGTTCGAACCTAAACAAACATAATATTAAGTACTTACTTGTGAGGAGAACTGTTTCAAGTCGCTTAGACTATGTTTTCGTGGGTCACTGTTGTGCCATCTCCCATGGGTTGCCACAGCGGTGACCCACTACAACGGGACGTGACAACGTCGGCTGCATGCAGGAAAATGTCCCGTTACGCTCATTGTCCCGTGACGCTCATTGTACGCTTGCGCCGCATCAATGTTTTGTTATGACGTTTTCACTTTAAACTATCGTCCGTAAACCAACTTTACAGACAACAAATTTTTTATTGTGAAGTCTCAGTTGTTAATAATATAGTTGTAAAAACCATTTTTAAGTCTTGATACTTGAATAAAGATAATCTTATATATAAAATTCTCGTCTCACAATTTTAGTTACCATACTCCTCCGAAGCGGCTTGACCGATTTTTATGAAATTTTATATGCATATTCAGTAAGTCTGAGAATTGGCTACTATCTATTTTTTTTTAAGTTTTAGGTAGGTAGGGTAGGGTAGGGTAGGTAGGTAGGTAGGGTAGGGTAGAGTAGTGTAGGGTAGGGTAGGGTAGGTAGATAGGTAGGGTAGGGTAGGGTAGGGTAAGGTAGGGTAGGTAGGTAGGTAGGTAGGTAGGTAGGGTAGGGTAGGGTAGGGTAGGGTAGTGGAGTTTATACTATAGCTTTTGACAGAACGAAGTCTGTCGTGTCAGCTAGTTCTACTCTATATAAATCTATTAAACCTAAAGTTGTTTAGTAAAATGTACTAGGACCACAGAAACGATATTAGTTTTATGACAAAGTTCATTGAAACAATCTATTAAAAGGGTCAAGGTAGGTAGTGGACCACTATTAGACTATTAAGTCTGATGTGATAAACGATGAGTGTATGATAAATTATTTTTGATAATTAATGACTTCCAAGCCATATAAATCATTATAGGTATTTCATAGGAAATACCTATAATGAAAACAAGTCATGAAAACACACCAATAAAAAAACATACTTAGCTCTGAATGAAAACCTTTTTTCTTAACTAATACTAGGCATACACAACACATAAACGCTTGACAGTGGGGTGTAAGGCAAGGTAACACTATTATAAAGGGTGACACACACTTACCACGTTTAGCTTCACCAGATGCAAGCAGCAAAAAGAAGTTATGTTATTTACAGAAGAGCTAACAGCCACGCTTGTGATTATTACAAAGTTGCTATTGATTGAAGATGAGAGCAGATTTTTGTACCGAGAGAAATGGTATACGTAAGTACCTAAGTCATACAAATTATACTACTATACCAGAATCGCTTTAACGTGGCAATAGCGGTCATTGCCCTTTCCCTAAAATCTCTCGGTAGGAACCCAAACAATAAACTATGTATAGTTTTTCGTAATTGGAACATGTTGAAGATCACGATTGATTCATGACGTTAACGGACTTTGTCAGTTTTTTTTAAATAAAGAATGCTAGAAAATGTAGGTGAGTCAATGACCGCCATTGCCACGCTAAAGCGATTCGGGTATAGAGATATTTTTATTTTACCTTGTATTATTTTTATTTCTGAGGTTTTTGAATAAACCAATGTCAATGTTTATTATAGGTGCACCTTTATTTGTGAATACATCGTTATGAATACGGAGGGTATTCATAACGATTTATTCAAAAAAAATCTGGGTAAAAAGGAGGGTTATGTTATGATGGACTCATTACGTCGACGCCGGCTGTCGCTGAAAACCAGCGCTGGGGCTCTGTCTTGCATAGGGTCGCAGCATAATGCTGAGCTATAGCCGTTTTGCGTATAGGTGACGCATTTTCTCCCATAGTTATCATATTTTTTTTTTTTGTGTTTATGTTCTTTATTGCGTCAAGGCTCGTACAGACTCGCGCGATATCGCGGGCGCGACAGGCACCGACAAAGAAATTGTGCTACTAGTGTCGCGTCGCGCCCGCGATATCGCACTAGTCTGTACGAGCCTTTATGTTTACCGCAAATAAACGTTTTTTCTTTCTGTCTTTCTTCTTTCTTTCTTTCTACCGCCTAAAATCCCATGATTCTTCTACTACCAAGGGTTGGCCGAAAGCCTTGTACATAATATGTATAGATATAACTGTTTATTTATAATGCCACATGATTTCGGCCTAAAAATCGACAATCGAAATAGCCGACTGTTCCACAAATTAATCAAAAATGTTTCAGATAATTATGTGTGCCGTAGAACGAACAAGCCTTAGCTGGCCTTATTTGTTCAATACTTTTTTTTTGGTCCACTTGAAATCAGCAAAATATGGATACAATCTATTCGTAATAATATCAATGGGCGAGCGCACAGCTGATAGATTTAATACCTACTACTGCGTTCCGCTTCACTGACTGCGTCGCCGCGCGCCACCGGCGCGTTGCGTGACGAGTATCCATTATATACCAGTTTCAAAATAAACATCTTTTGTTAAGGATAACTTAATTTTTTTGTACTAAGACATATCAAAATAAGAAACAGGTGTATAATAAAACACGTTTAAGTTTAATTTGTCAAAATTTGCGCATTGATTAAAATCTTTTCCTGTATACAGGATAAGTTTAAAAGGAGTGCGTATGTTTAAGGAGGTAATCAAGTGCATAAAACTGGACAACTTTCCCCAAGGAACATAGGTCGAAATTTTAAAATTGAAAATCGATTTTTCATACAAAGTGACTGGTCACGTGACTTATGTTTGTATGAGAGGTTGAATTTTATTTTTTAGATTTCGACCTATGTTCCTTGGGGAAAGTTGCTTAGTTTTATGCACCTGATTACCAACAAAAATATACGCACTCCTTTTAAACTTATCCTGTATAAATATTCGATACACAAGGTCAATGACCACCGTGATCTGCCTTACTAATAAACTAGGTATAATTAAACTCCACCCGAACTTAATTTATTTATTTGTTAATCCAAATGAATTCTGCGCAGATTTTATGAGACCTTTTTTTAAAAACTTCACATAACACTCATAATTAGCCTACAATGTTCCCACAGCTGGGATACAGGCCTCCTCTTTGTGAGAGGGAGTGGACCATAATGCACCACGCGGGCCCAATTCGGGTTGGTAGATGTCACGTGTCTTCAAATTTTTGGTTCTAGGACATGCCGGTTTCCTTCACCGTTTTGAGAGTAGTTAAGTGGTGATGTGATTATTTATATAAAATAAAGCGAAGTTCGAAGTTCCAACACCAAGAAGTTAGAACAAGTAAAGAAGAAGAAGAAAGAAGTTACAAGTTAGAACCCACGACTTACAAACTCGTAAGTAGGGGGGCCGCTAGCTGTACTGGGCCACCACTGCTGCTCAATAAAAGAAAGGCCAATAAAAAAAAGGCGTGTGGCACTCGGGGACTGCCGCGGTAAAGCTATTGCATAGCATTTTGTATCAACTTATGCAATTATAATTATTTATTTATTTTATTTATGCAGTATTTCTTTTTCTTTGATATACTTTCTATATACTTTCTTTGATATACGGAATTTCTGGATTCGGTCCCCGCGCTCAAGGCCCGCGATAGAAGCTATGCAATAGCTTAAAAACAAAATAAATAAGTGCTGAACGTCGTAAAAGTGTATAACTACGTAAACAAAGTCAAATACTATTCAAATATAAGCATAATAACAACTTTAAAATAGACGAAAGTGTTGAACCTAAAGTAATTTTAAATAAAAAAAGAGTGACAAACTGTTTTGACAGCGAAAAAATTCCATGTACATGAGTCATTTCCAACCGTCTAGTCCAGTTTAAAAATTGTTCAACTGGTATGGTATCAACTATTTGGCAAGCTTAAATTAAGTCATTGTAGCCTTGCGGTGCAACAGGGGAACTGAATGTACTCATAATCGACTGGTCGTGAGTTCAAACCCCACTATCAACAATCACTTTTTGTGAAGATCATAATTTTATAAACTAATATTTATAAGAATAAAATACGCAGTACACAGAAAAAGGAACTGCCAGAAATTATTAGATCACTAGAGGGTACTGGTGTAGTAAAATAACCGTCGGAGTGGGGAGCGTGAGGTTTTTTCGTTACGGAATTTCTGGATTCGGTCCCCGCGCTCAAGGCCCGCGATAGAAGCTATGCAATAGCTTAAATGTTTGTACCTATTGTTGGTGGAAGGTAGCTTACAATTGAGGCTGTCAGCGCAATAGCGGCCTAACCCTCGATTAATGTGGCCTAAGCGGCTTAGGCTACTTTTGGATAATAATGCAAAAGTAGCCTAAACCGCTTAGGCCACGCGCTAGGCGCTTTGATAATAATCAAAGAAAAATAATAAATCGCAAGAAGAACTTTGGCAACACCATCAGTTGACGATTGGTTAAACAAGTGATAGGCCGGTTTTGCATTAAATTTTAGCATGTTTTAAATAATTATTCTTAGATAAGTCAGATTATGAAAAATTGAGGTATAGGCCGCTTTTGCGCTGACAGCCTCAATTAGTGTTACCATCAGTTTGGATTTATCCAGTCATATTCGGCTTTCTGTCAGGATTTGTGAAATTTCGAAACACCTTTTAATCTATTGTAAGTAGGGTGACCCCTACTTACAATGATTAAAAGGTGTATTCCCGCGGTTATGGCCCGTATCCCCAATAATTGTAGTTTACATAAAATGGCGAAACTAAAGGTTCCATTTTCTTTTAAGGCTTTGACTGCCAGACAACGGACACAATAGAAAAACTATTGTTAGCGGTCACCGGTGACCGCGGTGGCAGTCAATGTGTTAAGTAGGTACTGATTTTAGAAATAATAATAAGAAAATCAGTACTTAAAAGAAAATGGAACCATTTTTTTCCGCCATTTTACGAAAATTATAATATGCATAACATTAATATATAGTGGCGGTGGGGACAACAAGAATACACCGATAAAAATCAAATGGGAAAACTATTTTTTGGTAAGGTTTTTGGTTATAAAACTCCAAGATCGGAAGTTATAAATACTCGTATAATACAGTTGTATTGATAAATATTTGATACGGCCGCGAATCATATTCAGTTCAACATACAACCAGGGCCTCAAGTTTGCTATTACAATAGTGTCAGAATGGTCTCTTCATTGTGAGATTATTGTAATAGCAGACTTGAGGCCCTGATACTGATACACAAATTGCAAAACACCTAAGAAAACTTGAATTTCACGGCCCACGCTGATGCTTTCGCCTTAAATAGGAATTGAAAGAAATTAATTCTGACTAGCTACATCGTAACTATGTCAGTTCGATCATTCTTACTACTACATTTCAAAGATGAAATACCTATCAAATAAACTCTCATTTTATTTGGAAGATGATGTGCCATTATTCCCAAAAAAAAAACCGAACTAAAAAACCTGTATAAAAAACCATTCTTGGTAAAGACAGAATTTATTAGAACTCGATTTTATTGGCCATTCAAGTAGACGTTCGGTTCTCCAAATCTAATTACACTGTGTAAATAGGAGCAAATTAATATGTCTGTCTGAGATAGAAAACCGAACTTATTTGTAAACATTTATTAAAGTTAATAATACTATTTAAATGGGTTTTAAATTTTGGGAGACTTTTCTAAATGAAGATGACTTTTCTCCCCCTTTTTTATGCGTGGGACATTATCAAATAACTTCTCCCGCTCAGCGTGTCAGACTTACTGACTAAAACACACCCGTGTTCCTTCAGTTGCCTGGGCCACGGTATCCCTTTCAGACAAACCCGCTACCCTGGCAGGCATCGATCCTAGCAGACCACATCAGTCCGTGCTAACATCACTTTGAAGCGTGCGTGGAACACAACACGTCGGCGACCCGGGCCTGGCCCTTATTGGACGGCGAGCTGCCCATAGCTCCACCGCCGTCGTCCGCAAGCCCGCGCCTTCGGTAGCCGGGAATCGGCTATCGATTCCCGCCGCCCAGGGCATCTCCTGTGGCGAATAGGGGCGTGAGGGCGCACAGACTGCCGCTCCCACACGCGTTTTGCCTCCTCCTTCGCGAGCATTACTGCTTCGCAGAAGGAAGTGACTGCCTCCCATGCACTCTCGCTCCGGACCATGGCCTGGACCAGGGCCGGACGTGAGAGATCTCCACCGCCGATCGCCTCCGTGAGGACACGGCGGTGCTCTGCCCAAGCCGGGCCCAGACTTCCACCGTATGCTCCACCGTGTCCTCCGGGTGATCCACACAGTGGTAACACCCGGGCTTTTCCTCCCGGCTAATCCGAAACAGGAACCTCCCGAAAGACCCGTGTCCGGTGAGGACCTGTGTCAGATGGAAGGTGAGGACGCTGTGGCGCCTCTCTAGCCACTCCTCAAAGATGGGTCTTATCGCCATAATTGTGGCGTGCCCAGCGCTGGATTGCGACAATCGCACCCTCCATGTCACCATGAGATCCCGCCGTCTGCGTGTGTAAACACAACGGTAATAGGCACCTATTGATATCTGTAATAATAGTCCCCACCAAAAACTTCATGCAAAAACTCCAACTTAATATTGTACTTATACCCAAAGTCTCTAATTCAGATAATTTATGTAAACAAAGTCATGTCAAGAAATGTCACTGTCAAAATAAAAGGACAGTGGTGCAAAACATTTTATCATTAAACGTTTTCGTTAATAATCATCGATTAAATTAAAGTGAATTAATTATAAGAACTATGCAAATAAAATTCCGTTGCCGAACAATGTTTTGTGTAGTGTGTCGGAGACACGGTACATGATCGTTATAATCAGCCCTTTTAAGCCCAGTGCTAGACGTAGGCCTCCCAAAATCGATTTCCAATCGAAACAGTTTACAGCAGCTTTCATCCAAAATGTGGCTAGATATGCTACGAGTACTTACAATATGAATCTATGTATGAGAATTGTAATATTAGTGTTGTTGAAGATGTACAAAATTTGAAAATGTTTGGATCTCCTGTATTGTTACCAGTATCATAAAATATTTTATACTAGAAAATCTCCTTTTATTAATCATTTTGTTTAAAACCGTTTTATAAAAATAATTACGGTATGATTATTTTTTAATTATTATTTCTTAGAAACAGTACTTAAAAGAAAATGTAACCTCTTTTTTCGCAATTTTATATGAATTACCATTACGAAGATATTTTTTTGTTATGTTATCCCCTTTGGTTATAATTATCTGAATTTGAGACTTTGGGTATAGTTAAAAAACATGTTCTTCCATACATTTCGACTACAAATGTACGTTGGTCGACTATCACTCGTTAAATTGTAAAGCCTATTAGCTGTGATAATTTTCCTTTTAACTTCGTCATATACACAACTATTTAGCTGGCAGGGGGGGACACTTAACTTTAACAAAAATTAGCCCTTTAAAACTTAATATTACGCAAATGGATTCTTGAATCGAAATAATTCTCTTCATTTCTCAAAGTCAAAAAAAAAAAGGTTAGAACTGTTACCAACCGCGCGCGAGCCGAGCGAGCGAAGCGAGCGGTGCCGGGGCAGCGGCTGGGGAGCGCCTTAAAAAATAAATTTACATTTTGCCTTCGGCATAATTATTTTATAACTAGCTCTTGCCCGCGGCTCCACCCGCGTAGATGTCGGTTATCGCGTAAAAAAGTAGCCTATGTCCTTCTCCATATCCCGGGCTATAATCTCTGCCAAATTTCATGACGACCGCTTCAGCGGTTTAGGCGTGAAAACGTAATAAACATACAGGCAGACAGACAGATAGACAGACAGACAGACAGACAGAGTTACTTTCACATTTATAATATTAGTATGGATTGCGAGCGTTTTTTAACGGACAAGGCTGTTTGTAAAAAGCGGAGTCATTCAAATTGCCTGCGACAAGTACATCATTATATTATACGCCCAAAATAAACAAACGAAGTAACAGACAGTTAGTAACTAGCGAGACGTTTAGAATTTCGTTAATTAGTATCGCTAATTCTCTGTTCCATCTTTGTTTCATTAGCTGATCTCAATTTGTATTAGCAAGGTTCAATTTCGGCAAGAAATAATTGAGTTTAGCATTAATTTTGCTGTTTTACTTTTAAGCTGCTTTCAGACTACGCTATAATATAATAAATAAAATAATAAAATAAAATAAAATAAAAACTTTTTAATTCAGAGTTTTTCAAATCCATAGAATGATAGTACAGAAAAACTTATGAAACTAGTGTTAGTAGTATAAACATTATAAATACTTATTTCCTAATATGGGTACTAACCCAGTGCTGGACGTAACGCGTGTCCAGCCTATCCGCAATGACGGCCAGGATAATAGCATATTGTATATAGCTCACAGCACAACAATATCGCGCACCATACATTCCAATAATATGTATATATAGTACAGTACAGTGTGAACGTGTCCATAACAATGTATGGTTCGCGATATTGTTGTGCTATGAGCTATTTAACACGTTCAACGCCACGGAATAAAATGACGAATTTCCATTCAGGCCATGTCGGATAATGTTGGGCGATACCAGCATGTTCCGTTCGGGCCGTGGGGGACAATGGTGTCCGACCGTCAGAGCTATGTTTAAACGTCTTTTGTGAGCATAGGTCAACAATAAAAAAATTGTACGCAGAATGACCCGCGCGGCTTCAACGGAAGAAAGTTCAAATAATCATACGCAGCAGGCCATGGGGAACAATGTTGGGCGACATGAGTTATCTTCATATTTATAAAGATTTCCGTGGTTATGTCAATGTTTTAAGTTAAAAACACATATTTAATAATAATAAAAAAAACATAAAGTAGATTTTTTTGTCAATTTCAAATCTTTTGTGTAGTTATAAGGAAAGTTAAGCGTCACCCAGCATTGTCCGACATGGCGTTGAACGTGATACTATTATATTATAGCGTAGTCTGAAAGCAGTTTAAGTGTCAATTTAATTTGACAAACCTTAAATACACTTAAATATATGTAGGTCGTAGTTTCGAACTCAGGCAGAAGCTTTACTTTGTGGAAATAATTTAATCACCACTACTCTCAAAACAGTGAAGGAAACCGGCATGTCCTAGAACCAAAAATTCGAAGACATGTGTCATCTACCGACCCCCGAATTGGGCCCACGTTGTGGTTTGCGCACTCCCTCTCGAAGAGAGGAGGCCTGTGTCCCAATAGAGGGAACATTATAGTCTGCTTCTCTAAGTCTAAAAAAAAGGGAAGAGCACAATAGGCATAAAAAAAATCGTCCGCATCGCACTTTTCCCATTGATAAATGGGAAAAGTTCCCAAAAGGCTAACAACATTGTCACATTAGATGGCAATGCCAATTCTTTAGCTTAAAAAGAGGCCAGCTCTCTGAAAAAAAAAAAGTAGTTACAACAATCAAAATTTTGTTTAGATTGACTAAGTAACTTGTTTGCATCTGAGCCTATCAAGCACAATGATCACAGCTACTACTTTTATTTGATTGAGATTTGCAACGGGATCTTGATTGGAGTTAACACAAAACCAATTTGCAGCAATCAAGTCAAAACATAGTTGCTCCAACCAAGATTATTAGATTAAAGTTTCAATGATATTTATTGAAGTAATCAAAATGCTTGATTGACACAACTAACTTACTTTGTTACAGTTAACATTTTTTTTAACTTGACTCTCTTTTAACTCATCTACAATGATGTCATGTTAAGGGTAATCGAGAAACTTGTTTGAGCGTTCAATCATTTGAATTAGTATTGCTGCAATCGTGTCGTGATGATCAACTTAACTAAGATTTTGATTCATCTAAACAAGATATCGTCAATCAAGCTTAAAAGTCACTTGATTGGAGTGCATTTTTTTCAGTGTGATCACGTGAAGTGTCGATTAACCGCTTGGCGATGTCCCGAAATACTCGATGAAAGGGAATGTTAAATTCAATTTTAAAATCAAATCTGCTCTCATCCACATCATACTAAGTAAAGCTTATACATAACCAGCCTGCTACACAAATAATAATTATTGAAAATAAATAAAAATAAAAAACTCCTTTTAAATAAAACCTTGTCTTGGTAAATAATGGTTAATAATACCTATTCTACTTATATATAAATAAATAGATCGTATTTCGTTAAAAACAACTCCTTTTGGTAAAGTGTTGATTCGAATCTCAAACAAAAATAAAAATAAGGTGAACACACACTAGTCGTTTCGATATTCAATAAAGTTTAATTCGGATTAAAAATATTGAGTAAAATATCACTCCAATTGCCTAATACACTTTCTATCATAATCCAAAGAATTTAAAAAAAAAATCGTAAGTAATCCTTTTCTTTATATGTTTGAAAACTTCGTCTACTCGACGACGTAAATAACGCAATGAATATTATTGAATTATTGTCACAATGAATAATATTACTCGCGCTTAGGTTTTAAGACGTAGATATATGCCAGTGACCTTGAGTGGTTACTTTGCGTGTTCTGTACTGAGCTTACGCAACGCATCGTACGTCCAGCCAGTAATAGGACTCGCCCATCCAGGAGCGCTGTCCCAAATAAGACGCATTATTAATTTATTATACATAAAACAAAAGGTATTTTAATAAAACACGTATACTAAAAGATCAATAGTTAAATTATCTTTGAAAAGGAGAAGATTTCAGAAAATACGCTTGATAGATTTTGCGTTATTCTCAGTTTTTTTTAATCTATGTTAGACATAACTTTACAAATTAATTTCACTTTGTAATATAAACATGATCTAAAATATTCATATATTAAGTTATTAAAAAAATGCTCTAATTTAACATATATTTTTCCCAAATCGTTCACACTACTCGTTTAGACGTGATCTTCAGTATAAAATAATTAAAATTCGGTTATCGTCACCTTAATAAAGAAAACTATAGTTATTATGATGCTTTTCAGACGGGAACGAAAGCCTGATTTACGCGAGAAACACCAACAGTATTTCATATCTAAGCAGAGAATAAGTGCTTTCAACCTAATGAACTGAATACCCTGTAAGTCAGTATCCATTCCATTGAAAAGCAATGTCTTACTCATTTCAATGTCTAGAAAATGCTGTTCATTAGCAAAGAGCATTAAAGTTCTATAGTTAGACTGACTTCTACGACGGCCATTTTTATTTGCGCATTAGATGTGTGATGACCTACAACTACCAAATGTGTTGCTTGATTTCTGGGTCGGTAAAGTGGTGTCTTTAGTCATGTGTCGTGGCGGAATAATGACTCCATAGAGCGTATAGTGCAGGGCCTCAAGTCTGCTATTACAATAGTGTCAGAATGGTCTCGCCATTGTGAGTATTTGACAGTGTTTGTATGGCTAATCTGTCAAAAACTCACAATGAAGAGACCATTCTGACACTATTGTAATAGCAGACTTGAGGCCCTGGTCCTGCTCCACTGCCACTTGGGCTCACTAGATAAAATTTTAATACTTGGAAGCTGCTTCCCCTTTTTAATTTTATTTTATTTTCTGACATTACGAATTTAATGTTTATTTTGTTTTTATTTTTATCATGTTTTTTTTTTTTTTTTTTGTTGAATACTCCAATAGATAATAATTATTTTCTTTCTTTTTTGGTAGTTAATTTTTATTCATCTCTCAAATACATTGCAAACAGTTCTGTATAATTCAGCAGCATTTTTAAAATTTTGTAAATGTGAGTACCTACCATGGAGCTGTTTATTATGTTATTATGATTTATTTTGACTTGAAAGAGCATGACAGTTGAGAGTATGTCATGCTCACTTAAATGTCTCACTGATGGTGGCGCGTGTGTTGGATCATTCGGTTCCCTACAAAATGGTTGAGCTGGATGGTGCTGATCCATGCGTCATGTTCGTGAACGGGCGCCGTCAGTTGGGACTGGTCATCTCTTGACTGACAGGGCTTATTTTTAATTTTTTATTCTGAATTATTTTATTAGTTTTTACATTGTCTCACATATAGAAGCAACAAGAATAATGCACCCAGGATTTTGTAATATCTTGATTTAAAAGAGTGTCCTTGGAGTTTCTTGCCCGTTCTTATTCATAGTGAACTACATATTGGAATGTGCATGTAGCTTCAACTCACGAAGAAGAAGAACTTGCAAGGCTGAAGCTGAGCTTGCAAGGCTGAGGCTGAGCTTGGAAGGCCTCGACTTCTCTCGGTCGAGTCGAGGCCTTCCAAGCTCAAATGGTTGGATGGCTTAGACCAAGATTTGAGAACTGTTGGAGTAAGAAATTGGAGAGAAAAAGCGGGAAATAGGTCACGTTGGAGAAATATACTTAACCAGGCCAAGACCCACCCGCAGCAGTAAAGCCTCAAACGATGATAAAGAATCAAACAAGTCTGCACGCACCCTTTGAAAAATGTACAACGTAATTAACTAAAAAACAAATCGACATTTTCGTGGATTCATTTGTATAAAAAGGTCACAAACGATTCTTTTACAAATGGATAAAGAAATAAGTAATAGATTTAAAACTTTTCTCCAAAATTGCTGATTGGGGTCGCACTAAACTTAATTAACGGAAGAGTTTATTGTTTCTTAATTTTTTAACCAGCGACTCGCCTACGCGCCTCTGCTTCGCACGGTTTTAAGGCAAGATTCTGCAAGCGTGCATTGTTCTTGAGGCGGCAGCGCACGGTGGTTCGAAACTGCTCTAAGAGGGACATTGTTTTTTTTTTACAAATTCCATTTTTTTTTATACTGTTCGCAAGATCTATCATTTTGATCAATAATTGTTAGGAAACTTTTTTCTTTAAAACTGATAGTTTGCCCGGAAAAAAATTATTTCAATTTTTGTTATATGGATTGAAACATAAACTGCTAAAATTTGGCCAAGTCTTGACAGGTCTTGCTTTAAAACTACTTTATTCTTATTATTTGGCTTGTTAGCTATAATTCTACATTATCAGCGCGCGCCCATACTTGCCCGTTCAAGAGTTCAGTAAAATTGATTTTGATTTTTGTTCAGTAATGAAAAAAAAAAGTGAGTAAATGGTACTGGTTTATTAATGATATCATAGGTAAAATAATTGTGTTACATTAAAACACTATAATTAAGGAATATTAATCATTTCAAAACATATATTTATCAGTTTAGTATATACATATGTTTATTTTTTTTAAGTTAAAGTAAATGATAAATTTAAACAAAATTGTCTTTGTTGTTGGAAAGTAATTACAAAAAGTGAAAAATAAAAAAAAACATTGTAAATATATAAAATTGAAATGATTGATATTCCTTAATTATAGTATTTTAATGAAACACAATCATTTTATCTATGATATCATTAATAAAACAGTACCTTTTAATCACTTTTTTTCTTTTTTTTTCATTTTACTGTACAAGAATCAAAATCAAAATCAATTTTACTGAACCTCATAAAACTCTTGAACGGGCAAGTATGGGCGCGCACTGATAATGTAGAATTATAGCCAACAAGCCAAAGAATAAGAATAAAGTAGTTTTAAAGCAAGACCTGTCAAGACTTGGCCAAATTTTAGCAGTTTATCTTTCATTCCATACAACAAAAATTGAAATTATTTTTTTCCGGGCAATCTATCAGTTTTACAGAAAAAAGTTTCCTAACAATTATTCACCAAAATGACAGATCTTTCGACAGGTATTTAAAAAATTGGAATTTGTAAAAAAAAAACTCAATGTCCCTCATATAGCAGTTTCGAACCACCGTGCAGCGGGGCGCGAGTAAATTGTGCCGTGAACATCATTAATTTTGGGTTGAAAATTATATGTTTTACGATATTAACAATCTTTAACCCGACGGACATTACATCATCATAGACCTTTATTTTGATGTGATTTTCAATACATAAAGTAGATATTGAAATAAAATGATTTTTAATCTACAAAATAAGGGTATGTATGGTTTTTTTTTTCTATCGAGCGAACTTTGTCTAATTATATAACGAGTACCCGTCGTACTTACAGAAAGTTATCAAAAGCAAGATATAATTTTGTCACGTGTTTAATCATTGCCGTTTCTAAATAAAATGGCATCAAAATTACCTTTTCTAGAGGTTAACTTGAAGAACCTCGCCTTAACAAAACATGAAGATCTCTATAGAATTGACTGAATGTCTGATCCTTGAGCGAATTAGTGCATTATTGGTAGTTTGAAGGTTGGTTTTTATAAGAATATTTGTATAGGTATTAACAGGCGCTTCTCGCCATCAAACTAATTAACCAAATACCCGTAAGTAATAAGTAATCATTAAGTATTAAGTTTGTGGAGTAAAATTGTAAAGAGAACAAATAATGACGGCACGGTTGGCGCAGTGGTTAAGCGATTGACTGCTGCGCTGCGTGTCGCAGGTTCGATTCCCGCACGGAACAAATATTTGTATGATCTACAAGTAGTTGTTCCGGGTCTGGCTGTTTGTGTATGTGAGTTTAAATGTTTGTAAACGCACCCACGATACAGGAGAAAACCTAGTGTAGGGCAACGTTTAAAAAAAAAAAAAATATGTACCAATGTTTGTAAAAAAAATAGATTCGGAATAGATTCTCTAGATGATGGTGAATACCGTGTTAAGGCGAGGTTCTTCAAGTTAACCTATAGGAAATGTTATTTAAATGTCATTTTATTTAGAAACGGTAATGATTAAACACGTGAAAAAATGATATGTTACTTTTGAGACCTTTTTGTAGGTACGTCGGGTACTCGTTACATAATTGGATAAAGTTCGCTCGATAGAACAAAAATCCAAACATAGGTACCCTTATTTTGTAGATTAAAATCATTTTATTTCAATATTATACCACATTATGTATTGAAAATCACATCAAAATAAACGTCAATGATGATGTAATGTCCGTCGGGTTTAACATTGTTAATATCGTAAATCATATAATTTTCAACCCAAAATTAACGAAATTCACGACACAATTTACTAGCGCCCAGCTGCCATCTCTAGAAAAAAAATGCACGCTCGAAGAACCTCGCCTTAAAATCCGTTCTGTAGTTTAGAAACACAACGCGGTCATACAGACAGACACGAAAAGTGACTTTAATTTATAGTTAAAATACATACATACATTTAAGCTCTGGCCACACTGAGATGAGTCCCGCGCGGGATGCGGGGTGCGAGCGCGCGCGTCGATTGCTTTAGGACCAAAGCAGACACGCTACTTTTAGCATCGGCGATCGGCGATTTTGCGAATGTTTCGATGCTGCGTCGTAGAAAAAGCGTAGTAGCCACGCGACTATTCGCGCCAGTTTGAACACCTCCACACAAGTGAGTTGGCACAATCAGTGAGAGCGAATAACGTCCCGCATCCCGCGCGGGTTTCATCTCAGTTGGTTAGGTTTAACGTTAAAATGAGCCTCAAATTATCCCGTAACCGCAACCACTCTATGAAATAAATTAACGCAAGTGATTATAATAATTAATATGCTGTGGTTACCCTGTACCTACGGAAATTGAAGGTCTTTAACCGACAATTATGGGGTAATTACTCAATTAGCCGAAGCGTGCCGATAGTAACCGAAGATGGCCGATGGTATGTCGGGTCATTACTGAACACGGAAAGTCGAGTATGTCTTTAGGGCTCAATTTTGTGATTAGGTGAGGTTGTGATGTATTAAGAGTCTATACTACCTCAGCCCCACCTCACTCTGTATCTCGCTCGCACACTATTGCTACCGGTCACGCGAACAAGCGAGACAGGGCGGCAGGGAAAAAGCTCCAAAGCGCCGATAGTTTAGGTAATTTCGTTTTACGGTGAAAATAATGGTCATTTAAAAAAAGTAAATAACATAAGACCTGCTTTATAGTTAGTTCAGTTAATATGCAAAATTTCATTATCTAATTTAAAGTTTTTTTTTGAATACCAGCGGTTTATTGTTCGGTTCGGAGGTAACTTTGGAATTTAATTCTATCGAGAAAATTTTATGGAATCGTGTTTTCGGCTAACATAGTAACTTAACATTAATCCTCAACTTTACCATATATTTATTTCAAAATTAATGCTGCAGTATTTTCGACATAACGGAGGATCATTCTAAGCCATTTGAGGTAGTATAGGCCCTTAACTACTGCTGCCAACACAAGTAGACAGTGGCCAGTACATCAAGGTACACAGATTTAAAAAAAATACCAATGTTTACGTAAGCAAAGGGGGGGGAGGTATGAGCTTTGCTTACTTTTGCTGACAAGGGGGAGGAGGGAGTTCAAAATTACTAAAATTCTCCTTACGTAATACTTGAATGGTCCCTAAATGTATAGCGTGTACATTGAAAAAAAAAAAAAAAAAAGTAGTTGCCACAATCAAAATTTTGTTTAGATTGACTAAGTAACTTGTTTGCATCTGAGCCTATCAAGCACAATGATCACAGCTACTACTTTTATTTGATTGAGATTTGAAACGGGATCTTGATTGGAGTTATCACAAAACCTATTTGCAGCAATCAAGTCAAAACATAGTTGCTCCAACCAAGATTATTAGATTAAAGTTTCAATGATCTTTATTGAAGTAATCAAAATGCTTGATTGACACAACTAACTTACTTTGTCACAGTTAACATTTTTTAACTTGTCTCTTTTTTAACTCTTCTACAATGATGTCATGTTAAGGGTAATCAACACACTTGTTTGAGCGTTCAATCATTTGAACTAGTATTGCTACAATCGTGTCGTGATGACCAACTTAACTAAGATTTTGATTAATTTAAACAAGATAATGGTGCCAATTCCCTTGTTCACAAACTAAACTTTTAAGTTCAGTGCATCTTTTTCTTTCTATTTCATTAAGAAAAGGACAGAAGATAAATTTTAGTTTAGTCCTGTCAAATTAATCAGCGCCTGTCACTACTCCATACAAGTTTAGACGTAAAAACGTGCCGACTAAAATTACGTCAATTTAAGCCAAGCGCTGATTAAATTGACAGGACTAAACTAAAATTTATCTTCTGTCCTTTTCTTAATGAAATAGAAAGAAAAAGATGCAGTGAACTTAAATTTAGTTTAGTTTGTGAACAAGGGAATCGACACCATCGTCAATCAAGCTAAAAAGTCACTTGATTGGAGTGCATTTTTTTTTTTCGGTGTAGCAGGTGGTGTTCTATAGTTTCTGCCTACCCGATTGGAAAGAAGGCGTAAGTATATGTATTAGTGAAAGTCATTATAGGCCGTCGCTGTCCATAGCTCGTCCTTTCCGGCAGTGACGCAGACGTGTCATATCCGGTATTGTGCTCATCACAACATGGTCGGAACGTGTTGTTGTAACAACTTTATTTTATTGTTTACGGTCTATCATGCGCCCATCTCATTTATTCATTAATTAATTTATCTGTGGTTTTTGTTTTGTTTTACACTTTTTATTCAATATCACATACAAGTTTTTAAACTGTCATGGTCACTAATATTATTATTAACACAAACGGGATATTTACCATGTTTATTATTTGTTAAGAGTTCCCGATATTTCGGCGCTGTTGCAAGATGATCACGGATAAACTGAAGTCACTGCGGGTGGGTGTTTATGAGCAGACAAAACGGTCTACCCTCTTTCTTGTTCGTTTTGCACTCAGTACCGCTACCACTGTCACTCGCAACTCGATTCTGTTCCCGACACACCCGATTGCAGCGCCACCTACCGGACCCAATTGTATTTTCAAACCATCCAGGGACCTAATCAAATATACACACAAAATTTCATACAAATCGGTCTAGCCCTAAAGGAGAAGTTAGTTGAAAGCTCCTGACGGCTTATTTTTTTCCGACACCTCCAACAAATATCGTTAATATATACAAAAACTTAACAAATTATATACTAAAACCTTTCTCGAGAACCACGCTATCCATTGCTGAAAACAACATGAAAATTGATGCAGTCGTTTTTGAGTTTATCGCGAACAGAGACAGACAGACGCGGCGGAGGACTTTGTTTTATAATATGTAGAGATGTTGTTTATTAAAGCATTTAACAAAATATGTAGTATTCAATATTGTAGATAGATAGATAGAATACTCTTTATTATGTACGCCATAAAAATTACAGACATAAATATAGAACTGTTACATATGTTGTCACAATGGGCGGTCTTATCGCTAAAAGCCATCTTTTACAGACAACCTGATGGATCAAAAATAGAAGGAGAGACAATACTGCAGGTAGTCAGTTGTGTACCATTTACATATACAATAAATAAATACATACATACATAAAGCATATAGATACTTATCCATATAAATGTCTATATATATATATATATATAAACATCGTACAAGAACAAGGAACTTAAAGGTTTCTGCACACAGCGGGCGCGGGACGCCACAGAGCCGTCCGGCTCGACGCGACGTGACGCGACGCTCTGTGTGGCGTCGTCCGTAATATCTAGTACATTACAACTGCTGTGTGGAGAGACCTTAAAGGTCTCTCCACACAGCGGGCGCGGCGCGGCGGGCGCGGCGCGGCGGGCGCGGCGCGGCGGGCGCGGCGCGGCGGGACGGCGACGCGATGCTGAGCAGTTGTAATGTACTAGATATTACGGACGACGCCACACAGAGCCGTCTCGCTCGGCGCGACGATAACCGTGGCTCTGTGTGGATTCTTCCGTAATATCTAGTACAATACAACCGCTCAGCGTCGCGTCACCGTCCCGTCCCGCCGCGCCGTGCCCGCTGTGTGCAGAAACCTTAAAATAATGATGATGTTTAGAGGAGAGAGGAAGTGATTAATAACCAGAATTTTAAAATTGGATAAAGATTGAGCACGCCTTATCGACACGGGCAAGCCATTCCATAACAGTACTGCTTGAACTGTAAAAGACTTGTCATCGGTGTTACGAGTTCATAATGGGAGTCCGACTCGTACTTGGCCGCTTTTATATGACATCCACGATCGTCTACCCTACATTTTATCGAAAACATCTCAAATAAACCAACGAAAAACATTTATTTACTCACTAAAACATGAACGACCAACCTAAAGAAACCGTATTTCGACCGCACTTAACCCAAAAACCTTACAAACCAAACGTAGGGCACAGCCAACATCATAAATTTTTCAACAGAAAACCGCTTAATGGTGGTACTTCTCCAAAACCACTCACTAAACACTTATAGTTGATAAAAGGGAGATAAAATCAGTTATTTGGCCTACTTAGAACCTCTCACAGCTTTTGTGTAGTGAATAGGCCGTGATAAGGTCTAAAAGTGTTGATTATTTATGTCTATTTTCATTTAGTGAAAGGAAACCTAAAATGGCCGGCGGGGACTATCGATTTGATGGATTAGTTTAGGCTTTGTTTGTTGATAATGTTCAAGTGGTCAATAATATTGATGAAGTTATCAAACTGCTTGTGGTTTTGAGTAAATTCTAGCAAATATTTTCTTTGAAAATGGAATTTGCGGTGAGATTTTTTTTTTATTTTTACTAAATTAGCTATGGTTTTTTGAAACTATATAGGTATGAGGAACAGGGTGTTAAGTTCACTCATCCTCCATAGAAAAGGGAGGATCCTCCGACCAGACGGGTGTTGTGTCTGGTAGGCAACTGCCCGACGGTTGATGTCGGGATGTTGTATATATGCTAGTCGCGCGGTAAACTCTGTTTGCGCGATGCAGGATTTGTGACGCTGACGTCAAAGACAAAGACCTGAGTCTTTGATGCGTAGTTCGCATGTGGCGTAGCTCACAGATCAGAACAGAAAACTATCTGTGAGGAGTATTGTCCAAAATCTTGCTTTCTGTTTGTTACTGAAAGTATTACTATATAAATATCTATACAAATAAATAAAATTTAAGTGTATGCTTGTGCTTGCAAGGATACACGGTACTCGTACTTATTACAAAAAAAAAAAAAAAACATTTTTTTTATATATTTGTCTGTCTGTTTGTTCTGGCTAATCTCAGAAACGGCTGGACCGATTTTGACAAGACTTTCACTGGCAGATAGCTGATGTTTTATGGAGTAACTTAAGCTTACTTTTATTTTAGAAAAAGCAACGCGGGCGAAGACTCGTGCGGCTGCTAGTTTTGTCATAAAATCAACTAAGATTTATTGTAACGATCTACAAAACATCATATAACCTGAAATACTGCCACACCACAATTACTTGACAGAAACTTTCAGATATTGGGCATAAATACAGTTTGTCGCCCGTGGTACTACCAGTATTACTACCAAGAGTACCACGGGTAAAAAAAAATCCCGTAGTATTACCAAGCGATCCAGCAGTACTACGGATAGTTTTTTTTTACCCGTGGTATCTACTATTGGTAGTCCACATTTCATAGTTTACACAAAAACCTAACCTAACCTATTTCACCCAGTAGAAAATGACGAATCATACAATCTGCTGCAGAAATATTTTTACCATTGTCTAATTATCCACTCGCAGGCAAATTGTATGATTCGTCATTTTGAACTGAGTGAAATAGGTTAGGTTAGGTTAAAACTGTGAACAACCGCGAGCGAGCCGAAAAAAAAACTGTGACTAACCGCGCGCGAGCCGAGCGGTGCCGCGGCAGCGGCCGGCGAGCGCTACTTCCAAGTTGCTCGCAGAAATGTTTTTACCATTATCTAATTAGCCGTGTTTTCGCAATATCCCTAGGGTTTTCGTGGAGTAAACTATGAAATGCGGACTAACAGTAGTACCACGGGTAAAAAAAACTTTCCGTGGATTTTTTTTTACCGTGGTAGTACAACGGGCAACAAACGGTAAAGACTCGTATTATTATTAATGTTATTATGATGTTTTAATTAATTCAATTTCACACTACAATAGTGGTTCCCGGTGGGTTCCCGCATTGTCGAGGCGGGGGGGCTCAGTAGCCGTGGCTTGGAGGGCCACGGTGAAGCTAAGAGGAACCCGAGGAGGGGGCCGCTCGTCAGGGCTTTTGCGGCTAAGCCGACGACGTAGCGGCCGTAGGTTGCGGTGCTGCTTTGGCGACATCGCAACTGAGGCGGGCCGCGATGTCGAATGGGCGGCATCGCGGCTGAGTGTGGGAGGCCGCGGCGGGAGAGGAGTGCCGGTATTGCGGTGAGCCGTTCTCCCTACCTTCCGCGGCCTTGACGGGGTCGCCACCGTTGAATGGCGGACGCGGTGGGGCCGCAGAGGAAGAGGAGTGTCGGTATTGCGTTGGCCGCTCTCCCTATCCTCTGCGGCCGAAAAGTGGTAGGCGGCGGGGCCACTAACCTGACCCGTTGCGGGGGGACCAGGGGCGCCTGGACGCGAGATCGTCTGGCGCGAGGTCCCAGGTGGAGGCCAGCAGGCAACGGGTGCGGGGGCACCCTTGCCTGTATTGCACAGGCCTCTACCAGTGTCGGACGGGAATGGCCAGGTGTTCCCGGTCATTCCCATATCGCCCCCAGGCTGAGGGGCATGCGGGGCCCGCCAGTTAGGCGGGCATGCGCCGGGAGGGTTGTGGACGTAAAGGCTGTGCCGGTTTCCCATGACCCTCCCATCAAGGCGATGAGGGAACTCCGCTGAGTTTTAGTGGGTATTCTGCCATTTTGGCAGGGAGTCCCACATACCCCGTCTCGTCCCCCGACGAGCGGGCATGCGTAATGCATTTCTCAGCGTAAAAAAAAAAAAAAAAAAAAAAAGGTTAAAACTGTGAACAACCGCGAGCGAGCCGAAAAAAAAACTGTGACTAACCGCGCGCGAGCCGAGCGGTGCCGCGGCAGCGGCCGGCGAGCGCTACTTCCAAGTTGCTCGCAGAAATGTTTTTACCATTATCTAATTAGCCGTGTTTTCGCAATATCCCTAGGGTTTTCGTGGAGTAAACTATGAAATGCGGACTAACAGTAGTACCACGGGTAAAAAAAACTTTCCGTGGATTTTTTTTTACCGTGGTAGTACAACGGGCAACAAACGGTAAAGACTCGTATTATTATTAATGTTATTATGATGTTTTAATTAATTCAATTTCACACTACAATAGTCACGGATACGACGCGTCGCACGTCACATTATCGCCTGCGGCTTGCGTCTGACGGCTGTCACCAACACCCCAGCGCTATAATGATGACATACTAATAGGGACAGCGCTGATTTTGACGTGTTTGTGTTATATTTTGTGGATTTATCATAATAAGTAGATTTTCTAGGATGTTAGTGAAACGGGTGGTCATTTATTTTATTATTATATTAATTTAGTATTTCTATATTAATATTATAAAGCTGAAGAGTTTGTTTGTTTGTTTGAACGCGCTTATCTCAGGAACTACTGATTGGAATTGAAAAATTCTTTTTGTGTTGGATAGTCCATTTATCAAGGAATATTATAGGCTATATAACATCACGCTACAACTAAAAGGAGCGGAGCATAAATGAAAAATGTCGCAAAAACGGGAAACAAATATTCTATTTTGAGGGCTTCCTTTGCGTGAGCTGCGTAAACTGTTTTAATTACGCAAATATCATTTATGATGGAATTGTTCCTCTTTAAAAGTTCTAAAAAAAAGTCTGCGACAGCATATGTCTATCTTTTAAGATTGACTCACTATAACCTTTTATTATGGTAATCAAATTTGTTCGAAATTAATGCATTATTTGCGATGGAGTTTTATCAACATAATATTAATCCTTATCCAAATAAATATGTTATTAATCACAAGTATTTAAATGTAAACAAAATTGTCCTTGACATCACTTGATTTCAATCAACATCTTAGGAGATTCCATAATTTTAAAATAACTTTGCAACAAAAAAGTGTATAGGCTATTTAACTTTCACGCTACGCCCCTAAGGAGCCGAGCAAAACGACAAAAAGTCGGAAAAAATGCTAAGCGAAAACGAAGTAATTGCGCGGACGGGCGATGCGATGCGACGGGGTGAGTTGTGGGCCGAAATTTTACGCGGATGAAGTCGCGGGCAGAAGCTAGTGTAACAATAACAGTGATAGTCGCAAATATGACGTGTTGCACGTCACAACATGGCGCGCGCTTTGCAGCTGACAGCTGTCACTGGCACCCATTATTTTACTGTAATGACGACACACTAATAAGGCCAACGCTGATTTTGATGCGTTTGCTTCTAGTTTTTCAAGACTGTAGAACGATGGAAATAAAAAAATTATATCTCTCTTCCGACTAATTTCCCCAACATACTCTTCTCCAGAACTAATTGTGGCGCTGATGACCTTCATCCCAATAACATAAAGTTATTAGAGATGGTCCGAATGTGGTTTGAACCGAATCCGAACTTCGGCCGAACATTCGGTTAAAATGAAAAGTTCGGCCGAGCTTCGGTTCAATTTCGCACGCTTTCTCGAGAGCGACACGTCGTGACTTGTTTACGCATTTACTTCAATTTATTGCTAGATGTACCCCGCCCGCACACTGCGCTCCCACCGCGTGGCCCGGAGCCGGCCGGTCATTAGCAAATACGTCATCGGCGTGTCGCGTGGACTGTTTACATTCAACAAAAATAATTGTTAGGCAGAAATTTTCAAGACTAATAAGAAGAATTGATTTAATTTAAGGTTGGTTTACATTTACAATGTTCCTAACTATAAATTTCAAATTACCATGAGTGATTAAAAGACATAATTTTATTTTACAGTAATGCCATTCTAATTATATTAAATTTCAGTCAAAATAGTGCAAGTAGGTATTATTTTTCTTTTGCTGAATGTTCGGCATCTGAACCGAATTTCGGCCGAATGTTGAATTCGGTTGAACTTAATGTGAACCGAATTTCGGCCCACCCCTGAAAGTTATGAAATATTTTGTCTGTTTGGGTGTAGTAGGTATTTTATGTTTTAACAATTATATAATTTATTTATTTATATTTTTTTATTGTTTCAGTCCCGTACTAATCCAACAAGATCTACATTGTGTTCAACTGTATCAATCGAAGAATCCTACAATTTTTTATATATTTTTTTTTCTGGTGCACACTTTTTTTTTCTACTCACTTTAGACATTGGCAGAATAGTCGGCTTATTCCACAAATCCCCCCTGAAATTCCCCCTTAGGGGGGAAAGTGGAATCTACAAAAACAGTCTAGAATTCACCCCTGATAATCCCGCTTAAAGGGGGGAAACAAGAATTGAAAATGATTGAAAAAAAAAACTTTCCAAGATCCCCTGAAAGTGATTTTTTTACATTAAGGTTCAGTTTTCCCCACTGAGGGGGATTCTCTTAGGGGGGATTGGTAAAAGTAAGCCGAATAGTTGACATCGGCTTTGCTTGCCATAATATTAAAAATAGAATAGATGGAAATAATTAATTTTGTTTCAAACTTTCAGATTTCATTTCGAGGATATTGATGATATTTTAAAATACAGGCCCGAATATTAAAATAGGGTTTAAAGAATTTGGTTAAAAAAAAACTATAGGTATCGTTCAGTAATAATGTGTCTAGGGAAATTGTCTGCTTCTAGGGTTTAATGGATTTACAAAACTTATTCTAGCGAATAATGTTTTAGTACTTCTTTTTCACTTCTCATGCTCTAAAAGTACGCCAATATAGCCCAACGAAGCGGGACTAAAGTGACCACTTTAGTCTATAGGGAGTGAAATGTAATTCGTTTTTTAATTTCCTTCATGTGACATAGACAAACTCAAACAGACAGTAAATATACTATCTGTGGAGTGTGGACCATCTTCATTGTGAAAATGTTGATAGTTTTAGTTCCATGGTTTTTCCGCAAAGGTGGCGCCATGTGTTTTAAATTGTTAATCTGTGACTGATTTAGAAGAAAAAAACTGACCGCAAAAATTTCAGAATATTTGTCGAGTGTAAATTTGTTCGGTTTTAAATAAATTTATTAAGAATATCCAGTGACAGTGAAGAGTTTGACGTCGAGCAAAGAGCAAACGACATAATAGATAATCTTTTGCCGCCAAAATCGCGGAAGATTTACCTAAAAACTTACGAAAGTTTTATGGACTGGAGGAATAATATTTATTAAATGTTTTTGACTATTTTTCTCGCACTCAAAGTGAAAAGTACAGTTTGCACCTCGAGACTAAACGCCAACTTAATATACCCTCGGTTTCATTGATTCCCTCGCACGCTCGGGAGTCAAACCACCTCTGGTATATTATGGCTTCGTTTAGTCCCTTGATGTAAAATATACTATTTTGGCTCAGAAGGCGGCATTAGAAATACGATTGCTACGTAGATATTCCTAGCCTAAAAGCATCATAATAACCAGTTTTATTTATAAAAAAACTTTGAAACTTATTTACGCTAAAAGACGTGCAATAAAATGATATTATTCCTAAAACAGAATTCTATTTCATTATTTTATGTTTTATTTTTTTCGAAATATATGAGTGAAGTCGCTAAAAATAATTAAAAGGAATAAAATCCATTAATCTTCAAAGTTACATATACGAAACAGAAAAGTAATACCTAATACATACATAGAAACTAAAATACTAATACTAATGCTTTAAAAAGAAAAGAAGTAGATAAATATTTTAAATGTATTACAAACCATTTTTATTTTTGCTACTGTCCCTCTTATCTAAAACAAAATATCAGTTAGTTAACTATTTCATTCTATAGAGAATTTATAGTAAAAATATTTTATTAAATCGAATAGGATACTAGGAATTTGAAATTGTCATGCTATAAATGCCTCATGCTTCGGAGTTTAGAAAGTCGCACATGCTACTTTTATTTGCAAAGCGAATCCTAGTTTTCATGCTGGATTAATATTATTATAATTTAGGATTAAAAACCGAACACAAAATATTTTCTTTTTAAGGTGTAAGCGTCAGGGCAGCCCGCAAAATTCAAAATTTCTTACGTTTTCTGGAGTTTGCAGTTCAGTATCAGGTTATATGTTAATCTAAATATGATTCGCGGCCGTATCCAAATATTTGTTTATAGAATTAAAATCATTAAAATCATCAATACAACTCTCAAATCATGACTTTTAGGATGATAGTAACTTAAGGAGTTCTATTAATGATTCCAATGATTATAATTTTATAAATACACTAGCTTATGCCCGCGGCTCCGCCCGCGTGGATGTCGGTTATCGCGTAACAAAGTAGCCTATATATATCTCCATATCCCAGGCTATATCTCTGCCAAATTTCATGACAATCGGTTCAGCGGTTTAGGCGTGAAAACGTAACATACAGACAGACAGACAGAGTTACTATCACGTTTATAATATTAGTACGGATATTTTTTTATGGTCGCGAATCATACTTCAATCAACAAACACCTAGACAATGAGCTCCAAATTACATAAATTGTAAGAAAATTTGAATTTCGCGGGCTACCTTTGCGCTTCCCCCTTAAGTGTGGTGGACTGGTACAGTATTACAAGGATAAAAAACAAAACAAACAAAAAATCTCGTGAAATTCTGAAAATGTGAGTAATTAAAATACTCTCAAACTAATATCCGGAAAAAATAAAAAAAAGATGATTGATGATCTCAAAAGTTTGGGGAAAACTTTATAATGTTATGTACCAGGGCTGCATAAACAGGAGGAACTGTATCTTACAAAATAAAACCAGGAGGAAAAGTTCTAGAAAATGAGTGGCTCACCTAAACTGGCGTCGTATGTATTCATGTATTCTGACGTCATAAATTGTGACACTAGAGCTGTCTTTCCCACGCCGGCGTCACCAAGTAACACCACCCTGTATTTTGGTATCTGTAACAAAAAATATGGTAAAATTAATGCATTAGTGGAGTGAAATATTTCGGACAAACACACTAACACTTTGGGATGAAAACTTGGGCTTGTTTACGTAAATTCATTAACAAAAAAAAAAACTGAAATTATTTTATGTGATAGAAGTTTACGTAAAGATTACAGGAAAAATAAAAGATGTCACTAAATAGCACACTTTTCTAATATTGCAGTTTTAGGTCAGCGCCATCTCCTGACTGATAGTGGAACTAATGTAAAAAAAATATACCGGATGACTTCTTTTACCGTCTCGAAAAAAATTGGGTATACTAGGTGAACGGAGTAGAAGCCTATGGCATAGCAATTTTTTTTTTTTTTTTTTCTGAAATAAAACTAAAATAAAAGATAAAAATATTGAAATTTGGGTGCGTATGATTTAAATTTAAATATTATTTATCGTATTTATTTATTGAATTATGTTTTTTGTTAAATTTCTGTGTTTATTGTTATAGTATGATAAGTTTACTTCAAATGTGTGGTATTTATCCATAGATCAATTTCTTTCTAGGTTAAAGAAAAAATAATAAAAACTATGCCATAGGCTTCTACTCCGTTCACCTAGTATACCCAAATTTTTACGAGACGGTAAAAAATGTCATCCGGTATACGGAAACCTCGATGCGCGAGTCCGACTCGCTCTTGACCGGTTTTTTTTTTTAATTCAGTGACTTTACACGTGCAATTTTTTTTATTCCGTAACAAGAGCATAAAGCAATAAATATCATACTTCTCTATATATACTCTATATCTCAATACTTTTCCCCATCAAATATTTTGATAACAGCGCTATTCGTTATTTGCTGATTAAAATTTATCAAATATAATTTGATGGAATTTCCCTGTTCGATATTTTTAAACAATCAAACCAATTTCAATTAGTAAATGGATCAATTTAATAATGAAATTGATCCGTCGATTCGTATACAACTGGCCTTAATAAAGCCATTATTGTAGCAGAAAAAGAGTTATAGAGCTAGACAGGACAAAGATCATCCATCGCTTTCCATCAGGTGAGATCGAGATCAAGAGAAAGAATGACATGACATCATCAATGACATCATCCGTCGTGCTCTTGTCAACGCCGGGGTGCCAGCTGTTTTAGAACCCAATGCCTTGGCACGCGACGATGGGAAGAGACCAGACGGAATGACCATCATGCCTTGGAAGTTGGGTCGGCCTTTGGTGTGGGATGCAACTTGTGTTGACACCCTTGCGCCATCCCATCTTCCTAGCACGGCGGGCTGTGCTGGGGCGGCTGCTGCAGGTGCGGAAAACCTCAAACGGCGCAAATATAACAACCTTATTGGAAGCTATATGTTTGAGCCGTTTGGGGTTAAAACACTAGGACCATGGGGTCCGAGTGCCCACATGGTATTTCGAGACATCTCCAAGCGGTTAGTCGACTCTTCACGTGACCAGAGGGCTGGCCTATTTCTTGCCCAAAGAATCAGCATTGCCATACAACGTGGCAATGCTGCCAGCCTTTTGGGCACTTTTCCTGTTGACAGCGATGCGGAAGAATTTTTTGATGCCCTTTGATTATTTTCCCTCCCTTTTTGTATATACTTGTACATATTATAGGTAACAGTAACGACAAAAAAAAGAAAGAAAGAAAAAAATTAAAGAAACGAAAGAAAAGAAAGAAATTAAAGAAAAGGAAAAAAATTGTTTATTCTGCACAAACAAAACGCACATAACAATAAATAAAATAGACACGTGCAAAGTAGCCAATAGCCTCTTTTATTCAAGAAATAAAAGTTCGTCAATTTAGTCCAGAAACAGAAGCAGAGCAGGCCCAATCAGTAATAAAAAATAAAGATAACTTTCTATTTTAGTACCAGGACCATAATTGGGTCCACTCACAATCCGAGGATATTGGAGGGAAATTCCTGATCCATTGCTTCATAGGACTGAAAAAATTGTCTAATCAACAACGCAATGAACGTCGCTGAACTGTGATATCATCGACTATCTTCTTGATGATCTTCCTCGCTATATTTTTCCCTTGGGTGGTTCCCATACTACGGCACTACTCGTCCACCGGTCATCTTCTATTCTAACAAAATGTCCAGCCCATTTCCACTTAAGTTTCATTTCTCTTATCTTGGTGTGGCGCACTTTTTCTATCTTTCGTATTCCTAGAATGTATCTTTCCATGGCTGTTTGACATTTTATTATTTTTGACGTGACAACGTCAAATAAATCGATGAACGCCGGCTGCATGCACGAAAAAGGATGACTCATTGTCCCGTTATGCTCATTGTCCCGTTACGCTCATTGTCCCGTTACGCTCATTGTACGCTTGCGCCGCATCGCACGTTTAACTATCGTCCGTAAACCAACTTTACAGACAACCAATTTTTTTCCTTAGTCAGTTTTGTGTATGTCCATGTTTCTGAACCATATGAAAGACAGGGAAGGATACCACTGTCCATTACTTTCTTTTTCACATAAAGTGGCATGTCTCCTTTCATTATTTCTCTGTGAGCCCCTACTCTTGCCATGACATATTTATTAGTCTTGTTATTTCCTCTGTTTTTGTTCTGGTGGAATGATACTTAATTTATCTTTGTGTGCAGAATTTTGCACATTCCTCTTTTAACTAGAAATGTTTACACTATGTACTCTGATAATATAATATTTACATAATTTAAATCTAATAGTCTAAAACAGTAATAATAATATGTATAAGTATATAAAAAAGGGAGGGGAAAGAATCAAATGGCATAAAAAAAATCACAATATTTTTTTTTTTTCAATTGGCAGCATTGCCACGTTGTATGGCAATGCTGATTCTTTGAGCAAGAAATAGGCCAGCCCTCTGGTCACGTGAAGAGTCGACCAACCGTTTGGCGATGCGATATATGCGCTGTTTGAGGTTTTCCGCGCCTGCAGCAGCCGCCCCAGCACAGCCCGCCGTGCTAGGAAGATGGGATGGCGCAAAGGTGTCAACACATGTTGCATCCCACACCAAAGGCCGACCTAACTTCCAAGGCATAAACGATATAGAATGAAAAATAATGGAATATAATAATAATAATAATAATAACCCCACCGCCGTATCTCTACGTTGACGTCGTGGTGGGGCTTACGCGCTCCGAACTCTAGGTCTGTGCCGGTAGAGTTTACTTTACCGGAACATGTTTAGGGTGAGGAGCCAGACCAAGAGAGATACAGAAACCCGCAGGGCAGCATGTGGCGAGCTGTTGGGCAGTTGCGACCCCACGGACCCTATATCCCGGGAGAAGTCATGTTCCTCATCTCTGGCTTGCCTTTATTGGCCGGCTGGAGTGAACACTGACGAGGAACTGAGCTCCCACCTCATTCTTGCCTTTATTGGCCGGCTTGAGTGGAGATTCGCAAGAGCAAACGTGCTAGGAGGAAGGAAGTATTCCAGTAAGTGCTTGTAGGGATCTTGACCATCTTCCGGGCTCTGGGATTGTTCTGAGAGCCGTGGAATTCATCTCCACTCCTCGAGCACCTCAGGATATGTTGCCCCCTTGTCGCTACGTCACTATGTGCTAGCGACCGTTTTCGGGGGCCCATTATTGAGTGTGCAAGTCACCCCCTGCCATTTATCCGTGTATAATAAAACATTGATCAGGCAGGGGCCATAGTCCTTCCATAGTTTTAGGTAACCAGTCCATTTTAACCACCCAAACCCATAGTCCAATATCTTTGGTTCCATATCCTGCAATAGTCCTACATCAACCGGGGGTTGTCCTTGGGTGCACTTGCATGGTGCGTACAGGGATAATCGTCGGTTGGTGCCTCATTTAATTAAAGAGCGTCTAACGGGCCTCTGCGAGTTGGCTTCGGCCCCTCGTATGCCTTCCAAAGGACCGGGACCCCAGGGTCCCGAGATATATCAGAGATAAACATAATAATAATAATAATAAATAATGAAATGATACTTGTTTCCCCAGGTAACAACATATCCGAGGCTTGTTACCTATCTTTAGAGTTGGTCATTAGTTCGCATTATATGTCGCAGTATGATGATTGAAGCCGTGATATAGTTATATCTCTAGGGATATAGTTATATACCGTAATATTGTTATATGAAAGTGGTACATATCTGTCTCACAATGACAAGTCTCTGTGTTAAACATCACAGGAATAAAATTGGGAAAATTTTTATTACTATTTTATACCGTGAAGTCACTGCGAAGTGAACACGGATGAAACACTAGTATATAGTTCTATTATAATAGGTAGAAATAAATAAAAAATTGCATCATTTTGTGTGATGACGTCATGTTACAGAGAGCAAATGGGAATTACCGAAAATAACCTGTAGCGTTGTAGTTTTTTATTCAGAATATACTGTCCCGGTGCTGGACAAAGGCCTCAAAATAGAATTTTATAAACATACTAGCTGACCCGACAGACTTCGTTCTGTCAAAGCTATAGTATAAACTCCACCACTCTACCCTACCCTACCCTACCCTACCCTACCTTACCTACCTACCTACCTACCTACCTACCCTACCCTACCCTACCCTACCCTACACTACCCTACCTACCTACCTACCCTACCCTACCCTACACTACCCTACCTGCCTACCTACGCTACCCTACCCTACCGTACACTACCTACCTACCCTACCCTACCCTACACTACCTACCTACCCTACCCTACCCTACACTACCCTACCTACCTACCTACTCTACCTACCTACCTACCCTACCCTACCCTACACTACCCTACCTACCTACCTACCTACTCTACCTACCTACCTACCCTACCCTACCCTACCCTACCCTACACTACCCTACCCTACACTACCCTACCTACCTACCTACCCTACCCTACCCTACCTACCTAACTAAAATTTAAAAAAAATAGATGGTAGCCGATTCTCAGACCTAAAAATCGGTCAAGCCGTTTCGGAGGAGTATGGTAACTAACATTGTGACACGAGAATTTTAGATTTATATAAAAGCTAAAGAGAGATTTTTATTAAATCACAAAGTTTAGGCAAAAACAATTTTCCTTTTTTTCCTTATTAATTCTCTCCAGATTTCTAAACAGAGGAATAAATAGGCCTTTTTCTTCAATATAAATTTAAATTAGCTTCATCGCTGTGGTGAAAATATGCGTCAAATAATTTTGGCACATAAAGCCGTGGATTAAGATTGAAATTCGTTTGAAAGGGTTCGCGGCATGAATATTGGATTTATGTCGTGTTCGTATAAGGAATTATGGTGTTATATTGTTTGATATCGTTATTAGGTTTCTAATACATGAAATTGTAGGAATATTTGTTTTCTTCTTATACGGCAAATATTTTTAACTAGCTTTTATTTGCTACATTATTTTTTTATAGGTATTCTTTTCAAACATAATCGCTCACTTAGTATTATACAGGCACATTCGCTTTTTTCACATTTTACAGAAACGAGGGTCAAAGATTTTATAAATGTATTTTTTTTTTTTTTTTTTTGCATACATTTATAAAATCTCTTGAGATTTATGCATGAAATTAGTTTATTAATTTCATACATTTATAAAATGTCTTGAGATTTATGCATGAAATTAGTTTATTCATTTCATACATTTATAAAATCTTTGACTCTCGTTTCTGTAAAATGTGAAAAAAGTGAATGTGCCTATGTGTGTGTGAAAATTGTGGAGTCTCATCCACCAAAGCCATTAACGCTACGAACATTCATCTATGTATATCTACTAAAATAATAACATATAAAATGATTTTTTTTTTTAGATTGTGTTTACTTATTTATGCAAAAAAAAAAGTTTTTCTTTTTTTTCTTGGTTACTAATTTGATTGCTACAGTATTCCCACAGAAAAATTTACTTATGTAGGGTTGCCGAGTGTTGAAAGTTATATTTTATAACATACTAGCTGACCCGACAGACTTCGTTCTGTCAAAAGCGTATAATAAACTCATAAAAACTAATAGTATAAACTCCACTACTCTACCCTACCCTACCTACCTACCTACCTACCTACCTACCTACCCTACCTACCTACCTACCTACCTACCTACCTACCTACCTACCTACCTACCTAACTACCTACCCTACCCTACCTACCTACCTACCTACCTACCTAACTACCTACCCTACCCTACCCTACCTACCTACCTACTTACCTACCTACCTACCTACCTACCTACCCTACCCTACGCTACCCTACCCTACCTACCTACCTACCTACCTACCTACCTACCCTACCCTACCCTACCTACCTACCCTACCCTAAAAAAAAAAAAAAAAAGTTGCTATAAACCTCACGGAGCCCGAGACCTTTCCAACGAATGCAAAACCGTGGAAATCGGTTCGTGCGTTCTGGAGTTATAGCGTCAGGAAGGAAAACCCGACTTATTTTTATATAGTAGATAACATATTTTATATATTACTAAGTGAGCGAATGGCTAAGTATATCATTATGTATGACTTTATATTAATTATATTTATTTATTTATATATGCTTTATTGTACATACATCAGATTACACATTACAAAAGAAAAGGAAAATAAAAACTAAAAAAAAAAAAAAAAAATTAAAAAATGTCCTTGACATATCAATGGCATGAGCATTAATAAAGTGGACCAATTTAAATACTTGGGATACATATCGACGACCATAAGGATAATGTAGAAATTGAGAGGAAACGTAGGGCACTAGCGGTCCGAGGTAGAGATTTTATATATAAGAAGATATTATTTTTATTTGTCATTAAGCTTATAATTCCTTTTTTTTTTTTTTTTTTTTTAAACGTTGCCCCACACTATTAATTTCTCCTGTATTGTGGGTGCGTTTACAAACATTTAAACTAACATACACAAACAGCCAGACCCGGAACAACTACTTGCAGATCATACAAATAATTGTTCCGTGCGGGAATCGAACCCGTGACCCGCAGCGCAGCAGTCAATCGCTTAACCACCGTGCCAACCGTGCCGTCAAGATATTCATTATCAGAATAATACGCTTTGTCGTTGAATAATTTAAAAAAAATTGCGTCATGTTTACTGCAAATAAATGTATTTTCATTCTTCTTTACCTATTATTATTACATAGTGTCTATTCCTACGCAATTCTATTCCTACGCAATTCAACGCTACGAATGACTCATTAAAACACACTTTAACACAAATATTTACAACAATTACGTAAACAATGTTAATGCTATCTAAACCTAGAAACCAGCTACTGTTACAAAACCTTGCTACGCAAACGCTACGCTTCGTAGCACCACGCTACGCCTCGTAGCACCACGCTACGCCTCGTAGCACCACGCTACGTAGACGAACGCTACGAGTCTGTGCTACGCACGTCACTGCTACGACATTAAATATTATATAATACTAGCTTTTGCTCGCGGCTCCGCCCGCGTGGATGTCGGTTATCGCGTAAAAAAGTAGCCTATGTCCTTCTTCATATCCCAGGCTATATCCCTGCCAAATTTCATGACTATCGGTTCAGCGGTTTAGGCGTGAAAACGTAACATACAGACAGACAGACAGAGTTACTTTCGCATTTATAATATTTGTATGGATACCGACCTACTGACAGTGATGCTATATTTACTTGTCTAAGATTTTGAAAAAGTTATATACAGGGTCAAACTAAATTAGTTAGCGAAACTCCGCAGACGTGATGGGAATCAATATCTTAGCATGACAAAATAAAAATAAAAATATTTGATAATTTTTTTGGGGTCAAAGACCGTCGGAAAAAAATCGAACTTATTTTTGTAAACTTCACAGACGTGATAGGTATCTAAAGGGTTTTTCAACAAGAACTTTGTTTTTCAATTGGGGCAACACCAACAACATGACAGTTTTGACATTTAGTTTTTTGACGTATTCGTAGTAGATGCTTTGGCAATTGTTACAATGAATTCAATTTCGCTCGAAAACCTAATTAAAATAATTAAAATCCACTATAAAATGGTGGTTCTGTTAAAGTTACATTTCGTAAAATTCGTGATATTTTCGAACAACATAAGCTGTTAAGTGGCCAGCCAGATCGTGTGATTTAAAACCACTGGATTATTTTTTGTGGGGTTATGTTAAGGACAGAGTCTATACGGAGCCAATCGAATCGATTGCAGCCTTAAAACTCAAGATCCGTGATGTGATTAACGAAATAAACCCGCCATTTTGCCAAAAAGTGATTAAAAACTTTGATGAAAGAATTGACATCTGTCAGCGTGGTCGTGGTGGACATTTGCCAGATATCATTTTTCATTCTTATTTGCCAAACTTTTCTCTTCGTAATACAATTTTTTTTTTTAAATATATTTTGTTATAGAAAAATTCTTTGTTATAGAAAACAAAGTTCTTGTTGAAAAACCCTGTATATATAAAATGATAAAACAAAAAAAAAAGAAAAGTTGAATGAATTTATAATTAACGAAAACCAATAAATCAATATGGTTTTTTTTTTAAATATTATTCTTATTACAATGATATATACAGAATATAAAAGACAAATTATGTATAAATTATATTTTTAATACAGACTTTGGGGCATCACGGCATAAGATAGCGTCATGCCGTCTGCCGTCACGGCATACGAGTCGGTTTTACTCCTAAAGCGCGCCTATAGTGTTTCACATCAAAAACTAAGTAACTCAACTGACCAAAAAACATATATATTTTTTTTTATATTTTCAAATCTGTTTTATCGTGATTAGATAATCGATATCTATCAATTCTGCGGAGTTTGGCTAGCTAATTTAATTTGATCTTTTAATATGGTTTAGTATGGCATGAAAACTGATTTTCACATCGTCTTTGTTTATCAAATAAGACACGTAAAAAAAAAACTATATTCTTGGCTTAGAAATCAGAAATCTCACCGGATCCATTTCATCCTCATCAGGAGTGTCGAGGCTCGCGGAGTCCACGGGCCGGTAGCCGGAGCAGCAGGAGCCATCGAACGGAGACCGGTCTGATGCTCTGTGGACAAAGAAATATCAAAGTAAATTCCTCTTTATTTGAAGCAAAAGCCACTCCTTTAAAAACATTATCTCGTGACTGAGAAGGAATTATGAAAATCGGCTCAATCAACTATATCGGAAAGTGTGTCTAGAATTTTCTAATATCTTTTATAAAGTTTAATTTTGAGACACGAAGCAACAATATACGATCTAGAGGAATGAGGAATTTTTGACGTAAAATGCACTTTTGAACGTCAAAAATTACAAAAATTGTTAATTGATTCTAGTTGCCCCTTCCAAAGGTGGAGAAGGTGGAGAACAAAGGGCAAGAAACTCCATACTTACTCTTTTTTTATTTTTTAAAGTTTGTATACATTAATTAATAATTATATGTGAAGACGATGTACCTAGAATAAAAATTACTTACCACAATTGGTAAAAATAATGAAAAGTGAAGTAATGACAGAAAAATTAATAAATACGATAAATACATGTTGCTCACATATTTACAAACATTGTATATGATTTTTCCTAAAAAAAATTATATATAATAATAAGTCAGTGTGTGAGTTAAATTATATTAATCACAGAAAATAAAATTAATATCATAAATTTTTAAATTATACGGTTACATTAGCAACCAGTTTGATTTTGTCTAGACTCTAAATTGTCTTATGAAACAGGACCAGCATCAAATAAAAAAAAGATTATGTCAAGAAAGTATGTAAAAATAATAAAAAACACTAAATAAACATCGTTATATGTGAGCAGATAATAGACATTTACATAGTTATTCTGTTCATAAAAACTTATTCATGAACTTCAAAACCCAGTGAACCCCGTTCAAACGACGTGACTCAAAGCAACGCATCCGTTTGACGCAAACAATAAACCAATCACATATCTTTAAAATGCTTTTAATATGAGTGAGGATGTAATAAAGAACGAATTGAATGGCCATTATCATAGCCTCATTGGTCAAAAAGATTGAGGGTAAATGAAAACCCGAAATGGTCCCAACATCTGCTTGAGGCGAGATAATTTATTTCTGTTTACATTCCCGACCCGCCCTTGTTTCGGTGAGCACGTTATACGTTGCCCAGGGCCTCAAGTCTGCTATTACAATAGTGTCAGAATGGTCTCACCATTGTGAGTATTTGACAGTGTTTGTATGGCAAATCTGTCAAAAACTCACAATGAAGAGACCATTCTGACACTATTGTAATAGCAGACTTGAGGCCCAGTTCTATGGTTTTCGGACTTTTGGACTAGTACCTAGAGTAAACTACTGTACCTATACATCTTGGCTGAATTCATTCGGCAGCGTGTCGCCGGTCGCGTGCGCACGCGACCGGCAACACGCTGCAGAATTATAGCCGATAGCCGTTTTGCGTGGATGTGACGCATTTTTCCCTCTTTTTTTGTGTTTAGAATAGAATAGAATAGAATATATTTATTGTAAAACATGATTATACATCAAATAATATGTGCGAGGTCTTAAAATAACAAGTAGATCTGTATGTTTTGCCATTTATGGCGTAGAAAACAACATATTTTTGGTTTAGAATAAACCATAAAAAAATTGAGTCTACACAACAAACTAGGGGATTGATAACTTAATCCTAATGTTAATAAAAAGGAGGAGAAAAAATTTGAGGCTCAAATCGGGAAAACTTCGTAATTATAGGAATCCATTTAATTAATTGCGGTCATTTAAAAATTCCGATATGCTATAATAGCATTTGGCTATGAGATATATTTTTAAATGTAGTGTCATGATGGCCCGTTGGTGAAGGCCTCGCCTCTCATGCATGAGGTTGTGGTTTCAAATCTGGGCAAGTACCAATGTGACTTTTTCAATTCATATGTACTTTCTGAGTTTATTTTGGACATTACTGACATCGGTGAAGGAAAAACATTGTGAGGAAACCTGGACTTATAGTTAATATAAGTCTGAAATCGCCAACCCGTCTTGAGCAAGCGTGGTGATTAATGCTCGTGCCTTCTCTGTATGAGAAGAGGCCTTTGCCCAGCAGTGGGACAGTTATAGGCTGGTATTATATTATTATATGAGATATTTTTTTTTATGTATTTTAAACAATGCAGTAGGCATTTGTCTAAAAGGTTTTGGGATATTATTATAGATGATTGGTGCTAAACAATAAATACTTTTACGTATCAATGCCGTGGCTGTTTATGTTCTTTATTGCGTCATGTTTACCGAAAATAAATGTTTTTTCTTTCTTTCTTTATAAAAAAAACAAATAAAATTGAAGTGTCTGTTTGTAATGTTAAAATAACAGCTTTTTACTCAATGCATCATCATTATCATCATCATCATCATTTCAGCCGAAAAACGTCCACTACTGGACAGTGGACATAGTCGCCACGCTTGGCAGGCGGGTTGACGATCGCAGTATGGTGTTAAAAATGCATAGAGAACGCTGCTGCCCATTCTCTAGTAAGTCCCTTAGTCGCCTTTTACGACACCCACGGGAGGAAATGGGGTGGTGCTATTCTTTACGTACGGCACCACACGGTACAATAACTATTATTTGACTCAATGCGTATGAAAATACATATCAATGGTACTTATAACAAAAAAAAATTGTCACTTTCTTTTTTGTCGGTCTGTCTTTCTGTTTGTTTCGTGTAATCTCTGAAACGGCTGGACCGATTTAGATGGGACTTTCACTGTCAGATAGCTCTAATGTTACAAGGAGTATCTTTTATTTTATGCTAACTGCTGCCCACGGGTTTGTTCGCTGGGTTTTACTGAAATAAACGTTTATTTTTTAATATAGAAACTTCAATTTTATTAATTTATATAGAAAAAGCCACACGGGCGGAGCCGCGGGCAGCAGCTAGTTAATACTAATACGATAAAGAGAAAGCGAATTTTGTGAGTTTGTGTGTATTTGGAGGGTAATCTCCGGAACCACAGCTCCTATTTATAAAATTACTTCACCACATGATAGGTACATTATTCCAAATGAACATAGCCTATATATCGACGGCAGCAAAGTAGAAGGATTAATTATAGGATAATATTTTTGTGTTCACCAAAAATCTTAAGGTACATCTATGTATGCATTTCTAAAATATTATTCTTCCCCGAAAAATACTGATCGTGCACCAAATATTAAAGGTTAGGTTAGGTTAGGTTATATTTTGGTGCACATTCAGTATATTTGGTGGAACACAGGCAAAATTAGGTAAATGAAATGGGAGTACTTTTAAATAAAATTGAAGTACTTTTAAATACCATCCTTAATTATATATATATATTTTTTTTTTGTGCCTGGCATCTCGGAGTTATAACCACTGGGGGTTCCTACTCCTTAACCGATTATTCTTCCCCGAAAAATACTGATCGTGCACCAAATATTAAAGGTTAGGTTAGGTTAGGTTATATTTTGGTGCACATTCAGTATATTTGGTGGAACACAGGCAAAATTAGGTAAATGAAATGGGAGTACTTTTAAATAAAATTGAAGTACTTTTAAATACCATCCTTAATTATATATATATAATTTTTTTTTGTGCCTGGCATCTCGGAGTTATAACCACTGGGGGTTCCTACTCCTTAACCGGGCTATCCTGTGGTGCCGTAAGCTCCTAAAAGAAGTTTACGCCTCCAGTTAGTTTTTACTAAAACTACTTATAAACTAAACGACTGCTCGCTAAGCGCACCCCAGGTGGGGTTCGAACCTCGGCTTAGGGCAGTGTCGGAGGGAGGGTAGCAAGGGACCGACGGTGGCTGGATAACATCAAGGTTTTGATTATTGTCATGGGGAGTTTGGATTACAGGCTCAGCTAAACCACATGCTGGCACATCGTTAAGCGGCAAGGGACGGGGAGGGCTATTATTATTGACGATAATAATAGTAGGTCGGGGTGGGTTTCGCGCGGGACCTCTAAAGCGAGGTCGGAATTTGGATCTTGTGTTTGTGTATACTCTACGAGCTGTACTGGTTTCCCTACGACTCTCCTGGATGAGAGTGGTGGGGTCGTCTGGGTAGGTCAGTGCGTGTCTTGGACGGCGAGTCGAACTAATGCGGGAGGGGGTGTAGTAGAACAAGAATGTTGCGGTGGGTGGAGGCAGAGTCAAAGAAACGCTTGGAAGAGCGTTTTAGGAATTGGGCTATTGATGAATTTTAATTTATTGACAAATTATATTATTAACTATTAGTGTTGGGCATGAAATTGTGACATCTAATTTCCTATTGACTTTATTTAATATGTTTGCTTTTATTTTGTTAATGTGACATTTGATTACCAAAGCAATTTTGTATGCCTTCTGGCGGGACATAGTTTGGACCAATTCTTTTATTTCAACATCTGTATAATTTTACCCTATGTCCACAAAATGAATCAGTAAATGAATTTAAATTAGAAAGAAAAAAAAATAGGAGTCAATTGCACTAAACTTTTTATGAAATTCACTTTTTTACATAATTCAGAACTTTCTAAGCTATTTCAAATTCCAACCAAATCGACCTGTTAGATTTCCCTAATGGAATATCTTTATAATATTCAGTGTTAGCTTATAGTCTCGTCGCTAAAGTATGCAGCCACGGCTCGTTGTTTATTTAATACAGAACATTCTTCCGAAGTTTTGTCGAGTTCAGATATGATGTGTGAATTCATTATAAGCTGCTGTATGGTCTAGAATATTGTGTTATACGTTAGAATAAACATAACTTTTTATGTTTCTTTTCTCTTTTGAGCTTAAGAGCGTTGTCACCGGTCCAAATGCCACTCCTTTAAAACATATTATCTCGTGAGTGAGAAGGAATTAAGAAAAACGGCTCAATCAACTATATCGGTAAGTGTGTTTAGAATTTTCGAAAACCTTTTTTGAAGTTTCATATTGAGACACGAAGCAACAAAATACGATCTAGAGGAATATGGCCGTTTTTATTTAAATCGAATTTTGTTGCTTCGTGTCTCAATATGAAACTTTAAAAAGGTATTAAAAAATTCTATACTCCATTTACTATAGCATTAGACAAATAACGGCTAAATAACGACAGTTATTGTGTAATATTGTTGAAATTACTGCCCTTGAGTAATTTTTTTTATGTAAATGGTAAATTTAAGTTAAGATTACAGTGCTTTGTATTTATCGTGAAATAACGGAGTTTATTAAACGTTTACATCGAAATAACGAAAGGGTGAGAACAGTTATTTGTCTAATCCATGCAATAATCCGTGCAAGTAACTCTGTTTGTCTGTCTGTATGTCAGTCTGTCTGTCTCTCTGTCTGTTTTCACGCCTAAACCGCTGAACCGATCGTCATGAAATTTGGCAGAGATATAGCCTGGGATATGGAGAAGGACATAGGCTTTTTTACGCGATAACCGACAACCACGCGGGCGAAGCCGCGGGCAAAAGCTAGTCTGTTTATAAAATCTAAATATTTATATATGATTTTTTTATAATTGTTCAAATTTAATTGGTTTATCGTAAAAAAAAAAGATTTTTTGATATTAAAATTATTTTTTAATAATAAAAAATAAAACATATAAGAGTGATACTGGGCCTTAAGTTTTGTGCCATTTGCGTATGCTCACGTATTTCTAAAGTTTTATAAGAAAATATTTTTGTAATCTTCGCTTTTAAATTGCATTGGTAGTTAATTTATATAAATACAATAAAAAACGCAAAATACTGAATAACAGACACTTTTATTGTTGAACGTCAAATTGATGTAGAATGGGCTTTATAGCTAAAAAAAATATGATTGGACTTCTAGGGTTATTATAATATTCTTCCACTTATATGCTGCAATTTTCTCGAGTGGCATAGGATACTTTTATGCCAGAAAAATGCACGGTTCCGGTGGAAATCCCCATACAGGTGAAACCGCGGCACGCACTAATATCAGCTAGTTATAAGTCTGAACAATACCCTTATATCGTATACTTTTAGACATAAAACAGTCCTCCAAGTTCTGAAACAATAATTTGAGAAACGTGAATAATTCTGAAGTTAACCAAACTCGATATATTTCATTATGTTTGTGTTATTTCGTTTATTTTCATATTTATGAACGATATCCGTTGATAATGCTACGTGAAGATTGGTGTTGATATTCTAATACTACTAACTATAATAACTGATGACCTATGGCACTGAAACGTGATCGCTCACAGTGGGCCTTATTAGAAGGCTAAAAGTCACCCAAAGGGCAATTGAGAGGGCTGTGCTTGGAGTTTCCCTACGTGATCGAATCAGAACTGATCGATCCGCAGGAGAACCGACATAGCTCGAAGAATTGCCAAACTTGAGTGACATTGCTCGCAGAATAGATGGCCGATGGGGCTGAAAGGTTCTGGAGTGGTGACCGCGTACCGGTAGCGCTGGAAGGCCTCCCACAAGGTGGACCGATGACCTTATGAAGGCCGCAGGAATCCGCTGGAGGCGTGAAGCACAGAACCGGCCGAAGTGGCGGTGCTTGGGGGAGACTTTTGTCCAGCAGTGGCTGAAATGATGATGTATGACTACTTACTTGTTCATGAGGACGCTTATGTCTTCCCCGAAGAATTATTTTCTTTGTGATCTCACCCAGTTCCCTAGCTCAGGGTTCACAAGCATTCTTCTTTTTGCAACATTTAGCCACAGAGCCATTTTTTCGGTGTTCACGTCCAGCTGAACTATATCATCATGTTAATAACCCTATAGGGCTAAAGTCAATGTCAAACCAATTGATTCAAAGGCACACAAAAGGCACATTTATGGTCAAAATTTACAGAAAAATAGAACTTATTCTATCTGCTCCGTCCAGAAGGTAGTTTCACATGGAGAAGAATGGGCAAGAAACTCCACCGCGACTCACTCGTTGGCTCACAGAGACAAGCATATTATAGCTGTTTACCGGGTGTAAACCAACGTTATCCGAACAGAAAAAGCCAATAACAATATTTTCTTATCTGTGTTAGATTCAATAATGGACGTATGATTTGTCTGGATAAATCAGTTTTGTTTATCAATTAATTGGATATAACTATAGTTTAGTTATATCCAATTAATTGATATACAACGACCAAACACATAGCTAAGATACAGTACAACGAGGAGCGTCGGAACAATAACCGATAAATACCGCTAACCCAACACCAATAAATTGATAGATTTTGTTTGTTTAACTCTAAATTAGAAAACCATGAACTTGCCACATTTTTACACTTTTCCACAAAAAACAACAATGTGATTTATCGGTTTTTGTTCCGACGCTCACTTTTTTCTTAATGTCGGCAAACTTCGTGTTTCGTCAGTCGTCGGATTTTTATCAGTTGCCCTTTGCACTTGGTGAAGACCAGACGCACTCAATCGACTTGGAAGTATTTCCAAGTTGATTGAGAGCGTCCGGTTTGCACCAAGAATGATAGAAATCCGACGACAAACGAAACCTGAAGTTTGCCGAGGGACATTAATAGAAAGAAAGAAAGAAAGAAAATAAATTTATTTGACGCAGTTTAAGGCACACAATACTGACACAGAACACAAAAAAAAACAGAAAAAACTTAAAATAGAAATGTGTGCCTCGCGGCTACGCCAAATAGGCCCAGTTCAGCATAAATGCCAGCCAACTAGTGCCTGACGCTGGTTTTCAACTGGACCTTGTGTTGCGAAGACGTCTTACGGATGTAAATCAGTTTTATAATGTGTGTAAAAATGTGTATAAATATTTAAGTAAAAAATAGATTTGTGACTGTGTAGCGAAATAAAAATAAACTCGACTACATATTTGTTTAAAAAAAATGATTAGATATAATTATATAGTGGTGTTTAATAAAAGAAATAAAATAGTACGGTTGCACAGTAAATAATGGTAATCCTTTCAATAATTAATAAATTTTTCTAAAATAATTTCATATCAATGAAATAGTTGAACTGTGTCTGTTCAAGATTACCAATTAGATACCGATATACTACAATTATCATACATTCAACACAAAACATTTACACCGAATCCCCAAACACAAAAGAATAACATTCCTTTTATAATATCAGACACAGCTGTGGAATTGTGTTAGACATTGAACCTAATTCAATTAAGGACGCTTACTGGGTGTTCAGGTTAGTTAATTCGTGTTTCGACTAATTACGGCAAGACCGGGTAGTTAGATGTAGGTACTAATATTCAAATATACCTGTAGGTTCGTATGTGGTACCTACACTTGTTATTGCTCGAGAATTTATCGGTGTGAAATTAATTTTAAGTTTTTCATTGACTATACTATACAGGGTTATTTTAAATTAGCTAGCTAAACTCCTTATAACGGCAACAGTGTGAGTTGCCGTTACAACAAAAAGCCAATACCAACTTGAATATTTTCAAAATCCAGATTTTTTTTACAAAAAAAAAAAAAAAAAAAAATATATATATATATATATATATTTTATACAGAAATATAATATTATAAATAAAATTTATAGAAATATTTTTAGTTATTTTTAATAGAACTTTATTCATACTAACAGATTATTAAAATAAAAATGTATTATCCTAACCTAACTAAAACTATTAACAGACTAAAATATGGCGTCGGAAAATTCCTCAGCGTAGCTGTCAACTGGTAATGTACCCTAGAGACTGGCGACATTGATACGTTTTCAAATGTTTTTACTTCAATTAAGTAAAATTACCAAGATTTTGTGGGCGCACTGTTCACCTCTGCCCAATCCTTTGGGGAATATAGGCGTTCTGTTGGGATGTTATGTGTAACTCCTATCCTTTTTTTTGGGTGGAAATTTAACAAATAACTTCTCCCGCTCTGGGCGGAGCGGGAGAGCGTGTCAGACTTTTACTGGCTAAAACCTACCCGTGTTCCTTCAGTTAGTTGCCTGTTTGTCAGGGCCACGGTATCGCTTTCGGACAAACTCGCAACCCTAGCAGGAGGTTTAAATCCAGACAGGCATTTTGTGTAAATTGTTAAAACATCACTGCTCTCAAAACAGTGAAGGAAAACATTATGAGGAAGCGGCCTGTCCTAGAACTAAAATTTCGAAGACATGCAACCATCTACCAACCCGCATATTGGTGTAACTCCTATCCTGAAGTTGACAAATTGTAATTTTGGTGCAATAAAGACATACGCCCTTAAATTGGGTAAAAACCCATGATGGTGGGCAGAAACCATAGAAACGCCACCTATTACGATCTTAATAATAATAGATTTATTTTTCAGATTTCATGATCCATTATGGTTAATACAATAGTGCTTAAAAACTATGTTAGTTCACACATATGTAAACGCATACAATGTTTGAAAAACGGACAGTCATACCTGTCCGCTGTCACACTCAGGATGCTGTTGCTACTCATACGCACTCTGTGCAGCAGTGACGCCGCTTTCTTGCGTAAAATTGCCGCGAAACCATCTGTGCGTGCCTGAATGCGTTATTGTATTGGACCCGCAGGGCATTGACAGCCCTTTGCTTATATGTTATCCACAGGCTACTGGAGTAAAACGACTGACAGCGGGCAAACCTGCGGGCCAGCATATTAGCCCTGACCGTCAACGCTCTGCGTTCCCTTTTAATAATGAGTAGGTATTCAATTCAGGACAGGTTCAGTCGACACCTTCAGAAAATGAAATCTTGACTTCATACAATAAAATACGGAATATTTCCTTATACAATTTCGCAAGTCACGAGTCAAAGAACCACGAATAGCGTCAGTCAAAGTAAAATGTCTGTTTGAAAGGTGGATGACTTCTTGAAACTTGTAGGGGACACCTATTAGGGTTCCGTACGCGTATAGGATGCCAAGAAACCCATATTATTAAGCCTACATAGTTCATCTGTCTGTATTTTTAGTGTTCCGTACTAAATCTGGAGAAACTAAACATTTATGGAATCATTTAAAATCATTTATTCGTTTGCAAACATGATTCTTTCCCCTCCTTTTTTATATACTTGTACATATTATTATTACTTAAAAAATTATTAATTATATTGTTGTTGTGTACCATTAGATGGATATATTAGATTTATCTGTCAATGGGTAATTAGCACAAATATGTTTTCTTTTTTTTTAATAATATTACTCCATGTGTTACCATCATATAGGCATGCAAATCGTATTTAATTTACACAAATTTAAAAGACAATATAATTTTAAATAAAATTAAGAAAGTATATTAATAAAAACTACAAATTAATGTTATATCGTTTGAATTACAGCAAAAATGTCATATTAATATTAAATAAAAAGTCGAATGTTATCAAGGTTGCAGTAATCTATCTATATACATATATAAAAATCAATTGCTGTTCGTTAGTCTCACTAAAACTCGAGAACGGCTGGGCCGATTTAGCTGATTTTGGTTTTAAAATGTTTTTCGTAGTCCAGGGAAGGTTTAAATAGGGAGAAAATATGGAAAAAAAACATACTATTAGTGAACGGCTGGACCGATTTCGCTAATTATTTTTTTGTTGTGTTTGTTATTATCAGGAGAAGGTTGGACGGTAGGTAGGGTAGGTAGGGTAGGGTAGGGTAGGGTAGGGTAGGGTAGGTAGATAGGGTAGGGTAGGGTAGGTAGGTAGGGTAGGCTAGGGTAGGGTTAGGGTAGGTAGGTAGGTAGGTAGGGTAGGGTAGAGTAGTGAAGTTTATACTATATTTCCTTTGCGCGTAGACAAACTGCCACAGTCAAATAGCTTTTGACAGAAGGAAGTCTGTCGGGTCAGCTAGTAAATGATTAAATGGATCAGTCGACGTCTATCGTCAGCTGTTGTTACCGATCGATCGATCGTCAATCGACGATAGAATAAATCAATCCCTAAATGTAAAAATTGGATCCAAGTTCAATATTATGATAATTATGGTGTGGTTGTCGATTTCACCGACAAAAGACTTGAGATCTAAATGAGTGCCAAGTTCTATAGACAATCCTGAAATATATTTATAAGAACGTATAACATTCTTAAGTAAAAACACAATGGTGCCGATTCCCTTGTTCACAAACTAAACTAAATTTAAGTCAGTGCATCTTTTTCTTTCTATTTTATTAAGAAAAGGACAGAAGAAAAATTTTAGTTTAGTCCTGTCAAATTAATCAGCGCTTGACGTAAATTGACGTAATTTTAGTAGGCAAGTTTTTAATCACGTCTAAACTTGTATGGAGTAGTGACAGGCGCTGATTAATTTGACAGGACTAAACTAAAATTTATCTTCTGTCCTTTTCTTAATAAAATAGAAAGAAAAAGATGCACTGACTTAAATTTAGTTTAGTTTGTGAACAAGGGAATCGTCACCAATTTCATGTTTTTTGGTTTGCTATTTAAATACCGGATGACTTTTTTTACCGTCTCGAAAAAAAATGGGTATACTAGGTGAACGGAGTAGAAGCCTATGGCATAGCAATTTTTTTTTTTTTTTTTTCAGAAATAAAACTAAAATAAAAGATAAAAATATTGAAATTTGGATGCATATGATTTAAATTTAAATATTATTTATCGTATTTATTTATTGAATTATGTTTTTTGTTAAATTTCTGTGTTTATTGTTATAGTATGATAAGTTTACTTCAAATGTGTGGTATTTATCCATAGATCAATTTCTTTCTAGGTTAAAGAAAAAATAATAAAAACTATGCCATAGGCTTCTACTCCGTTCACCTAGTATACCCAAATTTTTACGAGACGGTAAAAAATGTCATCTCTCTCAGGCATATGACTTTTAAATTTTTAATAGACGATTTATTTACACAAAGCAAATAACTTACGATCTATTGAACCTCAACATTTGATCTCGCTATTTATGAATAAGTAGGTTTATACACCATCGATCACCTTCATAGTTATTAGCATTAGCATTCGCGACATTTAGTAGGTAAGTGAACTGACCTGGTTTACGTGGCACCTTTTAGGCAGGTCGTTTGTTACTACTTATCTTTTAGGTGCCAGAGATTAGTTTTGTAGGTTAGGTATTCTTTTATTTTTACGTTTTTAAGGTAAAATATTACCAAACTCGAACTCAAAGCATTTAGATAAAGAAATGTTCTAATTTAATGGTTTATTTATAACTAGCAGCCCGTCCCGGCTTCGCACGGGGTAGACAATTATCATTTTAAGACTCATTTTTCTACACCTTCGGTTACATTGTTCAAATTTTACCAAGGATCCCTAATTTTTTTCAAAATGAAATGTAGCCTATGTCAAATTGGAAGAATGTAGCATTCTATTGGTGAAAGAATTTTTTAAATCGGCCCAGTACTTTTTGAGCCTATTCATTACAAACATACAAAAATAGGTACAAACTCTTTATAATATTAGTGTAGATGGACATTGTCCATTGATATTCTAATTACAAAAAAGAACAAAACAACCAACTTCCAAAAAAAAAAAATATAACAATGTGAAAAATTTCTTTAATTTCGGAAGTCAGTGTCTTTAGATCTACTTTTTTTTGCCACTGACTTCCGAAATTAAAGAAATTTTTCACTTTGTAGTAATTTTTTTTTTTTACTTTTTTATTGTAACTACCCTACACCAATTCGTCTTCCACTACTTGCTATATAAACAACAGTGACAGGAAGTATTATAACATCATCAAGATAGACCAAGTGGATTAAATACGTATTGTCGAAGTTAACTTAAAAACTGCCTAATCAAAGTTAATACAATTTATATGGAACTACCGCGCAAGCTTCTTCTACCAAATGAAAGAAGAATTTTCAAAATAGGTACACAATTGACGGAGAAATCGGTGAAATTTCAATAAAAATTGAAGATATCCCTTGATTTTCATGAGATCCCGTCTTTAGATTCTGACTTGGTGACAATGGGACCATCCCATTTTTACCTCCGTTGCTGATTTTCAGGAACTACCTCTCGAGTGACACAATGACGCCGCCCTGTGTGACATAATAATTCGGGTAAGTACAATTTTTAGGTGTACTATAATAACACCTCTTCCAAACCCTTCCGGGATTACAGGCGTTATATTATGTATTCCCAATATCTACTTCTACACTGAAGGACTATAACTCGCAAGCCGACGGGTCATTTAAAAATAGAGATAAAAATCGAGTAAGGTGTTTAAAAAAAAGGCTGGAAGTCATGCATACCTAAATAATTAATAAGGCATTCAGGCGAAATCACTGAATCGGTTTTATTTTTAACTGACACGGTTTAGAATGACATTTAAAACGTGTATTCTACGTGTGTTGTTCTTAAGGCTCTTAAGACGCAGATATATGCCAGTGACCTTGAGTGGTTAGGTTGGGTGTTCTGTACTGAGCTCACGCAACGCGTCATACGTCCAGCCAGTAAAAGAACTCGCCCATCTAGGAGCGCTATCCTAAATAAGACGCATTACTAAATTGATCCATACTTAATATTATAAATGTGGAAGTAACTCTGTCTGTCTGTCTGTATGTTACGCTTTCACGCCTAAACCGCTGAACCAAACGTCATGAAATTTGGCAGAGATATAGCCTGGGATATGGAGACGGACATAGGCTACTTTTTTACGCGATAACCGATATCCACGGGGGCGGAGCCGCGGGCAAAAGCTAGTTACACATAAAACAAAAAGTGTTTTAATAAAAAAGGTATACTAAAAGATCAATAATCAAATTATCTTCAAAAAGGCGAAGGTTTCAGAAAAATACACTCATAGATTTTGCGTGATTCTCAGTTTTTTATCTTAATTTTTTTTTATTAGTGAGTATAGTTCAATCAGTTGCATAGTCGACCACACACGCCTATATGTCGTCATTTCAATTAAACTACATTGAATTAGACTGTTGTTTCTTTAGCCAAAGAATTAGCTTTGCCATTCAACATGGCAATGCTGCCAGTGTTCTGGGCACGTTTCCGGATGACAGTGATGCGGACGAGTACTTCGACGCCTTTAGTCAATTAAATTGTCGACCACACACGCCTATTTATCGACGTTATAATAGGGATGATTCCTGGTTAAAAAAAAAAAAGAAAAACTGTTCAGTCCGTCAATCAGATAATAAAAAAATATTAGACACGTATTTTTTGCTTTATCATATTAACAAAACTTACTTAGATAAAACACATTAAACTTGTGGAGTGGGGGCTCGTTACGTCACAGCTCAGTATAAAATCTACTGAGAAGTGACGTCATGCCACATTTGAACTCAATGTATCGCCGCAATGTTTTAATTACGTAAAAAAAGAAAAATACGTGTCCAATATTTTTTAATAATCTACATGAAGGACAAAAAAATTTTTTTTTATTCATCTTCCCTATTAAACTACATTGAATTAGACTGTTGTTTCTTTGGCCAAAGAATTAACATTGCCATTCAACGTGGCAATGCTGCCAGTCTTCTTGGCACGTTTTCGGATGACAGCGATGTGGACGAGTACTTCGACGCCTAAGTGTCATTTTGTTTTTATTTGTATTTTTGTTTTTATATATTTAGTTTTTAGTCTTTAAATTTTAGATTAATTTTAGATTTTAGATTCATAACTTATAAATAAAACAAATAAATTATAACATTTATTTATATTAGACTGTGATTTTCAATAGGCCTTAATTTATGAGGATACTGAAGAGTGAAAAAAAATATAGACTCGATACGTTAAGTTTTTCGGGCGTTATCGTGACCACAATACATGGATTCATTCATACTGACAAACAGACGTACACGGAAAAATATATTTATTTAGCTTTTCCTCTATATTATGTCAAATTTGTTTTTTAGGAGTATCTAATATTACAAAAAAAGTTTTGCTCTTGATATACGTGAACTCATATTACCCTGTGCAATATATACAGGGTGTAAGGGACAGCCCTCCGCAAACTAACAGGGTGTATTCAGCTTCTTATTTTGAATCATATTCCACTGGAAATTTTCTCAGGACAATTTACATTTTTTTAATATTTTTTTCAGTTACTATTCCATTACTTAAATGTTTAATTACATTGTCTGTACTCAGCACTCCATGTATGTAAATAAAACAGCTAATAAAAAGAAAACAGCTATGGATGTTGAAATATTCTAACGAACGGACGGCTCCTGAAATCAGCTGTTCACTTTCTGTCTAGCTACAGAGTTCATCGAACTCACCGCGCCCCGTGGCAGGGAGAGTGGCCGAAGGCTCGCTGCGCTGCCGTACGCTACGTGCATTTTACCACAGTAACGATACATTGCGTTTTTATTGGATTCCCATAACGTTCCAGAAATAATTTCATTTACCGGTCATCTAAGGCCCGTATTACAGAACGTTACTCAATACTCAAGCATTACTTAAAACTAGTTTCAACCAATCAAATGGCTTGAATCTAGTCTTAAGTAACGCTTAAGTATTGAGTGACGTTCTATAATACGGACCTTAGTATGATATACTGAATTCATCCTATCAATCTGTGGAGGGCTGTCCTTTACACTCTGTATGTGATAGAAGCAATTTAAGTCGAGAAAATTGCTTGACCTTGACACGTTGGGAGTACAGCACTACCTCAAGCCCTCCGCGTTATTTTATTTTTATTTTATTTTATTTTATTTTATTTTATTTTATTTTTATTTTATTTTTATTTTATTAAATAGGAGTACCTCAAACGCTCCGCGTTATGAGGTGTACAATAGTTTAAATAATAAAAATGTAGGTCCTAAATACCGAAAATAACCAACAAAATTATCCGATTACGTTTCTCCTTAAAATAAACTGTATTTTCAATAAAACCCATTTAGATCAGATTAAGTCTAGCTAATGAAAGGGAGAAAACGATTTTCTAGCAAACCCAAATGAAATCTGAAATCGGTTGGGTGAGTTAATTGAGTACCTTCAAGATTAGTTTTCTTAAGAACTTTCTAAGTATAGAAAATGTGAAAGTATTATTTTATTTGGTCAATGAAGCATATATTTATTTAATAATTTGATATTGGATTTTACTTGGGCTTTGGGTAAACAAATTTATTGGTATAGCTATTTATGTTTTATCAGCATCATTTTAACCCACAGTACCATAACACATCAAAACCAAAAACAGGCGAAATGCGCTGTAGTTGGGATGAATTTATCCCAAGAACAAACTTAACATTGTAGTTCAGAAACATGCTCTCCTATACAGATTGTATAGGGGAACATGTTTTTCAACTGCAAATTTAAGTTGGTCGACTATTACTCGTAATCTTGAAAAGCCTACTTAGCTGTGATAGTTTTCCTTTTAACTACGTTATATATACTATTATCGTGAATTTATTCACCTATACAAGACTAACCGTTTAGCTGGCACGGGGGGGGGACAGTTGACTCTATCAAAAATTAGCATTTTAAAGCCTAATATTTCAGAAATGGATCCCTTAATCGTAAAATTGTTTTCACAAACCCGCTATATTTTTTAAAGACCCATCCAACAATACCCCATAACATAGGGAAGGCGAAAAGCAAACATCCCTACTTTACATGTACAGGAGGTACCCTAAATTAATTAATATTATTTTCATGATCACGCCAACAAAGTGGTAAAATAAAATCTAAAATCTAAAATAAAATGTAAAGAAAGAAAAGAAAGAAAGAAAAATTGTTTATTCTGCAACATATATCCATGCCAAATTATAGCTTTCTAGTACTAAGAGTCTCTGAGCTAAGCTGGGGACGGACAGACGGACAGACGGACGGACGGACGGACATGGCGAAACTATAAGCGTTCCTGGTTGACTACGGAACCCTAAAAATCAAAAGTCATTTATTTAAATAAAATTAGAATGAGGATCAGCACTTTTCGAACGGAAAAATTACATAAAACCAAAACGCCCGCTCTTCATCACTTCCTAGTGCTTTAGCTGAGAAGAAGAAATGGCGCAACAAACTCCCCAGCAGTATCATGTTTATTTATTTATTTGGTACACCAACAGCAGTACATACAAAAGATATAAAAAAAGAACAATAACATAATAAAAGTACTAGTAGTATGTATGCCTATTATAGGTGTACACAGCATTCACCACAAAACAACATCTTAATTAACTAAACATAATAATAATGAAGATAAACTCATTTGCAGCCCAGAACCCAGCATATAAGTCGAAAAAAAAAATCGTTCGTGTGCTGACATCCCTCAAACGAGTCGTCTTTATACTATAGATGACTTCTGTTCATGCCCAGGACCCGACTAGCGATACCAAATCTAATTATGTAAATTTGCCTAACAATTTAAGACTTACAAGTAAAAATGTATTTTTGAACTGGGCAGCCAATGGGTTAAAAAATACAATTAGAATAAGCCCTGTGTTCACCAACATTTAAATCAACTGTTTAGATATTTAATCAGTTGTTTACTCAAAATTTCTTAGGAAATTTGACATAAATCAACTGTTTAAATACCTAACCGGTGGTTTGAATGTTGGTGAACACAGGCCTAAGAAAACAAAATTAAAATAAGTGGATATTTGAATTATACTAAACAAAACTATTTAAATGAAATCACGAAAGGTGGAAGGTGAAAAAGGATGTGTGTAATAATGATATCTAAGATTAAATATGAATATGAACATGAATTTACAAAAAAATCAAAAGTTTCGGTTAGTATATTATATGCACTCCCGTTTATCAGAGACAGATCTTCTAAACTTGTTAAGTGATACACCGTGTAAGTCGATTTCAGATGATTTGCAAAAACTGTTGTAATTTCTGCAAATTCGGAGCATGGGAGCGTTGAGACCAAGATTGGATTTGCGGAAAGGAATATGAAACAACCTGGTGATGGGATGTCTTGGAGGTTTTGAAGGGACTGCGTATTGGATACGCTCAACAAGAGTTAATGTTATGAGCATGTTATTGATCAAGTTCTCAATTATCACAAAGGACTTACTACCGACTGTCTAAATATCAACCTGCGTCTAAGCAACCTGCACTAATTGCGTCACACGCTATCAATCACAACCTGAATGATTTTGAAGGATATTGCTAATCCATTGCTTCATATGTTCGAAAAATTTGTCCGCTCAACAACGTAAATAACGCAATGAATGTTGTTGAACTTTCAAACTGAAAACCATTGCTACTGTAAGTGTGTTACGCAACTACCCCACTGGTGAAAGTCTTGAGAAGCCGGTGAATGTGGGTAGCCCAGAGAGCCTAGAAAAAGTGACATTCTATCAGCGATAACGATGATGGAAAAGTAAAAAATGTATGAGACACACTGCGAATAGATAATTTTGAAATAGTACATTGTGATATAAGGGTGGAAAGTATGTATAACTCGTGTCATTAAAAACCCTCGCCTACGGCTCGGGCTTGTTAATGACAGCTCGTTTGCGATAACCCATACACCTGTGTATCACACGACGTTTTTCAATACAGTTGTGGGAAATAGTAAAAAAATAGTCAATTTATCACACAAAAAATTAAATTTTTCAGAAATTGGCGCGTTTTATTGCAACTGGACATGTTTTTTTTTTTTACAACGAAAACAACATATGGAGCCTATTCGATTTTTGACAAATGTTGATGTGACAATAATTAAATTAAAACTGGTAATTAAATAATATTAAACAACCATTTGAAAGACTTTTGAGAATTCAATGCTAAGACGTACGGACTCATTTTTCCTCGTATATAATCTATCCCATTTTATTCTATGTATGAAAACTCCTTGCTACTAAACTTTTTAAATTGTCTTATTTAAAACTAAACTGCAAAACAAAATGATGGAGCTCGTAAACAAAAGTCACGACCGCGTAACAGAAAGATGCCTATGCAAAACATTCAATTTTCGAATCATAATTATAGCCTCTGAGAGTACGCCATGTTTAACAACTGTATTGAAAAATAATTGGCATCATTCGATGCGCGCCGACAAAATATATCCAATGAAGTATAAAACGTCACATGGCCAATTTTCGACTTACGCGGTATTGTTACCTAAGCAATGTTATGTCAATCTTATTGAAAGTCGCTGTAGAGGTTTTGAAAGTGCTTACCACTTGTCTAGGCCCTCAAAATCATAGTCAAAGTCAGATCGTATATTTAAATCAGTAATGCTAACATGTGCAACGCGATAAAATATTATCGCCGCATTATCTAGTTTCGGCACGAGATATTGCGATGTCAAAACCATAATCAGCCGGATTAATCAAAGGATCCTTACTAACCGGATCCATAAAGAAGTTATTTTAAGATGTAAAGGCCAAAGGCAACATCTAGTACCAAATCCATAAACGTTACAATAGAAGTTCAATCCTACATCGAAAAGCCGCACAACCTATAGAATTCGTTCCGTATCATACAAGCAATAACACTTTAAACCGCAGCTACGTATACAAATAGTAAATACTTTTGACCCATTTCTACCATTTCTACCATACACTGAGTCTTGAGGCACCACTCTATTTTAACTCATTTTTTATTCCAATATGTTTGTAACATACAAGTGGAAAGCTTTACAATCGTGTTTTTAAAATTGAAGGGAGACGGCTATAAATATGTCAGTCAGTTGCGTTACGTATATTCCGCGCGTTCGTGCTAGGCCCACGAATATTATGGTATTTTACGGTAATTTTGGATCACACGTCAACATCCCACTGTTCATACGGTATAAAACAAATGCACGATGAAACTGTCATGTGATCCCAAAATAATACAGTAAAAGTCGTACTGATCATATAGTTAAGAAAAGACTACGCAGATGACGATGATATGGCGCTCGCTGTGTGAACGGAGCCTAATCTTTAGCTTCAAGGCAGCGAATTAAAAAAGGAAAACATTGCGCATGCAGCACCGTATACACGAGATAGAAGTGAAACTTCTTTAAACAAAAAAAAAAGACTACCAAAAAAAAAACATGAAAATGGGAAAAAAATACTTTAATATCGGAACTCGATATCTTTGGATCTGTATTTTAGTTTTCTGCCATCAACTTGTAGTAACCAAGGGTTGACTGGTAGAAAATGCCTATGGCATTAAGTCCGCCTCTGTACATGTTTTGTGCTTAAAGTATTAAATAAATAAATAAATAAATAACTTCCAAAATTATAGTTATTTTTGCAAGTCTGTATATATATATATTTTTTTTTTTTTGTAAAAAAAAATATTTCTCGCTTTTTTGTGAGTCTGTTTATAATTTATCTGAGTTACAATACCCTAATGTCAACTTGCTTATCGCCTTTTACAAAATATTATTTTCCCGATGCAGGGACGTTAATCGTTGAGGAGTTCTCTTGGTATTTCACCATTCGCATTGTGACAAGCATGAATTGCTTCGCAACCATATTAAAGTAATCGCATACTTATTAAGGCTCGTACAGACACGCGCGATATCGCGGCCGCGACAGGCACCGACAAAGAAATTGTGCTACTAGTGCCGCGTCGCGCCCGCGATATTGCACGAGTCTGTACGAGCCTTTATTGAGTAGTTCCGGTGGCCATCTGTTGTCTTCATCATCAGTTCCACTTCACCAAATGGTGCATTCCGAGATCAAATGCACGAGTTACTAAAAAAATGCCCAAATCGCTATCGAGGTGTGCCTTTAATATTTGAAGATTTCCTTCAATTTCTCCAGGATCCCATCATCAGGTCCTGGCTTGATGACAATGGACCACTTGAAAAGTATACCCTTTCAAAACTTTTCAAATCGTTCTAGCCGTCTTCGAGTAATCGGGCAAACAATAAATAAAGAACGATCACCTGCCAGTGTTTCATCTATAAAAATAAATAGTGTCTGCTTGTATATGTAATACGAGTACTTATGACAAAAAATATTTGTTTGAATTTTTTGTCTGTCTGCTATCTGTTTGTACCGGCTTATCTCCGAAACAACTCGACCGATTTTGACGGATCTTTCACTAGCAGATAGCTGATGTTAAAAGGAGTATCGTATGTTATTATTAACATAAGCGGGATATGAGTTCCCGATATTTCGGCGCTGTTGCAAGCACCATGATCACGGATAAACTGAAGTCACTGCGGGTGGGTGTTTATGAGCAGACAAAACGGTCTACCCTCTTTCTTGTTCGTTTTTTGCACTCAGTACCGCTACCACTGTCACTCGCAACTCGATTCTGTTCCCGACACACGAAACTCACTGTGTCCGCTCGCGAACTTTTTTTTTTTTCGCTTATGTTAATAATAATATTAGTGACCATGACAGTTTAAAAACTTGTATCGTATGTTACTTTTATTTCAGAAAAAGACACGCGGACAAATCCGCGGGCAGCAGATAGTCATGAATAAAAGAACATGGGGTGAAGGAAAAACTGCACTTTTTGAAGTGAAACTTCTTAGGCGACGATTCGATAATTGGATAAGAATTAAGAGTGAAACAAGGACGCGTTACATTTAGGCAAATTTCGTCACACGAGAGAGAAGAAAAATATAACTCTCTCTGTCTCTCACACTAAATCTCTCTTATTATAAATTTTTTAAGAAGTTTCAAGATGCAGCACACGCAATTTTTTTGAGCACAAACATTTTTTTTTTACTAAACAATTCGACGTAAAATATACAAGAATACATTTATAAATTCGTCGAAACATTCTCCGAGTCACAGCGACTTTCAAACGAAGTTCAAAATGAAAGTCAACGCCCACTTGAAAATAATTACTCCCGTAATTATATTAATGAGTAACTCAGTTAAATATTCTAATAAATCTGAATTTCTTGTAAAACAATTCGTATTAACAAAGATTTACGGCGTATGAAGTGCGTGGGTTGTATTGGTCAATGAGCCAGTGGAACATTTTTTTAAGCAGAACACGGTTTATATTCACTTAATAAAAAACAAGAAGATTTTTTTTAAACAATATGTTTTTACAAAGGTTAAGCTTGGCTTGCCGAAGTTGAGCACGCCACAATTACGGCGATAAGACCCATCTTTGAGGAGTGGCTAGAGAGGCGCCACGGCGTCCTCACCTTCCGCCTGACACAGGTCCTCACCGGGCACGGTTGTTTCGGGAGGTTCCTGTTTTAGATTAGGCGGGAGAAACACCCGGGTGTTACCACTGTGTGGATCGCCCGGAGGACACGGTAGGGCATACGGTGGCGGTCTGCCTGGCTTGGGCAGAGTACCGCTGTCTCCTCACGGAGGCGATCGACGGCGACAATTTTTCGCGTCCGGCCCTGGTCCAGGCCATGGTCCGGAGCGAGAGTGCATGGGAGGCAGTCACCTCCTTCTGCGAAGCAGTAATGCTTGCGAAGGAGGAGGCGAAACGCGTGAGCGAGCGGCAGTCTGTGCGCCCTCACGCCCCTAGTCGCTGCAGGAGCCGCCCTGGGCGGCGGGAATCGGTAGCCGATTCCCGGCTACCGTAGGCGCGGGCTTGCGGACGGCGTGCTATGGGTAGCTCGCCGTCCGGTAAGGACCGGGGGTCTACTCCCTAAGTCCGTCAACGAAGTAACGGGCCCGTCCGTTAGTAGTCCGACACGTCGGACTGAACCCTACTCCCTAGTAATTTCGGATTCATCAGTTTCCAACGGAATCGTAGACAATATTCGTGAACGAAAGACGCATGGCGATTGATGACAATAGAGTTGTGCTATTTTACCGGTCGATTACCGGTTTAATTATTTTGTGGTTTTCAAGCTAAATAAACAAAAATCAATATTTTTTCTTTAGAAAATGACTACATTTTTAACAATATACTTTTTGTTATAAAGATTAGAATTATTTTTGACATTTTTGTCCGGAAACCGGCAAAAGGAAAAAGGCAATGGTATCAACAGATACCATTGCCTTTTTCCTTTTTGACATTTTGACGGAAATTTTCAAATTAATTCAACGATACTAGCCGGGAAGTTTGAAAATTATTTTATTTTAGTTTCTTTCTTATTCATTTCGTAAAATGGCCCCAACCGCTGCTGAAACTCACGGACACGGACTCTGGCCGGAGGCGCGCTGGAGCTGGGCAGCCTCAACGTGCTTTATATAGAATTTTTCACTTTTGGTGTGGAAAAAAAAAAAAAATATACTAACATGTTGAGTTTTAGGGGCATGGGGCTTCTAAAAGGGGGTCCAAATTTTCATTATTTTTGCGATAGGACGCACCATTTTCGAGATATAAGCAAAAGAAAAGAAAAAAATATATACAGTAACAGTACTGATTTTGTACCAGTAGTCGAGATGTTGGTGTGAAGTTTTAGTTCATGACAACTAATTGATTTTATTCTACATCTTTTTAATCACGATTAATAATAGTCAGATTTAGTTAGAAAATCTAAATTTTAGTTTAAAAACGTCAAATTCAGAAAAGCAAAATTGCCAAATAGCTTAAGATAAGTCAGTAACGTCGGGAATACTCGCCAACCTAAATTCTTGGCGTAAAAATTGTCGACGTTGCCTCCGCTCTTCCTATATAGCTTTGTCAAGCAATAAAAAAGCAGCCATACTTAGGAATTCCTTACTTTGTCTCTAAATAGTATAAACAATTATAATCGTTCGTCGACAGAACGATAACTATTTTGATGTCGTATCAACTGACACAAGGTTCCGTCAAAACAAGCGTCAAGTTCAACTTTTCGGACGGGCAAAAACGCATCGGGAGTAGGGACAGTTGTCAAATCGTGTTGTCATTCATTCTTCGTCGGGCCTCGAACGAATCGTCCGTCCGTTGGTGATAGGGAGTAGGAAACGCCCGAAACGAAGCCCGAAACGACGGACTTCGTGCTTAGGGAGTAGACCCCCAGGCCCGGGTCGACGGCGCATTGTGTTCCACGCGCGCCTCAAAGAGATGTCAGCACGCACTGACGGGGTCCGCTAGGACCGGTGCCTGCCAGGGTTGCAAGTTTGTCCAAAAGGGATACCGTGGCCCACGTGACACAAGCAAAAGTCTGACACGCCCTGCCGCTCCGCCCAGAGCGGGAGAAGTTATATGATAATTTCCCACCCAAAAAAAAAAGTCTTGTCGAAGTCGGTCCGTGCACCATTCATTATACAATCACGCTGTGCCACGGAAAGCATCTTAAACTATTGGTCCCGGCTGTCATTCGTAGAACTTTGACAGTCGCTACGGCCAGTCAGAAGCCCAAAAGCCTTATAGCCAGTCCATGTATCGTGGTATCGTGTTACCCAGTAACTGGGTTGTGCAGGTCAGATAGGCAGTCGCTCCATGTAAAATACTGGAATGCAGCTGCATCGAGTTAGACTATAAGGCGACCCTAACATATTACGAATTGGATAAAGTCGAACACTCACCAATCTTTCGGTCTATGATACCTTGATACTGCTTTTGCATTTTCATCATTTCAGTCGAAAGACGTCCACTGCTGGACATAGGCCTCCCCCAAGCATCGCCACCTCGACCGGTTCTATGCTTCCCGCATCCAGCGGATTCCTGCGGCTTTCCTATGGTCATCGGCTCGTGTGGTGCCGGTCATAAAGAATAGCACCACCCTATTTCATCCCGTGGGTGTCGTTAAAGGTGACTAAGGGACTTACTAGAGAACGGGCAGCAGCGTTTTTCTATACATTTTTAACACCATACTGCGATCGCCAACCCGCCTGCCAAGCGTGGCGATTATGGCACCCCCCCCCCCCAATTACTGCTTTTGCTGTTTTAACAAATTATGTGGTTTGATTACAAACAGCAGTACGGGAAGATTCATGTTTTTCTGGGCTGGTACGGAACCCTCGGTGCACGAGTTCGACACGCTCCTTGACCAGTTTTTTTAAATCTGTTCAGGTTTCTTTATTGTTATTCATGAGTTTAGAAATATGGAATTTATAGACTATACATTAATTGAATGCCCATTTAAGTAATTTCCCTACTTCGGTTCTTTCTAACCATAAAGCACCGCGTAAGAGCGAATAAGCAATATCAATTATTTTGGGGAATCCCTGACTATGGAGTTGCCATCTTTGTTCAAATCAAAATCAATGAAATTTCTCAGAAAAATCTGAATAGCAATATTTATTTATTTATTAAATATTGCTGACGTAATTACCATCCAGAGCCCCCGTCCCCCATGTCATCATAAATAATCAAAGCAAAAACCCCCCTTTAGTGCTTACGTAATACTTGAATTATCCTACCTACGTAGATACTAGTAACTAATTACATAATTAACAAACACCTACACAAGATCAAACGACTACATAACAACCAAAACCACACATTTCCTTCCTTACCACAGAGCGAAGCGAGTAATCATTACGCTTAGCTCCCACTAACACTCCGGGACATTACAGGGAAGTGTCAAAGACATAAATTGTTTAAGTGCAAAAACGAGATGGAGTTACACAGGTCGTATAGCGCCATCCCTTGTTCGCACTTTAAGTCAATAATGACCGGTGACCGTTGAACGCAGAACGACCGGTCTTACGTATACTCTTACTGAATGAATGGCTCCAGTTTGAATTTCGAACTTCTTGTTCATTAAGCAAGTTTGAATTAGGAATTATTTTCAGATGTGAATTGTTTTAAAGCAATTTGAAGGTCGTGAACCAATTTGGTAGGCCAGGATTGGGTCGGGGCGTATGCCCACTGTATAAAGCTACTGTCGAACGATTTAATTGGGCTATTGCGTATGAATTCGCCACTAGAGGAGCTAGTGTAGTGTGAGGTCTCCGAAATGTCAAATGTCACTGTTTGTGGGTGGACTACACGGGTTTATTTCAAATTAGACACTTTCGCTGTCCCATGAGTCACATATGATTCACGTTAATTGTTTAACTATTGTGTCTACTTTGTGGACAGTGAAGTGGTTAATGTTGTGAATATTTTGCAATACCTGAGATTAACTATGGCAATTATGAGTTACGGGACAATGAATGTCAGTACTTTGAGACAGTTTCATCCTTCGGAAACTTATGTCCTCCTTTTTTTCCGAACAAAACGGGACTACGTAACACTGCGGCATGCTCGATATTTTAACGGTACGGTTTTAATGATTTAAATGTAAACTTTTTGTAAATGTATTTACTAAGTTTTAGTTATTATTTTAATTGAATTTTTATTATGATCTTTATAATTAACAATAATTTTGCTGTGCCCTTACAGGGTGTACAACGGCTCTTAGCTCTAAGCCCTTTGTTAACATCATGACTTTATAAAAGTTAACTTGATTTAATAAAAGTGATACACAACAGCCAGCACAGGTTTTGGTTACATGTTGCATAAAATTATGTGGTCACTTTTTTGTGTTACATGTTGACGAAAGTTTGGTTATGTATAAGTAAAATTTTTTTTCAGTGTAAGGCTCTATGTGAAAATAGGAGCTATACTAGTTTGTAGAACTATATTTTAAATGCTTGAATGTTATGTATCTACAAGAGTAGGTATAACACGATTCATCTGTCATCTCAACTTAGCAAAAAAGTTACTGAAAATGGTTTCTTAAGATCCGATATTCCTACCTTTAGGAGGAAGCGCTAAGCGCGGCTCATTGTCTAGGTGTATGTATCAACATATATCTAGATAATAAGCTGCAAATTGCAAAAATCGTATTATTGTCTACTATATAAAAATAAGTCGGGTTTTCCTTCCTGACGCTATAACTCCAGAACGCACGAACCGATTTCCACGGTTTTGCATTCGTTGGAAAGATCTCGGGCTCCGTGTGGTTCATAGCAACTTTTTTTTTATTTTTTTTATGGTTTTTACGAAAAATTAGGGTAGGGTAGGTAGGTAGGTAGATAGGGTAGGGTAGGGTAGGGTAGGGTAGGTAGGTAGGTAGGGTAAGGTAGGGTAGGGTAGGGTAGGTAGGGTAGGATAGGGTAGGGTAGGGTAGGGTAGGTAGGTAGGTAGGTAGGGTAGGGTAGGGTAGGGTAGGTAGGGTAGGGTAGGGTAGGTAGGTAGGTAGGTAGGTAGGTAGGGTAGGGTAGGGTAGGTAGTTAGGTAGGTAGGTAGGTAGGTAGGTAGGTAGGTAGGTAGGTAGGTAGGTAGGTAGGTAGGGTAGGTAGGTAGGTAGGTAGGGTAGGGTAGGGTAGAGTAGTGGAGTTTATACTACAGCTTTTGACAGAACGAAGTCTGTCGGGTCAGCTAGTATCGTATATTATTACGGGCTTAAAAAGGAGATTATCCAAATCCTTCAGCAAACGCCAGATACTCAGCTTACTATATAAGTAATGCCAGTTTAGTCATACATATACCCACCCATCAGTCTCACAGTCATAGGCAAACTCTATGAGAGACTTATTTATAAGCGACTCAAAGACTACGCCGAGACAAAGGGCCTTATCCCCGATGAACAATTTGGTTTTCGAACCGAACATGCCTCGACCCATCAGGTCTACCGCATAGTAGAGGACATCACTCTCGGTTTCAATTCAAACTTCGTGACAGGAGCGATCTTCTTTGATATAGCAAAGGCATTCGACAAGGTCTGGCACAACGGCTTGATATACAAGCTGTATCAACTCGGTGTGCCAGATCGTCTCGTGCACATCTTACGAGACTTTTTGTCGAATCGCACTTTTCGCTATCGCATTGATGGTACTCTATCGTCCCTCCATCCCATACGCGCAGGAGTCCCTCAAGGCTCTGTGATATCCCCCCTTGCCTTCACGCTGTACACTAGCGACATCCCAAAGAATAGATTGGCAAAGTTGGCTCTGTTCGCAGACGATACGGCCATCTATTACCGAGGGAGATCCCCACTCAACATAACTAAAATCCTCCAAACCGCTGCCAATAACCTTGGCGCGTGGTTCCGAAAATGGCGTATCGAGGTAAATCCCGATAAAAGCCAAGCGGTTCTCTTCTCCAGACCGCGTTATCGTACCCCATCATACCGACCGATCACCATGCTAGGCAAGCCTATCCCTTGGGAGAAGCGAGCCAAATATCTTGGTGTGATCCTAGACCATCATCTCTCCTTTTCAGAGCATGTAAAGAAGGTGCGCGCTCGCGCAGCCTTCGCTCTATATAGGCTTCACTCAATATTAAATAGTAAAAGCAAATTGTCACTTAGATGCAAGTTGCGTATCTATACCGCGTGTATCCGCCCCATCATAACCTATGCGAGTCCAGTATTTGCCCACGCCAAACCCTATATCATCCATAAGATGCAGACCCTCCAAAACCGATTCCTCCGTAAAATCACGGGAGCCCCCTGGTTCGTTCGGAACACTAGCCTCCACGTGGAGCTAAAAATCCCCACCATAGCCCAATTTATGAAACGCGCTTCAAAGCGCTTCCTAGACTGCCGCCACTCACCGCAACCCGTTGGTTGTTCAGGCCGCCAATTATACCCCCTCTACTATTAGCAGGACCCGCCGCCCACGGCATGCACTGACCGACCCAGACGACCCCATCACTCTCCTCCAGGAGAGTCATAGGTCTACTAGTACAGTTCGCAAAAGAGTACACACTACAAGATCATCATTCCGACCTCGCCGCCGAGGCCCAACGCGAAATCCTCGACTAATCAGTCCTCCCCGACCCTTGCTTTCAAACGAAGCGCCAGCACGCGCTTTAGCTGAGCAGCATGTAGCTTTAAATCCCCCTGATAATAATCAAAACCTTGATTTTATCCAGCCACCGACGGTCCCTTGTTACCCTCCCCCCTCCTCCGACTCTGCCCTAAGCCGAGGTTCGTATCCCGCAGGGGGTGCCCTTAGCGAGCAGACGGAAACTATTTAGCTTTAAGTATGCCCCTGGCTGGAGGCCTTAAAATCCGTTAGGAGCTTAAGGCACCACAGGATAGACCGGTTAAAGAGTCCGAGCCCCTCGTGGTTACACTCTGAGTTGACATATCAAAAAAAAAAAAAAAATCATACATATGTACATAGACATACACACAACATCACACACATTTACAGCACCTACACCGCACAGATTCACACCCGCACACACTTATTGACTATATCACTCTGTATTTTTTATTACTTTTCTGTGTACTTCGTAATTGGCGTAATGTTTAGAATAATAATTATGGTATATTTACTGTCAGCTGTGAAGCTACCTTATAAATAAATAAATATTGAATTTCGCGGGGTACTAGCGGTTACCCCTTAAGGTGTATACATATTTGTTACGGTCGCGAATCTACTTTAATCATAAAGTACGTTAACTCCTTAAGAGCGCATACATCGGTCCACTAGTGCCACTCCCTTAAAAAAATATTAAATATCTCGTGACTGAGAAGGAATTATGAAAAACGGCTCAACAGCGACCTCGGTAAGTGTGTCTAGAATGTTCTAATACCTTTTATAAAGTTTCATATTGAGATACGAAGCAACAAAACTCATTCTAAAGAAAAACGGCCACATTCCTCTAGATCGTATTTTGTTGCTTCGAGTCTGTTGTCTTTATACGCGTCAATACATCGGCGGTTTTCCAGTGTATTAGTGTAATGTTCATTGACTTAGGCGGTATTGTAAACTATGTTGTTAAGACTTACGCTCTGTTCTGTAAAAAGTTTTTTTCTATCTCCTGGAAACTTATTTAATTTAACTTGTGCGGTATTGTTAAGCTTTTCGGTAGCTTATGTCAGTCCCATACATTTTTTTACTTTTCCATTATCATTATCGCTGATAGAATGTCACTTTATCTAGGCTCTCTGGGCTACCCACATCCAGCGGATTCTCGCGTCCTTCAACAGCGGGGTAATTACGTAACACACATAGTAGCAATGAGAAATGTCAATGGTGGGTCTGGCTGTTTGTGTATGTGAGTATAAATGTTTGTAAACCCACAATACAGGAGAAATTCCTAGTGCGGGGCAAAGTTGACAGTTAAACAACATTCATTGCGTTATTTACGTTTTTGAACAGACAAATTTTTCGAACATTTGAAGCAATGGATTAGCAATATCCTTCAAAATAATTCCGATTGTAATTGATAGTATGTTACGCAATTAGGGTGCGCAGGTTAACCTCTATGTTTGGTTTATCGTTGTGCATTTGGGCCCCATTGTTGATATATGACTTACAGATGTTGCGTATTGAGCAAGTCTATTAGTAAGCTAAATAATAGTTATATACTAATCGAGTCCATTATTACTCGTCATAGTATAAGACGCTTTGCTCAGTGACCGCGCGTTAATCAGTGAGGGTTGCGAACGAGTACGTAAGTAGGTCGCGGGTAGGGTCGGCAAGTTTAGAAAAAAAAAAGTTGCTTTCGTTTAGATAAATTCTACAACTGTGTAATAGATTTATTGTATTTGTCATCATCATCAGCCTATCGCAGTCCACTGCTGGACATAGGCCTCTCCAATTGCACGCCATTCAGCTCGATTCTCGGCAAACCTCATCCAGCTACCACCAGCCACCCTGCGAAGATCGTCGCTCCACCTAGCCTGAGGGCGTCCTACCTTACGTTTACCGATTCGCAGTCTCCACTCAAGAACACGTCTACCCCAACGGTCATCGGTTCTACGGCTAATATGGCCGGCCCATTGCCACTTCAGCTTGCTTTTTCTGTGAGCTATGTCGACAACTTTGGTTCTCTGCCGAATCACCTCGTTCCGGATTTGATCTCTCATAGAAACTCCAAGCATAGCCCGTTCCATAGCTCGCTGGGCGACCTTGAATTTATGGACCAGCCGTACCGTGAGTGTCCACGTTTCGTCATTATCTGATAAAGAAGCCCACTGAACTGCTAGACAGACACCTCTCCAATTGCATGCAATTTATCGCGATCCTTGGCGCTCCCTACTTAGAGAATAAAAGCTTTTGGGCATGGAGTTGAGGTCCGATCTTAACTTCGGCTCAACCATCGAGTCAAAAGCACAGACTGCAGATGGGCAACCTAAATAAGGTGAGGCGATACTAACATCTAGACTGCTTTTAAGTTTGTACAAAGCATAGATCCGTTCCTGTATGGAGTATTGCAGCCACTTATGGGATGGCTCAGCAAAATACCAACTTGCTGTACTTGACTCGGTGCAACGCAGAGCAAAAAAGGCTCTTTAGCGTAAAGTTGCTTGCCTGTCGGTCTTCTACAGACTTTACTTCGGAGAGTGTGCGCAGGAGCTCCACGACCTGATCCCACCATCGCCCTTTTATTACCGGACTACCAAACGTACTGCAGGGTACTACCAGCACTTGGTTGATATCCCGTCCAGTCGTACTCAGCGCTTCTCCTCCACATTTATTATGCGCACAACAGCCAAAGTGTGGAGCTCTCTGCCAGCGTCTGTATTCCCTTCGCGTCTGTCTTCAAAGAAAGAGTGAGCAGACATCTTCTGGGTACGCTCGTTCCATCATTGACCTCATCTATCACTTTCCATCAGTCGAGATCGAGATTAAAAGCAGGCTCAATCAGTATTTTATTTTATTTTTTATTGTTTTAGCCCATGACAACTCGCTGTTACTAGCCACTCATCGTAGATCGTCTCTAAATTGACCTGAAGCTCCTACTCCTTGTTATTGACCCCAATGGTTATCGGTTCTTCGGCCAATTTGACCGGCTTATTGCCACTTCAGCTTATTATATGGCTATCTCGTTTATTGATTTATTTAAACTTTATGCAACATAAAAGGTACAAAGGCGGACTTAATGCCTTAGTCATCCTCTACCAGTCAACGAAGTATGGTGGAGATATCACAATGGCAGGTGCATTATTTTTAACAGATTTCCAAAAAAGAAGGAGTATAAAACACTATGCATACTGCTGCATAGCGTATGCATAGTGATGTATGCATACTGCGAGTTTTTTTTAAATGTATATACACCCATTTCTCCGTGATTTTTGGCCCAATTCACGTGATTATTTTTTTCCTTCCGAAGACGAAGCTCGCTAAGTGGTCCCATGTTTTCAATGGTTTGTGTAGTTTTTCAGTTAGTTTCAATAACACGTGTTGTTTTTTGAAATTGTTTTTTACATAGCACAACAAAAAAAATAAAATAAAAAGCATACCTGCAAAAAAAAAACGACTTGAAATTAAAGTAATTCTTCACTTTTTAGTTTTGTTTTAGGAAGTAGTATTTTTTTTCTTCTCTTTGTAGTGTTTTCTGGTTCAGTTGGGTGACCAGTGTCAACCCTGCCCCGGTCACGCAATACAGTAATCAGTTACAAATCTCTTTTAATCTGATTAGACACCGTCCGTCTGTTCTTTGTGGTCGACTACTGCATTGTCTTTGGTTTGCCTCAATATGGCTTTTGTGTGTACACTATATCTCTTAGTGGACAATTTATTGGTGATGTCGTATACCTACTTGGAAAATGTAGTTTCATTAGAAGGGCACTATAGAGCAGTGATCGCAACTTACGAGTTGTGTAGGACGTAGGTTCGACATAAGGGATAGATACAATACAAGAATAAATACATAGATATACACATACATCCGGAGGACATGGTGGAGCATACGGTGGAGGTCTGCCTGGCTTAGGCAGAGCACCACCGTGTCCTCACGGAGGCGATAACTTGCGGCGATCTCTCGCTTCCGGCCATGGTCCGAAGCGAGAGCGCATGGGAGGCAATCACCTCCTTCTGCGAAGCAGTAATGCTCGCGAAGGAGGAGGCGGAACGCCTGACGGAGAGGCAGTCTGTGCGCCCTCACGCCCCTAGTCACCGAAGGAGACGCCCTGGGTGGCGGGAATCGATAACGAATTCCCGGCCACCGTAGGCACGGGCTTGTGGGTAGCTCGCCGTCTGGTAAGGCCAAGGCCCAGGTCGACGGCGCGTTGTGTTCCGCGCGCGCCTGCAAGAGTTGTCAGCACGCACTGATGGGGGTCCGCCAGGTCCGATGCCTGCCAGAGTTGCGGGTTTATCCGAAAGGGATACCGTGGCCCACATGCAGGCAACTGAAGAAACACGGGTGGGTTTTAGTCAGTAATAGTCTGACACGCCCTCCCGCTCCGCCCAAAGCGGGAGAAGTTATTTGATAATTTCCAACCCAAAAACAAAACGATATACACATACATACATATAAACTGAATAAACTTCTTTTTTTTTTTAGAAGAAATAACGATCAGTATAGGAGAAAACGAATCCAGCAAATCAGCGCTGAAATTTTTCTGCCAACTTCTTACGTAATGTTCCCGTGCCTTCACTTTAATAGACAACCGACTGGATGCCATCCTGATGTTCAGAGGGAGTGCATTCCACAGAAAGACCGCCTTATTTGTATTTTATGTGATAAAATCCCCTCGGAATCCTAAGTACTCATTACAAAAGAAATAGGTTTACTTAAAACGCGGTGTTATCCGTGAAATTAGTATCATTACTAAGAATGTTTTCCTTCGCCGGAAGCAAGTCATGATAGCTTTGAACACGCGACCACACGATTTCCGACTGTGGTTTAATACTGTTTATTATGAACTTCGGGTTCGAATTATCAATTTTCAAAACGATACTTTTTATGTTTGTAACCAAAAATTATTTAGTATGCTGATTGAGCAAATATTTGGAAACGAAAATGTTGTAATTTAACTTGAAAAATGGAACGTGAACCATAGCCATATCACTTACAATACGCCTATACGAGTATAGGGTGTATCTATTCAAACACGAAATATTTTAAGAGATACACCTATAGGTGGTAAAGAAGCAATGGAAACCATTTTTTTTTTCAATCTGAGTATATTAATTATTTAAAAAATTAATTTATTTTTGTTTTATTATTCTCCTATGAGTTTGCTCTTGACTTTAGTCTAGGTCTGGATGACAGAGACAAAGTCTACGATGGAGTGAGCTTACCCAGAAGAAGCCTGTTCACTCTCACTTTGAATAGATTAGGGTTGTATGCGTTCGGAAACACAGACGCAGGCAGAGAGTTCCACTCCTTTGCTGTGCGCATTATAAAAGACGTTTGAAAACGCTTAGTGCGAGTTGGTGGAATATCAACTAGGTAGGGGTAGTAACTTGCAGTGCGTCTAGATGTCCGATGGTAGAAGGGGGCCGGTGGAATGAGGTCGTGGAGTTCATAGGCACACTCTCCGAAGTACAATCTGTAGAAGACCGACAAGCAGGCAACCTTGCGGCGATGAGCCAAGCTGTGAAGCTTGGCATCCACCAGTTTTACGTCGCCAATGAGCCTCTTAGCTCTGCGTTCCACCGAGTCAAGCGCAGCAAGTTGGTACTTTGCTGAGCCATCCCAAAGGTGGCTGCAATACTCCATGCAGGAACGGACTTGTGCTTTGTAAAGGGTTAAAAGCTGTCCAGGCGTAAAGTATCGCTTCACCCTATTACATACATAATTACATAATTTAAAATACTTGATATGATGATTAATTATCAAAATTCACCGCACTCGTGCCGCCACCGTCGCCGCGTCCGGGTCATTCACAAAATAAGTAAAATTTTGTAAAAATGCATTTCCTTTCCAAAATGTCTCAAATTATGTAAAAATATAAAACACTTAGATAAAAAAAAAAATCGCTGCTATGGCTTTTTTACCACTTATAGATGGTCCTCTTAAAATATTTCGTGTATGAATAAACATTGGAATTATTTATATAATCTGTAACAATTTTTACATTGTATCGATATATTACACAACATTTTATGAGATTAAAAATTAAAAGAATTACAATATAAATCATTATCATTACATTTACCAAACAAGAAATTAAAAAGTAAAACAGTTGCGATTCCCTGTTATTAAGTTAAATGTCAAAAAAAAAAAAAAATAAGAATAATATCAATACAAATAAACTAAAGATTTCACTTTTACATATGACAAGAATATAATCTAATGTCAATAAAAATAGTGATGTTATAAATGATATGTCAAATAAAGAAAATAAAAACAAATTAAAAAAGATTCATCCATTACACAATATCAAAAAAATAAAAAATAAAATCTATCGTGTCAATAAAAATTGTATAATAATAATTAAAGTCTAGTTGTATGTGTCACAGAGAAACTCATCAAGGGTGTAATAGCACTTTTCTACCAAAAATGATTTTAACTGCTGCTTAAACTGATTTAAATTATATAATGACTTGAAGTGTACAGGTAGTTTATTAAATAGTTTAATTGATTGATAACCTGCAGCATGACTCACGACTTTTGAATGAGGTTGTATCTTATTTTGTAAGTCCCTACGCCTAGTAGCTTCCCGTTTACTTCTTTCTTCTGGTGTTTCGAAATTCTGCAGCTGTTTCATAAGATCCGTGAGAAGAACTAAAATATACAAACAAGGGACCACCTTATAGGATACACCTTATATAGTGGAAAACAAATTAAAATGCCTTGTGATTTCATGGGCAAGATTCCCCATAGAACGTGTATCAGAAATATGCGGTCATATTTAAAAGATTTCCATTCTTTGTTTATTTCCTTCTTTGCCAAAAAAAAAAGAAAAAAAAACTAAGGATCCAAAGACACCGACTGCCGAATTTAAATTTACTTTTCACTTTTTTGGAAGTAGGTTGTTTTTTTTTTTTTTTTTTGTAAAAAAGGTTTTTATTATTATTTCATTTTCTACATGGTCTCTTTTTATTTTAAAGTGTCCGAATTTGACAACTTTTCTCTACACTAAAATTTGTCGTACAATGGTGCCGATTCCCTTATACATAAACTAAACTAAATTTAAGTTCAGCGCATCTTTTTCTTTCTATTTACTTAAGAAAAGGACAGAAGATAAATTTTAGTTTAGTCCTGTCAAATTAATCAGCGCCTGTCACTACTCCATACAAGTTTAGACGTGATTAAAAACTTGCCGACTAAAATTACGTCAATTTACGTCAAACGCTGATTAATTTGACAGGACTAAACTAAAATATATCTTCTGTCCTTTTTCTACTGAAATAGAAAGAAAAAGATGCACTGAACTTAAATTTTGTTTAGTCTGTGAACAAGGGAATCGGCACCTATTCATCTTACCTGCTATTAGTAGAATTAACCGAGGTATTGGAGCGACTCCGGCGGTTGCAGATGGAGTCGCCGCAGTTAACCACGCCGCCCTTGGTGGTAATGCTGAACGTCCGCAGACGGTACAGGTCGTCTGACACTCGAGGGTTGTACGGCTTCTCAGGTAGCGAGCAGACGCGGGGACGGGAGTGTTCTACCACTGTGAAAGAAGGAGATTAATGAGTATGATTAATATATAACATGTTTTTTTTTTACATCCCATAACTCTAGGGTTATATTCTATAATCAAAAATAATGCAAAAAGTCCGAGAATATGTGGTCCAAAAATGCATAGTTTCGAAGATATTTATATTCAATTATATTAATTTATGTCAAAAATTGTCACCCGTATGATGAATTGTGACTTTTGTGACGTTGCCAAACTGATGAAACTGAGACCCTCGTTGTGTGTAGGTATCTAAGTTTCATTGATAAATAGGAGTAATTCATTTTGATTCAAACCAATCGTTCATATTTAAAGCTAAGAAAATGCGACGTCACATTTCACGTAAGGGTGGTTTACATTAATAATCGTGACTGTCGAAATAAAGGAATCTTTCCTTTCAGTAAAATTTGCCACCATATTAAGGGTACTTTTACTTCAACCACGGTCTTTTTTTTCCACCCTGTGTTTAACAATAACAGTGGTTTAATTCCAGTTGTATCGGATCTCTGTAATAGTTTATTTTCTAAGGCTTTGTGAAAAAGTTTATTTAGTTATTTTAGAAAGGATTCACTCTTTTCATACCAAATTAGTAGTATTTTTTTTTTTTTTTTTTGTGCGCTTATTCTACGTTAATTTGTTTACTCGACTAAATCTTCTTTTTATCTCCCCTTTTCTATTTACTTATCTTAAGGGATACAATAAATTGTCTTGGTCTAGACACCATGGTGTATCCAAACCTACTGTTTTGACCCTCAAAAGTTAATGAAGTCTTAAAAGGTTAAAAAAATGTTAACCTTACGTACGCTATTGACTTTTAGAGGTCATTAAGAGGGTAAAATGGCTCTCTTTGAAATACTACTTCAATCAATAACCAACTGAGCCTATTGCGTTCCACAGCTGGTAATATGCCGCTACAAAAAAAAAATCTATTAAAAATAAAATACATTTAGTACCTCCTCATTGTATTTTGTCAAAGCCTCACTGCAGAGAATATTTAATGTTTTTGATTTTTCTGATTTATTATAAGGAATGCTAGAATAGTTTTAACCTCTAAGTGAAAAAGTGTCAATATAAAAATTATGTTATTATGTACAAAAAAAGGAGCTACGTCTGCCAACAAACTGCATTGCAGTTTGGCGGAGGTATCTTATACCGGATGACTTTTTTTACCGTCTCGAAAAAAATTGGGTATACTAGGTGAACGGAGTAAAAGCCTATGGCATAGCAAATTTTTTTTTTTTTTTTTCAGAAATAAAACTAAAATAAAAGATAAAAATATTTAAATTTGGGTGCGTATGATTTAAATTTAAATATTATTTATCGTATTTATTTATTGAATTATGTTTTTTGTTAAATTTCTGTGTTTATTGTTATAGTATGATAAGTTTACTTCAAATGTGTGGTATTTATCCATAGATCAATTTCTTTCTAGGTTAAAGAAAAAATAATAAAAACTATGCCATAGGCTTCTACTCCGTTCACCTAGTATACCCAAATGTTTACGAGACGGTAAAAAATGTCATCCGGTATATAAAATTTTCGTGCCACAATGTTAGTTACCATACTCCTCCAAAACGGCTTGACCGATTTTTATGAAATTTTATATGCAAATTCAGTAACTCTGAGAATCGGCTACTATTTTTTTTTTAAGTTTTAGGTAGGTAGGTAGGGTAGGGTAAGGTTTTTAGGGTTCTGTAGTCAAAAAGGAACCCTTATAGTTTCGCCATGTCCATCTGTCTGTCTGTCCGCGGCTTAGCTCAAAAACTATTGGTACTATAAAGTTGTAATTTAGCATGAGTATAAACGATAATGACGCCGAAAAAGTGGTAAAATAAAATTTTGAAAAAAACGATTATTTAGGGTACCTCACCTACATCTAAAGTGGGGACGATATTTTTTTTTTCGTCCTTCCCATTGTGTGGGATATCGTTGGATAGGTCTTACAAAAATATTAGGGGTTTACGAAGATCGTTTGTTGATTAAGTAAACCGTTCGTGACTTATCAAGCTTTAAAGTACCAATTTTCGTTAAAGTCAAGTGTCCCCCCCCCCCCACTCTACCAACTAAACGGTTGTAGTTAGAAATTCAAATGTCACGGCAGTAGTACCTATATATAAGGAAGTTAAAAGGAAAACTATCACAACTAAGTAGGCTTTACAATTTACCGAGTAATTGGCGACCAACTTACATTTACAGTTGCAAAAAATGTTCTCCCATACATTCTGTATAGGAAAACATGTTTTTCAACTACAATGTTAAGTTTGTTCTTGGGATTAATTCATACCAACTACGGAACCCTTCATTGTGCGTGGTTTGACACGCACTTGGCCGGTTTTTATTACTTTTGTAGTCATGTCTGCAAGGGTTCATAAGCTAGCGAGCATTGTTGGAGAAGAACAAGTTTGCTCTTAGACGTAACTTATTGCCACCAAACTTAGAAGCTCTTTGAATCACGATCATGGCCTGAAGAATTATTTCGGCCTTATTACAAAAACTCATCAACCATCGATCCCTTTATCAATTTTAAACTTTCTTCCGACAACTTTAAAGTTCCAAATACGAAAACTAATTTTAAACTTCGATGACCCCATCGAATAAACGTGCAATGCTTCCTTACATGATTTTTTTACAGTTTTCGATTATTTTGCCTATCCTGCACCCACATTATTTTTTTTTTTTTATGAATTTTAGACTCAAAACACGCCTATTAAAACAGTGAATTTCTTTATTCTAGGGAAATAATTAATTTTATAATATTTTTTTAAATTATTTTATATTATTTTATTTTTCTTTTTATTATTATTTTATTATTTAGTTTATGTCATAATTACTTGCTTTTTGAGTCGGCAAGAAAGTAAATATACAAGTATATAGCTTATTTTTTACCAATAATTCGGTTATACATTATTTATACCTATTTACAATGAAATGAGCGTTATTGAAGTTTAAACGTTTTTATTTTTTGCTGAAAAGTTGTAATTTTTGACGTGACAACGTCTAATAAATCGATGAACGCCGGCTGCAGGCACGAAAAAGGATGACTCATTGTCCCGTTACGCTCATTGTCCCGTTACGCTAATTATCCCGTTACGCTCATTGTACGCTTACGCCGCATCAATGTTTTGTTATGACGTTGTCACGTTAAACTATCGTCCGTAAACCAACTTTACAGACAACCAATTTTTTCTCTTATACGTTTATTCGGTGGGGCCATCGACTTGGGTCTTAGTTGTCAATTTTGTTTTAATAACTTTATCTGTGTCGGATTAAGGTTTGAAATACAAAAACTGGTTGAAAAATTTAAGGTGAAAGCGTCAGGGTAGCCCGCAAAATAAAATTTTTCTTACGTTATTTACAATTTGCTGGTCAGTATCAGGTTATATTTTGATCTAAATATGATTCGCGACTGTATCAAATATTTATTTACAGAATTATAATCATAAAAATCATCAATACAACTCTCTAAATTCATATAATCCTATCAAATCATTTTTATTTGCATTAAAACATGGTATTACAGATGTTACATTAAAATTTGTGCTTACATGTTTTGCTATACATACATAGCATGCAAACTTGTCGGTATGCGTTACATCACATAGTGTTATACAAGAATTGTTGGAGCATATTTAGTCTCTACAAATTCTTTAATAGAATAGATATTTTGTATATTTAGCCATTTATATTGAATGACTATTCCATGAAATCGTGACATTTTAAGATTATACTAACTCAAGGAGTTGTGTTACTGATTATAATTATTTTAATTTGTAAATACGTATAGTTACTGTCGCGAATTATATTTATTTATTTAAGGGCTAGCTTTTGCCCGCGGCTCCGCCCGCGTACATGTCGGTTATCGCGTAAAAAAAAGTAGCCTATGTCCGTCTCCATATCCCAGGCTATATCTCTGCCAAATTTCATGACGATCGGTTCAGCGGTTTAGGCGTGAAAACGTAACATACAGACAGACAAACAGACAGAGTTACTTTCACATTTATAATATAAGTATGGATTACCATACCATTTAGATCAACATACAACCTAACACTGACCAGAAAATTGCAAAAATCGTAAGAAAATATGAATTTCGCGGGATACATTAGCGCTTCCCCTTAAATTTGAACTTGTTTTGTAATAAGAGTTTGAATTTTTATGACAGTCCTTAGGTCTAGGCGTAGGCCAATGCTACGGCAGCTACGCCGTAGCATTGGCCTACGCCGTAGCTGCTACGGATATTGTTTCACAATAAAATCTTCTACTTAGTGAATTCTTAAGGGCGCACCGTGCTTCTGGCGCTAGGTAATTGATAGAAGGGGAAGCGTGGCGGCTATGGATTTCCTTCGTATTATTAAAACAAACACATTTTGAAAATGTAAAATGTATACTTTATGGAAAACACGTAGTTTTGTTATTATTAAAAAAACTGATGACCTTCCGTGAAGTATTTACGCCGTACTAAGGGTTTATTTTGTTTTTTAGAGATCACTTTGGAATTTTGTTTTCTATCGAGGAATCAACAAGTAATCGTGTTTTCAACAAAGTGAATCCTTAAATATCTTACATATTAATTGTATAACTAAAGGTTATGTAATAACGATTCAGCAAGGGATCAAACGAACGCAATTATTTCGCAATTACGTATCGTTTCCTCGCTACGCTCTTAAATTCATGCAATGATAGACAACGCGCAGCCTAAACAACTGAGTCTAGAAGCATGAAAATTTGCACAAGAGTTCCTTAAATAACTGAGGTGAGCATTAAGGAAGGATTTTTGAAAATTTCAAATAAAGGATGAAAATTTGTACGAAGTTCGTCATTTTTGCCGATGGGCAAATGTCATCGGGCACACGGCTTGTTTAAAAAAAATCTATACCAGGAACAGGGTTTACACCCTATTCCTGGTATAGATTTTTTTTCTCTTGCTCACTCATCTTCTATTGAAAAGAGAGGATCCTCCGACCAGACGGGTGTCGTGTCTGGTGGGCAACTGCCTGACGGTTGAAGTCGGGATGTTGTATATATGCTAGTCGCGCGGTAAACTATGATTGCGCGATGCAGGATTTGTGACGTCAGGTCTTTGATGCGTAGTTCGCATGTGGCGTTGTAGATGGCGCCACAGTAAACAAAGATAATCTGTAATCCCAAACTTCAATAATCCCTCTCAATATCAACACAGACCACAAGACAATAACCTAATCAAACGGCCGCCGTACTAGGCTAGTATGCTGTTGAATTTTCAAGTCACCCAAAGGGCAATGGAGAGGGCTATGCTTGGAGTTTCCCCACGTGATCGAATCAGAAATGAAGAGATCCGCAGGAGAATTAAGATAACCGACATAGCTCGAACAATTGCCAAACTTAAGTGGCAACAGATGGCCGTTGGGGCCAAAAGGTTCTGGAATGGCGACCGCGTACCGGAAGACGTAGCGTTGGAAGGCCTCCCACAAGATGGACCGATGACCTTATGAAAGCCGCAGGAATCCTCTGCATGCGGGAAGCACAGAACCGGTCGAAGTGGTGGTGCTTGGGGGAGGCCCATGTCCAGCAGTGGACGAATTGCGGCTGAATGATGATATTATACTGGACGCACATGGCATCCAGCGATCTTTTGGTGTAACAGACCCACAGACTTAAATAAACTTGAAATAAAATACAACACAGGGTGGGTACTCACAAGTAATTTACAAGAAAAACAGTAGGTAATCTTAAATCACTACCTACAATCTCCGTGTAGGCGTTCCATCATAATGTTTTATTGATGACTGCCGAAAATAGCCGAACAGCCCCGAATAGCCCCGAATGGCCCTGAATAGCCGGGAATTTTGTCGTTACTTTCGTCTTGAACAACAAAGTTATTTATTATGTTGACCCTAACAAATAGGCTTAATGACGAAGAAGGCACATTGTTATGTCGGTACACTTGTTTGGAGTATATTGTAATGGGTATGTGAATGATTACAGATATATATATATTTTATTATAAGTAGGTACATACTATGTTCAGTAGATTTCTAATCATTGTATTATTTTTGTAAAAAATTGTACTTACCCGAATTATTATGTCACTTGCACGTCATAAAAAGACACGGTCTATTTAACAAGTTTCAACGTAGTGGAAATTTATGTCAACTATACCTACATTAGGTCTGAAACTGCGTTAAGGCTCCTACAAACAGGCGCGACATGTGACGCGACACGAAGACATCGCACGACGTGCAACCCGCGGTGCCATTGTGTCGCGTCGAGTGTCGCGCCTTTAAGCGGACGCCCGCGACGGGCACCCGTTGAGTGTCTACGCGCGTGGACTCGCGGTTGGGCTCCATGGGAACACGACGGTCACTGTCGCGAGGACTTATCGCAATTAATGACCCGTAGTTCAATTTTAACGGTGTACAGTTGTGTCGATGGAGTACTTAATATATTATTACGTAGTAAAACGGCGACTTACAAAAAAAATACCACAGCCGGTAAGCTGGCGCTGGCCACCCCGCGCGTGCCCCCGCGACGGATTCCGTCGCACGGAAGCGTTCCCGCGGCGGAGCACTTTTGCATCGAACCTCGCGGGCGTCCGCTTAATGCAGTGTCAGGCCTTAAAGTATCACTACGCGTGGAAGGTTTTACAATGCTGCACAATTCACGTTCTCGCGGTGTGCAATGACCATAGTCTAAAAGTATAAACAGACGATCGAACTTAGTTCGGGCCGAACCACGAACATGGTGCGCTACGAACCATATTCGCTCGTGTGGTGCACGGTCCGCCGGACGTTATTATTAATATCGGTACGGCTGGTTCGGAGCGCTTGCACATCAACGCGGTGCTTTCCGAACCGATTCTATCGTGTGGACGGCGCACCGAACCATTTGTCGTCTGACGTGTTGTCAGACATGGGTTCCGAGCAACACCAAGAAGACACTGTTAGTACGGAGAAAAAAGCTGTTATAGAGTTGTTGGAGTTGTATAAAAACTTTCCATGTTTGTGGAATATAACGCATAGCCTTTATTGTTGCGATGTAGCAACGATAGTTGCCACAACTAATGCAATTTTGGCCTGTTTCGATAGAATAGGCGGCATGTCGAGACGTGTTCACGTAATGCTAGCACAATACGACTGGACGGTTCGGAGTCCGGTGTGCTCGTCTGTTGTGTAGAACGCACCGTACAGTTCGCTGGTACGGGTCGCACCGATTCGGTCGTCTGTTTATACTTTTAGGGCGGGTTGCTTCACGTCCACTTTACACACGTACGTGACATACGTCATAAATGGCGCTAACTATCGTCAAACCAAAAAAATCGTTGTTTCACAAAATTATGCCCTTAACGTTAGTTAAAAAATAACGATTACAGTAACCGGTGTCATACCCACTGGTTAACGTCATTTTAATCTTTTACATTTGAACTTTGACGATCGGTTTTTTATGCAGTGAAACAACGCTTTGTATTTAACGAACGTTAAACATCATATGTAATCGTTATTATTTGACGTACGTATGTTACGTTAACCAACCGTTTGAAACAACCAGCCTTTAGACAATATCTCATTAGTAGGTTCAGCGCTCTTAATAACAAGTCTTGTATATTAATGACGTAATGTCTAGTATGTTAATGACATAATGTCTTGATGTCTTCATTGTAATGCCACTGCGGCTGTAGAATGCATGAATGGATCATTTGCTTTGATAGATTGGCATTAATTGGAGGCATACAACCACACTGATGTTTGAGAATAATCGATAAATTTAATGAGCACATATGTGGTAACTTAAAGTTATGAAATGTATTCAGAACCCCGTTGGGACTAAAATGTTATAATACACAAATATGTAGTTTGATAACAAGCGTGTCGTTTTATCCCCGCACATAACAAATATTGTGTTTGTGCATGTATATGCCATGCCACGGTACCTATTGGCGTACCAGTTTCTTTAAAATAGGCAGATTTCATTTTGGTAGTGTCTTTTGACTTGATTACTGAAGAATTTCTAAGATTCCTAAGCTCTTGTCCAATTGAATCAATAAGGCTTTATTTCTTGTAAATTTCACTTTTTCATACTTTTTTCACACACTGAAAAAAATGCACGCCAATCAAGTGACCATTTAGCTTCATTGACGATATCTTGTTTAGATGAATCAAAATCTTAGTTAAGTTGATCATCACGACATGATTGCAGCAATACTAATTCAAATGATTGAACGCTCAAACAATTTTCTCGATTACCCTTAACATGATTTGTAGAAGAGTTAAAAAAGAGACAAGTTAAAAAAATGTTAACTGTTACAAAGTAAGTTAGTTGTGTCAATCAAGCATTTAGATTACTTCAATAAATATCATTGTAACTTTAATCTAATAATCTTGGTTGGAGCAACTATGTTTTGACTTGATTGCTGCAAACAGGTTTTGTGATAACTCCAATCAAGATCCCGTTTCAAATCTCAATCAAATAAAAGTAGTAGCTGTGATCATTGTGCTTGATAGGCTCAGATGCAAACAAGTTACTTAGTCAATCTAAACAAAATCTTGATTGTGGCAACTACTTTTTTTCAGTGCAGAACGGCTTGTTTGATGATATCTTGAGAACGGATTGGGGAACGCGGGAACAAGAAATTTCAAGCGGACGAAGTCGCGGGCAGAAACTAGTACATCTATAAATATAAGATACCATTCAACGTACGGTAACTGTTTTAGCTTAGATTTGTTGCGATACAAAACAAACGAAATCGATAGGAAGTATTGAGAGATTCCATTTCCTGCGATCAAGTTCCGTACTTCCTGCTGTCAGGGACAGTTTTAGGGAACTAACGTCCAATTGAATCCTAGCATAGAAACTTACTTAAGATCAATGTAAATAGTTGTGTTTTATATTAGGGTTCCGTAGTCAACAAAGGACCCTTAAGTTTCTTTTTTTTTATATATACAAAAACAACTTAATATTACGCAAACGGATCCCTGAATGGAAAAATGGTTTTCACAAACCCGCAATATTTTTGAACGGCCTTTCCAACGATACCCCACACCATGAGATAGACGAGAAAAAAAAAATCATCTCTTTACAAGTAGGGCAGGTAGCCTAAAAAAAAAACGAAGTCGGATAAAAAGCAATAGTGTCTCACACCTATCATATCTATGCTTACTTAGCTTTTCGTAATTTTTTTAAATCTTTGATATTTATTTCTGATGTGTTGCAAAGCGATTCATCAATCATATTGTAATAAGTAATATCTATACCCTGATTTTTAAGCAGATTGTAATCCATTGCTCGAAACATTTGTTTGCTCATAGTCATAGTCATAGTCATTTATTCATAAACAAGTAATTTGTATCTGAATTTACACACACAATTACAGTATATTACACAAAAATAAATTACATTAATTCCATTAATAACATTACCAATAAAAAAATAAAAAATAAATGCATTAATTCAATAGATGTAAATTAAACAATATGGTCAACTCTTTAAAATAAAAACAAAAATTAAGAAAAACAATAAAAAAATTAATTAATGATAATTTAGCATAGATTGATAGAATTAATTAAAAATAAAAACGTAAATAATGCAATGAATGCTGTTGAACTGTCAAAATGAATCCGATTCTTACTAATAGTGTGTTACGCAATTAGGCCTCTGATTTAAATCCCCCGAAACCTTTACTTTCTCAAGGATTTATTTCTACATTGTCATGAAAGCCTTTGTAACATGAAACTGCTTTTGAATTTCTTTAAGAATCTCGATCATTTCAGCCGAAAGACGTCCACTGCTGAACATAAGCCTCCCCCAATTGGGGGTGGTTTGCCACAATCGCCACGCTTGGCGCCTCGGGTTGGCGATCGCAGTATTGTGTTAAAAATGCGAGAACGCTGCTGCCCATTCGCTAATAAGTCGTACAGACTAGTGCGATATCACGGGCGCGACGCGACACTAGTAGCACAATTTCTTTGTCGGTACCTGTCGCGCTCGCGATATCGCGTGAGTCTGTACGACCCTTTAGTCGCCTTTTATGACACCCACGGGAGGAAACCGGGTGATGTATTCTTTACGTCCGGCACAACACGGTACTCCGGCACCACACGGTACCGGAGACTGGTACGGGAGAAGTAATGAAAAACCCAATTACATTACAACCGACCTAAAGGTATTAAACGAATACGAACGAACGAGGAGCTCGTGGCTAAATGATAACAGACACACGGATCCATCGAAGGTAACGCTTGTCGCGGTCGATTCGTGAAAGGGTGACCATCTATTACGTATCGAGACCCCTCCGTGCCCAGTAACTGGGATGTGGAGCTCAGATAGGCAGTCGCTCCATGTAAAATACTGGTATTCAGCTGCACCTGTTTAGACTGGAAGCTAACCCCAGCATAATTGGGAGGTAAGGCGGCTTGAATTCCTGCCAGGGTTGCGGGTTTGTCCGAAAGGGATACCGTGGCCCTGGTGCACTAATCTGCTGGAGTTTCTTGCCCATTCTTCTCCATACGTAACTACCTTTTGGAAGCGGCAACTAGAAGTTGAAGTTGGGGGAACAATCCTCGCAAAACGGCCATCGCTCAGAATAATGCTGCGACCCTATGCGAGACAGAGCCCCAACGCTGGTTTTCAGCGACAGCTTAATTAGTAATTAATGTATATAAAATACTAGCTTTTGCCCGCGGCTCCGCCCGTGTGGATGTCGGTTATCGCGTAAAAAAGTAGCCTATGTCCTTCTTCATATCCCAAGCTATATATCTGCAAAATTTCATGACGATCGGTTCAGCGGTTTAGGCGTGAAAACGTAACATACAGACAGACAGAGTTACTTTCACATTTATAATATTAGTATGGATTGTTAACATTGTAAAAGAGTAAGTATGGAGTTTCTTGCCCATTCTTCTCCATACGTAACTCTCTTTTGGAAGGGGCAACTAGAATTAATTAATTATTTTTGTAAATTTTGACGTTTAAAAGTGCCAATTTTTTATTTCTTTTTAATAAATGATTTGTCTTTGAACTGAAGGAACAAGGGTGGGTTTTAGTCAGCAAAAGTCTGACACGCCCTCCCGCTCCACCCAGACCGGGAGAAGTTATTCGATAAATTCCCACACAAAAAAAAAGGCAGTTACAATTAAACAAGTATTTTTAACGTACACAAAACATAAGTTTCATCAGAGCAAAACTCTACACCGCCTTCATCCCATTCCACAAAACCGAATAAAAATATGCGATACAAGCAAACTAAGTAAAAGTTACACAGGCTCGAAGTCTACCAAGTTAGAGTTAAGTTAAATGATTGGAAAACTTCGGTTTCAAAGTATCACAGTGCTTAACAATTTTAAAGGGTACTTCCAATCAAATTGTAAAGTGGGCTGTAAAGTTATCCACTTAAGTTGTAACATAGCACGGTTATTGTATAGCTTAGGAAATGTTTTCGTAGGTACAAGGGAGGTTTGGGGTTGCTACAATGTTTTAATGTTTATACTTAAGGCGGTATGACCCAACAGAGACCGCGCTTACTAGTTTTTTGAATCCATAGGAAACATAAAAAACAGTGTTAGAAAATTCTGAAAAAAAGATCATCATCATTATTTCAGCCGAAAGACGTCCACTGCTGGACATAGGCCTCCCCCAAATACCGCGCCCTCGACCGGTTTTGTGTTTCCCGCATCCAGCGGATTCCTGCGGCTTTCATAAGGTCATCAGTCCACCTTGTGGGAGGCCTTTCAACGCTACGTCTTCCGGTACGCGGTCGCCACTCCAGAACCTTTCGGCCCCAACGGCCATCTGTTCTGCGCGAAAAAAAGATATACATATCTTATTTAAGGATCTGCGGGACATGCAACACTCTTAATAACACTATTAGATTAACTTTGCTGGATAGAAAAAGGTCCCAAAGTAACCCCTTTTCGTAATGTTTAATCAATTTCATGGCTACAAAACAGACGTTTTTAGGATTCCGTAGTCAACAAGGAACCCTTATAGTTTCGCCATGTCCGTCTGTCTGTCTGTCTCTGTCTGTCTGTCTATCTGTCCGCGCCTTAGCTCAGAGACTCCTTAGTAGGCTAGAAAGCTGTTATTTGGTACAAGGTGGCCGACAAAGTGTATTTTTTTTTTACTTCACACCTGGCCATAATGTGAGTTTTACCGCACGGTACGCGTACAGTAAAACTCGCATTGTGGCCAGGTGAAGACGTAAAATTGTGTTACGCAAACGAATCGCTGAATAAATAGACGAGAAAAAAATGTCATCCCCACTTTACGTGCTATTTATTTTTATTTTGTAATTTATTTTTTGGCTAACACACCTGTACCCTAAAATAGTACATTACTCACCACGGGCAGTAAAAAAGAAAGCCCTCTATCGCATATTTACAACCCTCGCTGCGGCTCGGGTCACAAATACCTGCGATTTCGGGCTTTTTTTTTTACAGCCCTTGGTAAGTAATGTACTATTTTAGGGTACAGGTGTGTTAGCCAAAAAATAAATTACAAAATAAAAATAAATAGCACGTAAAGTGGGGATGACATTTTTTTCTCGTCTATTTATTCAGCGATTCGTTTGCGTAATATTAAGCTTTAAAATGCAAATTTTTTGTACAGGTCATAATCGGCCTAGACTTTTCCAACGTTATATAACATAGTAGCGACCCGCCCCTGCTTCGCATGGCTTTTACGACTTGACAAAACATCGATATTTCGTTATTTTATGTAAGTTTAATAATAATGTATTATACACATAAACCTTCCAGACTAAATTATCTAAATAACGGTTAAATCCCCATTAAAATCTGTTGCGTAGTTCTAAACTGTGCAACAGATATTAATGGGGCTTGATGTTTTTTTGGGGGGTATTGGATCGCTGTTAGTATACAGTGCTATTAGTATGTAGTATTGTTACTTGAAGTATGAGTTGAGAAAAACTGTTTTCTTATGTTTAATCGTGTTTAGATATCGATCATCACATTTGTGAAGTTCGCAAAAATAATAATTTTGAACAGATTTTTTTTTTTACTTACAACGGGAAAGCTCTTGGCCTTCATCTTACCTGATGGTAAGTGATGATAAGGCCGAAGATGGAAGCGAGCTTCACCCGGAATCCTCAACCACAGAGGAACTGGCTATCTTACCTCTAACTGCCGAAACACAACAAATGCTGTTAACATTGTTGTTTGGCGACACACTTATATAAGATGGTGGTAGCTAGCCAGGCGGACTTAGAACAAGCCCTACCACCAACCAAACCGAGCAGAAATTTTTGCCCCCGCTGGGAATTGAACTCGGGACCTCTGGATCCGAGACAGGTGGTTTTACCACTAGACCACAGAGGTGGTATTTCAAGCAACTAAAATAATTGCGGTTGCGGTCGATGACCCCCCAAAAACTTTTTGTTTCATCATGTTTAGATACAGATACCCAATCGCGTCTGCGGAGTTTAGCTAGCCAATTTAAAATAACCCCGAATATATAGATTGTTGTACATTATTAGACATACTATCTGAAGTTTCGTTACAACAAATAACTCACTATAGTATAATGAGTTTTTTTTCTCATAGTTATGCAAACACGCTAGGTACCTAGTTCATTTTTCAAATAAAAATCTAAGGGACTAACCTCACTTATTCAGTTCTGTTCTGCTTTTGTCTATAAAAAAAACCATTTTGTATGGAATGTGTATGCATCCGTTCGGCTTTCCGCGTCTGCCAGATGCGTACGCATCTCCTTACAAAATCGTTGTTTTCTGAACGGAGCTGAATAAGTATGGTTAGTCCCTAAGTCTAAGTTAATCAGTACTCTTCAAAGTTAAACTTTAATAGAACTTCATAATAAACATCGTTTTGAATAAACACAACTTCCTGTGTATGAAGACAGAGTACCTCGTAACTTGGTCGCATAAGTTTGTACGTCAAAGTTTGTCCAAACAGAACTTAGCTAATTTAGATTGCTTGCAGTCAAATGTATCTGTGTGCGATGCTGTTTTAGAGCCGTAATAAGATGTCATGAATTATTTTATGATTCTACTCGCGACTTCGGTTGCATGGAAGTCGTAAGATACACACTATACTAAAATAACAGCCACATTTTTATAAAACTCCCTTTTGCCCCGGACCCACCGCGTCGCATCGCCTCGCCCGCCCGCATAACTTAGTATTCGCTTAGCGTTGTTTCTTACTTTTTATTTTATATTTTTTCTTGGCGTCTTGTAGCCTTCCTCCAGAATTGAGCTATTAAGCCATTTATTTTTTCCATTCCTACTCCAATATCTCCATAGATAAATAAGCACGTTCAAACAAAAAAAAAAAAAAAAAAAAAAACTAACTCTTCAGCTTTATTATACTGTATTAGTATACTCGTAGTATTATATGAGTATCATTTTTAGCAACCGTAGGTAATGTGTCGCTACCTGCAATATCATTTCCAAAAATCTGTATTTTTAAGCATGATACTTTTCACATTCTGCCTAGCCTTTTCCCAACTATGTTGAGGTCGGCTTCCAGTCTAGTCGGATGCAGCTGAATACCAGTATTTTACATGGAGCGACTGCCTATCTGACTTCCACAACCCAGTAACTGGATAACACGATACCCCTTGGTAAGTCTGGCTGTCAGAATTTTGGGCTTCTGACGACCCGTAACGACTGTCAAAGATCCACGAATGACAGTTGGGACCAACGGCTTAACGCGCTTTCCGAGGCACGGAGGAGTCTCGGTTTGTAAAGATGGTCACCCATCCACGGACCAACCCCGGCAAGCGTAGCTTAACCTGACGGATCGACCCGTGCGACTTTTATTACTTAGCCACGAGCATGATACTTTTCATATTATATTAAATTGTTGTGCCCAACAAAATCTTAATAATAGTTACAAAGTACACATGGACCCTCCATGTGTACTTTGTAACTATTATTAAAATTTTGTACACATATGAGAATTCAATAAAGATTTGAATTTATATTTATCCATGTAAATTTCGATATACGGTGTGAGTCTTTATAATGTGCACATATCGAAATGAAGGAATCTATGCCTAATTTTATCTACGGCAAAAATATTAAAAAAATCTAAATATTTTATTTTATTTTTTATAGAATTAAAAAAAAAAATTAAAACCCATTGTAAACAAAACGGTGTAACTTTTAAACTAAATGATCTATCACGATGGAACACATGAAACATAAAAATTGGAGAAAAAACTACCCTCAGTTGAAAAGAAACATGTTTTTTTAGCAAAAATCAGTATTTTTTTTTTTCATCATTATTTACAGTAATTGTAAAATTCTGCTCATCATACCACATATAACCAGTTCAACAAAACAATTAAAAACGGGATTTAAAGGACGAAATGCGTATGAAATATAAAGATAATTTATTGAAAATAATCCTAGCCGAACCTTAAAATACCAATACACATTATAAGAAATCACCAATACATATTTTTTCATATTTTTAATTTAATTAAACACAAAAAAGTGTCTCCTGAAAAGTAGCTATTATGCTGTTACGCCCCGATCTTAGCACACAACACCTCCAATCAACTCGCTTTTACACCGCATTACTATCCGGAATACTACCCCAGTATATGATATTTTTAGTGGCACTTTTATTTCACACCTGAACCCTTAATAACGAGTAATGGCCCCGCTAAGAGACATCACCTGGGAACGACTTGTTGCCTGTCGTGACACCAACGACGTGAAATAAATATGAGAAAACTAGCGCGGGTGGTGTAGGTGTTTGAGGTTGGTTGGTTGGTTTGAGGTTGGTTGGTTGGTTTGAGGTTGGTTGGATTTCAATCTGTGTTTCACACTATGTGTAGATTTATTAATATTTATTGTACGTGCCTAATTACGGTTTTTATTTATTGGTTGTTTCTCTAAATTATATTTTATTGCCACTTATTTTTTAAACTTATTTATAGATTTCCGTAGGTGTGTCCGTGGCATTACTGCGGGCCCTATCAGAATACTAGCGCTGCGGTATTTATTTTTTAAATATCGCAGCATTAAGCTGAGATATTTAAAAAAGGATAATATTTTTGTGTTCACCAAAAATCTTAAGGTACATCTATGTATGCATTTCCAAAATTTTATTCTTCCCCGAAAAATACTGATCGTGCACCAAATATTAAAGGTTAGGTTAGGTTAGGTTATATTTTGGTGCACATTCAGTATATTTGGTGGAACACAGGCAAAATTAGGTAAATGAAATGGGAGTACTTTTAAATAAAATTGAAGTACTTTTAAATACCATCCTTTAAAAAAATATTTATAGAGCTGAACAATTGCTTCATCGTCCTCCCTCCTACGTAATTCCAAGCCTCGCCACTGCTAGGTAACGATAGCAGTAGTACATGGAACATATGATGTAATATCGAAACCTTAATGATACGGTTAACAGTATCGGTCAGTATCGGTTATATATCGGTTATTCATATGATTGGTTGCTTTCAAAGGCACAGATGCGAACCAGTGTGAAATAAATTAAGAGCATACCGAGGGCGATGTGGCCCTCATCGTTTCATTGGTGATTTCTTTTATTTTAGAATCAAAATGCAGAAAATAAGCATATTACGTTATGCTCCACAAGACTATACGCTATTATTATTACAAACAGTAGTTTCACATTGTTATGTTTTATTGTAATCCATAAAACTATATTCCATTTTGAGACGGTGTCTCTTAACATAAAATGTGCGCTGTACAAGTTACTGCTTTCTGATCTACAGCAAATTATAAGTTAATAGCTCCTCTCTCGAGTATAATATTGCAATATCAGTCTGTGTAATTGATATAAAGTGCTTATTTTAAAACTTTACGCTTTGCTCACACGGATATCGTAACAACAATAAAAGAAAACTATACCCAAAGTCTCTAATTCAGATAATTTATGTAAACAAAATAATTTCAAGAAATGTCGCTGTCAAAATGACAGGACAGTGGTACGAAACATTTTATATATATATTTTTATTTTTTTTGTTTGTAAATAATCGTCTATGAAATTAAAGTGAATTAATTATAAGAACTATGCAAACAAAATACCGTTGCCAAAGAATGTTTTGTGTAGTATGTCGGAGACACGGCATATGATCGTCATAATCAGCCCTTTTAAGTCCAGTGCTAGACGTATGTAGGCCTCCCAAAATCGATTTCCACTCGAAACAGTTTACAGCCGTTTTCATCCAAAATCTGGCTAGATATGCTACATACAATATGAATCTATGAATGAGAGTTGTAATATGAATCTATGAATGAGAGTTGTAATATGAATGGTGTTGAAGATGTAAAAAATGAGAAAATGTTTGGATCTTCTGCATTGTTACCAGTATTATAAAATATTTTATACCAGAAAATCGCCTTTTTTTAATAACTTTGTTTAAAACCGAAAATTTATAAAAATAAGATCGGTATGATTATTTTTTAAATTCAGTACTTAAAAGAAAATGGAATCTTTTTTTTTTTTCGCCATTTTATGTGAATTACCATTACGAAGATATTTTTTTGATATTTTATCCCCTTTGTTTACATAAATGATCTGAATTTGAGACTTTGGGAATAGTTATATCCTGTTCAGATTTAAATCCATGCAGCGGTCAACCAAAAGATTTAAACCGTAGATTCACTTTCACAGATTCTTGCGTTTCTGTTTCGTTTTGACACCTCTGACAGACACAAGGGGCTAAGAGCTTGTGGCGCAATTCCCTTACGTGACGACTTCTGCCATTCAACACCTACCGCAAACCCCGTTAAACAACTTCGTTCCAAAACCATTTCTCATTACGTCAGCATACTGAAACTTTACCGCTGAAATATTAGAATTTCCATTTCTCAATAATTTTACAAAACAACAACAGTATAAAGAAAGAAAGAAAAAACGTTTATTTGCGGTAAACATGACGCAATAAGGAACATAAACACAAAAAAAATATATGAAAACTATGGGGGAAAAATGCGTCACATCCACGCAAAACGGCTATCGCTCAGCATTATGCTGCGACCCTATGCAAGACAGAGCCCCAGCGCTGGTTTTCACCGACAGCCGGTGTTGACGTAATGAAAAAAAACAACGAAACGTAATTCGAAATAGAAAATACGAACGAAATAGAAATTCGAATTAGTAACGAAATTCTCAGTAAATGTGTAATCCAATTTGAATCGTAAACCTGATTTGATATTGATTTACATTGAATAATGGTTCCGATTTACATTAAGTAAGATATTCTTATCAACTCCGTTTTGTTTTCACATTTGGTATTATTATCCCAAGTTATGAAAAGCGGATTATTTCTGCCTACCCTGTCCGCCTCTTTGATAAAGTCTTTTCATATATATAAATATGACGGCGCAGTAAGCCGCGCCGTCTGATTTTGTTGGGAATTTACTGGAATGACCGAAGAGGTCGGCTAAGAGTGACACTGGCTGGTAACAATCACTCTAGCAGAGCGTCGCATCGATGGTTGCATGACGGCAGTCATCTGATGACAGATGTCAGGGGTGACACTGTCGTACCACGTCCACGACGAAACTGCTAACTGCTCTAATATAGCCCTTCTCCCATTACGATACGCACAGGCGACTCAAGTATCCTGCAAGTATCGGAGACTAGTCGCCACCAAGTATCTCACATACATTTGAATGCAGGCTCGCACACTCCGCTACTGGTATTCTACGCGACCGCGATTACTATCGCGCGGCTTGCCGTGTCGGTCATAGATAATACTACACAAAGTTCTAGTGTGGGACACTTGGGCGTCGCGTCTCTTCCGCGTCTCGACAAGAAGGCGGCGGAGCAAGAAATTAATATTAAATTTGTACAAGAAGTTGAAATAAATGCTTGTTTATATAACTACAAATTACCAGAATACATGCGAAAAAATAAAATAGACAGGACCTGGGCAGATCTTGTAAAAAATTACTATCATCATGTTGTAGTTCTTGTGCTGCTACAAAAAGTCTACAATTTATGTCTCTTTCAATATATGGATGAATCCAGTATTTTCTACTCTTGCGATGACGTCTTCTGTTTCTATAAAACAGAAAAACCGCAAGTGCTTCTTCGTCACTGGAATCGCTTGACATAACGTCCGTCCAGAAAAAACGAGTTAGCACAAATGATGAATTTTGTCATTTTTCAGTAGCATAATATGCGAGCGTCGAGTGGCGAACTAGTATCCAACCAGTATTGTACTCAAGTATCGTATCCTACAAGTATCGTAATGTGAGAATGGCCTAAGGCACAATCCTGATGAAGTTCAGGCTGCTGAACCACTAATACGATGACTATTTCTGGTAAAGACTATCCTGCGCCGTTAAATATTCAAAAAAAATCGAAATAGCACCTACCACTGTTTGTCTCTGCATCAGCCAAGGGTTGACTGGTCGTAAATACCCATATCATTCAGTCCACCTTTGTACGTTTTTGTGCTTAAAGTATTGAATAAATAAACAGTCATAGTGGTCGCAAGCATAGAGCATAGTGGTCCTGGGTTCGTTACGCAGTCGGGAATTGTATTTTTGGGTTATTCCAGATGAAAATTTAGCAGCCCGGAGTCTGAATTTGTGCCCAGTATATAGCTAAAGACTTAAACATACCGCTTGTCTGCTTCGTAATTCATAACATAACATCACGCCTTGTTTCCCTTAAGGGTTGGGCAGAGGTGTACCAATAGTACACCAACCTTTCGTCAGTAATATTAAAGAGTCCCATGTAATAGGGGGAGAGCTTATCGCCATCACCGTGATTCATATTATATCGGAATAACATAATACTCTGCCTCCCAACCTACAGTTTACAGGACCTGCATAGTGACTCATGACAGTTTAATTACGTTTTATCTCTTTTTAGCATTGTATGAATCACATAATATTGAATGGTCAAACGAACTTACCTGTAAGAGAAGTTCGACTGTAATTATACTCGTTGCCGTCTCGTTCTATGTCACGAGTGACTCGACTAAACGCCTACTACCATTGTATTCTCTCATCATACGAGAACGAGACGGCAACGCGTCTATTTATGTCCCTTTATCACTTACATTGTTAAGTGCTGTTACAAAATATTATGCAACAATATGCAACCAAAAACATGAGGTTCCATTAATTTGCTATTTTCGTTAAGACACCATTTCATCCTCTAACTCAAAGCAGTTAAAATCTAATACAAAATTAACGAAACCCGCATCCAGGATAAAAAATAATAATTAATCAGTTTGAATCAATGCGTACCCTCATCAAAGTCATATCGGTGCGTCACAGCGTTGGTTCATCGATCGATCAAACACCGAGAGATTAGATAAAAGCATTTGTTAGCATTAGGACAGATTCGCTTTAGGTCAGATTCGCTTAAAGACGGAATATGTACAGACCGCAACATAAAGTTCCTTTGTTCGCTTATGGACAGATTCGGTTTACACCAGATTATTATTACTCCATAAAAATTGTCAACAATGTGTTACAAGGACAAACAACTTTAAAATGTTTAAAACATTTAGCGAATTTGGTTAATATAGAAACAAATTAGGATTAAAAATTAGGGCTTATTCCACAAATCCCCCCTGAAACATCCCCCTTAGGAGGAAAAGTGGAAAATATAAAACCAGTCTAGAATTTACCCCTGCTTATTTCACTAATCCCCCAGAGAATCCCCCTCAGTGGGGAAAACTGAACCCTGATGTAAAAAAATCACTTTCAGGGGGTTCTTGGAATAAGTTTTTTTTTTTTTTTTTTTTCAATTCTAGTTTTCCCCCCTTAGCGGGATTATCAGGGGTGAATTCTAGACGGGTTTTTATAGATTCCACTTTTCCTCCTAAGGGGGATTTTCAGGGGGGATTTGTGGAATAAGCCAAAATTAGTACAGGGAATTTATTTTTGGTTAATATCGATGTCTGTAAGGTTTTTATTTTTATTTTCTCTGATGTGTCATATTAATGAATAACATTATTTTTCATCCGACTGTACTTCTGTCTTTAAGCGAATCTGACCTAACGCGAATCTGGCGTAAAGCGAATCTGTCCTTATGCTAACAAATGGATAAAAGTACTCACCAGGTAGCTCCAAAAAGTTTGACGTCCTCCTCTGTCGGCCTCGCATAGTGTTCTGAAAATTCAGCGGCCCAATGTCTTCGACAGAGTCGCAGTTCGACATGGTAGATTCCCTCGACCCTCGTCTGCTCGCCAAGTACGCCAAACCGCCCTTCATGGACCCTCTACGCATCGGAGAACATGGTCTACTGATGCTTGTGGATCGTGTGTGAGGAGTATCATCCGTCATGTCTGTCAAATCTGATGTCGATTTTCGACATATCTTCGAGGAAATTGTTGTGCACTCATCGTCGGCATCATGGAGGATTGCTGACGGTGTCCCCGGCATCGCGTCTGTGGAGTCATCAGTGTGACTGGAGACTATGCTCGGTGACGTCACGAGTCGTGGCGAGCTCACTGTGGAAGTAGAACCGTACAGTTTTCTAGTATGCTTAGGGGACACATAGCCAGGGTTCGTGTGAATGTGCACAGGAGGCGGTTTTGGCGATCTGGACTTCTCCCGGTGGCTGTGCTTTAGAGACGTGGTGTAGTGCAGGCTGGTTCGCTCCACGCAAGGACTAGATCGCCCTGATGGGGACTTTTGGGGGAAGTTGAAGTGCCTTGGAGACATTGGGCTTCTGTGCCCGTGGGCTATCGGGGACTTTGGGGGCTGGTTGTGCTTGTCATAGCTGCAGCCAGACTGGGGCGTGTAGTAGCCTGATGAAGAAGTGCTGGATGCAATGGAAGGGCTCTTCTGGGGGAATATGAAGTGGCGAGGACTTTTGGGGGTGTGTGGCTTGGGAGAAAGGGGCGGGTAACCTCCGGGGCTGTTCACTGCCATCTTGGTCACTTGAATTATCACTCAGTCACCATTTCACTGATCATCTGAAAATAAAGAAATTATTGATATTACTATTAAGCTTCACTGCCAACATATTTCTATCGACTATCTTTTCGTATGTTACAGTATTAATACCTTAACAAAAATAGATTACTTATATCAATTTACTAGCTTTTGCCCGCGACTTCGTTCGCGTGGAAGTCGGTAAGATACCACAATATACTAAAATAACAGCTACATTTTTAGGAAATTTCCCTGTATACTACGTTTGTAGTTTTGGTCTCAGCAGCCAAAATAAAAAGAGTCAGGACTAGTGACGCGGGAGCAAGCGACGTACTGTAATCCGTGTAAGAAGCAGCTCGTACTAAAACCGACACCAGGAGCCTTCAATAGCAATTTCCCATTGCTTGCGAAGTTTTTCGGTTTTAGTGAATTAATTAACGCCCGCAGGAGCATATACCATCTAATGGCACAATACTGATACACTGACTGTTGCATCCTTACAGAATATTCCTGATGAACAGCCATCATTAAACTATTATAGATTGTAAACGCACGGTATTGCTCATTGACAACCTAGGTGACTGTTAATGCAGAATACCGTTTGTTTATACCAGTGTTTTTCAACCTTTTTCATAGTGTGGCCCGCTAAGTATGGAAAAATATTTCACGACCCCCTACCCTCCGCGGTTTCTAACTTGGAATTCAAGTCTATCACTTTGGTTACTTTTTAGTTAAGCAGAAAAACAGAATAGCAATTTCCCATTGCTTGCGAAGTTTTTCGGTTTTAGTGAATTAATTAACGCCCGCAGGAGCATATACCATCTAATGGCACAATACTGATACACTGACTGTTGCATCCTTACAGAATATTCCTGATGAACAGCCATCATTAAACTATTATAGATTGTAAACACACGGTATTGCTCATTGACAACCTAGGTGACTGTTAATGCGGAATACCGTTTGTTTATACCAGTGTTTTTCAACCTTTTTCATAGTGTGGCCCGCTAAGTATGGAAAAATATTTCACGACCCCCTACCCTCCGCGGTTTCTAACTTGGAATTCAAGTCTATCACTTTGGTTACTTTTTAGTTAAGCAGAAAAACAGAATACCCACAATTAACCACAGAAGTTTCGAAGTGTTTGATTCCATTTGGAACCTCCTACTTGTGCGAGATAACGGTTTTCATCAATGGTTTAATTAAAAGGCAATCAGAGAAATTGACGAAATTTAGAGAACGAGTTAATCGAATGTGTAAAAAAAAACTTGTTAGAGAGAAACAGGCGCAACCATCACAATAATGTGTATGGGTGCGTATATTCAACTCCACATTAATAATTCATGTGACTACTAGGTGTTTGTTGATTTGTGTTAACCTAAGCTTTTATTATATATTTTTTTTGTTAACAAATATAACATTTTGAACTAATATGATTTTATAAAAAATAAGCTTTTAATTTTAAAGTAATGGCGACCCCCTTAAAGAGGCTTGGCGACCCCCTAGGGGGTCGCGACCCACACGTTGAAAAACACTAATTTATACCATAGATATTTATTTTTGTTATAACCATAGATAACAGAAGAGGCCTAAACTTAATGTTTTTGTAAGTTCTGACTATCACATAAAAGTATTACAAAATGTAAAAAATGTAAAAAAAAGAAGCACAACATTATATCGACTTCGGAAATCGAACTTAGGTTTCCAAAGCAGTAGCTGAACCGCTAAACTATTTATTAAACGTTGACTAAAATTGCCGTTCCTACATATTTCATGATAGATTGCTTAAAAAAAAAAAAACTATCATTTAAAACGTTAAATCTGTAACTATCTGCAATATTCTAACCGTTTGGCTCGTCTATTTACAATTTGCGGTAAACTATAAAACAATACGAACGTAAAGCAATATTGCTCATCTCCAAAACAAATAGCGTAATAATATATAGCCTATAGAGTCTAAGGCTATAAGTAAATTTAAGCCAAATTTTAAAAAGATTGTAAGCATAATGCAGTGCCATGCTTCAAGCCAGTATATAATTTTTTTAATTAAATTTTTGGCTATTTTTATGTTTTTAATTTATGCTGGTGGCCCGCCATTAGTTCATCATTTGCCAAAGTGGCCCATGGTTGCAATAAGTCTGTGCATCCCTGCTATAAACTGACCAGACTGATATCCCAATATCTATGCAAAATTTTAACAAAATCTATCTGGTAGTATTTGTGTGATGCTGGAGCATAGGTACATTCAGAAGACTATATTTTCGGCAATAGAATCGTTCCCAGAGCTCGTAACAATAACTTATTTTTTTTTTTTTTTCAAAAATATACTTTGTACAATTTTGACATTGCTACGATTTTATCTATACAACAAGGTTATTGGTAAATCACTAAAAACCTTGCGGGATTATATTAAGGCTCCTACAAACAGGCACGACTCTTTGTGTCGCGTCGCGTGTCGCGCCTGTATGTAGGAGCCTTTACTAACATCATAAATAACAACTTTCGTTCTAAGTCAGTATTCTACTGTAACTTCGTGTATAAAAGAAACCTTTATTTGAATGTGTGAGAATGTGTGTAAAGTGGGGATGGCTGTGTGAGTGGGATGGGGTGTGGTGTGAAAAAACATTGTATAAAAAATTGCATATGCAAACTGTTACGGAGTGTCCGTCAATGTAAACAGAACTTGCCTGTCAAACAGCGAACCGTATTTAAACTTACACGAACCGTCTCCCAGGGAATTGCTACAAAACTTCCGAAGGGACTCGAAGGATGAAATAAAACTTATTTCAAAGACAAAGTTTACAACAGCATTGTTTTTTTTTTTTTTGTTTTTTTTGTTTCGTTTCTTGTTATCTTGTTTCTGTTTAAGCCGAGTTATTTGTTTACATTCGTTTTGTAATATATTTATTACAAAACGAATGTAAACAAATAACTCGGCGGTTAAAATTCTTAAAAATATTCTCCCCATATTTGGGGAGAATATTTTTAAGAATTTTAATGGGCTTGAAGAAGTAATAAGTTGGAAATACTTAGATAATAAAGAAACCTTTATGTATAACATTTATTTTCTATTGTGGCAAGATTGAAAGCCAATCTGATATTTAGACACGCATGATTGATACGCCGCCGCGCCGTGGCCGCGCCGGTTTGATGGATTAGGCTAATAAATATAATTATATTTCAATATTTCATTTACAAAAGTAGGCACAAATACTCTTTTTGAAAATCACATCTTAAGGTGACGATAACCTGGCGGCGGCGATCTCTCGCGTCCGGCTCTAGTCCAGGCAATGGTCCGGAGCGAGAGTGCATGGGAGGCAGTCACCTCCTTCTGCGAAGTAGTAACTGAAGGAACACGGGTGGGTCTTACGAGTAGTCAGTAAAAGTCTAACACGCCTGTATCTTTAGGTTCTTCTAGTCTGATTTTAACTTCATATTCAAGCTCGAAGCTCAAAGTGTTTTTTGTATGGCACCAATTATCTATAACAAATTGCCCAAAAGTTGGAAAGAGCTACCTATACCTAAACTTAAACACACAATGAAATTGTTATTGGCACAAAAAGCATATTATAGTATTACAGAATTTTTGAATGACTCATGGTGATTAGTATAAACAAATAAATAAGTATAACTAAGATTAGGTATAGTAGCTATGGTCAGGTAGTTGTGAAGAACTTAAATATACCTTTATTATAAGTAAGTGAATGCCTATAAAAAGTGATTTAAATCGTTATTGTGATAATTGTAATCTGTTATACACCGTGAAATTTAAATGGTTGTTTTCCCGCAGCGAAATGGTTTTGTCTTGGTAATAAAATCGTTTTATAAACAAATTAAATATTAGAAATAAAAAATGGCAGATTAACCATTGTGAAAAATCACCACGTGCGAGAGTTTATTTTGCTTTGAACATTTATGAATCGCTGTTCCCTTTGTTGGCGGCGCGTGCGATTCGAGTAGTACCTACAAGTTACCTCTAGTGTTACTATTGATTCTCACGTTTTCGAGTTGATGCATATTTTTTTAATTATTTTAAAACAAAAACATCTTTATTTTTTTACTTTCACTCTATATTCCGAAAGTACTCCTTATGGCAAGTTGTTCTGCTGCGGGAAAACAACCACTAAAATTTCTCGGTGTATTGGACAAGGAAAATAATTAATAAATAATTGGATAATGTAAATATAAGAATAATAATATAATATGTATAAGTGTAATAGTTAAAAATCATTAATTTATTATTAATAATTGTACAAATATATTTGCACGCCATGAGAAATGGCAGACATGTCAGGAGCCACTCTTATTTCAAGATCTTGCATGCACGTATTTATTTTAATTCTGTATGTATACACATGTTCGAGCAAATAAAATTTCTTTCTTTCTTTCTTTCTTTCTTTCAGCTTTGTTTAAAAGTTCAAAGTGAATAATTTATTTTTGCGAACAGTATAATTGGGAATACGAAGTTAAAGTCAGACTATAAGAATCTAAAGATACAGTTTGGCGCCCCTCCCGCTCCGTCCAGAGCGGGAGAAGTTATTTGATAATTTCACACCCAAAAAAAAAAGTAAAGGCGACGATAACCGACTTTTAACAATTTTATACTGAAGATCACATCTAAACGAGTAGTGTTAAGGATTTGGAAAAAACATATGTTAAATTAGAGCATTTTCTTAATATGCAGGATCAGGTTTGTTCGTCCAAAATGAAAGGATTTGTTGTTTTTACGGTGTATATTTTTATATAGTTATTTTCGTTTAACGTATTCGCTTGACTGTGGCAGTTCGAATCAGAAAAAGAAAACATTTTTAAATATTGTCGGAGGATCTAATTAAAAAAGAGATCTAATATGTTGCCGCCTCCAAGCCTCTTGCAGATGGCGTGGACACTTAATAACTTAATACAGGTATGAATATTTTAGATTATGTTTATATTACATAATCAAATTAATTTGTAAAGTTATGTCTAACGCGGATAAAAAACTGAGAATCACGCAAAATCTATCAATCGTATTTCTTCTGAAACCATCACCTTTTTAAAGATAATTTAATTATTGATCTTATAGTATAAGTGTTTTATTAAAATACATTTTGTTTTATGTACAAATGAATTAAGGGCCTATACTACCTCAAATGGCTTAGCATGATCCTCCGTTATGTCGAAAATACTGTAGCATTAATTTTGAAATAAATATGTATATGGTAAAGTTGAGGATTAATGTTAAGTACTATGTTAGCCGAAAACACGATTCAATAAAAATTTCTCGATAGAAAAAAATCCAAAGTTACCTCCAAACCGAACAATAAACCGCTGGTATTCAAAAAATACTTCAAATTAGATAATTAAACTTTGCATATTAACTGAACTAACTATAAAGCAGGTCTAATGTTATTTACTTTTTTTAAATGACCATTATTTTCACCGTCAAACGAAATTACCTAAACTATCGGCGCCTTGGAGCCTTTTCTCTGCCGCCCTGTCTCGCTTGCTCGCGTGACCGGTAGCAATAGTGTGCGAGCGAGATACAGAGTGAGGTGGCGCTGAGGTTGTATAGAATAATAAAAAATAATAATAAAACACTTATACTCTTAATAATGCGTCTTATTTGGTACAGCGCTCCTGGATGGGCGAGTCCTATTACTGGCCGGACGTATGACGCGTTGCGTGTGCGCAGTACAGAACACGCAAGCTAGCCACTCAAGGTCACTGGCATATATCTGCGTCTTAAGATGGTTACAACGTAATGAAATAATACACTGTAACCCCTACCCAAAATACTACTTCTATATAACATAAATGTATTCATTCATCATTTTGTTTTTGTTTTGATTGTTTGTTGTCGTTTGCCAGTTTCGCAATAATTACGCAATGTAAATTATCTTTGGTCCCTGGCCCTGACATCAAACAATGGACAAAATTGAAAAACTTTTATGACTTGAATACGAGGCTTTTGGCTACTTCGTGTGTGTATATTTTATGATTTTATTTCTTTAATTCAAAACGTCACAATACAACTGGATTTACATTAAGATAATTATTTACATGTGAAACTATCAATGAATAACTAAGTTTGTGCAACAAGTTTCGTAATGTATACCCAGCTTTATATACAACGCGTAACAGAATCAACTCAAGTACTGAATATAGGTTGTATGAAATCGACTATACATGGTGTAAACGAAGCCGTCATTTATGCATTCTCTACATCAAAGTCAGATAAGGGTAACTTTAATAATTATGCAAAAAGGTTTAAAAGAATTGTAAAACTTACTCAGAAGTCGCAAAATAATTATTATATACAAACAGCCACAAACAAACCTAAAGCAATATGGCAAATAATAAATAAAAATAAAAACAATAATCCCCCTGAAAAAATTGATAGATTAAGATATAATAATCAAGTTATAACGGCCCCTGATACTATAGCACAAACATTTAACAATTTCTTTATTGATGACATCTCGAAACTGACAAATAATAAAATAAATTACGCAAAGATTCTAACTTATAATAAACCAAACTCCTGTTTCTTAACCCCAGTTACCCTAAACGATGTTGTGAAATTAATCATGGCATTAAAAAACACCAAAAGTACGGGCTATGATGGAATTTCAACGCAAATAATAAAACGTGTAGTGTACATAATTGCCCCAATCATAACTCATATTATAAATCAGTGTCTTGAGGAAGGCATTTTCCCAACATATTTAAAAACTACGGTGGTTACACCACTATTTAAAAAAGGAGACCCAGAAGATGTACGATGTTACAGGCCGATTGCTCTCATTCCAATATTCGCCAAAATATTTGAAAAAGTACTAAATAATAAACTTACTGAATATTTCGAGAAAAATAAAATAATAATAGATAATCAAGTAGGATTCAGAAAAGGGAAATCGGTAAATTCAGCAATTCATCAGTTTTTAGAAAAAATACTTACAGAACTAGATAAAAAAAACCAACTTACAGCTCTATACATGGACATGACAAAAGCGTTTGATTATGTTGATCATGAACTTCTTTTGCAAAAACTGGAAATATACGGAGTTCGGGGTAAAGCACTACAAATAATCAAATCATATCTATGTAACCGAATACAGTTCACTGAAATAACACAGTTATGTCCATTTACAAAGAGAGAGATTAAGTATACATCGAGTCCTAGATTTGTAAAATATGGTGTACCTCAAGGGTCAATACTGGGACCACTACTGTTTCTCATTTACATAAACGATTTACCTAATGCTATTCAGCAACCTATGGTTTTATTTGCAGATGACAGTACGGTTCTTTTCACAAATAATAAAAACAAAAATCATGAACAAGAAATAAATGATTCCTTATCTAAATTAATAAATTGGCTTCAAATAAATAATTTACAAATTAATCTCACAAAAACACATTACATGAATTTTAAAAATAAAAACGCGACATCTATTCCTTTAAGTATTGCATACAATAATGAAACAGTAGCTGAAGTAGCAAATACAAATTTTTTAGGAATCCATATAGATTCGAATATGTCATGGAAAACACATGTAAATAGTGTATGTACCAAATTGAATCAATTTTCTTACGCTCTATACATGCTTAAAAAAGTATCCAACCAGACCACGCTTCTTACTGCTTACCATGCGTATGTGGGATCCACTCTGTCGTATGGGTTACTATATTGGGGAAACTCGACTGATAAAGAAATTGCATTCAAAGCCCAAAAAAGTGTATTAGGTCTATATGTGGGTTACGCCAAACGGATTCATGTAAACCACATTTCGTAAATCTCAAGATTTTAACACTCCCTGCTCTATTTATCTACCTGGCCTCAATTTTAGTTAAATCAAACATTACAAGCTATGATACGTTAAAAAGCAGAAGACTTAAACATACCTTAAGAGATAAAACGTCCCACACTAGAGCGTACAGTAATAGTGTTTTCTGTATGAGCACAAAGATTTATAACAAGCTACCTATGGACATTAAGATTATAAATTCAATTATTATTTTTAAAAGAATGCTGAAAATTTTCTTAATTAAAAAGGCCTATTACTCAATAGCAGAATTTCTTGAGGAAAAATAATTTTGTTCAATAAAGTACCTATCACTAAAGTGAATATAATTCAGTAAAATATTTTTAAAAGGATTATGATAATTAATATTAAATGATTACAATACTGTGACATAATTGAACTAATGAATAATGATAATTTTTAAATCAGGTAACTCATGACATGTGTATTTTTATTTAGGTATGACTTTAATAATTTATAATTAATATGATGTAAATGATAAAATTATATAATGTAATTAAAACGATGTCCTATATAAAATTTAATATTTATAACTTTTTCTTTTTAATTAATGAATATAAATAATGCATGTTCAACTGTTACTGTTACAATTATAGCATATATGCATGATGAAATTGCAATGCCCTAACAGGGCCACTATGTTCTAAGAACTGATATCCTCTATTAAGAACTTTATTTATGTACACATAGTTAGCAATAAAGAATTTGAATTTGAATTTGAATTTGAAATTAAGTAACTTTGTACAAAAATAATTGCTGGGAAACAACTTTTATTTCTAGTGTGAAAATTCGCTGTTTACAGTGCGCGATGTTATGCACGCAAAATAGTGTTCTTATGGGTGCATGCAACGATACAGGGATCGCGGATTTATAGTTAAGTTATAATATATTTATTAGGGATGCCTCGATACGCCTTTTTGCCGATACGATACCGATACCGATGCTCTTATAAAATATCGGCGATACCAATACCGATATGCTTATTGAATTAAAAAATTAAGGTAAAATAAATAAAACACAAGTCAGGTTATTTTTTTAATTAGTAGATATGAAAAGAACAAATAACAGGACAAACTAAATAAAACCATTTATAACTATAGACAGGTTGAGATTAGTTAATAGTTTTAATAATTAAAATTAAAATTGATGAGAAAAGTATCGTTGAATCGGCCATAAAAATATCGCCGATGCCGATATATCGGCAAACTTCGAGTATCGCCGGTATATCAGCATCGGTATCGGTATCGGATTCATCCCTAATATTTATATATCGTGTTATCGTAGATAGTTGGAACGTCGGTTGCCCATAAATATATCCATTACCAGAATGTCCCAGGTATGGTACAAAACAAACAAAAAAAAACACAAACAGGAAGAACAATTGACTTTTGGCTTCATTAAGGGTATTTTGATGCCCATTAGAAATACTTTCAAAAAAAAAAACTCAAGCTAATCGATTTTACCAAAGAAATATAGAAACATACATATTATATTACATTGCAGTAACATTAGTTTCCTCATCTTGATTAAATAAACGTCAGCTATTGAGTGTTGCAGCTAATCTACGTGATAATCCCCACACACTCGGCGCGACCGCTCGCCCGCACGTCTCGGTCGTTAATGCCATTAAAATACGGTCACTACCCCCACCACTGCGGTAGTACGAAATAGTTATCGTAAGTACCCACATTTGTGTTTGCTGTATTCAAGTCGGTGAAGAGCCTTGATCTTTGTCTTCTGAATGAGGATGTTGGTACCTACTAAATATTAGGTAAGTATCTCAAACAATTTATTCAGGTTATCCATTGAACCTTACGCATACTTAAGGTTTGAATTACGCTTTCCTAGTAGTAGATAATAAAACACAGAATAAAAACAAAAACAGCGCTTTGTTGACAAAGTTCTTGACAACAAACAAGACAAGAATATGGCGGCCGGTAGCTATGGCGGCTGAGTAGCGTAGTGCGATAGAGTCGAATAGATGTTAAAGCGAGACAGCGATAGCGTGAGGTTTTTTCGTTACGGAATTTCTGGATTCGGTCCCCGCGCTCAAGGCCCGCGATAGAAGCTATGCAATAGCTTAATATATGCCATTACTTACATACCATACTTATAAGTATGGTATGTAAGTAATGGCCATTTTTACGATCGGACCACGATATAAAGATTAAATTTATTTCTAGAACATTATGTGCAACAAATATGACGAAAATCATACTCAAATATTTTAGAACATCTTATTATTAAAGTTTTACTAATACGAATACTTGCTGAAAAGGTTACCCAGTGGGTGTTGTAGAATTACTGTAAGGAATTGATTCTACGAAATGATGCGCGTTCTTATCTGTTGTTTTCAAATTAATTTATCAAATATTTTCATCATCTTTCTGCCCTTGTCCCATGTTACTTGGGGTCGGCGCAACACGTTTTCTTTTTCCATTCCCCCCTGTCAACCGTCACTCTATCATTCACTCCCTTCTCTTTCTTCGCTTCTCCTTCTCCTCGTCACATGCGTTTCCTGCCTCCTCATCACATGCCCATACCATGCCAAACGACGTCCTTTCAACTTTTCTGTCACCGGCGCTACTTTCAAACTTCCCCTTATATACTCATTTCTGACTTTATCCATTCTCGTCATTCCACACATCCATCTCAACATTCTTCGCTACATGTCTTTTTTCATCCGTCCTCTTCACGGCCCAGCATTCCGATCCATACAATACGACAGGCCTTATCACAGACTTGTAGATTTTCCCTTTTAACTTAAAGGGCATCCGTGGGTCGCAAGTTGTTCCTGTGACCTGTCGCCATTTCATCCATCCCGAGTTGATCCGGTACGTTACGTAGCGGTCTACTTCACCATCCCCTTGGACAAGCGACCCGAGGTACCGAAAGTCGTCGGTAAGGGCGTTCCGGCGAGAGATATGGGCACAGAACTGGACAGACCGCCAAAATCACAAAACATGTACTCTGTTTTTTTCTAAATTTTTAAAATATTTTATTGGAACAAAATACAGATTCACAAATTTTTTGTGTTCGTTAACAACTGTATTAGTTTAAAAAACTGTGTTTTCCGCTGGTCCAAACGTCGGTATTTAACAAGGCTGTTAAAACCGCCTGCCAAGTGTTAGGCAAAGCATTATGACGACTCATTATAGCAACCATTAAGAACCCCAATGTCCTGAAGTAACCTTTACCAGTAATGTTTACCAATAAATTACAAAATATTTCCTTATTCAGACACTTTTGTCGTCACAAGTACACGCCTTAGTTTACACTGTCAGTGATCTTGACATAGACCAAAAAATATAAAAACGAAAAAGAATACTTAAGTTACAAATGAGTACCGCCAAACGAAAATTAAACTAATACGTCACGCCACCGAAACAGCGCAATAGTACAAAGTTTAGCGACGCATTACACATTTATTGCTATCTCTTTTCTTAACGAAGCTATTCGTGCCGGAACAACTTACCCCCGGCTCTTTGAACCCTGACCTGCCCTAAATGTTTACCAGCAAATTAGAGATAAAATATTTCCCTAATCAGACACTTTTATCGTCACAAGTACACGCCCTAATTGACCAGTGTCAGTGATCTTCACATAGACCAACAATATTAAGAACGAAAAAGTGAGTACCTACCGCAAAGCGAAAACCAAACTAACACGTATTCACAGCGTCGCTAAAACGACCGCTGAAACATCACGATGGTAGAACGTTTGGCGATGCATTTCACATTTACCACTATCTCTTTACTTAACAAAGCTATTCATGCCGGAACAACTTACCCCCGGCACTTTGAACCCTGATCTCCCCTAAATGTTAACCAGCAAATTATAGACAAAATATTTCCCTAATCAGACACTTTTATCGTCACAAGTACACGCCCTAGTTGACCAGTATCAGTGATCTTGACATTATCCGTTTGATGTTTACGAGTATGACGGGTGTCATTACTTCACGCTAGATTAAACTTGGTATTTATGATGTCTAGTGTCTGACTGTAGTCTCAGTATCAGTGAAAGAATCAACTGAGTTCGGCTTTTGAAAAAAATTGGCCGAAACCGAACAGATATTTTAGAGGAGAATACCTAATGATTGCTTGATGGCTGAGTGAAAATAATATTTTGTTTCAGTTTATTTTGGCCATAATTAATGTAATCCTGAAATAGGTACTATTCTAACAGCCAGTTAGAATAGTACATATTTTAGAATTATGCAATATTATCTTCTAATGCTAATCAATATCATCATCATCATTTCAGCCGAAAGACATCCACACCTGTACATAGGCCTCCCCCAAGCACCGAAGGAAGGCCGCAGGAATCCGCTGGATGCGGGAAGCACAGAACCGGTCTTTTGTTAATATGAGATGCTTTTTAATGAATTAAATTATCAAATATGAGAAATAATAATTAAGTCTCTCTTTCATTATTTAAAAAACACATACCTAGTTCATGACGCAATTCCCATGTCTGTGTGAACTAGTTATTAAAACCTATTCAATAACGAATATCTGCAGGATCCTTTGTAAACAAAAACCCCTTAATGATATTATTAAGTAGGTACATTTAGCACGGAAACATACACGAAGTTTGGTTTCGGCCAAAACTAAAATATTGGGGTGCCGCGGGTTTTGGCGTCGGCGCGCTGTTCAGAAAAATATTGACCTTGAGGCAAATACTCGTACTAGAGACATTCGCATTCGCACTAAACTAGTGATTTTCATTTCACGCTTCGTCCATAATGTTAGGAAATCGTTTTATTTTCTACTTGATGCACCAGAAATACTTATCCTTTTGCGGATAGTGCGGGATATTTACTGAATTTTGGTTTGGTTGTAGATATCTGCTACTTACGCAACAAAACACCTACCTACGTTTTGATCAAAATGGTACAAATATTAGGTACTATAATATTATGCAACTCTGATATCAAACTAAAATTATAGCTTCAATTTAAGGCATTCATAATCATCTGCCTTGCCTTTTCGCAAATATGATGGGGTCGGCTTCCAGTCTAACCGGATGCAGTGCGAATACCAGTATTAGGGGTAACACGATACCTCTTGGTCCCCCCCCTCCTACCTCTGTCCAGTTAGGTAGGTCCAACTTCGAGAAAGAGGTCAACCGTCGAATCCGACTCGGCTGGGCAGCGTTCGGGAAGCTACGCAATATCTTCTCGTCCCACATACCGCAGTATCTCAAGACGAAAGTCTTTGACTAGTGCGTGTTGCCAGTGATGACATATGGCACTGAAACGTGGTCGCTCACAATGAGCCTTATTAGAATGCTAAAAGTCACCCAAAGGGCAATGGAGAGGGCTATGCTTGGAGTTTCCCTGGGTGATCGAATCAGAAATGAAGAGATTCGCAGGAGAACCAAGGTAACCGATATAGCTCGAAGAATTGCCAAACTTAAGTAGCAATGGGCAGGGCACATTGCTTGCAGAACAGATGGCCGTTGGGGCCGAAGGGTTCTGGAGTGGCGACCGCGTACCGGAAGACGTAGCGTGGGAAGGCCTCCCACAAGGTGGACTGATGACCTTGTGAAAACCGCAGGAATCTGCTGGATGCAGGAAGCACGGAACCGGTCGAGGTGGCGGTGCTTGGGGGAGGCCTATGTCCAGCAGTGGACGTCTTTCGGCTGAAATTATGATACCCCTTGGTATCATAATTCAAGACTGGGTGTCAGACTTCCGGGCTTTATCGACCCGTAACAACTGTCAAAGATCTACAAATGACAGCCGGGACCAACGGCTGAACGTGCTTTCCGAGGCACGGAGGGTCTTGGTATGTAAAGATGGTCACCCATCCACGTAGCAACCGCGTCAAGCGTAGTTTAACCTGATCGATCGATCCGTGCAGCTGTTATTACTCAGCCACAAACCCCACAGTTTAAGGTCCTAAAGAACTTTTGTTGTGACGTGATTTGGGTTCTATAGTAGATGAAATTAAATGTTCTTTCAGTAGTACACAGTGAATTTAATGTAAAAGTAACTATAACTAGACAGTACACGGTTTATGAGAATAAGTAACTAATATTATGGTGATTAGGAATTAACACGATTGACGTGAGGTGAGCGAGAGCTACAGTCAGATACGACTGTGTATCGTGAGTCGCCTGCGAGAGCTATATGAGACGTGTGTCGTTGTTTGCACTCAAGCTCGCAAGCCAGTGTATTTGTTTGTTATTGTTAATGCGATGTCACAACTCATTACCGATATTTTTTTCAATATATAGAACCCACTAATGCGCCTTTTCTTCATTTAACTTCTTAATTTTGTGTAATTCTCAGTAATTACAATAACTAATTAGATTAAGCAAGTACTGGTAGTCATTACCTAATGACTCATTAACGGCTTTTGTTATATCAACAACGGTTTGTTTTGTTATATTTGTTGTTTTGTTGTGTCAACAAAAGCTTTCATAAGTCATTATAGTACTCACAAATGCACCTGTTATTTAAGGAACTACTTAGTGATGACTAATTCTCAGTAATAAGTATACTTAATGTACCTCCATTCCATCAGTAATACAATAACAAAGATAGTTACTATAGGCAAAATATCTCGGAAGGGGCGCTCTGGGGGCACCATGTGTCCTTGAAGAAAATGTGGCATAAAATGGGTATATAACAGTGGTGAAAACCGCAAATCGAAATAAGGAGGGAATCATGAGATACAGACATTTTTGTGTTCGTTTCCATACAAAAATTACAGTTTTCATCGAATCGCTCCTAAAGTGCTGGTCAAATAAAAAAATCGTAGTGACAATTTTTGTTTTTCTTCAATAGAGGAATGCAACTGTATATTTATTTTTTTGAAATTAAATACTTTTTCAATTTTTGATTCTACGAGTATGTCACACCTCTTGTATGGGGACGATCCACTGCGCAGCGGCACGGCGGCGCAAAAAGCGACATAAGCCAAAAATGGAGCTTGCCAGAGGCACCGTGCGCTGTTAAAATCCCCTCGTCGGTTTTGTACGGATGTAGGGATTTCAGCTTTGCTTTTGTAAAAAAGAACTCTGTTAGTACAGTTGGTATAGATGCAAATGCAATAGGACAGCCATCAGCCGTGAGATTCGTTGCTTTTCATGTGAATTGAATCCGCACGGCTGACTGTGTAAATGTCAGATTTTCCATCTCGGTGATTTAACTTTTTCTGCAGTCTGGGTTCACAAATAGTATGATACTACGTCGTGTTGTCATGAAAAAATAACTATTATGTTCTTATTGCGGCTTTTTTTTTTTTTTTGTATATTCTTTTTAATAAAATCGTAAAGGAGACTTAGGGAAACTAAGTAAAATTATTAGACCTTGTGGTTGTTTTTAAGGGTTCCGTACCCAAAGTGTGCCAAAGGGACCCTAATTATAAGGACCCTATTATTAAGGTCTCTGTCTGTCCGTCTGTCACAGGGCTGTATCTTTTTATTTTAAATTCTATTCGAGGAGCTCGTGGCTAAGTAATAACAGTCGCACGATGGTCGATCCATCAGGTTAAGCTACGCTTGCCGAGGTGGGTCCGGTGGATGGGTGACCATCTTTACATACCGAGACTCCTCCGTGCCTCAGAAAGCACGTTAAGACATTCGTGGATCTTTGACAATCGTTATGGGTCGGCAAAAGCACGAAAGTCTGACAACCAGTCTTGCAGGAGGTATCGTACTATTACCTAGTTACTGGGTTGTGGAGGTCAGATTGAAAGTTCAGTGAGACTGTAAGCTGACCCCAAAATAGTTTAGAAATGGCTAGACAGATTATTTTAAATTCCACGTTTATAGTTTGACTAGCTAATGCCCGCGGCTTCGCCCGCGTGTATGACGGTTATCGCGACCAAAAGCAATCATTAAATTTTGATCCCGATCCCGCAACCAATGGGAACCTATTCCAGGGATAAAAAGTAGCCTATGTCTTATTCTAGGCTATAATCTATCCCTGTACCAAATTTCAGCCAGATCCGTTCTAGACGGCTTATTTTTTTCCGACACATTCAACAAATATCATTATATTTTAGCCAATCTATACAAAAACTTGACAAATGTTATACTAAAACCTTCCTCGAGAACCACTCTATCCATTGGTGAAAACAGCATGAAAATCGGTGCAGCAGTTTTTGAGTTTATCGCGAACAGACAGACAGACAGACGCGACCGAGGAGTCTGTTTTATAATTATGTAGTGATCAGCGAAGCATGCAATAAGATGATAAGATTTGATCCAGTTGACTTTTTGGTGAGTTAATAACATGTGGTGTTACACATCATGGCATAATTATCTATTCAGATTTAATATGAGAAGGTACGTCAAAGATTTTGTAGGTAAGTTATTTTGTGACGAACACATTTAATTATTTAAAAGGGTATGTACAGGTCGAGGCCATAGTCGGATTTTAGAAATATTTTTGTGAGTGAATAGGTTGAATACTCATTAAAGTAGTGTAACTTATGTATTCAGTATGGAACATGTTTCGTAAATTAATGTTCCTAAGCATTCCTTAGTACTTATTATTCTTGTAACTTAAATAGTACTTGGAGTATGTAAAAGAAATTATGTTAACTTTTAAGACAAAATATCCAAAACTTAAAATCACTGACACGTGAAATATCTACAAAATCTTAAAATCACTGGGTCAAGAAGCATAAAATTTTGCAAAAGAGTTTCTTATAAAAAGAAGGTAAGTATTAAGGAAGTATTTTTCAAAATTCATCCTTAAAGGAGTGAAATGCCTTAAATGGTCCTTCGAGCCGAATAGTCAAAAGCGTACCAGAGAAGTGAAATAAATTGTTGTAGGTAAAATTTGCCTTTTATGTAGATGTCCCTTTATAAAGAAACTAGGTTGAAATTGAGCTTTTAATATCAAAATCAAAATATTTTATTTCACATAAACCTACATGGGCACTTATGAAACGTCAGAAGCTAGGTGCACGGTTCCAATTAGTCGTTTCCTATGGAGAAGAGCCGGCATGAAACTCCACAGTAACTCTTTTAAAAATAATTGGATTTTAAAAAAAATTCAAATAACAGTGTTAATAAGTATAGGAGGAAGTTGTATTGTGTATACGTTCTTTACCTACCCAAAGTCTCAACTGAACGATGAAAACTTTAACTTCCAGTTGTTAGCACCAAGTATCGCAGCAAGAGCAAGAAAACTGATATCGTTTTAGAGTCTTATATTTCAGGGTTTCATAATTACGAGTATGGTTAGATTGTCTAACAAATTTGTAGCGTTATATTCTCTAAACATTACTTCAAAATTCGAACGATGTCAAGGCCAGAATCTGCGATTATTTACTTTTACAATTTTGTGTAGTCACTTGAGTGGTTTGAAGTGAACTTATGATAGAACAACCACACTGTATTTTAATCCTTTTTTAGCGTGTTAGTTCAGCGCCTATACAACATGTCCCGGTATTAATGCACACCATCAAACACCCCAATTATAATATTATGTTATAATCATAATACATACACTGAATTTCTGCTATTATTTGTAAAATTTTGTTTATTTATTACATAGTCATTTATTTGCTCAAACATGAGTACAGTACATACAACACAAATTGTCAGCATGCAAGAGATGTTGAAGTAGAGATAATAAAAACAGATCATCACGTTTGCCTTATACAATGGCATGCAAATATTAATAAAACAGAATAGAATAGAATAGAATAGAATACTCTTTATTATGTACACCATAAAAATTACAGATATAAATGTAGAACTGTTACATAGGGTGTCACAATGGGCGGTCTTATCGCTAAAAGCGATATTTTACAGACAACCTTTGGATGGATCAAAAAGTAGAAGGAGAGACAATACTGCAGGTATTTAGTGGTGTACCACTTACATATATACAATAAATACATATACACAAAGCATATAGATACTTATCCATATAAATATATATATATATATATATATATATATATATATATACATATACACACACAATAATAAACATGATACAAGAGCAAGGAACTTTAAGTAATGATGATGTTTAAGGAGAGAGGAAGTGATTTTTAACCAGAGTACAATGTTACACCGAGTCTAATTATTTATAAAAAATAAAGTCATGTTATTATAGATAATTAAAAATAAAAAAAAATAAAAAACTTGATCAAAATCTCTCATCTAAACACTCATTCAAATTATAATAAGCTTTATCTGCTAGCAAATCTTTAACTTTTTTTTTTTGAACGCTACTTCACTTAACTGATAAACATTCAAAAGTCCAAACTTAGGGTTTGCCAACATGCGATGGAGCGCAGTATTCTAGGCGTCAAATTGACAGACCGTATTCGCAATCCCATACTGCGCTCCAAAACACAGATTACTGACGTTGCTCAACAAGCCGCTAAGCTGAAGTGGGACTGGGCTGGCCACGTCTGCCGTATGCCCAATGAACTGTGGGCCAAAATTCCCACTATGTGGAGCCCTGACACAGCAAGAAGGCGCCGCGGCAAACCCCGTAGAAGATGGCGGAACGAGCTGGAGAAAACAAACGACCAGTGGTCCACATTAGCCCTGGATCGTAAGAGCTGGAAGTCATGGGGAGAGGCCTTTGCCCAGCAGTGGGATGATGCAGGCTAACAGTAACAGTAACTTCACTTAACTGCTTCCAGCTTTTAGGTAATTTATTGTAGATTTTTGGATCCATGCAAAAGACACTTTTCCGCATAAGTGCAGTTCTATATTGATGTAGGCAAATGTGACTATTGTCGCGTCTATTACGAGGAAATCGATCCGCCATGCGGGAAAAGAGGTGAGATTTAATAAGTTCTTATGATCCAACCATAAGAACTTATTAAATTAGTTATACTGATTTTGGGAGAAAATAATGGTCACATTACAAATCTACGCTCGCACACATGTAAGTGTCTATTTACTTTGTCTGTTTTGCTTTGTTTTGACTGTACAGCGGACTGTAATTTGCGTAGTTTTAACTATTTTTCGATAAAAAATTACCAATAAGTATTGAAATTAATTTGTATTTATGTCTATTATAAGTTTATAACATATTTATGTAAGTAAGTACATAAATGATAAATGATAAATGATTTTATTTCTGTAAGTAGGTTTTTACAAACACTTTTACACGTCAATCATATTTTAAAACTAGATGAGGTCGGCGTTTCGTATCTGACTACTCTGAGAAGAAAGACCGAAACAAACTCAGAGATCACAGTCTCTTTTAAAGTCCAGACATAATCTTGGTCAAATCATGTGAAGACCATGTAGATTGGTGTCTGAAATGGTCTTTTGAAGAAAGAACCACACAGATTGAGTGTACCTATCCATTCAGTGCACGCATTTGTCAGTAATCGTGCAGCTCAACAACATAAGTAAGTAATCATTTATTTACCAAAAAACTTAGCCTAGGTAACATCAATGCTGTTTCAATAAGGGATGGGTATGGCTATCTTAGATAAGTAAGACCCCTGCCCTTCAAACTAGGAAAATCCTGTATCTTGAAGGACAGTGAACTTTAGTGAGATTGAAACGTTTTACAAAATTATTTATGACGTATAATATTATGGGTGATAATCCTTATGTTAATGTGATGTGATGCATTGATGTTGATGTGATGTTGTTTTATTGAGTGGGTTTAGTACTTGTGTATTTATTTTATTTGTCATATTTTTAATATTTTTATTATTTCCTTTAATTCATTTATAAACATATAATTTACATTTTTCAATATTTCTCAATCCATTTTAAACATCCAAATCCATAGTCCAATATCTTTGTTTCCATATCCTGTAATAGTCCCACAACAACCGGGGGTTGACCTTGGGTGCACTTGCATAGTGCGTACAGGGATAATCGTCGGTTGGTGCCGCATTTAATTAAAAAGGGGCTCTAACGGGCCTCTGCGAGTTGGCTTCGGTCCCTTGTACGCCTTCCAAAGGTCTTCAATTATGAGGACTTTTGCAGAAATATGCTGCATTCAGTATGCATGAAATTTCTGATGAAAGAAGTTCCTATTTAGTCGTGAGAGGAGATGTTGTTTTTATTATTATTATTATTTCCTCTTAAATAGAGCACCAGCCATCTTATCTCTTCACTACTCTTGGTTGACTGGTAGAGAATGCCTATGGCATTAAGTCCACCTTTGTACCTTATTGTGTGTGAGAAGTTTAAATAAATAAATAATAAAATGACAAAAATTGATTCATTAAACAATTTTCATAGAATAGAATTTCTCTTTATTCGAGTATCCATGACTCCAAAGCTGTTAGTAAAACTTATGACTATGTTATATGTTGTTATGTCATTTAGTGCATTAATTCAGTTATACGAGTACATTGTATAGTTGACAGGACTTCAAAAATGCCAACTGAATCTGAGATAAGTCTCTGAACGTTGAGCTTGGTCTGGCAAAACACACGCGAAAATTTATGACATGATTATCTAAATTATTCCACGCCAAATTGCCTTGCAGTTTAGGACATATCTGTACACCACTTTCCCTCGCGCAATGGCTCTGCGAAAGCCTTTGCGTTGACAGACTGGGAGTTATGTATTTATGTCTCCTATGGTAGGTACAGACATGAAATTCTAACCAGAAGTTGTGGGCGTACAGTTCACCGACATCACTCATAGCCTCGAAACATTCACCCTCACACTTTGGAATAAATCACATCTTGGGGTTGGAAACCAAAGTTAAGTCAATTACTCGTATTGACTTTCCACGTGATTTTAAGCTATATTTTTGTAAAGTTGGCTATACTGCCTATACAATGTGTAATTGAATTAATGCACATTATGTTTAAAAGTGATTCCGATATCCTATTAACAGAATAAACAATTTCATTTCATTTCAATGTAGTTTATTTAGAATCGTTTATTGAGTCGACCGCTCTGGGCGGAGCGGGAACTAAAACCTACCCGTGTTCCTACAGTAATTACCTGTGTGCCAGGGCCGAAGTAACCCTTTCGGACAAACCCGCAACCCTGGCAGGCATCGGTCCTAGTGGGCCCCGTCAGTTCATGCTGACATCTTTGAGGCACGCGTCGAACACAACGCGCCGTCGACCCGGGCCTGATCCTTACCGGACGGTGAGCTGCAAATTGCTCGCCGTCCGCAAGCCTGCGCCTACGGTGGCCGGGAATCATCGATTCCCGCCGCTGAACACAGCCATACCCCTGCCGATATCTTCATGTACAACAAGCGTGAATATATAACACATAGTTTACTGGCCATAACTGTCAGTCAGAGGTTATAATAGTCCCCGAGCGGACATTAGTTACTCCAATTGCCCGAATATGGAGGATTATACAACGTAGATTTCGTTCCGAGTAAATCATTTTACATAAACCTACAGGCTGATTCATAGAGACGGTTAAAAAGACTTGGCAAGTATTGCTGATAGGAACCACTTCGTCGCTTTGAAAATAAGAAAAGCTCCATTCAAAACTTCATAATCAAACGTCACATTTCTTCTGCAAACACATTCATTTTTTGATAACGGAAGATGAATATTATATCATTGATGATAGTTATATCATTATAAGGTCATAATCATCATCAGGTTGGGGTCAGCTTCCAGTCTAACCGGAAGCAGCTGAATACCAATATTTTACATGGAGCGACTGTCTACCTGACCTTCACAACCCAGATACTGAGTAATACGATACCCCTTGGTAAGACTGGTTGTCAGACTTTCGGGCTTCTGACGACCCGTAACGACTGAAAAAATATTTCTACTTTATGAAATTGTATAATTAATTGTTTCTATTTTTATCATAATTATAAATTTCAAACTAGGAACATCACTTCTGATGTAAAATCTTAAATTAATAAAACATTAATAAAAATACGTCTACTTTTTACGGCTCTGAACTCCAGCGGTTTTAGTCAGTGGTGACAACGCGGCAACGGTGTTGCTATTGGAAATATATCGTATTTGATACATTTTCGATACTTGATATTTTATATCGATTTATCGATGTACCCATACATCGATTATGTTTTCTTCAAGCCCAGATGCTTATAGCATGTCAGGTTACAGTCTACAGTACTTACCTTCTGCCGCTCGGTCTTACCCCTCCAAACTCAAGAGCGTAACAGGTTATTATCACACGGAACGACAAACCCTTAAAATTACATTACCCTTCGAGCAAGGTTTTACAACATCAAAATAAAGCAAGCCATACAATACATTTATTATACATTTTTTATCACCGGCTTGTTTATGGCTGGGTCCTGAAATCATTTACACAAAATAAGAAGATACAGAAGGGACACTTTGAAAGACTTACAAAAATTAATAGGCGTATAAATATTGCACAGTATACCTACGGCCATAAATTTGACACATCGAACATAATGCAGGCCACACACGTTACGATATACTTGTGCAGAATTGGACTTGCACAATAGGGATGATTCCTGTGTAAAAAAAAGATGAAATATTTAGTCCGTCAATCAGATAATATAAAAATATTAGACACGTATTTTTTGCTTTACCATATTAATAAAAAATTACTTAGATAAAAACACACTCAACTTGGGGAATGGGGGCTCATTACGTCACAGCTACGTATAAAATCTACTGAGAAGTTACGTCATACCACATTTGAACTCAATGTATCGCCGTAATGTAACCGCCGTGTGTATGTATGTTTATTACGTAATAAAAGAAAAAATACGTATCCAATAATTTTTAATAATCTACATGACGGACAAAAAAAAATTGTTTTAGTCATCACCCATACTAATACTAATATTATAAATGTGAAAGTAACTCTGTCTGTCTGTCTATCTGTCTGTCTGTCTGCCTGTATGTTACGTTTTCACGCCTAAACGGCTGAACCGATCGTCATGAAATTTGGCAGAGATATGGAGAAGGACATAGGCTTTTTTACGCGATAACCGACATCCACGCGGGCGGAGCCGCGGGCAAAATCTAGTCCCTATTATACATTAACGTGTGTGGAATGAATTAGCACAAGTAACCGAGCCATTCGGTGTGACGCAGACTTGTGCAAACCTAAACTTGCGCAAGTATATCGTGACGTGTATGGCTACCATTAGAAAGAAGTTGTCACACAGGTAATAACGACTTACAAATTGTATTTTGTTTTATTTAATTGTTGGTAAACAAATAAATGTGGCATAGGTACTGAGTACAGATACTAAGCTAGCGATTTTGAGACATTTTATTAAAAATGTGAGTTTTTTAGGGTTCCGTTGTCAACAAGAAACCCTTACAGTTTCGTCATGTCAGTCTGTCCGCAGCTTAAATCAGAGACACTCAGAGCTAGAAGAGCTGTAATTTGGCTTGGATATACATATTAATCACGCCGACTATGTAGTAAAACAAAATCTGTTTTTTTTTTAGGGTAACTTCCCCTATACGTAAAGTGGGGATGATTTTTTTCTTGTCTATCCTATGTAATGTTTTTGTTGAATTTACTTTAAAAAGTGGCCTCACTTACCCGTCGCCAACCAGCTCTGCACCTAGGATTATTATTACTGCTCCGATTTCGTCCCGGGACGGGCTGATAGTTTCACGCACGGGTTTCACAAGGTTTAGGCCGTGTTAGTGGGAAGTTATATGGTTCAGGCACTCAGGTTTTGTTAGTTTTTAGTTAATTTTGAGCGCATGCACTGACAGCGTTACAGACTCGGCTCGTTTCGTGTTGCGACTGACAGTAGCACCGCGAGCGCGGGCGTGGGCGTATCGGGAACTTTTAACTCGCGCGCGTCGTTTGGCACCAAGATGAGCCGTTGATGTTTTTGGCGGGATTTGTAGTGAAAGCCACTGCAAAACTCAACGTAGGGTATCATTAGATAGGCCGTTTAAAAATATTGTGGGCCTTTCAAAACCATTTTTCGATTCAGGGATCCGTTTGCGTACCTAATATTAAGCTTTAAAGTGCAAATTTTAGTTAGAGTCAAGTGTCGGCCCCCCATGCCAGCTAAATGGTTGTTTTTAAATATGTGGAATAATTTACGGCCGTAGTATATATAACGAAGTTAAAAAAAAAAAACACAGAAAAGTAGGCTTTACAAAATAACGAGTAGGTAATAGTCTAACAACTTACATTTGCAGTTGGAATGTATAGGAAAACATGTATTTCCACTACATGTTAAGCTTTATTGTGTATGGTCTGACAAGCATTTGGCCGGTTTTTATTCTGTTCTTGATTGAATACATCGTGTATTTCTCACAGATAAGCGAGACGAAAAACAAAAGACGTTCATTCACGCCTCTAAAGCTGGGTACTGACCGGCGTTACGGGGCGTAATGTAACGTGTTACACAGCGAGCATTCGTGCAGTTAGTACGTCGTGTTACGGGGAAACCAGCGAGCAATGAGCCGGTCGTTGCTCGCTGTGAGTGCTCCGGTCGGTTTTTTGGCGAATCCTTTGACTGTTACGCGGTTCATTCAGTACGCTGTTTGCAAGTTTTCACGAGCGCACGCGGTGCGTCGTACGTCGCGAGTGATCACACGTCGTTCCTCTCGTAATTATTTAATTTATTTCTTAAAACATGGAGTGGAACAAAGAAAAAACTCTGTATTTTATAGAAAAATACAGAGAAGAACCAGCGTTGTGGAAACCAGCTCATCCAGAGCATTATAACAAATTAAAGAAAGAAGACGCTTGGGATAGATTGGCTTCATTACTCGACAGCGAAAGAGAAACGTGGAAAAAGAATCAGAGATACCAACACGTCCTCGCTGTCGGCCATCTTGAGTGAACTGGCAGCGAAAACGGAGCACAGAGTTTTGACGAGCATGTTACGCCGATTTTAGAACACAGCGTACATGCTCGATGCGTAACACGCTCGATGTGAATGTTACATTACACCTCGTAACGTTGCGTTGGTCAGTACCCACCTTTACTGAAAGTATGCATTCGAAGCAAAACTCTGGAAATTCATACCTAGACTAAAGTCAAGAGCAAACTCATAGTAGAATAAAAAAAATAAAAATAAAAATAAAAAACCTATTATGTTTGTTTAACAAATCAATATCAATCTGCCTAGCCTTTTCTCAACTATGTTGGGGTCGGCTTCCAGTCTAACCGGGTGCAGCTGAATACCACTATTTTACATGGAGCGACTGCCTATCTGACCTCCACAACCCAGTAACTGGGTAATACGATACCCCTTGGTAAGACTGGCTGTCAGACTTTTGGGCTTCTGACGACCCGTAACGACTGTCAAAGATTCACGAATGACAGCCGGGACCAACGGCTTAACGTGCTTTCCGAGGCACGGAGGAGTCTCGGTATGTAAAGATGGTCACCCATCCACAAACCAACCCCGGCAAGCGTAGCTTAACCTGACGGATCGACCCGTGCGGCTATTATTACTTAGCCACGAGCTCCTCGAACAGTTTGTTTAACAAATATGACATGTAATAAAAAACACGCTATACCTTCTCCAACTACTAGCTTATCTTCTACACCTACTAACGATATACCAAAAGGACCGGTTTTCTCTATCCATCGTACATAAACTGAAGCCACTGAAGGCCGGAGTTGTCTCGTAATTTGTCCTCTGAGCCGCGTCGTTACTTTTCAATGGAGTCACCCACATCAAAGTAATCGGCGTCTATTCAGTCGGCGTGTCGTGACGTAAGTATATAAGTCAATAAGGATTGATATCATTCTCGTGATGAGGTTAATTTATGAATGTGTGAGGTTGGAGATATTCATATTGATATTATAAGCTTATTAGCTAATTTTTGGAGGAAGTATTTTCAGTAATATTAGAATGGCGGTAGAGAAATCAATAAGGTAAAAGATGTGGAAAAAGCTTCGAATTGTAAAAAATTGCTTCCATTGAATATTGCATGTTTTAAAAAAGAATGAAAAAACGTACTTTAGCGGTAGGAAAGAAAGAACAGAAACAAGATAAGAACAAGTTAGGGCAAAATATGCGTGAATGCACGCAAAACAACAATCGCTCAGCATAATGCTGCGACCCTATGCAAGACAGAGACCCAGCGCTGGTTTTCAGTGAATTATACCAACAATACATTTTACATTCTCTTTTCTGTTTTCATTTCATATTCGAATGAGTAATTACTGTCTCTCACGGTGCATGAAAATGGTTAAATATTGAGTCTTTATTATTTTCAAACAAAATAATTCTGGTTATTAACGATATGAAATGGCCATACGTCGAGTAAATGTAAAACTGCGTTTTTTTGTTTTTCCCACGCATTTATAATAAAGTACCTATACTCCATTTATATATTATACTTATAGCATAAGACATAAGAAATAATATTAATAAATATGAAACATTAAAATGTACCAGGCTTGCCAGTACACTTCGTGCAATACGCCATAGAACAGCTATGTTTGACAAGAGTGCATTTTGTATGGACCCCAGAATATATAATAAATTACCTAATAATATAAAGGAAGCAAGGAATTTTATATCATTTAAAAATAAATTAAAGGCTTTTCTAATCAATAAAGCTTATTATAAGGTTAATGATTATTTGGATGATAAATTTTGAGGTTAAGTAATGATAATAAAATTATATAATTAATCAATTTCATAAATAATCTAATAATTATGTTTGTTATAGTTCAATTAATGAGTTAATGAATAATGTAATAAGTGTTTTTAATTAAGTATAATAGATATTTGCACACCTGTTTAAGTAGGATATGGTTTAAAGAACTTTTCTTGTATGTATCACCCCATGTACCCAAGCATTGTGCATGTATATTCAAGCAAATAAATTATTTGATTTTGATTTTGACAAATAACGAAATTACTGCAATTTAGAGTTATTTTTTTAATGTAAATGGTAAATAGATTACAGTGCTTTGTATTTATCGTGAAATTACGGAATTTATTAAACGTTTACATCAAAATAACGAAAGGGTGAGAACAGTTATTTGTCTAATGTTATAATAAATGGAGTATAATATTATTAAAACTATAACTGTATTCAATTTTAAAAGGGCACGTAACGAAATATGAATTGAAAAAAGTTATTATACAATTGATGACTTCCTTAATGATGAATCACTAACTGATTGACATGCTATTATTCCATTTGAAATTTTTTCACTTTTGACATTTTTTTTATTACTGTACCGTTTTTTATTTTTGACATTTTGTATTATTATGACATTTTTTATGTATTAAATGAAAAGCTACCCGTCAAGAATGTCCATTCAAATTTATTTAAAAAATTATGAATAAAAAGCGATTTGAAACTTTTTGTCTTCACATGACAACCTTTTTCTTTCTGTTTGGTTTAGCCGGCTGTCATTCCTATTCATATTTTTTTAAATAAATTTGAATGGGCATTCTTGATCGGTAGCTTTCCATTTCAAGAGAACTTAAATCGACACTATTTGTATAATTTTATTTTCCTAATTGTTATTTAAAAATTATAATATCTTTAAACTTGAGTAAATTTATATTTGTAATATGATTTGCATGCCCATGTAACGGTAGAACATGGAGGACTATTATAATAAATCATCTGTGTAATTGACAATGTTTGCAAACCAATAAATGATTTGATTTGATTTACTATATTTTTCATATTGCGCGCTAGTCAGTGCATTATCGTTCTACGTGCTTTTAGTAAAATGTATATTATGCTCTTGAAAAATAACCATAGTTGCCATTCTCAAAATCACATAACATAACATCACGCCTGCATTCCCCGAAGAGCATGATAAGTCCCATGTCATGGAGGCGAGCCTATTGCCATCAACCGGGCACTAAGTCAGGCTCCGGGCTACTGAGAAGTTCCTGATCTAAAAACCCAATTACACTTTTCCCGACCTGGGAATCAAACCCAGGACCTCATGTTTAGCATTAGCGCTTGCGAGCACTTGATCAACGAGGATTATAAACAGTTTTATCCAAGTTAGATTATCTAAAGAATTATTTCAAAGCGTTGGGCAGTTCTCATAGTCGTAACCTACGAGCTTCTAAGAATCTACTTTTCCAAATTGCTTCACACCGTACTGGTTTTATGTCAAATTCTTACGTTATATCTACATCTACACTAATATTATAAAGAGGAAAGATTTGTACCTATTTTTGTATGTTTGTATGTTTGTAATGAATAGGCTCAAAAAGGCCGATTTAAAAAATTATTTCACCAATAGAATGCTACATTCTTCCAATTTGACATAGGCTACATTTCATTTTGAAAAAAATTAGGGATCCTTGGTAAAATTTGAACAATGTAACCGAAGGTGTAGAAAAATGAGTCTTAAAATGTCTTTCGTCGAATGCGCTGCCGAAACTATTAGCGATAGAACAAAATAATGTACAACAATATTGAAGAACATCATAATGTCTACAAAAAACTACTACTACTACTACAAAAAACTCTACCCCGTGCGAAGCCGGGACGGGCTGCTAGTCTACTATAAAGCTCTGAAATGCGCTACCTTTTGGCATTAAAAAAGCTGAAAGCAAATTTACTTTTCATTTGATCTCCTATAAAATGAACCAGATAAGTAACAGATAATACAGTATCAAAGAACCTTTGATCACAAATGAATGCAGCCAACAGCCAATATTGGGAATCACGGCAATACACGATAGAGTGATACTTATTGAATTGAATGTCAACGAGCTGCAATTTGATATTGCAGCTCGTTGTCATTCAATTCAATGGATTAATGAAATACAGAGATTCCGATTTCAGACGGGGTACCTACTTAGCAAAATGTCGATTCTGCATTGAAAGTTTTATTGTCTTTAAGGGCCCGATCACACGTACCAAAACCACACCACATCACAACGACAGAATGTGGGCAAGCAGTGGTTACACATAAATAGTGCTGCTGCAGCTTCTTGCAGTTGTGTTGTGGTAACTACAAAATTACGATGTGGTTTCGTTGTCGCTAGTAGTTGCGTTCTAGCTAGCGTTTGCAGACAGATAGATCGTTCTGGCTAGCGTTTGCAGACAGATAGATCGTTCTGGCTAGCGTTTGCAGACAGATAGATCGTTCTGGCTAGCGTTTGCAGAGAGACAGATCGGTGTGGTTGCGTTGTGGCCTTGATGTGGTCGGCCAAATATAGTCCATATGAATAAATTATTAATTAACGAAACTCGTAAATAAAATGCGGAAGGGGAATAGGATTTATTTAATTGTGTGGAGCAGTTTCTCTGTGTCATCATAGCAAAGGGTTTTCAGGTTTTCAATCAAGAATTCAGTCACTTTTTGCTTACTGGGTTTATGTAATGAATATAATACATATTCATTACATAATATTTACAAACATTACATTTCATAAATAATACGTTTATGAAATGTAATGTTTATGTAATGTTTATGAACGGACGAGCCGCGGACACCGCACACTGACAGATTCTAAGTACGCACCACTGTCTGACTAAAGTTAACAACTAAAGACTAATTTAATTAACAGAAAATATAGCTACATTCCTGGTATCTGACAACCGAGCGTCATCTCAGCCACGAGGTCCTTCCGTCCTTCACTATAAATAGAAATACCGAATGTACGCTAAGGGATTACGTCAGGGGAGTTGGAAACATGTCCTTGAACTGCGTTCGAATGAAGGACCAATTGCTTTAAAAAATTGTTGAATCAGCTACAACAGACAAATATCACAATCACTACATACGAGTATATTAAAAAACAAAGTCCCCGCCGCGTCTGTCTGTCTGAACGCGATAAACTCAAAACTACCGAATGGATTTTCATACGGTTTTTTTACCAATCGACGGAGTTATTCATGAGGAAGGTTAAGGTATATAATTTATTTAGGGTTTTGTGTAAATTGGCTGAAATATGACGATGATCGTTGAAGATGTCGGAAAAAATTATGACGACTGGGAGCTTTACTAACGTGCGCCGCGTAAACCAAAAGAGTTCAATAGAAAACAATGTGGCGGACGACGATGTGATGCGATGCGGTGGGTCGGAGGCCGAAATTTCACACGGACGAAGATATGGGCGAAAGCTAGTTAGTAAATAATATTCACTCGCTTAGGTAACCCCTAATCCAACTTAGGTTAAGGCCTATTATATATAAAAAGATGCGGATGTAGACTATTTTACATGAAGCTACTTCCATCTTATCAGATGGAAGTAGCTTAATTTTTATGGTGTGCAATAAAGAGTATTCTGTTCTATTCTATATCCCAAACATTGGATACTTAACATCGTTATTCCCGGGCGGACTGCCCGTATATACTGTCATAGATATTCGTATGACGATCGAGACCATAATATCTAGGGTTGGGCCGAATATTCGTTTTACCTATAGTCGGTATTCGGCATTTTCGGCAGGTTTACTGAATATTCGTATTCGGCCAAATGTTCGGCAAAGTGGTACTCAAAGTTTTTACTGTATTGAGCCGTGTATGATTTATCATGAGTTGAGAGTTAAATGTGTTATTTTTATTAGGTAAGTAATTTACAGTGCAGCTTTATGTTTTTGTCGACATTGTAGCTTTATTTCCAATAACAGTAGCTAAAAAAGATGGGTACAGCTGTTTCGGGAAAAGTTTTACTCCTTACTAGATAATGCAATAACAACATCTGGTACAGCGGGAGTAGCGGGCGGGAGAGTTCGGCGCCAATCCGCGCGCTTTGCGTTAACAAGTTCAGACCTGTATACTGTTCACACAAGGGAATCAATTATGCCGAATATTCGGTTCAGTAAAAGTTTTACCGTACATTCGGCCGAATGTTCGTATTCGGTGAAACCCATGTTCGGCCCATCCCTAATAATATCTACGTATCGAACACAATTCTACTATTGCTAAGAAAACGGAATTGAACAATTGGTTAGTACAAAAAAACCAGACATAAAACAAATGACCATCGCTTAAAAACGTAAAGAAGACAAGCCAAGATCGAAAAACAAATAGTACTAACTATCCAACGTAACCACAACCTCAATTAACATTTTACAACTATAAACAAAAACAAACTAAACATTCATCCTCGAAAACAAAACACAAACTACTTCCATTTTTAAAATAATCAAAAATTGGTTTTAAAAACGTTTCTCGTGAGTAAACATTCTATGCATTTTATCGACGTAAGAGCGTAAAGAGTACGCCACAGCAATATGTGTGCAATGCTCTTGACTGTGAAAGTGAATGGGGACACTGAAAAGTAATGGAGGTCAGGGCTGCTAGTCGGATTTCGCTATTTTCATATAAAAGCACGATTTTATGACGCCGCAAATCTTGTGAAGGCTTGGTTATGGGTATGGTTGTGTCCAAATTAATTTTAGAATTTCTATAGTTGGGCGACCAGACACAGTTTTCGCAGTGATTTCGCTAAGAGTATCTTTGTACTGAGCATTTTTCCGGAGAAGGAGACAATGCGTTGACGTCGCATTGTCGCGGCGTTAATGCCGTGTATACGCTGAGTAAACAATTTGTGCATTTTATCGACGTAAGAGCGTAGAGAGTACGTCACAGAAATATGTGTGCAATACTCTTGACTGTGAAAGCGAATAGGTCTCGCTGACAGGTAATAGAGGTCAGGGCTGCCAGCCGCATTTGTCTATTTTATTTGAAGCTCACTTTTATGAGGCTGTAAATCTTGTGAATGTTATGGTTGCGTCTAAATTCATATCGGTTGTACGTATCTATATTTTTTAGAGCAGCGGTGGCCGAGAAGTAACAGCCCTGACTTATGAGTTGTAGGTCGTGGGTTCGAACTCAGACAGCCGCTTTAATAATAATAATAATGATAATATAATCTTTATTTTAAACCACCCTGCCGGCTTGTGTTTACCTCACTTATCTGAATGACGGTCTGTCTGCCGCCATTCAGTGACATATTATTTGGCCATCCACCCTGCAGTAGTCACGAGGCTGTTGGGGCTGCCGCATACCCGACGCATCAGTGATGCAATTCGCAGACGAAGCAGCGAGCCGAAATCCGGAACGCGTGCGTCCGCGAACATCCCCGACGCGCTACGGAAGCGCGGCAGCCCCAGCATTACCCGGAACGCGTTATTATACTGGACTCGTAGAGCATTGTACGAGCCCTGTGTATGAGTCAATTTCAACAACTCGATTTTTTACCTAATTTCCATGGAAATTTTCATTTTCAGGTTTTATAACATGGTGCACTACCGTTCTCACTGTGCGTAAGCGCACGATTGTCTCTTGCCGGGCAGGGATTAATTGTTCGTTTAAACTCATTGGTGGAAGCTCAGGACGGCGAAACAAAATGATCATAGAAATTTGTAATTTCGCTCCGACAAAACTACCGTTGACATGTACTCATTAACTATGAGTCTAAACATTCAAAAATAATTAGCTTCTTGTAGGTCAATTATTACTTAACGCAATTAAAATACGTTTTCCTATATTTGTTGGAGATTATCTTCCTGAGAGGTAAATGCCGTGTATGAAAGTGATTGTGGACAAAACACAGAAATTTATAATTCATCATTTACTGATGTTTTTCATAAAGAGTATTAGTTTTATAAACATAATTTAAGTGGCTTCATTTAGATTCACGTCTCTCTAATCCTGAGAAAAAAAATCGTTGCATTATTTGTAAAGCAACACTGCGTTTTCAGCCTAGACGCGTAAATTTTTCGCCTGAGAAATTCACTCGTATAACTGACCCACAGGGCGCACGTGTACAGCGACTGGCAGTAGGCCCTGAACAGTGTTATTTTAACCTCTCGCGTACACCGTGCAAACCTGCGGGCCAGTATGTGACACCTGCCAGCTAACGCTCTACGTTCCCTCTCTAAATCAGCATCATCCGACAGCCTATTGGCTAGCTTTACTTCGCGTAAATAATTTTATCACCACTGCTCTCAAAACGGTGAAAGAAATCATCGTGAGGAAACCTACATGGCCTAGAACCAGCACTGGGCCCGCGTGGTAGATTACAGCCCACTCCGTCTCGAGGAGAGGAGGCCTGTTTCTTAGCAATGGGAACATTATAATCTACATTTAGTGAGAAATAAAATATTACGCAACTGTAATGTTTAATCTGCTCTAAGTCATCATCATAATCATCATCATCATTTCAGCCGAAAGACGTCCACTGCTGGACGTAGGACCGCACGGAACCGGTCAAAGTGGCGGTGCTTGGGCCTCCCCCAAGCACCGCCACTTTGACCGGTTCCGTGCTTCCCGCATCCAGCGGATTCCTGCGGTTTTCATAAGGTCGTCGGTCCACCTTGTGGGAGGCCTTCCAACACTATGTCTTCCGGTACGCGGTCGCCACTCTAGAACCTTTCGGCCCCAACGGTCATTTATTCTGCGCACAATGTGCTCTGCCCATTTCCACTTAAGTCTGACAATTCTTCGAGCTATGTCGGTTACCTTGGTTCTCCTGCGGATCTGTTCATTTCTGATTCGATCACGTAGGGAAACTCCAAGCATAGCCCTCTCCATTGCCCTTTGGGTGACTTTTAGCCTTCTAATAAGGCCCATTGTGAGTGACCACGTTTCAGTGCCATATGTCATCACTGGCAACACGCACTGGTTAAAGACTTTCGTCTTGAGACACTGCGGTATGTGGAACGAGAAAATATTGCGTAGCTTCCCGAACGCTGCCCAGCCGAGTCGGATTCGACGATTGACCTCTTTCTCGAAGTTGGACCTACCTAACTGGATACTTTGTCCTAAGTAAACGTACTCATTCACAACTTCGAGTGTAGCGTTTCCAATATTTACGAGAGCTGCTCTAAGTCACTTTATCGAAAATAAACGCAGTGTAGATTTTTGACAAAACCCAAGGGCCGTTTAGCTGGATCAGATGCAAGAGCATACGCTTACGCTTTTCAGGAATATTATTTATTTATTTATTTATTTAATACTTCAAGCACATAAATGTACAGAGGCGGACTTAATGCCATAGGCATTTTCTACCAGTCAACCTTTGGGTGATGCAGAGACAAACAGTGGTAGGTGCAATTACGAAAAATCTTGGAATAACTTTATAGTTATTCCAAGAATATCATGTGATCTTTATAGATGCTTACAAACTATAAATATAATATATATATACCAAACTTCCAATTTCTATATATATACAAGCACAAATAAACATACATAAATAATAAATAAAATAATATTAATATTGAAATGTTTAAAGATAAGTAAAAACCTTCAGATTATTAATAGTTCACTTTAATATATTGTGTGTGCTTTGCTCTTGATGGCGAACATATTAATATGTTCGCCATTTGATTTCACACAGAAGGTGTGAGTTTATGTGTGTATATATATACACACATAAACTCACACCTTGTGATGGGGGAAATCATACCTTACTCCTATATAAATAGACATCATAATTTCATACATACAACGTCATTTTAGTTTCATAGAATAACTGAATATTATAGTTCGTATATTAGGTCGTATTCTTGTGATTTGACTCAAGTTACATTATTTTATCCTCAGGGGATCAGGCTATTTATACCTTAACCTTTTGTGGACAAGTAATGTCAAAAATATTTTAATAAACGTTATTGTTAGCAGGATACCGGGAAAAGTAATTTTAAAGCTTGTTCAAATCAAATCAAATCACTTTTATTTGTTAACACAGGTAGAAATACAGATCTTGAGTTTGGTGAACAGAGCGCTATGTTATGCCAGCATACAAATATGGTGTGCATCTATCTAATTATTATGAATTTAAATAAAAAAAAAAAGATGTTTGAAATTCATGCATAATTACAATTTCAAAATAAATCATAACAATTATATAATATTATTTAAAAAAATTAACGATGTCAGATTTAAATGAGGAATTATTTAGTCATAAATGTCAAAAAATAAAAAAAAAAACAAGTCAGAGCAATTGAAAATGTCAAAAATTATTACATGTCAATATAAAATTTACAACCTCAAATTAATTCGTCATTTAAGTTTTTTCATTTAACATAGAAACAAAACACTATATTGAGTCATCATTTAAAAATTCATCCAGTGTGTAGTAACATTTGTCACTAAAAAGCTATTAAGTGCCTTTTTGAATTTTATTAATGGCATATTTTTAATGGCATCCGGTATTTTGTTATAAATTTTTGGAGCGTTGCCGAAAAAGCTTTTACGCATTAAGGCTGTTTTACATTTAACATTACATAGTTTGTTACAGTATTGAGTACGCAATGGATTTCTTCTGACTGCCGATAAGCTGACAAATAAATGCGGGTTTTTTTTTACAAACAATGCAGTTTCCATTATATACATTGCTGGCAGTGTCAATATGTTTAGTTTTTTGAAAAACGGAATACAGCTATCCGTCGTTTTTAGACCACACATGGACCTCACACAACAAACTCAAACTCAAAAACTCAAAGCATTTATTTCAAATAAACCAATTACAGGCACTTTTGAATTGTCAAGGGGTCGGTCAGTCAGAAAGATGAAGCTAGTTGCCCATTCCAAAGCGTAGTAGGTTCCTATGGAGAAGAACGGACAAGAAACTCCATGGACACTCTTTTAAAACAAAATATTGTTACAAAATATGGGTTACATCATTCATGTTGAAGTTATACATGTGAGAACAATGTAGAAAGACGTGCACGTTAGAAGCGTCCGTAATAGAAACAATTCAAAAATTAAAATAAGCCGTGGCAGCTAAGAGATGACCAGTCCCAACTGACGGCGCCCGTTCACGAACATGACGCATGGATCAGCACCATTTAGCTCAACCATTTTGAAGGGAACTTAATGATCCAACACACACGCCACCACCAGCGAGACATTTGAGTGAGCATGACATACTCTCAGCCGCCAGGGCACATTCAAGTCAATAAAAGACATATTACCCGGTAAATGGTAGCTCTATAGTACATAGTACTCACACCTGTGCTATGCAATTATATAATTCAAGGACATTGAGTTTATACAATGCAAAAATAGTTTACAATCTTCAGCAGCTCCAACATGATTGTCAAATGTTAATTAACTAGCTGAGGTTGTGGAGCAGGACCAGCATTCAGCCAAGCATTTTTATCAGCGATGTAATCCCCCAACTTATAATATGCCTGCCTGCATAGTGTGCGTTTTATACAAGATTTAAATTTAGTCTCATTCAGTTGAAGTATGTGGGGAGGAATTTTATTGTAACATTTTAAACAGTACCCCATGAAAGATGAGTCTACTTTAGCCAGTCTGAAACCTGGTTGAGCTAATAGGTCCCTATTTCTAGTACTATAATTATGTCTTTCACCTCTTTTTCTAAAAAGATGTAAATTTTTCCTTACGTACATGATGTTTTCGTAGATATATTGACAAGGTACCGTCATGATGTTAATATCCTTAAACAGTTCCCTTAGAGAATCGCGCCTGCGGAGATTATATATGGCTCTGATGGCTCTTTTCTGCAGAATAAAAATAGACTCGATGTCTGCAGCCCGTCCCCAAAGTAAAATACCGTAAGACATTATACTATGGAAGTAACTGAAATAGACTAGCCTCGCGGTATCTACATCAGTAAATTGACGGATTTTTCTGACAGCATATGCTGCTGAACTTAGCCGTCCTGCAAGAGATGTTAAATGAGGACCCCATTGTAGTCTTGAATCCAGCGTGATCCCCAGGAAAACAGTTTTATCGACGAATTCTAGTTTCTCTTGATTCAATACTATCTCACAATCACTACTTTTGACATTTGGTAAAGAAAATTTTATGCACTTCGTTTTTTTCCCATTTAATACTAAATTATTAGCAGTAAACCAATTTTGGACCTGCAATAGAGCGTTATTTACGTCGTCAAAATTTGTAGCACGTCTATCTACCTTAAAAATTAAGGAAGTATCGTCAGCAAATAACATCATTTGTGGTTGATTTTTTAATAAATGGAGTAGATCATTTATATACACTAAAAAAAGGAAAGGACCCAATATCGAGCCTTGTGGAACACCCATTTTTACTTTTAAACCGAGTGAATTGATACCATTTATTTGAACTTGCTGTTGTCTATCATTTAAATAAGATTTTACTAAACTAAGTGCAAGTTTTCCTAGTCCGTAATGCTCAAGTTTCAAAAGTAAGGTTTCGTGATCGACGCAATCAAATGCCTTGGAGAGGTCACAAAAGATTCCTATGGCGTCTTGGGCCTCTTCCCACGCGTAACGTTTCTGCATCCTAAATACAACCTCCCTATTAGCTGACTGTCCCCAGAAAATAATACCGTATCGTAAAACAGAAGCTGCAAGTCCATGGTATGCTGCTAACAATGTCTCAATATTAACCTTTTTTGAAAGTTGGAATAGTGCATACGCAGATTTACTTAGTCTTTTACATATTATGTCAGTATGAATGTTCCAAGTCAATTTATTATCAATAGTCATTCCTAAGAATTTAGCACTATCAACTTGCTGAATTTTATGGTCTTTATAGTTGATATTAATGTTATTATTTTCACGACGCTGATGGTATTGCATGATATTGGTCTTACTTAGGTTAATTTTCAAATTATTATCATCAAGCCAGTTTATTATTTTAGTCAAAGATTCATTAATATCATTTTCATAATTATTTATGTCATTGCATTCTATTATTGCTGTGCTGTCATCTGCAAAAAGAACCATCTTATGCTGAATTATTTTTGGGAGATCATTGATGTAAATCAGAAATAGAGGTGGTGCCAATACGCCACCTTGGGGTACGCCATATTTTATGGGTCTTTGCTTTGAGAAGTATACAGTTTCTAATTTGGTTTTGGGACATAATCGAGTGACTTCAGTGCATTGAACTCTATCAGTTAAATATGATTCTATCAACTTTAGGATATTTCCCCTTACGCCGTAGCCATACAGCTTTTGTAGCAATATCCCATGGTCAACATAGTCGAAAGCTTTCGTCATATCAGTAAAAATAGTACAAATTGGATTATTTTTATCAACTGATGTCATAATACTATTAATTAAATCAAACAGTGCCAAGTTAATATTTATGTTTTTGCGAAAACCTTTCTGTTCATTGCAGAATAGGTTATATTTTTCAAAATATGTGTACATGGAGTTGTATATAACGTTCTCAAAAATTTTGGACAAGACGGAATTTTTTGCAATCGGTCTATAATTTTTCATATTTGTTTTGTCACCTTTTTTAAGTAAAGGTTTAATAATAACTTTTTTTAAGCTGTTTGGAAATTTGCCATCAGCAATACAAAGGTTAATAATGTTGTTGATTTTTATGTTACATAATACGGCTTTCATCTGGATTTGGTTTCAATTTTAATAAAAGTAATTAGATAAACATATCACTACCATTTAGAATATGTATTTGTAATGACGGCGCAGCAATTGGCGCCGTCTAGTTTTGTTACGAAGTTACTTGAATCGCTATCGAAAAGTTCGGATAAAAGTGAGCCTTTCCGGTGACAGTCATTCTAGCAAAGAGTCGCATCAATGGTTGCGTGGTGGCTGTCTTCTGATGACAGAGATTATGACGTAGGAGCCGTTGTCGTACCACGTCCACGACGAACTGTTATATTCCGGCACAATCCTGATGATATTAGATATATAGAGCATTTCTATGAATTCTAATGCGATACATAACAATCACTGCATGGTACGTCATAACCGGCGTATGTCTGCTTGGTGTCGCCAGCAGTTGTTAACAAAATGCAAACATCGAAAGCAAATAGCGTTCCAATTTTAAATATAACCCACTTAAACTTTAAACTAAAAATCATTTCACGCGTGTTTGAGCACAAAAAACCATTCTTTCGATATTTGTCTACAATCAAGACTCACCGTAAAAGCTGGTTTATTGTCCTTGCCATTTTTAGTGGCAGCCCTAAGACGAGATATCGGGCATAATACATTGAACTGTCGTGAGTGCCATCTTGCTGTAGGTATATGTATGTACTCTACTTAAGTACCTACCAATGCAGAATGTATTTTTACTCGCATAAACTTCAATTTGTTAGCTTCGAAGGCTGCTTGACTTTGATATTATTGGAAGCTCGTAAGTGCACAAACTAAGTACGCAAATATGAACACTCGAGGATGAATAGAGTTTATTTTTAGCAGACCAAATACAGAAATGTTTGCTCTAAAACATTTAGCACCTGACCGCAATGGACTAGTAGAGAGCAGTGGTCGCCCCGTGAAAATGCCCCCAACTAACGAGTTGTTGGTCGTGGGCAGCCACTTTACTTTGTGTAATTTAATTTATCACCCCTGGGGCCCAAGTCTGCTATTTTTATAAATTCGTCACTCCAACACGATCCCATTGTCACTTTGCTAAAAGTTCGTAATCTGCTAAATTCATAATGGTCGATCATTGGTCGGTCAATGGTCTCGTAATAGAATTGTATTACAATGGCATTTTGAACATTTATTCATGCCAGATTTCATTTATATTATATATATTTTTACATATTATTTATTAGTGTTATAAGCAATCTGAAGTAGTAGGAAGTTGGAAGTTTAGTAGGAAGTTTCATTTGTCATTATGTACGAGATTACCAATTCTTTCAATGGAGTGTCAGTGGCTGACCATTGGAAAGTCATAATGACGCCATTATATTAGTAGATTACCAAACTTGTCAAAATCAACAATTATGAAATCAATGATAAATCATTCTGACACTATTGTAATAGCAGACTTGAGGCCCTGCTCTCAATCGTTGAAGGAAAACATCGTGAAATAACGGGCATGTCCTAGGCCAAAAATTAGAAGATTATGTGACATCCACCAAACCGTACTGGACCCGCGTCGTGGTTTACGGCTTACAGTTCACTCCCTTTAACGGAGACGAGTCCATTTTCCCAGAATTGGGAAAATTATAGGCTTGTGGCGGCATCCACAACGCCACATGCGAACTACGCATCAAAGACCTGACGTCACAAATCCTGCATCGCGCAATCAGAGTTTACCGCGCGACTAGCATATAAACAACATCCAGACATCAACCGTCGGGCAGTTGCCCACCAGACACAACACCCGTCTGGTCGGAGGATCCTTCCTTTTCAATAGAGGATGAGTGAACTTTACACCCTGTTCCTCATACCTCATTAGGCTAATCAAATAAATCTGCCTAGTATTTTCCCAACTATGTTGGGGTTAACTTCCCGTCTAATCGAATGCAGCTGACTTATGTACAGTATTTTACATGGAGCGATTCATTTATATGTATATCATTAAATTCAAAATTTTCAATTCAAAATTTTAATTTTAGGACAACTAGATCCAAAGGTTAGTATACAAAAACTTAGAAACTATTGTTCGTTCTTAATAGTACATTGTGATATAAGGGTGGAAAGTAAGTTATAGCAAACGAGCTGTCATTAACAAGCTAGAGCCGAAGGCGAGGGTTTTTAATGACACGAGTTTGCAATAACCTACACACCCGTGTATCACACGACGTTTTTCAATACAGTTGTGGGCAATTGTAAAAATTAAATCAAAGAATTAAATATGTTTATAACACAAAAAATTAAAAAATTTAGAAAATGGCTCGTTTTTGCAACAGTATATATATTTTTTTACAACGAATAGGCTAAAAAATCGAATAGGCTGTATAGGCTGTTAGCCTATATAGCCTATTCGATTTTTGATAAATGTTGATGTGAAAATAATGAAATTAAATCTGGTAATTAAATATATTAAACAACCATTTAAAAGACTTTTGAGAATTCAATGCTAAGACGTACACGGACTCATTCATTTTTCCTCGTATAAAATCTATCCCATTTTATTCTTTGTATGAAAACTCTTTGATACTAAACTTTTTAAACTGACTTATTTTAAAACTCAACTGCAAAAGTAATGAGCTCGTAAAAAAAGTCACGACTGCGTAACAGAAAGATGTAATTTTCGAATCATAATTATAGCCTCTGAAAGAACGCCATGTTTAACAACTGTATTGTAAATACAATTACAAAGGACAACACTATCATCTAATTCTATATACAAATGCCCCTGTGCTGGCACACACCGCCCCGTCACAACAACCAATAAGGAAGGTAGATAGGTACCACCCTAAAAGATAACCAGACGAACGAAATGCCTCAACACAGGAGCACGCACATCTTCGGCTACAGTTTTCAGTATGCTCTCGTGACTCCAAGAAAAAAAGTCGTGTTACTTATGAGGAGGGTCCCGCACCCTCCTCCTAAGTAACACGACTTTTTTTCGAATGACGGCATGAAAATCATCCGTAGGAGCCTGCGCGAACATCTCGGAGGCACTGCAGAAACGAGGAAGTCCTAACATCATCCTGAAATGTTATTGTATTGGACGCGCAGAGTGTCCAGGGATTAAAGCTACGAGCTCTCCAATTATAGGCTGATAATCATCATTCATCATTTCAGCCGAAAGACGTCCACTGCAGGACATAGGCCTCCCCCAATTGGGAGGGTGTGCCATAATAGCCACGCTTGGCAGGCGGGTTGGCGATCGCAGTATGGTGTTAAAAATACATAGAGAACGCTGCTGCTCATTCTCTAGTAAGTCCCTTAGTCGCTTTTACGACACCCACGGGAGGAAATGGGGTAGTGCTATTCTTTACGTCCAGCACCACACGGCACGGCACGCCACGGCAGATAATACTATGCTTATATTCTATAGCACCATACACTTGTAAAGAGTAAAATCACACAATGATCGGCTCTTGATTTTCTACGCAACCCACAGTCACATAATAAGATTACACAGGCAAAGCTTGATATAATCGGCTTCTCGAGGCACGTACGCGAACGCGTGATATTTAGGAATGCACCAATCACAACAAATCGATAGCATGAAGGTTGATTTCTGTGAAATATCAACACATGTGTAACACTGAATCCCATTTATAACGAAATGTCACCTGCAATCACATTCCTCACTTCACAAGTTTGACCTAAATACTTGAAATGCCAGACAAATCTGGCCGACGTGTAAATAGCCATATTAAAGATACTCTGGCCGTTTTAAACGTTACGAAATAGCCTTTTAATAGTGTCAACTAGTAGGCCAGAAAGTTGGGGAACACTCTGTCAAGTTGGAGTCAATAAATCAGGGGAGAGATGGATAGGTATAACGTTGGCGGAAAGAATTTTGGGTAAAGCTGTGAGCACATTTACCTACCCGTAAATAAAATCTATTGACAGTTTTGACAATGTGAGATGCAATACTTCACGATTTTCTGTTTTTAGAGAATAATAAACAATTTTTGCGAGAATCAAAACCCTGTGGCGGTATCAACAACGCCACATGCAAACTACGCATCAAAGACCTGACGTCACAAATCCTGCATCGCGCTATCAGAGTTTACCGCGCGACTAGCATATATACAACATCCCGACATCAACCGTTGGGGAGTTGCCCACCAGACACAACACCCGTCTGTTCGGAGAATCCTCCCTTTACTATAGAGTATGAGTGAACTTGTTCACATTCCACGTTGAACATACCTCTAAACCCAGTTTTTGGAACGAAGTACCTTATCGCACATTATACTTCTGCACACTTGGCGAACGAGAGCTAGATCGAGAAAAGTGTAACATTTGGCGACACGATACTTTTGCTATAGTAGGTATGTTTCTTTTTTTGTTTTGTCTTTACTCCCAAACGTTGTTAATTACGAATAAAAAAAATGGTTATGTAAACTTAAATATTTTTTTGCATAGTTTTTAAACTAACCAATCATATCATCATAATATCCTAAGTTCTGGGGTAACAAGCAAAATCGCCTGTGTACAAAGTCAGTGTACGTTTGTTCTATGGCTATTTGACCGACACCGTCACGGCTGATAAGTGATCAACCATTATTTTTTTTCTGTATGATGATACTAATACATACATAAACACGCCTTCTTCCCATAGGGCTAGACAGAAACTATAGAGCACTACCTGCTACTCTCCTTACATACTTTTTTTGCTTCATTTACGTTCATAGATCTGGTCATACACGCATGCTGGTTGCGAGTACTTCACACCTGACCTTTCTGAAGAATATCACCAATTAGGTCACTATAATATATCCTCCTATCCGTGCCTTCAATCAGTGCGTCCTGCCTGTTATGACTTACGGAGCCGAAACGTGGACACTCACGGTACGGCTGGTCCATAAATTCTAGGTCGCTTAGCGAGCTATGGAACGGGCTATGCTTGGAGTTTCTCTGAAGGATCGAATCCGGAACGAGGTGATCCGGCAGAGAACTAAAGTTGTCGACATAGCTCACAGAAAAAGCAAGCTGAAGTGGCAATGGGCCGGCCATATTAGCCGTAGAACCGATGACCGTTGGGGTAGACGTGTTCTTGAGTGGAGACCGCGAGTTGGCAAACGTAAGGTAGGACGCCCTCAGGCTAGGTGGAGCGACGATCTTCGCAGGGTGGCTGGTAGCAGCTGGATGAGAGTTGTCGAGAATCGAGTTGAATGGCATGCAATTGGAGAGGCCTATGTCCAGCAGTGGACTGCTATAGGCTAATGATGATGTCCTCCTAGGACGTCCCCTCCCAGCGTTTTCACTCACATCTGCCTTGTTGATACTAATAAATATCAAAATACAGTCAATGAACTACATATTATGTATTATATCTATTTTATTGATATTTATTTATATATTTCTGAATCTGCCCGTGACATCACAGCGGGCCCTATAAGAATAGCAGCGCTGCGGTACTTATTTTTTAATATCGCAGAATCATGCTGAGATAGGAGCCTTTTGGCGTTGTAGAGGACCTTCTATTTTTTTTTCTTTTTATATTTTTTAGGGTTCCGTACCTCAAAGGAAAAAAACGGGACCCTTATAGGATCACTCGTGTGTCTGTCTGTTTGTCTGTCTGTCCGTCTGTCACAGCCAATTTTCTCCGAATGTAATGGACCGATTAAGTTGAAATTTGGTATACATATCAATTTGAGTGACCCAAACACGGACGGGAACCGTAAATAAATGAATTTAGAATAATGGGGTCAGTTTTGGGGGGCAAACAAGAAAATTAAAAAAAAACGTTTCGCAACCTGTACCGTGTGACATATCAAATGAAAGGGCTTACTATGAGGGTCTCAAATATTTTTTTTTTATAATTTTAAAATAAATAGTTTTAAAGTTATAAGTGAAAATAGACGAAAATTTACCACTCCCCCCTTATCTCCGAAACAACTGAAACTAAAATTTTGAAAAAAAAAAAATACAGAAAATAGTTCTATACTTATAGATTACAAGAAAATCTATAAGAAGTCTATGGTCTTAAAATAACATGGTAAATCTCTCGATATTGTGCGTACAAACTTACATTTGCAGTTGGAATGTAACTATGGGAGATTATTTTTACCAACTACAATGTTAAGTTTGTTCTTAGGATAAATTCTTTCCAAGTACGGAACCCTTCATTGTGCGTGGTCCGACACGCACTTGGCCGGTTTTTTTTTTGTGTTTAGTTACTGATCTTCCTGTGCGAGTCCCAATAAAAACTTTTTCTTTCTGTCTTTCTATTATTATCTCTCTATTATACTCTAGCCCTAATATCTCAAGAGAGTTGCGTAAAACAGCACAAACGTAGTGATTGATCGAAATGGACGCGTTTCACTGGCTTGAGACGTACGCCGCGCGCCGCTTATTTACGTTCTGTACGGTTCGGTGCTGGCAATATTTAGATACAGTTATAGCAAACTACGATTTATTGAGCGTCATATTGTTGGTATTTTGAAGTAGATTGATGTGTTTTAGGGTTTTGTAAAAGAGCATTGTGCAATCCACACGAAATCTGTATTAATCTCGAAGATTTTTGTAACGATTGTTTTCAATGACGCTCGGTCTAAAACGATAGAATATATAAGGGGTTCTCTGCCCTTTCGCCGAAAATTATTTTCCAGATTTTCACTTGCCAACTAACGTTTCGCAGAATTTTATTTCACCGAATAATCATTTGCCAACTTATCGTATAATTTTGTTTTATTTCCCAACCTCACAGTTACCAACTATACGTTTGGTCTGCTTTTCATAATGACACTTTTTTAAATGCCAACTTTCAAGTAGTAGAATGTTTTAGTTTGCGTAATATTCATTTAGTTGTTTATTGTTTCCCAAATCTATTAATGTGACCTAACCTAACTTAACTGTTTCCTTTTACAAAAAAGATTCGTTTCTGGCACATCAAAATCAAAAAATCAAAATCAAAATATTTTATTTCACATAAACCTACATGGGCACTTATGAAACGTCAGAAGCTAGGTGCACGGTTCGAGTTAGTCGCCAACCGCTACCGCGGCACGCTCGCTTAGCTCGCTCGGCTCGTACGTTGTTTGTCACACTCTAACCTAACCTAACCTATCATCAACAGAATTCTTGAACACAAAGCTACATACTCAGAGGAAAAATTATTGCTCTGCATTGCTGCTAATTTAAAGGTTTAATGTTATTTTTGAGATTCTTAAATAAAAAATGTATGTACAAAAATTACACTGACAAAACGTCATTCGTCTAATAGTTGTGTGGCCTAGTGAAATTTTTGACAAATGATAAATGTCCGAAACGTTTTGTGTCATTATAATAATCAGCTTAACTATAATTCTACCAAATGAAACGTTGTCATACAAAAATGTGCTAATCGTTAGTTGTCAAAGCGAAACATCGGCGAAACGTTGGTTGGCAAGTGATAATCTGCCAAACAAATTTCGGCGAAAAGGCAGGATACCTATAAGGTGTATCTATTCGGGTCTCCCTTGTTTGACCGAAAGGAATTTGACAAATTTTCACATCCCAAAAAAAAATTCGCATAATTTCATTTGCCAAATTATTACTTAGCAAAAAATCTATTCACAAAAAATTGTAACGCAAACCTAATGTTTGACAAATGAACGTTTAAACTATAACTTGTTTGCCAACTAGTACTTTTAACATTTTTTATTTAGTCAAATATTTCAGTTGGAATAACAGTTTTTACGTAAAATCAAATAAGCCAAATATTCAGTATCGTCAGTTTTCAATTCTAAATAGTTGAGTTCCGGGTAACCTACTAAAACAATTTTTTTTTTCTATTAATAGAAAAAAAAAATTGTTTGCAAGTCGTGTCTGGCACTCGCCGGCCGCTACCGCGGCACCGCTCGCTTCGCTCGCTCGGCTCGTGCGTAGGAGGTCACAGTTTTAACCTAACCTAACGATTAAAAAAAAAAAAAAATTAACCTACTCTAACTACTATATTAAAATAAAATTGCATTTTTTATTATATAATTCCAAAAAAATCTTATTTTTGCCTTAATATTATTTGTCTTAACAAATCATTTCACCAAACGATTATTGTCTGAAGATTGTTTGCTGTAATAAATCATTTGATTAAAGACCAAATGCCATAATGACATTATACTTGGTAATATTTTGCCAAGTAAAAATTTTACCAAATGAAATTATGCGTACCAAAAATAATTCGAAATATTGCAATGGTATAAAAAAAGGTTGCTAAAATTTGTTTGGGTAATGAAATTTTGTCAAAACTTTTCGGCAAAACGGCAGGCACCCGTATCTATTCATACACGAATTATTTTATGAGAAACATCTTTAAGTGGTAAAAAAGCCGTAGCAGCAAAACATTTTTTTTTTTTTTTATCTAAGTGTTTTTATTTTTACGTAATTATTATAATTTTAAAATTGCTTGAGACACTGCAAAAAATCCTTTACTTATTCTATAAATTACCCGCTCGGACGCGGTGACGGTGGTGGCATGAACGCGGTGCCTTTTGATAATTAATAATCATTTATCAAGTAATTTTAAATTATTTATTTTTTAAATAGTATAATCAGATTTAAAAAAATATCGTTTCCATGGGTTCTTTATCTATTAAAATATTTCGTGTTTTAATAGATACACCTTACATATTATATACATATTAACTATTTCCGCGTATATTACTAATTCATGTGTTCACTCATAAAAATCACAAGCACACTCACGAAAATACACCCTCTCACTCACACTCACTCATTCACCATATCACATAACACAAAGAGAGGTGCAGACTATTCATACAACCTTAGACATTTTTCATTTGTTTTTGAAAAATGCTAGGATTTAAAAACTCTATTCTAATGTAACTCGAGGGGATTGGTGCTGTTAGCCGAAATACAGGTTCCTCCTAGTTCGGCTCCAGATGCTAAATCTTGTGTACCTACTTCTGTTTTATCATAGCACTTAACTGTAAGTACTGTTTTTATTAAATAAAGCTTATAATTATTATTATCTCCTTTATTTCGCTTATAAACATATGATTTAGATTTTTAAATATTTTTACAAAAACATAAAAAAATAAAAATATAAAAAATAGTAGCCCACCGCTATCGGGAACAGAGTCAAGGCTACCGGTGGTCAGGGCTCCTGAGAGAGGAACCTCCTCACGATACGCTCCGTGTCCAGAAGTACTGTTTTCTGGATCAAGCCTTTGATCCAGCTGCCTAACGAGAGCCTCTTCAGATGATAGTCGAGGCTTCTGGCTATTATTCCATTGGCCGTCACGACTATCGGCACAATGATTACTGTATCCTCATCCCACATGTCGACCTCGTATGCCAGATCAAGACACTTAATCTGCTTATCTTTTTCAGCTTTCACTAGGTTCTCGTCATGCGGAACCGCGATATCAACAATCATTGTACGACGCTCTAATCGATCTATCACCAATCTATCATCTATCTAATTATTATTATTTTTATTAATTTCTCCAAATATTTTAAACCTTAAAATGTTGATGATTAAGTTCAAAATCGAATGAGAAAATTTTACAGTTAGTGGTAACTATACTTCATTTACTATAACATTAGAAAAAAGAGGCTCGTAGAAGCAGGAGTGCGAAACATTTTATTCAAAGTTAAAAGTTTAAACAATTAAACTAAAAATGTTTTAACATAACTTTGATAAATAGGTCGTAATAACATCTTCATCACACATTACTTACAACGAAACGAATGAATGAAACAAACGATTACGTCGTGATGATTTAAATTTAATTAAGATTAAAGGAAATAAAAGTCTTTTTTTTACAATATTTTATTTAAAACAACAACTTTCAACACACAATAGTTGGTGTAACTTCTTCGTCTTCATCATATAATTTAGTCACTATCATCAGAGAATAAAGATGAAGAAGTTTCACCGACGTTACCTAATAATAAATCTTTCTACCACATCATCCATTATGCTTTAACTTTTCCTCTTCTTTAATTGCATGAGCAACGCAAGACTGCCATCGTTCTAGCGTAATACTATCCAGATCTTGTGGGAGTAATTGTTTCTCCTTGTCTAATTTGAACGTTTTGTTATGTTGAGCCACATACCCCATCATTTGGGCCCATATTAATTCTATAGGGTTGAACTCGCAGTGGTAGGGTGGGAGGCGCAATACTGAAATACCCTTCTCTCTAGCCATCTCATCTACAACAAACTTTTGGTATAAATGTCTTTGTATTTTTGCTTTTTCTAATAAAGTTGCCCTAAGATCTTTTTCCTCAAAAGGAATATTTTTGCTTTTAAACCATTCCTGTATATTTTCCTTTCGTGTAGCTGTGGTTGGCAGCTTCTCCAATGTCCTTGAGTGGTATAGCGCATTGTCCATAACAATTACAGCGCCACTCTCAATTTTTGACAAAATTAACTTGAACCATTTTCACTTTTGTCTATCGCGCTTCTATAACATATTCCCTGTAAATTGAGAGGTCTGGCTCTTATGAAACAGGAAATCCTAGTACAAGAGTCAGGGCTACACAGATGATTGTGTCTTGAAGTGTAAATAAATAAATTATTATTATTATTAAAGTTGAAGGCGTCCATTTCGGAGTGGTCATCTTTATCACCTTTCTTTGCATCAAATATGAATGCAGCATCCATTAAAAACCCTTCACAAACTCTGTGAAATAAAATTAATACAAGTCAATTATTCCGTACCCCCTATATAATTTCACTGCTGGAAATAGTTCATAGATAAATACTATAACAAAAATTATAACTTTAAAAGTTCGCTTTGCATGCGTTAATTCATAATACAATATAATATGTATTACTTAATTAATAGTCAATAACAATGGGGTGTTCATTTTTTTATGGCGAGGACAGTCCATAAAATACATACCAGTATGACCGATTATAAGTTGGATTTTTTAAACCACCAGATAGACCTTCCCAATGTGATTCTTTTGAAGACTTATTATTAGTGTCATGCCATATTAGGCTTTTCGTGTGACCTGTTTGTATGATAAAAGGTTATTAATATAAATACCATTCATTTCACGAACCAATTTTATGAAATTATGTTTAACTGTATAATTAATTATAATGTTATTGAATGCAAGAGGTCATACACTGCTTAGTGCATAAATAGTTGTTAAGAAATTTAGAAGCACTGTACCTTCATTTAGCCAAGTGTCATCTAAATAATAATATATTTTCCTTCCTTTATTCCTTAGCCTTTTTTATTTCATGAAGGTATTTTAGTCTCCAAAGGACGATCTCCTGCTTGTCTATGACTTCTATGAGTGCACTTTTTCTGCTCCGTTTGATTTATGTGAATTTTAATGTTTATTTAATTATTTTATACAGACTGCTTTTTTTTTAATCTGGCAGAGACTCGTCACTGTTAACTGCTTCCAGCATCTTTTCCAAGGTGGGCAACTCATTATTAAAGAAGAAGGAATGAATTTTCCTGCATATTCCACTAAATGTGATGTCATCAAAATCATCACGTTTCATGTGCTTCTGTTGGGGAGGGGGAGATTGCAGGCGACTTTTTATGTTGTACTCTTTGAGAATATTGGACAGAGTAGCCCGAGATACGCCTGTAAATAATAAAATCATGTGCGGAGTTTCTAAAATATAATACATTTTATCACAATGCATGTTAGTTTCAAATATTTTTATAGTAATAATTTTATGAATCATCCTTACCGGCAACTTCTGCGATTTTGTTTATCATCTCAGTCCTATAATGAGGAGTATCTGCAGGCCAGGACTCCAATTGCTTAAAAATATTTATCACAGGTTGTTTTTCTACAGCACGCAGCGTTCTCTTTTTTTTGGGAGACATTATTATTTCGTCGGAGTCAACTTTTGGACCACGTTTTTTTCGCCGCTGGCTTTGGTCAGACTCAGCACTTATATGTTGTAAGCCACTCGGTCCCGCACCGGGATCACTCATAGCTCAAAAAAAAAGTAACGTTTTGTAAAAACAACCCAATGACAACACTGATAACAATACAATAATAAAGAAATAACTAAATATTATTTATTATTTTAATAAATAACAACAAAATCACGAAAATTAAACAATAACAAACAAAGTATTCACAAGTAAATGACATACATGACAATCTTAGAACATTGTCAAGTCAATTTCACAGACGACATAAACCAGTAAAATTAGAAATCCCCGGCTGTCACAGCTTATGAAGGGATTAAGTAATATTTTAGATTTGGTAGGATTATAGTGAAACAAAAAGCGTTGCAGTATTGTTGACTCCTGCTTCTTTTAGGTTTTTAGCATAGGCACTGTAATTTTAAATTGGAATGAAATAATATATCTAAATGAAAGCTACTTAATTTCATATGGTTGTTTTTTTAAATGATTACAATTAAGTGTGATAGCTGATATATAAATTCATTTTAATCGATTTGGCGTCAATCGTAACTATAACAAGTTTATTGTACTTTTGTTATAAAGTGTGCATCAAAAATAACCTTTTTTAACTTCTGTCTAATGCTATTATAAATGGAGTATAGATGTGCTGGCGACTGTATATAAATATTCACATTAATTTATTTTCATCCATCGAATTGGCCGCAGCTAATAACCTTCTATCAACTCATCTACCCAAAGCAAAACAAAGCTATTGTTAGCTTCAGGTTCATAGGTAGGTCGGCGATCGCATTCAGATCATTCATTCATCATTCACTAATTCAAGGGTTCGTTCATGAACTTCTGACAGTTCAAGATCGAGTTGAAGTAGGTCCTTCTTATAGAAATGGTTCTACAAGTCAACGATCTAACTAGTAGCTATTGCTATTACAACCTTGGTAGGCAAATATGCTAATTATACCTACCAGTTGGCTAACATAAACTGTTTGATGTACTTACTAATATACCGTGATTTCGAGTGATTATCATCAGCAGTTTAATGGGGTTTCTAGACGGTCAAAATTGCTTGGCAAGTGATTGAATTTTTTATGCTTGTCAAGCAATTTTGACCGTTATGAACGAAGCTTGATGTGCTTGATAAGCAAACTACGTGCTTGTTGCTTATGCTTGATGAAAAATTATATTCTTGCAATGCTTGTCAAGCATGCTTGGCCGTTTAGATGCATGCTTGTCAAGCAACACATACAGTGTGCTACGGAACGTAATGGTGATTAAAATTAAAATGTGTGCGGCATTGTATGCTTGACGTTACTTCAAGCCTCGTCAAGCGTGCTTGTCAAGCAATTTTAACCGTCTAGAGACCTGATAAGAGTTGGATAGGCAGGGGTTCCTTAGTAGCAATTCATTTTGTGCTTGTTTAGTGACAAAAGGAAAAAAAAAAGGCGTGAAAGAGGCGGCAAGCAAGTGAAGCCAGAAACCTGGGATTAAAGCCTGATTTACCCGGTGCGATTAAATTGCCTGTAGCATACACATACCATAAGTTGATATGTGCAACAATAAGGCCTCTGCCTCGAATCTTGCGGACAGCAGGGCGGCGGCGGCGGCGGCGCAAATCAAATCAAATCAAAATATTTTATTTCACATAAACCTACATGGGTACTTATGAAACGTTAGAAGTTAGGTGCACAGGAGCGGCAGGATCTAATGCGTAAAATCAAATGGACCGGCCCTTGAAAACAGCGGCGCGGCAGCGGCGCGGGGGTGGGGTCGGGAGCGGGCGATAGGAATAAATTTGAATCAAAAACATGTTGTCGCCGTTGTTCAGACATTTCGATTGCGAATAAAAACAAATATCTCGACGACACAACTACGAACACAACACTACGCCGCTATAGTGCCGCGCGATCTGCCCGCTGGTTTCGAGAACGGGTCTGCGTTGCCCGCGCCGTTACCGCGCCGTCGCCGCCGCCGCTCCGCTGCCTGCAAGATTCGAGGCAGAAGCCTAAAAGACGCACCGTCTAACAGTTTTTAGACATTAATACAGCTTGTCCCTTGCTGTCCTCACCAAGCGACGCCCTAAGCCGAGGTCCGTACAAGGGGTGTCCTTAGCGTGTAGTCGCTTGGTATATAAGTTTATGCCCTGGCTGGAGGCCTTAATTTATTGAGGCAACCACAAGAAAGTCCGGTTAAGCAGACGACAACCTGGTTGACCTACTAGAGGCAATTTAGAAAGAAAAAGAAAAACAATTTTTTTAGACGGTGTAACTTTTATTGTTAATTAAATTTTATTCTAAGCTACAGGCAAGAAACGATACGCGGGGATAACGAGTGGCTTTAATTATAACTGACGAAATATAGCTATAAACTTAAATCGATATTTCATTTACAAAAGTAGGTACAAAATAATACTCTTTTTGAAAATCTTATCTTAAGGCGACGATAACCGATTTTTAATGATTTTATCCTGAAGATCACGTCTAAACGAGTAGTGTTAATGATTTGGAAAAAATATATGTTAAATTAGAGCATTTTCTTAATAACTTAATATATGAATATTTTAGATTCTGTTTATATTACATATTGAAATTAATTTGTAAAGTTATGTCTAACGCGGATAAAAACTGAGAATCACGCAAAATTTATCAAGTGTATTTTTCTGGAACCTTCACCTTTTTAAAGATAATTTAATTATAGTTTTTTTTTTTTTTGTAGGTATACGTGTTTTATTAAAATATTTTTTTATGTATAATAAATTAATAATGCGTCTTATTTGGGACAGCGCTCCTGGATGGCCGCGTCCTATTACTGGCTGGACGTACGACGCGTTGCGTGAGCTCAGTACAGAACACGCAAGCTCACCACTCAAGGTCACTGGCACATATCTGCATCTTATATAGGACGGGGCCTTACGATATAGATATAGATATAGCTATATTTCGTCAGTTATAATTTAAAGCAGGACGCGTAGTACGACTCCGCCTACTATTTCCGTTAATACAAGTGTGATGAACAAACAATTTTTCTTCTTTCATTCTGATACCATGATTAAGAAATCCTTGAAAAACACAGGAATGTTAATTCAATTATTCATAGTTTGTCTGTGAATATTTAACTTAACTTCAGAAAAATTTGTTCTACCCACAGTTTGTAAATAACTTTTTCAGACTCATTTTCACTAACTGGCAGGAACCCGCACAAAAGGAAAAAGAAATGTGACGTCATTCACTGAAATCTCAACACGAAATGCCAAACATTTGCTCAATTTGATATTTCTCTTTCTGTTTAACAAAGGCATTATTCTCCTTCCGCTATGAAATTAATTTTGTTTATATAGCAAAGTTTGTGGATGAAATTCTTTCATTACTCCATGTTTGCAGGTGTATTCAATTTACTGGTGTTTAATTTCTCTTTTATTGTTCTGAGTTATTAACTGTATTGTTTGTGTTTGCTATTATGATTTGTTTGGTAGTTTTTTATTTTTGTTTTTTATTTATTTATTTATTAAAACTTTATGCACAAGTAAAAAAATACTGTACAAAGGCGGACTTAATGCCTGAGGCATACCAGTCAACCTCAGGGTGATGCAGAGACAAAACATGGCAGATACAACATATGGGTTAGATAACTCGAAAAAGGAAAAATAAATATATACTAACACATAGATACATACATACATAAATATAAGCAAAATAAACAGTGTCCGGAGGAATAACGATTGGTAGGGTGCCCTCGTTCACAGAGAAAACGTATCAGCGCTGGGATGATTCAGCCAACTTCTTACGAATATGTTCACGTGCCTTCACTTTTAATGATAACCGACTGGTTGCCATCCTGATATGCAGAGGGAGCGCATTATATTATTTACTAACCTTATTTCAATATTAACCTGCGAGGGTTCTGGCTAAATCTAGCAAAAATTTCGTTTGAAATTTTTGTGCTATATAATTATTGATGGCAAGGAATATAGATTTTACATCCATCGCAGTCAATTCCACAAAACCTAGAAACTCTTCACGAACCACCATTATTTCTTCATAAAAAATCTAATACCAATGAGAAGTTGATCTTTTCCTGCTGTGTCACAGTTGTCGTCTACCAAGATATTAAAGGCACGTGCATTCTTTATATAAGCTGTGATATTATCTCTAATGACATCCCCAAATAGCTCGATTATATGAATAATGTTGTTACTTAATAAACCAATTTTTTTAGCTTCGAGTCAGGGACCAGGGGCAAGTATTTACTCCCAACAGCATCGAGTTCTGAATCAATCAGATTGGATGCGAAATAAATGCCAATCCTTACTCTTGAATCCGACACTAGCGCACGATCGTGCGGTGGTTCGAAGCGAAACTAACTTCGGTCGAAAGATTCGTTAGGATCGAGAAGTTCGTACTCCACACACACGCCATCTGACAGATAGATATCGAGTTGCTGGATCAAAATTACACGATAACAAAGAAGCTACTTTATTCAGATCGAGTGAGATTTTAGAAAGAAAGAAAGAAAAAAAAGCACTAGGCTATCGTTTTTTACGTGGGAAAGTGAAAACATTCAACTACCTAAAAGTTACTAACCAGATACATAGAGCACTTGACGATGACGCAATCCGCCGGATACGCATAACAACGCTGATAATACTTAAACCTATGTCGATCTTGGTTTACGATTCGAATTGGTTCGGGAGTAAACGAAGGTTATAAATCGAATTCGAATGCGTTTTCAGAAGTAAGACCCCAGGGTGGGGCAGATGCCCCACCTTGCCCCACCGTGGGTACACCCATGCAAGTTAGACTGCCACGTCCGCAATTTTTGGCCACGACAATGATTTCTCACTAGCAGCCCGAGTCTGGATTTGTGCTCGGTTGATGGCAATAGGCTTGCCCCCTAGACTTAAACAAAACAGCGAAATTTGGGTGTACTATAAGCATACCTCTGTTAAACCCTTCAGGGAATACAAGCGTGAGGTTACGTGACAATGATTTGTTACAATTCTTTGTCTGAAATTATGTTTCCATTTGAATAAATACTGAAAGAATGGCGTCGGCCGGAATGTTCTCGAGGTTATGTCGATCGTTTTATGTGACAGATTCGATTTATTGTGACCCGAAAACTATTACACGTAAATCGAGGTGAAGGGAATTTATTAGACAACCGTAGACCTTGTTTTCTGAGAATTTATTTTGATACTATGTTATTGTTTTAATTATAAAAGAAGGTATACTAGCTGTTGTCCTCCATCAGCTACTTCATCTGCGTTATCGTCATTCTCCTCAATCGCAATTTATTTGGGGTCGACGCATCATGTCTTGTTCTCCATTTTCTTTCTCTAATAGGAGTCATCTCAAAGTCAAAAGGCCTTGGCCACATAGTAAATGAAGACTTGAATGATGACAGTGACATAGAAAGGGAGCGAAGAGCGTTGTCGATCCGATGTTATCAATAAAAATAAAAAAATATTTTTTTGTCCGTAATGTAGATTATTAAAAAATATTGGACACGTATTTTTTCTTTTTTTACGTAATCAAAACATTATGACGATACATTGTGGCAAGACGTCATATCTCAGTAGATTTTATACGTAGCTGTGACGTAACGAGCCCCCACTCCCCAAGTTTAATGTGTTTTATCCAAGTCATTTTTTATTAATATGATAAAGCAAAAAATACGTGTCTAATATTTTTTTATTATCTGATTGATGGACTAAACAGTTTGTCTTTTTTTTTTTACCCAGTACACATCCCTATTGGAGGAGGCTTATGTCCAGCAGTGGAAGTCTTTCGGCTGAAATGATGATATTCAAAATTACAACCGTAATTCTTTGACAATTGTATGACATGGCCAATTAACGTGTCATTATATGATGATGTTGTTATTATATGTTGACCCGCAGGTTTGCGCGTTGTACTACAGACATAAAGGTGACGCTCTTTAGAGCATTCTGTACCACCTTCTAAACGTGCAGCCTGTGGGAGAAGTATTCGCGAGCATCGTATGGAGCCCTTCGTGTCCAATTTAATAACGCGTTCAGAAAACTGATGGGGTTGCCATGGCGTTGCAGTGCATCAAGGATGTTTGCGGAGGCGCGTGTGGATTGTTTTTACACTATAATGCGCAAGTGCGCCGCATCAATGGTGGCCCGAGTCATGGCCAGCCCCAACAGGGTTCTGAAAATGTTAGCGGACATGAGTGGACTGTCCTTATATAGTTCACTGTTGTCAGTTACATGTGTCACCGTATTGTGTTGTTTACTAACACGTAGTTGTAAGAACATTGTTACTAACCCTTTATGCGTCTTGGCTAGATATAGTTATTTTCTGTAGGTGTAGTTTCGCATTTCTGCTAGTGTTATTACGCTCGACATCATCTGCCTAGAATTTTCCTATGTCGGGGTCAGTTTCTAGTCTAACCAGATGCTAAATACCAGTATTTTACATGGAGCGACTGCCTATCTGATCTCCACAACCCAGTTACTGGTTAATATGATACCTCTTGGTAAGACTGTTTGTCCGACTTTCGGGCTTCTGACAACCCGAAAAGAAAGTCAAAAATCCAGAAATGACTACTGGAACCAATGGAATAACGTGCTTCCGAGGCGCGGAGGGGTCTTAGTATGTAAAGATAGTCACCCATCCACGTGTGTTTACGCTCGACGATGTTCTCAATACGAGTACATTCTTGCTTCGATACTTCCCGATACCCATTATACAGGGTTATTGGTAAAACCGTAATGCGTGATGTGGTGGCCCGTTGGTTAAGGCCTCGCCTCTGATGCATGAAATTGGGTTCAAACTTCCCCTTGACAAAGTTTGGGTGCAAAAAACAGGTTCAAGATTAGCTGCTTGAGCTTAATTATGCTGAAACGGAAAATCTATTATCTTTCAAATATTAAAGTATTTATCATCTCATACACACTAACACTCATCACATGCATACATAAACCCATCACATTCACACTCACACTCATCATTTACATACTTACATTCAGCACATAGACACATACTTTTGGTTACCTTTTAGTCCTAAGTTAATTAATTATACTGAAACCGGTGCATTTGTTAACCTATCTTTATTGAATCATATTATCTGTCGAAAGAGACTGGCAATCTCTTTCGACAGATTTGAAAGATTATAGATTTTCCATTTCAGCAGAATTAAGCTCAAGCAGCTAATCTTGAACCTGTTTTTTGCACCCAAACTTTGTCAAGGGGAAATTTGAACCCACAACTTCATGCATCAGAGGCGAGGCCTTAACCAACGGGCCACCACGACATCAGGCATTACGGTTTTACCAATAACTCTGTATGATGCTGGTATCGAGAAATCCAACACAGGGTATCCTAGTGTGGGATCCAGTGTCATACCTAAATATTGTAACACTTGTTTAGAAATCAATAAACTTTTTATTATTTTTTATTAAATCCGGGCAAGTACCAATGTGACTTTTTCAATTCATATGTACTTTCTGAGTTTATCTTGGAAATTACTGACATCGGTGAAGGAAAAACATCGTGAGGAAACCTGGACTTCATCAAAATCAAAATCAAAATCAAAATATTTTATTTCACATAAACCTACATGGGCACTTATGAAACGTCAGAAGCTAGGTGCTCGGTTCGAGTTAGTCGTTTCCTATGGAGAAGAGCCGGCAAGAAACTCCACGGTTACTCTTTTAAAAATAATTGGCTTTACAATATTATTAAATAACAGTGATCATAGGTATGGGAGGACAGTGTAGGCCTTTCAACAATTACCAGGTACTTAACAAAATAGAAAACCGATCATCACCATCATCATCATTTCATCCGAAAGACGTCCACTGCTGGACATTGGCCTCCCCCAATGGGGCAATAATCGCCACGCTTGGCAGGCGGGTTAGCGATCGCAGTATGGTGTTAAAAATGCATAGAGAACGCTGCTGCCCATTCTCTAGTAAGTCCCTTAGTCGCCTTTTACGACACCCACGGGAGGAAATGGGTTGGTGCTATTCTTTACGTCCGGCACCTCACGGAACCTGGACTTATAGTTAATATAAGTCTAAAAGCGCCAACCCGTCTTGAGCAAGTGTGGTGATCAATGCTCGGGCCTTCTCTGTATGAGAAGAGGCCTTTGCCCAGCAGTGCGGCAGTTATAAGCTGGTATTATTAAATATTTTTTATTATTGGTAAAACACTAACAAACTTCCAGGACTAAGTTACTAACATCATACACAACAACTTTTGTTCTATGACTTTTAATAATTCATCAGACTTTCATACAAAAATAATAGTTATTTATGCAACTGTTTTAATACTTTATTATGTACAGTTGCATACAAGACTTTATCTACACCCATGTTATCTACTCTTTGATATTTTCCAATTCATGAAATCTTGGTACGCCTTTTCATAATTGTTTTCTCGACTTTTCTGGTAATAATTGGTTAGAAATGTCCTTTGCTGCATTAGAAATATCTGGTGGTGTGTTATCAAAGCCTGTATCACTCATTTTTGTAAACAACAAACTTTTTGCAATACTAATATCGAACAAAAATGGCGGGATGCAACGTGAACTCGAATCCATACTTCCATACTAATATTATAAATGTGAAAGTAACTCTGTCTGTCTGTCTGTCTATCTGTCTGTCGCGCGGCTCCGCCCGCGAGGATGTCGGTTATCGCGTAAAAAAGTAGCCTATGTCCTTCTCCATATCCCAGGCTATATCTCTGCCAGATTTCATGACAATCGGTTCAGCGATTTCGGCGTGAAAACGTAACATACAGACAGACAGACAGACAGACAGAGTTACTTTCACATTTATAATATTAGTATGGATTTATAGCATGGGTGTAGATAAAAATATTTAAATTCAACGCTCTAAAAGTATAGAACAACGAAATCTTGAAGGTTTATTTTTGGTAAATGTATTATGTAAAAAGTCATACAACGAAAGTGGTTGTTTAAAATGTTAGTAATAGAGTCCTGCAAGGTTGTTAGAGCTTATACAGAGTCTAACAATAAAATTCCATTGTTTCTGCTCCCATTACTTCCAAATCCTCTTATTTCAAAAGTCACCGCAAGGTTGCCTGCTTGTCGGTCTTCTACAGATTGTACTTCGGAGAGTGTGCCCATGAACTCCACGACCTCATTCCACCGGCCCGCTTCTACCATCGGACATCTAGACGCACTGCAAGTTACCACCCCTACCTAGTTGATATTCCACCAACTCGCACTAAGCGCTTTCAAACGTCTTTTATAATGCGCACAGCAAAGGAGTGGAACTCTCTGCCTGCGTCTGTATTTCCGAACGCATACAACCCTAATCTATTCAAAGTGAGAGTGAACAGGCTTCTTCTGGGTAAGCTCACTCCATCGTAGACTTTGTCTCTGTCACCCAGACCTAGACTAAAGTCAAGAGCAAACTCATTATAGAATAAAATAAAAATAAAAAAAGTCTTCAACATTTTCCCTCTTTCCTATCTGCAACAAGTCTAGCGGTCACTATACAACTGAGTTTTATTTTATTTAAGAACTGTAGAAAGAATTGGTTTAGAAAGAATTTCTCGCTTCCTTCGAGTTTTAAAGTTATACTTCTGAAGTTAGTTGAAATGGCAGGGTTGGTGGACTTCGACTGTACGGTCGACTGCAAAAATCCATGGACAGTACAGAAACAAAATCGTGTGAAGCGAAAAGCGAAAGCTAGTTCTATTTTCGAAAATTTGAACTCAAACGTTCACTGGAAAATAGACACTAAGGTATCCATGCAATTTTGCAGGTGAGTGTACCTATACACTAGAAATTTTAAATGTCACATGTTTAAATAGTTTTCAAAGATGTGACTTTTTAAGTACGCTTTGGTCATATTTAAGAGCGCTGTCTCGGGTCCACTAGTGCCCACTCCTTTAAAAAAATATTATCTCGTGACTGAGAAGGAATTACGAAAAACGGCTCAATCACCTGCCACAAAATACGATCTAGAGGAATGTGGCCGTTTTTCTTTAGATCGAATTTTGTTGCTTCATTCCAAAGCGTAGATACCTATGGAGAAGAACGGGCTAGAAACTCTATGGACACTATTTTAAATTAAATTGTTACAAAACGTGTTTACTTCTAGTCTATACATTCCTTATTTCTAGACTCATGAAACCTGAGCAGATAAAAAAAAAACAATGATTACGTAAGCATAGGAGGGGAGTTTGAGCCTTACTTACTTTTGCTGAAAAGGGGGAGGTGGGGGTTCAAAATTACTAAAATGCTGCTTAAGTAATACTTGAATGGCCCCATGGTAACAACATCATAATCGCGAAAAAATAATTAGCCGTCACATACATTTGGGTCGAGTAGATATTGAAGTTTTGTATGGTTATATTTTTTCACGCATTTTATGTAGGTCCCATACAGAAACTGGTTCCATGTAAACACACCCTTAAATATGACCACACCTTCCTGGTACATGCTGTATAGAAAACCTAAGGCAGACTTTTTTTTAACCAACACAGTAAACTTGAACAAAGTGCAACAAACAAGAAGCAACAACACATTTAAACGATCTCATTCAACCTTGATACTTTCAGCCTCTTACGTCAAACCCCACCCCCTCCCTTCTGCGCCCTTCTTGTATCTCATCAAAGCCATTAGGGTGTAAACTTTTTATGACGTTGATACAGTCCAGGGCAAAAACATGTAGTCACTTTGCAAAATTCGTGTCTGTTCGTCTGTGTTCCCTCCCACACTTCAAAGGAAGAGTGAACAGGCATCTTCTGGGCACGCTCGTTCCATCATAGACCTCATCCATGTGAGATTACGGTTAAAAGCAGGCCCAAACAGCAATTTAAAAAAAACGAGGTTCTCTGTTCAGTTACCGAATAACGTGACAACCCCATTTTATGTCCAGAACTTCACTGTTCATGCCAAGGTTGCCTGGAAGAGATTGCAGTATGCGATAAGGCCGCCCATTGTTTTTCTTTTCTTTTGTAATGTGTAATCTGGTGTACAATAAAGAAATAAATAAAATATGCCGAATATACTTCACCAAATTATGTGTGCCAACATTTATTTATTTATAGTTAATTAAAACGGTACCTACAACACCAATTACATTAATTAACATAGGAAAGGTAAACACATAACCTATATTATGTAATCAAAATTTATATAGAACAGTGGACTACCTTGCATACTTCATCTCCCAGAACACCAGACATATGTATACGTAAAATTTCATCCGATGCAAGGTTCAAGATTCTATGCACAAGATGTCACCATTTGAACCGATACTTTAGGAGGAAATAATTGCCGGAACGCGTGAGGGAGAGGCAGTCTGTTCACCCTCACGCCCCTAGTCGCCGCAGGAGACGCCCTGGGCGGCGGGAATTGATAGCCGATTCCTGGCCACCGTAGGCGCGGGCTTGCCGACGGCGAGCTATATGGGCAGCTCGCCATAAAGACCAGGCCCGTGTCGACGGCGCGTTGTGTTCCACGCACGCCTCAAAGAGGTCAGCACGCACTGATGGGGTCCGCTAGAATGCCCGATGCCTGCCAGGGTTGCGGGTTTGTCCGAAAGAAATACCGTGGCCCTGGCACATAAGCAACTGTGAAGGCACACGGGTGGGTTTTACTCAGTAAAACTCTGTCACGCCCTGCCCAGAGCGGGAGAAGTTATTTCATAATATCACACCCAAAAAAAAAAAATAGGACATAATTGTTGAATTTCATTAACCTTTTACATTTATATTTGCTCCTAACTGTACCCGTCAACGTTTTATTATCGTTACACCCAAGTGTCGGGTACAAGGACTTTTTGTTATCAAATGGCCGCTTCTATAGTCTATTAATTTAATCGATGTTAAGACAAGACTACAAAAAGAACATACTACAGCTATCACTGTTTTTTGAAGTGAAATCTTCTTTAGGCAAGTTGAGCGATTTGAGGAATGGGAAAATTTATAGCTATAGTTAATTTAACTGTGGCGGCATCTACAGGGCCACATGCGAACTACGCATCAAAGACCTGACGTCACAAAACCTACAGCGCGCAATCAGAGTTTACCGCGCGACCAGCATATAAACAACATCCCGACATCAACCGTCGGGCAGTTGACCACCAGACACGACACCCGTCTGGTCGGAGGATCCTCGTCGGTCGGAGTATGAGTGAACTTTACACCCCGTTCCTCATACCTCTGGCACACAGGCAATTGAAGGAACACGGGTGGGTTTTAGTCAGTAAAAGTCTAACACGCCCTTCCGCTCCGCCCAGAGCGGGAGAAATTATTTGATAATTTCCCGACCAAAAAAAAAGTTTTCCTTCAGTTTCTTAAACATTAGAACATAAGTTAAGCTATTTTTCCTTCGATATAGGTCAGTATTAGTCTCCTAGTCTAAAATTAGTCTAAAGCAGGGTGAAGTCCATTTATGTATTCCGCCTCACTCCAATAACGCCTACGGCTATCCCTGCCTATCTAGCCGACATTAATATATAGATCGGCTTATTTACAACCTTTAAGATCACAAGGGAAAGAGGTTAACTTGGGGTCAAATTAATATTGGATCAAAATATACAATCATGAAGTTTCTGCATATTTCCGGGATAAAATAAATTACTCTGTGAATGCCTCGAACTATATTTTAACCGAATTCGAAATACTTATATAACCTTCTTTGTTTTTCTTGTGGTTAGTGATTAATCTGGTGTCAAAGTTTTTATGCCGCCCATGGGACACTGGCTAGGTTATGGCGTCGACAAATATTTCTTAGGTATGCCGTTTACTCACAACGTTTTCCTTTACCTATAATACATATAATAGGGATTTTTCCTGGGTGAAAATAAATCTGTATTATATAATTGCATAGCATAGGTGTGAGTACCATGTACCATTGACCGGGTAATATGTCTTTCATTGGACTTGAATGTGCCCTGGCGGCTGAGAGTATGTCGTGCTCACTAAGATGTCTCGCTGATGGTGGCGCGTGTGTTGGATAATTTAGCTTCCTTCAAAATGGTTGGTGTCATGTTCGTGAACGGGCGCCGTCATTTGGGTTTATATTTGTTGTACCTTCTCTGGACGCTTTTAACGTGTACGTTTTAATTTTTAATTTTTACATTGTTCTCACATTTAGTTATAAATTCAACAGTATAGATGTAACTATTATTTTTGTAAAAATTTAATTTAAAAGAGTGTCCACGGAGTTTCTTGCCCGTTCTTCTCCATAGGCTTACTACGCTTTGGAATGGGCATGTAGCTTCATTTTTTTACTGACCGACTCCTTGAAAATTCAAAAATGCCTGTGAATGATTTAATGAAAATAAATTATTTGAGTCTGAGTTTGGGTTCTGTTAAGTCCGTCTCCGTCAGTCAGATAATACAAACAAATTGGCATATTTTTTGCTTTATCATATTAATAAAAAATTACTTGAGAGATAAAAACACATTCAAGATGGGGAGCGCTCGTTACGTCACAATTCTAATAAACTACGTATAAAATCTAGCACAGTCAACGTCATGCCACATTTGAACTCAATGTATCACCTTAATTTTTTGATTACGTAAAAAAATAAAAATACGTGTCCAATATTTTTTTTTTATCTACATAACGGACTATTTTTTTTTTTACCATCCCTTTTACAATATACTTAATACGAATATGCGACTTTGCTACATTTTTAATATAATAAATAAAACAGGAACATACTGCGATCGCCAACCCGCCTGCCAAGAAACAGCAACATACTGCGATCGCCAACCCGAGAATCATAAGCGTGGCGATTATGGAAAACCCCCCCAAAAAATGACAAGGTGCTTGAGGGAGGCCTATGTCCAGCAGTGGACGTCTTTCAGCTGAAATGATGATGATGATATTTCATCATCATCATTTTAAACAGAGCGGCGGCGGGCACAAACAGCGATGATGTATAATTAAAACAATTTTTGCCTCTGACAGCATACTTAACTCATCACCTGCCTAGCCTTTTCACAACTATATTGAGGTTGGCTTCCAGTCTAACTGAATGCAGCCAGTATTTTACATGTAGCGACTGACTATCTGACTTCCTCAACCCAGTTACTGGGCAATACAATACCTACCCCTTGGTAAGACAGGTTGTCAGACTTTCGGGCTTCTGACGACACGTAACGACTATCAAAGATCCAAAAATGACAGCCGGGACCAACGGCTTAACGTACATTCCGAGCCACGGAGGGGTCTTGGTATGTAAAGATGGTCCGAACCGTGGCAAGCTTAGCTTAACCTCGATAGACCCGTGCGGCTGTTATTACTTAGCCACACGCCCCTAACAGCCCCTAACTATTGCTACGCAAATCATTGACACCCATTAGTAACTAATGGGAAACTAAAAACCGGCTAAGTGCGAGTCGGACCCGCGCATGAAGGGTTCCGTACCATTATCTATAAAAACGGCAAAACAATCATGTCTGTTGTATGGGAAACAAATAAATATTGCCCTTAAATATTTGTTTTATTTTAATTTAATTATTTATTTACTTTTATTTTTGTTCCGTGTGGTGCCTGACGTAAAGAATAGCACTACCCCATTTCCTACCGTGGGTTTCGTAAAAGGCGACTAAGGGATATACTAGAGAATGGGCCGCAGTGTTCTCTATGCATTTTTAACACCATACTGCGATCGCCAACCCGCCTGCCAAGCGTGGCTACTATGTCCAGCAGTGGACGTCTTTCGGCTGAAATGATGATGATGATGATTTATTTATTTTTAAAGTGAATATATAACTCAATATTCTGTAAATATTTCAAGCGTCTTTAGAGGTATGAGGAACAGGGTGTAAAGTTCACTCATACTCTATAGTAAAGGGAGGATCCTCCGACCAGACGGGTATTATGTCTGGTGGGCAACTGCCCAACGGTAGATGTCGGGATGTTGTATATATGCTAGTCGCGCGGTAAACTCTGAAAGCGCGATGCAGGATTTGTGACGTCAGGTCTTTGATGCGTATTCCGCATGTGGCGTTGTTGATACCGCCACATTACTCCCCTCCGGAGACCGGAGGTCGATAGTGGGCTGAGTCAGTGCATATAATGCTTGCCAGGGCCAGTTGTGATTCCAGTGAGTCGGAACCGGGTGCCGCATAGTTCACGGTGAGTCGGAACTGTCTGCGGTGATTCCCCAGTGAGTCGGGGTGGCGCTGCGTTTGTTGATCCAGTGAGTCGCACGTCGTACAGTGCCGGGTTGAGGCTGACTGCTGGCGTCGACCAGGAGAGCCAACGGTTGATGTCGGGATGTTGTATATATGCTAGTCGCGCGGTAAACTCTGATAGCGCGATGCAGGATTTGTGACGTCAGGTCTTTGATGCGTAGTCCGCATGTGGCGTTGTTGATACCGCCACACGTCTATCTGTTGCCGTTATTAATATCGAGCAAAAACGAGCAAAAAAATCACGTTTATTGTATGGGAGTCCCCCTTAAATATTTATTTTATTCCGTTTTTTAGTATTTGTTGTTATAGCGGCAACATAACTAAATGATCTGTGGAAATTTTTACTGTAACTATCACGGTGCCTGGTGGTGGTGACAGACGACCTTTTGGGTACGGAACCCTAAAAAGTAACTGAAAAATCACAATAGTCTCAAGTTTACTCCGGTCGGTAAATAATAAGAATTGGTTGATTCCACGAATTGACATCATTCACGTCGGTGTTCCGCGAACTCCAAGCTATCGTCAAGTACCAAACTTTTATATTAGGTATTCACTTGTCAATTTAGGCTTATTGGCTCCGTTGACAGATTTCAATTCATATTCTATGCTCAAAGGAATTTGACATGAGAACTAAGTGAAATAAATCTGGGAGTTCATTATCTCTATTTCTAGTAATTTTAGATCAAATAATATTTAAACCAAATGGCCTCGCCTCTCATGCATGCACGAAGTCGTGGGTTCAAATCCGGGCAAGTATCAATGTGACTTTTTGAATTCTTTTGTACTTTCTGAGTTTATCTTGGACATTAGTGACATCGGTGAACGAAAACATCGTGAGGAAACCCTAGCTGATCATGTATTCTGACATTACATGCTTATTGATTTGAATTTATGACATTGTGTATGGTACTATTTTGAAATGATTGTACAACGTATTAATGTGAATTTATGAAATGGTATAATTTTAATAGTGCTTATAATTTTAATAATAATTTTGCATGCCTGAATTGGTGCAACACAGTGGACTGCGCATTCACTTGACATCTAGAAATGTATGATTATGTACTGTGTTGAGCAATAAACATTTGAATTTGAATTTGATGCCCGCGAGACTTCGTCTAAAATAAAAGTAGCCTGTGTTACTAAAACTAACATAGGCTACTTTTATTTTAGAAAAGTTTTAGCTGATGGTGTAAGGACACCATCAGCTGCGGACAATCGCACTCATAAGTAGTTCTCATCATCATCATCAGTTCAGCCGAAAGACGCCCACTGCTGGACATAGGCCTCCCCCAAGCATCGCCACCTCGACCGGTTTTGTGCTTCCCGTATCCAGCGGATTCCTGCGGCTTTCATAAGGTCATCGGTCCACCTCGTGGGAGGCCTTCCAACGCTACGTCTTCCGGTCCCTAAAAAGATGAATGAAAAGCGACTAAAGGTACGCGACCATTGGCCCACGCCGGACGCACCGCACGCACGGCACGCAACGGATTTTAGTTTGCTTTGTATGATTTTACATAGCGCTGCGTCCATTATCCGCGCCGCCCGCATCGAAATCATACAAAGCAAACTAAAATCCGTTGCGTGCCGTGCGTGCGGTGCGTCCGACGCGGGCAATGGACGCGTACCTTAAAAAAGGTATTTACAAGGCAGTTGTGAGTGGGCTGGTAGGGGACGCCCTAGAAGGAAATATAGTGACCTTATTGGTGATGCTCTTCAGAAAAAGCAGTCGCGTACAATGCGTGCCACGAAAGATGAGACTTGACACACCACGTGGTTTGACTTGCGCAGTTCACGATTTTAGGTCTCTTTAGCGGTATGAGGTCTGTGCGCGGAGCGTGATCGGTCGTCATCGGGGCGATGGAAAGGACGCGGGAGGCGCGGTCAAGTCTCATCTTTCGTGGCACGCATTATAGTACTCGCAACCGGCGTGCGTTTATGACCAGATGGATGACCGTAAACGAAGCAAAAGGAGTACGTAAGAATCTAGGTGGCGTTCTGTAGTTTCTGCCTACGCCCATGGGAAGATGGCGTGAGTTTATGTATGTTATGTATACGCTAACGCGCGTCCTGCATGCACTCAATATGGTGTCACAACAGATTGACTGCTTCAATTGTACTCTGAGTGATTTCACACGAGCCGCATTTTGTAAAATTACTCAAATTACTCTTGGTTGTTCATCCTAACTATATATATATAATATTATAAATGAGAAAGTAAGTTTGTTTGTTTGTTTGTTACCTTTTCACCACTGAACCGATCATCCTGAAATTTTGCATATACGTTGTCAGGTGTACAGAAACGGGCATAGGGTAGATACCTTTCATACCGAAAAAAATACTGTTCCCGAGGAAAACAACATTAACGTTCTTATGATAATAGATGGCGCCACGTGTCTTTCGAATCATGATTGAATTATATTATTAAAGAAACTTTAATAGTGTGTTAAGAGTTCTTTTTTTTTAATTTAAGTACTTAATACATAAAGCAATAGCGCGGGTGGCCAACGGGATGTGAGGCGGAGGCCGAAATTTCACGCGGACGAAGTCGTGGGACAGAAGCTAGTAATAATATAATTGTAAGTCTAATATTTGTAAGCTATTATAACTACACTATTGTATTACGTAAGCCTGTGATGATAGTTTTGTGTTTTAAAATAAATAAATGAATGTATGTAGGTATTTGTCTATGCAATACGATCATAACAATAACCACAAACAATAAGTCACAGTTCATCAAAGAAACCAATTATACAAAATATTACCAATCTTCCCTGAATTATATTTATACCTGCTACCATAATAGCGTTTCACGACTCCCAAGGGTAGCGTTGGACCGTTCTGTGAGTAAACAGAAACTACGCCAGTTCTCCTGACAGTCTACCTTGATCGTTGCCATGGCTCCCAAGGGATGTACGGTTGCTCTATTCGTTTGTAAATACGAAAATAAGTACGCGGTAGGGTATGAATGGATGTATGGAGCGCTAATAAGTGGTAAGTAGGCATTTTGGTTTAGGTAACATAAAAAAAAAAATTAACAGACTCAATCAGACTTGTGGAAGATGCTCACATCCATACATACATTTTAAAAGATCTGATAATCTTACGCCTGCACCGATTTTCTTGAATCATAGCTAAGAACACTTGATCAAATCAGCTTTAAAAAAAACAAAATCGGTTCAGACGTTTGGTAGCTACGATGGCGCAGACAGACACACAGATACACAGATACATGCATTAAACTTATAACACGCCTCTTTTTCAGACGGGGGTTAATAAAATATTTGTGCATAAATAAATCAATACAGAGAAAGTGAGCACTAAGGACAGGTTTTTGAAAATTCACCCCCTAAAGTGGTTAAATAAGGGATGAAAGCTTGTCATTTTCGTCATTGGAACATCCCATCCCACGGTTTGTCTATTAATAAATAATGTTTGGCAATTATTGGCAGGCAATTCATTATATTTCACAGACTTGTTCTAGAGCTTATCTAATTCATACTTCAAGGTACTCATTCTAATAATAAGATTTTCTACGTACATCGGACAGGATTCTAATATACGTTATATTATTATAATAATAAAAATATGAAATAGCTATTCATTAACTAATGGGCATAATCCAATAAGCAAGATATTACGTCGGGTTCTTAGAAACCAAAATAGATGTACAGTCATATGTATGAAGGTCTAAAGAAAAAAAAAGCTAAAATGGCTACATATGTCTCATCAATTTTGCGCTATGGCATTATAATATGGGGTAATTCGGTTGAACTTAAAAGAGTGTTTCGAGCTCAGAAAAAATGCGTACGCTCAATTTGAGGAGCGCACCCAATGGACCGTTGTGTTCTACTATTTAAAAAACTTAAAATACTGCCACTTCCAGCACTATACATTTTTGAAATTTGTATCTTTGTACATAAAAACAGACATGAATTTGACTTTTTTAATGATGTTATATCCAGACCATAATGCATATGCTTAATGTTCCTAGGCGTAGAATAACATTGTTTTCTAATAATGTATACTGCATGTCCATTACTGTTTATAACAAATTACCTGATGGCTTTAAAACTCTCAGCCTCAGAGCACATAAATTTTAATTATTGAACTCAAACTCAAATCATTTATTTCAATTAAACCATTTACAGGCACTTTTGAATTGTCAAGGAGTCGGTCAGTAAGAAAAATGAAGCTACATTCCCATTCCAAAGCGTAGGTACCTATGGAGAAGAACGGGCAAGAAACTCCATGGACACTCTTTTAAATTAAATTGTTACAAAAGTATTCGTTACATCTATAATGTTGAATTTATAACTAAATGTGAGAACGATGTAAAAATAAAAATAATAAAAACTTACACGTTAAAAGCGTCAAGAGTAGGTACAACAAAAAGAAACAAAATAAAATAAAATAACCCGTGGCAGCTAAGAGATGACCAGTCCCAACTGACGGCGCCCGTTCACGAACATGACGCATGGATTAGCACCATTCAGCTCAACCATTTTGAAGAGAGCTACATGATCCAACACACACGCCACCATCAGCGAGACATCTAAGTGAGCATGACATACTCTCAGCCGCCAGGGCACATTCAAGTCAATGAAAGACATATTACCCGGTCAATGGTAGCTCTATAGTACATAGGACTCACACCTGTGCTATGCATTTAACTTTCTTTCAAGCAAATGTTATTACTCTACTGAAGATTTTATGAATGAAAAATTTACGTTAATATTTGACATTATTATCCTTACCTTATTGAATTATGAATTATATAATTAATCTCTTTTACAACTATTGTTCAGCTTATTTAAATTATTTGTAATTCTAATAATTAATAACTTAATTTTGATGTAATGATGACCCATAATTTTACAAATCATATTTGTACGCCGGAAACGGCAGAATATTATGATCGTAATACATAATGAACCTAACAACTTTGTATAATATTCTGACAAATAAATGCATTCTATTCTATTCTAAAAAATATATGTAAAACAACGCAGCGTTGACGCTGCGACGACGCAATGCAACGCACTAATGAGGCCTCTGCCTTAGTCATGTTGTGAGGATGAATGAAAGGCGACTGACAAAAGGTTTATGAGGCACCTATGAGTGAAACCGCCGTGAGGTGACGCCCTAGAAGGACAAATACCTTTAGTGCTATTCTGTTAAAATCTCACGGTGAAAACTTAGGTGAAGTGAGCTTGAAGTGAGCTGTCTTTCTACCTGATGCTAGGGATTGACACTATTGACAGCTCACTCCACGCTCACTTCACTTAAGTTTTCACGGTGAGATGGTTACAGAATAGTACTGCTGATTGGTATTGTTCTTCAGAAAGGTCAGGTGTATCATCGCAACCGGCGTGCGTGTGATCATTAACGAAGCAAAAGGAGAATGAAACAACAAAATGCCACCTGCTACGATTCTTAATCGTAGCAGGTGGCATTTTGTAGTTTCTGCCTATCCCCATGAGAAGAAAGAGTGAGTTTATGTATATATGTTTTTCTCTGTATCGATCCGAAACAAAATAGCGCCATAAGTTTGACCCTCTGCCTAACATGTAAAAGGTTGATTGAGCCACAAAATATCGAAGTAAGTAGTTCTGTGGTTTCAACTTTCGACATTCTGCCTTAGGCCACAGACTAACAAACTGTTAGGTGAACTCTTTATACTTTGGCGTAGTGGTTGGTAAGTCTAGTCGGCTGTGGTTTGAACTGTGAATGAACTATTATCGACTATCGTCTCACCCTACGAAAACATGAAACATGTTTTAAGCCGATTATGTATGGATATTATCGGCGAACCCAGGGTTACAAGATACAAACATATCATTAAGTGTATTTAAGTGCAAGTACATTTCATCCGTCGTTACCGTGTGGTGCCGGATATAAAGAATAGCATCACCCCATTTCCTCCCATGCGTGTCGTAAAAGGCGACTAAGGGACTTACTAGAGAATGGGCAGCAGCGTTCTCTATGCATTTTCAACACCATAATGCGATCGCTAACCCGCCTGCCAAGCGTGGCGATTATGGCAAACCCACTATGTTTCCCACAATTTGGGGGAGGCCTATGTTCAGCAGTGGACGTCTTTCGGCTGAAATGAATGAATGATGACTTTCCATCACGAGTTTTCAGTATTAATGTATAAAAGCAAAGGAAGACCTGAAAAAACCGGTCAAGTGCCTGTGACCACGCACAATGAAGGGTTCCATAGTTGGGATGGATTTATCCCCAGAATAAACTTAACATTTTTTTTACGTTGCAAGCGTAGCTTAACCTGATCGATCGACCCGTGTGGCTGTTATTACTTAGCCACAAGCCCCTCCAAAATTGATGAACAAGCAATTATGTAATGTCCTTAGTCTCTTAAGAATTATACTCATAACTCCATCATTGAACCAGAAACACAAACCCTTATTATCCAAAGTTTGGGTTTTACGTCCGGGTCGGTTACCCATGAGAACCGCTGCCGTGTCACCTGGTGACGACACTCACTGCAGACACAGGACGCTTCTACTGGCATCTAGCATCCGATGCCACTACTGGCATCGGGCCCCGGCATCACTACCGTCTACCCTGCGGGTCCTGCATTTAACTCCAAGGATCTACTCCTCGGCTCTGGCGTCCGTACAGCCAGGATAGTACTTAACGCGTCTACCTCCATAAGACAGAAAAATAAGTGACGGGCTAATGTAAATTAATTGAAAGTGTTAAGAGTTATTTTTTTTATTCCAGTAGTTTCCATAATTCCCACGCTTCATTGGCATTTTTCATTCAAGTGTTTTGTTTTTCTAATGTTATTAACGGTAACTAGACTAACAGAGTTAGTCATCATCATCATCATTTCAGCCTCTTTCGGCTACTGCCGGACATAGGCCTCCCCCAAATTGAGGGAAACATAGTGGGTTTGCCATATCCGCCACGCTTTGCAGGCGGGTTAGCGATCGCAGTATGGTGTTAAAAATGCATAGAGAACGCTGCTGCCGACAAAACCCACGGGAGGAAATGGAGTGGTGATGCTATTCTTTACGTCCGACACTACACGGCAAGACAGAGTAAGTACTTTGTAGATAAATTAATTACAGTAATGGTTCCAGTAAGCGTTTGTCTAGCAAAGTGTCGCTGTCTTTTTACTTCATTAGACAAGGTTACCGGTCTTAAGTTAGAGCAAATGTGATTGATTGAACAACTTCTTGGCTTTATGTGATCGATTATTATCTGAGGGAAGGAAAAATCTTGATAAATATGTACTTTCAGATTTCGGAAATTTGATCAGGATTTTTTTTTTTATCCTAAAAAACGACAACAAAAACAAAATACGATCAAGAGGAATGTGGCCGTTTTTCTTTAGATCTAATTTTGTTGCTTCGTATCTCAATATGAAACTTTATAAAAGGTATTAGAAAATTCTAGACACACTTGCCGAGACAGCTGATTGAGCCGTTTTTCATAATTCCTTCTCAGTCACGAGATAATATTTTTTAAATGGAGTGGCTCTAGTGGACCCGAGACAGCGCTCTTAATGACTATTTCATGAAATCGTGACATTTTAGGTCAGTTCTTATTTAGAGAATTGTATCGATGAGTTTAATGATTTAATTAAATTAAAATTTCAAATTTATTTTATTTCTATAAATACACATTTGTTATGGTTATCGTTTATTACGTATTTTGATCAACATACAACCTGACCTGAAAATTGCAAAAAACCAAAGAAAATTTGAATTTCACGCGCTACCCTTTCCCGTTTGTCATGATTTCTTAAGATTTATTATTATTATATTATATAATTAGATTTATATTTATTTATTTATTTTATTTTTATTTCCTTTTTTTTTCCTATTTCCTATTTCCTTTATTTTATTTTTATTTTTTTGATTAATAAGATTTGTACATGATTTGTAGTGATTTTATTGAAAGTATGTGATTGCCTCAATTGACTTTTTTATCAGCGTAGTTATGAAGTTTAAAAGTGTCTCATTTGACTCTTACTGGTTCATTCTAATGGAAACATGATGTGTTCGCCGTTAGCTCGTGCAAAAGTTAGTTCTCTTCGAGCCTCGGAATCTAAAGGTTGTCTTCAAGAAGTCTCAAGTCTCCTAATTAAATAGTTTGTTAAATATTACTATATACCAAGTTTGTATGTGTGCGAGAATATAAATACAGAAATGTTCGTACTGAAAAGTTATTTCATTTCCCGTTCACCTCAAAATCAAAGAATGTTTTTTGTATGAAGCATCAACGAGTATTCTTTCAAAAGAAGTGCAAAAACTGACAAATCTGAATAGTCAAATAAGCGGCAAAAATTAACATATTAATTACACAATTTTTAATGGACTTTTAATAACCGAAACATTTGTGGAAGTTATTCGAAGTGGATTTAATATATCGGTATGCGTTGATTGTATTCGATTCGTTACTATTTTTATGTAGGTTAAACATTTAAATTACCGACCTACTTAATGTTCGTGATCAATATTTTAAATATCAGAGATTCCTTTGTAAACAGTGTTTTAAAAACTTTTCGGAATTTTAATTAGGTATTTGTGTTCATTCTAATAATCAACAAATTCTAGTTTAAAGACATTCTGACAACAACAATGTTAGGCTAAAGAATTTCTGCCTAATTAAAAGTTAAAGTTTGTGAATGTGAAGATACTTATACAGTGTATCACATTAATTGAAACCACGTATTCTACATTACGTATTTTTATCCGACTTCCCAAATAGGAAGAGGTTTTGAATACGGTAGTTTTTTTTTTTTTTGTTTCTTACTTCAGAAATCCGTCGTTTATGAACCGATTTGGAAAATTATTTTGGAAGAAATGTGGTATGAAGAAGATGGACTACGTTCGTTCTTAATGCATGAGGAATTTTTTATATAGGTTCATGGAGAAGTTAATCAATAGTACCTACAGTTAATCTTCCTTGCAGCACTGGTGAGGAAAGTGCCTTAGCTGTGACAACTCACAGGGATAAAAGAGTACCTATATGTACTCCGTTGGTTTAGGTAATTAACTGATTCGCTTCCCAGCACCCAGCATATATGTCAAAAAATAATTCGTTCGAGTGCCTACAACCCGTATTCGAGCAGTCGCTATAGATGACTTCTGTTCATGCCCAGGACCCGACTAGCGACACCAAATCTAAGTATGTAAATTTGCCAAACAATTTATGGCTTACAAGTATAAAAATATTTTTGAACTGGGCAGCAAATGCGTTAACTGAAGGTAAACAAAAAAAAAAGACGACAAAGGAAAAGATGGATAAACCTATTTGTACAGAGACTAGGGCCGAACTGGATGACCAAAGCCAGGGACAGACACTACTGGAAAAAACTGGGGGAGGCCTACGCCAAGGAGGTGACTACTACTAATTCAATTAATTAATATTATTTATTATAAATATTATCAATACGGTATTACAAGATAAAATTCAATCAAATTAATTTTCAAATTCAATGCACTATCATATAATATAATTAGTAAATATTACAAAAAAAAATGTGATTAATCAAAAATATAATTTTGCATGTTAGAAATTGTAAGGCTATATACTCCATTTATTATAGTATTAGACAAATAAAGGCTAAATAACGACAGTTATTGTGTAATATTGTCGAAATTACTGCACTTTAGAGTTATTTTTTTAATGTAAATGGTAAATAGATTACAGTGCTTTGTATTTATCGTGAAATAACGGAGTTTAATAAACGTTTACATCGAAATAACGAAACGGTGAGAACAGTTATTTGTCTAATGTTATAATAAATGGAGTGTAGGTACTTATTGTTAATTACGAATACACATGCTACAAACATTTTGTAAAAAAAGTGTAAGAGGGTAGTAGAATAAACGGTTTTTTTATTTTTATTTTTATTTTATTAAACAAAAAAAAAATACGTTACGAGAGAACTGTCAAATGAATCCGACCCCAACATAGGAAAACAAAAACAAAAAACTAATTTTGGTCCGTAAAACCTAAAGTTTTAGCCAGCAGACTATAACGAAGCTCTAAATACACCAACCTCATTTTATACGAACAAATCATTTATTTAGTGGGAACAACGCGGACGACTTAATTTCGCCCGTATCGCCTGCAAACTTATCTACTTACTGATAAAATTATTGATTATTGCCTACGCGTGAAAGCCAATTTTATGTACCCATTTAAGAGCCCTGTTTCGGGTCCACTAGCGCCACTCCCCTTTAAAAACATAATATCTCATAACTGAGAAGGAATTATGAAAAACGGCTCAATCAACTATTTCGGTAAGTGTGTCTATACTACATTTATTATAACATTAGACAAATAACTGTTCCCACCCTTTCGTTATTTCGATGTAAACGTTTAATAAACTCCGTTATTTTACGATAAATACAAAGCACTGTAATATATTTACCATTTACATTTAAAAAATAACTTTAAATTGCAGTAAATTCAACAATATTACACAATAACTGTCGTTATTTAGCCGGTATTTGACTAATGCTGTAGTAAATGGAGTATAGATGAGGTCGGCACAAACACTTTGACACGTCAATCATAATTATCTAACTTTTTACCATTTTCGTTACACCCCAATGTTGCATATTTTCGCCTGACAAGCATTTTCATATCCCTGACAAGCATTGTCCTGTCCTGTTCAGAAATATAGGATTTTTATGTTCCAAATGGAAAAATAAATATGTCCAAAACTATCACTAAATCGTAGAAGAAAAAGTAAATAACTCAATAAATAAATCCATAACTGCTTTATGATAAGTTGAGTATTGCAAGAGTTACATAAGATGTTTAAGTTTATTTCGACTCTAAATGCTATAATCAAATAACCATGTTCAAAGAAAACGAAATAACTCGAGCTGTTTAATTTGCACATTTGAAATTCTGTTACACACTTCAATTTATGAATTACTAGCTTATGCCCGCGGCTCCGCCCGCGTAGATGTCGGTTATCACGTAAAAGTAGCCTATGTCTTTCTCCATATCCCAGGCTATATCTCTGCCAAATTTCATAACGATCGGTTCAGCGGCTTAGGCGTGAAAACGTAACATACAGACAGACAGACAGATAGACAGACAGAGTTACTTTCACATTTATAATATTAGTATGGATTTATATTATCGTTTTTTTTTTAATTTTTTTTTTTTTTTCTACTATGAGTTTGCTCTTGACTTTAGTCTAGGTCTGGATGACAGAGACAAAGTCTACGATGGAGTGAGCTTACCCAGAAGAAGCCTGTTCACTCTCACTTTGAATATATTAGGGTTGTATGCGTTCGGAAACACAGACGCAGGCAGAGAGTTCCACTCCTTTGCTGTGCGCATTATAAGAGACGTTTGAAAACGCTTAGTGCGAGTTGGTGGAATATCAACTAGGTAGGGGTGGTAACTTGCAGTGCGTCTAGATGTCCGATGGTATTTCTTCTGTAACACAATATTAATCAAATACAAGATGCTTAGCAAACATAATTAAATAAATGAAGTTATTTATTACTTAGTTGCCCTTAATTTACTCTCATATGCATCTGACGCGTAGGAAAACAAAACAATTAGCCTTAAAAAGTAACTAACTCCAGTATACTTACAATATTATGTTACGGCAAAATTAGATAACTTAGTATTTTTTTTTTTAGTTCTAGAAAGAGTGTCGTTTCGCATATAAAAAAGGCACAGCTACCCGAAGAATATAAAATTACCAACACTAAAATTGTCTCCCATTTATTAATGACACCAAAAATTCAAAAAAAAAAAAGCTGAATCGCAATTTTCTCCAAACTAGAAAATTTGAGTTATTCAGTTCTCCACCTACGCCGACGATATGTCCTCCTAGGGCGTCCCCTCCCGGCGTTTTCACTCACATCTGTTTCGTTTACGTCAACCAAAATAGCGATCAACAAACAACCAACAATATGGGCCGTGGGGTCCCAGTGCTCATGGTTCATTTAGTGAAATCTCCAAAAGGCTGGTTGACACTTCCCGTGACCCAAGGCCTGGCTTTTACCTTGGTCAGAGTCTAAGCGTTGCCATACAACATGGCAATGCTGCCAGTCTCTTGGGTACATTACCAGTCGACAGCGATGCTGAGGAATTTTTCGACGCCATGTTTTAGTTTATTTTGTTATTAGTTTTATTTAGTTTAGTTTATTATATATTGTTATTTAGTTGGTAGGTAGGTTATTATTACAGATTTTATTTTATAGTCATGTTTAAGATATGCTATCTCCTTGTTATAAATAATAAATACATTCTAGTACAAAAAAACCCCCTGATAATAATCAAAACACTGATTTTATCCAGCCACCGACGGTCCCTTGCCATCCTCCCCTCCCCGACTCTGCCCTAAGCCGAGGTTCGTACCCCACAGGGGGTGCCCTTAGCGTGCAGTCGGATAGTTTATAAGTATGCCCTGGCTGGAGGCCTTAAATTTCTTTTAGGAGCTTAAAGCACCACAGGATAGCCCGGTTAAAGAGTCCGAACCCCTCGTGGTTACACTCTGAGATGCCATCTTCAAAAAAACAGAGTACAAAAAAAAATAACAATATTAATTTGCAAGTCAATATCAGTTTCCCAAAAGAATTTGAACAAGGACTAAGGTTGCAGAAAACTGGAGAAGGCTTTAAACGATAATCCGCGAAAGTTTTGACGCTGTTATCTAGCGCAAACTTACACAAACCACTTTGATACAAAAGAAAAGCTTTGTTCGGAGCTCTTTAAGGGCCGGTTGTTTCAAACAGTTCGTTAACGTAACATACGTACGTCAAATATTAACGATTACATTATGATGTTTAACGTACGTCAAATACAAAGCGTTGTTTCACTGCATAAAAAAACGGACGTCAAACTTCAAATGTCGAAGAATAAAATGACGTTAACCAGTGGGTTACTGTAATCGTAATTTTTTAACGAACGTCAAGGGCATAATTTTGTGAAACAACGGTTTGACGATAGTTAGCGCCATTTATGACGGATACGCGTGCGTCAAGTGTACGTGAAACAACCCGTTCTAAGTGTCAAACAAGAAGTCGAACATAACTTAGTCCTTGTTTGTAACATAATAAGTGACTTGTTTATATTCAAGGAAAGGTAATACATAAAGAACTGTGTATTTTTATTAATTAATTAGTGTTAGTTCTAGAATTTATTCAAACAATTTTTCACGTGGAAGCTTGTTTAAAAACCAGCCAAGTGCGAATCGGACTCGTTCAAGTTCATGTTCAAGTTATTTATTTCATAACAAATATACATTTATGTCGAAATATTTGCACAGTTGGTACACAAAAAGAAGCAACATAAACAATTTTAATACAATTCACCTCGTCCCTCACCTAACACTACTAACTTTACTAACATTAATATTCTTATTGATCAATACAGACCTAAGTCCCTAGCAAAATGCTTCAAAAATACATTTAATGTCAAATTATTAACATTAACATCATCACATGCATATAATAAAAAAGTCAAATAGCAATGGGTACACATATTTAATTTAAGTTTAATTTAATACTAGTTCTTAGATTTTTGTCATTAAAAATTTCGTCAATTCTGTAATATGCTTTGTTTATTAACAAAGCCCTCAGTTTATTTTTAAACATGTTTACATTCTTAATATTCTTCAATTCTGCTGGTAATTTGTTAAACAGATTGACAGACTGTACGCGTGACGAGTGTTTGACAACATTAAGCTTCGTAGACGAAGAGTGAATCAAAAATTGATTTCACAAACCCGAATATAATTTCAAAAATATTTTTGAAAGGCCTGTCCAACGATACCCCACACTATGGGATAGACGGGAAAAAAAATATCATCCACACTTTCCGTGTAGGGGAGAAACACAATTTTTTTTTTTTAATCAAGATTGTATTTAGGACGGCACGGTTGGCGCAGCGGTTAAGTTATCGACTGCTGTGCTGCGTGTCGCGGGTTCGATTCCCGCACGGAACAAATATTTATATGACCTACAAGTAGTTGTTCCGGGTCTGGCTGTTGGTGTATGTGAGTTTAAATGTTTGTAAATGCACCTACAATACAGGATAAATTCCTAGAAAAAAACAGTTTAAATCACAAATATAAAATGTCAATTAAATTAAAAGATTGCAAATATAAAATGTCGATGAAATATACAGAAAAAGAAATTTCAATAAAAATAAAAACATTACAAACACAAAATAAAAATAAAATTATAAAAAAAAACGTTGCCCCACATTTTAAAAAAAAGAACAACAATGTGACATGAGTGTGTGTGTGTAAGAATTACAATGTAGATGAATATTTAAATGATAAAAAAAAATTGTATGACTTATTCTGATTATAGTTTTTTTTTAATGACTTGTAATTGTTTTTTTTTTATAATTTTATTTTTATTTTGTGTTTGTAATGTTTTTATTTTTATTGAAATTTCTTTTTCAGTAATTTCTCATAGTCATTTTATATTTGAAATCTTTTAATTTAATTCACATTTTATATTTCTGATTTAAACTGGTTTTTTATATTTTAATTTGTATGTCGGTAATGACAAAACATAACAAGAACCTTTACTACATAAAAGATCCTTAATGTTGATACCTATGTTTAACAAATAAATGATTATGATTCTGATTCTGAAAAATTGGTTGTCTGTAAAGTTGGCGTACAGACGATAGTTTAACGTGACAACGTCATAACAAAACATTGATGCGGCGCAACGGGACCATGAGCGTAACGGGACAATGAGCGCAACGGGACAATGAGCGTAACGCGACAATGAGTCATCCTTTTTCGTGCATGCAGACGGCGTTCATCCGTACAATGAGAGTAACGGGGCAGTGAGCGTAACGAGACAATGAGCGTAACGGGACAATGAGTCGTCCTTTTTCGTGCATGCAGCCGGCGTTCATCGATTTATTAGACGTTGTCACGTCAAAACGTTTTTACTAATCTTTAAATCGGGACCAACGGCTTAACGTGCTTTCCGAGGCACGGGGAGTCTTGGTATGTAAATATGGTCACCCATCCACGGGCCAACCGCAGCAAGCGTAGCTTAACCTGATCGATCGACCCGTATGGCTGTTATTCCTTAACCACAAGCCCCAACAACATAAACAAAATAGGTGGATAGGCCTACAAACCATAAGCCGTTTGCAAGATGGCGCACGTCTTAAAACAATGCTCAAGTAATTAACAACGTTGTAAACACGAGAGGCGCCGTTCAGGTGGAATTGTATCCACTTTGATGTTCTACAACTCGACTAACACTACTTACTATAAGGGAGTTTCAAAGATTGAAATCGATAGATTTGATGTCACTTTACTTATGTTACAAAAAAGTGTCCACACTGAGAAGAGTGAGCTCACACATTCCGTTCATGGAGACTGCGACCTTGTCTGTATCAGAGATGTCAAAACGAAACAGAAAATCGACCATCTTTTGACGTGGTAAGGCGAATCTAACGATTTAAATCTATGGGGAGAGTGCATGACATGCATAATGCATAATCAGCCTATGGCCTACTGTCTCTCACAAAGACAGAGAGGAGGCCTGCGTCCCAGCAGTAGCAACGTTATAGGCTGTCATTACACATTATTCCTTCAATCATTTTGAACGGCGCTAATATAAAGCAGGTGACCAAATTTAAATATCTGGGCCATATACTTGTCGACGACCTTAAAGATGACGTGGAAAGGGAGCGCAGGGCGTTGGCGGTCCGCGGGAACATGTTGGCGCGCAGATTTTTTCGTTGTACCGATCAGGTCAAAATAACCTTGTTTAAAGCGTACTGTCAAGGCCTGTACACGGGATGTCTGTAGTTCAGCTGTTCACGGAGGACGCTGAATGCCTTGCGCGTCCAATATAATAATGTTTTCAGGATGATGTTGAAACTCCCTCGTTTCTGTAGTGCCTCGGAGATGTTTGCCCAATCACGTACAAATGGTTTCCATGCTGTCGTCAGGAAAAAGTTGACATCGCTTGTGAGCAGGATTCGGGGGGGTAGCAATAGCATCCTGAGAGTCGTGGCTGAGGACCCGAGAGCTCCCGCATTGAGGCATCTCATGCGGAATCATTATCCGCATGAAATTCCTCGTAAGTACATGACTCACTAACTTTTCATATATTTGTTACTAATCCTAGTGTATAAGTTGAAGTATCTAAGGTGTGTACTAAAAAAATTGGTTTCTATGTTGTCCCGAATAAAACAATTTATTATTATGTCGTTTATTCAATTTTTTTCATACAAAAAACATTTTTAAATATTTCTTAAAAAAAGATATAAAAATACATTTAAAAATATAAAATATAGTGGTCCGCCGGTGTCGGGAGCAGGGTCCAAGCTACCGGTGGTTATGGCTACAGAGACAGGAACCTCCTCACAATACGAGCCGTATCAAGGAGTACTGCCTTCTGAATCAAGATGTTGATCGAGGCTTTCGGCCATCAGGCCATTGGCCGTCACGACAATTTATTATTATTATTATTAATTTATTATTATTATTATATCTACATGTACTCTCCCCAAAGATTTAAATTGTTAGATTCGCCTTACCGCGTCAAAAGATGGTCGATTTTCTGTTTCGTGTAGACACCTCTGATACAGACAACCAGGGTCTCAAGTCTGCGTTTGAGTTTTTTTTTTTTTTTTTTTTTTTTGAGTTTTTGTCAGATTTGCCATACAAACACTGTCAAATACTCACAATGGCGAGACCATTCTGACACTATTATAATAGCAGACTTGAGGCCCTGGACTGGGCCCACGTGGGGGATCCTAACCACTCGGATCCAGTGCGAGTTGGTGGATGTCACATGTCTTCGAATTTTTGGTTCTAGGACATGCCGGTTTCCTCACGATGTATTCCTTCACCGTTTTAAGAGCAGTGGTGATGAGATAAATTACACAAAGTAAAACGCCTGCCTGGGTTCGAACTCACGATCAACCTGGGGTACAACTCGTAAGACGAGGCTACTCCGCCACACGCCCATCTGCTTATTTCAAAAACTTTGAAGCGGCGGACTGCTTCATTAGTCTAGTGATTGGAGGCGCTACTGCAGAGCATTAGGTGCTGGGTTAGATTCCCAGTAGGCTTAGCCAAGTTGAAAATCTACAATCGATAACGCTAATAGAAAACTAATCAAATGTATAGGAATGACATCATCTCAACGTTAAGTCACGTGGTCAGAACAAACGAATAGAAAATTCGTAGACAAGTTTACAACTTATGAGATTGTTCAAAATGTTAGAATGAAATCTGATCCTTTCTACAACGTTGATCGCTACATCCCATATAAATGATCGGAATAAATGACCGCGCACTAAGTACGCAACTGTAACTTTGAGGCGTCAACGATTGTAGAAAGAGATTCGATACCAAACGTTTGTAACTTGGCTAGGCCTACAGGTCGGAAAAAGTATTATCATATATTTCCATCAGGAATTTCTCAGTAGCAGCCCAGAGTCTGGATTTTTGCTCGGTTGTTTATTTATTTAAACTTCTCACACACAATAAGGTACAAAGGCGGACTTAATGCCATAAGCATTCTCTACCAGTCAGATATAATATAATATATATATATAAGATGGCAGATGCTCTATTTAAGAGGAGATAATAATAATAATAAAAATATAAAAAAAATAACAAATAAAATAGATACACAAGTTGTTGGTAGATTGGCTAGCCTCTGTTCATCATTCATTGCCCACTGCTGGACATAGGTCTCCCCAAGCACCACCAATTCGACCGGGTGTGTGCTTCCCGCTTTCAGCGGATTCCTGCGGCCTTCACAAGGACATCGGTCCACCTTGTGGGAGGCTTTTCAACGCTACGTCTTCCAGTACGCGGTCGCCACTCCAGAACCTTTCGGCCCCATCTGTTCTGCGAGCAATGTGCCCTGCCCACTGCCACTTAAGTTTGGCAATTCTGCGGGCTATGTCGTTTACCTTGGTTCTCCTGCAGATCTCTTCATTTCTGAGGCTATCACGTAGGGAAACTCCAAGCATAGCCCTCTCCATTGCCCTTTGGGTGACTTTTAGCCTTCTAATAAGGCCCATTGTGAGCGACCACGTTTCAGTGCCATATGTCATCACGGGCAACACGCACTGGTCAAAGACTTTCGTCTTGAGACACTGCGGTATGTGGGACGAGAAGATATTACGTATATTCGGGAAAGTGACTATACTCTATTTGAAATAAGATTAAACATTTAAGTAAACCATTTTTACAGTCCGTTCAATCAATTTTGACTTCTATTGCTTTGGTGGCATAACAAATGGCAGCTGCAGTAAACAGTTGGTATTGTAACCACTTTTTTGCTTTTAATGCCATCCATAAGCCTACGGAATAGAAGTCAAAATCGGTTGAACGGACTGTAATTTTTTTTTTTTTTAATGTCTAATGTTATTTCAAATGGAGTATAAATCGCACCCCCAGTCCGATAAAGTAAGAATACGTCACTTTTTTTATTGTAGTTTCTTTCGTATAGCGCAGATAAAGATACACAATGCTCAATTTGTCCGTTAAGATCTGACGAAAAATTAAGCCATTATACCAAAACAGACATTTGTCGCGTCATATAAGTTTTAAATTTTTCAGAAAAAAAAGGTCCATAAACGTGTGTAAAACTTAAAATATGAATTATTTAAATTTAAGATCATTTTTGCTAAATAGATATACCAGACAAAATAGTTTTTTTGCTCTCCTTTAAATTTAGTATATTCTTCTTACGCCTTTGTCGCACTGGGGGGTGCGACATGTGAACATGACCTAATTAAGTTACCGTTACAGAATTTGCAAAAATAAAAATATATCAGGTACCTTTATTGGTTCATTACCTTTATTTTAAACATGATTCAATAACGTTACGCTCGGAATTTTGTACCTGTTTTACGAACGAAGCTAATTGGCGAGCGAGTTTTTAAACATAAAGGAAATGCCTCATATAAAATGGTGTATTCCCGCTGTCCCCAGTGCCGGATTAAACAAGCGCGGGGCCCGTAGCAAATTCTACTGAGGGGCCCTTGATCTGCCATGGGTTCTCAAGTATAAACGGTTAAAAAAAACAAGATAATGCCAAAATAAAGATCCTGTAAAAATTTCAGCCCTTGCCCCACACTAGGATTTCTCCTGTATCGTGGGTGCGTTTACAAACATTTAAACTCACATTACAAAAACAGCCAGACCAGGAACAACTACTTGTAGATCATACCAATATTTGTTCCGTGCGGGAACGTGCGTTTGTAACCCGCGACACGCAGCGCAGCAGTCAATCGCTTAACCACTGCCACCACTTATTTAGAAGTCACGAATCGAATTTTCCCAGGTTCCATTTAAATAACATGAGAAAAAATTGATTACCGATTGTCTGACGTGGATTGTCTTAGTCGGAAAGGGTGTTACGTTTCACGTTTTTGTGACGTATAATATTCCACGTCTCAATAAGTTTCACTAAAGAAATTACGTTCAGGCGGAGATGGCCAGGTTTGGATACACGGGGCCCCCTTTTGCGCGGGGCCCGTAGCAATTGCTACTCTTGCTAATCCGGCACTGGCTGTCCCCATCGCCCGTGTCCCCATTAATGGTAATTCACATAAAATGGCGAAAAAAAAGGTTCCGTTTTAGTTACCTTTTTACTTTTATACTGATTTGTTATTACTATTTCTAAAAATGTGTGTTACCATTAATGGGGACAGCGGAAATACAGCTATAAAATAAGTACATAGATACTGAAACGATTTTGATTAAATTGTCCTACAATCCTATATAGATATCGGTAGGAGTCCTATTTGCCTAACCATCTCATGACCGACAATCACAACGCACCGATTCGTGGTAACAAATAAATACCATAAAGCAAAAACCACAGTAACGCGTCTTCACAGGATTACCAAAATGGCTGTCGAAACATCGTGATATACCTACCTTTAGCGACACATTTCACATTTACTCCTATTTCTTTTCTCAACGGTGCTATTCGTGCCGGAGCAACTTACCCCTGACACTTTGAACCCCAGCCCCAGCAAATCATATTACCAATGATTTGCATGTTCCGAAATATTTTATAAAGCCAATGAGAGAGATGCTGTGGAATGCGCTTGAATCTAATCTGCGATAGAAAGTACGAGATCACTGTATGCAACGGATTTTCCAACCAGCTGGAGCAAAATCCACCAGGATTTACGAGCACACGCCCAATCCCACGAAAATCACTAGGTACATGTACATACCCTTATACCCATATTATCGTAATACTAGAAAGAAAACAAAGAATAATACGTTTATTTACTTACTACACTACAGAATGAATGAATGAAATGCACCGACCCCAGCGTGGTTTGACCAGACTCAATTACTCGAATGAACCTAAAGATGGCTAGTGTGATAGCCCCTGAAGCCTCATGTTTCATGGGGCTACAGAGACTATTGAATATCAAGGAGTAAACCGGGGGGTACCGATACTGGTAGGGAAGATTATTTGAGCCGTACCGGATACGAGTACGCATCCTAAAGTAGGCAATGTAATTGTGGAGAGACGGGTGATATTTATCGGGATAAGATCCCCAAGATCTTTTATCGATAAGGAGGAGGCGGAACGCGTGAAGGAGCGGCATTCTGTGCGCCCTCACGCCCCTAGTCGCCGCAGGAGACGCCCTGGGCGGCGGGAAGCGGTAGCCGATTCCCGGCCACCGTAGACGCGGGCTTGCGGACGGCGAACTATGGGCAGCTCGCCGTCCGGTAATGACCAGGCACGGGTCGACGGCGCGTTGTGTTCCACGCGCGCCTCAAAGAGATGTCAGCACGCACTGACGGCTCCGCCAGGACCGGTGTTGCCTGCCAAGGTTGCGGGTTTGTCCGAAAGGGATACCGCGGCCCTGGCACACAGGCAACTGAAGGAACACGGGTGGGTTTTAGTCAGTAAAAGTCTGACATCCCTCCCGCTCCGCCCACAGCGGGAGAAGTTATCTGATAATATCCCACCCAAAAAAAAAAAGGATCTTTTAACGATGTCATCGCCAGGTTGGCTCAGATCTAGCTGCTTTCTCGAATCTTTTCTATGTCATTGCTATGCTGTGTTACTCGTTTACACGTTGCTGTTTCCAAAGTCTACGTCTGAGGTCTCGCTTCTATCCGATTCAGGTTTCTTGATTACACTATTTTATATTTGTAATAAGAATCGCTTAGCGACATCACATCAAAAATAATTCTCTCCCTCGTAACATATTAAGCCCAACGCTCAACATGTTGGTACAAATAAATATTCTAAATCCGGAAACAAAGATCGATTAAAACGCGTGATACAAAACAGTGTTCAAACAAAATTAGATGCTTCGAAAACATACAGCGTGTATCAGAAAGGTGTATAATACGCAGCCCTACCATACATTTGGGTCGAGTTGGCATTGAAGATTTGTATGAAACAGTTCAATAAAAAAAAAAAAGAAAAATAACGAAATCCAGGGATGGGCTAGTACAAGCCATTAAGGCGACGATAACCGGCTTTTAATGATTTTATTTATATTGAAGATCACGTCTAAACGAGTAATGTTAATGATTTGGAAAAAAAATATGTTAAATGAGAGCATTTTCCTAATAACTTAATATATGAATATTTTAGATTATGTCTATGTTACATAGTGAAATTAAATTGTAAAGTTATGTCTAACGCGGATAAAACACAGAATCAAGCAAAATCTATCAAGCGTATTTTTCTGAAACCTTCACTTTCAAAAGATAATTTAATCATTAATCTTTTAGTATACGTGTTTTATTAAAATACCTTTTGTTTTATGTATAATAAATTAATAATGCTTCTTATTTGGGACAGCGCTCCTGGATGGGCGAGTCCTATTACTCGCTGGACGTACGACGCGTTGCGCGAGCTCAGTACAGAACACGCAAGCTAATCACTCAAGGTCACTGGCATATATCTGGGCCTTAAAATGGAAGGAAAATGAATGGAAAAGTGGAATTATTTGGAGGAGGCTTTTACCCGAAGGGGGTTATTTTATTTTAATCTTAATTAATCAATTAATGTATATGAAAACATGAATTTATTGAAATCAAATAATATTAAAAATGGATATTTGTTGAATTTATTTTTATTTTATTTATTACAATTTTTTATTGTTTATTAATTGTTTGTAATGAATAAAGCGTTTTAGGGTTCCGTTGTAAACAAGGAATCCTTATAGCTTCGCCATGTCCGTCTGTCTGTCTGTTCGCGGCTTAGCTCAGAAACTCTTAGTACTAGAAAACTGGAATTTGGGTTGTTAATCACGCAAAATGGTAAAATAAACTCATGAAAAAAATAAAACATTGTAGGGTAAAATGCACGCGCAATGCGGATATTTTTTTTTTCTCGTCTGTCTCGTGGTGTGAGGTATTGTGGATAGGCCGTTCAAAAGTATTGTGGATCTGTGAAAACCATTTTTCGATTGAGGGATCTGTTTGCGTAATATTAAGCTTTAATGTGAACATTTTTGATAGTTTTATTTTTGATTTTTTATTTTACTATGGGTTTGTCTAGGTCCGGGTGTCAGAGACAAAGTCTACGATAGAGTGAGCTTACCCAGAAGAAGCCTGTTCACTCTCACTTTGAATAGATTAGGGTTGTATGCGTTCGGAAACACAGACGCAGGCAGAGAGTTCCACTCCTTTGCTGTGCGCATTATAAAAGACGTTTGAAAACGCTTAGTGCGAGTTGGTGGAATATCAACTAGGTAGGGGTGGTAACTTGCAGTGCGTCTAGATGTCCGATGGTAGAAGGGGGCCGGTGGAATGAGGTCGTGGAGTTCATGGGCACACTCGCCGAAGTACAATCTGTAGAAGACCGACAAGCAGGCAACCTTGCGGCGATGAGCCAAGCTGTGAAGCTTGGCATCCACCAGTTTTACATCGCCAATGAGCCTCTTGGCTCTGCGTTCCACCGAGTCAAGCGCAGCAAGTTGGTACTTTGATAGTGTAAAAATTCACGGCAGTAGTGTAAATACCGAAGTTAAAAGGAAAACTATCACAGCTAAAAGATTAACAAGTTAACGAGTCATATTCGACCAACTTACATTAACCATTAGAATGTATGATGAACATGTTTTTTTCAACTTTTAATGTGAAATTTGTTCTTAGGACAAATTCATCCCAATTACGGAACCATTCATTGTGCGTGGTCCGATATGCACTTGGCCGGTTTTCCTTTTTTCCCAACTACAAACTATCTGACACATTTCCTAGAAAATTGAATATTCAAAAAAATCTGCATCGTTTCCGGCTTGTGACGGAGTTTTTTTTTTTTTTTTTTTGTTTTACGGACATGGCACAGACATGCCTTTATAACTTTTTTTGACGTTCCCTGGAATACCATCCATTTCATCGTTTTCAATAGCTCGTAGTGACACGTGCATTGACTGATCGACATGTCGACATCCATTCAAATTTTAAACAATTTAATGACATTGAAAAATGGCGTCGCATGTCTAACCTTATTAACGGCAGTTTGGCGCGTAGTTATTCGATTAAGACTGCGCCGAGTGCACAGTGGCGCCCTCATCGTTATTTCACAACCAAAAAAAAGTTACAAATGGACGGTTAATGAGGGCTATCGTTTTTGTGCTCACCAGTTGGCGCCACTGTAGAGTAAGATCCTGTCAGTACTTTTATTTTATATGTTTTGGTTATGTTTAAGTACTCATTACTTCATATAATGTTTATTTTATTAAATTTTAAAATATCAAATGAATATTTACGTTATAATGTTCCTAAAATTGGCAAGCATTAAGCAGACAAATATTATTATTCCTCCAAGTGCTACGAACTTAGAACGTTAGTTGTTATTTAAAATCTTAAGCTATAATTAATCAGGAATAGCACAATATTTACAATTATGAATAATCATTAACAATTTGCGATAGAAAATCCCGCAAACAGTGAACGTTTAGTTTCACATTTGACATTTCTTCTCTAGAAATGCCTCACTCTACACTTGCGCCTCTAGCGGCGAATTCAAGCGTGATAGTCCTCATTGGTAACTGCATGTTGTGCCGAACTTTGAAAATTTGAAATATTTAGAATTTCATTTACCTAGATGTAGTGAAATTCCCAATGAACTCAATGTTTTATAGTATGTTTAATTGTAATCATTAAAATGGAAAATAGTGGCCATTAAGCTCCGTTTTAATGATTACAATAAAACATAACAATTTAAAACTACTGTTTGTAGTAATAATAACGTATAGTCTTGTGAAGCACAACTTGGCGAGCTTATTTTCTGCATTTTCATTGTAAAATAAAAGAATTCACCGAAATAACGATGAGGGCGCCACTGCGCGCTCGGTGCAGTCTTAATAGTTAATTTCTTATAGATAAGTTGGTCATTTTATTAGTTACAATATCTGCACAACCCTGTAACTTGGTTATGGAGGTCTGATAGGCAGTCGCTCCATGTAAAATTCTGGTATTGGCAGATTGATTGATTTTGGCGAAAAATAAAAAACAAATTCATTCCAAATAAAATAAAAAGTCAAAGTCAAATCGTTTATTTCAAATATGTACATAAAAGGCACTTTTGAACATCAAAATTTACAAAATAATTAATTGATTCTAGTTACCCCTTCCAAAAGGTAGTTACATATGGAGAAGAATGGGCAAGAAACTCCATACTTACTCTTTTATAATGTTAACAATATTTTGTATACATTAATTATTAATTATATGTGAAGACGATGCACTTACCTAGAATAAAATCACTATACCACAATAGGTAAAAATAATTAAAAGTTAAGCAATGACAGACAAAATAATTATGCGGTAGATACATGGTGCTCATATATTTACAAACATTGTAAAAGTAGATGAGTTCCCTAAGTTTTAACATTTAATAACTTATGTCAGTGTGTGAGTTAGAGTATATTAATCACTGAAAATAAAATTAATGTCATAAAAATTGTAAATTATACAATTATATTAGCAACCAGTTTGATTTTGTCAAGATTCTAAATAAATTGTCCTATGGAGCAGGACCAGCATGTTTTCAAGCCAGCTGATGAAGCGTTCCCAGGAAACTGGAAAATATTGAGTTCATTGGGAATTTCACTACACCTAGGTAAATGAAATTCTAAATATTTAAAATTTTCAAAGTTCGGCACAAAAGTTACCAATGAGAACTATCGCGCTTGAATTCGCCGCTAGAGGCGCAAGTGTAGAGTGAGGTCTCTAGAAATGTCAAATGTGAAACTAAACGTTCACTGTTTGCGGGATTTTCTATCGCAAATTGTTACAAATTATTCATAATTGTAAATATTGTGCTATTCCTGATTAATTATATCTTAATCGGTATTTTGAGAATAGTAATTAAACGTTAGGAATATCGAAATTTTGTAATTATAAAAATAGGATGAATGATAAATCGGAGTTATTATATTAGGAATTTTAAACCATTCGGAATTATGCAACTCGGTATTTTTAAATTCGTATTTGTGACTGTCGGAATTAAGTTTATCGTATTAATGTAGTGTTGTACCCGGACTTTACACATTGTGGAATTTTGGCTGACTTCAGAATGTCGTCCAACTAGATAACTTGATAACGTAGTCAATTTGATTGTCTATAGAAACTTGTAGTTACGTTCGAGCCCTTTTGAATTAACCCTTTACGGACCCTAGTTGACCTCGTCTTACCATATCGACCCGGCCATCCGTTGCTAAATAATTTCGCTGTGTTGCTATGTTATATGCTACATACATATGTGTACAACACGTATAGGTCAGTTTTGATTGATTGTAGTGTAATATGTAATGCTTTTCGGCTTGGGGTGCCCTCCAACCCTGTTTTTTATTTCAATACTAGCTTTTTCCCGCAGCTTCGCCCGCGTGGAGGTCGGAAATTATCCCAATCGGTACGATGTAGTTTTTTATTTCTTTCTTCTTCTTCCCAAACTTCATCCAAATCCGTTCTGCAGCTCATTATCTGCCTATTTGGGAAAAGGTTCCCAAATACGTTGAGGTCGGCTTTAACTCTAACCGGATGCAGCTGAATATCAGTATTTTAATAATAATAATAATAATAAACATTTATTTCAGACATAATCCATATGTGTGAGTAACGATTTTCTTAAGATCTATGTTAGTAGGTACCTAATACAAAAACAACTATAATCTCCCCGTGACTATCCCCACCCAGTGTGCCTGTATGGGACAGTCACTTCAAGATGCAATCATTTTCAAAATGCTGTTGGTGCTACCGCGCAGTCGTTGGAATAGCGACACCACTTTCTTTGACACAACTCTCTCTGACACGCGGATTACAATGATTTTTATTAAATAATTATTTTATTTTATGTTATTTCTCACATATATATCTATTTTTTTTTTTTTTTTACTTTTTATTTCTGTATCTGTCCGTGACATCACAGCGGGTCCTATCAGAATACCAGCGCTGCGACACTAATTTTTAAATGTCGCATCATCATGCTGAGATAGGAGCCTTTTGGCCCCGTACAGCATTTTGTTTTCATTTTATTTTTTATTAGTGTTACTATAATAATAATAATCATCATTTATTCAAGCAACAAGACTCAAAGTGTTAGTAACAATATACTTACAAACCATATTAGTAAAACATGAACAGACACAATTTGTGACACCACTGCTGCAAGGTAACTGGCCCAGCTGATACCCTGCAGCAGTGGTTCACAAACGCACAATCCAGCTACCATAGATAGGATGCTATTGGTACCGCCCCGCACCCTACTAACCAGGGACGTGCACCGCTTCCGCATCACAGTGTAGAAGCAGTCAACGCGAGCTTCCGCAAACATCCTACATGCGCTGCAATATCGGGGCAATCCCAACAGCACCCTGAATGCGTTATTATACTGAACGCGAAAGGCGCTGTATGATTTCTGAGTATAATGAGCCCACAGACTGCAAGAGTAAAAAGACGTGCAGTAAGCACTAAATATAGTGCGCTTGACCTCTTTAGAGGTACGCCTGAATCTGTGGGCAATCATGTTAGCTCTCACACACAGCGCCCTCCGCTCCCTGTCAATATCCTCATCATCTTTGACCCAGATACCTATTTGAATTGGTCCACCCTCACAAGGGGCATATCGCTTACCTTTACTGAAGGTACAGCTTCTGGGTACTTACCCCTGGCCCCAAAGACCATGACCACACTCTTCTTAACATTATATACCAGACCGTGTAGTCTGGCATATTGCTCACAAATGGCCACGAGTGCCCTAAGCCCGCAGATTGACGCGCTCAGCAGCACCATGTCGTCGGCGTAGCTTATGTTATTAACACACACGACATCAATATGACACCTAACACGCATGCTGCTAAGCGCGCCTATCAGATCATTCACGTACAGGTTGAATAGCGTAGGCGAGCATAACCCCGCCTGCCTCAGCCCGCACTCCAACCTATACGGCTCAGACAGGGCACCAACCCACCTCACACTATTAACCTGAGTGTGCTTAGTTTGAAATGTGATCTTCCTGTATGAGTCACAATAAATATTTTTTCTTTCTTTCTTTCTTTCTTTCTTTCTTTCTTTCTTTCTTTCTTTCTTACTTTCTTCTTATTACCTTTGATAAAAGCCTCACGCTGCAACAGTGCATCTAGTCATCTCGTTTCATCCTCAATAACTAATTGTACCGGTGATCACAAGATGCTTTTCAGTTTCAGTTTCTCTCCAATCATTATTATTGAATTGCCTCGCAAATTCTATACCAGAAGAACTTTATTGATTTACACTTCTATCTGCCCTAAGAGAGCTTTGTAGAAAATGCGTCTTATTTAATTTAGGTACAAACAGAAAGATGATTTTGAGTTAAGTACATCAAAAACTTTGTTTTTCCCTTCATTATTTTCACAATCCAAGTACCACTCGACTTAATCAAAAGACAAAACCAAACAATAAATAACAACTAAGCATTCCTGTCCTTATTAGGGAAGCTTTAAGTGCATTTCTGAAGCATCCCGTGCTCTTGAATCGAGCAACTTTGGCGCAAACGGCTCTTAACCCTGCGAAGAGCCTTTAATGAGCATTTGTGGGTGTTCGATGGTACTTTAGGGGCAAAGGGCACCTGCAGTGTCAGAGGGTACTTGACGGGGCCGTGGGTGGTTGATAAAATATATTTTTTAGGGTTCCGTTTGTCGGAATGAAAAACGCAACCCGTAAAAGATCATTCATGTGTCTGTCTGTCCGTCTGCCACAGCCAATTTGCTCAAAATCTATCGACCAAACGACCGGTCTATCTATCATCATCATCATTTCAGCCGAAAGACGCCCACTGCTGGACATAGGCCTCCCCCAAGCACTGCCACCTCGACCGGTTTCGTGCTTCCTGCATCCAGCGGATTCCTGCGGCTTTCACAAGGTCATCAGTCCACCTTGTGGGAGGCCTTCCTACGCTTGGTCTTCCGGTACGCGGTCACGGTCTATCTATGGACCGACTAAATTGAAATTTGGTACACAATGTACACATATCAATTTCTGTGACCCAACACCAACGTGTTACGTAAATAAATGAATTTTGATTATGGGGTACACTGTTTGAAGACAAATAAGAAATAGTAGATTGTTATACAAGGGGCTAAAATGACCCATTTATACGAGGTAGTTTTACTCCCGAGCTAGGAAGTAAATAGAAACCGAGTTATAAAGTGTTTTTAGCGCCATGTGTTACACTCTACTTTTCACTACGATTGCGAGAAAATAAAATAATCCAATACAATACAATATTAAAAATAAATTACGGCCACTAATTCAATTTTCAAATTAGACAAAAATTCTAAAGAATTCGTGCCATCATCTTTTTTTTTATTTCTTCTGTAGCTGCAACGCATTGCATGCATTCTACCAAAGAGATCGCCGATTTTAGTTCCATTTTCAAAAATAAAATGTTTTATTTATTATTTATTTATTTATATACATTTTTTTAATTATTTTTTATGTTGTTCTTTTTTATGAAACAGTCGAGTCTTTATTCATGATTATTCTACTTATGACTAAAGACTTTTTCGTTTTTGTAGGCTCATTGTCATTTGACAGGAAACATTTAAAAAAAAAACTTTTTCACCTAGAGGAAGAAATGCTATTTTTGCTTCGCTCTGGTACGCCACAATGACGGTCTTTTTGAGCAAGAGGAGTGAAAATAATAATATAGATTTGCACACTGTATCGTGTGAATCAAATGAATATGCTTACTGTGAGGGACTCAAGCATTATTTTTTAATAATAATTTTAATATAAGTAGTTTTATAGTTATTTAAGAAATTTGATGAAAATTGACCATCCACCGTAATAACTATAATCTCCGAATATATCGAACCAAATTAAAAAAATATATACGTTTGTCCTTGGAATTCATCACAACTATAAAGAACCCTTCAATGTGCGAGATCCGACATGCACTTGGCCGGTATTTTATTTTTTTTTTTCGTTTTTTTTTTTTTAATTTTAATGTAGTGTTTTGAAGCGTAGGATTTCTGCGTAAACTCGCGGATAAATTTAGGTTAAGCGGCAGTATGCAAAGATGGGTGATCGTTTCGTACTACATCCTACTTATGTAGGTGTAAACTCAGAAGTCTGTTATTTATAAGTTCCCTAGAAGGAATGTTATGTAATAAAGAATATCTGAAAATGCGTTTTTACCAGATTTCAGACAAAGGAAAATTCAGCATCAGCCTTTCAGTGAAGCGTAAATCCAAATTCTGTATTTCTACGCGAATTTAGTTTAATAAAAATGCTGTCTTTTTCTTTCTTTCTTTTCTTTTTCTTTTACCTGGAATCTGATATTCAATATTGACGTACAAAAATAGAGAAATATTAACGCTTCGTTGGAATAAGAAACATGATCCGGAACACTAACATTTTATTCCATTGAATAGATATTGTGAAAAATTCTTCAGTGTTTTCCACAATATTTCTTTTGGAGTATTTTACATTGCTGTCAGTCTTTTATTGTGTTTTATTGTTGTGAAAAATAAGTATTAACGTTTTTCAGTTGTTTTGTATAGAAGCAAGACTAATCATGAACTTCAGTCGTGCGTCGGAAGGCACGACAGCAGTTTAGTGTTGTGTTTAGTTTGCAGTTACATGCTTCAGCTGTCGCGCAGCATACCTTGTACATCGGCTGTATGCAAGTATACACTAAAGATTGTGAATGACATTATTCGAATGATTCGATTGTAGAAGTCATTCAAATTATTCGAATAACCTTACAACTCATTCGAATTTTAAAAAAAAGCGAGAAGTAAATAAGAATGTATTGCGTCGTCTCATTCCTTCCGATTCAAATTTCATTACTACTAGTTTATATATTATAGCAACGACAACATTTTCGTCCCTTTTCGGAAGTATTCGGAAATTAGTCATAACTAATTATTGCTATCAAGTAAAAGTAATCTTTATAGCAAAAGAAAAACGCTCAATTTTGTAGGGTAAACTGAATGAATGAACTAGCGGTTCACAAATCAGTAACTATTTACTTATTACTACGAATATCAATTAAAATAGACTATAATGTACAAAAAAAAATGCAAAAAATTGATTCTTAAGGAGTAAACTTCAATAAAAACACATTAACCGCAAAAATTCACATAGGAAATCTCTGTTAGTAACATTTGGCTGCACTGAAAAAAATGTTTACTTATACATAACCAAACTTTCGTCAACATGTAACACAAAAAAGTGACTACATAACTTTATGCAACATATAACCAAAACCTGTGCTGGCTGTTGTGTATCACTTTTATTAAATCAAGTTAACTTTTATAAAGTCTTGTCAAACTTTGATTATTCCTGAAATAACCGAAGTAGTTAGGCTAAATATTTTTTTCAGTGTGACCTTTGAGATTTGACGCAAAGAAATAACAGCCATTAGGTATTAATGTATACCACTAGAATCCATTCTTAGAAAACAATGCCCATATTCGTTCAATTCCTTTCACCTCGATTTACGTGTAGCTTTCGGGTCACAATAAATCGAATCTGTTACATGAAACGATCGATGTAACCTCGAGAACATTCCCACCGACGCCATTCTTCCAGTATTTATTCAAATGGAAACATAATTTTAGGCAAAGAAGTGTAACAAATCATTGTCGTGACCAGAAATTGTGGACGCGGTAGTCCGACTCGTTTAAGTGTGGGTTCACACTGCGATGCTGTCGACATAATTTTAATTGAAACACCTCAACACGTCAATTTTTTTTTTTATTAATATTATTATTCTTTTTTATTGAAAAAGGCATATTTAGTGATTTAATTATGTTGCGAGGATAAATGAAGCCCTCGTTAGCAAGTTACCAGATTCTCAACTCACCAGATTCTCAACTAACCAGATTCGCAATTCACCAGATTCGCAACTCACCAAATGTACAATGAAATACAGTCACAAAAAATAACAGAATAGGTAGACTTATTTACAAAAAAAAAAAAAAAAACTCGGAATTCTTGATGTACGCCTTAACATGTAGGTATTGCCTTCAAAACTTAGTACCATACTTTTAAAATTGCAATTTCTCCTAAACTATTAGAAGTCAAAGTTTTGAAATAAAAGAACGTTTTATAGCAAATTTCATCAAATTTCTTTGAAGTTATGGTTTAATATACAATTTAATTTAATATAAAATTATAGTTTAAATATTTATGTGTTGGATAGTACATATCTGATGAGTTGCGAATCTGGTAAGTTGCTTATCTGGTTAATTGACAATCTGGTGAGTTGAGAATCTGGTGAAAACACCGTGACCGGGGTACGGAGGACGCGTAGCAGATGGCCTTCTGTAGTTTCTGCCTACCCCCATGATAAGAAGGCGTTTGTATAAGTATGTACCGTAGATCGGGGCTATTTGGATTTTCGGGGGTTATTTGGAATAAGGTAATTGTAAGATTTAAGTTGGCATAAATTCTGCCAAAACACCATAGACAGCTTATATTATATTTATTTTATTTTCTGGTCTTGTTTACTTTCACAATTTTTCGTACGAAGATCACAATTCGAATTTATGTCAACTCAAATCTTACAATTGCTTTGTTCCAAAAATAACCCCTGAAAATCCAAATAGCCCCGTTCTACGGTATGTAATGCAGTGGCAGACTATTAAGGGTCCTCGTCTGTACCAGCTTTATCCGTGTTCAAAGGTAATGCCATTTGTTCCATACCGCTACGTAGCTACACCGAGCACTTGCGGTAGTCACCTACGTTGCTATGCTGCTACGCTACTACGCGGTATGCGATGCTACGAGGCATGCAAGCGGTACCGTGTAGCGGGTATTCATTTTACATTGTTATGTGTTACGAGTTCGTATTCCGATTTTGTGACATTTTGATTAACTGCTCTTTGCAGTTTTGGAGCCAGCTTTGTAGTTACGTAGAATAAACTAGCCATCCGCCCCTGCTTCGCATGGTTTTTACGACTTGACTTAAATAAAAGTAGCCTTAGTTACTTCTTATAAAATCAGTTATCTGCCAGTGAATCCGTCCGAAAAACCGTCAAAATCGGTCCAGCCGTTTTGGAGATTAGCCGGAACAAACAGACGGACGGACAGACAAAAATGATAAATATTGTTTTTTGTGAGCAGTTGCAAGCGGAACCCATTAATTTTCTTTAGGTTTATCATTTTCAATTGGGTTCCGCCTGCCACTAAACTTAATGCTGGTATTTAACTTAGGCTTTCAGCTCAATACAGTCTGTTAAACCGAAGTAGAGTTTATTTCGTTTATATGAGTAGTTTATTTTTATTTTGATTTCTATTCTCAATCTTGTTTCGGTCTTTTTAGTGCATTAACTTAAAATTGTCTTTTTTGCAGTCGAATTTATTATTTTTTGAATCATTTATTTTATTTTAGATTTTTTAGTGTCCCCGCACATTTTTGGCTCGCCAGTTAAGGGGATATTATACTATGTTGATGAATATAATGTGTTACCTGTTTGAGTTTAAGCGAAAACCGATACCCAAATTAAAATTAAAATTTAAAAATACAATTTATATATATTTTTGTAATTCCCTTTTAATTCCCTATATTTTGATACCCTACTCGATAGGTTTAGTTTTTATTTTTTTATTTTTTTAATTAACATGTAGTGTAGGTGTTATACAACTATGTCTATGTTTATATGTGTAAGTAGCCTAAGTCTATATATTGAAAGGTTTGCTAATAAAGACCAATATTATAGATCAATTCGTGTACTCATTTACACCTATCCCTACATGGCGACCCTGCCTTCGGACAAGGTCGCCACTATTACTATTTCGTGCCAAAAATCTGCCATTTTTTTTTTCAAACACTTATCTAATAACATTTGGATTTTTAAGACGAATATAACAATGCCTTACCTGTCGAAATCCGTCCAGCCGTTTGCAAGATACGAGGTAATAATTAAATTTACAAACAAATATACATACAAGATACGCGCGAAAAACATAACCCTTGCTTGGCGGTCGCGTAAAAAGACGAGCCAAAAGTTTAGAATATTGCAGATAGTTATTAACCTTTTAAGTGACTATCATCACGAAGTTTAATAAAAATGTGAATGTTACTTTAGTATACTGTGGTGTCTTACGACTTCCACGCGAACGAAGTCGCAGTCAGAAGCTAGTGTAAAATAAACCTGTTATCCATACATATTAACAGATTACCATTTGCGTCAAAGCGCTGCTATGAATAATTCCTTTTCAAACCCTATATTAATTATATGCCGATCGATATTGTAATCAGTATTCATTAAAACGAACCTATTTGACAGTCGAATACAGTTCACTGAGATTACGAGTACCTCTATTAGAAAACATGTATTTAAAACAAAATATTAGATGCTACGAAAACATACAGCGTGTATCAGAAAGGTATAAAATAATCAGCCGTACCATACATTTGGGTCGAGAAGGTATTAAAGATTGGTATGGAACAGTTCGATTTAAAAAATAAAACGAAAAATAACGAAATCCAGGGATGGGCTAGTACAGTCAGCTGCAGAGAAACCTCACCCCCTAGCAATGTATTTATAATAATAAGAGCAAACGTGCTCGGAGGAAGGAAGTATTCCAGTAAGTGCTTGTAGGGATTTTGACCATCTTCCGGGCTCTGGGATTGTTCTGAGAGCCTTGGAATACCTCTCCACTCCTCGAGCACCTCAGGACATGTTGCTCCCTTGTCGCTACGTCACTATGTGCTAGCGACCGTTTTCGGGGGCCCATTATTGAGTGTGCAAGTCACCCCCTGCCATTTTATCCGTGTATAATAAAACATTGATCAGGCAAGGGCCATAGTCCTTCCATAGTTTTTGGTAACCAGTCCATTTTAACCACCCAAACCCATAGTCCAATATCTTTGTTTTCCATATCCTGCAATAGTCCTACACCAACCGGGGGTTGTAATTGGGTGCACTTGCATAGTGAGTACAAGGATAATCGTCGGTTGGTGCCTCACTTAATTAAAAAGCGTCAAACGGCCCTCTGCGAGATGGCTTCGGCCCCTCGTACGCCTTCCAAAGGTCCGGGACCCTAGGGTCCCGAGATATGTAGACGTAAATAAAATAATAATAATAATAATATTTTTATTTGACGTAAAAGTACACATACAGAGTGACACTTAATTTAAACATGGGAATAGCCTGACACAAAATACTGATCAATGACCCCTATGCTAGGAAAACCTGTGTTTCAGGGGTTATTCATTGCTAGGGGGTGAGTTTTCTCTGCAGCTGACCGTACAAGCCATTAAGGCGACGATAACCAGCTTTTAATGATTTTATTTATATTGAAGATCACGTCTAAACGAGTAGTGTTAATAATTTGGAAAAAAAATAAGTTAAATTAGAGCATTTTCTTAATAACTTAATTTATGAATATTTTAGATTATGTTTATATTAACATAGTGAAATTAATTTGTAAAGTTATGTCTAACGCGGATCGGTTTGCAGCAGAAAACAAAATTGGTTGGCGCTTTATGCCACCACTGGCACCCTTTATGGGTGGTACCTGGGAAAGGCTCGTCCGTTCCGTGACGACGGCCCTCAAAGTTACATTGAGAGAGCGGGCCCCGCGTGAGGAGGTTCTCGCCACTCTGTTGACAGAAACAGAGGCAATTGTCAACGCGCGTCCATTGACACACATTTCTACACTGAGAATCACGCAAAATCTATCAAGCGTATTTTTCTAAAGCTTTCACCTCTTTAAAGATAATTAATTATTGATCTTTTAGTATACGTGTTTTATTAAAATACCTTTAGTTTTATGTATAATAAATTAATAATGCGTCTTATTTGGGACAGCGCTCCTGGATGGGCGAATCCTATTACTGGCTGGACGTACGACGCGTTGCATGAGCTCAGTACAGAACACGCAAGCTCACCACTCAAGGTCATTGGCATATATCTGGGCCTTTAATAAGGTTGCGGGCAATTTGACGTATGACTTCTTAAGGATAATAATAATAACTAATATAATTAATATTTAATAATATTTGATTTGTATTACTTAATATTTAATATAATTTTATTTTGCATATACGTGCCGCCGCCATCTGGTTAAATTAGCCAGCTAATTGGTCGCCTAGACCGTTCATTAAACTGTGTATCTGTGTATCTGTCACAAACGACTGAACCGTTTTTTTTTTTGTTTTTAAAAGGTGACTTGATCGAGAGTGTTCTTAGCGTGTTCTTTATTGAAGAAAATCAGTAGAGCCGTTTGATGATTATCAGCTTTCTCCTAGTTGATGAATGGATGTGAGCATCTTCCACAGGTCTGATCGAGTCGAAATTTTGTTTTCTGGTACTTCAATGATATTGAAACATGGAAACCATTAGCTGCCCCCCCCACGTGTGGTATAGTCTCACCTCTTCCCCTATGCGTTTGGAATTTTTTGTAGTTATAAACTCATAGAGGAAGAGATGAAAAGGGGAAGAGATGGGATTAAGGCGACACGACAACGCTTGGACCAAAATATTATATTACCTACAACTTATATTAAAATTAAAGGGCCAATTTTTTTTTTTTTTTTTTTTTTTTTCTTTTTATTGGTTTTTAATTTGTGTCGGGAGTTTTTAAAATTTTACTTTTTTTAAATAATTACAATATGCAGATCACAAATGCAGTTATACAAAAAAAAAACAGTCAAAATGCAAGACTACAAACTATCTACTACTTAGTACTACGGACTATGAATTTCGTACTTTAAAAACATTTCAAATGATTTAAATTTCAACAATTTCAAACCAGAGCGTTATATTAATTTCATACGTATTTTATAACAGCGACTTTATTTTCATATCATTATTATAATTATCAAGAGGAATTAAAATAACATGTAATAATGTGCTCTTAAATGAAAATGATTTATTCATTCGGGTTTTAGTATGAAAGAAAGAAATATTGTAATTTCATATTTGAATAGTTGGTATACCTATTTAAATATCGAATACAGAACGTAAACATCCTTTAGAATTCTGTGGTGACCAAAATACAGGGTCAAATTTAATTAGTTAGCGAAACTCCGCCGACGTGATGGGATCTATATCTAAACTACAATATTATTATTTTTTTTTGTTTTTTGTTTTATAGTGTTTAGATAACGATTTCAATCACGTCTGCGGAGTTTCGCTAGCTAATTTAAGAGCGTTCATCCGTCGTAGGCTGGCAACGTCGCATTTCTAAAGGATTTTCGTGATTATTTTGTTAAATTTAAATCAAAGTACTATTTTGTTTCAGCCACGCACTAGATCTTTGGTGATTATAAGTATGTAATTATGCTATTTTTTTTACAGCTATTTTGAAATTTACTCATAAAAATTGTCTAATTGTCAATTATTTCCTATTTGCAGTATTACGACTAAATATTTGTGTTAACTATAAAGTAAATGTTAAAAATTATTATAAAATACAACGATCCAGTGCAAGGCTGAAAAAAAAAATTGTACTTTGATTTAAATTAAAAAAAAAAAAAACTCTTAAAATGCGACGTTGCCAGCTCGCGCGGGATGAACGCTCTTAAGTAATATGACCCTATAGCTCGGATGTGTTGTGTGTAGTGTTCATAGAGAAAACACTATGGTTCTCTTCTAGCAACGCTTGGATTGTCTATGCCCTTCTCTAATAAATGTTGTAAGTACCGAGCGCACGCCTTTTATTTTTGTTCAGGTTACACCCCTCATTACCTATTATTCTAATTGTGAAATGCATTCATGTGTATACTAACATCGTAATAATTTGACTAGTATCTAAGCCTGGTAATATTATTACCACTTAACAGAAGGATGTGAGTGGGCGTCTGCCCATCCCACTCTCAAACCTTAATATACGTATCTCATATATATAATAATATATAATATATATATGAGATAAATATCTCATAACGCCTACGATAATAGGATGGGGGAACCTTTTTGCAAATATATCATGACTTTTCGATCTGTTTCCCTATTATGGAGTCCGTTTTACCACCTAAGAGTGGTGATACAAGTTCCGGTTAACTTAATTATTGTGTCTTTCATTGACTTGAACGTGCCCTGGTGGCTGAGAGTATGTCATGCTCACTTCAATGTCTCGCTGATGGTGGCGCGTGTGTTGGATCATTTAGCTCCCTTCAAAATGGTTGAACTGTATGGTGCTAATCCATGCGTCATGTTCGTGAACGGACGCCGTCAGTAGGGACTGGTCATCTCTTAGCTGCCACAGCTTATTTTAATATAATTTAATATTTGAATTGTCTTTTTATCTTTTTATTACCGCATGTATAACTTCAACATAAATGATTTAACCAATATATTGTTACCATACTTTGATTTAAAAGTATGTCCGTGGAGTTTCTTACCCGTTCTTCTCCATAGGTACTAGTAGTACTAAGTACTATTTAATGAAATTATTTGATATAACATGTAATTTAAAATTTGATATACTTATTGCATTTAGATCCAATTGTTTCCATTTATTTATGAATGTATTAAACTTTTTTTTTTTTTCTGGTGTTTTATTATAAATTTTATTTGACAATGACTATAGTGTACTTGTTGAGTGCATTTTTAGCTTAGAGCTTGGTAAATTTAACCTATTTTTATGGCGTAATTTATATTTTGATTGCATAATTTCTCTTGTCGTGTAAAAGTGTTGGTAATTTTGAGCGGATTTTTTTTTTTTTTTTTTATCAACGAATGTTAGTATTTTATGTTCCTAAAATCAAAACAAAATCAAATACTGAAATTTTTCTTTAACTCTTCGTATGTTATTACAGAAACAATTAAAAAGCCATTGTATAACGCGTGGATCGAACAAAAACGAACGGTTAAATAGTCGGCATGGATAACATACCGATCACCGACTTATCAATGAATTATCCTGTATCAAAGTCAAAGTCATATCATTTATTTCAAATAAGCACGTAAAAGCCACTTTTGAACGTCAAAAATTACAAAATAGTTAATTGATTCTAGTTGCTCCTTCCAAAAGGTAGTTATTTATGGAGAAGAATGGGCAAGAAACTCCATAGTTACTCTTTTACAATGTTAACAATAGTTTGTACTTAAACATTAATTGACTAATGAAGCCGATGTACCTAGAATAAAAAATATTATATCGCAATAGGTAAAAATAATGAAAAGTGAAGTAATGACAGACAAATTAATAAATGCGATATGCAGATACGTGGTGCTCACATATTTATTTTGAATCGCATGACTATTGACGTATTTAATTGAATATTGTTGTTAATTGTTGATTTACTTATATTTTTGTTCATTGTATCTTAATTTTCATATCCTATTGTCTTTCGACCTAATTTGTACACCAGCCATGGTTAAACATGTTGAGCCAAAAAATACCTTGTTACACCTATAATAAGCATCATACCATGTATATTATTATCTACACATGTTTTTGCAAATAAATAAATCTGAATCTGAATCTTACAAACATTGTATATGATTTTCCAAAAAAATTACATATTATTATAAGTCAGTGAGTGTGTTAAAGTATATTATATTAATCACAGATAATTACGTTAGTTAAATAACGTTTAAAAAAAAATACACAATTAAATTAGCAACCAGTTTGATTTTGTCAGTTAGGATTTTGTGTATACAAACAAAATCCTAACTATAAAGATACGGTTTCCTAGAATAGCGGTGATTGCCACATAACAGCAAAAAAGACGGCTGTCATGACAAAAATGGCTGCGGGAATTGACTTTACGGTGTCAAAAAACGATAAATTATTTTTTAATATCTTTTAAGGCGCTGATCTAACTATGCTATCTTGATCGAGCTGACTTAAATAGACTTGCGAAGACACGAGTCCTCGCGCATTTGGTAGGTATTTAAATATAGTAATTATTTTAATCATTATATCCAGACAAACTCAGCGAATTGTGCTAAACAATCTTACTACATTTTAGATAAAAAAATACGAACGTCAGTTTTGTAGTTATGAGATTGATTTTATTACATTACGAATAAGGGTAACTTTGGGATTTTTTTCTATCCAGCAAAGTAACTCTAATCATGTTATTAAAAGCGATCGCATAGCCGCCAAATTCTTAAATATATATATTTTTTTTTTTTTTTTTTTTCAGAATTTTATAACTCTGTTTTTATGTTTCCCATTGATAAAAAAAACTAGTAACCGCCGTCTTTCTCGGATGATACCACCTTAAGCAAAAGGTTACGTGAAATATGTTATCTTAAAAAAAAACTTAGATATCCAATTCCATCTAAACTCACATAGGTATTCTAACAGCCACTATAAATGTATGGGCTCGATATTAGCACTATAAATCACAGGAATGTTGGGACGCAACTCAACTAGGGAATGCAATATATCCAACTTCCAGAACGCTGCACGTGCGAACTGACAGCTGGACCATGTAGAGACGCTGTATTTAAATAAAACATGAGCAATCTCCATCTAAGGTTAAGCTACGCTTGCTGGGGTCGATTCTGGCATGGGTGACCATTAGGGCATGCATTCCGGAATTCCGGAATTTCGTAATTCCGGAATTCCGTAACAATTTTTCTGATATTTCAATTCCGGAATTGAGAGGAGTAATATCGGAATTCCGATATTCATATTTTTTTTATATTTTGATTATTATTTTATCTAAACGCAACCAAACTAGTCTGTGGAACTTTCCACAAGCCGCTAGACGGCCAACAATTAATTAGAGTAATAAGGGAGAAAGACGTTTAATTTGTTACTAAAAATGATTAAAAGACTGATAAAAATTATAAATCTTGTTTGATTTGAAACAAACTTTAAAAGTTACCAGTTCCGGAATTCCGGAATCAGATCTCCAGTATTGGAACTCAGTTCCGGAATTGAGAACCTTCCGATATTGCATGCCCTTGTGACCATCCATTACAAAGCGAAACCCCTCCGTGCTTTGTGTGGGAAAGCACGTTAAGACGGCAGCGAGGAAACGATTCGTAATTGCGAAATAATTGCGTTCGTTTGATCCCTTGCTGAATCGTTATTACTTAACCTTTAGTTATGCAATTAATATGTAAGATATTTAAGGATTCACTCTATACATCGTATACTTTAAAAATACGATTACTTATAGTTTCCTCGATCGATAAAAAAAATCCATAGTAATCTCTAAAAAATTGGTTGTCTGTGAAGTCGGTTTACGGACGATAATTTTACGTGATAACGTAACTCAAGCCGAACGCTTAGGCCGATCGTGCCTCTCTATCGCTTGTTCCGCGCTCTCGCTTGCACACTCGGCTCAGGCGGAACGTGACAATGAGTCATGCTTTTTCGTGCGTGCAGCCGGCGTTAATCGATTTATAAAACGTTATCACGTCAAAAACAAAATAAATCCTTAGTACGGCGTAAATACTTCACGGAAGGTCATCAGTTTTGTTAATAATAACAAAACTACATGTTATCCATAACGTATACATTTAACATTTTCAAAATGTGTATTTGTCTTAATAATAATACCAGCCTATAACTGTCCCACTGCTGGGCAAAGGCCTCTTCTCATACAGAGAAGGCACGAGCATTGATCACCACGCTTGCTCAAGACGGGTTGGCGATTTCAGACTTATATTAACTATAAGTCCAGGTTTCCTCACGATGTTTTTCCTTCACCGATGTCGAAAGTACATATGAATTGAAAAAGTCACATTGGTACTTGCCCAGATTTGAACCCACCTCATGCATGAGAGGCGAGGCCTTAACCAACGGGCCATCATGACACTCATTTGTCTCATTTGTCTTAATAATACGAAGGAAATACCTAAATTAGCCAGAGCCGCCACGATTCCCCTCTATCGTATAGACAATACGTTGGCACTCGCCTTCGCTAGGTGAGCTATCACCAACATGTCGCACATTGGCAACGAGAGAGTCACAACACGATAAATGTAGTTTTTGGGAAATCACGATTTGTTTTTGTTATTACCTTTTCCATTAAAATTTTTCTGCGAGTGTATATGATGAGAGAACATAATAAGATAATACACACTACGCGTACGGTAAAACTCGCATTATGGCCAGGTGAAGACGTAAAATTGTGTACTCACCACGGGCAGTAAAAAAGAAAGCCCTCTATCGCATATTTACAAACCTCGCCTGCGGCTCGGGTCACAAATATTTCGGGCTTTCTTTCTTTTACAGCCCTTGGTAAGTAATGTACTATAAGAAGACTATTTAATGTGCTATTATATCTTTATGGAAATAAAAATCTAAAATTATTTTCGACCCTTAAACTTCGTACTTTTATGTGTTGTGACTCTCTTGCGGCCGATGTGCGATGTATTACCGGCTTAACAGAGCACTTATCTAGGGCCTCAAGTCTGCTATTACAATAGTGTCAGAATGGTCTATCATTGATTTCATAATTGTTGATTTTGACAAGTTTGGTAATCTACTAATATAATGGCGTCATTATGACTTTCCAATGGTCAACCACTGACACTCCATTGAAAGAATTGGTAATCTCGTACATAATGACAAATGAAACTTCCTACTAAACTTCTAACTTCCTATTACTTCAGATTGCTTATAACACTAATTAATAACATGTAAAAATATATATAAATGAAATCTGGCATGAATAAATGTTCAAAATGCCAATGTAATACAATTCTATTACGACACCATTGACCGACCAATGATTGACCATTATGAATTTAGCAGATTACGAACTTTTTGCAAAATGACAATAGGATCGTGTTGGAGTGACGAATTTATAAAATAGCAGACTTGGGCCTGGGTACAGTCCTCGATTAGTACAAAGTGTTATTGGATTTGAATTGTCAATGTCAGTAGCCTTACAATTTTTGCCTGTCTTTCTGTCTGTTTTTTCCGGCTAATCTCCGAAACGGCTGGACCCATTTTGACGGGACTTTCACTGGTAGATAGCTAATGTACGACGATGTAACGTAAGGTAGGACGCCCTCAGGCTAGGTGGAGCGACGATCTCCGCAGGGTGGCTGGTAGCAGCTGGAGAGTTGCCGAGAATCGAGCTGAATGGCGTGCAATTGGAGAGGCCTATGTCCAGCAGTGGACTGCTATGGGCTAATGATGATGATGATGATAGCTAATGTTATAAGGTGTATCTTCGACTTTTATATAGAAAAAGTCACGAGGGCGAAGCCGTGCGTGGTGGCTATTTATATGTATTTATTGTAAGTTAGATGTTTAACTCGACCTCCATACTTCAATGGAGGTCAAAGGAAACACGTCTGTTCAAGAATGGTCGTTAGTTCAAGACAACGACCATATAGTCGTTGGTTCAAGACAAGCGTTTATTACCAACTACACGTAAGACACCTTTAATATCTTACTTAACAATATTACTTACTACTAGGTATATTTAGGTATACACTTCAGGACAATAACTGGACTGGACTATTTCATTTCATAGTGTTCACCTATAAATATTAATTAATGTATACAAACTATTGTTAACATTTTAAAAGAGTTTGTATGGAGTTTCTTGCCCATTCTTCTCCATACATAACTACATTTTGGAAGGCGCAACTAGAATCAATTAACTATTCATGTAATTTTTGACGTTCAAAAGTGCATCTTCGTGCCTATTTGAAATAAATTATTTGACTTTGACTTTGACTTTGACTTTCATTCAACTTTGTATCATAGTTAAGCGGCAAAATTTGAATATTGCTTTTACCTCCGTGTAGCCCTTTTGTATGTTACTTTGAATACCATAAACTTTACCACCGTCAAACTCTGTCAACAGGTGACAATATAAACTCAACTCTGAGTTCTCAAAAAGGGGATCGTTTACGATCCGTGTAACACGTACGCTACCTTCGTATGTTTGACAATGATGTCACTGCTACCTGTGGCTTCCACACGGCATGTATGGGGGAGACGAAGCGGGTAACTGCCGTAGAATAAGTATACTGTATAGAGGCGTTTATGTACTTATCGGAAGGGTCATGAGCAGTGTCGCCAGGTGCACTATAATTACAGTAGACTCACTGTAATTTTACTGCTTTTACTGTATACTGTATTAGAAATATACAGTGTATGAAAAGCACTGTATGTAATTAATTTTAATGTTAAGAATCAAACTATCTCTCTACGTAAAACGAAACGTATGGTGCTGTAGCTCTAGTAAGCATGATCAATAATCGGGAAATCCCCCACAGAACACAGACGGGTTATAGCCTCATAGATAAATTTATTATTCGACCAAACGTTAATGTATGTGTTTTGTATATTCTTTGTGTACTGTGAATTCATTTTTTAACGTTGTGGATTAGTACGATGTGATTTTATTAGTCGACGCTAAACGCTGTTAATTTACAAATCTGACCTGGCAAAATTGGTTATGAGTACGGGATGTCAATTTATTGACAACGAAACTCAAGTATTATTTTTTATGTTTTTGTCAATCGAGCCGGATTCGACTATTCTGCCAGCGTCACGTTGAGACGGCAGCGTAGAGTGGCGGGTCATCGGACTTTGCTTTCTGGTAGATAAATGTCGTTCGTCCTTGCAGCTACTAAGGAGTACGAGCGAGTAAGGACTTTAATGACTTATGTAAGCGGTTCTCTTTTGACTTGTTTACAACCAAAGGCTCAAGCGTTCGCAATAGGCTGAACCTTGAATTCTTCAAAATTAATTCTTAGTATCAATATTGGTTCTAGTTCTTGTTTTTTATTATTGTAGTTTATTCCTTACGTTTGGCGGTGCCGATTTAATGATTGGTGTGCTTCTTGACAACTTATCGTGTACTCGTATAAGATCTCTTATTGTATTACACCATAGCTAGCCGTGAAAACCTATAATTGGCTTCATGTTTCTTATGCCAGTTTATTTATTGTGTTTATGTAAAGCTGTTGGTTTTCCATGTGATAAATAAATAAATAAATAAACTACTAAACTTATCAGCTACTAAATTACTAAGGTACTAAACTTATCATGTTCTTACTAACCCACAAGGGTTAGTAAGAACATGACAAGCAAGACAATGTATTCTAATTTACAAACTTATTTATGTCGTAGGATGATTTGATAATTCGAATTTTCGCGAAAACTCGGATATTGCGAAAACACGGATTAGATAATGGTGTTAAAATTTCTCAATCTTACTGGAAAAGATAAGGTTTTTGCAAAAACACGAGTCGCGGCCGTTGGGGTCGTTACCAGTGGGCCACCGCTACCCATACCGATTAAAAAAGTCACTTTAGCACATGCCCGGATTTGAGCCCATAACCTTACGATACGCGCTTGGTCATCGACGATATCAATAACCCAACATGCGTACCACACTTTTTTTAATCAAAAATTCATCAGTCAAACGATCATTCGGGAAGCATTCTTCCGAGTCAGACTTGACAAGTAAACTTAAAACAAATTTCATAACGTCACTGCTTCGTTGGTCTAGAGGTCGCAAACGCTACTGCTGCCGTGAGTTCACAGGGGAAAGTCCATAACATTAGCCTGTTTCAACCTAATTGACACAATCGTCACTAATTTAGATAAGCGAACTCAGAAAACAGGCATATTTATTGACATGTCGAAGGCCTTCGACTTCGTATCACACAAATTGCTAATAGATAAACTAGAAAAGTATGGAGTACGGGGATAGCATGCGCAAGACGGGCATTTCATATGCGTTCGGAGGAGATTCTCTTCTATAAATTCTTATTCTATGTCAAGTACCTACCTACCTACTAAAGAACACGGCGGAAACTTAGGGCGATAATTTACTTTCGCTCCGAAGCTAATCGGGCGTTGACTCCAAAAACAACTACGTTCAGCGTTTATCCTCGGCTTAATTACTTTCGCTGTAAAAGGGTTTTTAATCACAATTTCTTTATGATAAAGTGTCCTTATGATGTGATCGTTGTGTCTCCAGGACATCCATGTCGTTCTCGTTGACGTCCCGTTGACGGTGCCGGTGGACAAACGGCCTTATTCAATAATTAGTCGATAATGTGCGCAAGCTGGGCATTTCATACACGGTCAGAGGAGCTTCTCTTCTATAAATTCTTATTCTATGTCAAGTACCTACCTACCTACTAAAGAACACGGCGGAAACTTAGGGAGATAATTTACTTTCGCTCCGAAGCTAATCGGGCGTTGACTCCAAAAACAACTACGTTCAGCGTTTATCCTCGGCTTAATTACTTTCGCTGTAAAAGAGTTTTTAATCACAATTTCTTTATCATAAAGTGTCCTTATGATGTGATCGTTGTGTCTCCAGGACATCCATGTCGTTCTCATTGACGTCTCGTTGACGGTGCCGGTGGACAAACGGCCTTACTCAATAATTAGTCGATAAGTTGTGCAAGCTGGGCATTTTATACACGGTCAGAGGAGCTTCTCTTCTATAAATTCTTATTCTATGTCAAGTACCTACCTACTAAAGAACACGGCAGAACCATACAAGATAATTTACTTTCGCTCTGGAGCTAATCGGGCGTTGACTGCAAAAACAACTACTTTATCCGTTAGTCCTAGGCTTAATTACTTTCGCTGTAATAAGGTCTTTTAATCACAATTTCTTTGATGTATTTTATCGTAAAGTGTCCTTGTGATGTGATCGTCTTATCCTGTAAACGGCGTTAATGGTTTAATTTTTTGGATTTTTGAGAGCCCAGGCCCCTGCCCGGGCTCTCAAAAATCCAGAAAATTAAACCCTATACGCGCTATTATAACCAGGGCTTGTTAACGTTACCAAATAACAAAATAATAACCGTTACGTAACGTTAAATTTCAATGTTCTACCTACTAACGTTACAAAATTTTAACGTTACTTGATAAAATTACCAGTAATATAACGTTAATTAACACTAACAAAAATACGATAACTAACGTTAATTTAGCTACGTTGCCGTTCTGTGGGTAAGAATCAGGCAGATTTAGGCAACATTTTGATTGGCACGGCATCAGAGAGGCGCGAGGGCGGGCTGCCGTTGCGCCGCACGCCTCAGGCCCCACTACTTATATCGATAAAATTAATAGTCGCATAAATAATTTTAAATCGATTACCGTTATTTTAATAATAACGTTAACTCTGTCAATACAAGGTAATGTTATGAAAATTTACCGGTATTTAAAGCCCTGATTATAACTTCTAAAGCGACGATATTATCGTGGACGTCCGCGGCATCACGATAACACAGGGACATAAAATGTATGGAAATATATGAAGACCATCCACGATAGCGTTGTAAAGTGCACGTATTTCCATACATTGGGTGGACGTGGACGTCCACAATAATGCCGTAATGGTAGAAATGATAAAAGCGCACATGGGCATTGATGTTAATTGCCCTCGACCGTCCCATCCCGGATGGATCTAAGGGGTAATTTAGATCGAACCAGGGGCCTTACTCCCGAAAACGATTCGAGTTTGATTTTGATTCCGATTCGAACTCGTTTCTGGGACCTTACTCCCGACAGCGTCGAGTTCTGAATCAATCGAATTGGGTTCGAATTAAATGCCGATCCATACTCTTGAATCCGACACTAGCGCACGATCGTGCGGTGGTTCGAAGCGAAACTAACTTCGGTCAGTTTTAAGTTTTAAATTGAGTTCGGATCAGAAACGAAATCGAATCAGAATCAAAATCAAAACCGAATCGTTTTCGAGAGTAAGGCCCCAGCTTTAAAATATTTTATGGCTTCCATACATGTTTAGTTTATACCTCCAGTCGACTGGGTTGTGGACTCGTGGTTTGCAAACGATACATTATTTTCTCTAGAATTTTCACAATTATTTGAACGCTTTTTTTCGAGATAAAAAATGATTGCAATGAAAATGCACCTTATAAAGCTTATATTAATTATTATTATATTTAAATAAAATATATTCCCCAATTTTCGTAATTGTACCTACCACTGTTTGTCTCTGCACCACCCAAAGGTTAACTGGTAGAAAATGCCTATGGCATTAAATGGCTTATTCCACAAATCCCCCCTGAAAATCCCCCTTAGGAGGAAAAGTGGAATCTGAAAACAGTCTAGAATTCACCCCTGATAATAAATAATAATCCCGCTAAGGGGGGAAAACTAGAATTGAAAAAACAAAAATAACTTATTCCAAGATCCCCTGAAAGTGATTTTTTTACATTAGGGTTCAGTTTTTTCCACTGAGGGGGATTCTCTCAGGGGGGATTAGTGGAATAAGGCCATTAAATCCGCCTCTGAACATTTGTGTGCTAAAGTATTAAATAAATAAATAAAGCTTCAATTTTGTCATACTGACCTTATTTTGTTTTTTTTAAATGGCAGTATATCGCAAGTTCATTTTCAAATGGCATTCCATATCCAAATAAATCCATCAATCTATCAAACTGAATCATACATACTCGTATTTACATATTGGAAATAATAAAATATAAAAATATTCATAAAAGTAGAATAAAGAGACGATCATTCAAACATGATGGGCTATCTTGCCCTGAGCTCCATATCGCTGACAGGTCGCTATTATTAGAATATGAATAGTAGACAGAAGAGATAAGCCGATAAATGCAGTAGGTAACTTAGCTTAGTAAATCTGCCTTTTAACATTATTATGTGAGAGCTGGCAACACACGGTTTCAGAAAATCCTGATGGTTTAGAAAACCCTTATAGAACCAGCTAGTCGCAGATTAGACGTCAAATCTCATATTAACGCGATAACCAACATTCACGCGGGCGGAGCCGCGGGCAAAAGCTAGTATTTTATAATTCATTCCATTAAATCACACTTTCCGATATGCTTTCTTCTTGCTTTCTTTCATCAACACTGATTTGGCAAAATACTTTGTAAACCTACACAAACCATGCCACTATTTAAGTAGTTACACTAACTACTTACGTCAAAGTTTACGTCAATTGTATTAAAACCGGTAAATATAGACATTGTGATCCTATTACTGTACGTTTATGAAAGGCTATTAATGAACAATCGGACGATTTATCGTTGAAAACATGAAAATTAAACAGCTGACGAATTTTAGTTACAGACTGAATTTTCCGAGCATCCGCGTATGCGTTTGTTGCATTTCTGTTAATTCAACAGACTTATACGGATGCTCTTATCACTCTTGTGAGTACCATAATCGCATAACACACAATTTGAATTATTTTGGATCATTCTGCACAACAACGATAATAATACAATGACTGTTGTTGAACTGTGAAAATGATGCCGGCAAGCAAGGCTGTGAATCGATATTCTCAGTTGTCTTGCGACTTTCGGTGAAGTAAGAGATGTACGCAGATACTGGAGACAAAATGGACGATAAATATACAATTGTTGCTGCAATTTTGGTGTATATATTCTCTATCAAGCGAAAAAAATTAGCAAAAGAAGATTTTGGATGACACCAAGTCTACGTAATAGGCGTGATGTTCCCAGAATGCTTCAAGAGTTTAAAATAGATGACATAAACCGAAGAACTATTCGTTCGAAATTTGAATTGTTTCTGAGGGTTTCTAGTGAAGATTTGAAACACGAAAGCCGTGATCGAAATGTTCCCCCACGGCCGGCAGCAGGGCGCGGCAGTCTAGCTGGCAAAATGGCGCCGGCTTTGTTGGGATTGCCGCACACATGGCCGGCGGCTAGGCCGGCGGTTGAGCCGCCGGTGCAGGCCGCTATGATGTGTGGATCCACTATTTCGCAATTACCCCGCAGGATTGCAAAACAAGCAAGTTCAAACTCGAAAAAGTAGAATATCGGCCGCTCGTTTGTGGAATGCATTGCCAGATCCAATAAAACGCGCGCAATCGTTGCCTGTGTTCAAAAGACTTGTGAAGGAACATTACTTGTCGTTGTGATTACGTTCTCGTCGATAGCTGTGATAATCTATACTTACACTTAATTTATTTTCTTTACTTACATAGTTAGTATGTATGTATCTATGTATCTATTATATAGCATATATCTGTGTATCTATTATAGGATATTGGGCTGTTATACTTTTTATTTGCAACAATGACAACCCCATTTTATGTCCACAAATTCACTATCCATGCCAAGGTTGCCTAGAAGAGATCGCAGTATGCGATAAGGCCGCCCATTGTATATTTTATAGTGTTTATGTTTACTTTTTTTTTTTGTAATGTGTTATCTGATGTACAATAAAGCATATATAATATTATCTTCCTATTCCCTCAATTTATCAGATCAAAGAATTTCTATTAATCAATGACACTCCCCGCGTGGGTATCGCTAAACTAAAAAGCTAACATTAGACTATGACAGGAATCCATTATTTATGTATTAGTATATTTCCTTTACATTCACGCCTTCTTCAAACGGGGCTAAGCAGAAACGACAGAACGCCACTTGCTACTAACAGTCCTTACGTTGAAGTTTACGTTCATAAATCTGGATCATCCTTTATTATACCAATAAAATTAGAGCAAGCAACGAACCCGTTTCAGTGAAACCCAGCACGATCAACGGTAACCAAACACGTGTCAAGAGAAATTTGACGAAATTCGTGACTCCAGTCTTGTAACTGCGTGCTAAACTGCGAGTCTTATAATAAAGAGAAATGTGACAAAATTCATGAACCTTGTCTTGTCACACTGCGTGCTAAGTCAGCTGGTAAATATAATCCTCTGTTACGCCCATGTTTGACGAGACAAGAAGAAATAGCGTAGTATTGCTTAAAAGGCGTAGTTTTGCTCAATTGGCGTAGTCTTTATAACTGGCAACTTTATTATCGTACCGAGCTATACCTGCCATATTGTATTGTCGTTTCTACTAAATAAAAGGAGTTTATGTATGTACATGGGGGTAGACAGAAACTACAGAACACCTGCTACGTTCGTTGCATAATCCCGTCGCTTCATTTACGTCCATACATCTGGTCATACACGCACGCCAGTTGCGAGTACTAACGCACCTGACCTTTCTGAAGAACATCACCAATAAGGTCACTATAAATATCCTTCTAGAGCGTCCCTCCCGGCGAATTACTAGATTAATTATGCTATAAAATATAGAAGATAGAGCAATGGTTCATTTTGGGCCTATCTTTGGTCCTTCCACTTCTTGAAAATTATAAAGAAAATAGAGAAAAAACAGATGTCAAAATACAACCAACTAAAGCGCACTTAACGCTGACAAAAATGCATTCAATCTATACTATATATCTATACTAATCTATACTAATATGTATGAAGCTGAAGAGTTTGTTTGTTTGTTTGTTTGAACGCGCTAATCTCAGGAACTACTGGTTGGAATTGAAAAATTCTTTTTGTAATGGATAGTCCATTTATTGAGGAATATTATAGGCTATATAACATCACGCTACAACCAATAAGAACGGAGCATAAATGAAAAATGTTGTGCAAAAACGGATAAAATTATTCCTTTTTGAGAGCTTCCGTTGCGTGCGCTGCGTAAACGGTTTAAGTTACGCAAATATCATGTATGATGGAATTATTCCTCTTTAAAAGTTCTGAAAAAAAATCTGCGACAGCATATGTCTATCTTTTATGATTGACTCACTATAACCTTTTTTTATGGTAATCAAATTTGTTCGAAATTAATGCATTGCAAGTTGGATAGCCCGTTTATCGAGGAAGGCTATAGGCTACATAACATCACGCTACGATCCTTAGGAGCCAAGCAAAAAGAACAAAAGTCAGAAAAAGAAGTTATAGCGCGAGCGAGCGACGGAATGCGACGCGATGGGTGGGCCGAAATTTCACGCGGACGAAGTCGCGGGCAGAAGCTAGTTCAGTTATAAGCGGTAGAAGTGGAGGTACTTTTTCCACTATACACATATGTAACTTCAAAATGCGCAGACAGGCGCAACGCGGCTCTGGTGGTACAATTTATATGAAAACTTCTTGCTAGTGACTATACGCCTCTCAAGTTTAGCACCAAATCAGTGAAATATGCTCATTTTACAAAATGTATGGAGATTGGCGATTGATTGCGAGCGATTCATAAACGAGCGCAGAGAACGAAGTTTGTCGGAAAAAAAGACGAGGAAGCTTATAAAATCATATGAAAATACAAGTTAACTAGCTCAATAAAACTTCTACAATTTAGGGCCGGTTGTTTCAAACGGTTGGTTAACGTAACATACGTACGTCAAATAATAACGATTACATTATAATGTTTAACGTTCGTTAAATACAAAGCGTTTTTTCACTGCATAAAAAACCGATCGTCAAACTTCGAATGTAGAAGAATAAAATGACGTTAACCATACGGGTACTAGCTGACCCGACAGACTTCGTTCTGTCAAAAGCTATAGTATAAACTCCACTACTCTACCCTACCCTACCCTACCTACCCTACCTACCTACCTACCTACCTACCTACCTACCTACCTAACTACCTACCCTACCTACCCTACCCTACCCTACCCTACCCTACCCTACCCTACCCTACCCTACCCTACCCTACCCTACCTACCTACCTACCTACCCTACCCTACTCTACCCTACCCTAATTTTTCGTAAAAACCATAAAAAAAATAAAAATAAAAGTTGCTATAAACCTCACGGAGCCAGAGACCTTTCCAATGAATGCAAAACCGTGGAAATCGGTTCGTGCGTTCTGGAGTTATAGCGTCAGGAAGGAAAACCTGACTTATTTTTATATAGTAGAGATGACACCGGTTACTGTAATCGTTATTTTTTAACGAACGTTAAGGGCATAATTTTGTGAAACAACGCTATTTTTACTTTGACCATCATCATCATTTCAGCCGAAAGACGTCCACTGCTGGACATAAGCCTCTCCCAATTGGGGGGGCATGCCATAATCGACACGCTCGGCAGGCGGGTTGGCGATCGCAGTATGGTGTTAAAAATGCATAGAGAACGCTGCTGCCCATTCTCTAGTAAGTTCCTTAGTCGCCTTTTACGGCACCTACGGGAGGAAATGGGAAGATGCTATTCTTTACGTCCGGCACCACACAGTACACGGTACACGGTTTGACGATAGTTAGCGCCATTTATGACGTAGGTATACGCTTGCGTTAAGTGGACGCTAAACAACCCGCCCTAAGTACCTATATTTTAAGCGTAAATAACGTACTAATTACTCGTAATACATAAATGTTACTATTGTCTCAGTGACAATTTTGATGACAGTTCTTTGACATAATAATGTTTGTATACTCGTGACATGACTATTTACGCATGACGACTCTTTAAGTAATTCTGTGGACTATGCATATTTAAAAAAAAAAATCTATTCAGTAACTTATTTTAATTATAATTCATTAATTCTTGTTTAAAGTCCACTCCAGATGTTGAAATACATCATGACTGCATTAACATTTTTAAAGCCCAAATTTTAAGGTCCCAAAGCAAGCAACCCCCCCATTAAAAAAATTCAAAGTGTTAGTATGGGTGTTTCTTGTAACCTCTGTAGCTTATTTCTTTTGTAATGTTATATTTCTGTTTATATAGTTTGGTACCACTTAATTTTTATTCATTTATATTCATATTCGGATGCATATTCACCTAAAGTTGAGATGTTTACTATTATGGAAAGCGTTTTTGTATCGAATAAATCCCGCAGTTCCGGTGTTTTATTTTTATTTTTATTTTAACTAACACACACCACCCCTCTCTTACACCCTACATACACATATTTGCATAGGGGGTTAAAATAATTTTAAATAAATATGCATCTGAATACTTATGCAATCCAAGAACCCCGGGTATTTTTTTTATTTTTAATAAATAATATTTTAGAAGTCGCTTCCATACTATACACCCGACTAGTTATGCATTCCCGGTGTTCCTGGCATACCTGGTCTTTTTTTTACAAAAAATCTATTTCAAGAATCCGCTTCCATACTTTCATAGCTAAAAATAAACTTTAGGTAAATATGCATCCAAATATCCGATCTCTAGTTATCACTGTATTTGAGAATGTTGGTTCACCTGTTATTGGCAACTGTATATGCCCATGACTGTTACCTATTGTTATTTGATATTTTGTATACAGAAGCTGTTGGTGTACCTTTATAAACAAATAAATAAATTATTATTATTGACAATATCGCATTTCGTTAAATATTGACATTACTAATTGAATTTGAATAAATTATATATTTTTTAATTTACATTGATACTACTGAATGATTATAAATTAATTTATTTAAGGGGGTAGCGTCAGGGTAACCGGCAAAATTCAGTACCAGGTTGTATGTTGATCTAAATGTGATAAGCGACCGTAACAATGTATTTAAAGAATTATAATCATTAGAATCAGTAATCCAACTCCTTACCTATAGGTACCTATTATCTTCTTAACGAAGGCACGGTTGGTGCAGAGTCTGAGGTCTAAAAAGAAAACAGAGAAGATTTCCAAAACACTTTTTTCGCCAAACCCAGTAATTACTAGCTCCCAAAAATTACTCGTAACCCTTTTATCGAACAAATCCTGTCAGAGATTATGAATGATGTTGCCAACAATATAAAACGGGTAATTAGATACCTAATTAGTAACACGACGTCGAAGGGCACAAAGGGTGCACCTCTAGCCGCCATGATTGGAATTGAATCAGTAATTACTCGTTGAATCGCTATAAATGGAGAATTTCAGAGAAGGGTAATAAAGTTAGAGAGGCCGGAAGGTTTTGTAAAGTAATTTGTTTATCCCTCGGGATCGGGAACAGTACTTTTTCTGGATGAAAGGTACCCTATTTCCTTCTCTATGTACGCAAAAGTAGTTAAGACGTGAAATAGTACCAAACAAACTCACTTTCGCATTTATAATTATTATTTTTATTTGTTTTTTAATCCCGTTTCAAATCTCAATCAAGTAAAAGTAGTAGCTGTGATCATTGTGCTTGATAGGCTCAGATGCAAACAAGTTACTTAGTCAATCTAAACAAAATCTTGATTTGTGGCAACATATTTTTTTTTTTCAGTGTATAATCATTAGAATCAGTAATACAACTCCTTATGTTAGTATAATCCTAAAAGTCATGATTTCATGAAATAAAGTCATTCAATAGGATTATATGAACTTAGAAAGTTGTACTAATGATTTTTATAATTATATATATAACTATTTGATATGGCCGCGAATCATATTTAAATCAACATACAACCTGATATAGTAACCGGCATGAGTCGTGAGCACAAACTGACACCTGCGCAGTTGTAAGCCGGGGGGAGCCGAGCTGCATGCGATTGGTTCGTCAGTCGATACTCGTAGTCTATTGGACTCTCGTCATTCGTGTCATTTTTATGTAGCCGAGAGTGTACATGCGCGAGCTTGCCCCCACTACCGCCCATCTGTGCTCACATCTGGTGCCGGTTATCCGGTTATTATACTGACCTGCAAATTGTAAAAAACCTAAGAAAATTTGAATTTCGGGGGTTACCCTGACGAGTTCGCCTTAAAAGAGTTGGGAAAGTAGTTAGTGGCTTTAGTGGCTTAGCTTAGCACTAGCGTGCACGCGCCTGTAAATTCTCCTTGAGCGCACGCGCGGGCTACAGGTGTATACCACTTATGAGTCAATTAATTCTCTAAATAAGACAGAAAATTAGTAAAACACAATATATATTTAATAAACATGTTTATTTTCATCATAATGGCACAATTATATACGACAATAATATATTACACCCTGGGCTACATATGTAGTCCGCGCGTGCACTCTAGTGTTAACTTAACTTAATGGCTTTAGTGATGGCTTATTAGCTTAGCTTAGTGGCTTTTGTGGACATGTATGTTGTTACACACACAAGCTCACGAACCGCGGTGCGGTGCGTGGTCGACTTGCAGTTCCCGTGCTTAAGGATCTCCGTACCCTAGCTTACGGCTCTCCGTACCCTAGCTTACGTCTCTTCGTCCACGCCCCTCACGCGGTCTGCGTTGCCGAACGTTTCTCTGAATTTTGTATGCTTCTTTCATATACATTCTTCTATAGACTGCAGTATGTTATAAAAGAGATATTTTGGAATATGGAAATAAATATATAAGTTCTCTTCATCATCTATCTAATGTTTTATAATAGTCCGAAATTCTCCGTCAGTTCTTCTTGCTTTATTCATATTGTGTACCCATATTCTTTTTCTTCGTTTCTTTCTATTTTCTTTTTCCTCTTCATCAAGTGCTATGGCAATGATAGCCAACTCACGTATTGTACCGGGACATAACCGTGCGCTACACTTAACGTTCGGATTCAAAATGAACTAGTGCCGCCTAGCCGGTAACCAGCGGTCGGCGAGCTGTAAGCGCGGCGTCGCCTAGCCGTAGCCGAGTCGACGTATCGGAGCTTCTGATCCGCTTTGGTTACGTGCTTACGTAAGGTTGACGACTGTTTGACGGCGACGCGAAAGGCGATACGGTTACGATCCCTTTCCGAGTTGATATGTGTGCTACGACCCATAGGAGCCTTTTGGCCCAGTACAGGATTTTGTTTCCTTTTTTTTTTATCTAGGGCATCTCAGAGTGTAACCACTAAGGTTCCGACTCTTTAGCCGGACTTTGCTGTGGCTGCCTTAAGCTCCTAACGAAACTTAATGCCTCCAGACAGGGCGTAAAAACGTATAAACTAAACGACTGCTGCTCGCTAAGAGCACCCCCTGTGGGGTACGAACCTCGGCTTAGGGCAGCGTCGGAGGGAGGGAGGCAAGGGACCGTCGGTGACTGGATAAAATCAGTGTTTTGATTATTATCAGGGGGATTTTGGATTACATGCTGCTCAGCTAAAGCCTCGTCCCCACTAGGAACATTTGTCAAGCGACATGTGTCCCCGGAGACATCGGGCGATGTCGCCCTACATCGCCCCACGTCGCCCGATGTCTTGTCTCCGTCCACATCAGTTCAGTCAAACCACACTATAGCACTACTCTTCATCGACTGTGCGACAAGGAACAGTTTCAACAATGTCGCAGCGATGTCATCCGACGTCGTTATACTCACACACACATACACACACTCAAAATTACACACTACACAGAGCCGCTAATTACTATATAAGTCATTTTTACTCTTTTTTTTTTTAATTTTTTTCTGTTATATAAATGTCTCAAGATTGTAAACGCTCAATTAAGGGAAGGAGCGAGACAACCCCAACACAAGTATTATTAATTACTTACTGGGGCTGTTTCATTCACATGTGTAAATGTAACCGTTTGAGACACAATAAACATTTTTTTTTTTTAAATGTGATCTTCCCGTACGAGGCCCAATAAATACTTTTTCTTTCTTTCTTTCTTTCTTTCTTTATATGTACAACTAGCTTTTGCTAGCGGCTTCGCCCGCTTGTAGGTCGGAAATTATCCCACGGGAATGTACAGACGCCAGCAGGTCAAGCTACCCGAAACTGTCAAATTTTCGCAATCAACCTTGAACCTTATAATGTAGTGATGAAGTTGAAAATCGATTAGATAAATTTGACAGATTGTAGTAGCTTGATGTGCGAGTGTGTGAGAATTAGGACATAAGATACTTTTTATAGTACCGACGCCATGTACTATAAAAAGTATCTTATGTCCTAATTCAGGTTGTGGTCTATCCATGTGCTAATTTTCATCCAAATCCGTTCAGCCGTTATTGCGTAATTAATAACAAACAAAATGCATAAGTACCTAGTACGATTGGAACATACAAACATTCACACTAGTAGGATTAAGTAGGATTCATAAGCACCAAATAGTTTAAATAATAATAGCAAAACTAAGGATGTACAATTTGCACGCCGAAATTAAAGGCATAATAAGATGAGCATCGATGTAATCTTGAAGAACATTCTGTACGTTATTTACGAAAACAAATGATTTTGATTTCAAAATGCCTTTTCCAACCTAGAAGCAAAATAACTGCTTATCCAATAATGTATTTTTTTTTTTTTTCAATCCCTTCAGTAAAGGGATAAAGAGAAAAGGGTCATTGTATAGGAATTAAATAAGTAGGTTTATCTTTCAGGAAATCTACTTACTTTTAAGTGATATTTATGGATCCAAAAGAACAAAAAAAAGAAAAGCCTCTGACATGTGTTCAAATTCCCACGCTTTTCATTTATTTCGAAAAAGGAACATAAGTTTGATTAGGGTTTGTGGGGGGGGTCCGACTCGGCAGAGCAGCGTTCGGGAAGCTACGTAATATCATCTCGTCCCACAAACCGCAGTATCTCATGACAAAAGTCTTTGACCAGTGCGTGTTGCGAGTGATGACTTATGGTACTTAAACATGGTCGCTCACAATGGGCCTTATTAGAAGGTTAAAAGTCACCCAAAGGGCAATGAAGAATGCTATGTTTGAGTTTCCCTACATGATCGAATCATAAATTAAAAGATCCGCAGGAGAACCAAGCTAGTAACCGACATAGCCCGAAGAATTACCAAACTTAAGTGGCGGTGGCCAGGGCACAGTGCTCGCAAAACATATGGCTGATGGGCCTGAAAGGTTCTGGAGCGGCAACCGTGTATCGGAAGACGTAGCGTTGGAAGGCCTCCCACAAGGTAGACCGATGACCTTGTGAAGGTTACAGGAATCCGCTGGATGCGGGAAACACAGAACCAGTCGAAGTGGCGATGCTTGGGGGAGGCCTATGTCCAGTAGTGGACGTCTTTCGTCTGAAATAATGATGATAGTGTTAAAAACTGAAAGCTTGTGATCCGCCATTGTTGAATGTGTGTCGATTTAGACAAGATCAAACTGGTTGCTAATTTAATTGTATAATTTATATTTTTTATGACATTCATTTTATTTTCTGTGATTAATATACTCACACACTGACATAGGTTATTAAATATTAAAATTTTAGGGAAATCATCTACTTTTACAATGTTTGTAAATATGTGAGCACCATGCATCAAACGCATAATTAATTTTTCTGTAATTGCTTCACTTTTCATCATTTTTACCTATTGTGGTATAGTAATTATATTCTAGGTAAGTGCATTGTCTTCACATATAATTAATAATTATTGTTAACATTTTAAAAGAGTAAGTATGGAGTTTCTTGCCCATTCTTCTCCATACGTAACTACCTTTTGGAAGGGGCAACTAGAATCAATTAATTAATTATTTTTGTTAATTTTGTCGTTTAAAAATACATTTTATGTGCCTATTTAAAAAAAAATGATTTGACTTTGACTTTGATCACAAACTAAACGAAAATAAGATAAGTATGTATGTAGTGTGCAAGTCTGTGAGTATAGTATCCGTAAAAGACAAGCCAAGGAAAATGGAAGCGTCTACCTCTGGTAAAAAAGTAGCTTTAGTAGAAAGCATTGATACGGCTGATACCGCGGTAGCTACCAACGCGGTATCAGCCGTATCAATGATACGGCCCCCCCCCAGGCGTGGCCCAATTCTCAAGCACGTGCATTAATTTAGTAAAATCACACAGAAATTCTAACCTATCGAAATCAGTGCTTCAATTTTCGAGCTCATTTCGGTCATGCTCATTTAATTTTCTTAATACAATCGCAAAAAAAACTACCTACTCTGTTATTGAATTTCGCCGCAGTCGGGTAAAGAGGGCCCCCAACGAAGTTTCGATACAGGGCCCTTTTAGCAATAGCTACGTCACTGCTGAAAAGATCAATAAACCATGAACTTTTTATAATTTTTAGGTTATTTTGTATTTGATGACTTTGAAGTTTCCGTTTAATACAGGAATAACCTGATCGGAGTTGAAGATCAACTCGAGGATGATCTTCCCGACATTCTTGACCTAGGGATGCCCTCAGAGATGTTAATTCTAGCACTGATCTAATATGATAATATGAACACACACACACCCATAATCGTCTCTGCCTAGCCTTTTTCCAACAATGTTGGGGTCTGCTTCCAATCTAACCGGATGCAGCTGAATACCAGTATTATACATGGAGCGACTGCCTATCTGAACCTCCACAACCCAGTAACTGGGTTGTGGACGACACGATACCCCTTGGTAGGACTGGCTTTCAGACTTTTGGGCTTCTGACGACCCGTAAAGACTGTCAAAGATCCACGAATGACAGCCGGTACCAACGGCTTAACGTGCTTTCCGAGGCACGGAGGAGTCTCGGTATGTAAAGATGGTCACCCATCTACGGACCAACTCCGGCAAGCGTAGCTTAACCTGACGGATCGACCCGTGCGGCTGTTATTACTTAGCCACGAGCTCCTCAAAACATACATAATATAGTACATAACTAATGAAATGGACTTTGTTCTCTTGGGAGCATCATATGGGTATAAAATTCTTTGATAAGTACTCAGGTTATAAATGGACAGCACATAGTCGCGTTGAATTATTTTGTTTCAAATTATTGCCTCGTTGAGTTCTCTTCCACAGGTTTCGTCTCTTAAGATCTTTGGGCAATACGTAATTTTGCACCCAACAGATGCAACGGGGTATATTAATTACCTAGCTTCTGACCGCGATCTGTCCGCGTGAAATTTCTTTTTTCCATGTCGCATCGCATCGCCTGCCGACTGACTTTTTTTCTTTTTGCTCGGCTACTAAGGGTTTCACTGTGATGTTAAATATGCTATAGCTTAGCTTCGTTGAGAATCGGGATATCAAATGCAAATATTATTTTAATCCGATTTCTAGTTCCAGGGATTCGCGTGTTTAAAAAAAAACAATGTCTTCAGCTTTATTAATAGTATAGATAAAGCATAAAAGAAGTTGTTGTTTTCAGAAAAAAAAAATGGATAATAATAATAATAAATTCTTTATTTACTCCTCACAATGACAAACTTATTCTAGGTTTTACATACATCTAGTCAAAAGTAAGATTTCCAAAACATGTATAATGCCTAAAAATAAACTAAAACTAAAATAAGTTTAATACAAGTGCAAGTATTGATGGTTCGGAATTACAATATTTGATAGCGACCCGCCCGATCTAGGTTAATTTAAACCTGTGTTTCAGGCCATCACTTTACATCTGAATTAAATTGGAACACTAAAAATTTAAAGTTAATCTGATATAAAATAATCTATTAGCAACTATGAGAAAAAGCATATTGCTATTGGTACATTAATATCTAAAACTAAACCTATGTATTTATACAAAAGTAAATACTTACGAGGGATAAATTATCATCATGACAAAATTTCTAGAAGTTTTTCTGTATCTGTGTAATTGAGTATCGCTAAATGTTCTGATAACATTTTACTACATTTTTTATAACTTACACTATAGAAGCTTAGTAACTTGTTGAGCCTATTATACAGAAAAGGACCTAAAAACACATAAAATCGATTAACAAACGCATGTCTAGTTTGAGGCTTTATGCAAACCAAGTCCTTCCTTCTCTTGTCGGTAGGTGCAGGGTCAAAAGGAAGCGCAGTGTGCTGGTGTAATACTACGCTTAGTATAAATAATTGCCGTACTGTTAGTAAATTACATGCTATGTAGAGCTGGTGCGTTGGAAATCTAAAAGGGCGAAATGTAGCAACCTTTAGAATTGCTCTTTGAGCACGCTCTAGAGGGAGTACAATTGTTTTTGCAGCACCACCCCAAGAAGTTATGCAATAGGTAAGAATGGATTGACACAAAGCTAAATAAACCTGTTTAATTAATTTATAGTCTGCTATATTCCGTAAATACTTAAAAACATATATTAATTTGCGCACTCTAGTACAAAGTAAATCGATATGTTTACGGAAGTTTATTGGAATCCAAAGTGACACCCAGATATTTTAAATGATCAGCTTTAGTTAAAGTGGGGCAGGAGCATGCAGTGTCAGCGTACGTGCTACAATTGTGTACGTTAATATTTAGATTAGTAAGCGGTATGTTAGTATTTCTCATTGCAAATAAAATGTATTTTGTTTTTTTTTTTTTGGATGGTGACAGCTAGCTGTCAAATTCTTGGCCTAGTGATAGAAGCGACATCTGTAGTGAGCAAGTGGCAGTTTTTATCCTCATTGGTTCTACAGCGCTAATTATAAGAAGCATGTTCCATTTCGATTTTTTTAATATTTGAGGACCTCAAATCCCAACATTTAGCACCAAATAAGTAGAACATTACATTTCCATATTGCAAAGGTAATTAAGAAACACCTAAAACCTCAATTTTTCCATCATGAGTCAGAGATAGCAAGTCTTATCTAGATATTTCCGGCAATTGGTATTTCGTGGAAGCGCTCAATATTATAAGAATATTCTTTGCGGAAATCGTAGTCATCCAGTTATCAGTGAAAGTACAAGTATAGAAATACATCGTGCTACACTCGAATGCGAGAACACAATGGTTAATAGTCAATTATCCAATTGCCAGCCGTATAACCGTAGGACATAACTGCAGTGATCTACCAATTTGAATAATCGCATCCGCAATCACGAACTGTCATTCATTTTGTGTTTTGTTTGTTTGCACTTAGTTGTAATTTGCCAATTTTGCACAACGCATTAAATTACGGAATTGAAATTAATTACCTTTTCAGTACGAACATTTCTGTATTTATATTCTTGCACAATATAAACTTGGTATATAGTAATATTTAACAAACTACTTAATTAGGAGACTTGAGACTTCTTGAAGACAACCTTTAGATTCCGAGGCTCGAAGAGAACTAACTTTTTGCACAAGCCAAGGGCGAAACATCATGTTTTCATTAGAAAAAACCAGTAAGAGTCAAATGAGATACTTTTAAACTTCATGACTACGCTGACGCAAAAGTCAATTGAGGCAATCACATAGGCTTTCAAGTATTTAAAATCACTACAAATCTTATTAATATTTGGAAATCATGACACAATAATAAGCGTAAAAAAAAGTTTGACAGTTGTCCATTGAAAGGGCCAAGGCCAAGACCAAGGCCTGACATCAAGCAATTGACAACTGTCAACCTTTTTTTTACATTTAAGGTTTTGAATACGAGGCTTTTGGTTACTTTATATTAGTGAATGAGTATTTTGTAAATTTTTTTTTGTAATGTCTTTGTTTGTGCGAATAAACAATTTTTCTTTCTTTCTATTCATACAATCTTACATCTATATTTATACATATTATAAACTAAGCTGTTGCCCGCAGCTTCGCCCGCGTGGTTTTTTCTAAAATAAAAGCACACTCACACAAATTAGCCAGAACAAACAGACAGACAGAGACAAAAGTTTGTTTTGTTATAAGTATTGTATATACTTTTGAGGAGCTCGTGGCTAAGTAATAACAGCCGCACGGGTCGATCCGTCAGGTTAAGCTACGCTTGCCGGGATTGGTCCGTGGGTGGGTGACCATCTTTACATACCGAGACTCCTCCGTGCCTCGGAAAGCACGTTAAGCCGTTGGTCCCGGCTGTCATTCGTGGATCTTTGACAGTCGTTACGGGTCGTCAGAAGCCCAAAAGTCTGACAGCCAGTCTTACTAAGGGGTATCGTGTTACCCAGTTACTGGGTTGTGGAGGTCAGATAGGCAGTCGCTCCATGTAAAATACTGGTATTCAGCTGCATCCGGTTAGACTGGAAGCCGACCCCAACATAGTTGGGAAAAGGCTAGGCAGATTTTAAGTATTGTATATACTTTCTTAAGTAAAAAGATGTTAATTCCACTTCAATTTTGTTTGAAAACTTACACCAGCAGCCGCGGTTAGTTTATAAAAAAAAGGTTGGCAAAAGACTATTTCAATGACACGACTCTTCAGGTCTAAAGGGCCATCTACCAAAAAGACTGCCTACGGAAAACGGCAACATCACAGAAGGACAACAATTTCAATTTTGATAAAAGATCCTTTTCCCAAAAAGGGTCATATGTACCTACATATTTATACTGCGAAACGTGGTAAGTTTGCCCGCCGTATTTGCCTGGACAAACCCTTTTAGAGCTATACGTATACGGCTACTATACCTATTGATTGGCTGCTTCGTTGGTCTAGTTGTGCCGGCACGGTTGGCGCAATGGTTAAGCGATTGACTGCTGCGCTGCGTGTCGCGGGTTCTGGCTGCTTGTGTATGTGAGTTTAAATATTTGTGAACGCACCCACAATACAGGAGAAATTCTAAGTAGGGCAACATTAAAAAAAAAAGTTGCCGTATTGCTACTGCTGAGCATGAGGTCATGGGGTTCGATACCCAGTTCGAGCAAAATTTTATTGGATTTTTCCATCTGGATTTTTTGTGTAGCAGCCCGGAGTCCGGATTTATGCCCAGTTGATAGCAATAGGCTCGCCTATTACATGGGACTTTAACATAACTGACGAAATGTGGGTCTAATATAGGTATATCTTTGCCTAACTCCTCGGGGATTACAGACGTTATGTTTTAATATGTATGTTATGAACTGGATCGTTATAAGCATTAGGTGTTCAACGCCTAGCCTTCAACAGTCGTAATTAGCGGATAGAGAAATCAATTACCTAACACAATGTCTGCAATTACCATTTGCTACGGAGGTTTTTAGCTAAGGGAGTGCCTAGGTAATTCCCAGAGATCGGAATAGGTATAGAGTTTACTTACCTAAACTTCGAGGAAAATACATAGAGTGGATAATACCTCCTCCAAATCCCGGAATAATTATAATGACGTTTAAATCCCGGGATTTATAAACCACGAATTATTTATTGGACTTTATTTACAAGTGATTGATTTGAAAAATCATAATTATATAAAAAAAATTAGGGTTCTAAAACGATTAAATTTTACTTTTTCCCGAAAATCACTGCCACCAGACATTAGGGACTGCCAAACTGTTGCAGCCTTTAAAAGAAGAGTAAAAGATCACTATCTTTCCACTTCGTCATAGTTGCATATTATTATGTATTTATTATTTTCCACTACATTGTAGTTCTAAGTATATATTTGAGTGATATTTATTTAGAAGTATGTATGTAAGTATACTCTCTTATTGTATGTTTATAAGTATTTATACTAGTGTATAGCTATTTTGATTTTATGTAGGTATATTTTTTTCTCTTCTACTCTTACACACGTTATCTACATCTCGTATATCTACTTTCCTATCGCAGGTATGCTGGAAGAGATTTCATTAGAAATAAGGATCACCTTTGTATGTAATTTTCTGTTTCTTTCTTCTTGTCTGTTTATATGTGTGTACATAAATTGTTAAATAAAAAAATAATTAATTAAAGAGCTATGTTTAACATATTATAGGAAAATAAATTCTTGAAACCATTTCAAGAATTTATTTTGCTGGTTATTGTTTTTATATTATATTGCAATAAAAAGGGTATTATCCACTCTAAATAAATCATAAATAAATCATTTATTTGCATGAAATATGGTTACACAAGATGTTAAATTAAATTATAGCACAGGACATATTTCACCCTCATTACGGGCATGCAAAATTATAGTTAATTTACAACAATTATTTGAATAAAATTACAATTATTAGAACTAATATGTTTGAATTATTACAATTTATAAGAAAATGTGAATTACAATTATTAGAATCATTTAAATTCCAGTTATTAAGAAAATGGGAATTACAATTATTAGAATCTTTTTTTTTTTTTAAACGTTGCCCCACACTTGGATTTCTCCTGTATCGTGGGTGTGTTTACAAACATTTAAACTCACATACACAAACAGCCAGACCCGGAACAACTACTTGTAGATCATACAAATATTTGTTCCGTGCGGGAATCGAACCCGCGACACGCAGCGCAGCAGTCAATCGACCCACACAATCGACAGCACATGCCGATTTGGTGTCCACTAAGATATTGGTTTTTCGTCTTATTTCCTGTGACTTTGTCTTTAATAATAATTTCAATAATTTAAGTAATTGAAATCACTATATTTCAAACTAGCTTTTGCCCGCGGCTCCGCCCGCGTGGATGTCGGTTATCGCGTAAAAAAGTAGCCTATAGCCTTCTCCTTATCCCAGGCTATATCTGTGTCCAATTTCATGACGATCGGTTCAGCGGTTTAGGCGTGAAAACGTAACATACAGACAGACAGACAGACAGACCGACAGACAGACAGAGTTACTTTCACATTTATAATATTAGTATGCATATAAATGAAAAGGTAGTGAGGTTGTTTAACACAATTAATTGAGTTTGTCTTAATAAAATGAATAAAATAATTACTATTTTTAAAACACGTGAATCTACTTCAGTCAGCTCGACCATAGCGCCTTAAAATATATTCAAAAAATAATTTATCACGCAACTTTTATATTTCGAAACGTATTACAAAACTCATATTGAAAACTCTTCAAAAGCTCTAAAAGCTTTAAACTTAAGTATGTATCTCAATATATTTTTCCAGATACAGAATTTATAAACGTTTCACTTTAGTTCTGAATAATAAATAATGCTAATGGTTTCACCAATAACGTAATGGAGTGCGACATTAATGTTCTGTAACAAGTTCAGGACCTAATAATTCGTCTCGAAGGACCAAATTAGAAGGACCAGCGTAGTAGACAAATCGTGAACACAATGTGTTGTTATGCTTAATGCCTATCATCGTGCTGAGATAGGAGCCTCGTAGAGGAACTTCATTTATTTTTAATACTTTTTTCATTGTGTGTTTAGCTTGTGATCTTCCTGTGCGAGTCCCAATAAATACTTTTTCTTTCTTTCTGTCTTTCTTTCGGTCTTTCTTTCTTTCTATCTGCTTATCTTCTTGACCCTTGGTGAGAAACTATCATTTAACTTCTCCTGCTCTGGGCGGAGCGGGAGGGCAGACTTTTACTGACTAAAACCCACCCGTGTTCGTTCAGTTGCCTGTGTGCCAGGGCCACGGTATCCCTTTCGGACAAACCCGCAACCCTGGCAGGCACCGGACCTGGCGGACCCCGTCAGTGCGTGCTGACATATCTTTGAGTCGCGCGTGGAACACAACGCGCCTTCAACCCGGGCCTGGTCCTTACCGGACGGCGAGCTACCCATAGCTCTTAAGTTTTTAAACTGTCATGGTCACTAATATTATTATTAACATAAGCGGGACAACAGCGCCGAAATATCGGGAACTCATAACAATGAATAAACATGGTAAATATCCCGCTTATGTTAATAATAATACCCATAGCTCGCCGTCCGCCAAGACGCGTCGTTGTGGTCTTCCTGTGCGAGTCCCAATAAATACTTATTTTTTCTTTTTTCTTTCTATCTGCCTATCTTCTTGACCCCTGAGGACCTTTTCCTTAGGTTTCTTTTTGAATACCAAACGAATCTAAAAGAGTTAGCTAGAGTGTGTTTTTTTTAAACATGGTCATGACATACAGGTGGGCAAAGACAAAGCCTTCTTCTTTCCTTTTCAAGAGGATAGTACTATTCAGATTCCTTGGGCTCAGAATGTGGCCACGTTAACAGCAGCGTCAATGGCGTTCATTAGATCCTGAACGGGGCTGGTGTATGGACACTTGGGACATTTCAGCAAGTGGGTCATGATTGTACAGCACCACATTCACAAAGCCTAGGTACTAGAAATAGTATAATATATGCCAATACCAACACGCATTCAGGTATTTCACATCATATATCTTTCATAGATCGACAAGACTTGTGAAAACATAGTTTGTCAATATTTGGCCCGTCAAACTTAACAAATATTGTGAGCCTACCAGGGGAACTTCTATTCGATGTTACGTTACGAATACCTACCTATCTCTGTTGAGAAAAACTCCAGTTTTCTGAACAAGATAAGATAAAATATTTACATAATTTAAAAGCTAACAGTCTTAAAATAATAATAATAAACTTTGAGAGGGAGGCTAACAGAAGAATTCAGCTGGGCTGGGCAGCATTTGGGAAACTTCGTCGAGTCTTCTCGTCACGTAAAACAACAAACAGAAAACAACAAACTGTAGCAAGGTTCGACACCTACTTGTCTGTTTATACTTTCGTCTTTACATTTTCACAACACTATTCATGGTTTCACAAAAAAAAAATTATTCACTGAAAACAGTGAATAAAAAGCACTTTTAATTACTATTTTGGAGTTTGAATTTAGAACACAACAATATATTCGACCTCCATTTCAATGCTTTACAATGTTTTCCTTGCGAAAAAATACTCAATACAAACTCCTTGTGTACTCCACGCCCTTCAACGTCTAAAAATGCCCTAGAGTTTCCTCCAGCAGAAAGTTCTGACCATCGACAAGAAATAAATATCGCTTCACAAGTTGACCATCCTAATAATAATAATAATATGTTTTTTTTTTTCGTTTTCTAACACGAATCACTCGCACGGTCGTGATTCAGTCGTTAGAATCCTTCACTTGCTCGTGATTCATCTATGGCCCTCGCTTTAAATCCGTCCTTTATTCACTAGTTGCATAATATACTAATCTATTCTTTAATTTTTCAAATATTTGCAGGATTGGAAATAGAATACATGAAAAATACTCCAAGTAGGATGAACATTATTATAGTCACATTTTAATCTAACTTACATGCTCGACACAACATGATACGACGGCATTAAGACAGAAAAAAAAATAGGTATATATGCTCTGATACCCGTGCGACGCTGGGGCGGGTTACTAGTCTATAATAATATTATAAAGAGCTAAAATTTGTTTGTAAGTTTGTATGTAGGGAGTACCTGATCTCTAGAACTACCAGTCGGATTTGGAAAATTCTTTTAGCATTTGATAGCCCAACTTTTGAGGACCAACTTTTTATAGGCTATTTAACATCACGCTGACCCTTGGGAGCAGACTAAAAAGTAAAAAGTCAGTAAAAAACACTAAGATAAACAAAATAAAATCGTGGGCGAGCTATGGGTCGGGAGAACAAGAAATTTCACGCGGACGAAGTCGCGGGCAGAAGCTAATACTTTATAAAGTCAACTGGAAAAAAACAGAATTAATTTTACCTATCCTACGAACAATGGATAAGTGTAAAACCCTGACATGACAAAATGCAACGGTGTAGAAAGTGTTCAGCGCTATTAACCTTATTTCCATATCTTTAGGAACACCTGTGGCACTTGTACAAGTGAGAATAAGCCTTTTCTTGGTATTTTGTTTCATTACAATTTAAAAACTTCAAGTGAAGTGCTCCTTTATGACGCAACATTAATTAGGTGCTGTATTTTATCCTCATTGCATTTGTATTTTTGTCCCCCGCGATTTCACTACTGACATTATTGTTTTTTACTTCATGATTAGTATTTGTTATTTATTATTATTATTTGGAGGAACTCGTGGCTAAGTAATAACAGCCGCACGGGTCGATCCGTCAGGTTAAGCTACGCTTGCCGGGGTTGGTCCGTGGATGGGTGACCATCTTTACATACCGAGACTCCTCCGTGCCTCGGAAAGCACATTAAGCCGTTGGTCCCGGCTGTCATTCGTGGATCTTTGACAGTCGTTACGGCTCGTCAGAAGCCCAAAAGTCTGACAGCCAGTCTTACCAAGGAGTGTCGTGTTACCCAGTTACTGGGTTGTGGAGGTCAGATAGGCAGTCGCTCCATGTAAAATACTGGTATTCAGCTGCATCCGGTTAGACTGGAAGCCGACCCCAACATAGTTGGGAAAAGGCTAGGCAGATTTTTGATTAGTATTTGTTATAATGTTCTAACAAAAAAGTCACAGCTGACATGTGATTTGACTAGATATTTGTTTTTAAAAATAGCTAATAGGTAACAGCTTATAGTCTCCCCAGGGATGTATCCTAACACTTATTGCACAGAGGGCATTTCGGATCGGTCTTTTGAGACGTAACGGTTAACGGTGGCCCCGGCCTCCTCCATGTGCAGATGGTGATCATCGGGGTCGTTGTAGTGAGGTAAAAATCCCTCGCTCCCCCCGGTCTTATCCCAAAAGTCCGGCCGCCTGCGGAAGGTTTTGACGTAAATACGCCTTTTTTGCTTCCCCAGTGGGACAATTCAGAAAACTGATGATAACATTTACGGGGGATACAGTTTGGGGTTGTAGCTACATAACTACGTCCAAATTTTTATTACACCAATCGATAGCTAAAGGATGAAAAAAATCGATGGGTTGAGTGGGTCTGTGACGCATCGCACGCGGTGGAGGGGGAAGCGCCACCATTTTAAGGTCGTTTCGCTGCGTCATATAAATTCCGTTTAGTATAACTTTTGTCTCGGAGAAGCTACGACCTTCGTTTAAGTTTCAATCGTCAGCTCTCATCAAGATCTATCGATTGCGTATATAAAACATTAGTGTGAAGTAGTTATAGTGAAATTATAAGGTGTTAAAGTAATTTAAAAAAATCTATGTCAGCCTATACTCGTCAAAAAGCCAAATCAAAATATAGAGATTGTATACGGTTGGAAAAGGCTTCTCAAGAGCAATCCAGAGATTCCCATAAAACACCATATGACAGAGTGAAGCGGTGCCGGGAACGTAAAAGAACGAAGGCGGCGGCAGTACATCTGCAGACGTACACGTATACGTATTCACGACTGTGTCCAAGATACAGCCACAGCCTGATTTTTTTAAAATAAACTTTGAGAGATGACATTAAAACTATTTGGGTATCTACATTTTTGAACGTTTTACTACCGAAAAACAAAAGTAACAACTAACTAATTACATTACAAAGTGAAAAGAAAGTGCTTATATATAAAATTTATTATATAAGCACTTTCGGTTCGAGGACATTTGACTTATCATTCCAATAATTCCAACAATAGAATAATTTCTCACTTTAATTATTTTAAACGATTTAATTTAATTTATAATTCAATTTTAAATTATTTATTTTATTTTTTATTTCTATATTTATTTTTTATTTTTATATGTATAATTGATTCAGATATGATGTTATAAATCAAGTTACGCTTGGTTTTACTGTACTTTTGTAATTTTTGCATGTAAATTTTTAATAATAGAATGTATACTGTTTTTTTTTTATGTATTTCTAATTTTAATTATGTATTCAGAGCATGTGTACTTGATAATGTTTAAGCTGTAATTGAGTGTGCATTACAGGATAATGTATTATAGACAAGTTTTTATTATTGTAAAAGATAATTGTAATGTAGGTATCTCGTTGGTAATCCTTAAATAATTAAATAAATAAATACAATTCGTTCAGAATTTCTACAGAAAAGTCATTTATTTTCCCACCCGATAAGGCATTTATTATTCCTCCCTGAAAATGCCACTGTAGCACCGTTCAGTTGCCACTCGTGTAACAACACACTAATCCATTTTCCCTCAATTTTATGGCTTGTGTTGAACATAAAAAGCTCCATCGATTGATTACCAACTACTTAGACACACTTATTTTTATGTATGTTTATCAGACGAACGAATGAAAAGGTTGTAGGATGGAAGATCGACAGAAATAGCAGAAATAAACACCTTTGAATACTTTTATATCGTTTTTTATTAGAGTACACCTGTGAGTACCGTTTTTTGTTAAAATTCTTTCTATTTTTAACCGACTTTCCAAAACGGAGGAGGTTATCAATTCAGTTATGTTTTTTTTTTTTCTTGTATGTTTTTACCTCAGACCTCCGTCGTTTATGAACCAATTTGGAAAAATCTATTTTTATTTGAAAGGATATACTTCCAGATTGTTCCCATTTTTTTCAAAATCCAGTTCTGATGATGGGATACATGAGGAATTGAGGGAACTCCTCAAATTTTATAGGCAAACATATAGCGATTTTTGTATTTTCATCAACAACTCAAGCATTTGCATTCAGACGGTATCATTTGGTAAAGTGGAACTGATGAAGAAGACCACAAATGGCCACCGGAACTGCTCAGTGATAAGTATTTCACGGGTTTCAGATAGTTAAGCGACTATGAAGCAAGTTTAAATAAATAATTCTGATGAAAATGGTACCATCGAACTGATCTGAAGATGAAGCCGGAAGGTATGCACCGGAACTAGGATACATTGTTTTATTACGTAAAACAATGTATCCTAGCCGTGTTTGGACTTATTGGAATTGTCATGAGATGCACTCGGGCTATAAATGGTTATTATCCGATTTTTATTAACTTTGCTTGGGTAGTTTATGAGTTAGCTTCGATAACACGTATTTAATCCACTTCGTATAGGTATCTTGTGTCACTGTTGTTTGTGCGGTGTAGCAAGTAGTGGTAATCGAATTGTTGTGGGATAGGTATCATAACTAAAAAGTGAAAAATCACCCTAAGGTAGACTGGTAGATAATGCCCAAGGCATTAAGTCCGCCTTTGTACAGTTTTTACTTGTGCATAAAGTATTAATAAATAAATAAATAAATAATAAAAATATAAAACTTTTTAACAAAAAAAAAAAACAACTGACTTCGACTATTTTCGGAAGTCGGTGTCAAAAAACGAAAATACAGAACCAAGGACACCGACTTACCGAAAATAAAGTTATTTTTCACTCTTTAGTGTATTTTTTTTTGTTAAAAAGTTTTTTATCTTCTTGTATTTTCAGAATCTGTATTTTAGCACGTTCTCTTAGCTTTTCTCTTTCCTATACATACTCTCCTCGTTCCTCTTCCTGTAACACATTAATTATTTCCATATTTTCTTTAAGTTTGATTTTACGTAAGTTTGATTTTAGTACCAATCAATAACTCAAAAGGAGTTGTAGGATGGAACATCGACAGAAATAGCAGAAATAACCTTTGAATAATTTTATATCGTTTTTTTATTAGAGTAGACCTGCCACCTTTTTTCACCTTTTCATTCGTCTTATAGCATTTTTCTGATCGCAATCAGAGCTCAGCCGTGCCTGTTAGAGATCTTCGGGCGATAATCAGCTTAAAGACTCGCTTGAAGCTGAAGATCTCTAAGTTATTTTATTTATGCAATAAATGAAACTAACTAAAAACTTCAACCAGTGCGCCCTGCCGAAACGTGGACACTGACAATAGGGCTGGTCCACAAATTCAAGGTCAGCGCGCTATGTTCGGAGTAAATGAAGTTATCCGGAAAAGAACCGAAGTTACCGACAAAGCTTGCAGAGTAAGCAAGCTGAAGTGGCAGTGGGCGGCCATGTTTTCGAAGGACCGATGGCCGGTGGAGCGGACGAGTGCTGGAGAGTGGAGACCGCGTATCAGCAAGCGTAATGAGGCACTCGATAGGCTAAGTTGATTGCTTATTTCTTTGATTGAAATGAAATGATGGCCAAGGTCAGGTTAAAGAAACCAGTGACGTCTAAAAGATCGCCAAATCGCATGGATGAAGGATGCACGGAGCTGTGAAGTTAGGCAGAAAGAAAGGAGCCCTTAATCCAGGACTGGGTGATTCCGGGCTGAAATGACGTTAATGATGTGACGATGAAATGACCAATAATGACCATCGTTAAACATAAGCCTACTTAAACCGCTTAAACGATACAGAATTAATATATGCAGGCAGAGGTATGCAAAAATTTCAATATAACCTAAATGAGAATTTGAAAATTATCCTCTATTGTATAAGGAATGAATTTACAAAAACATTGAAACACGTATTTGTAAAATCATCCCTAAAACTTCATATTTATTATTCATACATTATTATTCATAACTTTAAAAAAGCTGGGTTTCCCATACAACTTTCAACTCCTTTAGGATAATTTTTGAGACATAAAGTAGCCTATGTCCTTCCCCGGGGTGGATCTCCATGCCAAATTTTATCGAAAGCCGTTAAGTGGTTTAGGCGAGAAAAAGTAACAGGCAGACAGAGTTACTTTCGAATTTATAATATTACAAGCTTTTGCCCGCGGCTCCGTCCGCGTGGATGTCGGTTATCGCGTAAAAAGTAGCCTAATGTCCTTCTCCATATCTCTGCCAAATTTCATGACGATCGGTTCAGCGGTTTAGGCGTGAAAACGTAACAGACAGACAGACAGAGTTACTTTCACATTTATAATATTAGAATGGATCATCTATACATCTATACTAATAAATACAATTGAAGTGCCTGTTTGTAATGTCAAAATAACAGTTTTTTTACTAAATGCATACGAAAGTAAATACGGTACTTATATCAATTTTTTATTTTTATTTTTTGTCTGTGCCTGTCTGTTTGTTCCGGCTAATCTCCATAACGGCTGGACCGATATTGACGAGACTTTCACTGATGTTATAAGGAGTAACATAGGCTACTTTTATTTTAGAAAAAGCCACGCGAGCAAATGGCATATAAATGAAACGATGGCTTTCAATTTGTTGCCCGTTCTTACCATAGGAACCTACTATGCTTTGGAATGGGCAACTAGCTTCATATTTCTAACTGACCGACCCCTTGACAAATCAAAATTGCATTTCGCCTATGATTTACTTAATTTCATAAAACAAAATATTGATTTTATTTCAAGGATAGCTTTTTTTTGGTCGGGAAATTATCAAATAATTTCTCCCGTTCTGGGTGGAGCGGGAGGGTGTGTCAGACATTTACTGACTAAAACCCACCCGTGTTCCTTCAGTTGCCTGTGTGCCAGGGCCACGGAATCCCTTTCGGACAAACCCGCAACCCTAGCAGGCATCGGTCCTAGTGGACCCCGTCAGTGCGTGCAAACATCTCTTTGAGGCACGCGTGGAACACTGCCGCTCTATTCTGTACAAATCTCACCGTGATAACTTAGGTGAAGTGCGTTTAAAGTGAGCTTTCACTGGTGTCAATGCCCAACATCAGGTGGAATGACAGCTCACTTCAAAGTCCCTTCACCTTAGTTTTCACGGTGAGATCTTTACAGAATATCACTGCAGGTCCTTACCGGACGGCGAGCTGCCCATAGCTCGCCGTCCGCAAGCCCGCGCCTACGGTGGCCGGAATCGGATACCGTTTCCCGCCGCCCAGGGCGTGTCCTGCGGTGACTAGGGGCGTAAGGGCGCACAGACTGCCGCTCCCTCATGCGTTCCGACTCCTCCTTCGCGAGCATTACTGCTTCGCAGAAGGAGGTGACTGCCTCCCATGCACTCTCGCTTTGGACCATGGCCTGGACCAGGGCCGGACGCGTGAGATCGCCGCCGCTGATTGCTTGGAATGGTTTAATTTAAATAAATACTTTAAGTTTGACTTTGTTTTCGAGTCAATCCTCAAGAATAAATACGAGTATGGCGGTTTGATATTAAAAACTCAACCGTTAATATCATGAAAAATTTCCAATATTGTACAAACTTCGAACAATTACACAATCATTTCAGCCGAAAGACGTCCACTGCTGGACATAGGCCTCCCTCAAAAGGGAAGGTTTGCCATAATCGCCACACTTGGCAGGCGGGTTGGCGATCGCAGTATGGTATTAAAAATGCATATATATAGAACGCTGCTGCCCATTCTCTAGTAAATCCCTTAATCCGCCTTTTACGACACCCACGGGAGGAAATGGGGTGGTGCTATTCTTTACGTCTGGAACCACACGGAACATTATACAATAACATTAGTTATTTATCTATAATGCGAATTTTGTGACTTGTATATAACTGGAGGGTAATCTCCGTAACCAAAGCTATTTAAAAAAATCTTTCACCGTTTGAAAGATACATTATTTTCCAGATGTATATAGGTTTCATATTATGTAATCATTAATAATAATAGCAACCATACGAAGCCGGAGCGAGTCGCTAGTTTATTCGTGTATACGAAAAAAACACTCTTTTGTCAATTTCTTGTCTAATTGTGAAAGAGCTTGAAATAATTGAAACATAAGGATTGCGTAACTATAAAAGTACAGTTTTCGTGACGCAAAACCGTTCGTGTCACTCACAGTCCCTATTAAGAGTCTATACAACCTCAGCACCACCTGACTCTGTATCTCGCTCGCACACTATTGCTACCGGTCACGCGAGCAAGCGAGACAGGGCGGCAGGGAAAAGGCTCCAAGGCGCCGATAGTTTAGGTAATTTCGTTTTACGGTGAAAATAATGGTCATTTCAAAAAAGTTAATAACATAAAACCTGCTTTACAGTTAGTTCAGTTAATATGCAAAGTTTCATTATCTAACTTGAAGTATTTTTTAATACCAGCGGTTTATTGTTCGGTTTGGAGGTAACTTTGGATTTTTTTTTTCTATCGAGAAAATTTTATGGAATCGTGTTTTCGGCTAACATAGTACTTAACATTAATCCTCAACTTTACCATATATTTATTTCAAAATTAATGCTGCAGTATTTTCGACATAACGGAGGATCATGCTAAGCCATTTGAGGTAGTATAGGCCCTTAAGAGGAAATGCGGGTGATCTTGTCCCCATAGAAACGCTCTCGTCTGTTTTCTTTCTGGCTTATGACCTTAAAGCAATGATTTTTACGGTATAATAAATATCAACTACTTGTACGTACGTGCGTGTTTTCCTTTTTGATGTTACATTAACTATATGCACTAGAACCCTAAAAAATTGCTCAAAATTGCCTATTTAGACCCCTATCTAAATAGGCAATTTTGAGCAATTTTAAAATTTTGTACAAAATTGATAAGTATTCATGAAAAAAGAAAACATAGGGACATTATATCCTTTTTATTCGGTTTATGAAATATCTTTTAAATTGGTCCAATATTGGAGGAGGAAATAGGCGAGTGCCAACCTCGACTTATGACTGTACTTGAGACTATTCAATCGGATCTGCAGTTTCATCACTTAGCAATTTAGCGCTCTCGAAACAATTGAGAATTTCGCCTTTGTGTTGTTACTTAATGAAGATATTGTATTTTCATAAAATAAAATATTGATTTTATTTCAAAGACCGATAGCTGAAGACTAAAGTGTGATATTTCAATTTCTGGTTTTTCTTGTTTTGTTTTAATTTGTTGTTTTCTAAATAATAGTAAAAATACATTATTGACAGGGTTTCCTTTTAAAAATTGGATTTTATAAATTATTTTTCTCCTATATTTTGTATCGAAGTTGAAATAGTAGTTCATCCACCTGCAAGTAAACCATAATTATTACAAAATCACAAGAAGTATCTTGTAAAACGATGATCAAACGTCAGACTCGCGTCATTTTTCAGAAAACTAGTTGCGAATATTAGTGGTTTTCTATTATACTTAAATTATTTGAAAAACCCCTTTCAGCCACGTGCAAAACTGAGAACCCTACTTTTCAAACCACAATTAATTTTGTTTAAATTATTTTTTCTTTTCTCACCAAATAGTGGACAAAGTTGATCAAAATCAGTTGATTTTGTGCCCCTAAGTACTGTAACAATAGCCTACGACTCATACAGTCGCCAATTACAGGTTAACCAGCATTCTCAGAAATAGGACATTATCTTGCTGCCTAGTTTGTAATTGTCCCGTATTTCAATAATTTGGATATTTTCGTTGATGATGGCTCAATGGATGGACGAACGAAACAGATTGTCGGTAGAGACCATTGAATCCATATTGATTATACGCAAAGTCTCAAATTCAGATCATTTTTGTAAACAAAGGGGATAACATATCAAAAAAATATCTTCGTAATGGTAATTCACATAAAATGGCGAAAAAAAAAGGTTCCATTTTCTTTTAAGTACTGAATTTAAGAAATATTAATTCAAAAATAATCATACCGTAATTATTTTTACAAATTTTCGGTTTTAAACAAAGTTATTAAAAAAAAGGGGACTTTCTGGTATACAATATTTTATGATACCGGTAACAATGCAGGAGATCCAAACATTTTCACATTTTTTACATCTTCAACAACACTAATATTACAACTCTCATTCATAGATTCATATTGTACGAGTATGTAGCATATCTAGCCACATTTTGGATGAAAACGGCTGTAAACTGTTTCGAGAGGAAATAGATTTTGGGAGGCCTACGTCTAGCAGTGAACTTAAAAGGGCTGATTATGACGATCATAGGCCGTGTCTCCGACACACTACATAACACATTGTTTGACAATGGTATTTTGTTTGCATAGTTCTTATAATTATTTCACTTTAATTTCATTGATGATTATTTACAAAAAAATAAATAATGATAAAATGTTTTGCACCACCGTCCTGTAATTTTGACAGTGACATTTCTTGACATTACTTTGTTTACATAAATTATCTGAATTAGAGACTTTGGGTATATATTTAAAAAGAAAACGAGATCATTACAAAAATAAAATCAAGCTCAAAATATGACTGGGCCAAAACATAAACGTGTTAATTTAAGTTAAAAATTGCTATAAGTACTTTTATTCGAATAGGTAAGAACTTTGATTTCGACTTTTTATTTGATTTGTTTGAAACGTCCCGTATTGATCCCTGACATTTAGGGCAAGCCTACATAATAATGTTATTCTAATATGTGTTAAAAAAATCTTTATTTATTTATGTCAACATCATAATAAAATGCACAATCTTACATAAATAGAGAATAGCATCTGAGGAAGGAAGCTCACCCGGCACTCTTAGATAAGAAATGTTAATTTGTAAATAGATCCGAAAAAGGAGTCCTTCTTGAACGAGACACATTAAAACACGTTCAAAAATAATTTTGTTAATTTCTGGCTTATTCCCAAGAGCTCCAAATCTATTGTTCTCCAGTTTCTCTCCATACATTGATTCCCAAAAGCTCCATAATTTTATGAGTTAAATGATAAAATACTACAATTTAATTTTTATTATTATTTTGCTTGTTAATTTGGGGCCGCTGGGAATAAAATTATGGAGTGCCTGGGAATAAGCCTATCCTCCAATGAAATCTTTTCGTTAAGACCTACCTACTATAAATAATCGCGAAATTTATTAAGTGGATACCTTAGAAGCAAAAACGAAGGACGGATGAGTCAAAATATTGGTACCCACTGTCATAAAATTTTTGCCCAATTAGGTAGTATAAAATAAGCCGTAAGTATTATTATCTAATGTTCTTCAGAATCACTATAGACCCCTAAAAAAATATTATAAAAACAAATGGATCAATATCGGTAGATATGCTTGCATCGTTAAAATTAAAAAGTTATCTCGTAACAAATCACAGATTAAAAATAGAGAACAATATATTTACTGTCAATGAATCTTAATGTATCTTAATGTATTGTTTTCAATCCCCACTTTCTACCATGTTGCCATTCGAACATCAACAGGTACCCCCACAAAAACACGATAATATCAAAAAAGTTAACTGAAATACAACTTACCGATAAGAAAATCCAATTAACAGCAATAGAAATGCACTATTAACACAGTTATTTCACACAATATTTATGTTTAATACACAATACTGTTTTTGGTACACACGGGAAAACGAGACGCGACCGTTCAGCGCGACGGTCCGGGACCGACTGGGGAGAAAATTGTGTGGACTTGTGGAGCTGCGAAAATGCGAAGGAAAAGCGAATCCTTTTGATTTTGCCGTTGATAGTCGCCGCGCGTCCTTAGACGTGTTCAGAAGACTAAATATCAATCTTTTTAAATTATTATAGGGACTTAAGGTTACAGCTACGATAGTATATTTTTTTTTTTTCCATTAAAATAGTGAGCTATTTCAATACAATGTTTGTTATTTGTAGGGAACTGAGTGTTGTTAATTGCAATCGAATGTCAATATTGATGATGTTTTGTTTATTCGCCATTTGATTTGATTTTTGAGCGAGTTCATGATTAAGGCGATTTTCTTTTGTCATCTGAATAGTGATTGTATTTATTGTGTTGTTTTATAAATTTAATAGACTGTTAATAATATTGCAGTTCTGCGAGGTCCATTCGAGTGTTGGGCGATAACTCCATCCAGAAAAAAACGCTAGATTCGGATAGACAAGTGTGATTTTAAAAAGCGCTAGAATTTATGCTTTTTTGTCAAGTAAGGAGTTAGAAATAGGTACATAAACAAATATTTATTGATAACTAGCTGACCCGACAGACTTCGTTCTGTCAAAAGCTATAGTATAAACTCCACTACTCTACTCTACCCTACCCTACCCTACCTACCTACCTACCTACCTACCTACCCTACCCTACCCTACCTACCTACCAACCTACCCTACCCTACCTACCTATCTACCTACCTACCTACCTACCCTACCCTATCCTACCCTACCTTACCCTACCCTACCTACCTACCTACCTACCCTACCCTACCCTGACCTACCCTAACCTACCTACCTACCTACCTACCTACCCTACTCTACCCTACTCTACTCTAGCCTACCCTACCTACCTACCCTACCTTACCCTACCCTACCTACCTACCTACCTACCCTACCTACCTACCTACCCTACCTACCTACCTACCGTACCCTACACTACACTACACTACACTACACTACCCTACCTACCTACCCTACCCTACTCTACCCTACCCTAATTTTTGGACTTCAACGAACATTTAAAAAAAAGAATTGGTAAAATTGGTCCAGGCGTTGTTGAGTTATGCGCTTACCAACACATTTTGCGATTCATTTTTATATTATAGATTTAATTCAAAATATATGAATTATTGAACAAATTAATATTGGATGCATAGAAATGCAATACAAAAGTCAAGATCCCGCAGAACAGTATCAGGTTGTATGTTGATTAAAGGCTCCTACAAACAGGCGCGCCACGCGACGCGACACAAAGGCACCGCGTGTAGCGTGACGAGCGGTGTCTTTGTGTCACGCCTGTTTGCCTTTCACGACCGTAACAAATATGTATTTCATCATCATCATCATCATCATTTCAGCCGAAAGACGTCCACTGCTGGACATAGGCGTCCCCCAAGCACCGCCACCTCGACCGTTTCTGTGCTTCCCGCATCCAGCGGATTCCTGCGGTTTTCATAAGGTCATCGGTCCACCATGTGGGTGGCCTTCTAACGCTACGACTTCCGATACGTGGTCGCCACTCCAGAACCTTTCGGCCCCAACGGCCATCTGTTCTGCGCGCAATGTGCCCTGCCCATTGCCACTTAAGTTTGGCAATTCTTCGAGCAATATGTATTTACAGAATTATAATCATAAGAATCAGTAACACAACTCTTTAATATAATAGTTACTAATATCCTAAATGTCATGATTTCATGATATCGCACACCTAGATCTAAACAGCGATTAACTCAAAAAAACACTTTTTTCAGTAAAGCTGTAAACTGATTACCGTCTCCCTGTGCACTGCAGGAGTTTTCTGTAATGATGAATGCTTTTTAAATGCAGATAGACGAATGATGTTATAAGAATCTTGTTTTATTTGTATATTGGGGTTGAAAATTGAATTTTTGTAGTTATTTCCGTATTGCTTAACAAATATTTGTATAGTTTTTTGTTATTTGGAGTTGAACCTTTGTTGCTGAATTTTGTTCTTTTGAAGATTCAATATAAATTTAAATGTAACTGCTTTTTGAGTTATTTTATAATAATGCAACTCATAGACGGGCTTGTGACCAACAGTAGGGGTACATGAGTTGATGAACTAGCAAGAAAACACTGAATTCAGTACTCAAATGAAACATTATTCTTTATTAATCTTAATATTAATATTTTCAGACAGACAGACAGACAGAGTTACTTTCACATTTATAATATTAGTATGGATAGGCAAATAGTGTCCGTACGTGGATAATATACATGAATAATATTATAATAAGTAAATACAAGTTATATTTAAGTGATTAAAGAGTGTTCATATAGCGAATGTGAGTACCAATACAAACCATTTCTGGTTTAATGGTACTAAACCAACGAACCTGTATTAAGACTGTATGCATAAACAATAAAATAAATAAAAATAAAAAATCATTAATAAAGTGATATTTAACTAATAACAGCTTCTAATGTCCCGTAATTATGTAAATACTTCAAATATAATTATCCTATAACATTAACAAAATATTGGAACATTTCGTTTCATGAAAAACAATTTTAAATGCACATCTATAATCACATTTCATCATTTCACTATCATCTTCGGTGTCCGTCGAGCTACTAGAACTTGATGACCGCTCAAAGCTGCTACTGCTGGTGCTGGACGAAGACATCGATGAACTAGAAGGTACAACCTTAGCTGGTGTGGTACTGGTGTGGTGTGATTTATGAATCAATCGGAAATTGGCTTCCTCATCTGAATTGTCTAACCCAGTCCTGGTACGCCTAGAGTATAATTTCTGGACAGGACTTGTATCATCCATCTGAATTTGAATATTCCCTTGATGAAGTAAACAAAACCATAGGTCCTGTTTAGTTTCTAAGCTCTGTATTACCAATTTCTTAGCTATTTTCACAGCTGCCTCAGCTTTCCCATTTGAAGCTGGATGGTGAGGAGATGAGGTAACATGCTCAAAGTTCCATTGATTTGAAAATGACTTGAAATGCTCATTTATAAAATTAGTAGCATTGTCCGTACAGACTTTCTGAGGTGTTCCATGTCTAGCAAAATTCTTTTTACAAATCAGGATTAGTTCACTTGCTGTAAGGGTCGAGAGGCGATCCAATTCAAAATAGTCTGAATAATGGTCTACTGTAACCAGAAATTTTAAATCTCCCTATGAGAAAACATCCATTGAGATATACTGAAAAGGATATTTAGGAACTTCATGACTGATAAATGGCAAGCTTTGCTGTGGTGGAACATGAATTGCACAAAATAAACATTTTTCCAAATAGCTTTTTAGATCCATAGACATACCCGGCCAAAACATATGTCCTCTAGCTAGTCGTAAAGTGCTAACAAAACCTGACCTGACATGTACTTTTTGTAGCATTTCACTCCATAAACTTTCTGGAATCAGTAGCTGATTATTTCTGCATAAACCTTCTGATGTGGATAATTCGTGTTTGAATTTGTGAAATACTCTAAGATTTTGAGGTAGGTCTGATATGTACCTTGGAAATCCTTTCATGATATACATAATTAATTTTTGTAAGTTTGTGTCTTCATTCGTGGCTATTTTTATTCTCTCAATAAGTTTATCTGAAATTTTTAGATACTTCACTGTAGAGACTTTGCTTATTTCCTTGTAAACTTTCTTCTCTGATAGTTTGCTTTCCAAATCATAATTTTCTGCACCTTCAGTGACAGGAGCACTTGATAAGGTGTCGGACACATTGTTGATCTTACCCTGTATGAACTCTAGCTGAACATCATATTTTTGAATTGTCAATAACATCATTTGCAATCTTTTAGGTGCCTCTACAAGTGGTTTATTCACAATGTTGATGAGTGGTCTATGATCAGCTTTGATAATAGTCTTGCAACTGCCAGCAACATACTGATTAAATCTTTTGCATGCAAATACTACAGCAAGCATTTCTTTTTCAATCTGGGCATATTTCTTTTCTATTTCAGACAAACATCTTGATGCAAAACTTATGACATTATTGTCCTGATAAAGAGCTGCTCCCAGACCTAATTCACTTGCATCACATTCAATAACTACCTCTTTATTGACAACAAAATACTTCAGTGTTGGTAGACAGCTTATAACATCTTTTAAATGCTGAAACTCTTCTTCTTCTTTCTTGGTCCATTTAAATTCTACATCTTTTCTTGTTAATAGTCTAAGATTGGCTGCTTTAACGCTAAGATTATCAATAAATTTACTCAGATAGCCAATCATGCCCAAAAATCTAAGCACTTCTTTGCCACAAGTTGGAGTGGGCATATTCCTTATAGCTTCGACCTTGGATTGATCTATTTTTAAACCTTCATTGGTTAGGATATGGCCATAAAACTTTGCTGAAGTTTGTAGCAGATTTACTTTATCTTTATTCAACTTACAATTCACTTCACGGACCCTTAGAAGAAGTTTCTCAAATTTAGTATTATGATCTGCCTCTTCAATAGTATCACCAACTCCGTATATTAAAATGTCATCAGCTATGACTTCTATTCCTTTTAAGTCCTTAATGAGACTGGTGAGTCTTTGTTGAAAGATCTCTGGAGAAGAACTCAGCCCGAATGGGAGACGCAGCCATCTGTAACAACCAAAAGGGGTCCAAAAAGTAGTAAGCTTACTGCTACTTTCAGAAAGGCGACATTGCCAGAACCATTTCTTTGCATCTACAGTACTAAATACTTTGGCTATACTTAGCTCAGGTAACATCTCATCTAGTGTAGTGAACTGAAAATTTGGTCTTTTAAGAGCTTTGTTCAAGGGAATGGGATCTAGACATATTCTGAATTTAAGATCACGGCTGACTATCAAAATATTATTTACACATTCTGTGTGCTGTATCTCTTTGGCAACAATTCCATCCCGTTCCAAAGTATCAAGTTCCTCGCGTAACCTCTCTCTTAGACATACTGGAATACGACGTGCCGGCTGAATACGTGCTGGAACTGTTTCATCTATTTCTAGAGTGACCTCTCCTGGCAAGCTTCCATGTCCCTCAAAAACGTCACTGTATTTTTGCATGATATTCAATGCTTCTGTGCTTTTTGCACACTTTCATGAAATGATTCCTTCCACCACATTCTTCACATCTCTTGCCCCAAGCTGGACAGAGCTTTTTGTCAAATACATGTGTCTGCGCACAAAACTTGCATACTTTCCTAACAGGTTCCTTTGAGTTTGCATTTTTAACAGTGATCTTATTAACCTCATCTTCCTTTAGAACACTTGAAACATGCATCGATGCTCTTTCAGCAGATCTGCATAAATTTGTGGCTGAATCTAGTGTCAAACTTTCTTGACGAAGTAGTTCCCTCATGATGTTTCTATCTCTAATACCAACTACAACTCTGTCTCGTAACAATTCTTCGCATATTGATTCCGGGTAATTGCAAGGTTTGATTAACTTTCGGAGTATTAAAAGGTAATCATCAAAAGACTCCTCAACCAACTGACTCCTTGTGTTGAAAATATATCGAGAGTAAAAGACATTGGCCTTCTTAATTATTTCTGATTCCATTTTCTTAAAAATTGTATTCGCATTTTTTTTATCGCTAACCGATAGGTTGAAATCTAAATACTTTCTCATAGCGGCATTGCCGATCGCGTTAAGAAGAATCGCGGCCTTGGTTTCTTCTTTGTCTGAAGCCCATTTGTTCATACCTGTCGCGAGGCAGTAATTTTCCCAACTTGTACGGAAACACTGAAAGTTTTCGAATGGATCTCCAGACTCCACTTGCAGGGGTTGAGGCCACGGGACGCTGACACTGCTCTTAACATCGGATGTCCCATACGACGACATGGCGGCGTGTTGGAGTTGTTGCTGCATTAGAGCCATCTGCTTTTGCATCGCATCTAAGAGATGGGCTTGCTGCTCGAAGAGCTTCTTAAATGACTCTTCCGCCATCTTCTGACACCATGTATGGAAACCACTTAATATTGTATTAAATCTCGTTTATTGTATTAAAAACTTGTACATTTTTATATCTCTGTATTTCAATATTCGGCAAGTAGCCATCCAGGCCTGTGACAGCTTTAGTTCCAAATGTTCCGTTGTGGCGCTGGCACCGCAAGATTGCCCTTTGTTCCCACTAGTACCACCGATGCTGCCACCGCCGCCATCTTGAGATGCCATGTTAGCTTGTTGTTGTTCAATGTGACATGTCCTTACCGTTATTGTCCAAAAACTTCCGAGTTGGAGTATGCATGCATCACAGAGCATAATCTCTTTAGTAGATATGTACTGTTGCTATGGAGTTTTTTCTAACAGACTTGTCATTCCTTGTATCGATCGTATATAGTATAGAACAATATAATGTGCATCTCAATTATATTATCTTTTATTGATAATACTGTACCTAACTAGGTACCAATCTATCAAGATCCTTAGGACACAATTTTTCCTCTGTTGTTTGAGACAATATTGATTGTGCATATCATATGTGCAAGTGTTCGTCATGGGAACCCAAAAGTGCTGTGTTGGTGGTTGCAATGCAACAATTGAGACGCACCGGCTTTTTAGTTTCCCCAAGAACGATGATCTTAGAAATTTGTGGTTGTCCTTCCTAGTGCCCACAAATGCCCTCCTCATTGGACTCTCGAAATAGCAGTTATTAAGAAAACGTGTCTGTAAAAACATTTTGATAGACATCAGTTTGATCACGAAGGTCGAAGACTGCGGTACTCATACCCGTGCCTATTTACTGACAAAGAAATAGCTCACGGTGTTCCGCTTAGTGCAGCAGGTTAGTTATGTTAATCTGATTCTATGTTTATGTGAGACAGCAGCGTTCTACTTTAGTTTACAATAGTCGTTTCAATTTTATGATTTTTGCTTGTCCACCATCTAACTATTATGTTTCCATTGTTAATTAATATCATATTATATAACTTTAACATAAAATCACTGCTTACATGGTCTGTAACAGAGTTTAAGGCCTTTGATGATGATAAGCATGGATCAGTGCCAGTAAAATCATATTAATCAGCAGAGTTGTGCTGTGTAGTGAATGTTTAATAACATGACTTATAAACAATGTATAACATGACATACATTGGTTAGATAAAACTGTGTTGCAGTTTTATTGTCTACCACAAGGAAGGGAGACGATAGTGTTTCAACTTTAAATTTAAAATATTACAACACTAACGGTATAAATTATGTTTCCAGGATGGGATGTTACACATGAACATAATTATTTCAAAGAGCAAGATGAGGAGGATGTCACTGAACTATCACCTGTGACTACAACTACTGGTGTGTATCTATCTAGCTAACCTTTCATTCATCAATATTAAAATCTCAACCTGTGAATGAGAAAAATGAAAAAAAAAAAGAATGTTAAATTCAAAAATGTTATAGGCTTACAATTAGTTTAGAAATGAGTACAATTAATTTATATTAAATGATTCTCGTTTTTTTCAGGATGGGCTGATTCAATTGAACATAATTACTTCAAAAAAGAAGATGGCAATTTTACAAAATCAGGAACATCAGGTATATTTTAATCTATATTTTTCAAATCAATTTTTTTATGAGGTTTCCACCACTCTCTAGGTACAGACGCCAGCACATCAAGCTACTACAATCTGTCAAATTTCTTTAATAGATTTTGAACTTTATCACTACAGTATTAGGTTCAAGGTTGATTGCGAAAATTTGACAGTTTCGGGTAGCTTGACCTGCTGGCGTCTGTACATAATTTATTATAGCATTAGACAAAATATAAACTAAGACAAGGAAAAGAGTAAATATTGGTGCCGATTCTCTTGTCACAAAATTCTCTAAACTAGACTAAAAATCACCAAAATTTTGTTTATTCCTGTCACACGACGATTTCCTATTCTGAAATTGACTAAAATTACACAACTATATTTTAGTTTGACAGCACTAAGATGGTACTGAGTTTTTAATTTAGTAGAAATGGCAACGGTGCCGATCCTCTTGTACACCGAACAAAACTAACTAAACTATCACTAAAATTCCTTACTTTTGGCTATGAGGATCATAAAGCTATTCTCCAAACAAAATTCTCTAAATTTAAAAATAAGTTTGACACAATTAAATCGAATTTGACAATCGGGACTCTTTCTTTCAGCTTTCCAACGTTGTACTTGTTTGCCCTACACCATGTTTTTTTTTTGAGCCGAAGGCGCGCTGTGGGGGCAGCGTCGACGTGTTTTTTTATGTAATTTTTCACTTTTTGTATAAAAAAAAAATATATTACCATGTTTGATTTTTAGAGGTTTATGTGTATCTTAAAGGGGGTTGCAATTTTCATTATTTTTGCGATAGGACGCACCATTTTCGAGATATAAGCAAAAGAAAAGAAAAAAATATATTCAGTACTATAAGTTTTTAAACTGTCATGGTCACTAATATTATTATTAACACAAGCGGGATATTTACCATGTTTATTATTTGTTATGAGTTAGAACACACTCACACTTAATACTGTTTTTGCACCAGAAGTCGAGGTGTTGGTCTGAATTTTAGTTCACGACAACTAATTTTATTCCACACTTTTTTTAACCGCGATTAAAAATAGTCAGATTTGGTTAGAAAATCTAAAATTTAGTTTAAAACGTCAAATTCAGAATAGCAATATTGGTGCCGATTCTCTTTGTCATAAAATTCTCTTAACTACCGGTGCACAAATAGTACTGTATATATTTTTTTCTTTTCCTTTGCTTATATATCGAAAATGGTGCGTCCTATCGCAAAAATAATGAAAATTTCGACTCCCTATAAGAAAACCATAAACCCCTAAAACTCAACATGTCAGAAATATTTATTTTTATTTTCGCAGAATAGTTTTAAGATTCTCGTGATAGTTTAGTTCGGTGTACATACAAGAAATATCTAAATTATATTTTTAGTGAGGGTTTAACACAGTTTAATGCATCTATGAACCTGTTAGGCCATTCTGATATTCAAAATGAATACTTATATAATTTTAAAATTTTCAGATAGTGGAAGATTTCAAAGAAAACAAAGGTACGTGGATACCTACTTTAACCAATTATTACAAGAATCGTATTGTCTATTCCTTAATTCATCTGCTGGATGTGAATTTACGTCGTGGAAAGATCACTCAGCTACTTTAATTAATGTATCATGTTATTATTTCCTTGCAGATGTAATCTTTGAACAGCCATCATGTTGTAGTATGGATTATAATACTGAAGTAGTGATGGAAACTATACAAGCAGTTCAAACACCAAAACAGAAAAGTATGTATGATAATGTTGTCCTCAAACTTTCATTTCTGCTTATGATGTAGTATAGAAAGCTTTGAAGATTATTCACTACAGATTGGAAAACTTATTATTCTTAATTATGGTTCATGTATATCTAGAAAAAAAAAAGTTAAACTAGATTTAGATAGATATAATTTTAATATTTGTGAGTGAGCATACAAAAATGTTTAAAAAAACATGCCCTTAAACAGTTTGTATATTTTATAACATGTCTTATCTTATTCTTTCCAGGTTCCACAGTTAGAAAGTTAGGGCTTAGGACTAGGAAATGTATTACATATGTGACACATCTAGCAGCAGAAAGCTCTGGTAACTCAGCTTCCCACAGACTTTCACAAGCTCTGTCTATAGAAAAGGAACAACTGCTTCAAAAATTCAATTTATTGAATAAACAAGCCCAAACATTTTTGCTTATGCAGTTGAAATAAGTGCAAAAGAGTAAAATGGCCAGAAGATTTACTTTAGATGAAAAGCTAATGGCATTGCTCTTAATGAAGCAAAGTCCCAAAGGGTACAGACTCCTGGAAAAAATGTTTTGTTTACGAAATAAGAGGACATTGATACGCCTTTCTGAAATGATATCAATAGAACCCGGGTTGAATGCTCAAATTTTTGACCATATTGCTCAAAAGTGTAAAACTTGGGACACTAAGCAAAAACTGTGTACCATTGTTTTTGATGAAGTAGCATTAACTCCACGCTTAAATTTTAATGAAAAGAAAGAAATGATTGTTGGGTTTGTGTACGTCGCTGGAGAAAGAAAACTAAAGTTTTCCGACCATGCATTGGTATTTAGGTTAAGAGGAATATGCTCACCTTGGCGACAGAGTGTAGCATAATTACTTCTGTGAAGGCACAGTTTCAGCAGCTGAGCTTCAAAACATTCTGAAGCAAATGGTGTCCCAAGTAGCTTTAACTGGCTTAATTCCATTGGGTCTTGTTTGTTACCAAGGGTCCACATTTCGAACAGCATTAAAAAAACTGAGAGAAGACACAATTAAAAAGAGGAATCTTAAAGGTGTTCACGATGGTACATACAAATACAAATGATCACTAATGACTTAATTTAAGTTTGTCTTAATTTTATAAGTACCTAACAATTTTTTTTTTTTGCAGATGGGTCAGTGAACATTTGTGACCATGATTTGTGCATATTTCATGACCCACCGCACCTATTGAAAGGGCTCAGAAATAATTTTATGGTCAAGGACATCATTTGGCAAGGCAAAACTGCTTCCTGGAAATACATCGAATTTGTCTATGATATAGATAGTCAACTAGGACATACCAAATCATTGCCGAAATTAACTGCTTATCATATTGATGCAAACAAAAAGAAAAAAATGAAAGTAAGCGTAGCAGCTCAAGTACTAAGTGCTAGGATGACAGCTATGCTGAAATATACCAATGCAGTCAGTGAGTACAAAATCTTTTCATTAAAACTTAATAAGTACTTTATATATGACAAAAGGGTAGACAGTTCTGCTAGTATATAGTTACTATTATATTACTATTCTATAGTTCCTAGTGGATGCAGCTGTCTCAAAATATTACATATTCAAAAATTAAACATGTTATTTATTGTGTGCTCTTGCTAATGTGTTCATATTCTTATTTTCAGATAAATTACATAGTACCTACAGAAGCTGAAAGCACAATGGCAACAACAGCAGATGTTGTGGAATTCTTCGATAAACTGTTTGACAGTGTCAATGGATACCCCGGTGGTGCAAAAAAAAGGAAAATTAAGACGCGCCATAAAACAAGACTCACCTCATCATGCATTTTGGATTGACGCCATCAAAAAAATGAATTCTATATAATTTCGTTGACAAATGTAGCAAACATGCTGTACAGTCAGGAAGACCTCGATTAGTAAAAGTGCAGTCTCTGAATGGTTGGATCACCACTCTTGAGAGTTTCATAAGGATATCAAAATTATTATTTGATAAATATGGCGTGGACTACTATTACCCTAGACATATAAACCAAGAAGCACTAGAAAACTTTTTTGGACGTATAAGGGCTCTGAACTCCAGAAATATTAACCCTGATGCAAACACATTTGTTTATTCATTTAAATCATTATTAATTTCCAAAGTTCTGAGCCCGCATTCTAAATTTTCTAACTGTGAAGAGGATGATGGAGAAACTTTATTAAATATTAAATGTCTATTTATTAATAAGAATTTTAACAAAGAAAATACCAAGGAAGATGATATAGAAGAACTCACATCGCCCTCACAGGAAAAACCATCCTCTTCACTGCAATGCCATACAGAAAAATGATCTGTAAATCAAGTGATATTTGAAAAAATCAAAGTTCACTGCTCAGCATACACAGCTGGTTTTATATGTCGAAAAATTTCACAAACTATAAAATGCAAGGCCTGCTTACATACATATATAAGCAGGCCAGACGAAAATGTCCATAGATATATCCAATTTAGAGAGTATAAATCTCTTAAAAATAATAATTTAGTTTATCCCAATGAAAGAATTAATTTTATACAGGACGTGGCTTCATTAATGCACAACTATTTAAATTCGAATTGCTACAAATATAATGTAAAAAGAAATTAAAAAAAACGAATACTGAGCACAATGAGGTACTCCTGGATGGGGTGTGCGAAGCACCATAAAGTAGTCGTGAACACATTTCTCAATATAATATTAAGGTTACAAGTGCATAATTGGTGCAATATAATAAATACAATTTTGAAGGGCTCCCTCGAAGAGAAATATGTTTTAAATTTGGGAGAGCCTCAAAAACGGGCATTAACAAAATATAAAAGCTTTAGATTAAGAAAAAAATGTTTGAATAAATAAAACAATTAAAAATATAAAATTTGTTTTAATAAATAAATTATGAGTTAAACTGGTAAAGGCAAGCACCCGAAAATCGACAAAATCGAACATCACTAGTTATCGATATCAGTTTTTCTGACAGTCACTTCACTAAATACACAGGTGTATAGCTACACTCAGATGTCGCTACGCCCCCGCAAGGGGGCGTGGCTAGCGGAACCGGGGCATAGCCCCCTGTCCGCGGAGGGTTCACGGTGGCCCATTAATATGGGCCCCTCATCTTGTCGGCCTAATGCGGCCTAAGGATGTTGGGCCCGCGTGACAGCCGCGGGTCCTGTGATAGGGTATCTGAGATTGTTTCTGTAGTCGCGCCGCGACACTGTTACACAGTATCGCTTCTTCACGACATCTCGGCGATCTGTCCCCGCCAGGTGAGACCCCCAGTTACCTGGGGGAGGCCCGGCGAGGACGACCAGCGACGAGATGGCGACTTTATGGCGCTTCTACAGGTCAATGTAGCCTATACCCGACCCACTTATCAGAGCTAGCCAAACCATGACCCGGGTAATAGGCGGAATATGAGTGTGAGAGCGGCATAGTACTGTAGTGTAACGCCGCCCGGTGAATACGTGTAGTCGCGACCGCAGCTGCGACTATACATGCATATATATGTGCCTGCATAGAGGTGAATGTCTGTTTTTGTTACGTATTCATACCTATATTAACCTAGAATACAAATACGTAACAGATGCGTGTGATTTGTGACGTTTTAATTGTCTCAAGCAAGCCGCGTGTAGCCTGGGTGCCGCTTGCTTGGGCGTCATGTCCGGTGCGATGGGGTCAGTCGTCCGCTACCAGGTCGCGGGGCAGGGGTCTCGCGTCAGGCGGGCGCGCGTGCCAGGGCGCTATCTGCTTGACATGAGGCCAAGCGGATGCGTCGGCACGCGCGAACATGCCTTTCGCGAGGTGCCTCACAAACTCATCCAGGCTCTCAATCCCGAGGTCCCGGTGTAGTACGCTGTTTCTCACACAGCGAGGAGCGTCAACGATGGTCCGCAGCGCAAGGTTCTGTTGCGCGCGGAGCAGCTTTCGGCTCGACTCGCTCGTGAGAGCGTACCAAACCGGGGCGGCGTACGTCAATATCGAGCGCACGTACATTTTGTACACGCTCAACTTGACGCGCGCCAGGATGCGGGACGAGAGCACAGGTTTGAGGCGGTTGCGGGCGACCCTCACCTGCGCGGTGACCTTACGGACGTGTGTCCCCATCGTGAGCCGACGGTCGATAGTCACACCCAGGTACTTGGCCCGGGGCGACCACGCGACGTCAGCTCCTTGAAGCTTCAAGGGCGGTGGGAGGGGCACACAACCCGTCACCATCGCCTGCGTCTTACCCACGTTCACCGACAGCCGCCACTTCGACAGCCACTCGGGTAAGAGGTCCAGCGCGCGCTGCATTTTGACCGCCGCGTACTTCACATTGAGCGATGTAGTAATGTACGCGGCGTCGTCCGCATACAGCGCGAGCGTGGCGTCTGGAGTGGTGGGGATGTCGTCGGTGTAACGTGAGTAACACGCTGGCGACACACAGCTGCCCTGCGGCACACCTGCCAGCACCGGGCGGGCGCTGGATAGCGCCCCGTCGACCACCACCCTGAAGGTTCTGTTGGAGAGAAAAGTAGAGACCACCTTTACGACGCGACGGGGCGCGTCTGACGTGGCCAGCTTGTATATCAGGCCGTCGTGCCATACACGGTCGAAGGCCTTCTCCATGTCGAGGAATACTGCCACCCCGTATTCCTTCTTATTCATCGCAGCTGCGAGTAGGTGCAGTACCCTCGACAGCTGAAGCGTCGTGCTGTGCTCCGCCCGAAACCCGAACTGCTCGGGCCGCGGCGCGATGTGTGGCTGTAGGTGTCGCAGCAGGAGTGCTTCGAACACCTTGGAGACTGTCGGCAGCAGAGTGATCGGCCGATAGCTCTCCGGCTTCAGAACGTTCTTTCCCGCCTTGGGCAGCATAATGACGCGCCCTTCCTTCCACGAGGCGGGTAAAGCTCCCGTGCGCAGTATCGCCGTGAACAGGCGCGCCAGTGCCGCTACCATACGGAAGGGCAAGTGGCGCAGCACTGTGTTGGTGATACCGTCAGCACCGGGGGCCTTCCTGGGCTTCGTTCTAAGGATGGCGCTATGATTGTATAGTGTATAGCTATATGATTGTGTTGTCATGTCAAACCCGGAGACTGAAGCGCCAAAACGGATCACTTGGAAACTAAGCAGAAAAGTCACTGTCGCATCTATAGCCAAAGTCTCAAATTCAGATAATTTATGTAAACAAAGGGGATAACATATCAAAAAAATATCTTCGTAATGTTAATTCACATAAAATGGCGAAAAAGAGGTTACATTTTCTTTTAAGTACTGATTTTAAGAAATAATAATTAACAAATAATCATAACGTAATTATTTTTATAAATTTCCGGTTTTAAACAAAGTTATTAAAAAAAGGAGATTTTCTGGTATAAACTATTTTATGATACTGGTAACAATGCAGGAGATCTAAACATTTTCAAATGTTTTACATCTTCAACAACACTAATATTACAACTCTCATTCATAGATTCATATTGTAAGTAGCATACCTAGCCACATTTTGAATGAAAACGGCAGTAAACTGTTTCGAATGGAAATCGATTTTGGGAGGCCTACGTCTAGCACTAGACTTAAAAGGGCTAATTATGACGATCATATGCCGTATCTCCGACATACTACACAATACATTGCTTAGCAACGGTATTTTGTTTGCATAGTTCTTATAATTAATTCACTTTAATTTTAGCGATGACAATTTACAAAAAAAGAATATGATAAAATGTTTTGCACCACTGTCCTGTCATTTTGACAGTGACATTTCTTGACATTACTTTGTTTACATAAATTATCTGAATTAGAGACTTTGGGTATAGCTATCTAATCTGTGTAGCCATCACGAACCTCCCACAGACAATCAATAATCACCCGAGCCCTGCTCGGTTACACATACAGATTACCATAAATCAATTCGGAAACATATTATTTCTTAAAATCAGTCCTTACAAGAAAATAGAACCTCTTTTTTCGCAATTTTATGTGAATTACCATTACGAAGATATTTTTTTTACGTTATCCCCTTTGTTTACATAAATTATCTGAATTTGAGACTTTGGGTATAGGTTATAATAGTAGATTGATATACAAGGGATGAAAGGGGCCCATTCAGCAAAAGCGCCAATAGTTCGATTGCCTAAGGCCGCTTTCACGTTAGGACGTTAGCAGCGCGACAGTAGCGCGGCAGAAACCTTCACATTATAAAAGCCGCGCCGCGCTTCTGTTTATAATATTTAATTCTGACTGGGCGACAGCCGACCGTCCGTCGCGCGACTGTTGCACTGCTAAAGTCGCCTACATGTGAAAGCGGCCTTAATAGGTTCTTTCACTATACCCAAAGTCTCTAATTCAGATAATTTATGTAAACAAAGTAATGTCAAGAAATGTCACTGTCAAAATGACAGGACAGTGGTGCAAAACATTTTATCTTTTTTTTTTAATAATCATCTATGAAATTAAAGTGAATTAATTATAAGAACTATGCAAACAAAATACCGTTGCCAAAGAATGTTTTATGTAGTGTGTCGGAGACACATGTCTATGATCGTCATAATCAGCCCTTTTCAGTCCACTGCTAGACGTAGGCCTCCCAAAATCGATTTCCACTCGAAACAGTTTACAGCCGTTTTCATCCAAAATATGGCTAGATATGCTACATACAATATGAATCTATGTAACAAATGTGAAAATGTTTGGACCTCATGCATTGCTACCAGTATCATAAAATATTTTATACCAGAAAATCTCCTTTTTTTAATAACTTTGTTTCAAACCGAAAACCTATAAAAATAATTACGGTATGATTATTTTTAAATTATTATTTCTTAAATTCAGTACTTAAAAGGAAACGGCACCTTTTTTTTCGCCATTTTATGTGAATTACCATTATGAAGATATTTTTTTGATATGTTATCCCCTTTGTTTACATAAATTATCTAAATTTCAGACTTTGGGTATAGAGGTAAACACTCTGCTTTTCTAATCTGATGAACACATTTTATACAAATATCTATAAATGTAAATATAGCACTCGACAAAACCACTAAAGATCGAATGTCCGCTTTCCCGACTTTTTAGGGTTCCCTAGTAAACAAAGACCCCTTATAGTTCCGCCATGTCGGTCTGCCTGTCCGTCTGTGTCTGTCCGCGGCTTAACTCAGAGACTCTAAGTACTAGAAAGCTGCAGTTTGGTATGGGTATACATATTAATCACGATAACAAAGTGGTAAAATAAAATCTGGAAAAAAAAATGTATTTAGGGTACCTACCTCGCTAGTTACACGTAAAGTGGGGATGGTGTTTTTTTTTTTTTCTCGTATTCCCATGGTGTGGGGTATCGTTGGATAGGCCGCTTAAAATTATTGCGGGTTTGTGTAAACCATTTTTCGTTTCAGGGATCCGTTTGCGTAATATTAAGCTTTAAAATATTTATTATTGTTAGGGTTGTGTCCCCCCCCTTTTTTTTTTTTTTTTTCAGGATGGGAAATCATCAAATGACCCCTTGATGAGTGTCAGACTCTTACTGACTAAAACCCACCCGTGTTCCTTCCTTGGCCCTTTATGTTCCAGGGCAGCGGTACCCCTTTCGGACAATCCCGCTGACCAAATAGTTGTATTTGGATATGTGAGAAAAAAATCACATATGTAGTATATATGTGGGCTATTTAATAATATATATACCTACTTAGTTAGTTTTTTTTTTTGTCGAATTAATTTCTTTTTTATAATTTAGTTTCTAACCAGTAGGTATGGGGTAGATGAGGGGAAGCGGGGAAAAACAAAAGAGACGTAAAGAAAAGTGAAAAAAGGTGACAGGTGTACTAAAATAAAAAATCATATTAAATTATTAAAAGGTGTTTATTTCTGCCGATCTTCCATCCTACAACTTTGGGGGCTCGTCCGGGATCGGAAGAAAAAGAATTCTGGCAGAAATCATACGATTGTTTTTTTTGGGTTTCTCTCGCATGTGACTTACTCGTTGCCGGTCGCTGTGGGAAAACTGTAAAAGGTGTATTTATAAGATGCACGACGACAAGGCGATGTTCGGCGTCGCGAACAATTCCATCGTTGATGGTATTATGAAATTTAGTGGCGATGACATGACGTATTCATCCTCGAAATGGGTCCAGGACAATGAGGACAACTCTGAGATCAGCTGGACGCCTCAACAGAAGCTGATTATCGCCCGAAGATCTCTAACAGGTACGGCTGAGCTCTGGTTGCGATCAGAAAAATGCTATAAGACGTTTGAAGAGCTGAAGGTTGCACTTCAAAAGGAGTTTCCCGAACAACTGAATATGAAAGAAATGCATGAACTAATGAAGAAGTGCTCGCAAGAAGAAGCGCGAGGAAACTTATTACCAATACATTTTGATCATGAAAGAATTCGGAAAACGAGCGCAATTCCCAGATTATGTGGCCATTCAATACATTGTGGACGGAATACAGGATTTGGAGATGAACAAAGCAATACTTTACGGCGTCACAACCTACGCAGCTCTGAAGGAAAAGTTAGCCATTTATGAAACCATCAAAAATAAGTCTAGAATTCGTGCAAGCTTTTCCAAAGGAAATCAAGAAGGTACGAGTGGTGGTGGTCACGCTCAAAAGGCGCAAGCTGCTGAACCTAAACAAAATTGCTACAAGTGTGGTGCTAAATGCGCCAACTGTGGTGGGAACCATGTCGCTATTTCAAACACGTGTCCCAAAAAAATTACAAAAAATTGAGGAAATTAAAATTAAATCCAAAGCCGTCAAGTATTCAGATTTGTTTAATGAAAATTCATTTCCACAAATAACACACAAAAATATTGAAACTCAGATTATTAACTTATCTAAATCAGATTTTTGATGATAATAATTTAACTTTATTAAATAGTGGTGAAGTGACAACAGTTGGTTCTTTGACGTGGCGTCCAAATGCTTTAGATTTGTCCTTGGTTTGTCCCCATCATTGGCTCTTTCTTGTGATTGGTCTGTACATAATGATCCACTCGGCAGTTACCACCTTCCTGTAATTATTAAAGTTTTTTTAGTTTTTGTCTTTAAATTGGTTGATTGGAAGATGTATGAACAAAATGTGGATTTCGAATTATCTAATTTTCAGGATCAAAACTTTGCTCCATTGGAAACTTATACCGCATTTTGTAAAATTTTGCATTCTGCAATTGATAAGTGTCTTCCTTCTTCTACGCCAGTTTCTTTCCATACTGATTCTTCTATGAATAAATCATCTCATAGGAATTTTGGTAAATCCCCTCCTCTTCCTTGGTGGAATAAAAAATGCTCAGAAGCAGTAGAAAAATCTAAGTTGGCTTATATTAATTTTAAAAACAATCCCTCTGATGACACATTTATAGAGTTTAAAAGATTACAAGCCCTCAAAAAACTTACTTTGAAAACAGAAAGATCAAATAGTTGGGTTGAACTTTGCAGCTCCTTTAATCGATGTACGCCTCTGTCGAGAATCTGGAAATATATGCGGAAATTTAATAAAACATATTCCTGTAACAATAATGATGAAAGTTGGATTCAAGATTTTCTGCAAAAATATACCCCAGACTACATAAATAGTAAATCAAATTTTCCTCTTACCAGTGAGACAAATTCTGTAAATACCTTCTTAATAAAACCATTTTCAATACTGGAGCTCATGGCTGCTGTCTGTTCTAGAAAAGATAGTGCTTTTGGACTGGATGGTATTCCTTATAACAAGTTGAAAAAGCTTAGTAATAGAGGTTTGCTCACTTTTCTCAGAATATTGAATAATCTGTGGCTGAACAATGATATACCTCACTCTTGGAAGTCTGACTGTTTGGTACCTATTTTGAAGCCTGATAAAATTCGGTCAAATCCTGATTCCTATCGTCCTATTGCACTTACATCTTGTGTTGGTAAAAAATTTGAACAATGAATAAAACAAAGGTTGGAATTTTACATAGAACAAAACAATATTTTACCAGCTAATCAATTTGGTTTTCGTAGAGAAATATCAGCTCGTGAAAGTATTTGTCAGTTACAGCTTGATATCCAAAATAGTTTAAATAACAAGGATTGCTTAATGTCAGTATTCTTTGATGTTGCTGGAGCCTTTAATAGTGTAAATATTGATGTTTTTCTGAATTGCTTCTTATTGGAATTCCAAACAAAATTGTCCATTGGGTTCATGAATTCTTAACTGAAAGGAAAGTTTATGTTAAGTATAATAATAAATTACATGGGCCAAGATTTGCTTCGGTAGGAGTTTGTCAAGGAGGAATTTTGTCTGCATTAATATTCATTTTGTATATACGTCGTTTAAATTTGATTCTAGGTTCCAAAGTCAAAAGTCTTCAATTTTCTGATGATTTAGTTGTGTATTTGTCTGGTAAAAATTTCACAAATATGACACAGTGCCTTAATAAGGCATTGAAAGGATTGTGCACCTACTTTACTTATTTAAATTTAGATATAAATGCACATAAATCTAAACTAGTAATATTTGGTAGAAGTAGCAATGTCAGTCCTGTTTATTACAATCAAGTTTCTATACCAATTTTTCACGAAGCTAAGTTTTTAGGTGTTACCTTCACTCATAATTTGGCTTGGAAAAAATATGTTGAATCGATAAGTTCTAGAGCTAACAGAGTTTTTAATATTTTGAAGACGTTGTGTAGAACCTCCTGGGGAGCTGACCCAATAATATTGTTGTTATTATATAAATCTTTGATTCGTAGTCATTTTGAATATGGTTTTCTCTGTTTTGCTGGTGATAGAAGATTAGTAGATATTCTTGATAAAATACAAAATAAAAGTTTGAGACTCATTACCGGGGGATTTAAAAGTACTCCAATCAATGCAATGCAAGTTGAATGTAAACTTCCTCCATTAAGTTTAAGATTCTCTTACTTGAAGGAAAGGTTCCTATTAAAACTTTATAGTAAAAATAATAATCACTTGTATTCCAGTTTGAAACAATCATGTTCATCGTCCATTTGTAAACCAACATATACACTTCAGGGCTTTCCTCAATATGAAAATTTTCTTGAAACACTGCAAATTTATAAGTCATCTATGCTTCCATGTTATCAGGGGGATTTCGACAGCAAATTTCCTGCAATTGACATCATTATTGATCACAACTTATCCACTAAAGAGGATGTATATTGTAAATTTCTTGAGCTTACTGGTTATAGATTTGTGTATACGGATGGGTCTAAAATTGAGTCAGCAGTTTCATTTGCTATTTTTGATGAGCTATTGAATTCTGGTACTGGTTATAAAATAAACTCAAACACAAGTATATTCACAGCTGAGGCTGTGGCTATACTTGCTGCCCTAAAGCACATTAGATATACAAATGATGGATGTTGTCAATGGATTACCCATTAGTTATTTAGTGACAGCATGAGGGTTCTTGAAAATCTTAAAAATAATAAGTTGAACGCTAACACAAACTATTTTATATCGTCAGTAAAAGAGTCTTGGTTGCATTTGTCTTTTCATAACATTAAGGTTTTGTTCATGTGGGTCCCTTCGCATGTTGGTGTGATGGGCAACGAAAGGGTTGATTTTCTAGCTAGAGCTATAACAAATTCTGATGATGTCCCCGATTTAAGTAGTTCCCTCAACATATCTCTTCCATGTACAGACATAGTCCCTCTGTTAAAAAAAAGGTCCACTGATATATGGAAAAGGCACTGGAATCATACAGTCCAAATAGAAAATAAAGGTATGTGGTATGCAGTATACAACATTCCCATAGGAACCATGCCTTGGTTCTGTAAAACCAATACTTACATGAACAAGAAGTTTTACTCCACCATACTCAGGCTTCGTTTTGGTCACTGTCGACTAAATTATCATTTGTCTCGTCTGAAAATTGTACACAGTCCTCTCTGTGACCATTGTAACTCACAAGCAGAACAATCTCTGGCTCACATTTTCTTTGATTGCTCATCTTTTGGCATCCAGCGCCTTGTGCTGATGGATGAGCTAATTGAAATTTATGGTAGTCCTGATTTGGTACCGCGCTCCATTCAGGCTCTTCTTGTAAATAGCTCTACGTATTTACCTTTGTTTAATTTTATTATTTGTTCGGGTCGCGACCTAAATGACTAATTAAAGAAAAAGAATAACACTATTAGGATGTCTATTAAAACGCTGAGTTGAACTTGCTAAAAACTATTTATTTTTTATCTTATAAAAGGCTACGCTAAAATGATGGCTAATGATATTGCAGGCGAATGCATCCGGTTGCTGTCCGAATATGCACTGATGTCGGCGCGCGCTCAACGCGACCTTATTGATTCGCTAGATCAGCAAAAGGGTGTTCGAATTACATTGAACGTGCTCCCGAGGGAGGGATAAGATGACAAGAGATACAAAACTATAAGTTACGTGAAGTTGCGAACTTAAACTAATGAGGATTAGTACAATCCCTGATTCCTATCGTCCTATTGCACTTACATCTTGTGTTGGTAAAAAATTTGAACAATGAATAAAACAAAGGTTGGAATTTTACATAGAACAAAACAATATTTTACCAGCTAATCAATTTGGTTTTCGTAGAGAAACTTCAGCTCGTGAAAGTATTTGTCAGTTACAGCTTGATATCCAAAATAGTTTAAATAACAAGGATTGCTTAATGTCAGTATTCTTTGATGTTGCTGGAGCCTTTAATAGTGTAAATATTGATGTTTTTCTGAATTGCTTCTTATTGGAATTCCAAACAAAATTGTCCATTGGGTTCATGAATTCTTAACTGAAAGGAAAGTTTATGTTAAGTATAATAATAAATTACATGGGCCAAGATTTGCTTCGGTAGGAGTTTGTCAAGGAGGAATTTTGTCTGCATTAATATTCATTTTGTATATACGTCGTTTAAATTTGATTCTAGGTTCCAAAGTCAAAAGTCTTCAATTTTCTGATGATTTAGTTGTGTATTTGTCTGGTAAAAATTTCACAAATATGACACAGTGCCTTAATAAGGCATTGAAAGGATTGTGCACCTACTTTACTTATTTAAATTTAGATATAAATGCACAGAAATCTAAACTAGTAATATTTGGTAAAAGTAGCAATGTCAGTCCTGTTTATTACAATCAAGTTTCTATACCAATTTTTCACGAAGCTAAGTTTTTAGGTGTTACCTTCACTCATAATTTGGCTTGGAAAAAATATGTTGAATCGATAAGTTCTAGAGCTAACAGAGTTTTTAATATTTTGAAGACGTTGTGTAGAACCGCCTGGGGAGCTGACCCAATAATATTGTTGTTATTATATAAATCTTTGATTCGTAGTCATTTTGAATATGGTTTTCTCTGTTTTGCTGGTGATAGAAGATTGGTAGATATTCTTGATAAAATACAAAATAAAAGTTTGAGACTCATTACCGGGGCATTTAAAAGTACTCCAATCAATGCAATGCAAGTTGAATGTAAACTTCCTCCATTAAGTTTAAGATTCTCTTACTCGAAGGAAAGGTTCCTATTAAAACTTTATAGTAAAAATAATAATCACTTGTATTCCAGTTTGAAACAATCATGTTCATCGTCCATTTGTAAACCAACATATACACTTCAGGGCTTTCCTCAATATGAAAATTTTCTTGAAACACTGCAAAATTATAAGTCATCTATTCTTCCATGTTATCAGGGGGATTTCGACAACAAATTTCCTGAACTGCTGCTGCAGCATCACAAGGAATCCAACTCCCTTAACATATAGCAGAGGTATCGTGTTTGGGCTCCTTAGAATAGTCTCAATGAATAGGTTATAGAAAGATGGTTACCAGGGGCTCATGATGGAGTAGGAAAGAGAAATGGATCGGTTCAGCCATTTGAAGATTATTGGCTCTTTTTTTTAGTTGATGAATTTATGTGAGCATCTTCCTGTTTTCCACAGGTCGGATTGGGTTGAAATTTGGTATTTCGTTACTTCAGTAATATCAAAAGAACATTGTAACCTTGAACTGCTGCTGCAGCATCACCTGGAATCCAACTCCCTTAACATACAGCAGAGGTATCGTGTTTGGGCTCTTTGGAATGAACTCAAGGAATAGGTTATAGATAAAGATAAATGGATCGGTTCAGCCGTTTGAAGATTATCAGCTCTTTTCTAGTTGATGAATTGATGTGAGCATCTTCCACAGTTCGGATTGGGTTGAAATTTGGTATTTCATTACTTCAGTGATATTAAAAGAACATTGTAACCTTGAACTGCTGCTGCAGCATCACCTGGAAGCCAACTCCCTTATCATACAGCAGAGGTATCGTGTTTGGGCTCTTTGGAATGGACTCAAGGAATAGGTTATAGATAGATGGTGACCAGGGGCTGATGATGGAAGACTGGACAAAATGGTCCCCGCACCCAATAACAACCATACATAGGCATTCTAATAAAGAGCAATAACTACTATGGCAGTTCTTTTCCGTAGGACGTACCTGGACGGTAGATAACGGAATAGGTACTTGAATGGTAAGTCGAATCACTTCTAGAGGTCTTAGTTTGAATATTCGCAAATGTATGCATTCCGAAGATAACAAAATGATATGGTACCATCGAGCTGGTCAGATGATAGACCTGGACGCTAGTTCAAAATCATGTACTCATGGTTAAAATTTTATCCTGTTTATAAATAAGCCAAAATATTTGGTCTTGTATCATTAACCAGGGAGAAAATATAGGAATACGTTAGTATGGAATGAACGCCAAAGACCACGAGTAACTAGCTTCACTGTGGTACAAATACGTACACGTATACGTAAACTTTTTTGTTTCTTTCTTATAAGCAAAATAGTTGGGCAAATGTCACCTAAAACTATTCTAAATTTCAAGTTGATAGCATCAGTAGTTCTTGAGATATTCAGCTGTTACAGACAGACAAACAGACAGACAAACAGACAGACTGAGTCACACCATAAGGGTTCCTTTTTACCATTTTGGTACGGAACCCTAAAAACAAATAAGGTGTCCGAGGCAGGTTGCTCAGAGAATGATCAAGCAAGAGATCAGTTACGAAGTTGACCATCCTCTCCACAAAATGCCCCAGAACAGGGGAGTAAGGACTCTCCGCCACAAGTTTCAGGATACTATTGTTACTGACCCGCGTTCGATGCAACAGTGAAGCAACTTTTTTTCGTATGACTGCGCGGGAGGCGTCAGTTTGGTTTTGCATCTATGCTCGGTTGATGGTAATAGACTCGCCCGCTATTACATGAGGCTTGAACAAAACTGGCGAAATGTGGGTGTACCTACTATACACCACTACCTAACCCTTCGGGGATTACAGGCGGGCGTGATGTTATGTAAGATTTCCTTAAACCGACTCAAGGTAATGAGCGTCTAACATGATTTCAAAAGATTTTAGGTGTATAAAGGTACCTACAAACATTGCATGAAAAGAAACCTTTACGGCCGCCGCGAGAGCCCCTCCGACCGAACCGAGGTGAAATTAATGAGAAGTTAGGTACTACTGATTTCAACGTTGAAAAGGTAAGCCGAAATCCTTATCCACGAGTAAGTATATATGTTTTCGAGGGTAGGTACCTATATACAACGGAGTTAAACTCGAGTGAAAAGAGTGGATACGAAGCTGTGCTAATCTTATTTGAATTTTTTCATCCATACTAGATATAGATAATATCTAAATATTATTTAGATATATATAATATTATAAATGTGAAAGTAAATAGTGGGCTCAGTGGGCATATGATGCTTGCCAGGGCCAGTTGTGGTTCCAGTGAATCGGAACCGGGTGCCGCATAGTTCACTGTGAGTCTGAACTGTCTGCGGTGATTCCCCAGTAAGTCGGGGTGGCGCTGCGTTTTTTGATCCAGTGAGTCGGACGTCGTAGGTACAGCGCCGGGTTGAGGCTGACTGCTGGCGTCGTCCAGGAGAGCGTTAAAGGACTCTGCTTGTGGACCGGCCAAAAGTGCAGTGTGTTGTGCCAAGGTTGCTGATGTGCGGTGCTAGCTGGCTGTGTGACTCGCCGCTCGAAAGCTTGAGGAAGTGATGGATGACGTCACGCTGAAGTAGTTGCACGAAGGCTGCGTTAATGTCCATGTTCGGGGTCACCAATTTAGAAGTATGAGGAACAGGGTGTAAAGTTCACTCATACTCTATAGTAAAGGGAGGATCCTCCGACCAGACGGGTATTGTGTCTGGTGGGCAACTGCCCAACGGTTGATGTCGTAATGTTGTATATATGCTAGTCGCGCGGTAAACTTTGCTTGCGCGGTGTAGGATTTGCGTGATGTCAGGTCTTTGATGCGTAGTTCGCATATGGCGTTGTAGATAGGTATAATAGGGGCTGATTTCCACTAATCAAGCTGAAACTGAGATTTCCTATAAAAAAAACCCTATTGCCTAAACTGAGAATCAAAAGCCAGTATTTAAATTCATAGTTTAGGTTCTAAATAGGAGGCTGGTTAGACTGGAAATAGACTTTGTTCAAATTAGTTCAATACCTAGTATATATACTAGTCGCGCGGTAAACTCTGATAGCGCGATGCAGGATTTGTGACGTCAGGTCTTTGATGCGTAGTTCGCAAGTGGCGTTGTTGATACCGCCACAACATTAATAGATAATAGACAGACATAAAATTGGTATAATTAACTATTATGTAAAGGGGGGCGTTGGATTTTTGAAAGTGTGTCACAATTGAACTTCGGGTAATTAATTGCGATGGGCACCCGCTACGGGGTCCGTCGCAGTTGCATTCCCACGGAGCCCACCCGGCTGTCCATGCGCGTAGACACACAACGGGTATCCCTTTAACGCAGTTTCAGGCCATAAAGTCACCACACTAAGTGCACAAACACGCTGTGAATGTGTGCGTGAAAACGATCGAGTAGCGTCAGCACATAACGCACATACGCACACAAATTCATCCGACTTCGCTACTGTCTCGGACTATACTTACAAATTGCTCCTAAACTTACACATTCACAGCGTTTGTACACTTGGTAACCACGAGTAAAGCGCGCGTCGTTTCGAAATGTACCGTATGTACGGTGGCCAGCAAAGTTACCACAAACTGTCAAACTTTCACGTTCGATTTTGAACTTAATCATCAATATTTTAAAGTTTAAAATCGTTTAGAGAAAGAGTTTCGTCTAGCTTGATGTGGTGGCCACTACATACATGGATGGGTATGTGCGCTGTGCGCTGCATAAGAGGTCAATAAAACACAGGTACTGACATATTACTCTCTTATAATTCATTCACAATTTTCTTAAAAGTAACTTATTTCTACATTTATTACATTAGATTTAAATGTAATTAAAAAGTGTGAAAAATGTGATTGCCATGTATGAGCAACTTTTCGTAAGTACAGTCAGCGCCAAACATATGTGGTCACTATTATTGCCTACTACACTAAATAATAATAATATATACCTTAGTAATTTGGGCTATTATTTATGAAATAAAATGTTGATGATTCTATCTAGCGTTTTAGTAACTATACTCCATTTATTATAACATTAGACAAATAACTGTTCTCACCCTTTCGTTATTTCGATGTAAACGTTTAATAAACTCCATTATTTCACGATAAATACAAAGCACTGTAATCTATTTACCATTTACATTAAAAAAATTACCCTAAAGTGCAGTCATTTCAACAATATTACACAATAACTTTCGTTATTTAGCCGTTATTTGTCTAATGCTATAGTAAATGGAGTATAGTGACTTATTTATATTGCCGTGTAGTCCAATTGGGCTACACGGCAATATAAATAAGTCACTATCCCTAAATTGCCTACTACACTAAATAATAATAATACATACCAGAGATTTAGGCTATTATTTAGTAAATGAAATCTTGATAATTCTATCTAGCGTTTTAGTATTACTATACCCAAAGTCTCAAATTCAGATAATTTATATAAACACGGGGATTACATATCAAAAAAATATCTGCGTAATGGTAATTCACATAAAACTGCGAAAAAAGATATTCCGTTTTCTTTTAAGTACTGATTTTAAGATATAATAATTAACAAATAATCATACCGTAATAATGTTTATAAATTTCCGGTTTTAAACAAAGTTATTAAAAAAAGGAGATTTTCTGGTATAAAATATTTTACGATACTGGTAACAATGCAGGAGATCCAAACATTTTCAAATGTTTTACATCTTCAACAACACTAATATTACAACTCTCATTCATAGATTCATATTGTAAGTAGCATATCTAGCCACATTTTGGATGAAAGCAGCAGTAAACTGTTTCGAGTGGAAATCGATTTTGGGAGACCTACGTTTAGCACTGGACTTAAAAGGGCTGATTATTTATTTATTTATTTAATTCAGACACAGTGATCCATATTTTTGTTAGTATACTTAAGAATTATGTTAGTAACATAATTATGACGAGCATATGCCGTGTCCCCAACATACTACACAATACATTGTTTGGCAACGGTATTTTGTTTGCATAGTTCTTATAATTAATTCACTTTAATTTTAGCGATGACTATTTACAAAAAAATAATATGATAAAATGTTTTGCACCACTGTCCTGTCATTTTGACAGTGACATTTCTTGACATTACTTTGTTTACATAAATTATCTGAATTAGAGACTTTGGGTATAGTGACTTTTAAATTTTGCCGTGTAGTCCATAGGGATGATGACTAAAAAAATTTTAGCCGTCATGTAGATTATTAAAAAATATTGGACACGTATTTTTTCTTTTTCTACGTAATCAAAACATTACGGTGATACATTGAGTTCAAATGTGGCATGACGTCACTTTATGGCGATTCACACCTCGTCCACTTGAATGATCGAATGATCAGGTAACATCACTACGATAGTGACACATCACTACTACCACGGTTTTTGACAGGAGGATTCGTTTTCCGAGTTGAGACAGAAAAATTGTAATCCATTGCTATAACCGTAATCCTCACTATTTCTACTGTGCGGCTATCACTACGAGGGCTGCACTAAAAGTATCGGGAATGGAATATTTCCACTTTTGCTGTCATGAGGTTACATGAGGTTACACCTCTTTGCTCCAACAATTTTGAATTTAAGAATTGAACTTACCCCAAGATATCATGTCATCAAATTCACAAGACTCACTGTGTGTTGCTTCGAATTCTCGAACAGCAGTAACAAATGCTTTCAAGTTGCAGAACTTTCAACCTTCAGATGGATTACTGAAATTTTCGAACCCGTCGACTTCCATGTCCATACCATACGGGTTTCAGGAAAGTTAAAATAAAAATCCTGTTGATTAATTACAAAAGCTAGTTTGTATTACGAACAACAATTCACGCCCAAATATATCAAAATATTACTGATATAACTAATAAAAAAGTTAAAAAAAACTTATATTTACACCGCAATATTCAATTTCAACTGTTTTCTGTGTCAATCCCTGAGAACGACAGACATTTTGGTTGTTTATAAAATGGTGCTTCGTGATTGGTCAGTGCGGGAGGGACACCATAAATATTACAAAAATTAAAGTCTGAAATTCTCGATAATTTTATGCCAAAATTACGACGACGGGCGTAATGGGGGCTATCGCTTTTGTGCACACCAGTTGGCGCCACTGGCGAGTAAGGTCCTGTCAGTAATTTTATTTAGGTAATATGTTTTAAACATGTTTAAGCACCATTACTTCGTATAATGTTTATTTTATTACATTTTAAAACATCAACTGAATATTTACATTATAATGTTTATAAAATTGGCAAGCATGAAGCAGACAAATTATTCTTACTCCAAGCGCTACCAAATTAGAGTCATAATAATCAGGAATGGCACCTTTATGAATCAATTATGAATAATTAGTAAAAAATTCGCGATTGGATATCCCAGTAACAGTGAACGTTGAGTTTCACATTTAACATTTCTAGAGACCTCACTCTACACTTGCGCCTCTAGTGGTGAATTTAGGCGCAAAAGTGATCATTTCACTACACTAACGCCCGGTTTCTCGACGGCTATTCAAATCTATAAACAACTAACAAACTTGTTAAATCAGAACAGTCAAATCAACTTGGGTTGCTGAATTGGCGATTACGATAAAATTAAATAATCAACGATCAATGTCAACTGATTAACGAAAATAGATTATGTGTATGGCAACATCGGATTCTTCATTCATTTTGATAAATAGTTCGTTCAATTTAATATCAAGTTGACACTGTTGACATTTCTAAAGGCGGCATTTTATTGAAAGTTTTGAATGTTCGAGGTATATAGAGATATAAATAAAAAAATTGTTTAGTGCTTTTCATTGAATTATGTGCCGTGTGGTGCCGGATGTAAAGAATAGCATCGTCCTATTTCTTCCCGTGGGTATCGTAAAAGGCGACTAAAGAACTTCCTAGATAATGGGCAGCAGCGTGCTTTATTCATTTTTAACACCATACTATGGCTAAACACCCCAATTGCGGGAGGCCTATGTCCAGCAGTGGACGTCTTTCGGCTGAAATGATGATTGAATTATGGCATCGTCATCGACATCAAGAGGGAGAAACTATACAGAACGCGAAAAATGTTCACTTTTGAGTATAATAGATAGGTAACTATTGCACGTTTTTATTGGTACGATTTGTGTACACACAAATCGTGAAATCCTTCGTAAGTACCTCAAGGTTCCGTTTGTTTGTAAGAAATATAATTGTTCGGTTATCAAATCTCTAGTAGAAAATTAATCAATCTCGAGTCCGCTATGGGTAGCCGAAGTTGTTTTATTAATTATAACTAGAAAATATCCAAAGAAAACAGAAAATCACAGGGAACGCAAAGATAATCGCCCAAGCTCGACAGATTAGCTAACAAAACATTTGACAGCTGCTTGACATGACATTCAAGCTTAACCGTTCTTTCAGAAACCCAAATTCTGATTTAACAAGGGATTTTTGTACTAATTTGATTGTTGTGTTAAGTGATCAACGATTTAAATCAAAGTACTTAATTAAAGCCTATTTTCTACTTTTTAACCGCCGTCAAGTTGTCGCCTAACAATAAATTCAGTTGCTACACCAAAAAATTAACAGAAAACATCACTGCCAATTTAAATTTAAACAAAGCTACTTTATACTTAAAATGTTACTTCACTGTAAACTGCCAACCTATTATTTTTGCTACCAATTTTAATTATTTTAAAAATCTCTTTGGTTTTAAAAATCGAATACCACTTATTTATTTAAAAAAAGATTCTCGGTCTTGTCACAAGGTTTTGTCAAACTTGTTTAGTCGTTGAGAAAATGGAATTGACTCGATAAAATTCAAGAGCGATGATTTATTATGACTTTCGAAGTGGTTTAACACAAAAACAGTGTGTTGACCGGATGATTTCTGCATTTGGTGATGAAGCCCCATCCAAAACCACAATTTATCGCTGGTTTGCTTAATTTCAACGTGGACGTATCAAGCTCAGTGATGATCCCCGTCAAGGTCATCCAAAAACTGCAGTCACCCAAGAAAACGTTGATGCTGTGCGTAAGCTGATTGAGGAAGATCGACATGTGACATACCGCGAAATTCAGACAACTTTAGACATTGGCATGAGTCAAATACAAATAATCTTGCATGAACAATTAGGTGTAAAAAAGTTGTTTTCCCGATGGATACCGCATTCGCTCTGTGAAGAGCAAAAAGCGGCTCGCGTTACTTGGTGCGTCAGAACTCTCGAAAGATTCCACGCAGGATCCTCAAATGCTGTATACAACATCGTATCAGGTGACGAATCCTGGATATATGCGTACGAACCCGAAACAAAAAACCAGTCACGAGTTTGGGTGTTCGAAAATGAGTTAAAGCCAACAAAAATTGTTCGTTCACGGAGTGTTGCAAAAAAAATGGTGGCCACGTTTGTCTCCAAAACCGGCCATGTTAAGACTATTCCTCTTGAGGGACAAAGAACGGTTAATGCAGAATGGTATGCTAGCATTTGTTTGCCACAGGTCGTTTCTGAACTCCGTAAAGAGAACTGCAACCGCCGCATCATCCTCCATCACGACAATGCGAGTTCTCACACCGCGCACAGAACAAAAGAGTTTTTAGAGCAAGAAAACGTAGAATTATTAGACCATCCGCCGTACAGCGCCGACCTAAGCCCTAATGATTTCTATACTTTCCCTAAAATAAAGAATAAATTGCGTGGACAGAGATTTTCATCACCTGAAGAAGCTGTGGACGCCTACAAAACGGCCATTTTGGAGACCCCAACTTCCGAATGGAATGGTTGCTTCAATGATTGGTTCCATCGTATGGAAAAATGTGTCAGATTTCGCGGAGAATACTTCGAAAAGCAATAAATACATTTTTAAATAGTAATGTTGTGTCTCTTCCTTGATTCCCGAAATTTTCAGTGCCGCCCTCGTATTATCCTGATTGTGTCGATTACTTATTTTACGTGACAAAATTTGTTAACGTTCCTGGTGGATTAAACGTAACCTATGGACCACAGTGATTTAGTTTTATTTCATTTATTCGGGAGCAGCTAACCCTCCCGCAACTTCTCAATAGATTTTATACTGAGCTGTGACGTAACGAGCCCCCACTCCCCAAGTTTAATGTGTTTTATCGAAGTCATTTTTTATTAATATGATAAAGCAAAAAATACGTGTCTAATATTTTTTTATTATCTGATTGACGGACTAAACGGTTTTTTTTTTTTTACCCAGGCATCGTCCGTATTAGGATTGGCCTTCCTATTACAACGTATGTGTAGTACAGCGATCATGGAAGCATAAGGTGGATTCTTCGATCTATGGATTTAGTAATACAGGGTGGATTTTTGAGACAGAGCAGTAAGGGTAGGTTAGTGGCCAGTCTATCCATCATAAAAAAGTAAGTTGGAGTCTCATTTCCTACGAAATTTATGGGAAAAGATTTTTGCGATTTCTGACTTTTCTAGTACTGAAACCTCCTTTTTTCCGATAGAATATTTTAATCCTTATAAGAAACAGAATCGATTGGAATCAAAAAAGTTTTTATGAAAATGGCCCATTTTCTTGCCGTCTGTAATTTTTTTTACGTCACACCTGGCCATAATTTGAGTTTTACCGCACGCTACGCGTACAATAAAACTCGCATTGTGGCCAGGTGAAGACGTAAAATTGTGTACTCACCACGTGCAGAAAAAGAAAGCCCTCTATCGCATATTTACAACCCTCGCCTGCGGCTCGGATCCACAAATACTTGCGATTTCGGGATTTCTTTCTTTTACAGCCCTTGGTAAGTTATGTACTATTTTTAAATATTTGAATGTGCATTAAAATTTCACAAAAAAATAAAGAGTCTCCTAAGACCGTTTTCCTGTAGCAACAACGGTTAATGTAACTGCCCTTTCTACCCCACCTTAAAAAATCTATGCTGTATAACTACTACTATAACTAAAATACCCTAAGTACAGTACGGCCTATAAATCATGGCTGGTCTAAACATAGGCACCAGAGACGAAGCGCGCTAACAACTTCATTCCTACCAGCTTCCCTTCGGACGATCGGAAAAGCAACTTAACCTAAAGATCTAGAGTGCTTAGCTGTAAAAAAATAATTTAAATTGAAGATTTTTATTATTTTTAAATTTAATAAAATAATCACGAAAAACCTCTAGAAATGCGACGTTGCCAGCCCGCGACGGATAAACGCTCTTAATTCAATTTTCATCGGCCGTACTGTAATCTTGTGAGAAGTAGAAACTTGTATTGTTCAGTTATTATCATTATTAAAGCAAGTACGTTTTGTCTAAACTTATACCTACATCTTTTATTATTGAGCAAAATTTGCATTTAAATGTGTTTGAATTAAACGCTTTTTTCAGCCCTTCGAAATTATTTTTCTTTTAAAAAAAAATCTAAACTATACTTACTGCTGTTATTGCATGCGCGACAGAGTTTAACATAAATGTCAGATCCGTCACTGTTCTACGATTATGACGATTATTTATTTTTCTAATTTAACGGTCTTACCGCCACAAATCATTAATCTTTCTAAAAAGTGGCTAAAACTTGTCACAGCAGTTATTTACTAGCGACCTAAAGGGAACTCAATACGTCCTAGTAAAATTTTAATTGACACTTCATTTAGCTAAATAAGTTTTACCTAAGTATACCAAAACATTAATTTACAATTTTCTATGTATATTTCTTTACATGCATTTTATTTCTTATCATCATTTCGATAGAAACTGTCCAGTACATTGGCCTCACCATCGGTTTTTTAAATTATTAAATAAAAATCAACATGTAAATCGTACTGACTGTACTTGTATATTTTGTACATCGTATGCACATCACTAGCGGCATTCGCATCACTATTATGTCAAATAAGGGTCAAATTACACTGGCGGTGTAGGTATTTATCGATAAATAATAAAAAACAACACCCTAATTGCGCAACACACTAGGCATGACAATGTGCATAAAAACTCTCACTGGTCCACCACTGCTCTCACTGGGCCAGCACTGCTCTCACTGGGCCAGCACTGCTCTCACTGGGCCAGCACTGCTCTCACGGGGCCACCACTGCTCTCACAACGTGCGCTTTTATAATTTCTAACGTGACGATATTATCGTGGACTTCCATGGCATCTACGATAACTCAGGGAAGTCAAATATGTGGAAATATATGAGGACGCTTTTATTGTAAATTTCCGTCCATGATAACAGTATAACGTGCACTGCTAGCACTGCTCTCACTAGGCCACCACTGCTCTCACTGGGCCAGGACTGCTCTCACTGGGCCAGGACTGCTCTCACTGGGCCAGCACTGCTCTCACTGGGCCAGCACTGCCCTCACTTGGTCAGCACTGCTTTCACTGGGCGACCACTGCTCTCACTGGGCGACCACTGCTCTCACTGAGCCAGCACTGCTCTCACAACGTGCACTTTTATAATTTCTAACGTTACGATATTATCGTGGACTTCGACTACGTGGACAGTATAACGTGCACGTATTTCCATACATTTTATGGACATGGACGTCCAGCATAATATTGTCATGTTATAAATTATAAAAGCGCACAATCCCTTACATTTTGACAATCCAACAATATTCATTGCGTTATTTTTGCTGACGAGCAGGTGAATCTTTTAAACATACGACGCAATGGATTTCTTTGTCATATCACCAATCTCATCGAGTTTTATATTGAAGGGCAAAAAGTTTTATTTATTTTTCGATGGGCTTAGGTAGAAAACTACAGAACGCCACCTGCTACAACGACTTTTACGTTAACGTTTTTTTTTTTTTTTTTAATATAATTTACGTCACACCTGGTCATAATGTGAGTTTTACCGCACGCTACGCGTACGGTAAAACTCGTATTGTGGCCAGGTGAAGACGTAAAATTGTGTATTGTCACCACGGGCAGTAAAAAAGAAAGCCCTCTATCGCATATTTACAACCCTCGCCTGCGGCTTGGGTCACAAATACCTGCGCTTTCGGGATTTCCTTCTTTTACAGCCCTTGGTAAGTAATGTACTATTATCATTGTGTTATCATGTTACGCAATTAAGCTGCAGGGTGTTTTATCGCTAAGCCACAATACTTTAAATATTAGACTTTCTTAGCGTCACATAACTAAAATTTTTGCTTGTCTCGCCGCCAATATAATTTGACGCTTAGTATAAATCTCATACTCCCGGTATGAGGCCTGGTTTCCGGCCGGGCCAGGCTTCTTTGGCGTACTTCTTCTTTCTTGGCTCGCTCGACGGGCCCGCCTCTTCTGGAGCTAGACAGTAACAGTTTTTTTTTAGTTTTTTCTGGTGACTAGTAAGCCTTTTAGATAATTATTACTTTTATAGTCACACTTTTAGAAACTCATTTATATGAAGACTTTTAAGACTTTTTTTAAGCTTTGACACTCAATAAGATCAAAAAAAAGTTTTTTTTAACTAAGGGATATGGCTGAATGCCGTAAGAATTTTAGGTACGGCTTTGTAAAGTGATCATTACGTAAGTAAATCGAAGAAACCACAAATTGTTTCTTTGTAAAAACAGCTTTTCTGAAGTATTTTGCCTGACGTAATAAGAATAATCTATATGCTAAAAAATGAAATGCTGTTTGTTGGTAAGAGCAGCAGTTCACAACGGCTGGCCCGACATGGCAAAATTTTGTTTAAAATGAAAGTTTAAAAACAAATTATTTTAAAATGTTAGTTTGAAAAATTTGAATAGTTGCTTTAAATTGAAAAATTCGGGAAAACTGAAAGTACATTTTCTATGGGTATTTTGGTCAGCAAGTTACTAATAACTTCATAGGTTGATTTACCTGTATGTGGTAGAGGTGGATGTATATTGAGATGCGGCTCCGGACCCTCCAGTTCCACATCAGGCGCAGGATTCGGTAGCGACAGACCCAGTCTGAAATCACAATTGTGTATTTATTTATTTTATTTCTTATTTTGTTATTTTTGTCTCATTATATGCTGCACCGGTTGACGTCATCACGTCAGCGCCGGCTGTCGCTGAAAACTAGCGCTGGGGCTCTGTCTCGCATAGGGTCGCAGCATTATGCTGAGCGATGGCCGCTTTGCGTGGATGTGACGCATATTTTCCCCCAACTTGTTATTTTCGCGTTTGTGTTCTGTCTCTTCGTCATGTTTACCGCAAATAAACGTAGTTTCTTTCTTTTTCTTTCTTTCTTTCTAACCGATAAATTAACATCACACCTATATCCCGGGAGGTTCGGCAGGTGTGTATGACACCCACATTTCGCCAGTTAAATAATATTATATTTAGTTAGTATTATATCAAGCCTACAAGTCTATACCGCAATGTTTGAAGACTAAGGTCTGCAACCAGTGCGTCCTGCCCGTTATGACATACGGTGCCAAAACGTGGACACTGACAGTCGGGCTGGTCCACAAATTTAAAGTCGCTCAGCGCGCTATGGAGCGGGCTATGCTCGGAGTTTCTTTGAAGGATAAAATCAGGAATGAAATTATCCGGAAGAGAACCGGAGTTACCGACACAGCTTGCAGAGTAAGCAAGCTGAAGTGGCAGTGGGCTGGCCATATTTGTCGAAGGACCGATGGCCGGTGGAACAGACGAGTCCTGGAGTGGAGACCGCGTATCGGCAAGCGTAGTGTGGGACGCCCCCCAGCTAGATGGACCGACGACCTCAAAAAGGTGGCCGGGATAGACTGGATGCGGAAGGCGGAGGACAGGGTGTTGTGGCGCAGCATGGGAGAGGCCTATGTTCAGCAGTGGACTGCGATAGGCTGAGTTGATTGATATCAAGCCCTAATTAATCGATAGGAGACTAGCCTATTAGGATTAGGTGAGATTGCCATTTCAGAAGAATTAAAGATAATTTTGATAGGATTAAGGATCATTTCGGTAGGATTAAGGATCATTTCTGTAGGATTAAGGAACATTTTAGTAGGATTAAGGATCATTTCTGTAGGGTTAAGGAACATTTTAGTAGGATTAAGGATCATTTCGATAGGATTAAGGATCATTTCTGTAGGATTAAGAATCATTTTGGTAGGATTAAGGATCATTTTGGTAGGATTAAGAATCATTCCTGTAGGATTAAGGATCATTTCTGTAGGATTAACGATCATTTTAGTTAAGGATCATTTCTGTAGGATTAATGATCATTTCGGTAGGATTAAGGATCATTTCTGTAGGATTAAGGAACATTTTAGTAGGATTAAGGATCATTTCTGTAGGGTTAAGGAACATTTTAGTAGGATTAAGGATCATTTCTGTGGGATTAAGGATCATTTCGATAGGAGGATTAAGGATCATTTCTGTAGGATTAAGAATCATTTTGGTAGGGTTAAGGTTCATTTCGGTAGGATTAAGAATCATTCCTGTAGGATTAAGGATCATTTCTGTAGGATTAACGATCATTTTAGTTAAGGATCATTTCTGTAGGATTAAGGATCATTTCGGTAGGATTAAGGATCATTTCTGTAGGATTAAGGATCATTTTGGTAGGATTAAGGATCATTTCTGTAGGATTAAGATCATTTTAGTTGGATTAACGATCATTTCTGTAGGATTAAGGATCATTTTCGTAGGATTAAGGATCATTTCTGTAGGATTAAGGATCATTTCTGTAGGATTAAGGATCATTTCTGTAGGATTAACGATCATTTCTGTAGGATTAAGGATCATTTCTGTAGGATTAACGATCATTTTGGTAGAATTTCGGATTATTTCAGTAGGATTTGGTGGGCAGGTGGGCTGAATGATGCTAGGGCAAAATTGTATGTACAAACCTGGCTCCGATTAGACTAAGATGTGAGCTAGGCGCCGGCAGGTCTGAGTATAAATTGCTGCCTCTTGATATCTCCTGCAGCCTTAGCGAGTGGTGGTGATTACCTGCGCAAGTAAATATTTATTATATGAAGCAGTTAATGAGAATCAATCATTAAGTGATTGGTTGAATACAATTGTGTCGATAAACTGTTTCACAAGAGGTAAGTTAGTGAAATCTATTGATCAACATAATTATAACATTCTGTAAAAGCAACTTGAATGTCGAAAAATGTACGTAGTAAAATGAAATTTTCTCGTGTGATGTGATGACACATTTTGGCAAGCAAATATTAATAATCTATTATATGTAAAATTCTAATTTAAATATTTTTGTACAGTTGTGCTGTGGCTTTTATCAATAGCTGCCACAGATTTTTTTTTCATAATTAATTCTGATGGGTCATAACAATTTTTTTTTTTTTTTTTTTCAAATTCTGGAACTTGATACCATTCAGCTTTTTCTCTGTGGGGCTATTTAAGTATTACGTAAGCAGAATTTGAGTTATTTCAAACCACCACCTCCCCTTTGTCATCAAAAGTAAGCAAAGCTCATACCCCTCCCCCCTCCGCTTATGCTTATGTCACCATTGGTATTTTTTTTTTTAAATCTGTACAGGTTTATTTTTTTACATGAATCTAGAAATAAGGAATTCATAGACTACATTATTTGAATGCCCATTTAAGTAATTTCTGCATAAGAGTGAGTAAACAATATCAATTATTTTGGGGAATCCCTGAACATGGGGTTGTCATCTTTGTACAAATCAAAATCAACAGTTTATTTTTGCAGAAAAATCTAAAAAAGGAAATAAATATTGCTGACGGTAATTACCATTCAGACCTCTGTCCCCAATATATCTGCCTAGCCTTTTCCCAACTATGTTGGGGTCGGCTTCCAGTCTAACCGGATGCAGCCGAATATCAGTATTTTAGATGGAGCGACTGCCTATCTGACCTCCACAACCCAGTAACTGGGTAACACGATACCCCTTGGTAAGACTGGCTGTAAGACTTTTGGGCTTCTGACGACCCGTAACGACTGTCAAAGATCCACGAATGACAGCCGGGACCAACGGCTTAACGTGCTTTCCGAGGCACGGAGGAGTCTCGGTATGTAAAGATGGTCACCCATCCACGGACCAACCCCGGCGCTAAGTGTAGCTTAACCTGACGGATCGACCCGTGCAGCTGTTATTACTTAGCCACGAGTTCCTCGAGACCTCTGTCCCCATGTCATCAAAAATAATCAAAGTAAAGACCATGATGCTTCTGTTAGTAGAGATGTCCATAGGCTAGGCAGAAACCACCAAATACTAGGCGGGCCACTGGCCATAATTACATTAACAACTGCCCATGAATTCTGAGGATATTACTTACTATCATCTGCACTTTGCAACTTCAGTTTCTTTGGCTGAATGTTAGGATTTGGCACTATGGTAGACTTCACCAGGTTCCTGAACCTGCCGATAGTCGGGTCTATATCCTCAGGGTTAATGATGTCCACCTCTTCATTGAACGAGACGTTACGCTTCATTTTCTTCGCAATGCCACCTGTCATTGATGCCGACCGTTTTGTGCCAGTTGGAGGCTAAAAATGCAGGTTTTATGTAAGTAGGTTTTATTGTCAGTTGTGATAATAACCTTTTTGGTAAAAGATAATACCTTCATGACGTCACTACCGTCATCAGTTGATATACCCAACATGGAAATTCTTCTGTTGTGTGCTGTGTTGAATTCTGTTAGATTCTGGAATTTAATTAAAGTTAACATGTAGTTATATTATTCTAATAACTGAATACCAGAATATTCATTAGAATAAACTTCAATTTAATAAACTTAGTTATGACAGGAAAAATTCGACAGACTCGAAAGTAGTCAATCACCAGAGAGATAAGTTATGAAATTCGATTGCAAATAAAAGTACTTGTAATAAATAGGATTCTTTTTCCATTGATTTTTGATTATAACTGAGTTTTTTCACCAGATACATGTTACGTGTTATAACATTAAAAATAACAGAATCATTGAACATTTAACAAGCCATTGTTTGTAAATATGTGAGCACCATGTACCTATCGCATAATTAATTTGTCTGTCATTACCTCACTTTTAATTATTTTTACCTATTGTGGTATAGTAATATTATTCTAGTACATCGTTTTCAAATATCATTAGTAATTCGTTCGTTTCGTAGTAGACGTTCACTGCTGAACATAAACCCCCCCCAATAGGGGGAGGCCTATGTTCAGCAGTGAACGTCTTTCAGCTGAAATGATGATGCCCATAAAGGGCACTTTTGAATGTCAAAAATTATAAAAATTAATTGATTCTAGTCACCCCTTCCAAAAGGTTAATGTAACCTTCCAAAGGTTACGTATGGAGAACAATGGGAAACTATACTTACTCTTTTAAAATGTTAACAATATTTTGTATACATTAATTACTAATGATATTTGAAAACGATGTACTAGAATAATATTACTATACCACAATAGGTAAAAATAATTAAAAGTTATTTAATGTTTGCCATAATCGCCACGCTTGGCAGCCGGGTTGGCGATCGCAGTATGGTGTTAAAAATGCATAGAGAGTGTTGCTGCCCGTTCTCTAATAAGTCCCTTAGTCGCCTTTTGTCGCCCACGGGAGGAATTAGGGTGGTGCTATTCTTTATGTCCGGCGCCACACGATACCGCACTTTGTGCCTATTTGAAACAAATTATTTGAATTTGACACTTGTCACAAACAGTAATGGTCTGCTGCTGCAATTTGCCAACCAAAACACCTTCTGGGGAATTTGTGTTGACTTCGGTGTATCTCCAGAATTCAATTAATAATTACCCTTTTATACTCACATCTAATTCAGTTTGTGTCTCAGGCAAACCGAGTAAGGCACCCTCTTGTTCTGTGTTTGGCAAGTCCTCCATTATACCTCTAGAATTGCCTGTAGGACGCTCTCTGTATGGAAAATATTAAGTAAAAAATAATTTATTTTCTTGCTGGTTAAACTCCTGCATGTATGACAATATAATCAGTACTTTAGGTCATTAGATTAATTTGATTAAACTTGGGATTGACTGTAATGTGTAGATTATGAACTGATTAACTTTTCATAATTAGATATTGCAGGAGAAAAAGTAGGTATCCTCATATCGCATCTTTACAAAACGTTTTTTTTTTTTAATATCACATTGTTCTTGTAAAGAGGCGATATGTTAATCCAAGTTATAAATTATCTGTGTGCCAAAATTCACCCAAATCTGTTCAGACGATTTTGCAGGATTGAGTAATTTACATACAAACTTCCAAATTTATATTATAAGTAGGATGAGAAGTAAAAGTATCTTCCTATAACTCTGGTCTTAAACAACAAAAGATATGAATCTTTTTTTCGTTCTAGTCTACCTGTGTTTGCACAAGTTAGTAAGATTGTTTTCAGTTTCTTAGTAATCATTAAAACCTCGGTTAATAATATACATGCATACCAGTTTTATATTTCCATATTACCTTATTATGTAATTTCTTGTAGAGGCTCCAAAGTGGAAATTGGAATCTATGGGCAGCTGCGTCGGCTTGTTTGACTCCAATCGCATTTGTCCGATAAAAGTTCCATGAGCTGGAAAAAGTGAATTTATAACCACAATAAAGTGTTTTAAATTCGTCAAAACAAAGGGATCAATGGTCCTTATGATTCATACTCACTGCTGCCTAAGTCAACCAAGAATGCTCTGTTCAAGTGTTTATGATAAACAAACGCAGCATGGACCCGTGAACAGCTAGCATGGTCAATACAAAAATCATTCATCTGCGGGTTCCGACCAAACAAATAACACTTCTTCTCATCAAGCATTAGTTTCTGTATCAATTTATCGCCCTTTAAAACGTCCAAGTGAAGCCCAGTAGGTGGTTTTCCAGCCCTAAAAGAAAATTAAAATTTATGACCGGCGAACGGCGGTCTTCAACGTGTGCTGATACCACAAGAAAGGCGATATCCCTTACCAATTAGGCACCTCATAGTGATTAGCCATGGCTAGTATTAAAGCTCAGCTATAATAAAACAGAGTTAAATTGGCATTAGGATGCGATTTAATCAATTTTAACACATCGAAAAAACCACAACGCTAAGTTTAATAGCTCGTCAAATTTGACACATCCAATAGCAATACATAGACAATAGAATGCAGTGCACAGACTCAATTCCGATATAAGCCTTAACCTCCTAACTCCCGGCCCCAACAACGTGTAAAATTAAACCTTATTGACGTCGAGTTACAATATTTAGGAGATTACGATGCTCCACTTGTGGAACATCCTGGCCTGCAGATGGCAGACCTTGTATGGTTTATTAGTATGTTCTTCGCAGCGTTAGCGTCTCGATCAAACTCGCTGTTGCAGTTTCGGCAAACCCCCCAGCGTAGCCTATGATTGATGACGATCTTATGAAACTCTCCAGTTTTTGCGTTGCACGAGGAGCAAGCTTGCGAAGTGTACTTTTCGTCCACGACTTCGACGTCGATGTGGCGCTTGCTCCTCAATCTTTTGATTAGCGAGTCGTGCTTGAATTTTCGGCCACTGAACGACGCCGTATTCATGAATTGACTTCCAGCCCCATACAAGACCAACGTAGATTCTACCCCACCTCCATCAAAAACTTCCTTGATTATTTTTTCTTCACATTTCGCGGTACCGTAAAACGGGGTGAATAGGGATGCAGGGGTGAATCGAGACAAAACTTTAAAAGGGATTTTAACATGGAAATAATGTAGTTTATTGCCAACAAGGACACTTAATTGTTAATTATAATACAGTTAACACATTAGAGTCCTTTTTGGGAACAAACTACATTATTTCCATGTTAAAATCCCTTTTAAAGTTTTGTCTCGATTCACCCCTGCATCCCTATTCACCCCGTTTTACGGTACGTAGATATTTGTCGAGCCTGAGCCTAGTGTCGCGACGTTTAGATCGCGAAGTAAAAAGGTAACCAAATTAAATTAATATATGAAGCGAAACATGTATCAAGCGAGACATAATGGCTTGAGGTGTGTGCTTCAATCCATTGAGTATAATAATAGTGGCATGAGGTGATCTCTGGCAACATCGAACCCATAGAGCATAGAGATCACCATAAACAAAGAGTTCATATAGTTGTTGGTTTGGCGCCCTCCGGTACACTTGGGATGCGCCATATTTAATTCAATATCTAGTACAAAGTTTAAGTGATTGGTGCTTAATGCGAGGCGTCCAGCTAATGGCAGCTCACCGGAGAGATATTTAAGCTAAGTGGTAGCACTAGACAATAGTGTAGTGATTCCCAGCCGGTTCTAGATTTCTAGTTTTTCTGAAGGAGCTAATTAATGTCCAATACTAAGAAGTTTCTGTTACTCTTAAAAGTCGGTTACATTAAGAGGTTTTTCGATGCTGCAATGAGGCTGCATGCGAAAACCTCGAGAGTTGGACAAGGCGAAAGGCCGTGATCAGTCCGTGATATAGTTGAGACCTTCGGTGCTCCAATACGAAGTCTCTGTAAAACAAGTTATACGGTTGTATGTACTAAAGGCGAAAGGCCGTGATCAGTCCGTGATATAGTTGAGACCTTCGGTACTCCAATACGAAGTCTCTGTAAAACAAGTTATATGATTGTATGTACTAAAGGCGAAAGGCCGTGATCAGTCCGTGATATAGTTGAGACCTTCGGTGCTCCAATACGAAGTCTCTGTAAAACAAGTTATACGGTTGTATGTACCAAAGGCGAAAGGCCGTGATCAGTCCGTGATATAGTTGAGACCTTCGGTGCTCCAATACGAAGTCTCTGTAAAACAAGTTATACGGTTGTATGTACCAAAGGCGAAAGGCCGTGATCAGTCCGTGATATAGTTGAGACCTTCGGTACTCCAATACGAAGTCTCTGTAAAACAAGTTATACGATTGTATGTGCTAAAGGCGAAAGGCCGTGATCAGTCCGTGATATAGTTGAGACCTTCGGTGCTCCAATACGAAGTCTCTGTAAAACATGTTATACGGTTGTATGTACTAAGAGGGTATAAAGTACATACAACTGAACTGTATCTACTTGGAGATACTTAGGGTTCCGTGTTGGACCTAAATTTGCAGACTTTGCTGCTCTTTAATACCCAATCAATTATGATGACCATGAGAGCATGTAACCGAATTAATCTTAGCAGATATGTATGTATGTGAAGCTACACTTAAGACATCAGAAACGTTTATGTATGTATATCACTTATGGAACGGTTGGAATCAATTTAATTTTAACTACAGGTGGCGGGCTGAACGATGGAGCGAACCAGTTAGAACTAAAGTCGATTAATGCGAAGCAATTCTCCCAAGATATTGAAGATTCTTCTCGGAACAAACCCCAGGTACAGATAATTAATCAATCTCCCACAAACATCATAAAATTATTCTCGCCGCCGCTGCGTCAACCGGGACGGGGCGCATCCGCCTGGCCAGCTGGTGCGTCCCTGATTCTCCGCGGTTGACGTGGCGGCGACATGGTGGAGATGCTGGGATCTGAGAGGAATAATCAATAAAATATTATTTAAACAAGATTTGGTTATTAAAACTCGAAGTTCTTACTGGTGCTGCCATCTGTGAAAGCTCCGTGTAAAACTAATATCAAGGGTTGAAGAAACTATGCTAAATGTTGATAAGGTTTGATACACGTTTCGCTGATATTGACTCTAATGAAATTGAATATTTCTCAGTGTAATTATCTTCAGATTGACTATCACAGGTACATAAACAAGTATTGTTAAAAAATCCATTATGATGGATTATTACGACAACAAAACCTAGATGGCGTTACTTGTCATTGAAACGAAATGTTTTGTTAAGTTTATTTCTATGTTTATGAAATAAACTAAATGGTGTTGGTTTTATTTAATTTATGATTTATCTCGGATTCGAGTATTCATTAGTTTGCAAAGATACGTAATCGATTTATCATTGTGTGCATTACAGAACCTGAAGCAAACATGATTATGACAATTGACAACACTTTTCAATGTTGGTACACTACGACTGTTTTCTGACTTTCGGTGTTGGATTCTGGCGGGAACTTTAAAAAAGAGCGGTTCAGAATTTTCTTTCAATTTTTATTTTTGTTAAATATTCGCTAGTTTCTTGCTTAAAAGTTAATTAAAACAATAGTGCTAGGTGCGCAAACCTGAAAAATGGTGGGAAATGAGGGGGGCGGGGATAACCCGCCCACCTCACATAAACGTCCTCGGCCTGAGGCCGGAGGCGGAGGGACTGGGATGGACTGCAGTGATGGCGGCGGCGGTGAGCATTCAGACTATCCACCTTACATGAAACCAGACTATAAAAGACTATATCCAGAAAATGCCACTTATGTGGACTTTAAAGTGTTCATTGAAGCTTCCAACAATAAGGATAGAATAGGCAATAAGAGCCCTGTCTATCTCAATCACATATTTTCCAGCGAAATAAAAGGGGTGACGGCTATACAACGAATAAACGCAAATAAAATAGCAGTAATATTTAAACAGTATAATACGGCCAATAACTTTATTAATAACAGCGCTTTTCTTAACAAGCATGGCTTGAAAGCATTTATTCCGGCTGCGCAAATAGAAAAAACAGGTATAATTAGATTTGTACCAGCAAACATTTCGAACAAAGAACTATACACCAAACTATCATCAATTTATGAAATAATAGCTATAAGAAGATTCACAAAGAAGGTAGGACAGGAGCGAGTACCACTACAAACAGTTAGCATTACTTTTTTATCGAATATTCTTCCAGACAATGTACAATATGATTTGTTTTCATACCGAGTTTTTGAATATGTTCCCCCATTACAGCAATGTTTCCGTTGCTTTAAATTCAACCACTCTGCTAGGGTATGCAATGGCAAACAAAGATGTTCCATTTGCGGAGGTGAGCATTTATATAAAGAATGTGATAGACCAACAGAGATCTGCTGTTGCAATTGCAGCGGGCCTCATCTTGCAATTTCTAGATTATGTCCAATTAAGTTAAATAAAATTTTAGAAAAGAAAAATAAGATTACTTATGCAAGTACTACATTGACGAAACAACACATGAGTGATAATACTGAATTTCCACCTCTACTACCTCAAAAAATGAAACCAACTGACATTGTAAATAAGTCTGTAAATAAATCTGTACATACATTTGTAAATAAGTCTGGATTTGTAAACAATACTGTACATAGTGTAAATAAATCTAAAGATGTCCCTCCAGTAGACATCAAAGCCCAAATTGTTGCCAACAACGATGTACTAATGGCCCTGGTACAGACATTGGTGGAACTGGGTAATAAGGGAGATAATACACCTACCACCGTAAATAGTATTAAAGAAACATTACTTAAAAATCTCAAGTAATGGATCCAAGTCACACATTGTCTAAGCTACGTATTGCTCAATATAACATTCAAAGTGCTAATAGTAAAAAACCCTTATTGATTCAATTCTTACAAAAACAAAATATTGACATTTGCTTACTTAACGAAACATGGTTTAAAGACAATAGTTTTAGAATACCTGGATATAATATTTATAATAAAAATTCCAAAAATACTCATAATGGTGTAGCAATACTGATTAAGCCATATTTAAAGTACAAAGTTTTAAACACTAGATTTTATGAAGACATTCAAACAGTTGCTCTGTCCTTATCTACTATACATGGTAGCTTGACTATTCTTTGTGTATACTGTCCTCCTTCTAGTGGACATATACGGATCAATAGATTACGTAATATTATTAATGATCTCCCAAAGCCCATATTTGTCAGTGGTGACTTTAATGCACACCACATTGCATTTGGTTGTCTATCGACTAAGAGCAGAGGTCATGATTTATTGAATATAATTGATGACTTGGATTTATGTATTTTAAATGATGGTAGTTTTACAACTGTTAACAACCCGAGACGGAATCCGTCTGCAATTGATGTTAGCTTTACTAGTGCTAACCTCGCATCAATATGCGAGTGGTCTGTACATGATGATGCCATGGGTAGCTATCACTACCCAACAATAACAGAGATTTCACTACAAATAGATAAATATCATATTAATCCCCCTGTTGATAGGTTTATATATAAAAAAGCAGATTGGGAAAAATATAAAACTATTTCTAAAACAATATTCAATGATTTAGTCCTAAAATTGTATGATCCTATTTCAACCTATAATGATTTTTGTTCTCGATTGGATACTTTAAAAGATATGACAATTCCTAAACTTAGTAAACCAAATAATTTTAAAAGCAGACCTCCAGCTCCTTGGTGGAATGACATTTGTGAAAAAAGTGTAATTGCCTCTTACAATGCATTGAAACTATATAGAAGTGAACCTATTATGGAGAACTATTTAGATTATAAAAGAAAAGATGCACTTAAAAAAAGAACCATATCGGAACAAAAAAGAATAGGTTGGGATAACTTATGTAACACATTTAATAGAACTACTCCTATAAGTAAGATTTGGAATCTTCTAAAAATGTTTAAAGGTATAAGAGCTGGCAATAAATCATATAAGGATGAGTTTATTTCTCAATTTCTAGATAAATTATCCGACAACAGCAATCTAAATAATGTTAATAGTTTAGGCAATATTTTCGAATTAAATAATGATAATCTAAATTCAAAATTTTTGTTAGATTCTTTTACATGGTCTGAATTTAAAATGAGTTTGTTATCTCGGAAAGACACTACACCTGGTTTAGATGATCTCCCCTATTGTACTATTAAAAATTTAGATGAATCTGCACAAAAAATGTTTCTTAATATCCTTAATTTACTTTGGCATTGTAAATGTATTCCACAATCATGGAAAACACAATGTATCATTCCGATACTCAAACCAGATAAACCCTCAGACCTTGCCAGCTCTTATAGACCAATATCACTGTCTTCATGTTTAGGTAAATTATTTGAAAACATGATTAAAAATCGTTTGGATTGGTATATGGAATCTAACGGCATCATTCCACATGTACAATATGGATTTCGTCGAGGGCGAAGTTGTGCAGACAGCTTCACTTCCTTAATTTCAGACCTGAAACATGCAAAGGATAGAAAGTTGAACACTGTTTGTGTATTTCTAGATGTTCAAGGTGCCTTTGACAGTCTGGATCCGACTATACTTGTACAAGTTATGTCTAGGTTAGGTGTGCCTGGCCAACTATGTAAATGGATATATAATTTTTTGAATAATAGAACACTCTATGTAAGACATAATAATAAATTGCAAGGTCCAAAATGTGCATCTAGGGGTACAATGCAGGGTGCTACACTATCTCCTTTGTTATACAATATATACACAAGTGAAATCTGTAAATTTGTTAATAGTAATGTAGATATTCTGCAATTTGCTGATGATATTGTTTTGTACAGTAGTAATTATAATGTAGAAATTGCAATTGACAATATTAACAGAGCCTTGTCCCAACTATTTCACTATTACAATGATGTGCTACATTTAAAAATTAATCCCTCCAAAAGCAGTGTTATGATATTTGGAAATGAGAACACAAATTCAAAAGTAGTTTATAACGGAGAATCTATAAATCCAGTAAATTCAAAGAAATTTTTAGGCATAGTAATAGACAGGAAATTAACCTTTGAGGAACATATTAAATACATATCAAAGAATGCTCTAAAAGGTTTAAATGTAATTAAATGTCTTGCAGGTGTCTCATGGGGAGCAGACCCGAAAATATTATCAATGTTGTATAAAAGTATAGTTAGAAGTCATTTTGATTATAGTTCACTAGTGTATATAAATAGTACTCATGTAAATAAACTAGATCTATTGCAGAACAGGGCTTTGAGAACAATTTCTGGTGCAATGTGCTCTACTCCCATAAGGGCCATGGAAGTGGAGACTAAAACTATGCCCTTAATTTTGAGACGCGTTTTACTTGCAGAGAGATTCTGTCTTAAATTAATTGCTGCAAATAACAGGAAAATAATAAACAAAATTGTACCTTCTGTAAGTAGAACTCTTGGGCCTCTAACAACAGGAGAGGATCTCTTGAATGGTAAATCCCCAACATTGTCCAAAATATTGCTAGAAACAGAAAACAGTTTTACTGGTATTAGAAAACAGTGCCGATGGCCATGTTACTCCTTCTCTTATCAGTGTATTTCACATCCCATTAAAGAATTACAAAATCCCATTAATAATAATTCAGATATGTTACAGTTTTTGGCAGATAATAAGAATTATTATGTTATTTACACTGATGGCAGTAAGGGGAGTGATTATGTACGTGCTGCTATATATGATCCACATGCTAAATTCTCTCAAAGCTTTGCTCTGTACAATACATGTACTATATTCACTGCAGAGGCCTATGCGGTTTATCAGGCATTAATACATATTCGCCAAATTAGCAATTGTAAATACTTTTTGATTGTTTCTGATTCACTGAGTTTGATAAAAGCCTTAACTAATCTTACAGTTTCGTTTAAGTCAAATTATATTCTGTATTTCATCAAAGAAATAATTCATCAATATTATCTTAAGCACATAAAAATTGTATTCCTGTGGGTACCTTCTCACCGAGGTATCTCTGGCAATGAAGTAGTTGATAAAACCGCATATGAAGGTAATAATGCTATTGATGTTAGAAATGCAATGGACATTCCTATGACTGACTTCCTGCAATGCATTAATGAAAATATATGTAAGCTATGGTTAGAAATGTGGAAGAAAGACCAAGTCATCAAAGGAAAGTGGTATGGAAGTATTCAAGAAAGATTACCTGTTAGACCCTGGTACAATAGATTGAAGGAAGCCAGCCGAGACTTTATCACTACGATAAATAGATTGCGCTTTGGCCATAATACTGCTCCGTCACACCTTGCTAGACTTGGCATTATTACAAGCAATACATGCCCACATTGTGAATCCCAAGAAGGAACCATGGAACATCTTATTTTTGACTGTCAAAACTTCTTACTTGACAGATTAGTGTTGGCTAGTGAACTTAGTGATGTGAACATTAAGTGCGATTCTTTATCCCGCCCGCCGCCACTTGAAGAGTTATTAAAAGACAAAAATACTTACAAACCGATATATAAATACATTAAAAATACTATTAAAACAATTTAAAAACGAAGTGATGGTGCAGTGTTCGATAATAAAATAAGATTTGACCTAAAGTCAATTCAAAATCTGCATCTCGTGTCTCGACGGTCAGTCGAGTAGTTGGCCCATGAAATATGGTGCATGGTTAGCCCATTGTGTAATGTGGCACGAATATGGCATGGCGCCGTCCGGTAAGGCTTCGGCCTAATGTGAAAGGCCCTTGTAACCAGTTAAAGAGTTTCTTGTAAGTCGGTACCAATGATTTCAAACAAAATATATTGTGGATGAGTACTATGGGTACACATGATGAACACAAATATTTGTTTATGATGGAGGTTCGAACCCACGAACTCGACCTCTGCAAGCAGAAGTACTGCTGACTAGGCTTCGGTGTCATCAATACAAATAAATAATTATTGAGATATTACAAAAGTCTGTACTCTGTAAGTACATTATGGTATCTGTTAACAGAAAGCACACTGTATGAGAAGAGTGATGCTTTCTTACTGTGTCCATTATTTATTCTATGATTGATGCACTCGGTGATTGGGTATTATGGGTGATTGTGTATTATGTTAAGAGCGTTCTGAATTATTAAGTATCATTTACTTACCTGTACAGGGTAACCCAAAACACATAAATAAATCTAAAAGGAGATTTTTATTTCCATGATAGTGAACAAGTTATTAAAAAAAAAAGGGTTTGATTTCCTAAATTAAAATTTCAGAAAGGTAATGAAATTTTTTAAATACCCTGTATGTATGAAGTGTGATCCATTGCAATTAAATTATGGGTTTGTAATCAAACATGACATCATAATTATTTTAGTAAATAATACAAACGCCAATTTGCTATTACTTATTTATAAAAATAGGTGGTTATAATTAAAAAATACTACATCATAATTAAAATTGCTTAACAAATTAGACCTGTACCTGTGATAGTGTAATATTATATTGCAGACCGTCAATATGGAGGAAGCCTTGCTCCTCATTCTTCACGGCTTGTGTGATAAAATAAAAACTGTCTGAATGTGCTCTAATTACAGCTAGCAAACTCATTGATGAAAGAAATGACTTAACTTTACATGAAGGAAAGGTGGTATCCTCTAAACTTTATACCTGTCTCCAACGATTGGAGAGGGAATTAAACAATTATTTCCGACTGGTTAACGAACCGCAATTGGACGAGGTCTCTGCCATATCTGTAATACAGCTAGAAGCTGAAGATAACTATTGCGAACTTAAAGTGAAAATTAAAGAATGTGAAAATTCAACACTAAATAGCAACAAGAACGATGAACGTTTCTTACAAGAAAACTACCAAAATTAGAGTTACCACAGTTTGAAGGTAGCGTTCTTGAATGGTGCCAATTTTGGGACCAACTTAGTTCCAATATTCACAATCGAAATAATTATGACAGATATTGACAAGTTATTATATCTAAAGAATTCTTTATAAGGAGAAGCCAAAGGAGTGATAGACGGGTTAGAGATTACAAATAAAAATTATTCCATAGCAATACAGTATTTTAAGATAGATACGGGAAACAAACTCAAGTGGTTGTTGCACACTATTCCTCACTCTACAAAATAAATCCTGCAAGCAAAACCGTATCAGATTGTCGAAGGGTTTTATCTGAAATTGAAAAACATTTGAGAGTTTTGGATTCGGTGGGTGAAAATATTAACCATAACCACTTGAGGTTTATAGTAATGGAGAAATTTCCAGAAGATATATTATAAGAGATGAAATTGGAAATAGGGCTTTAATTACGGGCAAATTTTCATAATGTTACCTTGTATTGACAGAGTTAACGTTATTATTAAAATAACGGTAATCGATTTAACGTTATTTATGCGACTATTAATTTTATCGTTATTTTAAACGTGAGAGTTAAGTGGTGGGGTCTGAGGCGTGCGGCGCGTCAGGAGCCCGCCCTCGCGCCTCTCTAATGCCGTGCCGACCAATACGTTGCCTGAATCTGCCTGATTCTTACCCACAGAACGGCAACGCAGCTAAATTAACGTTAGTTATCGTATTTTTCTTAATGTTAATTAACGTTATATTACTGGTAATGTTATCAAGTAACGTAAAATTTTTGTAACGTTAGTAGGTATAACATTGATATTTAACGTTACGTAACGGTTATTAATTTGTTATTTGGTAACGTTAACAAGCCCTGCTTGAAAATAAAGCAAGAACATACAAGTTATCCTGGAAAAAACCAGGGTAAGGAGGGGCCACCTAGGAAGAAGTGTAAACTTCATTGTATCTTTTGTAAAGAGTCTCACTATAATGACGAATGTACTAAATTCAAGAAAATAAAAGAAAGAAAATCCCTACTAAATAACAGATGCTATGGTTGCCTTAGAATAGGACATTCTTATGTAGAATGTAGAAATAAAAGGAAATGCTTTCGTTGCCAGAAATTAGGTCATAACCGTGCTTTATGCCCTGTTAAATTCACAACTGTAAACAAAGATAAGTGAGCGACAACCAATGTCCTGCACACAAGAGATAAGGGACTTACCGTTCTACAAACAGCAGTAGTTACTGCCAATAAAGTAAGAGATTGTTCTAAAGAACTTCCATGCAGAGTTATATTAGACTCCGGAAGCCAAAGAACGTACATCACGCAGAAATCTGCAAGAGATCTTAAACTAAAATTTGAGGAAGAAAGTACACTGATTGTATTTACATTTGGATCAAAGACTCCACAAGAAATAGAAAGTCCCGTGGTTAGAGTGCAGTTGAGGACAAGACCGGATAAGATAATCACTCTATTTGCTAAAGTGGTACCAGTGATATTGCATAGTTTCCCATATTCTCATCAGGACCTCAGCCACTGGAAAGACAAATCAAAACTAGCTGATGATGGTTCACTACAAGACCAAGTAGACATTCTGATTGGCAACGACTATTACTTTTCACTGATCTCAGATCGAAAATTAAATTAAGAGAAAACTTGTATATGGTACAGTCCGACTTCGGATGGATACTGAGTGGGAAAATGGATTCCAGTCCTATTCATGAGCTATCGGTGGTGACGTACTTCCAATCTAACGTGGAAATGTTATTCAACAAAACTGACCTGCCACTGATCGAGACTAACATGTAGAACTTATGGAAACTCGAATCCATTAGTATAACCGATTCTGCAAGGGAAAATAGAGAAGATGAGGCCGTAAAAAAAAAAAAAAAAGTTCAATGAAACTACTGAATATATAGGTAACAGGTACTCCGTATCCTGGCCTTGGATTGAGTATCCTCCTGCTTTGAATTTGAATTTTGGATTGGCTTATGGTAGACTCACTAACTTATTGAAGCGACTAGATAAGTTCACGTTATTGGCATATGAAGAAACTTTGAAAACTCAAATTAAAAAGGGAATAATTGAAGTCGCACTGGATCTAAGAGAACAAACAGTGGGACATCCAATTCATTACCTTCCTCACCATGGGGTGAAAGAACCTGGCAAGCCTATGAGAATTGTCTATGACACGTCATCCAAAACAAAAGATAATAAAAGTTTAAATCAATGCTTGTATTGTGGACCCATGATGTTGGAGGATTTGACTGGATTACTCATAAAGTTCAGATGTCAACCAATAGGTATATGTGCAGACGTCGAGAAGGCGTTCTTACAGATTGCACTCAATAAACCAGATCGCGATGTAACTCGATTCCTATGGTTAAAGGACACAAAGAAACCTGCTACAGAAGATAATCTACTTCACTTAACATTTACAAGAGTTCCATTCGGTGTTATATTAAGCCCATTTTAGCTTAATGCAACAATCAGATTACATTTACAAAGATCAGATAGTGAACAGATTAAGGAAACTAGCTAAAGACATATATGTTGATAACGTCGTCACTGGAACTAAAACAGTGAAGGAAGCACTGCAACTTTATAAGAATTCTAAAGAGACATTTAATCAATTATCCATGAAACTAAGAGATTGGAGTTCCAACTCTGAAGAATTTATTAAACAAGGACCTGACTCTTGCAAAGAGGATAAGATCAAAGTTCTTGGACTTAACTGGAAACTGAAGGAAGATACACTTCAACTAAAAGATAACGCTATAAGTGAAACGTCAATCTATGATCCGTGCGGATTTGCGGTACCGTCACTGTTGTCTAGCAAACCTTTCATACAAAATCTACGGAAGGAAAAGATTAAATGGGACACACCATTTTCTGAGACATTAAACACCGAGTGGTCAAAAATATGTAATCAGTTGGAAGAGGTTTGAGAGATATTTTTTGCCCAGATGTTACTTCAGTGACGCTACAACAACTACTTGCCAAATTCACTGCTTCACAGACTCTTTTTCGAAGGCCTATGTAGCGGTAATGTACATAGTCAATGGCAAGGAGGTAAGATTTGTCTTAGGAAAATCAAAGCTAGTGCCTTTGAAAGATCAAAGCAATCGGAAAATACGCACTAAGCTGAACTAAGCTGATCAAATATGTATCCCAATTTTTACAATTTAACATCACAAGTCAAACGCTATGGACTGATAGTCAAATCGTTATCGACTGGTGCAAGTCGGACAAACTTCTGACACCGTTCGTGGCCAGAAGAGTCGAATCCAGCGGATGTTGCCACAAGACCATTCAGCTCTAAAGAAGATAGAGTAAGATAACTGAATGGTCCCCAGTTCATATTACAACATCTGGATTCCTGGCCGTCAGTGATCAGAGACATTTCTTATTAATTTGTTATTTTTCTTATAAATATTTTCTTTGTTCGGGGGAGGGTCTCCCGAAAGAGCCACAAGAATATATAATAGATACAGAAAATACACTCGATGTGGAAAACCATTATATAGGCAGTACAAGTAACCAAACTAAGATTGATGTGGACATAAGGTGAAGCAAAGGATGACAAAAATAAGCAACTTATGATACTACAGTCGGTAAGGCCTTTAGAGGCTCTGCTTTAATATTATATTGAAATCTGGGACAATCTCCAGCTGATGGTGCATCATAGGAAAACTTATGTAACCTATAAACTAAAACTTGATACAAAATGTTTGTCATTAAAAGTTAAGCTTCAACTGATATATTAACCGACTTCAAAAAAGAGGTTTTGTTATGAGAAAATGATGACTGGTATTTGGATAAAAGGTTTCCTATAAAAATAAAGTACCTACCTTTCAATTATTAAAGTTATTAAGATAAGTTGAAAGATCATTAGGTAATTACCTAAACTCAGCTTGTGAACATTTAATTGAAGCTTAACTTATAAAACCAATAATGATTATGTTGTTACTATGTTAGTTACTTGGATTATATTTAATTCTAGTGCTCACATAGGTGAGGCTGAGATTAAATGTACAAGTGTTCACAAAACTGAAACTTGGCACGAAAGATTTAAGATTCTATTGCTCACACAGGAGGGGCTGAGAATAAAATGCAAGTATTCACAATATGAAACTTGGTATAGCAAAGATTGTAGTATTAAAAAGATAATGATTGTTGTGAATAAGTTACAAGTTTTCAGAAATGAAACTGTTACTGAAATAATGATGTTAGATTCTGGTGTTCATAAATATTTTTGTTTTGAAGTTGCATTAGTAAAAGAAATTGAAGCAACTGTCAATACAAGACCACTAACTTGTGTCGATTCTGAATTAATACATATTTTAAAACCTTCCGATTTCTTAACTATGGGAAAGTTGGAAAAATTACTTCATTGGTCAAAAGTTCTGACGGACTTTGCAGAGTGGTGAAGGTCAAAGTTGGAAGTAAAGAGTTTGTAAGATCTTCAACTCATCTATATCCTTTAGAAAAGGTGGTACCACGGAATATGACTGTACACAAATTGATACCATTGCAAGTGGAAGTCATAAATTCAAAAGATATATCAGATAGTTTAGAAAAGGAGAAAGAAAATAGAGAGTCGATAATACCAACGGAAAAGAGTATGTTGGAAGACCTTGATAATGTATCAGAGAGCACGGACAGAGAGAAAATATCGAGTCAGAAAGAGTATGAACCTGAGAAGTCAGTTCAAGTAAACTACGAGGTTAAACAAAAAAGAGGCGCGGTCACCAGAGCTCTGGAGAAAATCGCAGAGTGGACGCGTAACTTGCTAACCCTGCTCTAAGACTATTCGGGCGGGAGTGTCGCGACGTTTAGATCGCGAAGTAAAAAGGTAACCAAATTAAATTAATATATGAAGCGAAACATGTATCAAGCGAGACATAATGGCTTGAGGTGTGTGCTTCAATCCATTGAGTATAATAATAGTGGCATGAGGTGATGTCTGGCAACATCGAACCCATAGAGCATAGAGATCACCATAAACAAAGAGTTCATATAGTTGTTGGTTTGGCGCCCTCCGGTACACTTGGGATGCGCCATATTTAATTCAATATCTAGTACAAAGTTTAAGTGATTGGTGCTTAATGCGAGGCGTCCAGCTAATGGCAGCTCACCGGAGAGATATTTAAGCTAAGTGGTAGCACTAGACAATAGTGTAGTGATTCCCAGCCGGTTCTAGATTTCTAGTTTTTCTGAAGGAGCTAATTAATGTCCAATACTAAGAAGTTTCTGTTACTCTTAAAAGTCGGTTACATTAAGAGGTTTCTCGATGCTGCAATGAGGCTGCATGCGAAAACCTCGAGAGTTGGACAAGGCGAAAGGCCGTGATCAGTCCGTGATATAGTTGAGACCTTCGGTGCTCCAATACGAAGTCTCTGTAAAACAAGTTATACGGTTGTATGTACTAAAGGCGAAAGGCCGTGATCAGTCCGTGATATAGTTGAGACCTTCGGTACTCCAATACGAAGTCTCTGTAAAACAAGTTATATGATTGTATGTACTAAAGGCGAAAGGCCGTGATCAGTCCGTGATATAGTTGAGACCTTCGGTGCTCCAATACGAAGTCTCTGTAAAACAAGTTATACGGTTGTATGTACCAAAGGCGAAAGGCCGTGATCAGTCCGTGATATAGTTGAGACCTTCGGTGCTCCAATACGAAGTCTCTGTAAAACAAGTTATACGGTTGTATGTACCAAAGGCGAAAGGCCGTGATCAGTCCGTGATATAGTTGAGACCTTCGGTACTCCAATACGAAGTCTCTGTAAAACAAGTTATACGATTGTATGTGCTAAAGGCGAAAGGCCGTGATCAGTCCGTGATATAGTTGAGACCTTCGGTGCTCCAATACGAAGTCTCTGTAAAACATGTTATACGGTTGTATGTACTAAGAGGGTATAAAGTACATACAACTGAACTGTATCTACTTGGAGATACTTAGGGTTCCGTGTTGGACCTAAATTTGCAGACTTTGCTGCTCTTTAATACCCAATCAATTATGATGACCATGAGAGCATGTAACCGAATTAATCTTAGCAGATATGTATGTATGTGAAGCTACACTTAAGACATCAGAAACGTTTATGTATGTATATCACTTATGGAACGGTTGGAATCAATTTAATTTTAACTACAGGTGGCGGGCTGAACGATGGAGCGAACCAGTAAGAACTAAAGTCGATTAATGCGAAGCAATTCTCCCAAGATATTGAAGATTCTTCTCGGAACAAACCCCAGGTACAGATAATTAATCAATCTCCCACAAACATCATAAAATTATTCTCGCCGCCGCTGCGTCAACCGGGACGGGGCGCATCCGCCTGGCCAGCTGGTGCGTCCCTGATTCTCCGCGGTTGACGTGGCGGCGACACCTAGTAAGTTTCGCGTGTTTTTCGTAGGGCTCCTGACGCACATCAAACCACATCATGCGGAAAACTGTATACTCTACGACATGACTTGTGTTTTTCGATGAAACTAGAAAGGTTAGTTTTTCTCGAGCCTTTTGTTCAGCTTCTTCGCTGGCGCGACACAGTTTGTTTCGAATTCGTTGGCGCTTCCACTCGAGCGTGTGTGATCTCACATACTTTTTAGTGATGCGCCGAAATTGTAATCGTTTAGATTCTACTGCGGCGACGGGGATGCGAGAGCCGGGGTCTACTGCGATGATGCGATCATACGTTTTCTTCGGCCGTTTTATAGGATTTGATTTTTTTTTAATTCGATTCATGGATAGGCTGACGCTAATTCCGTCGGTCTGAATACTGCATCCGAATTTTTTCATATCTACATCTAACCACGGCGACCAGAGTTCTCGTCTATGATCTACGATACGCTTCCAATAGCCTGTAATAGCTTTCGGATCTACGCGACGCCACAATTCGTGCCAGCCCCTAGATGTGTATGTGAGATGCTTGAGTCCGTGCGAGGGCTGGGGAAAGAGCTTGAAGTCTTCGAGTTTCTCCTGAATCTTTAGCCATTCGTGTATCGTGGTCCACCACTTGGTCCCTCCGACAGTATCAACGTTGATGATGGCGCATAAGCGACGCATCTCTTCATTGTTTTCAGGCAAGTCTTTCTTGAAAAACGCAGCATAGAGAGCTGGATCGTTTCGCTTTACGTTGAAATAACGAGCAAGTCTAGCGTATGCGTGCGTGCTGATATTTGTATGTAGCACCGTCTCGTACTGCTTGACCATCTCTTGAACCACAAACGAGCGGAGTCTACCGTCATATTTTCTATCACCAAACATTACACGATACGCGTCGGCATAGGGTCCCTTTCCCTTCATTGCATAGATGAAAGTTAGCACATCCGGCTTCGAGGGTAGTTGCGTCAAAAAAAATACTAATAGAGTTCAAAATGCTATATTTCTAATGAACTTCTCATAGCACCGTGGGTCTCAAAAGGTTAATCTCTCATAGCCGTAGACAGAGAAAAATATAGACCGCTGGTCATCTTCTATCTCACTTACACAAGAAAAAGAAATATATATACAAGATGCTTGTAAAGAAAAGAGACAGAGCCTAACATTTTCTGTCCCTTATCGCGTGTCGCGTTTTTCAAGGACAGCACTTCAGTTGCTAAACAAAGTTTGACGTTTGATACGCGTTCGAAAAGTGGTTGCGACGAAATTTTAAATTATTTAATTTGTTATTTCGAAAAATACTAACTATTTTGTGTTTTTTGTTGAGGATTGATTTTAGCTATTGCTGCAAAATGGTAAGGTGCAGTGTTTTTGGTTGCAAAAGCGATAGTGAGAAGAAAATTGCCGGATTGTCCTTTCATTCGTAAGTAGCTAAATATTTTAGTTTATTCGGTGAAAGACAGTGGAAGTTTTCAACTAATATGGTTTTTAAACTATTAAAATAAATATACAGCTGTTTCAAGATAAAATGAAAGCTGAATTATGTTTTTATTATTTATTATTCTTTACATAACCTCCAAGCTCAGTGCTGCCTACTTTTTACTCGGATATTTCCCCATTTCAGGGGAAAATTGTACGCCAATAAAATAAATTACCTTCATCAATCATTTCAGATGAATGCTTTATTAGAGTGTATGTATAGCGCTGGCATCAAATTTGTTCCACTTTTCACTGGACGTAATATTACATCTTTACCTTTTAGTATCTATTTATAGTTTAAAATATTGTATTTGTAGTAGGTATCAAACCATAATCCCGTCAAACCAAAATCACGGGAATTATGAATGAAAGTGGAGATAAAAATGTATTTATGCTGTATCTCAGGTTTTCTTTAAATGTTCTTTTTCCCTCAGGTGAACTCCTATCCTAATAAACTATTTTGACTTATACCCAAAGTCTCTAATTCAGATAATTTATGTAAACAAAGTAATGTCAAGAAATGTCACTGCCAAAATGACAGGACAGTGGTGCAAAGCATTTTATCATTTTTTTTTTTTTGTAAATAATCAACAATAAAATTAAAATTAGATTATTTTTTGAACTATGCAAACAAAATACCGTTGCCAAACAATGTTTTGTGTAGTTTGTCGGGGACACGGCATTATGATCGTTATAGGTGCCGATTCCCTTGTTCACAAACTAAACTAAATTTAAGTTCAGTGCATCTTTTTCTTTCTATTTCATTAAGAAAAGGACAGAAGATAAATTTTAGTTTAGTCCTGTCAAATTAATCAGCGCCTGTCACTATTCCATACAAGTTTAGACGTGATTAAAAACTTGCGACTAAAATTACGTCAATTTACGTGAAGAGCTGATTAATTTGACAGGACTAAACTAAAATTTATCTTCTGTCCTTTTCTTAATGAAATAGAAAGTAAAAGATGCACTGAACTTAACTCCTTAAATTAAGTTTAGTTTGTGAACAATGGAATCGGCACCATAATCAGCCCTTTTAAGTCCACTGCTAGACGTAGGCCTCCCAAAATCGATTTCCACTCAAAACAGTTTTCATCCAAAATGTGGCAAGATATGCTACGAGTACTTGCTATATGAATCTATGAATGAGAGTTGTACTATTAGTGTTGTTGAAGATGTAAAACATTTGAAAATGTTTGGATCTCCTGCATTGTTACCAGTATCATAAAATATTTTATACCAGAAAATCTCCTTTTTTTAATAACTTTGTTTAAAACCGGAAATTTATAAAAATAATTACGGCATGATTATACGTTCATTATTGTTTCTTAAAATCAGTACTTAAAAGAAAATGTAACCTCTTTTTTCGCCATTTTATGTGAATTACCATTACGAAGATATTTTATTGATATGTTATCCCTTTTGTTTACATAAATGATCTGAATTTCAGACTTTGGGTATAGATGTTTTGTTTCTATTTATAAACCCTGTGCGTTTGTACAAAGTGGATAATAGAGATTGAAAAACATCTGAACATTGAAGAACATTCGGGGTAAAATCACTTTAAAGTGGGTAACCCTAAAGTTTCAAGTACCTTGATTTTCTGTCCCTTACAACGACACTCCAAGCAGTGGTCTATAATTTTCTATGTCTATGCTCATAGCACTCACATCAATAAATTGCGTTCTGATTCACGGGATATTGTTAACGCGCTCATGCCAATTCGGTACGCGTATAAGCACGCTCAAATCAATTACAGTGCAATTCGGAGTGCAGCCACAGACTACTCATAGATACCTACGAAAAAGGCGGGAAACTGTAAAAGTGTAAAGGCGCTCTTCTTTAAACAAATTTTCAAAAAAAAACATTAATTGTATTATAAACATTTTCTTTGTAAATATTCATATTAAATAGATAGTTGATAGTGTACATAGTCCATTAGCACCCCGAAATGGGGAAAAAAAGGCGGAGGAAGGACGAAACGTCCTTTCCTGACTCGCAGCAGCAGCAGTTAGTCGAGTCTTCGGACTCTGATTCAGCGGGGTCTGAACAGACGGTAGTAAGCTCCAAACATAATGACAAGGACGCAAAGGATAAGTACGCCATCTACAAGGTAAAAGGTTACACACGCAAATATCCCGAGGAAACGAAACAAACGGACCTCATTGTATTTTTAACTCGTGTCGAAGAAAATGTGGCATTTAGCGATAGGGATCGTATGGCCCTATCAAAAGGTTTACGGGAGCATGGCGTTTCAGGCGTCATGCATCTACGTACCATTAATAAGTATAAAGTCGGCATAACATTTGACCTACCAAACAATGCAAATATGTTTATAAAGAACAAAAAGTTGTTAGATCAGTTGTCTCTTATGGCAACTATACCGGCTGGAGATACTGAAGTAACGGGAGTTCTTACTTCGGTTCCTGTAGAAATGTCCAATAATCAAATTTTTTCATTGATTGGCAGTTCCAAAAATGTAATTCAACTTAGGCGCTTCATGCGCAGGGTCAGAAGTGACGTTGGCGTAGCTTTCGTCCCTACACAGGCTGTTGCGGTAACCTTCGCCTCCACTATGCTTCCTCAATACATTTATTTGGACTCATGGCGTCACGAAGTGAGTAAATACATACCACCAGTAAAACAATGCCTTAAGTGTCTGCGGTATGGACATATTGCTAAATTCTGTCGCAATATTGAAGTATGTTCAATTTGTACATTAAACCATAATTTTAAGAATTGTCAAGTTGACCCCAAGGATGCTATGCTAAATGCGCAAATTGCAAAGGTAATCACATAGCTATCTCCTCATCTTGCCCAATTAAAAAACAAAAAGTGGAAGAAAATAAAATTAAGTCACGAAGTGCCACATACTCTGATCTTTTTGACGTTAATACATTCCCAGCCCTAACTACTCGAACTTTAGATGTACAAATTAATAATCTAATGAAATCCGATAAATTTATAAGTACTTTAGTAGAAACAATTACAAAAATAGTTAGCACTAAAGATGTTCCTATTAACTCATCATCAATTAAAGAGGTTTTAAAAACAACTTAAAGTAAGAAATTTCCTTCATCCTCTTAATGGATTTGTCAAACTTAAATATAGTTCAATGGAATGCACAAAGTCTTAATAGCAATAAACATATATTTATTAATTTCCTCTATACACAAAATATACATATAGCAATAATTTCTGAAACATTGTTCAGACCTGATCAATCTTTTAGAATAAAAAATTACAATATTGAAAGGAATGATTGTGGTAACAAACACAATGGAGTTGCAATTATAATTCATGAAAGCATTACATATACTAAAATTAACACCTATTTTGATAATTCTTTACAAAACATTTGTGTAAAAATTATAGTTAATAATAAAGAAATAAGTATAGTCAGTTTTTATAGTCCTCTTAACTCTAATCCAGCTTTTAATAAGGGTGATTTTGATTCATTGGTGAAGTCAGTTCATTGGTGAACCTTTTATATTTGCTGGGGACTTTAATGCCCATCACACTTCCTGGGGATGTGTTTCTGACTCTCCAAGAGGTAGAGAAATCTTAGAAGTCATTGACGAAAATAATTTGGTTCTGCTTAATGATGGTCAAGCAGCAACAGTTGGTTCTCTAACATAGCGTCCCAATGCACTGGATTTATCTATGGTTTCATCATCGTTGGCACTTAATTGTGAATAGTCTGTACTTGACAGTCCTCTCGGTAGTAGTTATCACATCCCTGTAATAATAAAAGTAATGGTTAGCAGAAACAAAAATAATGTTGATGATGGGAATTTTTTGAATGCTAAACATTTGCCCATCTACCCAAATTATAAACTCGTGGATTGGCAAATGTATAGCAATTGTGTTGAAGAATTGTTATTTGATTTCCAAATCTATACAATTGCAATTTGCAATTCATCAAGTTGCAATTTTCACAGATGATGTATTTCAGTTGCCGCTATAACAACAAATACTAAAAAACAGAAAAAATAAATATTTTAGGGGGGCTCCCATACAACGGACACGACTTTTTTTGCCGTTTTTATAGATAATGCCCGCGGCTCCGCCCGCGTGGATGTCGCACGTAAAAAGTAGCCTATGTCCTTCTCCATATCCCAGGCTATATTTCTGCCAAATTTTATGACGATTGGTTTAGCGGTTTAGACGTGCAAACGTAACATACAGACAGACAGACAGAGTTACTTTCACATTTATAATATTAGTATGGATGGTAAGGAACCCTTCGCGCGCGAGTCCGACTCGCACTTGGCCGGTTTTTGTTTTTTGAATGCGCTAATCTCTGGAAGTGCGAGTTAAATTTGAAAAAATCTTTTTGCATTTTACAGCCCAATTCTTGAGGAAGAATTACATTCCTATTAACTAGGACACAATTTTTTTTATGAAAGTTTATGCGAAAACAAAGTAAAAGCACGGGCAGGCAATGTGTTGTGACGGGGTGGGTCGGGGGAACAAGAAATTTAACGCGGACGAAGTCGCGGGCAGAAGCTAGTAGATAATAAAAGTCTTCTTAATTCATATTTCCAATTTTGTACTATTTTGCGCACAGCAGCTGCAAATTCCAAAATAAATTCCAATAATTTGAATTGTTATGTCAACACAAATACCACCAATCACACATGCCATAGAAATAACATTAAAGGACCTTCCCTTCCTTGGTGCAATCAAAAGTGTACAGAGGTTGTACAAAATTTCAAAACAGCATATATTAATTTTAAATATAATCCAACAGAAGAAACCTATCTTCAATTTATAAGGCTTCGGGCAGTTAAGAAACTCATTTTAAAAACAGAAAGACAAAAAAGTTGGTTTTCTCTTTGTGAAACTTAATATATGCTCACCATTATCTGTTATATGGAAATTTATGCGTAAATACAATAAGACATATAATTATACTATTCATGAAAATGACGCATGGGTTTTGGATTTTTTAAAGAAATACACTCCAGACTTTGTGCCACATACTTCAAAAACTTTTACTGATAGTATTAATTCCAAAAGTAGTTTTCTACTTAATCCTTTTACAATTAATGAATTAATATCTGCCATCTCCTCTCGAAGAGATACTGCTTATGGTCTTGATGGAATAACATATATCTTATTTAAAAAATTAAGCATTGCCAGTTTAGAAACATTTCTAAAAATAATTAATTTACTTTGGGAAAATAATATTATACCTCAAGATTGGAAAGTGGATTGTCTCGTACCAATTTTAAAACCAGTTAAGCCAAAGTTGTGTCCTGATTCATATCGTCCCATAGCACTTACTTCTTGTGTTGGAAAATTATTCGAACAATTGTTGAAGCAACATTTAGAGTTTTATGTAGAACAAAACAATATCTTACCTTCTAATCAATTTGGTTTTCGTAGGAATCGGTCTGCTAGGGAAAGTGTTTGTCAATTACAGCTTGATATTCATAACTCTTTCTTGGCAAAAAAAAATTTGGTTGGAGTTTTCTTTGATGTTGCAGGAGCTTTTAATAGTGTAAATATAGATATTCTTTGTTATGAATTGTCGCAAATAGGTATTCCTGCAAAAATTATAAATTGGATTAACAGTTTTTTGAGCAATAGAGAAGTATATACAAAATTTAATAGACATCTTTATGGTCCTAGACTCTCGTCAAAAGGAGTCTGTCAAGGAGGTATAGTATACTAGCACTTTTAATATTTATACATACGAAGATTAAATCTTATTTTAGGGCCTCAAGTCAAAAATCTACAGTTTGCAGATGATTTGGTTGTTTATACATCTGGGAAAAATTTATCACAAACGGTCCAAATAGTCAACGATGCATTGGTAAATATTTATGAATATTTTTCTTATCTTGATCTAAATGTAAATCAGTCCAAGTCCAAAGTTGTTATGTTTGGTAAACAGCGTCATAAAATTCCCAATGTGCAATATAATAAGTGTGCATTATTCATCATTTCACTTGAGGTTAAATTTCTGGGGGTTCTTTTTTCATATAATTTAACCTGGAATAATTACATAAAACATATAATTAGTAAAGCAAATAAAGCTTTTATTGTACTGAAATCTCTGTCTGGTTCATATTGGGGTGCAGATCCAAAAATTTTGTTACTGTTGTACAAATCATTAGTTCGTAGTCATTTTGAATACGGTTTCTATTGCTTCGCTGCAGATGTTAAAATTGTAAATAGTTTAGATGTTCTTCAAAATAAATGTTTGCGTGTAATAACTGGGGCATTCAGAAGTACTCCTATAAATGCAATACAGATTGATTGCAATGTTCCACCATTAAGCATTCGATTTAATTACTTAAAAGAAAGATTTATACTAAAACTTTATAGTGTGTCTAGTAACAGTCTTTTGGTCAATTTGTTACATTCAATTACTCCTTCAGTTTCTAAAGAAATTTTTGTGTTACAAGGTCTTCAAAGTTTCGTAAATATTATTCAAAATTTAAATATTTATCAATCCAAACATATTTTGCCTTGCTATGAAGGAACTTTTACTGGTAAATTTCCAGCTATTAATATAATTTTAAAGAAAAGAAGGACTTGTCCACAAAAGAGAAAGTAAATGCAATGTTATTAGAGTGGTCAGATTATAAATTTGTTTATACAGATGGTTCCAAGAATGATAGGGCTGTGTCTTTTGCCATATATGAGCCCTTTTCAAACATAGGCATTGGTCGAAAGATTGTCAAAAATTCAAGTATTTTTACAGCTGAAGCTGTTGCTACGGGTATTTTGAGTGCTTTGAAACATATTAAACCACTTGACCGTTATTCGAAGCATAATTTAACAATTGAGATAGGCTGAACCGTGTTTCCTGTGCCTTTTTTCCTTACGTTTCTAGTGTTATAGCTCTGTCTCGCTCTCATGACGTCACCAGGTCAGAGAGGGGAGCGCACTTTGAGCGCGCACGACTCGGTCTTGTTCATTGGCGTTCTTTTCCTTGCCGGTGACGGTTGCTGCTTAGCAGGTGAGTTATTTAAACATCTTTTCCACAACCGTCTATATTTTTCCTTTCGATCGAAAGTTGGCATACTAATTTTCGATATTTACTATAACTGTTTCTAGTGAACAATAATACAGTGAACTATCGTGAATATTTAAAAAAAAAAAAATACGGTTTTCCGTTCGCGTGTTGTTTATTCTTTTATTTTCCAGTGTGTACGTGTTCAATTGTTTTAAGTATAATACCAAATACGTAATGGATAATGAAATAACGTTGATTTCGCAAGATGAACCAGTCGCAGGACCTTCTAATACTGCTAATAACGGAGCATCTAGTGCCAAACGGGTGCGTTCACATCCCAGCAGTAGTAGTAGCTCTGATAGTAGCGATTCCAGTTCCAGTTCATCTAGTTCTTCTGACCATAAGTCTAAACATAAGAAGGCGCGTCGCCGCCGTCAGAAGAGACGGGGGGGCAAGTACAAGCGTCGCCGCTCGGAGCTTAAAGTGAAACATAATATAAATAATGGTATTCCGGTGGCCGATGACACCCTTTCCCTCTTTGCTGAGGATGATTTTGAACTGGAAGGTAGTAATTTTTTTAATAATTTAGATGTTGAGACTAAGCTTAAGGAACCGGCTGTTCCAAAGACAGACAAGCGTTACTTAAACATTTTAAAAGAAATTCAGTTTTTTAATAAACCGGATTGGAGTGAAGTACGTTACGCGGAAACTCAAAAATCGTATAGCCATCCGGGCTTCGTCGAACTCGAGGCAAACGAGGAGATAAGACCCTATGAACCATTTAATTTCCCAAAAAAAAAAAAAAATATTATACTTTTTTTAAGTATGCAAGAAGCGGATGTCATGTATATTCCTGAAGAAAAATTTGGATGTGTCATAGACTTCTTTTATTTGTTCCTAATACCGTACAGTTGATTTTTAGTTATTTTGGTGGACGGATGTGGGTAGCGAATGGCGCTAAATGGTTGTTCGATCGGGCTGGTGGTGACGGCGGTGGCGGCGCTGTCGTGTCGCTGTCGCTGTCGCACTCTGGGTTTTTTATGAGAATGACTATATCTCTCTCTGAGACTAGGCAAATATCTATTTATGAACATTTCTTTAAATTCTTGTTGAATGATGAGTGCTTTCTTCCACCCTTTGATTAGTTCTAATTTAGTATCGCTACCTTCTGCGATAAGATCAGACTTAGATTGATTCATAGTTAAACATTTTCCTACGGTAAGGAAATCAGAATGTTTTAATATGTGTTCTATTTCAGAATCTACACAGGTTAGTGGTCTCGTATTTGCAACCGCTTCTATTTCTCTTATGACTGTAGCTAATTGTTGATCATTTAACAAGTGTTTCTGTAGTGTTCTCTTCATGCAATTTTTTACTATTCCAATTAGTCTCTCATAAAAACCTCCGTACCAAGGCGCTAATTGTGGAATAAATTTCTATTGTATTTCTTTCTCAATACAATATTGATTAGATAATATTTCTGAAATAAGTTTGAATTGGAGTGCATTATCTGATGTAATAAACTTTGGAACTCCTCTAGTGGCTATCATACGTCGCAAGGCTAATAAGCCTTCCTCAGCTGTAAGGTCTTGTACAACTTCTAGGTGTATCGCTCTTACGGCTAGGCATGTAAATAAGCAGATCCACCTTTTACTAGATCCGTTTCCATTGTTTATACTGGCACTTTACTGGGTATACTAGCACTTTTAATATTTATATTATATATACGAAGATTCAATCTTATTTTAGGGCCTCAAGTCAAAAATCTACAGTTTGCAGATGATTTGGTTGTTTATACATCTGGGAAAAATTTATCACAAACGGTCCAAATAGTCAACGATGCATTGGTAAATCTTTATGAATATTTTTCTTACCTTGATCTAAATGTTAATCAGTGCAAGTCCAAAGTTGTTATGTTTGGTAAACAGCGTCATAAAATTCCCAATGTGCAATATAATAAGTGTGCATTTTTCATCATTTCACTTGAGGTTAAATTTCTGGGGGTTCTTTTTTCTTATAATTTAATCTGGAATAATTACATAAAACATATAATTAGTAAAGCAAATAAAGCTTATAATGTACTGAAATCTCTGTCTGGTTCATATTGGGGTGCAGATCCAAAAATTTTGTTAATGTTGTACAAATCATTAGTTCGTAGTCATTTTGAATATGGTTTCTATTGCTTCGCTGCAGATGTTAAAATTGTAAATAGTTTAGATGTTCTTCAAAATAAATGTTTGCGTGTAATAACTGGGGCATTCAGAAGTACTCCTGTAAATGCAATACAGATTGATTGCAATGTTCCACCATTAAGCATTCGATTTAATTACTTAAAAGAAAGATTTATACTAAAACTTTATAGTGTGTCTAGTAACAGTCTTTTGGTCAATTTGTTACATTCAATTACTCCTTCAGTTTCTAAAGAAATTTTTGTGTTACAAGGTCTTCAAAGTTTCGTAAATATTATTCAAAATTTAAATATTTATCAATCCAAACATATTTTGCCTTGCTATGAAGGAACTTTTACTGGTAAACTTCCAGCTATTAATATAATTTTAAAGAAAAGAAGGACTTGTCCACAAAAGAGAAAGTAAATGCAATGTTATTAGAGTGATCAGATTATAAATTTGTTTATACAGATGGTTCCAAGAATGATAGGGCTGTGTCTTTTGCCATATATGAGCCCTTTTCAAACATAGGCATTGGTCGAAAGATTGACAAAAATTCAAGTATTTTTACAGCTGAAGCTGTTGCTACGGGTATTTTGAGTGCTTTGAAACATATTAAACCACTTGACCGTTATTCGAAGCATAATTTAACAATTGAGATAGGCTGAACCGTGTTTCCTGTGCCTTTTTTCCTTACGTTTCTAGTGTTATAGCTCTGTCTCGCTCTCATGACGTCACCAGGTCAGAGAGGGGAGCGCACTTTGAGCGCGCACGACTCGGTCTTGTTCATTGGCGTTCTTTTCCTTGCCGGTGACGGTTGCTGCTTAGCAGGTGAGTTATTTAAACATCTTTTCCACAACCGTCTATATTTTTCCTTTCGATCGAAAGTTGGCATACTAATTTTCGATATTTACTATAACTGTTTCTAGTGAACAATAATACAGTGAACTATCGTGAATATTTAAAAAAAAAAAAATTACGGTTTTCCGTTCGCGTGTTGTTTATTCTTTTATTTTCCAGTGTGTACGTGTTCAATTGTTTTAAGTATAATACCGAATACGTAATGGATAATGAAATAACGTTGATTTCGCAAGATGAACCAGTCGCAGGACCTTCTAATACTGCTAATAACGGAGCATCTAGTGCCAAACGGGTGCGTTCACATTCCAGCAGTAGTAGTAGCTCTGATAGTAGCGATTCCAGTTCCAGTTCATCTAGTTCTTCTGACCATAAGTCTAAACATAAGAAGGCGCGTCGCCGCCGTCAGAAGAGACGGGGGGGCAAGTACAAGCGTCGCCGCTCGGAGCTTAAAGTGAAACATAATATAAATAATGGTATTCCGGTGGCCGATGACACCCTTTCCCTCTTTGCTGAGGATGATTTTGAACTGGAAGGTAGTAATTTTTTTAATAATTTAGATGTTGAGACTAAGCTTAAGGAACCGGCTGTTCCAAAGACAGACAAGCGTTACTTAAACATTTTAAAAGAAATTCAGTTTTTTAATAAACCGGATTGGAGTGAAGTACGTTACGCGGAAACTCAAAAATCGTATAGCCATAGCCCGGGCTTCGTCGAACTCGAGGCAAACGAGGAGATAAGACCCTACGAACCATTTATTTTCCCAAAAAAAAAAAAAATATTGTATACTTTTTTTAAGTATGCAAGAAGCGGATGTCATGTATATTCCTGAAGAAAAATTTGGATGTGTCATAGACTTCTTTTATTTGTTCATAATACTGTACAGTTGATTTTTAGTTATTTTGGTGGACGGATGTGGGTAGCGAATGGCGCTAAATGGTTGTTCGATCGGGCTGGTGGTGACGGCGGTGGCGGCGCTGTCGTGATCCCAGCATCTCCACCATTTTGTCTTGATTCTCTCCCGTCATAGCTCAAAGAATTGCCTAGGTTTAGATAGGACGACAAATTGGAACCATGACGGGTTTATTACTGATAGCAAAGAGTATAATACTAAGCCGATAGTGAGTAAGAATAATTCGTTTCTTTCCTTACTTAAATATTAATGTTACTGCTTCGCGATGTAAGTACTTGAGAGCGGATTGTTGCGGTGAATATCTCTGGTTATTATGTGACGTCGTGTGAAGCTCCGTGTCCCACCTGTAATGATATTTGTTTGCCATGATACCCCCGACCTGGCATCACGTAGGTATCGTAGTTTAGACTCTAAGCGTCATGATCTAGACGTGTGCCATTATACTATAGTGGTAATGGAATACATATACTCCTGAGGAGTGGTAATGGGCCCAGTACCTAACATATTCTAAATCTCAACTAAACAGTTGAACCATCGGACACTCCACGTCAACACGCAGGGTCCAACGGCTTTCTCTCAGTCTCTTTGAGAGCAATATCAAACCATACCTACACGGAAACTCCTCGTGTAGCATATAGCTTCGAACTGTAATCCCGCAATGGATATGATTCTACATAATATAATGACTTAAATTCTAGGATACTTAGCTATGATATCAGGCCGGGGCGCAGGATAACACACAAACACTTCACACACACAATTTGGGGACCTTTCTCGTCCAACCGCCATTAGTAAAAGGAAGTTGGTCTATAGACAATAACTCACCATGAATGAGGAGGAAGGGACGCTTTCAGTGTTGCAGCGTTATTTAGAAATTTATGGTTTTCGTGTCAAACGACACGACACTCCCCCCTTTGGGAAGGTTACAATAAAGTTACTAAGTTGCACGTCCACTCCCTAATTTTCTTTAGAGCTCTAGTGGCTGCAGCTCTTCTTGGTTTCTCCCTTGTCCGTCTCCTCATAGTTCGTCTGTCGTGCTTATGTTACTTTCTATTTCTGATTGACATTCCTGACTCTTTCTCTTGACTCCTATTAATGTCACAGTGATTATCTTCAAGGAAATCTTTCCTTTCCACTACCTTATCTGATGTCTCTGTAGTGGGTGTTGAATCTATCTCTGGCATTAATAAGGTTTCCTCATTCCTCTTTCCATCTTGGAAACAGGTATGGTCTCTCTCTTCATCTACCTCTAAAGGATATAAATGTGAAATTGATCTCGTGAATTCCTTATTTCCTACTCTGACATTGGCTACTCTGCAGTTTCCATCTATACCTTTGATCAGTGAGTTTATTCTACCTATCTTCCAACTTTCTCTGTTTTTAGTTTCTCCTTTGATTCGTACTATCTGGCCAACTTTTGGTTTTAGTCTAGTTGTTACTCTGGGTTTTTTATGAGAATGACTATATCTCTCTCTGAGACTAGGCAAATATCTATTTATGAACATTTCTTTAAATTCTTGTTGGATGATGAGTGCTTTCTTCCACCCTTTGATTAGTTCTAATTTAGTATCGCTACCTTCTGCGATAAGATCAGACTTAGATTGATTCATAGTTAAACATTTTCCTACGGTAAGGAAATCAGAATGTTTTAATATGTGTACTATTTCAGAATCTACACAGGTTAGTGGTCTCGTATTTACAACCGCTTCTATTTCTCTTATGACTGTAGCTAATTGTTGATCATTTAACAAGTGTTTCTGTAGTGTTCTCTTCATGCAATTTTTTACTATTCCAATTAGTCTCTCATAAAAACCTCCGTACCAAGGCGCTAATTGTGGAATAAATTTCCATTGTATTTCTTTCTCAATACAATATTGATTAGATAATATTTCTGAAATAAGTTTAAATTGGAGTGTATTATCTGATGTAATAAACTTTGGAACTCCTCTAGTGGCTATCATACGTCGCAGGGCTAATAGGCCTTCCTCAGCTGTAAGGTCTTGTACAACTTCTAGGTGTATCGCTCTTACGGCTAGGCATGTAAATAAGCAAATCCACCTTTTACTAGATCCGTTTCCATTATTTATACTGGCACTTTACTGGGTATACTAGCACTTTTAATATTTACATTATACTAGCTTTTGCCCGCGGCTTCGCCCGCGTGGATGTCGGTTATCGCATAAAAAAGTACCTACCAGTCCTTCTCCATATCCCAGGCTAAATCTCAAAATTCTAACTTAATATTAATTTTAATGTGATTCACTATGTGAATAGATACCGAAACAAATAATTTAATATAATAAAAGTACTTATGTTCTGAACGTGAATGAGTCTTTACCTAAAGATAACAAACACAAAATCAAAATACGAATATTCACTCAAATTCTTAAAGCAATCAATTGTACCTACCAAATTACAACACGAAATAAAAGTGCGACACAAATAATAATTTTAAAATAATTCACGTAAGTACCAACAATGTGAAAACAAAACGAAATCCTCCGAAATGTCGCACGATACACCGTTTGCACTGATAAAACGCTCGGAATATTTAATGAACACCATTGGTGCATAACTTTTCTCAGGGTCACGTTCGCAATTGGACGAAATATTTGACATTTATTTTGTACTTCCAACACGATCTGGCTGTAGAATTCGATTAATCGACCAATACTTGACCGGTTGACATTTTAGCGGGAACACCACTAAACAAACGAAAAAAAACGTAGATAGAGAAAACTATAGATCGCTGGTCATCTTCTATCTTACTTACACAAGAAAAAGAAAAATATATACAAGATGCTTGTAAAGAAAAGAGACAGAGCCTAACATTTTCTGTCCCTTATCGCGTGTCGCGTTTTTCAAGGACAGCACTTCAGTTGCTAAACAAAGTTTGACGTTTGATACACGTTCGAAAAGTGGTTGCGACGAAATTTTAAGTTATTTAATTTGTTATTTCGAAAAATACTAATTAATTTGTGTTTTTTGTTGAGGACTGACTTTAACTATTGCTGCAAAATGGTAAGGTGCAGTGTTTTTGGTTGCAAAAGCGATAGTGAGAAGAAAATTGCCGGATTGTCATTTCATTCGTAAGTAGCTAAATATTTTAGTTTATTCGGTGAAAGACAGTGAAAGTTTTCAACTAATATGGTTTTTCAACTCTTAATAAATATACAGCTGTTTCAAGATAAAATGAGAGCTGAATTATGTTTTTATTATTTATTATTCTTCACATAACCTCCAAGCTCAGTGCTGCTTACTTTTTACTCGAATACTTCCCCATTTCAGGGGAAAATTGTACGCCAATAAAATAAATTACCTTTCTTCATTTCAGATGAATGCTTTATTAGAGTGTATGTATAGCGCTGGCAGCAAATTTGTTCCACTTTTCACTGGACGTAATATTACATCTTAACCTTTTAGTATCTATTTATAGTTTAAAATATTGTATTTGTAGTAGGTATTAAGTGTACCTGTCACTACTCCATACAAGTTTAGACGTGATTAAAAACTTGCGCTGATTAATTTGACAGGACTAAACTAAAATTTATCTTCTGTCCTTTTCTTAATGAAATAGAAAGAAAAAGATGCACTGAACTTAAATTTAGTTTAGTTTGTGAACAAGGGAATCAGCACCATAATCAGCCCTTTTAAGTCCACTGCTAGACGTAGGCCTCCCAAAATCGATTTCCACTCAAAACAGTTTTCACCCAAAATGTGGCAAGATATGCTACTTACGATATGAATCTATGAATGAGAGTTGTAATTATTAGTGTTGTTGAAGATGTAAAAAATTTGAAAATGTTTGGATCTCCTGCATTGTTACCAGTACCATAAAATATTTTATACCAGAAAATCTCCTTTTTTTAATAACTTTGTTAAAAAATTTATAAAAATAATACGGTATGATTATTTTATAGTTATTATTTCTTAAAATCGGTACTTAAAAGAAAATGGCACCTTTTTTTTTCACCATTTTATATGAATAACCATTACGAAGATATTTTTTTTGATATGTTATCCCTTTTGTTTACATAAATGATCTGAATTTCAGACTTTGGGTATAGATGTTTTGTTTCTATTTATAAACCCTGTGCGTTTGTACAAAGTAGATAATAGAGATTGAAAAACATCTGAACATTGAAGAACATTCGGGGTAAAATCACTTTAAAGTGGGTAACCCTAAAGTTTCAAGTACCTTGATTTTCTGTCCCTAACAGCGACACGCTAAGCAGTGGTCTATAGTTTTCTAAGTCTATGGTAGCTAATAAGATAATGTTAGGTTAGGACGGATTGACGTTTGTTTGACGTTGACTTGACTGTCACATTTCTTTTTTGGTAGGCAAAGAAATTTATCCCACGACCTATAGTGACGTCACGTTTACTTATGGCTGATAAAATTTTAGGTTTTTTTAAAAAAATAGACGCATTTAATAAAACCCGAAACTATTTAAATTAGTTTCATAAAATGGTATATTATCAGAATAAATTATTTAAAAAATATATATCAGTTGTCAGGTACGCTCGCGGTGTCAAAATCGACCCGCAGCGCAGCGTACTAAATAACACCACATCGTAAACAACTCAACACTATAATTATTTAGTAATAAACTGGAGGACGCATGCGTTACGCGTTGAGTTGGGTCTTCTTCGAGTCCTTTGTCGAAGAAGCAGTTGGAGGTCCGTCGTGTCCGGCGTGGCCGCAGTGCTGATGCAAGAGCAGGTATAGCAGCAGGTTGTACTCCGTGATGGCGTTCTGCACCATCTCCAGCGTCAGCTCCAGCTGCTCCTGCTGTGCGTCCAACGCGCGCAGGCGCTCCACGCTCGCGCCCAGGTACTGGTTCAGCTGCACACAATAAGCGCGTCAGCACGTGTCGCATCACACCTAGCAGCTACCACTCTGTTAGTATCCTGATTTAGGTAGCCATAACGATCGCTCAGTAGTCAGCAGATAGGTTTAGGTACCTACTGGGGATACTCTTTTATCTAGCGTTTCTGACCCTCCTACAGGGCGTAGCTGCATGGGACAGATATAAACCTATATTTTTACATGAAGCCAAACACCAAATTAAATTATGTATATCTAAAATTTTACGTTTTTTACCACTATAAAAGATGCTGATGAGATGATTTATAATTAAATCAGCATGATGCGCACCTTTACTATTCTTCTTTCCATCCGCTTTATCTGTATCCACTCAGAAAGATATATTGACATTACTATTATCAGTAACGTTACTATCAAAACCAGGTCAAACAGTGGCAACGGACCGAACCCGAAATCAAAACATCCGAAGGCGCTGGATGGACTCTCCGGCTGCTCCAGCAACGGGTCCTCTACGCCCAAGTACTGATCCGGCACGTAGTACTGTACAGGCAGCAGCAACAGCGCCGCCACCGCCGTCACCACCAGCCCGATCGAACAACCATTTAGCGCCATTCGCTACCCACATCCGTCGACCAAAATAACTAAAGATCAACTGTACAGTATTATGAATAGGGCTTCCATTACGTAATTACGTAATTACGCAATTACGTAATTACGGACAGATTTTAGAAATCTCACAAATACGTAACTGAAGAGCTGCAGTCCGTAATAACGTAACTATAGGATAATATTAATTAATTTAGGTACCCATTTATTTAGTTCTATAGTTTCTGCCTACTCCATGGGAAAAAGGCATGGGTTTATCTGTGTATTTACAATTTACCTTAATTTAGTTAACCTACGACTTACATTATGACAACACCAAAACCCTTTCTGTGGGTATCCCCCGAATTCCCGGGGTTTATTTTATAACTTCCAATTTGAGTCCGCAAGATTTAATTTCTTAGTCGTACAGAATAGAGTTCATTGTTGACCAATCGGGAAACGAAGGGAATCCCCGTTGGTTGTGGATAGTTCGGTACGTAACACAATCAAAGTTTATAAGTGTTTCGCAAGTATTTGATCTACCTCGTAGATAATAAAGTTTAATATTGTGGATTGAGCAAGCTAAGGGAACTCCCTACATTTTTCTTTACTTTCGTGAATTTAGAAACAATCTCAATACTCGGTACTCAGTCGTCTTACGTACACCTGCGAGATACTGTCCTGCCTGGTCTAAGCTTATTTTATTGACTTTTGTGATTTTGTGTATGTGCCGCAAAGTTTGACGCTTGGTTTTCAGAAGCTTTTCATTACAAGTTTCTAAGTAGATATCACCATACACGAGTAGAGATACTTCAACGAAAATGTAAGTACCTATTTTAACATTACTTTACTTGTCTACTTACTTTGTTTCTAGGGTATTGTGTGAGAGTTTATACATATAATTTAGTAGTTGATTTTATATTGTTGACGGCACGGTTGGCGCAGTAGTTGAGTGATTGGCTGCTGCGCTGCGGGTCACGGGTTCGATTCCCGTACGGAACAAATATTTGTATGACCTACAGATAGGTGTTCCGGGTCTGGGTGTCTTGTGTATGTTAGTTTACATGATTGTGAGTGCACCCACGATACAGCAGTAATTCCTAGTGTGGTGCGACGTTTAAAAAAAAAAAAAAAAATATGTGCGATTTTATTTTATTGTTGCTTGTTAGATGTCTGTGCAAATAGACATTGATTATGAGTTCACGGTACGTATGTAAATGTATCCCGTTTTAAGTGTAGTGCCTAACTATAGATGCTATTTATATGTATTACCTAACTATTAAATTATGAAATATTTATATATTGTTTTAGGTCTGCAGTAAAGAAGACTATTTATAAGGAGTTTTTGAACAAACGCACACAATCAGCTATATGGGAACACTTTTTGAGGGCTGAAAATGGGCAAAGTGTCCAATGTAAACATTGTCAAAAATTTTTGAAGACTCCTGGTGGTGCTACTGGAGCACTACATACACATATGCGTGCTAAACATATTGGCGAGATGTCACAAGAGCAAGATGCGCAAAGGGCAAGTACTTCATCGTGCTTTCAAGCAAGAAAAAGTTTAGAACCTCCATCGAAGAAAACTAAACTAACGGATTACTTTTCCACTGAGTATTCCTTGGACGTTATAGTGACTAGAATGGCAGCATTGGATGGCATCCCATTAAGCAAATTTTGTACTTCTGAAGATCTAAGGTATGTTTTCAAAAAATCTGGCTATGATCTACCGAAATCTCCTTCAACTATTACCAAAATTGTCCTGGAACAGAGTTGTGCCATAAAAAAACAATTAATAAATCAGTTTAAAGATATGAAGTCCCAAAAAAAACGGTTTACTATAACGTTTGATGAATGGACCTCTACCCGGAACCGGAGGTATATGAATATAAATATTCATAATAAAGACCTAGAACCAGCTAAATATAAAAATTTAGGACTAGTAAGGATAAAGGGTTCAATGCCAGCTCACGTTGGAACTGTACTGTTAGAAAATCATCTAAATGACTTTTATTTGAAACTTGAAGATATAATTGCATTCACAACGGACGGAGCCAGTGTTATGGTTAAAATGGGCAAAAATTTTGATGGTCACCATCAGTTGTGTTTTGCTCACGGAATACAACTTGCAGTGCTGGACGTATTATATAAGACACGGAAAAGTACAACTACTGAACCAGAACTAGAAGATGAAGCTTCAGATACTGACACTGAAGAAATTGAAGAAAACGATGGCGGACTTTTCATAGAAGTACCTAGAGTTCTAGAACCAGAGTTTCTGTACAAAGATATTATAGTAAAAGTAAGAAAACTTGTTAAATCATTCAAAAAATCACCACTGAAGACCGATTTGTTGCAAAAATATTCTTTACAAGAGCATGGTAAAAGCCTCGATCTTATACTAGACTGCAAAACGCGATGGAACAGCTTATCAGATATGGTTGGACGATTTCTGAAATTGAAATCAAGTTTATTTAAGGCTTTATTAGACTTAAAATCAAATATAAGTTTCACAGACACAGAAATACAAGATCTACATAACATTCATCATAGTTTAGATATAATAAAAACTACAGTGATGGCATTGTGTCGCCGTGACTCGAATTTGTTAGCAGCAGATGCTGCGCTTCAGTTTATGTTAAATAAGCTTGATGCTCAGTCCAATGGGCTCAGTGACAAGCTTGCTGTATCCCTTAGAAAAAGAATAAAAGAAAGGCGAACAAATGTGTCTGGTGTCTTGCAGTATTTGCATAATAATGAAGAATATTATAAAACCGAAGAAACAGAAACTTTTACAAAACCGACGTCGGATTATATTAGAACATATGTTGCAAACTTATTAGAAAGGCTCAAATTTACACCGCCTACAAGTACACAAATGAGTTTAGATTCCGAAGCAGATGACAATGATGCTAATGATGGTTGTGGCGACGAGTTGACTGTTGCACAGCAACTAGAAAAAGAAATACAGAAAACTATGTCTACAGTAAACAAATCTGGAGTAAACACAGATCTTGAATCCATCATCAGAGTTGAAATGTGTATCTACGATAGCACTGGCGGCGGTCGTGAAGTTTTCCTAACAGCAGCTTATAATGTTGAAGCAGAACGGGCATTTTCTTCTGCCGGCTATCTTTGTTCTAAACTAAGAAGTTCCCTTGGTGACAGAACATTGCATTCGTTATCATTTATGAGATCATATTATCAAGAACAAAGATTGGAAAAATAACCATATTTTATATTGTTTCTTACTTTTAAACCATTTGTGCGTGGTACATGTTTTGTTTGAATTGTTGATTGAGTTTAGTCAAAATCAAAATCGTCAATCAAATCAAAATATTACATTTTGATTTGATTGACGATTTTGATTTTGAGTTTAATTTTAAAATTATCATTTTAATCTGTAATTTACTTTTAATTCCTTAATATTATAATTTTTTTCATTTGAAGTTGTTTGATTTTTTACTTCTAAAATACGTAATAAGCCCAGAATTTATCGTGCTTTAAAAAATCAAAACAGTTAAGTACGTAATTACGTAGTTACGTAATTGAAGCATCAAAATGCGTAACTAGTTACGTAATTAGCAAATCCGTAATTTTGGAAGCACTAATTATGAACAAATAAAAGAAGTCTATGACACATCAAAATTTTTTCTTCAGGAATATACATGACATCCGCTTCTTGCATAAGTACTTAAAAAAAGTATACAATATTTTTTTTTTTTTTTGGAAAACAAACGGTTTCTACACATTACAATATGATGGTATAAAACTAAAATGGGTGTATACCTAAATCGGCCATTCTACGAAGTGGAAAACATCCTGTTCGTTCTAAATGTCTCCTGTTTAAATATAGCTACATTTTAACGATCGTGTGTATTTTGTTTTATTTAATGTTTTCTATAATCATCGTATTTCAATTTATACATAACATTTTCATTTATTAAGATTTTGCGCGTTTCCTGTAGACCAAATCACGTCCTGTAGACTGTTCGCGACATAGGTTGCCAGATCCAGAGATGTTTTAAAAATACTTTCACATATTTTGAAGTAGCTTATGTGAACCTATCTTATTGAAAATATAATAAAGTAAACTCTCGTGTAATTTAAAAATTTACGACATTTACATATTTCAAGTTACAAAAGATTCTACAGTGTTCGCAAAAAACTAATCACTCCTGTAGACAAACATGAAAAATCTGGTATTTTTTAAAATATTTTGTATAACAACACTATTACTTTTGCTAGCAACACTAAAACACGAAGCTGTCATCGTCTGTCTGTTATTGTGGGCCATAAGACGTTCTTTCCTACGTTTTTAATAAGATTTGAGTCATTCTACAAAGTGTAAAAGTTGGTGCGTCACTTCTTAAGCTGCCAAAATACAGTAAGTTCTTAATTCAAAATTATAATTTTACATTGGTCTTGTTAATTAGCGGTAAAATGATAGAACGTGATGGAAGCCGCGCTTTATAACTTCAAATATTCCCCTCGGCATAGACTAAAGTATTTGTTCATCACTTCTGTCGAACTAACTACTGTCGACAAACTGTCTAGAGATGTCAGGCTTTTGCGAAACAAATCTTATTTCAGACATACTGAGTACCAGCACTTCTTTACCATTTAAAGGGACTCTTACCCTGCGTTCCGAGTTGCGATAATATCGATATTCGCGTGCTAAAACCCGTACCGAATTAGCGTGAGCGCGATAACGATGTCCCGTGAAACGTCATAGATGAAGTCATGACATTCGCCATCTTGCGATAACGCCGACCATGCCTTTTACTAATATCGCCGTGAGCGCTGTCAAAAATGACAGTTGTGCTGTTTTGTTTTGAGTTGCATCATAGCAATCGTGGCATTTTCGAAATTATTCTTTTGGCTACAGTTGCTACCTAACCTAAGAAGAAGAAATTTTTGGTGTATTACACAGAGAAATACTCTAATATCGTTTTGACATTGGGTGAGCACCGTGAGCGCGTTCATGAGCGTTCCGAGTTGTTGACAGCCCTCTGCTGTCATAATCGTAATATCTAAATCGGAACGCATGTGAGATGATGTGAGCGCTGTGAGCGATTATAGCCAATTCGGAAAGCGGCCTTAGTATCCATCAACTTGCATGGAATCGTAAGAATCCTAACATCATTCAAGCGAGGTGACTAAGCTGTGCTTTGTTCCCCAGACCAAGTTTGTAGTCACTTTGGTATAGGCATGAAAGCCAAAGAAGAAACATCAAATGGAAATGTGATGATCGAGAGCCCTGATAGGCTCTCTGCAACCCCATTGCCTGTGGAACCTAATACAGACGATCACTCGAATCAGAATGAGTCAAACCCACCGTCTCCGATTCAAAAAGAGCTTTCAGAGCCCAGACTATTAACCAATACTTTGCAAGGTCGCGACTTTTATACTGTGCTACGGCAATTCAAGAAGAAATAGAATTTAATCCATCATGTGAAGTGAATGAGAAGAAAAGTAGAAAACGAATCCGGTTGGGCAGCACCTCTGATAATGATTATAGTATTTGTTTATCCTACTTATACCCAAAGTCTCAAATTCAGATAATTTATGTAAACAAAGGGGATAACATAACAAAAAAAATATCTTCGTAATGGTAATTCACATAAAATGGCGAAAAAAGAGGTTTCATTTTCTTTTAAGTACTGATTTTAAGAAATAATAATTAAAAAATAATCATACCGTAATTATTATTATTTTTTTTTTTATTGTCCTATGAGTTTGCTCTTGACTTTAGTCTAGGTCTGGATGACAGAGACAAAGTCTACGATGGAGTGAGCTTACCCAGAAGAAGCCTGTTCACTCTCACTTTGAATAGATTAGGGTTGTATGGTATCTTCTGGCCATGTAACACTTAAAAATAAAAAAACAAAGGGAGAGCAACATACTTTAAAATTATTTAATCAAAATATCCAAGGTTGCTCTTCCAAATTACTGGAAATTGAATTATTTTTGGAAAAAACTAAGTTTGATGTCATCTGTTTAACAGAACATTGGCTGAAAGATCATCAAGTAATGTCAATTAACTATGAAAATTATTGCGTAGTCAGCCATTTTAGCCGAAAACGTATGATACACGGCGGATCATTAATATTGATTAAAAAATCGATTAAATCTAAAGAACGAAAAGACATCATTGAACTGTCTGTTGAACACACAATTGAATTGTCCTGTGTTGAGCTCGATAAGCATGTTATAGTATGCGTATACAGACCTCCAAGTTACCAGAATCTTGTTATGTTCGATTCTGTAATGGAAGATGTGTTAAAGAAACTTAGTACTAGTAGTAAATCAATAATCGTATGTGGTGATTTTAATATTAATTTATTAGAAAATAACTTGAATAGTGTCAGATTGTTAAGTCTTTTTATACTCCATTTATAATAGCATTAGACAGAAGTTAAAAAAGGTTATTTTTGATGCACACTTTATAACAAAAGTACAATAAACTTGTTATAGTTACGATTGACGTCAAATCGATTAAAATGAATTTATATATCAGCTATCACACTTAATTGTAATAATTTAAAAAAACAACCATATGAAATTAAGTGGCTTTCATTTAGATATATTATTTCATTCCAATTTAAAATTACAGTGCCTATGCTAAAAACCTAAAAGAAAAAAGAAGAAGTCAACAATACTGCAACGCTTTTTGTTTCACTATAATCCTACCAAATCTAAAATGTTACTTAATCCCTTCATAAGCTGTGACAGCCGGGGATTTCTAATTTTACTGGTTTATGTCGTCTGTGAAATTTACTTGACCAATGTTCTAAGATTGTCATGTATGTCATTTACTTGTGAATACTTTGTTTGTTATTGTTTAATTTTCGTGATTTTGTTGTTATTTATTAAAATAATAAATAATATTTAGTTATTTCTTTGTTATTGTATTGTTATCAATGTTGTCATTGGGTTGTTTGTACAAAACGTAACTTTTTTTTTGAGCTATGAGTGATCCTGGTGCGGGACCGAGTGGCTTACAACATATAAGTGCTGAGTCTGACCAAAGCCAACGGCGAAAAAAACGTGGTCCAAAAGTTAACTCCGACGAAATAATAATGTCTCCCAAAAAAAAGAGAACGCTGCGTGCTGTAGAAAAACAACCTGTGATAAATATTTTTAAGCAATTGGAGTCCTGGCCTGCAGATACTCCTCATTATAAGACTGAGATGATAAACAAAATCGCAGAAGTTGCCGGTAAGGATGATTCATAAAATTATTACTATAAAAATATTTGAAACTAACATGCATTGTGATAAAATGTATTATATTTTAGAAACTCCGCACATGATTTTATTATTTACAGGCGTATCTCAGGCTACTCTGTCCAATATTCTCAAAGAGTACAACATAAAAAGTCGCCTGCAATCTCCCTCTCCCCAACAGAAGCACATGAAACGTGATGATTTTGATGACATCACATTTAGTGGAATATGCAGGAAAATTCATTCCTTCTTCTTTAATAATGAGTTGCCCACCTTGGACAAGATGCTGGAAGCAGTTAACAGTGACGAGTCTCTGCCAGATTTAAAAAAAAGCAGTCTGTATAAAATAATTAAATAAACATTAAAGTTCACATAAATAAAACGGAGCAGAAAAAGTGCACTCATAGAAGTCATAGACAAGCAGGAGATCGTCCTTTGGAGACTAAAATATCTTGATGAAATAAAAAGGCTAAGGAATAAAGAAAGGAAAATATATTATTATTTAGATGACACTTGGCTAAATGAAGGTACAGTGCTTCTAAATTTCTTAACAGCTATTTATGCACTAAGCAGTGACCTCTTGCATTCAATAACATTATAATTAATTATACAGTTAAACATAATTTCATAAAATTGGTTCGTGAAATGAATGGTATTTATATTAATAACCTTTTATCATACAAACAGGTCACACGAAAAGCCTAATATGGCATCACACTAATAATAAGTCTTCAAAAGAAGCACATTGGGAAGATCTATCTGCTGGTTTAAAAAATCCAACTTATAATCGGTCATACTGGTATGTATTTTATGGACTGTCCTCGCCATAAAAAAATGAACACCCCATTGTTACTGACTGTTGGTTAAGTAGTACATATTATATTGTATTATGAATTAACGCATGCAAAGCGAACTTTTAAAGTTATAAATTTTGTTATAGTATTTATCTATGACCTATTTCCAGCAGTGAAATTATATAGGGGGTACGGAATAATTGACTTGTATTAATTTTATTTGACAGGGTTTGTGAAGGGTTTTTAATGGATGCTGCATTAATATTTGATGCAAAGAAAGGTGTTGAAGATGACCACTCCGAAATGGACGCCTTCAACTTTAATAATAATTATTATTTATTTATTTATTTATTTATTTACACTTCAAGACACAATCATCTGTGTAGCCCTGACTCTTGTACTAGGATTTCCTGTTTCATAAGAGCCAGACCTCTCAATTTACAGGGAATATGTTATAGAAGCGCGATAGACAAAAGTGAAAATGGTTCAAGTTAGTTTTGTAAAAAATTGAGAGTGGCGCTGTAATTGTTAAGGACAATGCGCTATACCACTCAAGGACATTGGAGAAGCTGCCAACCACAGCTACACGAAAGGCAGATATACAGGAATGGTTTAAAAGCAAAAATATTCCTTTTGAGGAAAAAGATCTTAGGGCAAATTTATTAGAAAAAGCAAAAATACAAAGACATTTATACCAAAAGTTTGTTGTAAATGAGATGGCTAGAGAGAAGGGTATTTCAGTATTGCGCCTCCCACCCTACCACTGCGAGTTCAACCCTATAGAATTAATATGGGCTCAAATGATGGGGTATGTGGCTCAACATAACAAAACGTTCAAATTAGACAAGGAGAAACAATTACTCCCACAAGATCTGGATAGTATTACGATGGCAGTCTTGCGTTGCTCATGCAATTAAAGAAGAGGAAAAGTTAAAGCATAATGGATGATGTGGTAGAAAGATTTATTATTAGGTAACGTCGGTGAAACTTCTTCATCTTTATTCTCTGATGATAGTGACTAAATTATATGATGAAGACGAAGAAGTTATACCAACTATTGTGTGTTGAAAGTTGTTGTTTTAAATAAAAAATTGTAAAAAAAAAGAATTTTATTTCCTTTAATCTTAATTAAATTTAAATCATCACGACGTAATCGTTTGTTTCATTCATTCGTTTCGTTGTAAGTAATGTGTGATGAAGATGTTATTACGACCTATTTATCAAAGTTATGTTAAAACATTTTTAGTTTAATTGTTTAAACTTTTAACTTTGAATAAAATGTTTCGCACTCCTGCTTCTACGAGCCTCTTTTTTCTAATGCTATAGTAAATGGAGTATATACTCCATTTATAATAGCATTAGACAGAAGTTAAAAAAGGTTATTTTTGATGCACACTTTATAACAAAAGTACAATGAACTTGTTATAGTTACGATTGACGCCAAATCGATTAAAATGAATTTATATATCAGCTATCACACTTAATTGTAATCATTTAAAAAAATAACCATATGAAATTAAGTGGCTTTCATTTAGATATATTATTTCATTCCAATTTAAAATTACAGTGCCTATGCTAAAAACCTAAAAGAAGCAGGAGTCAACAATACTGCAACGCTTTTTGTTTCACTATAATCCTACCAAATCTAAAATGTTACTTAATCCCTTCATAAGCTGTGACAGCCGGGGATTTCTAATTTTACTGGTTTATGTCGTCTGTGAAATTGACTTGACAATGTTCTAAGATTGTCATGTATGTCATTTACTTGTGAATACTTTGTTTTTGTTTAATTTTCGTGATTTTGTTGTTATTTATTAACCCTTTGACCGCCAGAGCGTAAACGCATCGGCCAAAATCTCATCGATAACTAATTAATCATTGCTTTCCGTCCCCTATTTTTTAAATAAACTATTACTCGTAACATCATTCTTTTATTTAATTTGACCCTATTTCGGTTTCTTTTCTTGTCGGCATTAGCCGCCGGTGGCGTGTTGTGCACGTTTTCATTTGTCGGCTATACCCGACCGTGGCGGTCAAAAGGTTAAAATAATAAATAATATTTAGTTATTTCTTTGTTATCGTATTGTTATCAGTGTTGTCATTGGGTTGTTTGTACAAAACGTGACTTTTTTTTTGAGCTATGAGTGATCCCGTTGCGGGACCGAGTGGCTTACAACATATAAGTGCTGAGTCTGACCAAAGCCAACGGCGAAAAAAACGTGGTCCAAAAGTTGACTCCGACGAAATAATAATGTCTCCCAAAAAAAAAGAGAACGCTGCGTGCTGTAGAAAAACAACCTGTGATAAATATTTTTAAGCAATTGGAGTCCTGGCCTGCAGATACTCCTCATTATAAGACTGAGATGATAAACAAAATCGCAGAAGTTGCCGGTAAGGATGATTCATAAAATTATTACTATAAAAATATTTGAAACTAACATGCATTGTGATAAAATGTATTATATTTTAGAAACTCCGCACATGATTTTATTATTTACAGGCGTATCTCGGGCTACTCTGTCCAATATTCTCAAAGAGTACAACATAAAAAGTCGCCTGCAATCTCCCCCTCCCCAACAGAAGCACATGAAACGTGATGATTTTTTGATGACATCACATTTAGTGGAATATGCAGGAAAATTCATTCCTTCTTCTTTATTAATGAGTTGCCCACCTTGGACAAGATGCTGGAAGCAGTTAACAGTGACGAGTCTGCCAGATTTAAAAAAAAGCAGTCTGTATAAAATAATTAAATAAACATTAAAGTTCACATAAATCAAACGGAGCAGAAAAAGTGCACTCATAGAAGTCATAGACAAGCAGGAAATCGTCCTTTGGAGACTAACATATCTTCATGAAATAAAAAGGCTAAGGAATAAAGGAAGGAAAATATATTATTATTTAGATGACACTTGGCTAAATGAAGGTACAGTGCTTCTAAATTTCTTAACAGCCATTTATGCACTAAGCAGTGTATGACCTCTTGCATTCAATAACATTATAATTAATTATACAGTTAAACATAATTTCATAAAATTGGTTCGTGAAATGAATGGTATTTATATTAATAACCTTTTATCATACAAACAGGTCACACGAAAAGTCTAATATGGCATGACACTAATAATAAGTCTTCAAAAGAAGCACATTGGGAAGGTCTATATGCTGGCTTAAAAAATCCAACTTATAATCGGTCATACTGGTATGTATTTTATGGACTGTCCTCGACATAAAAAAATGAACACCCCATTGTTATTGACTATTAATTAAGTAATACATATTATATTGTATTATGAATTAACGCTTGCAAAGCGAACTTTTAAAGTTATAAATTTTGTTATAGTATTTATCTATGACCTATTTCCAGCAGTGAAATTATATAGGGGGTACGGAATAATTGACTTGTATTAATTTTATTTCACAGGGTTTGTGAAGGGTTTTTAATGGATGCTGCATTAATATTTGATGCAAAGAAAGGTGACGAAGATGACCACTCCGAAATGGACGCCTTCAACTTTAATAATAATAATAATTTATTTATTTACACTTCAAGACACAATCATCTGTGTAGCCCTGACTCTTGTACTAGGATTTCCTGTTTCATAAGAGCCAGACCTCTCAATTTACAGGGAATATGTTATAGAAGCGCGATAGACAAAAGTGAAAATGGTTCAAGTTAATTTTGTCAAAAATTGAGAGTGGCGCTGTAATTGTTATGGACAATGCGCTATACCACTCAAGGACATTGGAGAAGCTGCCAACCACAGCTATACGAAAGGCATACAGGAATGGTTCAAAAGCAAAAATATTCCTTTTGAGGAAAAAGATCTTAGGGCAACTTTATTAGAAAAAGCAAAAATACAAAGACATTTATACCAAAAGTTTGTTGTAGATGAGATGGCTAGAGAGAAGGGTATTTCAGTATTGCGCCTCCCACCCTACCACTGCGAGTTCAACCCTATAGAATTAATATGGGCTCAAATGATGGGGTATGTGGCGCTCAAATGATGGGGTATGTGGCTCAACATAACAAAACGTTCAAATTAGACAAGGAGAAACAATTACTCCCACAAGATCTGGACAGTATTACGCTAGAACGATGGCTGTACGGTTCACGTACAGGCAAACTGCTAACGCCGCAACCTACTTTTGCTACTCGTTTTATTTACTTTTATTATTATATTATTTAGTTGACCAATAGCTGCCGTAGCGCTATAACCGCGGATTAGCATCCAACGAAACTTTGTTGTAACTTTTACGAATAAACTGAACTATCGTGAAATCTGTGGTTTTCGTCAACTCACATCCAACAACTCAACTACAAGTAACTGACCACCCTGAACCATACATAAAAGTGGTCCTTCGAACCGGATGTAACAGGTGCGTAGTGTCTCTGTTAACGTTAGTGAATCGGTCTAGCTGGTATCCCAGAAGAGCGGATCGCGTTAGTGGGGTGCCAACGCACTTAATATCCAAAACTTGCGGAAACTTCGCAATTTTGGTGAACTAGTACCTGCGGTGATACAATTCTACTCTACCAACGGTCAAACCAATAACTAATAACAATGGTTCAGAGTGTAACGGAACTGATAAGCTGTCAAGAAACGATCTTCAGAGATTTGAAGCTTATTTGCACTAACTACAAGAAGGACAGTCCCACCAGGAAGAACTTGGCGTACCTGGAGGAGCGTCTTTCTCGGTTGAACAACAACTGGGAGAAGTTTGTTCAAAACCATCAACTACTAGAAGAGTCTGGAGCAACAGACCTTCAATACTTCAACGACGGCATTTTCAACAGTACGAAGAAAATGTATGAAGAAGTGCTGCAAGACATGTTGAAACGTAAATCGGAATTGCCGTCTACATCTACTAGTAAGACGGAACAACCACCTGCGGCGCCTAAGCAAGGTAAGGAACAACCACCTGCGGCGCCTAAGCAAGGTAAGGGACAACCGGAATTTACTTTCGATGACATCAATTTCCACATACCTCCTCGGGAAACAAGCGAGTCGACGGAAAAGCAACAAGATCTTTTGCGTCAACAATACTGCAACTTTAGAGCGTTCGAACGCACTGTGGAAAAGATAAACTTAGCATTGGCGGTACCGATGGAAAAATGGGAATTAGAAGACAACTTAACAAAAACTAAATGGGAGCATGTCGAAAAGGTAAATTGGGAACTAGACTACATACTACAAGATCAGGACTCAATTTATCAACAGAAATACAATACAGAAGAAAATCTGTATGATGACCTGAAAAGGAAACTACAACTTAACATCTGGAACAATGCACATTATGAGAAATCAACGCCAAAAATTCAAATTCCGGATTTTTATGGAAACTATAACCAGTGGTTGACTTTTAGAGACCTCTACCTTGAAAGTGTACACAACAATCCGACACTTTCGAAGGCTCAAAAAATGCAACACTTGAAAACAAAACTGAAGGGTGAGGCGGAGAAGCTGGTACAGCATCTTGGTATCAGTGCTGAGAACTACGCATCTTGCTGGGAGATGCTGACCCACCGCTACGATAACAAACGGCTGTTATTTACATCATACATGAACACGCTCCTGAATCAACCTAGTATTCAGCAACCAACCGCTGAAAGCATACGGAAGCTTCACGACGTGATGATGGAGTGTTTGAACGGGCTCAAAAACATCGGGGTAGACACCACTAACTGGGATCCGATCGTGGTTCATCTATTGATCCAAAAGCTAGATAGCGTTACTCATAACGAATATATAAAGGAGGTCAAACATCCCAGGGAATTTCCCGACCTGGAAGAGTTCGCCGAGTTTTTAGAATCAAAATTCATGTCACTGGAAGCTCTGCAGGAAAGTAGCCAAAGACTATCGTCATCAAACAAACCATGGAAATCGGAAAAGCAGCCTCATAAGGGATCAGAAAACCGAAACAACAACTACAAGAATAAAATGCAGGGGTCATCGTACGTTAACAAGTCACAAAACTTACCAAAAGCCTTATTCACGACAACAAAAACATGCCCAATATGCAAAACTAATCACGTTTTGATGAATTGCGAACTATTCTTGGCTGTGAACATAAACAAACGGAATGACGCAGTTCGCAACTTGCATATTTGTAAAAACTGCCTATTCAGCCACGGAGAAAAACAATGCAAATCACGAAAGACGTGTAAATTGTGTCATAAGGCACACCACACACTTATGCATGAAGATGAAACTGGTCTATCTAGCAACAAGCAAGCAACAAGGGAGGAAAACCCATCGCCGACCCCTTCAACTTCCTATGGGGTCAACAACATAATTAACGAGGAAAAGGAAGTGTTGTTGACAACTGTACTTCTGAAAGTCAAAACAATTGATGGAAACTTCATCAACTTGAGAGGTTTACTCGATCAAGGCTCCCAAGTGAGCCTAATAACGGAAAACGCGGCACAGCGCCTCCGATTACAGCGACGTAAAGTGAGCGCTGTTGTATCGGGTGTGGGAACCCTTAGCGGCAACTGCAAAGGGGCAATGAACTTAGAATGCCAGTCCATACATTCAGACTATAAATTCAACTTTGAAGCATTAATTATGAAAAAACTCATAGGCAACTTACCTACCGCATCGTTTTCAATCAGCAACTGGGACTATTTGGAAAACTTAAAACTAGCGGATCCACAGTTTAACTTGTCAGGACCGATCGATCTGCTCTTGGGCGCGGACATCTACTCAGAACTTATCTTAAACGGCGTCCACAGGAGTGATAAGGGATACCCAGTAGCTCAACAAACCAAAGTGGGCTGGATTCTATGCGGAAAGGTAAAGACATTCAACTGCTTGGTGACACTTAACGATTTCGAAAACATGGCAAGATTTTGGGAAACCGAGGAAATTCCAGACAAGTCATCATCAACTAGTGAGGAACAGCACTGTGAGGAATATTACAACACAACTACCACAAGATTGGCGAACGGAAAATATGTGGTACCAATGCCTATGAAGCCTAACTTCGAAACAAACTTAAAAGGTGCAAGGTCACAAGCATTAGCACAGTTCTTACAGCTGGAAAGGAAAATGCTAAAAAACAAAGAACTCAGCCACGAGTACAAGCGTTTTATGAACGAATACATCGCTTTGGGACACATGAAACCTGTCACAGGAGAAAGTAGGGGCCAAGTCTACCTACCTCACCATGGCGTGTTGAGAGCTGAGTCCACTACAACAAAACTAAGAGTAGTGTTCAACGCGTCGTACAAGACCAAAGGAGACAGGAGTCTCAACGATCACATGTACTGCGGTCCGAACTTACAGAAGGATATATTGACACTACTAATTAATTGGAGAACGTACAGATACGTCTTTACGGCAGATGTAGAAAAATTTTATCGGTTCATCTGGCTGAACAAAAAACAACAACATCTGCAAACTATAATATGGAGATCTTCCCCTAACGAACTTCCACAAGATTGGCAGTTGGGTACAGTAATTTACGGAACAAAGGTTGCACCAATGAGCAAAAGGATAACTGTACCAAGAATGGAACTTTGCGGGGCCGTTTTACTAGCCAAACTGCTAGAAAAGGTTCAGAAGACTCTCTGCAATAAAAACCTACATATAAGGTGCTGGAGCGACTCCAAGGTCGTTCTATCCTGGTTGCAGGGCGATATAAATCGATGGGAGAAATATGTAGCTAACAGAGTGAAACAAACAGCATTATCTCGGCCAACTGCTGGAACTATGTGAAGTCAGAAGAAAATCCTGCTGACTGTGCAACTCGAGGGCTCACACCATTTCAACTCCTAGATTTTAAACTTTGGTGGAATGGACCAGATTGGTTAAAAACAAACACGCCGGAAATCCATCAAAACAATCGCCTGAACTACATAACAAACACTGAGTTGCAAGAAATAAACTGCTGTGCAGTCACATTCAAGAAATGTGAAATAATTGATACATTACTGAATAAACACAGTAATTATAAACGCGTAATACGAGTGCTTGGATGGATTTTACGACTGAGCAACATTCACTCAACCAATAATTAGCCGACTGCGGTAACAAAAAGGTGGTTATGAGTTTGTCACCACAAGATATTATAGGAGCAACAGAATTGGTCATCAAGAACGTTCAAAATGAAAACTATGGAGACGAGATGGAATATTTAAAGAAAAATCGACCGCTGTGCCCCTTAACAGAGGATGTCGAAGACCTGGAATATCTAACTCCCGGTCACTTCCTCATTGGTGGCCCCCTACTGTCACTACCACAAGAAGAGCAAGATTTTGCTGAGCACGACTTAAGAAACATATGGAGGCTTGTTGAACAAATGAACAAGCACATCTGGAAGCGCTGGTCGAACGAATATCTACATCAACTGCGAATCCGAAGCAAATGGCAGAACCTAAAAGAAAACCTGAAACAAGGAAGCCTAGTATTAGTAAAAGATAAACACTTACCTCCTGGCCGCTGGGCTATAGGAAGAGTTCAGGAACTACATCCAGGTGCAGATGGTCGAGTACGGGTCATTACCTTGAAAACTAATAAAGGGTCACTTAAACGACCAATAACGAAACTTTCACCATTACCGCTGAAACTCGAAGAATCAAGAGTAAACGGAGAAGAAGAGAAAAGGATACCAACTCAGGAACCTAAAAAACGGAGAGGCACAACAATAAACAAGAACAATTGGCTGTCATTTGTTCTCCTATTCATACTAGCAATGACGGGATTTGCACTATCAGCGCAAACGAGGAATAACTTGAAGATTACACCTATACCGAGTAATCATCCGATTTACTTCGATGAAGCCGGGAAAATACAACTTATACATGACGAATGGACTCTATTGGTTTATTACAACTTAACGTCATACTGGCAAGCAACTGATCGGATCAATGAATATGTAAACCAAATAGATAAACTATGCCAAAGAATATCACATGAGTACACGCCTTGCGAAACCATTGTCGGCCACCTACGTCATGAACTGAGTCACCTAGTTGACTACAACTCTATGCTGCTCACTCAACACTCAAGACCAAAACGAGGTTACTTTGATGGAGTTGGGAAATTAGCAGGTACTCTTTTCGGAGTGCTCGACGCAGACTTTGCCGAAAAGTACGAAAGAGACATACAGAATCTCCGATCAAATGATGACTACCTTTTTTTTTTTGTTCCGGGGTGGAAAATCCTCATGGATGTCCTCCGCCCTGGGGCGGGCGGAGGGGTCTGTCAGACTCTTACTGACTAAAAACCACCCCGGTGTTCCGTCTCACACCTACGCCGGGGGTCACGGGAACGAACATACTTCCGCGACCCCCGACTGGTGCCGGCCCGCCTCTGCAGGCCTCTCCTCCGGTCGAGGGGGGGAGTGAGGTGTTTGACTCCCCCCGCGACGTCTCAGAGGGGCGCGCGTGGAACACTACGCGCCGCCACCTCGGGTCCTATATATGGGGGGCGACGGACGTCCCCTAGTCCGTCGTCCCTGGACCACTACGCGCCGCCACCTCGGGTCCTATATATGGGGGGCGACGGACGTCCCCTAGTCCGTCGTCCCTGGACCCATTTAGGGGGGCTGGAAGAGGGCGTTGTCCGCCCTCCGCCGACGCCCGGTGCGCCTGCTGCGGGCCGGGTTAGTGGACGAGATCTCCCTTTCCCGTTCCGCAGCCTCCTTCTGCGAAATTACTGTCTCGCAGAAGGAAACCACCGCGTCCCAGGACTCCTCGCTGCCGACCATCGAACGAGCGACGGCCGGCAGCGAGAGGTCACTGCCTACTCCAGAGATGAGGGCACGGCGCGGCTCCTCCCAAGCGGCACACGCTGCCAGCGTATGCCACGCCGTGTCCTCCCGACAGTCGACGCAGTGGTGACACCGGGCGTCCGGCTCCCTGTTTATGCGACACAGGTACTTCCCGAAGCAACCATGCCCCGAGAGCACCTGCGTCACCCGAAACGACAGGGAGCCGTGCCTCCTCCCGAGCCAAAGGTCGAGCACCGGCCGGACCGCTTCGATCGTACCGAGGCCGGCGGTAGGGCGTGAAAGCCTGTCCCGCCATTCCGCCACCAGGACCTCGCGAAGCTGTGACCGACGCAGCTCCACATGTCGCTGCATCAGCCACTCGCCCCGCGCCCTCGCTTCCTCGCGCCACCGATACAATGACGCGAGTACTTTTGCCTCCAGGTCCCAGGGCGGGGATCCGGCCAGTGCGCAAGCCGCCTCGTAGGAGATCGTGCGATACCCCCTGATGACTCTGACGGCCATTGCTCTCTGCGGTCTCCGCAGGACAGCGATGCTGCCGGCCGTCAGGTCAGGTTCCCAGATCGGGGCCCCGTACAAGGCCATCGATCGCACGATCCCCACGTAAAGCCGCCTACAAGCGACGCTCGGGCCCCCCAGATTGGGAAGCAGCGTTGACAGCGCCCCAGCCGCGCCCATCAACTTGGGCGCCAGCCGCCGGAAGTGGGGTCCAAAGTCCCACCGGCTGTCGAGCACCAATCCTAGGTACTTCATGGTGGACTCGACAGCAATCTGAACCCCACCGACCACGATGTGTGATCCGGCTGGCGGCGCCCGCCGGGGACCATGGAACGCCATGGCCTCCGACTTGTTGAGGGCCACCTCCAGGCCGAGGCGCCGTATGCGGCTCACCACCTGTGAGACCGCCGCCGTCGCCAGCAACGCTGCCTCCCTGTGCGAACTCCCCCGGGCCGTGACCAGCGTGTCGTCCGCATAGCACGTCAGGTCCACGCCCGGCTGGAGTTCACCCCTCAGCACCCAGTCGTACCCGATGTTCCACAGGAGCGGCCCTACGACCGAGCCCTGCGGAACACCGCACGACATGCGGCGCTGGTTAACGCCATCACGTCCCACGTAGGTGACACACCTCTCGGACAGATAAGCCCCAACGATGTGGCAGAGGTAGGGAGGCACCCGATGATACCGCAGTGCCTCCCGAATACAACTCCAGGGCAGGGTGTTGAAGGCGTTAGAGATGTCCAAGGACACCGCCAACATCACCCCGCCCCGGGACACCGCTTCCTCCGCCAGGACCCTCACCCGCGACACAGCGTGGATGGTAGAGCGCCCATGCCGAAACCCGAACTGACTGTCGTCCAGGTCCGGCCCCTCTCTGCACAAGTGGCCGACGAGGCGGGCTGCGATTATCCGCTCAAACAGCTTACCCACCTCGTCTAGCAGCACTATGGGCCGGTACGCGGACGACGAGTCCGCAGGGCGCCCCGCCTTCCTGAGCAGGACCAGACGACCAGATTTCCACAAAGTGGGAAACTGGCCCCGCTCAAGACACGCTGTGTAGAGTCCTCTCAGTTGGGGCTCAAGCTCCTTCAGAGCGAGGGCTAACACGCAGCCGTGGATCCCGTCGGGCCCCGGAGCCACGTTTTTGGCCCGGAGCCGCATCACGGCTGCCCTCATCTCTGCCTGTGTCACCTCTGGGACGCTGATGGCGTTCTCTTCTGTAGACTCTGCGGCTGTGGGCAAAGTCATCGGCGGCGGAGTATGCTCCGCTCTTGCCGGGAAGAGGGCTGCGACTACCTCCTCCAGCAGCTCGGGTTGGAGACTCTCCGTAAGTGGGGGCGCCGCGGCTCGAAGTTTCCCTCGGACCGCGCGATAAGGGCGCCCCCACGGACGATAAGGGCGCCCCCACGGAAAATGATGACTACCTACTACAACTTATGAAAAATCAAACATTAATTGTAGAGGCTGAAAACAACATTATAAAAAGAAACACTGCCTTTATGGATAAACAATTCAGAACATTGCGCGTCTACATGAACCAAACTTGCAACGAAATCACAAAAATTGTGAACAAGGCGCAAATGCTATTCACGATGAATGACATAAAATGGCAGTCTTGCGTTGCTCATGCAATTAAAGAAGAGGAAAAGTTAAATCATAATGGATGATGTGGTAGAAAGATTTATTATTAGGTAACGTCGGTGACACTTCTCCATCTTTATTCTCTGATGATAGTGACTAAATTATATGATGAAGACGAAGAAGTTACACCAACTATTGTGTTTTGAAAGTTGTTGTTTTAAATAAAATATTGTAAAAAAAAAAGACTTTTATTTCCTTTAATCTTAATTAAATTTAAATCATCACGACGTAATCGTTTGTTTCATTCATTCATTTCGTTGTAAGTAATGTGTGATGAAGATGTTATTACGACCTATTTATCAAAGTTATGTTAAAACATTTTTAGTTTGTTTAAACTTTGTAGCTCAACTCAGGATTTAAGGAGCTCAACGACTCTACGAACAATACCAAAGAAAGGACATTTGGGTAGGCCGCATAAAGTACTCAAAAAACCAGACCATCATTAAAACTACTTGAGAAAGAGGAAAAAAGAGATAATCTTAAAGAAAACAAATGACCCACATAGTGCTCACATTCACAATAATTAAAGTAATATATGTAATACTTTTTAAAGTAAATATTCATGTCATTTTGTATATAATATTTAATAATGTCAATAATAAGGTATGTATATAAAACGTTGTATAATTATTAAAATGTCAAGTTTTACGGTTTAATCAAACGGCTTTAAGCAGAGCGAACAGTTCAATCCCAAGCTTTTTTGTCTTCTAAATAATCAGAAATGTTATAGTACCCTTTTTTGCATAGTTTGGTTTTAATACAGCTTTTAAATCGTTTAATGGGTAAGTTTCGAATTTCAATGGGTAGTTTGTTGTAAAAGCGTATACATTGATCCATGAATGAGTTGCCTACTCTGTGAAGGCGAGTGCGATGTACAGCAAGATTGTGTTTATTTCTGGTATTTAGACTATGAATATCGGACATTTTCTTAAAATTTGATATATTTTTGTGTATATACAATAGATTTTCAAATATATATTGAGAGGCTACAGTCAGAATATCTATTTCTTTAAATTTTTCCCGAAGGGAATCTCTTGCACCAAGGTTATAAATGGCTCGAACAGCCCTTTTCTGTAAAACAAAGATTGTATTAATATCCGCACAGGTTCCCCAGAGAAGAATCCCATATGACATAAGACTATGAAAATAACTAAAATAAACAATTCTGGCAGTATCTAAATCAATTATCTGTCGAATTTTTTTAACAGCATAGGCGGCCGAACTTAGCCTTCCTGACAATTTTTCTATGTGTGGGCCCCATTGTAATTTACCATCAATCGTTATTCCAAGAAAAACCGTCGACTCTACAGGGTCCAAATCTATTCCATTAAGTTGAACATTAGTAGTTAGCTGCCTGACATTTGGCGTTGAAAATTTAATGAATTTAGTCTTTTTTTCGTTCAGGAGAAGATTATTTACATTAAACCAATGAACAACTTTAGAGAGCGCATCGTTAACTTGTTCAAAGTTTACTAACTGACGTTTGATTTTAAAAATGAGGGAAGTGTCATCTGCGAATAACACAATCTTGTGATTGTCCCTTATGTGATAAGGTAAGTCATTTATGTAAATCAAAAACAAGAAAGGACCTAGAATTGAACCCTGCGGAACGCCCATAGTGACCGCAGATCCTGCAGATCCCTTGCCATTAACATCAACCTTCTGAATTCTGTTGTTCAGATAAGAAGTCAGAAGGTCGAGAGCCCTGTCCCTCATACCATAGTGATGCAGTTTCCTGATGAGTGTTTCATGATGTACGCAATCGAAGGCCTTAGACAAGTCGCAGAAAATGCCAAGAGCATCCTGCGACTCCTCCCAGGCCTCGAATATGCTCTTAAGTAATTCCACGCCCGCGTCTGTAGTTGAACGACCCTTAATGCCTGCGCCCTTGACTCGAGTTTCTTATTTTCATCTTTACTAACAAACTGTTCACTCTGAATTGCCGCTAAGCAATCATTTTCAGTGAGAACACTTTTCATGCGAAACGCCCACGTAGCAAAGTTTTTTCCGCAGAATTGTTCTATCTTAAACTTTATTGACTCCATCTTAGTTTTTCCTTACTTTGATTCTATCGAGTAATAATTCTATAATCGTACCTTATAATCCTTTTCTTTCACTTTCGTTGGGACTGGGCCCATAACTATTATTGATGTTGTTTAATATTCCAAAGCCACATTGTACTGTTATAATATTTATTAATAAGAAATAAAACTACATACTATTACTATCATTGCAGGCTGCGAGACTTACATGCATAGCTTACTGCTTAACTGCTAAGGCAACTGAGTGACAGACACATTTGACAAAAACGCAATGAGGATTATCAGCTTTTATTTTTGACACCACACTACGGTTAGTACCAAAGATTACATTTGTTGTATCGGCGGCAAATCCAAGTACATCAGCAATATTCAAGTTTATCTTTTTTAACCCATTGGACAAAGCATTAAAAACATCTAGTGAAGTCTCTCCTTCCAAACAAACTGCAAGCAAGAATTTGGTCGTCGCAGACATATTTTTCATCGAATAATACATTATTGCTATAACGAGAATTTTCTCAGTATTTATATCCGTAGTTTCATCAATTATGATAGAAAATATGGGTTTACCTGATGAAGATTTAAATGCTAAAATATCATTATGCTTTGATTCAAATGTTGGTGCTATGACATCATATAAAAGATGATCTGTTTTAGTACGTTTGCATCTGAATCCTTTTGCTATTTCAGAGTCATGAAATGCTCTTTTGAAGACTTCGGTTAGGTGGTCCATGACTCTGAACGATATGTTGTGCTCGGCTAATGCAGCACAAATCATGAGCTCAGCTTTGTGTGTTTCATCAGAGATAGTCTTTCTTAAAATATGTATCGATCTGCAAGTAAAAATAAAAAAAACACGACACGATACCACACAATTGACCCGGTAAGTATATCAGTTGGTAAATGCTGGCACACAAAAAAAAAATACAGTTTTGTATAGCCTGATGTGCTGTTGACTGTAAATAAATAAATAAGCCTTTTATTATTTCCCATTTTTACATGCACATTTTTATATTCATAATATACATGGTTTTTTATACATATTTTTCACATGCAAAGTACACAGTATTTGTGTTTCATGTTATTATTATTATATATTATATTTTTTAATAGATTTATTAAAAAGATTTTTATTTCATATTTTTACAATTCATTTAATTAATTCATATTTATGATGCTGTTGACTGTTGTAATTAGAATATTTCGTTAATCGTTATACACATACCTTCGATCGGCCACTGTAATGCTTCATATTGTTTTCATGTTTAGTACTTGCACTATGCTATTTAAATGACGCCAATCTGCTTAAAAATTTAATACCGCAAGCTTTGCAATAAGCATGATTGTTGCTGTTTTTATCTTTACACAACCATGACGAAAATAACGGATTCTGTTCCCACTCAGCCCGATAATTTTGCTCAAATTTACGCTTCACGCTGTTTACTTGGCAATAACTTTCAAGACAATGAAATAATAATAACATGATGGGGTAAATTCCCCTTGATACTGTGAGCATTTTGGTCGGACGTAGGAGACTTTGGGATTCCCCGTTAATAAACCTACGTTTGACGTGATTCTCAGTGGTGCCAACCGAGTTAAAAGAATCACTGACAGCTGTGAAGCTGTCAAGGCCGCTCTACACTTAGTCCGAGGATTACGGCGCGAACTTGCCGCAAATTTAACAATGACTCTACACTCGCAATGGTTTGCGGAATTTTCACAGTTACGTTCGCAACGTTGAATGAAATGGATGTCGAAGTAGCTGTTGCTGCGTCCCTAACAATGTGCGCGTTAGCGTACTATAATTTTGTACATATTAAAAATGAAACGCAAATTAAGAATCGGTGGAGAAAACGAAGGTGGTGGATGACAAGTATCCATCGTAATCGATCAAGGTTATCGTTCGTCCACGTTACGTTAATTTTTTTTGGTAAACCACGGTGCAGGTCTAGCTCAGACAACGGCTCGAATGATACCACAGACCATATAGTATTCAGACGGTAATCTCCCATAGAAGAAAAATCGCCATACGAATCTGCTTTCTTGAAAGTGACGTTTGTTTTTTTTTTTAATTTTACCAATTTTTCGCTTGTTGTTATGAGGCTGGGTCTTTTTGCCAAAGTTTGTCGAACCCCGAATACTTTGGAAACTAGCCTTTTAAGCCTTCAACCGAATTAAAAAAAGGGGTGCTGCTTTAATTCAACCCAAGGTTGTGATTGCGTGATGAAAATAAAAAACCAAAATTATTTATTTATATTTTTATTGTTTTATAAGTTACAAATGCTTTATTTTGCATTGGTGGCAAACTTTTGCTTTCCAACCTAAACACATCTGTGCCCTTTATTATTTTATTTATAATGTTGCACCAATTAAAGTTTGCCACCAATGAAAAAAAATGAAAAAAAGTTTGTAAAGGTATTTTCCTTTGAAAAGTTTAGTGCTCTTCAACTGTGTCAACAGTTGAGCCTGGCACATTTTGTTTAAAATAACACGCCTTCTTCTGTGACAAAGCCTCAGTGTAGAAGGAATAACTGCATCTGTAAATAAAAATGTATGATAAGTCAACAAAATATGTGTGTGCTTTGCAGATTGTAAACCATACCATCCGCAACAACCATGGCAAATAATTTAAATAATGTGAACTATATTTACTTAATTTAAATTATTTGCCATAGTAGAGGACATTGTTCAGTGAATACAGCGTGCCTCTGTCAATTAATGTCACCATTGCAGCAGCACGCTGTATGTATGTCTCACTACTGGTGAAAGATAATTGTAATAATCAATTTTAATACCTCTTATGATGTGGCTTTGAGAGGCTTCACTTCCACAGCCTGAATTGGAGGGCACGTCAACTAATGATGTTGTGGTGTGATCCACAAAGTTAGCGATAACACTAGCAGCCATAACAACAAAATCTGGAAAGAAAAAAAACTTAAATTAAGAATTATACTTCAATCCAGTTTAGATTAGAGTAGTTAGGTTAGAGAAAGATACAGCCCCGTGACAGATACGATGGATGGCAGAGCCTTCTTAGTAATAGGGTCCCGTTGGCACCCATTTTGGAACCATAAAAATAGTAACTATGTTTATGCTTTCCCATATACTATGTGATAATATCAAGTTATTATGTTGTTTCACTGAACAGTAAAAATGTTAATTACACAGTAGTTTTTATAATGAACAATTTTTTAATTTTGTCTGGGTATTGTAATAATTTTGCACTTAAAACAGAGCAACATTGATGGACAGACATAGGATATGTTTTATTTTCTTTAAAATGTATGGCTTCTCTGTGAATTTCCACAGTGGATAATTCAAGTTTTGAAACCGAAATAGCAGCAATTTTATTTTTTAATCTTTGCATGAATATTACATGATGCACATTTGAGTATAATTATATGAGGAATATATGAAAAAATGTGTTATACTATTATATGTTGTCAGGTTAACGTGGTACTTACCAGTGTGGTCAGTGTCCATAGATTGAAACCGAGGAATGCCACTGCTGATTTCGTTATAGGAAAACAGCGTGGGTTATGCGCCAACATGAAGACGAGTCATCGCTTTAGTCGAGCCGATAAACTTCTGTTCAAAATGCTTTTGACAGACATAATGCTTGCGAAGATCGTCCACCGTCGTGTCTGTGTTTCGCAGTACTTCATAGTTACATTACACTCGTCCTACCTCACGTATGGGAAATTGAAATAATCTAACGTCCTTTCGTTTACTAGCACAATTCACAACACAGCAAGTGCGGTACATACTGCACGTTGTAATTACACTATTACAGGTTTAACTTTGAGAGGATATGTTATGGAAATTAATCAACGTAAAACTTTTCTCGATCAACTGTAAACACCACAGGTAAACACAGACCATCAGAACATCAAGTAGTAATGGCGGGATGAAGAGACAACCATAGCTACGATACTTACAACAAACAAATATGGCGTCGATTGCTCTGGCGACAAAGGGGTAAGGGACGAGGGGCGGTTGTCACTTTGAAGCATAGACTTACGCTTTGAAGAAATCAACCATAAACAAAATACGTCTATTACTGCCAGGATATTTTGTTCTGAGATTACCCGCCGTGAACGATACTGACCGTCGCGGACTGCGAGTGTGGAGTCATGCACGTTCACGTCGCGTTCTCGCTTTGCGCTCCCTTTGACGCGGAACAAAAAACCGACGAAAATTGGGGAACAAAGCGCGAAACCGCGAAGAATATAATGCGTAACGGCTCCACACTTAGCGTTCGCCCCCTTTCGCGGCCATCGCGCGCGATCCGCGGGCTAAGTGTAGAGCGCATAGACTTAGAAAACTATAGACCACTGCTTGGCGTGTCGCTGTAAGGGACAGAAAATCAAGGTACTTGCAACTTTAGGGTTACCCACTTTAAAGTGATTTTACCCCGAATGTTCTTCAATGTTCAGATGTTTTTCAATCTCTATTATCTACTTTGTACAAACGCACAGGGTTTATAAATAGAAACAAAACATCTATACCCAAAGTCTGAAATTCAGATCATTTATGTAAACAAAAGGGATAACATATCAAAAAAAAATATCTTCGTAATGGTTATTCATATAAAATGGCGAAAAAAAAAGGTGCCATTTTCTTTTAAGTACTGATTTTAAGAAATAATAACTATAAAATAATCATACCGTATTATTTTTATAAATTTTTTAACAAAGTTATTAAAAAAAGGAGATTTCCTGGTATAAAATATTTTATGGTACTGGTAACAATGCAGGAGATCCAAACATTTTCAAATTTTTTACATCTTCAACAACACTAATAATTACAACTCTCATTCATAGATTCATATCGTAAATAGCATATCTTGCCACATTTTGGGTGAAAACTGTTTTGAGTGGAAATCGATTTTGGGAGGCCTACGTCTAGCAGTGGACTTAAAAGGGCTGATTATGGTGCTGATTCCCTTGTTCACAAACTAAACTAAATTTAAGTTCAGTGCATCTTTTTCTTTCTATTTCATTAAGAAAAGGACACAAGATAAATTTTAGTTTAGTCCTGTCAAATTAATCAGCGCTTGACGTAAATTTACGTAATTTTAGCCGGCAAGTTTTTAATCACTTCTAAACTTGTATGGAGTAGTGACAGGCGCTGATTAATTTGACAGGACTTAACTAAAATTTATCTTCTGTCCTTTTCTTAATGAAATAGAAAGAAAAAGATGCACTGAACTTACATTTAGTTTAGTATGTGAACAAGGGAATCGGCACGTATGACGATCATAATGCCGTGTCTCCGACAAACTACACAAAACATTGTTTGACAATGGTATTTTGTTTGCATAGTTCTAAAAATTATTTCATTTTAATTTTATAGATGATTATTTACAAAAAAAAAAAAAATGATAAAATGCTTTGCACCACCGTCCTGTCATTTTGGCAGTGACATTTCTTGACATTACTTTGTTTACATAAATTATCTGAATTAGACACTTTGGGTATAAGTCAAAATAGATTATTAGGATAGGAGTTCTTTCACCTGCGGGAAAATGAACATTTAAAGAAAACCTGAGATACAGCATAAAAAATATTTTATCTCCACTTTCATTCATAATCCCCGTGATTTTGGTTTGGCGGGAAATCTGAAAGTTTTTAACACTTTAATACCTACTACAAATACAATATTTCAAACTATAAATAGATACTAAAATGTTAAGATGTAATATTACGTCCAGTGAAAAGTGGAACAAATTTGCTGCCAGCGCTATACATAAACTCTAATAAAGCATTCATCTGAAATGATTGATGAAGGTAATTTATTTTATTGGCGTACAATTTTACCCTGAAATGGGGAAGTATTCGAGTAAAAAGTAGGCAGCACTGAGCTTGGAGGTTATGTGAAGAATAATAAATAATAAAAACATAATTCAGCTCTCATTTTATTTTGAAACAGCTGTATATTTATTTTAAGAGTTGAAAAACCATATTAGTTGAAAACTTTCACTGTCTTTCACCGAATAAACTAAAATATTTAGCTACTTACGAATGAAAGGACAATCCGGCAATTTTCTTCTCACTATCGCTTTTGCAACCAAAAACACTGCACCTTACCATTTTGCAGCAATAGCTAAAGTCAATCCTCAACAAAAAACACAAAATAATTAGTATTTTTCGAAATAACAAATTAAATAACTTAAAATTTCGTCGCAACCACTTTTCGAACGCGTATCAAACGTCAAACTTTGTTTAGCAACTGAAGTGCTGTCCTTGAAAAACGCGACACGCGATAAGGGACAGAAAATGTTAGGCTCTGTCTCTTTTCTTTACAAGCATCTTGTATATATTTTTCTTTTTCTTGTGTAAGTAAGATAGAAGATGACCAGCGATCTATTGTTTTCTCTATCTACGGTAGAGCGGGCATCAGAGGTTTTGTTTACATTTTCGGTGTTGCCGTGTTATGAGAAAAATATTTGCTAAAGTTTAAATAAAGTTTAAAATATTGCCAGGATATTCTACTGAAATCCGCTACTTTTTTAAAAAATACTGAAAATCTACTGCACTACCAGTTTTACAACGAAAATCTACTGTTGCAGTAGTCAATCTACTGTAAACGGTCACACTGCTCGTAAATTAACAAAAAAATACTAGAAATTGAAGAAATAAAATGAAAACAATCAAGTCGAAGCTTGATTGACATTGACACTGACAGTAAAATGACATATAGAATCTGGATTTGACAACAATAAAATGAAAATAAAATAAAATTACTTACTATAAAATGGATTGACTACGAAAGACTTAATAAATAAAATAAATAGTACAATGAGTTTAAAAACGAAAGACGTTATTTTCGCAAAACTTACCACATAAGAAATTCTGCACGGAAATCAAATCAAATCGAGGCAGTATGGTCGAAAGACTATATATAAATATAAAGCCTGCCCTTTTGGGGGAATAAAAAAAAAAATCATAGATACCTACGTAAGTCGTGAATAAAATACTCGTCGCGTTCAGTGTTTGTTCAGCATGAAGTTTTTATGCTCCTTTCAAGTTACCACAAACTGTCACATATTCTCGTTACATTTTGAATTTAATTTTTAATGCTTTAAAGTTTAAAATCGTTTGGAGAAAATTTGACAGTTTGTGGTAACTTGATGTGCTGGCCACCATACATAATACGTAAGCGAAAAAAAAAAGGTGAATTATTGGGTCCCTAGGCGGTCAAAATTGCTTGACAAGCATTTACGTACTTGACAAGCTTAACGAGTTATAGGCGACTCGACAGTCGATAGTCGATTTGGGTCAATTTTGCAGTTGGAATGTATGGGAGAACAGGTTTTTCAACTACAATGTTATTTTGTTCTTGGGATAAATTCGTTCTAACTACGGAACCCTTCATTGTGCGTGGTCCGACACGCGGTAATGTTATTGCAGTAGCTACCTATGTTCCACTTTGGTCTCGTGGTTGCAAGTGCGACCGCTGAGCAGGGGTCCAGGGTACGATTCTTAGGTCCAGCAGAATGTTATTTGGGTTTTTCTACTTGTTATTACTTCGTAGCAGCAGTAACAAATGGAAGTTGGTGGTGTGATACCCCCGTGGCTTGGAATGCACGTAAAGCCGCTGGTCCACAAAGTTCAACGGCTCACCTTGCTGGGTTGTTGTCACCACATGACACTGGAAGAATAGTCGACATCGGCTCAGTTGCCAAAGAAGAAAAAAAAAACTAGCACAGCTGTCAAGTTTAGTGTCAACTGTCAGTTGAGTTGACAGTTGTTGATTGTGAATGTGGGCGTCATGCCGTAAAATTGTAAACAGTGCAATTATTATTTCCAAAGTAATTACTGAAAATCGCTAGTTTCATGTGATTAGTGTGTCGAAAAAAAATGGTTTCTAGCGAGGAAGAGCCGGAAGTGAAAATCGGCGATCCGTTAATATGGGACGTCGATATGGAGATTCAATTGTTTTTCGCCATGGCTAACCACAAGCCGGTTGGTATAAACAAACATTTTCACATGGCATGCATTTGGGAGAAGCTTTCCAACTCTATCACTAAAGAGATTTCCACCCAAGATATATGGAAGTACATAGGAAGTTTGTACGATTTAAATATGTTGGAAGAGACGGAGCAAATACCGTTTCCGAATCATGAAATGCCGTTCAGTTTGCCTGAAAATGAGTTCGGTTCACTCATGAAACAGAAGTTTAAGGAGGCTATATTAGCGGATGATAGTGAAGGTATTCATCTTTGGTGTTCTAAATTTTAAAAACAATGCCACCAACTTTTGCTATTTTCAGTGGCATGGCCTGCAGGGCCATCATGTTTCCGCTTATAATGCATTAAAATGTTAACATCTAGATGGGAGGAGTCCTTCACCTAAGCCTTCGACACCTAGAAGCAGTTCTAGGGGCACTGCGTCTAAAGATAGTACACCCAAAGGTAGAACTTGTCTATTACCAATTGTATTTTTTTTATTGTTGTGGTTTGTGGTGTTTGTAGCTAGTGATGTGATATATTGAAGGACGAATATTTAATGAATACATACTAATTTTTACTGCATTTTACATTCATTACGATTGAAAATTAAGGTTTTATTGAATAATCATTTTGTTATTATCTGCAGAAAATTACTTTGAAATGAAGATAAGACTAGGATTGACCTCTCACAACACAATCGCTATACTGAGATATCAAAATGTTAAATCCCTGTAAGGTCTATTATGCTGTCTTGTATGGAATTAGTTTTAAAACAACATAATAGTTCAGTCCTATTCTTACTTTGTTGGATAATAATTATTGTCATCATTCACATTAACTGTCGATACAGGTTCAAATTAAATAAACTGTGCTGATATGATGGGTGTCTAAACTAATGATGAAAAACCATAACAAAAAAAAAGGAAAAAGAAAGAAAAATTGTTTATTCTGCACAAACGAAAACAAACAAAAAAGTTTTTTTTTTTCTGAGTACAACAAACCTTAGTCAGTGTAATTACATGATTATATCAGTTTAAAAAAATCTGTTTTATTTTGTGTAAACTAGTGATGCAACAAATACAAGTACGAATATTCGTATTCGCCGAATACCTTCAAATTACCGAGTATTCGTAATTGCCGAATACTTTCATGACATTCGTAATTAGTGACTTCCTAGAAATCTCATACTTATAGATATTGCATTGCATCCGAGTTGACAGACATAAAGATTCATTTATAAAATCCATTGATGTAATATAGGACTAGATCAGCAATGTACGGCGACGACGCACCACTACGTCGTATATGTCCACAGGCATATCTGACTCAGTTGTCAACTTGACGGCAAGTGAGCGATAGCATAAGGAAAAAAATATCAAAATGGTAAAATGTGCGATTCAAATTTGCATGTCACGGTCTGAAAAGATTAATAAAGCAAGTGGCAGCATTTCACAAGTAAGTTTGCTAAATATTCTTCAGATTGTCCAAAAAAAAAACATTAAAAGACGAATTACATTTATCAAACATTTTTGTGCTATCAGTGTTACCAGTAAAAACGATTTTGATTTTGCCAGACTGTTGGGAATTTAGTGAATGACGAATGTATGTTCCTGTAAGACAAAATTATTATTATAGTCTGTTTGGTTTAAACATACTGTGCAGTACCCAACACTTACTAAATAGAAAAGTAACACATTCACGTGTATTTCGAAGGTTTTAACTTAATGTTTCACCACTTCTTACACCAAAAATAATTAGACGTAAAGTGAGGTTATATTTTTAAATGAAAAATTCTAGATTGTATACGATCACATTGTGTTAAATAGTGTTGTGCACTGACTGGACAGTCCACTCAATCTGTGTGGTTCTTCATCAAAAGCCCATTCAGACACCAATCTACATGGTCTTCGCATGATCTGACCAAGATTATGTCTGGACTTTAAAAGAGACTGTGACCGCTGAGTTTGTTTCGGCCTTTCTTCTCAAGAGAAGTCAGATAGGAAACGCCGACCTCATCTAGTTTTAAAAATAAGATTGACGTGTAGAAGTGTTTGTAAAAACTTACTACAAACTACTACTTACAGAAAAAAATCATTTATCATTTGCGGCTCCGCCCGCGTGGATGTCGGTTATCACGTAAAAGGTAGCCTATGTCCTTCTCCATCCAAGGCTATATCTCTGCCAAATTTCATGACGATCGGTTCAGCAGTAAAACGCGTGAAAACGTAACATACAGAAAGACAGACAGACAGAGTTACTTTCACATTTATAATATTAGTGTTGTGGGCCGACCAACCTCATTATAATATTAGTATTGGCAGTATGTATTTTTTACTTTTTTTGTCAATATAAAGATTTTTTTTTAAACCATGACTTGTGAAAAACTATGTAAAACGTATAGTAAATATATAATATTATCATTAAAGTCTTTATTTTATTTGGTAATTTAGGATCTTAGTGGCTTCCATCCTCCACGATTAGTATGGATAAATGATTATCATAAACATTGAAATAATATCATTCCATTAAAAACAATAGTTATTTGACACAATCTTAATAGTTTTGAAATATAATATTGACGTTTACGCACTTTTTCTTTTCTTCCTATATGTATCAAATTCTTCAATTTCTTTCAATCTTTAATCTATTGAAAGTTCCATAATACAATCTTTCATACTGCCGCGAGTGCAATAACAGCAGTAAGTATGGTTTTTGTCCAAAATGAGTTGAGCATTGATTCGGAATCAGCTCATTGCGCTGATTCCGAATCTGTTTGACTCAATTTGGTCAAAAATTATACTTACTGCTGTTATTACACGCGCGGCAGCATAGTAGGTAATTGATTCAATAAAAAATATCTTTATTCATTCTGGGGTAATTACGTTGATAGTTGGCAACTCTGGCTGATTTTCCGATGACAATGTCTTGTATCGTTCCAACGTATACCCAAAGTCTCAAATTCAGATCATTTATGTAAACAAAGGGGATAACATATCAAAAAAATATCTTCGTAATGGTAATTCACATAAAATGGCGAAAAAAAAGTTTCCATATTCTTTTAAGTACTGAATTTAAGAAATAATAATTCTAAAATAATCATTTAAATTTTCGGTTTTAAACAAAGTTATTAAAAAAAGGAGATTTTCTGGTATAAAATATTTTATGATACTGGTAACAATGCAGGAGATCCAAACATTTTCACATTTTTTACATCTTCAACAACACTAATATTACAACTCTCATTCATAGATTTATATTGTATGTAGCATATCTAGCCACATTTTGGATGAAACTGCGGCTGTAAACTGTTTCGATTGGAAATCGATTTTGGGAGGCCTACGTCTAGCAGTGGACTTAAAAGGGCTGATTATGACGATCATAGGCCGTGTCTCCGACACACTACATAAAACATTGTTTGGCAACGGTATTTTGTTTGCATAGTTCTTATAATTAATTCACTTTAATTGCATAGATGATTATTTACAACAAAAAAAAAACACACATTTCACAGTGACATTTCTTGACATTACTTTGTTTACATAAATTATCTGAATTAGAGACTGGGTATAATTAGTTTGACGGAAGAAGAAATGAGACAAACAGATTATTTTGACGTATTAACATAATTTATGAATCCGTTTCAAAGTTACGTCTTTAACTCGTAAGTGGTTACGTTTTTCGGAAACTTTTAGTAGGACGTTGCGCCTCTAGTATAATATAACCTCATTGATAAAATCATAAAACGTTCTTATTTTTTATTTACATCCACAGTTGGTCAGCAACTGTGGCGACCTTTTAGTTTTTGTTTGTGAGGAGTGGGCAGATATTTAGCTAAAGCTAAATATTTCAATTTATGCAGCTTTAATAGAATCAGTTATTCGTATTTGACGAATAGTAGGTACAACCGGTATCCGTATTCGTAAATGTTGTATTTGTTGCATTACTAGTCTACATTTCGTAGACGTAATGGGTATTGATATCTAAAATTTATTTTGAACCTGTATAAAAATATTGATACACATTTAACATGTTAGTTACTTGACCAGGCAGCCGTAAGGACAGTGTGAGCGCACTGGCCACTAAGACCCGCAAGGAGAGTGGCAGTTCCCATGCTTCCACCGACACACCAAGCATCAAGTCTGAAAAAGATTATGGTAAGGAAATAATTGTCTTTAATATATGTATACAAGGTTTTTTTTAACATATACCGCCGAATATAGTTATACTAGGTACTAGCTGACCCGACAGACTTTGTTCTGTCAAAAGCTATAGTATAAACTCCACTACTCTACCCTACCCTACCCTACCTACCCTACCTACCTACCTTTCTACCTACCCTACCTACCTACCTACCTACCTACCTACCTACCTACCTAACTACCTACCCTACCCTACCCTACCCTACCCTACCCGACCTACCTACCTACCTACCCTACCCTACCCTACCCTACCCTACCTACCTACCTACCTACCTACCTACCTACCTACCTACCTACCTACCTACCCTACCCTACCCTACCCTATCTACCTACCTACCTACCTACCTACCCTACCCTACTCTACCCTACCCTAATTTTTCGTAATAACCATAAAAAAAAAAAGTTGCTATAAACCTCACGGAGCCCGAGACCTTTCCAACGAATGCAAAACCGTGGAAATCGGTTCGTGCGTTCTGGAGTTATAGCGTCAGGAAGGAAAACCCGACTTATTTTTATATAGTAGATAAACGTCAAAAATGTATGGTTATATCGAAGTTATTCCTAGTTTTTACTCATTCCGCGTTTATAAGTAAGGCGGATATAATATAACTTAACTTATCTTTGTCTTTCTAACATACATATTCAGGGTTATGGCATTATAAACTAGGATTTGTATGCTTAACTAAGAATGATGTGGGGAGAAATTATATGATGCGCCAATATTTCTAGAATGGTCTAGATTACATAAAAAAAGCAAAGGCCCAGTGGAAACAAACATGACTTACGAGTAGGTCGTAGTTTCGCACCCAGGCAGTCTCCATGTTCTATGTTAGAAGGTTTGGTTTCCACACTTAGTCCTTCAAGTGGACCATTGTGCGTGTGCCATTGCGGCCATCGGTGATTATTCCAACCAGCACACCTCCCTCCAGAAGTTGATTATGTTTCCTGGCCTGTCTAGAACATCTGTGAAAGATCTGGCTGCCCCAAGGGTTTCTGTTCTGATCTGAGTGCCGCCTGTGCATTCGAAGAGCACATGCGCAACAGTTTCCTCAGCCTCCATGCAAGCCCTGCACAAAGGCCATTCATTCCATTATGCCTAAAGTGTGGAAAAAAAAAAGAAGTGCTTGTTTAGCGAGCAGCGTCCCGTGATGGTCCCCATCACTAAACGCAGGCCGTTCCTGTCCAGGCCTAGAAGATGCCTAGTTAGCCTACCATCTAAGGATGGCTGGACTGCGTAAAGCCCGGTGTCGAGGTCCACCAGCTCTCCGCTTGCGTGCCCTCCTGTAGCCACCTGCGTAGCTGGTTGAAGGGGATGGGTACGATGGGTTGGGTTCCACAGACTGACGTGCTGGATGCTGTCTTGCTAGTTCGTTACCTAGCGATCCGCTGTGTCCTTTTATCCATTGTAGTGTCAGTGTTGCGCTAAGATACCGTTACTCGTTCTAGTGCATCGACATTCTAGTATTAGTTTCGAGGTAATATATTTTTTCCCTAAGGATTGGAGGACTGAGGCGCTGTCGGAGAGTATGCGTTTGTAAGTGTCTGTAACTCTCCTGGCTTCTATAGTGTAAACCGCTTGTATGATGCCTACATGGGCAGGCACTTTGTGCTTTTGATCGCGTCGATCATGTCATCCTGCTCAACAAGTTATACAGACAGGGTATACGCGGCGATCTTTTACGATGGGTCCAATCATATTTATTTAAAAGATCACAAGCAGTAGTAATAAGAGGATACCGTTCTAACTTTATCGAAATCCCTAGCGGTGTTCCGCAGGGTTCCCATTTGGGGCCTCTCTTTTACAATGCATATTTATTTGATATCACTGATTCTTTTAAACACTCTGAACATTTAATGTACGCTGACGACAAAAAAATATTTTATAAAATAAGGTCACTCGATGACTGTAGGGCTCTTCAAGAAGACCTTAATAACTTAAATGATTATTACATAAGATCACAGTAAACGTCACAAAGTGTCAATGTATTAGTTATACACGTAAAAAAACCCTATTGTTTACTCATATAGCTTTGATGGAATTGTCATTAATAAGGTTAAGTTGGTTCGGGATTTAGGAGTTATGTTTGACAATAAATTGACATTTTCAGATCACATAGACTTTGTCAGTACAAAAGCTTATAAGAACTTAGGCTTTGTTATTAGGTCATGTAAGGTATTTAAAAATATCGAGGCTCTTAAATCGGTGTATTTTGCATATGTGCGCAGCGTCTTAGAATATGCGTGCCCAATCTGGTCCCCACAATACATTATTTATAAGAACCAAATAGAACGGGTTCAAAGAAAATTTATTAACCACCCTAATTATCGCCTCCGTATACCTCCGATGGCCTATGAAAATAGTTGTCGAGCACATGGTCTGCTAACACTCGATGAAAGGCGCAAAGTTATGGATATGTGTTTGCTTTACGACATACTTAATGGATGCCTCGATTGCCCAGAGTTGGTCACACAGGTAACTTTTAACACTCCCCTGCGGCGCACTCGTCACACTACGATGCTGCACGTGCCTCGGCATTCGACTAATTATGCCAAAAATTGTGTATTGACCCGTATTGCTCGAATTTATAACACAGATTTCTCTCAAGTGGATATATTTATCTGTAATAAACCTACATTCAAAAAACAAATTGTAAAAACCATAAACGAAGGCAAGTGACAGACAAGCTTTTAATACCTACTCAAAATTTTATTTTTCTTAATATCAACCATTTTTTTACTCCTTAAAATTTATACTTAACTATAAGTAATACACCAAAAAAATTAAGCTATTGAATTTAAATATCTCAGTAGTCCGTTCGCATGTTTTATTACTTATCCTAGTTAAACAGGGAAACCTATTATTAGCCATACAATCTGTAATTATACATACTTTGTAATCTATACTAATATATAAAGCTGAAGAGTTTGTTTGTTTGAACGCGCTAATCTTAAGAAGTACTGGTTGGAATTGAAAAATTCTTTTTGTTTTGGATAGTCCCTTTATTGAGGAATATTATAGGCTATAAAACATCACGCTACAACCAAAAAGAGCGGAGCATAAATGAAAAATGATGCAAAAACGGGAAAAATTATTCCTTTTTGAGAGCTTCTTTGCGTCTTTAAATTTTCTAAAAAATAGTCCGCGACTTCATAATTATGTATATCTTTTAAGATTGACGCACTATAACCTTTTTTATGGTAATCAAATTTGTTCGAAATTAATGCATTATTTGCGAAGGAGTTTTCATAAACATGGTATCAATCCTTATCCAAATAAATACGTTATTCATCACAAGTATTTAATTTTGAACAAAGTTGCCTTTATATATAATCACTACATATTATAAAACAAAGTCCTCCGCCGCGTCTGTCTGTCTGTCTGTCTGTCTGTTCGCGATAAACTCAAATACTACTGCACCGATTCTCATGCTGTTTTCACCAATGGATAGCTTGGTTCTCGAGGAAGGTTTTAGTATATAATTTGTTATGTTTTTGTATGCATTTTTGTATGAATTAACGATATTTGTTGGAGGTGTCGGAAAAAAATAAGCCGTCTGGGAGCTTTCAACGAAAACGCTGTCTAAACCCTTTGAGATATAACAAAATAATGTATGGTCGAATTATGTATCTTATAAAGGTCTTCAAAAAAGTCCGCGATGGCATATGTTTATCTCTTAAGGATAACATACTATATCCATTTTATTGACTTTTTGTAGGTAGTTGTTTGCCGAATTTTACTTTTGGCAATACGATTACGATAACAATACGCTATAATATCAGTAGCTATTAGCCAAATTATGTTCGTAGATAAATAAGCTAGCTACTTATGAGTATTTCAAACAGTATACAAGAATATTTATCATAAAAACATTACTAAACACGGCGGCCTTATGATCAAAATTTGTGCATTCCAAAACTTTCGTTACTTTTTCACTGACATATTTATCACTTTTCGATAAACTAACACTCAATACGAAATCTACACTTATTTCTCAGTAATTCTGTATAAGATTCTTCAAAGATTAAACCGTTTTCTCATTGAATCTTTACGCACGTATAACCTTGATGAATGTTTACATTAAGCACCGCACCACACCGCCACACGACCACAGAGTACAGACGTATTTTTTGTTTTTTTTTTTTCGTTCGGTTAGTTGTGTTCCCGCTAAAATGTCAACCGGTCAAGTATTAGTCGATTAATCGAATTCTACAGCCAGATCGTGTTGCAAGTACAAAATAAATGTCAAATATTTTGTCCAATTGCGAACGTGACCATGAGAAAAGTTATGCACCAATGGTGTTCATTATATATTTCGAGCGTTTTATCAGCACAAATGGTGTATCATGCGACATTTCGGAGGATTTCGTTTGGTTTTCACATTGTTTGTACTTACGTGAATTATTTTAAAATTATCATTTGTTTCGCACTTTTATTTCGTGTTGTGATTTGGTACAATTGATTGCTTTAAGAATTTGATTGAAATTTCGTATTTTGATTTTGTGTTTGTTATCTTTAGGTAAAGACTCATTCACGTTCAGAACATAAGTACTTTTATTATATTAAATCATTTGTTTCGGTTTCTATTCACATAGTGAGTCACATTAAAATTAATATTAAGTTATAATTTTGAGATATAGCCTGGGATATGGAGAAGGACATAGGGTACTTTTTTATGCGATAACCGACATCCACGCGGGCGAAGCCGCAGGCAAAAGCTAGTGAGATATAACTGTTTTATAATAACTCCGCAGCAAAATAATGATCAAATCTGCGAGGTAGTCTATTCTAAAGCTGAAGAGTTCGTTTTTAGGGTTCCGTACCCAAAGGGTAAAATGGGACACTATTACTAAAACTCCGCTGTCCGTCTGTCTGTCTGTCTGTCCGTCTGTCACCAGGCTGTATCTCATAAACCGTGATAGTTAGACAGTTGAAATTTTCACAGATGATGTATTTCTGTTGCCGCTATAACAACAAATACAAAAAAAACAGAAAAAAAAATATTTAAGGGGGGCTCCCATATAACGGACATGATTTTTTGCCGTTTTTTTTGCTGCGCCCGCGTGGCGACATCCACGCGACATCTATCGCGTAAAAAAGTAGCCTATGTCCTTCTCTATATTCCTGCCAAATTTCATGTCGATCGGTTCAGCGGTTTAGGCGTGAAAACGTAACATACAGACAGACAGAGCTACTTTCACATTTATGATATTAGTATGGATAGCTTTTGCCCGCGGCTCCGCCCGCGTGGATGTCGGTTATCGCGTAAAAAAGTAGCATATGTCCTTCTCCATATCTCTGCCAAATTTCATAACGATCGGTTCAGCGGTTTAGGCGTGAAAACGTAACATACAGACAGACAGACAGAGTTACTTTCACATTTATAATATTAGAAGGATAGGATTTGTATGGATGGTACGGAACCCTTCATGCGCGAGTCCGACTTGCACTTGGCCGGTTTTTTGTTTTTTGAACGCGCTAATCTCTGGAACTGCGAGTTGGATGAAGTTGGAAAAATCTTTTTGCAATTTACAGCCCAATTCTTGAGGAAGAATTACATGCCTATTTACTAGGACACAATTTTTATTTTATGAAAGTTTATGCGAAAACGATGTAAAACCACGGGCAGGCAATGTGTTGCGACGGGGTGGGTCGGGGGAACAAGAAATTTAACGCGCACGAAGTCGCGGGCAGAAGCTAGTATACTATATATGTATCGCTGTTGGTTGCCTAAATAAATAAATAAACCGCTTGTATGATGCCTACATGGGCAGGCACTTTGTGTAAATTATTTCAACACCATTGCTCTCAAAACGGTAAAGGAAAACGTGAGGAAACCAGCATGTTCCAGAACCAAAAATTTTAAGACTTGACCTACCAACCCGCACTGCGTCTGCGTGGTTGATTACGGCACGGCAATCCCTCTCACAGAGAGGAGGTTTGTGTCCCAGCAGTGGGAATGATTGATGATGGGATGATTATGCAATGCTTACATAAAAAAAAGCGAGTAACCCTTAAAATAAAATAAAAATCACAAAATAGATATTTTATTGTTTTTATTTATGATTTCTAGATCGAAGAAGAGACTCTCGCGACTCCAACGCGTCTGGTCCTCGAGACAGCTCCAGCAGTAGAAAGTCTACATCACAGAGAGATAAAGTGTCAAAATCGAAAGTTGGCTCAGTGGCAGGTAAGGATAAACATCAAAACACTTTTTCAAATTAATACAGGCTTCATTTTTAGAACTCTTTAAATGCGAGTTTTTGTACAATTTGAATCACTAAAACGTGAAATCAGTTTTATGTTTTTAACAAACTAAACTAGCTTTAGACCTATTCGTACAACTTCAGTACCTATTCATAACATCGTTTTTACAACTTTTTAAATCCTGATTTCGGGTTTTCCGAGAGTTCCGTACCTCAAAAGGAAAAAACGGAACCCTTATAGGATCACTCGTGTGTCTGTCTGTCCGTCTACCACAGCCAATTTGCTCCGAATCTATTGGACCGAGTAAATTAAAATTTGGTACAAATATCAATTTCTGTGACCCAAATACGGACGTTTTACGTAAATAAATGAATTTGATTAAGGGGAGACAAAGTTTTATTTTTATTATTTTTAAAGTTTTTTATATAAATAATGAACCATTCCCCCTCTTATCTACTAAACGACGCTCGATATTGATAACGGCAACAGGTAGACGCTTGAAATATTCACAGAATATTTATTATATTCACTTTAAAAATAAATAATTAAATTAAAATAAAACAAATATTTAAGTTGGGCTCCCATACAAAAGACATGATTTTTTTGCCGTTTTTATAGATAATGGTACAGAACCCTTCGTACGCGAGTCCGACTTCGCACTTGGCCGGTTTTTTTAAACGGCTTTACTGGTCCTTAGTAGTGGAGTATACAACCGGATTTCATTTTAAGATACTGATAGTAAACTTATCTTCCACAGCATGGGACTCTCCTTTGATAGACGAAGATGGCGGTTCCCGTCGCGGGCGTCGACGAGCAAACACATCGACTCCACCAGCAACTACACCCGCTAAACGTAGGCGCACCTGACAGGCGCACAAACACACACACAACAAGTTATTCTGACAATCACAACCACGTGCCTGGTGGGGTTCCCACACAGGCCGGGGTAGAAGGACCCATGCTGTCAACAATTTTTTCTTGTAAACAGTGGTTCTACTTGTGTAAGGACAGTCTTATTCCGAAATAAATGCATTTGAACTTTATTGTAGACTCTGTGATGTTTCTTGGATGTTTTACTGATTAGGGATTACTGTATTTGTGTAAGTAATCTGTAAAAGTGTTAAGGAAATACACAGTTTGTAATAATAATCTAATGTCTTATTTGTAGCTGTTGTTTGTTGGTGTTTGTATTATGCAAGTTTTGCAGTGGGGCCCAGAGTCACCCATAGTATAGAACAATAAATAAATGAATAACCAACGCCTCTGTGGTCTAGTGGTAAGAGCACCTGTCTTGTCTCTCGGAGGGTTCGATTACCAGCGGGGGCAACATTTTCCTTCGTTTAACGTTACCCCAGCAGGAAATGTTTTTGTGAAATAACTAAAAAATTATAAGTGCAACCAATTTAAAAATGTGTAACAATTACTATTTTCGACATTATATTGCTGGGGTAACGCACACGGCAAGCGAAGACGAGTAAAAAGTAATTACGCCTAACTTCGAGAGAGTTGCAGCTCTGCAAGCAAGAATGTTGTGGGATGCAGGAATGGATAGTACCTACCTATCCTTGATGGGTCCTGGGTTTCATTCCCAGGTCAGGCAAAGTGTACTTATTGATTTCATTTACCTCTTGTCGCGACGTAAAAAGGTAACCAAGTTAAATTAATAGATGAGACAAAACGTGTATCGGGCGAGACATAATGGCGTGAGGTGTGTGCTTCAATCCATTGAGTATAATAATAATGGCATGAGGTGATCTCTGGCAACATCGAACCCATAGAGCATAGAGATCACCATAAACAAAGAGTTCATATAGTTGTTGGTTTGGCGCCCTCCGGTACACTTCGGATGCGCCATATTTAATTCAATATCTAGTGCAAAGTGTAAGTGATTAGTGCTTAATGCGAGGCGTCCAGCTAATGGCAGATCACCGGAGAGATATTAAGCTAAGTGGTAGCATTAGACAATAGTGTAGTGATTCCCAGCCGGTTCTAGATTTCTAGTTTTTCTGAAGGAGCTAATTATTGTCCAATACTAAGAAGTTTCTGTTGCTCTTAAAAGTCGGTCACATTAAGAGGTTTTTCGATGCTGCAATAAGGCTGCATGCGAAAACCTCGAGAGTTGGACTAGGCGAAAGGCCGTGATCAGTCCGTGATATATTTGAGACCTTCGGTGCTCCAATACTAAGTCTCTGTAAAACAAGTTATACGGTTGTATGTACTAAGGCGAAAGGCCGTGATCAGTTCGTGATATAGTTGAGACCTTCGGTGCTCCAATACGAAGTCTCTGTGAAACATGTTATACGGTTGTATGTACTATAGGCGAAAGGCCGTGATATAGTTGAGACCTTCGGTGCTCCAATACGAAGTCTCTGTAAAACATGTTATACGGTTGTATGTACTAAGGGGGTATATAGTACATACAACTGAACTGTATCTACTTGGAGATACTTAGGGTTCTGTGTTAACCTAAATATGACAAGAGGCTAATGGCAGACTTGGCTGCTCTTTAATGCCCAATCAATTACGATGACCAGGAGAGCATGTAACTGAATTAATCTTAGCAGATATGTATGTATGTGAAGCTACACTTAAGACATCAGAAACGTTTATGTATGTATATCACTTATGGAACGGTTGGAATCAATTTAATTTTAACTACAGGTGGCGGGCTGAACGATGGGGCAAACCAGTAAGAACTAAAGTCGACTAATGCGAAGCAATTCTCCCAAGATATTGAAGATTCTTCTCGGAACAAACCCCAGGTACAGATAATTCATAAATCTGCCACAAACAACATAAAATATTCTCGCCAACTTAAAATATCCCGCTGCGTCATTCGGGACGGGGCGCATCCGCCTGGCCAGCTGGTGCGTCCCTGATTCTCCGCGGTTGACGTGGCGGCGACACCTCTATTGGTTTACACGGCGCACCCTAGACCTATATAAAGCTCTCAGTCGGCATTATATTTTTCCGACATCTTCAACAATCATCATCATATTTCAGCCAGTTTATACAAAACCTTAATGAATTAAACACCTAATCCTTCCTCATTAATCAATCCGTCGATTGGTGAAAAGTGTGAAAACCGTATGCCGCTGTGGTAAGACCGTATGAAAATCCGTCCGGTAGTTTTTGAGTTTATCGTGTACAAACAGACAGATGCAATGGGGGGACTTTGTTTTATAATATATAGTAATATATATATATATATATATATGTTTAGTTAAAACTCTTTCAATATTTTTCTTTTTATTTTCTTGTCATTTTTGTGTCAAATGGAATATTATAGTCGCTGAAACCATCGGAAGCTTTTTTATTGCTTATTTCATCTTTCCTTTTTAAAAATCCCCAACATGGTCCTTCGAGCCGGATATAAATGAAGATTGAACGAAAAATTGCGAAACTAATAAAAATAAAGGATTTTTAAGGAATTTGCAAATTCGCGAAATATTGCCGATCATTTCAAGTCGCCATTTTTGATGACAGCGAATATTCACGTTGGATTCAAATTTAAATTTTGGTGAAAACCAAAATTATGTAATTGGAGTACCTATAGATAACTGGATGTTGATTTCACAGTGTTCAGTAATTAAATAAATACACAGTACTCAATAATTGGTTTGTTAAGGTATATTTCGCATAAGTTTCCGATAGTGTAAAGGTCAGTATCTACCTATTTTATTTACTCAGATTTTTTATCCATGTAATTATTTATTTGGAATTAACAGATCTTTTAGGTAGACTGGTTCACTTGATTGTATTCCTGTAAAAGTTTAAAAATTGAACAGAGAGGTATTTGGTACTTTATTAATTTTTATAACTGTATTTCTCAGTTTGATACCGACCTCTCAAAATGCCCGACAAGGAGGAAAAGGAGCTAATTAAAAGACGGGCAAGTTTTAAAGGACGTTTGACAATGTTCTCTAATTATGTTAAGGATTTGGAGGAGTCACTAAATCCACTACAGGTTGGTGAATTGCAACTTCGTTTAGCAAAGATGGAACATGTATTTGCGCAATATGACGAGGTTCAGTTAAGATTAGAGTGCTTGGCTGAAGACATCTCTGTTCAAATATCAGAGCGAAACGATTTTGAATTTGTTTATTACAGGGTTGTTGCACAAGCGCAAGGCTTAATTTCACGTAGCTTGAAATCAACCAAGGATGATCTGTTGGATGGTAATAATGGTTCATCACGAATATATAATCGTGCTCTTGTTAAATTACCTACCATACAACTTCCTAAGTTCGGTGGTTCTTACGATAAGTGGTTGGAGTTCCGCGATACATTTTCTAGTTTGATACATGACAATGATGAAATGGATGACGTTAACAAATTCCATTACCTTAGGGCGTCTCTTGAGGATTCAGCTGCTGTGGTAATACAATCTATAGAATTTTGCGATTAATTATCCTGTTGCATGGAATATTTTATGTGATCGATACGATAATAAGAGGCTTTTAATACAAAATCACATAAATGCTTTAATACTCATCGAGCCTATTAAAAGAGAGTCATCTATCACTTTAAAAATATTATTGATTCCATAAACAAGAACTTGCGCTCATTACAATCTTTAGGCCAACCAATAAAGTATTGGGATTCCCTTTTAATACAAATAATGACATTAAAATTGGATTCTAAAACTTTCCGTGAATGGGAAGAATTTAAAGGGGGTATCGAAAAAAATAAATTGATAACTTTAGACAACTTCTTAAGTTTTTTGCGAAATCGTTCAGACTTACTTGAAACTATTGAAAATTCGCATAATAATGCCGGTAGCACATGTAATTCAAAGACCAATAAACATAAGAGCATGGTATCTGTAACCAATACATCAACTAGTCGGCCTAACAATGATTCTAATTCTCTGAAATCATGCCCAAAATGTCAAGGTGATCATCACCTTAGTACTTGTTCACAATTTCTTGGACTTAGTAATGAACAGAGGTTAGAATTATTACCACAATTTAAGATATGTTATAATTGCTTCCGCACAGGCCATTATGCTAATCATTGTAAATCAATTGGATGCAAGGTTTGCAAACGCAAGCACAACACACTTGTTCATGTTACAGATCCCAAGTTTAGGTCAACCGTTAAAGCATCTACTTCAAGTGGTGATCGCGATTACACTGCTGGCGCGTCTAATGAACAATTGCCTACAAGTAATGTTACGTTATCAGCACAAGTCGCAACTAATGTCCAAAACAAAGGTGAAGTACTTTTAGCCACATCACTGATAAAGTTTTTTGATGTCAACAACCGTGAGCATCTCGGTCGTGCGATTCTGGACAGTGGCAGTACGTCGTGCCTTATTACAGAAAAGTTGTGTAATTTATTAAATTTACCTACAATTAAAGTTAACGAGTCACTGATGGGTATAAATCATTCTAAGTCACCGATAGGTAAAATGTGTTGCGTCCCGATAACTTCATTAAACGAAAACTTCTCCACTAATATTTACTGCTTTGTCTTACCTTCTATTACTGATGAAGTGCCTTGTCGTCAGTTGAATCATAATGATTTAAATATTCCAAGTAATTTGTGTCTAGCTGACCCTTCTTTTTATGTCCCATCTTCAGTCGATCTTCTTATAGGTGCAGATGTTTTCTGGGATATATTGGGTACAGAAAAGATAATTTTAGGTCGTGGGAAACCGGTGCTATTTGAAACTAGACTTGGTTGGATAGTTTCAGGCCCTATATTACGTAGTGGCCAAATGCCTTATTCGTTTCCTATGCTTTGTAATTTTGTAAACATTAATCATAATAAAACTAATGTTCAACAGGATAGCTCGAGTACTGATGACATTCAAAACCTGTTAAAAACCTTTTGGACTGACTCGACAGTTGTATTGGGTTGGCTCAAGATGATACCGAGTAAATTGCAGCCGTTTGTCCGCAACCGTGTTGCAGAGATATTAGACAAAACACCTTCATGCACCTGGAGGCACGTACCTACTAATTTAAATCCCGCTGATCACATATCACGTGGAAAAGATGTAAGTCTTTTACAATCTATTTATGGTGGTCAGGCCCTGAATTTTTGAGATACGATGTCTCAAAATGGCCTAGAAATCCAACGGTAACAACGGAACTTCCTGAAATTCGATCTGAAGTATCCTTGATTGTTACTCCCGCAAATCCACGACCAGTTATAGATTTTGATAGATTCTCAAATTTCACACTACTCAAACGGTCGGTAGCATATGCTTTAAGATTTATTAAGTTTCACTTTAAAAAACAACCACCAGTTAATCAATTTCTTAGCACGGACGAATTGAAGCAAGCATTATATTTTATTATAAGGCTTTCGCAAATAGATTCTTTCCCGGAATACGCGATTTTATTAAACAAAAAGGATTTACCAAAAAAGAGTCCATTAATCAAGTTTAAAGTTTTCCTAGATGAAAACAAATTAATGCGAGTTGGAGGTCGTCTCACAAACTCAGTTTTGTTATGACAAAAAACACCCGTTATTATTACAGTCCACACATATTGTCACAAAATTGTTATTTGAACATATGCACAAAATTCTTATGCACGCGGGGCCGCAATTATTGCTAGCATCTATTAGAGAATGTTATTGGCTGATCGGTGGTAAATGTTTAGCTAAATCAGTTTATCGGAAATGCCTTTTGTGTTGTCGTGTGAAAGGACAGACAGTCTCTCCTGTCATGGGTGATTTGCCACAGCAACGTTTGAATCCCGGGGGCTTCCCTTTTGAAACAGTCGGCGTTGATTATGCTGGACCTATAATGTCAGCAAATAGACAAGGACGGGGTTGTCGATTTACTAAAGTTTATATTGTTCTTTTTGTATGTTTTTCAACCAAGGCCGTACATATCGAGTTGGTAGGTGATTTAACAAGCAATAATGTTTTATCGGTTCTTCGTAGATTTGTGTCGAGAAGAGGCAAGCCTAAGCACATCTACTCTGATAATGGTACCTCGTTTGTTGGCGCGTGTAATGAAATAAGTAAGTTCATAAAGAGTAGTTGAAATTCGTTATCCAGTGATTTAGCTAATGAAGAAATAAACTTTCATTTTATCCCTCCTTATGCGCCTCACTTTGGAGGTATTTGGGAGGCCGGTATTAAATCTACTAAATATCATTAAAAGCGAGTACTGGGAAATTGTAACCTTACATTCGAAGAGCTGAACACTGTGTTAATTCAGATAGAAGCTTTACTGAATTCTCGCCCAGTTACACCACTTTCATCGGATCCCAGTGATTTGTTGCCGCTTACACCCGGACATTTTATAATAGGACGGCCACTAACAGCACTGCCTACGGCAAACCTTGAAGACCGTTCCGTGAAATACTTGACCAGATACCAGAGAATCGAGCAACTTCGGCAGCACTTCTGGGTCAGATGGAGCAAAGAGTATGTCTCGGAGCTGCAACAACGAGTTAAATGGCGATCCTGGACCAAGCCATTGGAAAAGGATACTCTTGTGCTCATCAAAGATGAGAATCTCCCACCTCTCAAATGGCGATTAGGTCGAGTGACGGCTGTGTATCCCGGAAAAGATGGGGTTAGTCGGGTCGCTGACATTAAGACAGCGTGTGGAGTGGTTCCGCGAGCATTTAGCAAGATATGCCCTCTTCCGGTATCTCATGCAGAACAATCTGGTTGAGAGAAAAATCTCTCAACGCCCGGGGGCATATTTAGTTAAAACTCTTTCAATATTTTTCTTTTTATTTTCTTGTCATTTTTGTGTCAAATGGAATATTATAGTCGCTGAAACCATCGGAAGCTTTTTATTGCTTATTTCATCTTGCCTTTTTAAAAATCCCCAACAATATATTTATATTATAATAATATTGCAGACACCAAAAAAAGGTCAAAGCGTAGACAGAGAAAACTATAGACCGCTGGTCATCTTCTATCTTACTTACACACGAAAAAGAAAAATATATACAAGATGCTTGTAAAGAAAAGAGACAAAGCCTAACATTTTCTGTCCCTTATCGCGTGTCGCGTTTTTCAAGGACAGCACTTCAGTTGCTAAACAAAGTTTGACGTTTGATACGCGTTCGAAAAGTGGTTGCGACGAAATTTTAAATTATTTAATTTGTTATTTCGAAAAATACTAACTATTTTGTGTTTTTTGTTGAGGATTGACTTTAGCTATTGCTGCAAAAAGGTAAGGTGCAGTGTTTTTGGTTGCAAAAGCGATAGTGAGAAGAAAATTGCCGGATAGTCCCTTCATTCGAAAAGTAGCTAAATATTTTAGTTTATTCGGTGAAAGACAGTGGAAGTTTTCAACTAATATGGTTTTTTAAACTCTTAAAATAAATATACAGCTGTTTCAAGATAAAATGAGAGCTGAATTATGTTTTTATTATTTATTATTCTTTACATAACCTCCAAGCTCAGTGCTGCTTACTTTTTACTCGGATACTTCCCCATTTCAGGGGAAAATTGTACGCCAATAAAATAAATTACCTTCATCAATCATTTCAGATGAATGCTTTATTAGAGTGTATGTATAGCGCTGGCAGCAAATTTGTTCTACTTATCACTGGACGTAATATTACATCTTTACCTTATCTATTTATAGTTTAAAATATTGTATTTGTAGTAGGTATTAAAGTGTTAAAAACTTTCAGATTTCCCGCCAAACCAAAATCACGGGAATTATGGATGAAAGTGGAGATAAAAAGATTTTTTATGCTGTATCTCAGGTTTTCATTAAATGTTCTTTTTCCCGCAGGTGAAAGAACTCCTACTATGAATAAACTATATTTTTGACTTATACCCAAAGTCTCTAATTCAGATAATTTATTCAAAATGTCAAGAAATGTCACTGCCAAAATGACACGACAGTGGTGCAAAGCATTTTATCATTTTTTTTTTTTTTTGTAAATAATTATCTATAAAATTAAAATGAAATAATTGTTAGAACTATGTAAACAAAATACCGTTGCCAAACAATGTTTTGTGTAGTTTGTCGGAGACACGGCATTATGATCGTCATAATCAGCCCTTTTAAGTCCACTGCTAGACGTAGGCCTCCCAAAATCGATTTCCACTCAAAACAGTTTTCATCCAAAATGTGGCAAGATATGCTACTTACGATATGAATCTATGAATGAGAGTTGTAATATTAGTGTTGTTGAAGATGTAAAAAAAATTGAAAATGTTTGAATGTTTGGATGGTACTGGTAACAATGCAGGAGCATTGTTACCAGTACCATAAAATATTTTATACCACAAAATCTCCTTTTTTTAATAAATTTGTTTAAAACCGAAAATTTATAAAAATAATTACGGTATGATTATTTTATAGTTATTATTTCTTAAAATCTGTACTTAAAAGAAAATGGCACATTTTTTTTCGCCATTCTATATGAATAATAATAGAGGACTGAGCCTATTAATCCACTGCTGGTTTTACTTGACTTTTTTCCTTTAGGCTCTTCGTCATCTTCATCCTCATTAGTCTTGCGCTTGCCTGCTGATGCTTTCCTTTTATTCTCATCATCCTTGAATTGAGAATCATCTCCTTCCTCTTCATCTAACATCTCCTCCTCCATCTCCTCCATGTCTTCAAACTCCTCCACTAGGGCACCTAGGAGGTGCTGGCCAATCAAATGCACTGGCCCTGATCCCTGAATAAGAGTAAATGTGACAAGGGCATCTGGGAATTCAATGTCAAGACGCGCATGTCTTGTCTCTCCTGCCTTCAGTACAGCCACTGGGATCTTGACAGTCTTGTCGCCGCCTCGTCAACCGCGGAGAATCAGGGACGCACCAGCTGGCCAGGCGGACGCGCCCCGTCCCGGCCGGCGCAGCGGCGGCGAGATTATTTATGTTGTATGTGGGAGATTGATGAATTATCTGTACCTGGGGTTTGTTCCGAGAAGAATCTTCAATATCTTGGGAGGATTGCTTCGCATTAATCGACCTTAGTTCTTACTGGTTCGCCCCATCGTTCAGCCCGCCATCTGTAGTTAAAATTAAATTGATTCCAACCGTTCCATAAGTGATATACATACATAAACGTTTCTGATGTCTTAAGTGTAGCTTCACACACATACATATCTGCTAAGATTAATTCGGTTACATGCTCTCATGGTCATCATAATTGATTGGGTATTAAAGAGTAGCCAAATCTACCAATTTAGGTCCAACACAGACCATATTAGTTTATTAGGTATTACAGAGCAGCCAAGTCTGCCAATTTAGGTCCACCACAGAACCTTAATAGTTTATTGGGTATTAAAGAGGAACCGCAGCCAAGTCTGCCAATTTAGCCTCTTGCAATATTTAGGTTAACACAGAACCCTAAGTATCTCCAAGTAGATACAGTTCAGTTGTACGAATATGTACTATATACCCTCTTAGTACATACAACCGTATAATAACATGTTTTACAGAGACTTCGTATTGGAGCACCGAAGGTCTCTTACTATATCACGGACTGATCACGGCCTTTCGCCTAGTCCAACTCACGAGGTTTTCGCATGCAGCCTCATTGCAGCATCGAAAGACCTCTTAATGTAACCGACTTTTAAGAGCAACAGAAACTTCTTAGTATTGAAAAATAATTAGCTCCTTCAGAAAAACTAGAAATCTAAAACCGGCTGGGAATCACTACACTATTGTCTAGTGCTACCACTTGGCAGCTAACTCCCCAGCGTAACCGGCATGCCGGTGGGGATTAAATGTATTGTAAACATCCGTCACCTTTTCGGTTGTTGTTGTTGTGTGCGGCACCGAAAAGGTGACACCCACGTGACACCTGACTCGGCCGGTTGTAATCTCTATTTCTACTTAAATACGTGCTAATATCTTCAGTGCGGCGGTTTAACTCGATGGTCTGATAGATATTCTCTTTATTTAAACCGAACGCAATCAAAAATATCACTCGGCAAAATGAAAAAATAATATTGAACGTGATAGTCAGTGACAGCTCGTTTGTTGTTGTCGTGTGCTGTGCTCCGCAAAGAAATGCAGTTTAAGTGTAGTTTTTGTGTGATAATCAATGTTAAATGGGTTTATTTTCATTTATAGGTTGTTATTACATCGTTGTAGATAATAATTGCACGAGTTGCGCTCGGTGTTGAAACAGTCAAGCCCCACTGGCGCCGAAAAGGTGCCAGCTGAAACGCGGTTGAAATCTCGTATTTTTTGTTATAAATACGGGCTAAAATCCTCCGTGGGCGGTTTTAATCGATAGTCTGATAGATATTCTCGTTATTTACATCGATCGCAGCCAAAAATATCACTCTGACACATTTAAAAAAATATATTGAAAGTGACAGTTCGGTTTGTAGTGCTCGTGTGATGTGCTCCGCAAATAAATACAGTTTTCGTGTATTTTTTGTGTGTTAATCAATGGTAAGTGGCTATATTTTCATTTATAAGTTGTTATTACATCATTCTAGACAATAATTGCACGAAATCACATCAAAAAACATACTTATGAACAAAGAAATGTTACGTAAACAAACCGTGACGACGAACAACTTTTATTATGTATTTTGACTATTTCCGTGTGTTATCGACTGCAAATAGATAAATATTCATGTCTAAAAGTACTTACTACATCGTTGTAAACAATAATATCACGAAATAGCATCATAAAATCCTATTTTTGAACAAAGAATTGGCCGAGACGAACCGGTTCTCAGTCGTAAAAGTTAGCTGTAGGTTTGCAGGTAGATATCTCGGGTTTTTTCCATAAGAATGAAATTATGTTGTGTTATTATGATAAGTATTTATAGTAATAGGCTAATATAGCTCGTTTTTGTATAGTTTTGCCTGATTTTATTCCTCTAAAACCTAAAATAGCATGTCAAATTAGATTAGTTCCCTCTTGAAGAAAATCTTATCATTTTACAATTATAGTGGTATAATTTTACGAGATATAGGCAGCTATCAGTCAATAGAGGTTTATGTAGTATCCTAGTAACATTTTTGATATGAAACTACTCAATATAACTAGATGTGAATTTTCAAAGTCATGCGTTTTATTACGCAAATCCATAAAAACTGCTTCGCGCGCAACGAATTTTGAGCTTGAATATTATGAAAATGTTACGTAGGACTCTCAAAAAAACGCTGGTGTTAGATAACTTATCTATTCATAATGCAAAATGAAAAATTTCGTGTAAATTGATACAGTAGTTTTATCAGAAATAGACAAAACACAGGAACACACACATTTTCATCCAGTTCTCCAATAGCATCATTATTTGTAAATACAATAACAGTAACACGAGTACCGTTCATACTTAAAAATATGCGTCGTCTATTCTACTAACAAAAAAAGTTTACACCAAGTTGCTAGGGTAATAAATAACGGAGAGCGATAAGGTTTTATGGCCCCTTGTCGTTTCAAGTGGTTACGTCATCTGTATGCGGCACGGCTTGCCAGATGTTGACGTTTCGCTCGCGCGTTGGTTTAGCGGTTAGCACCAATCACTTACACTTTGCACTAGATATTTAATTAAATATGGCGCATCTGAAGTGTATCGGAGGGCGCCAAACCAACAACCAAATGAACTCTTTGTTTATGGTGATCACTATGATCTATGGGTTCGATGTTGCCAGAGATCACCTCATGGCATGCTATTTTACTCAAGGATTGAAGCACGCACCTCACGCCATTATGACTCGCCCGATTCATGTTTCGCCTTATGTATTAATTTAACTTGGTTACCTTTTTACTTCGCGATCTAAACGTCGCGACAAGTCTCCTACAGTGACATGGTTTCGACCTGAACAACATTGAGTTCATCAGGCTTGGCATCTGGACCCAACAGTGCTTGACGTATGAGCAGCTTGTTGCTGCGGGGGTACTCCGCCTTCGTCTCGGGGTCCCATGTCTCGGACTGATGTGACGCTGACAGAGTTACACCATAGAAATATTCGTCCGACATGGTGATTTCACTAATTTATTGAGATTTTTGCGACACGGAACGTGCTGGTCAGATTATTGAGCGCACAGCACGCCGCCTGCCCAGTGGTCGTTTCGAAGTAGGTCTGATTTGGAAGTCTGACGTTTTATCAGTACCCGATAGTTACAACCTCGCCTTACTAGGTTTTTAGGCTCGGAGAAAAAGTTGTGTAGGGATGGTGTCTACGCGGAGCGATATCGTGCCAACATTATCGACATGATTGGGAAGAGCTACGCCGAGCTATGTCCAGAGGCGCCCACAGGGCCACGTATTTGGTACCTGCCTCACTTTGGCGTAGTCAACCCAAACAAGCCTAATAAGATGCGGGTTGTGCACGATGCCGCTGCCAAATCAGAGGGCGTTTCACTAAACTCGTTGTTGTTACCAGGCCCTGACCTGCTTCAGCCACTACTGGGCATTCTTTTTCGGTTTAGGAAAGTCAAGTAAAACCAGCAGTGGATTAATAGGCTCAGTCCTCTATAGATGTTTTGTTGCTATTTATAAACCCTGTGCGTTTGTACAAAGTAGAAAATAGAGATTGAAAAACATCTGAATATTCGGGGTAAAATCACTTTGAAGTGGGTAACCCTAAAGTTTCAAGTACCTTGATTTTCTGTCCATTACAGCGACACGCCAAGTAGTGGTCTATAGTTTTCTCGGTCTACGGGTCAAAGGTATTCATCGTAAATAAAACTCTAATTTCTTAAAATGCCATAGGCCATGACTAGAAAAAAAGGTACGATTGACAATGACAACATATGTCAAAAATGACAACAAACAAATTGGCATAGCGTTCCGAGAAATTCTCGATTGTTTAGCCAGGCCTAGATTATTATATTTGACTGTATTGCGAGTGTTTTCTAATTGAAACCATGGCTTTACCAACTGCCCAACCCGCCGAAGTTCTTCGAGCATGGCAGAAAGACGATCTTTATGAGAAACAGCTGGCTGAATCTTTATCTAAGTCGATGTCAGCAAGATACGCTTCCAAAGCAATACCATTATCTTCTATCATCTACAGATCCCTCACAACACTAAAGGACCTTCAAACTCTAGGAGAAGAATACTCCGGTATCGTGCAAGTTGACGAAAGTTATACTAAGTTACCATCATATTACAGCCGATTATTCAGCATCATTCTATCAACTTTTGGAGAAAACATTACTAGACATCTGCTCCAATGCATAGAAAAGCGTGTGGAACAAAATCCATCCCTAACTATAGAAGCACAAAACATATTTATAATTGGACTGAAAACCTTGAGCAGTATTGTACCTCAGATTCAAAATATTCACAGAGGAATAGCTTATATCAATGGAGGGCCACTGCAGTTAGGTAAAACGGTGTCTGGAATAGATTATGTGCATGTTAGGCCAGCTGCTGCAGCTTACTATGCACATTTAAGGCTCCTTGGTATAGTTACTCTGTTACATGCATTTGTATCTTGTTGCCAGAGTTTATACAGAGCAAAAACCCATATGGATCAAATGAAAGAGATACCTAATGAGGTAGATAGTAGTAAATCTTGTGTGGCCTGTTTAGAAGAGATTCATCAGCCTTGTGTCTTACCCTGTGGTCATATATTTTGTATCAACTGTTCCTACGGGGCACTGGAAAGTTGTGCATTATGCCGCACACCTTTCACCAAAAATTGTGTTGTTCCATTGATGAATTATTTTCCAGAGGGATCATAGACAATTTGTTTTTTTTTGTTGAGGATTTAGGTAGGTTTAGGATAATAGGGTCAAAGTGTGTTGCAATAGCTTTAATTTTACTTGTTACTAGAAGCAGACCGCTGGTTCGACCGTGTGGCTTTTTCTAAAATAAAAGTAGCCTAAGTTACTCCATATAACATTAGCTATCTGCCAGTGAGTCTTGCCAAAATCGGTCCAGCCATTTCGTAAATTAGCCTGAACAGACAGGCAGAGATAAATACATCATTTATTTCTAGGTAATTGTTAAAGATAAAAATATTTTAGTATATCTTTTTTTTTTTAAGTACTTTCTTAAAAAGCTGTTATTTTGACATTACAAACACTTAAATTTTAATTATTTGCATAGATAGATCATTCAGGCTCAGAATGTCTCTTTACCAAAATGTCCCTGGGTTTCAAATGGCCCCTTCCCAAAATGTCTCTTTCCCGAAATGACCCTTTCTCAAAATGTCCCTGTCAAATTAAATGAATTTAATTTCCCTTGCCAAAATAATGACTAGTTGTCTATCTCATTCGGGCTCAGAATGTAGGCCAAAGAAAATAGTATAGTTGAAAAACAAAGACATTAAATTATACGTAACAATTGAAAAAGAACTTAGAAGTTTTTTATAAGAATTTATAATATATTTTTTGTACTACTTTTTATGAAGCTAATAGTGTCTTTTATTATTAATGTAACCTAAGTACTCATTTAGCTATTACCTCTGTGATAAGAAATAATGTGCAATGTTATTTTCGTTTTGTTTTCTGTATTAGGCTACAAGATAATTCTTTTGGTGGTGGGGGATTGGCTATCAGCATAGTCATAAAAATAAATGTATTTTACAGTTCAATAAAATCTTTTATTACATACAATATTAATAAATTAACGTGATAACAAGAAGCAGGCTATTATTCTAGCAAACAAAGAGATGGCAAATTACAAAGGTTTTGTGCTTAGACATAAATGCATTTTATTCAAAGTTCATTTACATGAAACATTAAAACTTAAGAAAAAGATATTAGAAATATACAGATAAAATAATAAGGACTTTACAAGAATTACCAGAACATACTATCTTAGGACACAAATGTTTAAGTGGGCTCAAGTGTCACAAGTATTTTTAGTGTCCACAACACAAAGTGCATTGAAAACATCAATCCCTAAAGGTGATATGAGGTATACAGAGATCCGTTATCTCTTAAGGGGGATACGTAAGGTAGCCCGCGAAATACAAATTATCTTACGTTTGTGCAATTTGCTGGTAAATGTCAGGTTGTATGCTGATTAAAATATGATTTGTGAACGTAATAAAAAATTAAAATAAAGTTTACAAAATTGACCTGTCCCACGTCAATTTTGTGAACTTTCTTTTTATTTTTGTTCTACTCTTGCATTTGTAACGAACTATTGAGTAGAAACATTTAATAAAAGGCTGATGTCACTTTTTTGGGGCAAAAAAAAACCACTGTGCTACGGAATAGAAGTCAAAATCGGTGGAACAGACTGTAAAAACGGTTATTTAAATGTCTAATCTTATTTCAAATAGAGTTTAGTCATCACATTACTAGGCATACCATAGATCTCCGTTAAACTAGGAATCAGTGGCAAAATGTCACGGGCCCCCAGCCGGTGGGGGCCACCAGTCAGTGGAGAAGCCATAAAAAAAGTTAGTATCTATCGTTTTCCAAGAAAATTCTCATTTTCGATCCTCTTTTAGACACGAAATAGAAACGTCATCTATAAGAGAACTTGCTGACTTATTAATAATAAAGAGTCATTTTATATCTTCAAGCTTTCCTGAAGTGTATGAGTATATTTCACTGCATTTCTGGTATTTCTCACCATTCATGTGACTACGGCTAGTGCCGAGCGATCATTTCCAAAACTGAAATTGATAAAAGCTTATTTAAGAAATTCTATGGGACAAGAAAGGTTAAGCAACTTGGCTATTCTATCCATCGAAAATTCTATGGCCCGAAATTTTAATTTGCCACGGGCCTCGAACGGTATAGTTACGCCACTGCTAGGAATGACCAGGATCACCTTACTTACCTCTTTATTGTTTTGATAGAACCCCAGTTGAAGGCTGGATTCATTGTTTTTTATATCAGTACGCTTACATCATGATTCCTAATCCAATCCTACTTAAGCTTCCATTCCATCAACTAATTGCGTATTCTTAAATACTCTAGCAAACTACGTTTAAAAAATCCTTACAAGAAGAATAGGTATTTGTACTTTATACGATCTTATAAAAACATCACAAGTAAGTCACGCCTATTACATGGGACTTATATGTACATAACTAACAAAATGTGGGTGTAATATATGTACAGATCGGATAATCAGATGCATATTTACCTAAAGTTGAGGTGTCGCAAAAATCCCGCGATTCCGGGAACTACGAATGTAGTTCTGATTATAGAATCGAAATGTACTTAAATTTACTTACGATCAGCTGTTGGCTAAATATGGAATGCACTTTTGTATCAATGGTAAAAATCTCGCGATAGCAGAATTCATTAATTTACTACTTTTTGACTATAGAATCGAATGCTAGCTTATGGTCTAAAGTTAACCTTTTGTCCGCCAGTCAAGTATAGATGACAAAACAAAATGTGCCCAGCCAGTCACGACTACATGATAGACTTTTATACGTAAATCTGTTAATAAAGCTCATAAAGCAACATTGTTTTCTTTATATTTCTTTTGCTAATTATGTTCCTTGACTTATCCTAATTTATATTAGTAGAACTTATTTCTTTATATTTCATCTATATTAGCATAGATGTCAAAAACTCGAAAGGATGAATTCGTCTCTTGGCGCCGACGGCACGTTTTTGCTTTTTTGGCGTGGCGGTCAAAAGGTTTAATAATACCACATAATTAAGAAGTTGTTTCCATACCATACATCCGATTAGTTGTGCATTCCCAGATTTTCTGGAATCCCAGGATTTATATTAACAAAAAAATATTTAAGAAGCCACTTCCATAATTTTAAATTTTATAACAAAAAAATTAGCTTTAGGTAAATATGCATGCTCTAACTATAAGTCACATCTGCCTTACCCTTCGGCGATTACAGGCGTGACGTTATGTAAGTCACCAACCCAATACTGTTACAAACAATTATTATAAACATTTAATGAGATTTTCTTAAACAATATTATGAAACACACGACTATCAAACCTATGTGTAGCTGTTGGTCTTAAACATTATTCAACACGTATTAGTTCAACGTCAAATATTAAAGTTGCATTTGGTGGTATGACTCCGGGATGGCCTCTAGATCCGTATGCAAAGTCTGGAGAGCAGATTAATCTTGCACGCTCACCAACAGACATCTGAAAGTGGAAATAACTATTATTAGGACATAACTATAACATCACAAGTCGCATGTAATAAGGGGCAAACCTATCGCCATTAAAATTATTATTATTAGATATTGGTGCCGATTCTCTTGTCACAAAATTCTCTAAACTAGACTAAAAATCACCAAAATTTAGTTTATTCCTGTCAAACGACCATTTCCTATTCTGAAATTGACTAAAGTGGCACAACTTAACTATATTTTAGTTTGACAGCTCTAAAATGGTACTGAGTTTTTAATTTAGTGAAAATGGCAATTTTGCTATTCTGAATTTGACGTTTTTAAACTAAAATTTAGATTTTCTAACTAAATCTGACTATTTTTAATCGCGATTAAAAAGGTGTGGAATAAAATTAGTTTTCATGAACTAAAATTCACACCAATCACCTCGACTTCTGGTGGAAAACCAGTACTGTATAGAAGGAGTATCTATTCATACACGAAATATTTTAAGATAAACATCTTTAGGTCGTAAAAAAGCCATATCGGCGATTTTTTTTATTTTTATCTAAGTGTTTTATATTTTTACATAATTATTATAATTCTAAAATTGCTTATGACATTTTGCGAAAAAAACATTAATTTAATTATTCTATGAATGACACGCCTCGACGCGGTGACGCCGAATGGTGCGGTGGGGTGGCGGTATGGGCGCGGTGAATTTTGATAATTAATCATCATATCAAGTAATTTTAAACTATTAAATTTTTTGAATAATATACTCACATAAAAAAAAAAAACATTTCCATGGCTTCTTTACCACCTATAGGTGTACCACTTAAAATATTTCGTGTTTATCCCTATATATTTTTTTTCTTTTCTTTTGCTTATATCTCGAAAATGGTGTGTCCTATCGCAAAAATAATGAAAATTTCGACCCCCTTTTAGAAACCCTTAAACCCCTATTACTCTACATGCAGGTAATCATTTATTTTATTTTCCACACAAAAAGTGAAAAATTCCTTAAAAAACACGTCACGCTGCCCCCCCCATGCGCGCCTCCGGCTCTAAAAAAAATCATGGGCAAACCAGTACAACATTACGAAGACAAAAGAAAAAAAAAAATACCACGTGGAGTCACGATTGTCAATTTCGATTTAGTTGTGTCAAACTTATTTTTTAAATTTAGAGAATTTTGTTTGCAGAATAGCTATAAGCTTCTCATAGCCAAAAGTAAGGAATTTTAGTGATAGTTTAGTTAGTTTAGTTCGGTGTACAAGAGAATCGGCACCAATCACATTTAAATAGTAGGTAAGAAAAATTATAGCTACTTAAAGGTAGCCAGCAAAAAGACTAGACAGGAGTGCAGATTACGAATATTGAAAAAGAAGACTACAGAAGAATCTTTGATTAGGTTAGCTTGAACATGACATGTAGAGGGAAAATAGGCCATGAAATTAAATAATAATAACCCCACCGCCGTATCTCTACGTTGACGTCGTGGTGGGGCTTGTGCGCTCCGAACTCTGGGTCTGTGCCGGTAGAGTTTACCGGAACATTTCTAGGGTGAGGAGCCAGACCAAGAGAGATACAGAAACCCGCAGGGCAGCATGTGGCGAGCTTGTTGGGCTGAGTTGGGCAGTTGCGACCCCACGGACCCTATCTCCCGGGAAAAGTCATGTTCCTCATCTCTGGCTTGCCTTTATTGGCCGGCTGGAGTGAACACCGACGAGGAACTGAGCTCCCACCTCATTCTTGCCTTTATTGGCTGGCTTGAGTGGAGATTCGCAAGAGCAAACGTGCTCGGAGGAAGGAAGTATTCCAGTAAGTGCTTGTAGGGATCTTGACCATCTTCCGGGCTCTGGGATTGTTCTGAGAGCCGTGGAATACCTCTCCACTCCTCGAGCACCTCAGGATATGTTGCCCCCTTGTCGCTACGTCACTTTGTGCTAGCGACCGTTTTCGGGGGCCCATTATTGAGTGTGCAAGTCACCCCCTGCCATTTTATCCGTGTATAATAAAACATTGATCAAGCAGCAGGGGCCATAGTCCTTCCATAGTTTAAGGTAACCAGTCCATTTTAACCACCCAAAACCTATAGTTCAGTATTTTCGTTTCCATATCCTGCAATAGTCCTACACCAACCGGGGGTTGTCCTTGGGTGCACTTGCATAGTGCGTACAGGGATAATCGTCGATTGGTGCCTCATTTCATTACAAGCGTGTAACGGGCCTCTGCGAGTTGGCTTCGGCCTCTCGTACGCCTTCCAAAGGCCCGGGACCCCAGGATCCCGAGATATGTTAAAAACATAAAAATAAATAATAATAATAAAATTTATTTATTTCAGAAAGGTAACAGACTTAATTTACCTATACGTTTTTGTTATAAAAAGGTATAATTACAGCTAGTGGTAGGAATTAAGTACAGAGCAAATAATCTATGCTGCAGAAATATGTAAGCGATAATTGGCGAGCCCTACCTCTTAAACTACGGTTACCTGTATCTTAAGATAGAAGTCTCTGAATGATACAACAATAAATGATACCAAGGATAGCAATTAATTTATTATTAAGTGTATGCTTACCCTACATATACCTTGGTCCCATCCTTGTATAACGTCGCCTCTTCCCAGCGTAAATTTAAATGGTTGTCCTCTATCCCGCGAAGAATCAAACTTCTTGCCATCTTGTAGCGTTCCTGTATAGTGAACCACTACAGTTTGACCAGGCTTCGGGAATGTAGTACCTAAAAATATATTATTTTATTAAATCTTTTGAGGTTATACAATGGGTGTATTAATATGAGTTCTTGTTAAATTACATACCATCCCCAGGTGAAATAGTTTCTACATCTACTCCCATGTTGGTTTAGAATAAATGTGGAGAATAATATACTTCTTTGCTAGATAAAAATTGTTTATAAAAAAACAACAACACAGTAGTAAACGGCAATACATCAAGGTTACTGTTTTTTTATTGGTCCGTTGTTTTGGGTCATGCACCAAGTCATACAGCCTCTGAGGAAGGATGATATTCTCGATTAACTCCAACCAAATATTTGTAAATTTTATGCCCGGTTTCTCGACGGCTGTTCAAATCTAAAATTAACTAACCATGTTTCAAATCTCTTGTTAAGTCTAAAACGAGTTGCACGAACGTTAATTAAGTACTTTGATCACTTAACACAACAATCAAATTAGTACAAAAATCCCTTGTTAAATCAGAATTTGGGTTTCTGAAAGAACGGTTAAGCTTGAATGTCATGTCAAGCAGCTGTCAAATGTTTTGTTAGCTTATCTGTCGAGCTTGGGCGATTATCTTTGCGTTCCCTGTGATTTTCTGTTTTCTTTGGATATTTTCTAGTTATAATTAATAAAACAACTTCGGCTACCTCGCCTGCGGCTCGAGTCACAAACACCTGCGATTTCGGGCTTTCTTTCTTTTACAGCCCTTACTATTACAGTCCATTAAACCGATTTTGACTTCTATTGCGTTGGCGGCATGACAAATGGCAGATGCAGTAACAGTAACAGTTGTTATAGGGTGCTCCACATCGAGAAATGGCTAAGTCCACTTTTTCAATTTTTGGTAATAAAGAAAAATAAACATATTTATTTTTTTGAAAACAAACCACAGGACATGTTGAAATTAAAATACCATTCAGTTATAGTACACAATGGTGCCGATTCTCTTGTACACCGAACTAAACTAACTAAACGATCACTAAAATTCCTTACTTTTGGCTATGAGAATCTTAAAGCTATTCTGCAAACAAAATTCTCTAAATTTAAAAATAAGTTTGACACAACTAAATCGAATTTGACAATCGTGACTCCATGTGGTATTTTATTTTTGGCTTCGCAACGTTGTACTTGGTTGCCTATGATTTTTTTTAGAGCTGGCGGCGCGCAGGGGGGGGGGGGGGCAGCCGCGACGTGTTTTTAATGGAATTTTTCACTTTTTGTGAGGAAAATAAAAAAAAAGATTACCTACATGTAGAGTAATTAGGGGTTTAAGGGTTTCTAAAAGGGGGTTTGAAATTTTCATTATTTTTGCGATAGGACGCACCATTTTGGAGATATAAGTAAAAGAAAAAAAAAAAAAAAATAGGGATAAACACGAAATATATTAAATGATACACCTATAGGTGGTAAAGAAGCCATAGAAATGTTTTTTTTTTTATTCTGAGTATATTATTAAAAAAATTAAATAATTTAAAATCATTTGATATGATGATTAATTATCAAAATTCACCGCGCTCGTGCCGCCACCCCACCGTACCGTTCGGCGTCACCGCGTCGAGGCGGGTCATTCATAGAATAAGTATAAAGGATTTTTTCGCAAAATGTCTCAAGCAATTTTAAAATTATGATAATTATGTAAAAATATAAAACACTTAGATAAAAAAAAAAATCGCTGCTGTGGCTTTTTTACGACATAAAGATGTTTCTCTTAAAATATTTCATGTATGAATAGATACACCATACAGTACTGGTTTTGCACCAGAAGTCGAGGTGATTGGTGTGAATTTTAGTTCATTAAAACTAATTTCATTCCACACCTTTTTAATCGCAATTAAAAATAGTCAGATTTAGTTAGAAAATCTAAATTTTAGTTTAAAAACGTCAAATTCAGAATAGCAAAATTGCCATTTTCATTAAATTTAAAAACTCAGTAGCATCTTAGAGCTGTCAAACTAAAATATAGTTAAGTTGTGTCACTTTAGTCAATTTCAGAATAGGAAATGGTCGTTTGACAGGAAAAAACTAAATTTTGGTGATTTTTAGTCTAGTTTAGAGAATTTTGTGACAGGAGAATCGGCACCAATATACTCTTTATTTTAATATATAAAACAAAACATAAAAAGCATTTATAATAACTTTAATTAAATAAAATAGTTTTGGACTTATCATAAATCAACAGGACTTAGGGTTATCTTTCCCTCTTTTTAAGGACTAAGGAATTTAACAAAACAAAATTAGCTTCTTTAACAGTATTCTTCTTTAAAAATAACTCAAAAAAATTCAATCTTTAAAAATAACTAGGCTAGTTACTCTATTTCGTCATCCAATTCCTCAACGATTTGACTTTCATTTAATTTAGCCTGTTCCATTATCAAAGTTTCATAGAATTTTCTTTTTTCTTGTGGTACAAATCGAATAAGTTTTTTAATGTCATTAATTTTAGCTTCTTTAATTTTAATAGCATCTTGGTAACAATCAGCAGGAACATCTCGAAGATACCTAGATATACCTACTCTATATAAAAAAAAATCTTTGAAGTTATCGCCAGTCATTGAATCAGAAAAGGCTGGCTTTGCATGTCTTTTAAATAAAACTCGACGACAACCTGAAATTCCCGGTATTGTTTGTTTAATATTATCATTATAGTAAGTTTTATAATCTTTAACTTTTAATACTCTTTCGTTACCTCGTTGTTCTTCTCGCTCTCCTCCTCTTCTATCTATTTGCCCTCGTTCTATCAGGTTCTTTTCTAAAAATACAACTTCAAATTTCTTGGCATTTCTACTGTTTACTACAAAATTGACGTAACTTTCAGGTTCATATATTTTTTCATGTTTTAATTTTTGTCTTTCTATGAGAGCAAAATCTCTATCAATGGGCATCATTGAATGCCCAGGAATTGGATAATTTACAGAAATTGTTTCAAACAAGCCTTTCGCACACAACTGATCGAAATACGTAAAAATAAATCTGTTTTTATTTTGACTGAAACAATTATCACAAAATATTTCTAAATGGGTCTGATCTGGGATTTTATGGTGTAAAAAATAATCATCCAAAGCAGTTATTACTTCGTTTGGCCCTTTATGGGCATAATTTTCCGTAAACAAATACATAGTTGCTGAGTTTTCTTTTAAGTTATGTATACCAAAATTATGAAGCCATAATTGCCTGAGATAATATTCATCAGTTACATTAGTGACCGGCAATGGCAGATTCTTTTGAAAATCAAAGCAAATAGATAATTTATTTTTGTTCATATTTTTGTCTTCCTTTTCTGAACTACTATACTTTTTTAAAAATACTTCGGCTTTGCGCAAGTGCAACTCACGTGCAGATTTTAAACTTGCAACTTTATCCTTGTCTTTCATAATTTCTGCAGATTGAATATCTACTTGAAATTTTTCACAAGTGCTACATATATCTTTACGAGGAACTGCGAACGGAATATTAAAATCTGTATTAAAAATTTCTCGAAATTTTTCATAAGTGACTACATCTAAATCGGTATTCTGTTTTAGAAAATCGCGGTGAAGTGTAGCAATATTAAGATGAGAATCAACATAGACCCTATGTTTGCTAGAAGATCGAGAGTAGTGCGACGCTCTCGCGGGGATATTTTCTATAAATGAATGAATTCTGTTAATTACTGCCTCAGTGTATATTATCTTGCTTGGGCCACGTCCTCGACCATCAGTAATGTCTTTTTCAAAATCATCCGATGCTCCAATTTGATCTTCTTCCATGTGTGGCGTACTATAAGAACACGAAGGCGAAGGATCTGTATATATATCTATATTTGTGGCTGAACATGCTCCTGACAATTTTAATTTCTTGTCCGCATCATTAATTCTAAAATTTTCTGGAGTCCATTCCTCATCAGAAGAAACCTCGTTAAACAATTCAGACTCTTGTATAAGTCTGAAATATTAACACTTATTTAAAGAAATTTGCAATAGAAAGCCAAACCCATACGTTTTTCGCGCATATTACGAACTTACCTTGATAATTTGTCCTCAGGATCCATAATAATAATAATGTTTACTATTAATCGTAACACCAATAACTTTGCAGCACGGAAAGAGGGTAATAATTCAAAAGATTTCACTTAACACCTCAGAGAGAAAAATAACGATCAACAAGTTTAAACCTGCATCATAATGTTGCAAGATTTTGAAATATTAATTTTGATTTTAATTTAGTCCTTTTTCGGTAAAAACTTACGGACTTAGGGATTTATAGGACTTGGGGATTTTGGGAACTGAAAGTATCGTCAATTTTATTTTTTATAGTTTTCAAAAACCCACTTAGGGATATCGTAACAAAAAAATTGTTGAACGTATCGATAAAGAAAAAACGACCGATCAACCTATGTTACTAGTGTAAAAAATCCCTAACTAGGACTTGGGGATTTTTCGAATTGGGGCACCCTATTGTAACCGCTTTTTTGCATTTAATGCCATCCTTATGCCTACGGAATAGAAGTCAAAATCGGTTAACGGACTGTATAAAAGGTTTTAAATGTCTTAATGTTATTTCAAATGGAGTATAGGGTATAAGGAAATCGGTTTGAGTTATAATTTGGTAAAGTTGGTTGCTGTATGTACCTAAATACGTCATTTAGTAGGCCATGACCATCGTAATTAGCGGGCAGTGGCTGTCTAATATAAACAAACAACATAAACAAAATCAAGCTGCCTAGCCTTTTCCCAACTATATATTGTTGGGGTTGGCTTCCAGTCTAACCGGATGCAGCTGAATACCAGTATTTTACATGGAGCGACTGCCTATCTGACCTCCACAACCCAGTAACTGGGTAACACGATACCCCTTGGTAAGACTGACTGTCAGACTTTTGGGTTTCTGACGACCCGTAACGACTGTCAAAGATCCACGAATGACAGCCGGGACCAACGGCTTAACGTGCTTTCCGAGGCACGGAGGAGTCTCGGTATGTAAAGATGGTCACCCATCCACGGACCAACCCCGGCAAGCGTAGCTTAACCTGACGGATCGACCCGTGCGGCTGTTATTACTTAGCCACGAGCTCCTCAAACAAACAATATAAACAAAATTCTTAAAAAAAAAAAATGCTGTGTATTATAGATGAGGGCCGTTTACCACAAGAGTTAATATCAGTGATAAACGACGGATGGCCGGGTCTACTTGTTCGGCCATCATTGGAGCCAGGCAAGGCGGGCTTGCAATGGGTAAGGAAACATCAGTATTATATAATTAATTCCGACCAGTTCAGTCGGTCAGTTTAGTTTTTTATTCGGGCCCTATCAGAATACCAGCGCTGCGACACTAATTTTTAAATGTCGCATCATATATTCTGAGATATTTCTTATTCATTATATGCTGAGAAAGGAGCCTTTTGGCCCCGTACAGGATTTTGTTTTAATTAAATTTTTGTTTTGATGTGACAGCGTCTAATAAATCGATGAACGCCGGCTGCATGCACGAAAAAGTATGACTCATTGTCCCGTTACGCTCGTTGTCCCGTTATGCTCATTGTACGCTTGCTCCGCATCAATGTTTTGTTATGACGTCACGTTAAACTATCGCCCGTAAACCAACTTTACAGACAACCAATTTTTTATATTTTTTATTAGTGTTACTATGACTGTGTTTAGTTTAAAACGCGAACTACCTGTATGAGTCGCGAGCCGTTTGGGAGATTAGCCGTAACAAACAAACATGACAGACCGACGCACAGTGGACGAAAAAACAAAACTGTATACTTGAAACTATCAAATAAAATATTTTATTTTTCTTTGTTTACGTCCACTGTGCGACGGACAGGATAATTTTTTTTATAAGTACCGTATGTACTTTCATAAGCATCCATACTAATATTATAAATGTGAAAGTAACTCTGTCTGTCTGTCTGTCTGTATGTTACGTTTTCACGCCTAAACCGCTGAACCGATCGTCATGAAGGCAGAGATGTAGCCTGGGATATGGAGACGGACATAGGCTACTTTTTTACGCGATAACCGACATCTACGCGGGCGGAGCCGCGGGCAAAAGCTAGTTTAGTAATAAGTTGTTATTTTGATATTATTATTTATTTATTCATTAAAACTATGCACAAGTAAAAACTGTACAAAGGCGGACTTAATTGCCTTATTTTAGGGCGATCGACTCCCATTATTTTCTGTTAACTACTAACGAAAAATCTAGCGTTATAATAAAATATTAGTATCTTGATAGTTATTTATTTAAATAATAATAATTCCATATATCTATTAGGTCATACATTATTTACATTCTAATAAAAGTTACAATAACACGTTATTTATTTTAAACTTACATAGCTATTTATTTATTACGATATTTAAAAAATAATATTTTGTCAGACATTTTTTTTTTTTTTTTGTTCTCCTTTTTCTTACAATCTGTCACTAATTATTAGGACATTCAGTAATTATGATGACTGTTTAGATGTCTTGCTTGGTATGCGTCCTATGACACATCCTAGTATTTATAAAGCATCAAGCTAAGTTTGTCTGATGAAATCCTGTGGAATTTTGTGTTTTAGCCTACGTATGCCTTTTATATCCATTGGGTGGTTTGCCAGGTTATTTGGGTGGCGAGTTATTCTTTCTTTGTATGACATGACATAGCGTTTTATTTCCTCTTTGACGGTCGGTATTTTCAGATCATGGTGTAGTGCTTCATTTAATACAAACCATGGGGCATTTGTGATTGTTCTTAGAATCTTGTTCTGAAATCGCTGTATGATCTCTATGTTAGAGTGTGATGCTGTCAGACATAGTATTTTGTTTGAAAACAGAATACGTTGTTTTTTTGTACGTTTCTACCAGTCTACCTTACAAACAGACTATTTATTATTTATTTATTTGTTTGTTTGTTTGTATATGTCTTTCCTTTCGCAGGATGATAATTATGATTTTTTATAAGAAACATTTAATTCGCTTATAACAGCCAGAAATATACTTTACAAAAAAAAAATATACTAGTTACCGATGTATGGCAAATTACTACGAAAACTGCTTATCCTCCAATAATTATACAGCGCGAATGTAAAACACTAATATTGAAAGACATGAATCATGAACTTCTATCAACTTATAATAGAAATAGCACATGAGCGTTTTCATAACATCACGAATACCTACAACCACTTGATTTACGATATGACGTAATAGGCGAATGACCGCCATACTACTTGCTTATCTACTTTTACTATAAATACAATTCGTATGTCGTAGCAGAACGGTAAATTGAAAATGCTATGTGTGAGCATCGATGGTTCAGTGGTAGAATGCTCGCCTGCCACGCGGGCGGCCCGGGTTCGATTCCCGGTCGATGCAATATTCTTTTTGCGATTTCAAATATTTTTTTATCATTTTTGTAGTATGTATTTGTATTATTTTTGTAGTAATTATGCAGTATAGTAATTTATCTTCGATCAACAATATAACTAGATTTTCGATGAGCGCATCAAAAATGGCGGAAAAATAAGATCACAAATAATGTTGTGGTTTTATTTTGGAATATAGTTTTTTAAACCTTATTGCTTAGAAATTGTTTTATTTTTCCAAACTTTTAGTTTTTTTTTTTAAAGCGCTTCTTTTCAAGCGAAGTAGTAAATTTTGCAAGCGATAATAAACTTTATATTCCAGTGTTAAGGTTTATAATCAAGTTATATGCAATCGAGGCCCCTTGAGCGATATGTTTTTGTTACTAATCCTTAATATAGTACTATTATTGATCGAAGCAATTTACGCCATTGTTCTTTATTAGGGATACCTCGATACGCCTTTTTGCCGATACGATACCGATACCGATGCTCTTATAAAAATATCAGTGATACCGATACGCATATTGAATTCCATTATGAAGGTAAAATAAATAAAACACAAGTCAGGTTATTGTTTTAATTAATATAAAAAGAACAAATAACATGACAAACTAAATAAAACCGTTTAAAACTATAGACAGGTTGAGATTAGTTAATAGTTTTAGTAATTAAAATTAACATTGATGAGAAAAGTATCGTTGAATCGGCCATAAAAATATCGCCGATGCCGATATATCGGCATCGGATGCATCCTTATTCTTTATAATGTCAATAAAACAGTTTTTTTTTTTTTTCTAGGTACAATAAAGCTATAGAAAACCTCCATAAACAACTAGAAGATGCAGAAACAACGCTGCGGGGTTTCCGAGCGAAGTTAGCCGCTGAGAAACTAGACAAGGAGCATCAGAAGGAAAATCTACACAAAGAAATGCACGCACAAATGGCTGAACGTATTATAAAAAAAAAAATAGCGACCCGACTTCGCGTTATTCATGAATTTTGTAATATTTCAGATAAGCCTGGATTGAAGGATAGTACTGTCTATTTTAATCGCAAATCTTCCTAATAATGAATGTATTTTTATTTAGAAAGAAAGAAAAATATTTTATTTGGGACACGCACAAGAACACTAAAAAAAATTACATTAAATTATTTAAAATTTACATCATATTATTCAACATTTACATTATATTATACATTTTATTACAACAAAGAACAAAATAGAAAAAGACCTGTGCGAAGCCAAAAAGACTCCTTATTTGATACACCTACATAATACCTGATTTTGCCCATTATTGACGTGCCCATTAAAGAAGTTCTACTGATATTAATAATTTTGGGATTGGAATAATCCTAAATGAAGGGGGGATTTCTGGATTTTTTACATTCGTGTTTAGTTTTCCCCCCTGAGGGGTTCTCTCGGCTTATTCCACTAATCCCCCCTGAGAGAATCCCCCTCAGTGGGGAAAACTGAACCCAAATGTAAAAAAATAATTTCAGGGAATCTTGGAATTAGGATTTTTTTTTTTTTCAATTCTAGTTTCCCCCCTTAAGCCGGATTATTAGGGGTGAATTCTAGACTGTTTTGATAAATTCCACTTTTCCTCTTAAGGGGGAATTTCAGGGGGGATTGTGGAATAAGCCGTTCTCTCAGGGGGGAATAGTCAAATAGGAAAAAAACTTACAAAATTGTCGGATGTCGCCTGTCAGTTTCGTTAAGCCACTGGGCTTGTCTCTGATCTGTTAAGGTGAAAGCGTCAGAGTAGCATGCAAAATTCAAATTTCTTAGGTTGATCTAAGCATGATTTTATTTTAGAAAAAGCAACGCTTGCCGCGGGCAAAAGATAGATTTATTAATATAAATTTTCTTCTACAGACAGTAAAACAGCTAGAGAAGACAGTCCTAGAGAGAGCGAACCGCCTCTACCAGCTGACGACACAACTAGAGGAAATGAAACGCGTGCAAGAGATGGTCGCCAAAGTGATGAGCAAGAGTACCACTTCCACCAGCATGGGGAGCTGGCACCAGTTAACGTGAGTTGAATTGTACGCTCCAGATATATGGATATAATACTCTAATTTAATAATCTGGAAGAGCGACGACGGTTAAATGATATGATGTTACGACATACTTAGCAATAAATTTGAACTACTCAGCAGAATACACTTTCACGTTCCACTCAGACGTACCAGACATACCACTTTGCTATCAGTACCATGGGCCTCCACTAATTATCTAAAGATGTCACCATTCTTGCTTCTACCTGCTATAATGATAAGTTCCCATCTTTGGACCTCTTTAATACCACACGAAACAGACTTGAAAAGGAGATTATCCAAATCCTCCAGCAAACGCCAGATGCTCAGCTTACTAAGTAATGCTAGTTTAGTCATACGTACATATACATACACACAACATCACACACATTTACAGCACCTACACCGCACAGATACACATCCGCACACACTAAATAGTACTCAGAGATGCACTGCGTAAGCAATTCAATAGAGCCAAAAACACTAGACTCCCGGACGACTGGGAGTCATACAAAAAGACCCAATACACTTATAAAAAGCAGATCAGAACTGCCAGAAGAACAGCGTGGCGGAAATTCTGTAAATCCATCGAGACAAATAATGAAGCCGCAAGAGTAAGGAAGATCCTATCTACCGATCAGGACCGGACTCTGGGCGCGCTGAAAAAACCCGATAACTCCTACACGATAACTGACCTTGAAACCAGTAAGGTTCTCCTTGAGACTCACTTCCCAGACTGCAGACTCCTAGAGGACAAGACATGGAAGGCTGAATCGAAATGGACCCCAACGGACCGAGACTGGTCTAAAGCCCACCACATAGTAACAGAAGACCGGGTTAAGTGGGCTATAAACACCTTTCAGCCATACAAGTCAGCGGGGCTGGATGGTATTTTCCCAGCCATGCTACAGTGGGGGGTAGAGCATCTGACACCATGGTTGGTGGAAATCTTTCGAGCCTCTGTGGCACTCAGATACATACCCCTCGCATGGCGCGAAGTGAAAGTCATTTTTATACCCAAACCTGGCAAAACTGACTACACACAACCCAAGGCCTATAGGCCCATAAGCCTCACATCCTTCCTGCTGAAAACCCTCGAGAGACTCTGTGATAGGCATATCAGAGACGGACCTTTAAGGAAAAAACCACTCCACAAACAACAGCATGCGTACTCCACAGGCAGATCAACAATCCGCGCTGCACAGCGTGGTTTCCAAAATTGAATGCGCCGTGGACCACAAATGCTCATCACTGGCCGCCTTCATTGACATAGAGGGCGCCTTCGACAAAAAAATGTTCGATAGTATTAACGCGGCTCTTGATAGACACAGCATAGACTCGACCCTGAGTGGCTGGATCACCAACATGCTCAAGCGGAGAGCTGTGCAAGTCACAGTAAACGACACCACAAGGGCCATCGTGGCGAAAGGCTGTCCGCAAGGCGGCGTTCTCTCGCCGCTTCTATGGAACCTGGTTGTAGATAGTCTCATCAAAACACTCAACGATAAAGGTTACTTCACCGTAGGCTACGCCGATGACATAACCATAATAGTAAATGGCACCCACGAAAATACCCTGTGTAACCTCATGCGCCAAGCATTGAAGATAGTAGAGGACTGGTGCAATAGTCACCAACTCTCAGTGAAACCCTCCAAAACCGAATTGATTCTCTTTACAAAAAAGAGAAAACTGACGACACTACAACTTCCACGCTTCTTTGGAACTACCCTAGGCCTATCAGCTGAAACCAAATACCTGGGCATATATCTGGACAAACAGCTGAACTGGGCAAAACATACCAACTACATCACTACAAAGGCCAGCATATCCCTGTGGCAGTGTAAGCGACTGCTCGGCAGGAATTGGGGAATTAGCCCCAAAGTTACATACTGGTTATACACCACAGTCATCCGACCAACGATCACATACGGCTCACTGGTCTGGTGGCCCAGAACAGACCTGAGCACAGCCCAGAAAGATCTCGAAAAGCTGCAGAGACTAGCTTGTGTAGCAATTACTAGCTGCATGCGAACCTCGCCTACTACCGCCCTACAAGCAATGCTTGGGCTGCCGCCTCTACACCTCATCGTGCGAGAGGAGGCGGCCCTGGCCGCCTTTAGGCTCAACATAACTGGAACTCTGAGCAAAGACTCTAGAGTTAAGCACGTACGCATAAAAGAAGATGCAATCAAACGCCAGCCAATGATGGCATCACCCTGCGACAAAGCCCCAAAACTACACTACTTTCAAAAGCACTATAACATCATACTCACAGAAGAACGTTGTGACTACTCAGGACCGAAAGAGCTGAGAGTATACACGGACGGATCAAAGACCGACTCCGGGACCGGAGTCGGAGTCTTCTCACAGGACCTTAACATAAACATATCCAGCCCGCTGGGAAGGTTCAACACCGTTTACCAAGCGGAGTGTGTGGGCATCATACAGGCGGCGCACGCCATAGAAGCCAGGAGAGTCACGGACACCCAGATACGTATACTCTCCGACAGTGCTTCAGTCCTCCAATCCTTAAGGAAAAGATATATTACCTCGAAACTAATACTAGAATGCCACAACGCACTAGAACGAGCAACGGTGCCGAACCGCAACACAGTGACACTACAATGGATAAAGGGACACAGCGGATCTCTGGGTAACGACGCAGCTGACGAACTGGCTAGAAGGGCATCCAGCGCGTCGGCATGTGGACCCGAGCCTATCAAACCCATCCCCTTCAACCAATTACGCAGGTGGCTACAGGATTTCACCCACACACAAGCGGAAAACTGGTGGACCTCGACAACGGGCTGCAGGCAGTCCAGAGAGGCCATGCCATCCTTGGACGGTAGGCTGACCAGGCGACTTTTACGCCTGGACAGGTACGGCCTGCGCCTGGTGACGGGGACCATCACGGGACACTGCTCGCTAAACAAACATTTTCACACAATAGGGATAACGGACAGCCCTCTGTGCAGAGCCTGCATGGAGGCGGATGAGACCGTCGCGCATGTGCTCTTCGAATGCACAGGCGTCACCCGGATCAGAACAGAAACCCTCGGGGAACCCAGATCCTTTGCCGATGTTATAAACAGACTAGGAGACGTGATTGGCTTCTGGAAGGAGGTGGGCTGGTTGGAATAACCACCGACGGCCGCTATGGCCCACGCACAATGGTCCATCTTAAGGACTAAGTGCGGAAACCAAACCCTCTAACATAGACATAGACACTAAATAGTACATTACTTACCAAGGGCTGTAAAAGAAAGAAAGCCCGAAATCGCAGGTATTTGTGACCCGAGCCGCAGGCGAGGGTTGTTAATATGCGATAGAGGTTACTTTGAGGTTGTTTTACGTTAAGTGACGTAAATATTATTAATTATGTCACACTCTGTATTTTTTACTTTTCTGTGTACTTCGTAAATGGCGTAATGTTTAGAATACTAATTATGTTATACTTACTGTCAGCTGTCAAGGTACCTTATAAATAAATAAATATAGGGGTGGTAATGGTATGTACAGCAGCAGTTTTATATACAGCAGGAGGAGGTAGGGACCCAGCAACTTGTATATTGACAGAGAAATTGTCTAAATGTCTAATCTACAGAAAAAAGTATTGAAAGTTGTTTTTAGATTAAAAGTAGCTTGAAGTAATGGGTTTTTTCGCTAACCCTACTGTTTCAGTGTCGGCTTGCCACAAATTATAGTGATGATTGCTAATAGAATGAATATTATGATTACTCATTGTTTACCTTTAAAGAAAGAAAGAAAAAAAAGTATTTATTGGGACTCGTACAGGAAGATCACACTTTAAACTAAACACACTCATAGTAAAATAAATAAATTAAAAAAAAAAAGTTTTTATTTTCACTTTTTTGTTGTAGTACCTAACTACCCCACACACATTCGTATAGGCACTAACTCTACTTGCTATGTAAATAATAGTGACATGAAGTTATTATTATAACATCTTCAACATACAATCAGTGGAAATACGTATTATTGCAGCTCACTCTAAAACTACCCAAGCAAAGTTAATAAAATTTATATGAGACCAACGCGCATGAATGTTCCTCCATCAAATGGAAAATATATTTTCGAAATCGGTCCACAATATTGACCAAAATATCGAAGAAAACAAAATAACGACGAATTGAGGAACTCCTCCTTTTTTTTTAAAGTCGGTTAAAAATAATTACATCTTTCCTTTTGCAGATCAATGAATTAATAATCGGCGGGACCAGGGATCTCAACGACGATACATCTAGACAATATTTTTATACTGATATATCCTGCATCATGACGGATTTTAATATAATTTTACAAGTATTTTTCATATTGCGTATATGAATGGGCTGGACTATAATGGAATGTGAACAAATTGATAATGTTTATTGTATAGATAATTTTTTTTTTTTTTTTTGTTTTATTTGGAACTAGCGACCGGCCCCTGCTTCACCAGGTTTTTACGACTTGAAAAAACATCGCGATTTTTCTTTTATAATAAAAAAGAAATCGACCAGTGCGTGTTGCCTATAGTACTGAAACATGCTCGCTCACAATGGGCCTTATAAGAAAAAAGGCTAAAAGTCACCCAAAGGGCAATAGAGAGGGCTATGCTTGGAGTTTCCCTACGCGATCGAATCAGAAATGAAGAGATCCGCAGGGGAACCAAGGTAACCGACAGCTCGAAGAATTGCCAAACTTAAGAGGGCTATCACCGGTCGACTAGAGCTCCTTTAAAAATATATAAAATTATATTATGTTATATTGAGACACGAAGAACAAAATACGATCTAGAGGAATGTGGCCGTTTTTTTTTAGATCGAATTTTGTTGTTTCGTATCTCCATATGAAACTTTATAAAAAAAAAAAAAAAAAAAACAAAGCATTTATTTCAATTAAACCATTTACAGGCACTTTTGAATTGTCAAAGAGACGGTCAGTTAGTCAGAGTCGGCAAGTTGAAGCTAGATGCCCATTCCAATACGTAGATCACTATGGAGAAGAACGGACAAGAAACTTCAAGGACACTCTTTTAAATCAAGATATTACATAATCCTGGGTACATTATTCTTGTTGCTTCTATATGTGAGACAATGTAAAAACTAATAAAACAATTCAAAATATAAAATTACAAATTAAAAATAAGCCCTGGCAGTCAAGAGATGACCAGTCCCAACTGACGGCGCCCGTTCACGAACATGACGCATGGATCAGCACCATCCAGCTCAACCAGTTTGTAGGGAACCGAATGATCCAACACACGCGCCACCATCAGTGAAACATTTAAGTGAGCATGACATACTCTCAACTGCCATGCTCTTTCAAGTCAACATAAATCATAATAACATAGTAAACGACTCCATGGTATTCACATTTACAAAATTGAAAAAATGCTGCTAAATTATACAGAACTATAGTTTGCAATGTATTTGAGAGATTAATAAAAATTTACTACCAAAAAAGAAAATAATTATTATCTATTGGAGTATTCATCAATAAAAACATGCTTAAATAAAAACAAAATAAACATTAAGTTCGTAATGTCAGAAAATAAAATTAAAAGGTATTAGAACATTCTAGACACAGTTACCGAGAGAGTTGATTGAGCCGTTTTTGAGTGACTTTGAACTTGGGAGAGGAAGCGATTAGGGGCAAATCACACTGCGTCGGGATTTTCAGCTTCAGCATCACGCGGCTATAAGATGCTGGATATTAATTAAATTAATAAATAATCTTTCTGCTTTTAATTACCTACCTACATTTATTTTATTGTTGGTTGATAGAGGTACAAATGTAGAGATTTTTCAATTTGAATAGAACTGGTACTTACTTCCCTATCAATTCTCTCTTTTCTATCTGACCGGATGCGTGCATTACTCGAAAAACTTTATGATGTACCTATTCACTCAAGTAGCCTGAGAAATTCAAATTTTCTACAGTTATTTGCAATTTGAGAAAAAAATATATATATATCGCCCTAACGATTTGTGTACGGACTTATCTATTTAATGTTTATATATATATATTTTTTTTCATAAAAATATAAAAAGTTCATAGAGGACTGAAAAAGGAAATATTAAAAACGAAAATGTCCGCTTTTTTGTTAGAACTTTTCCAATTTCGAAATGGTAACACTACTCGTAGGCGCGTAGACCTTGAGGCCCGTAACAGCCACATGCGGTATGATGTGATCAGAAGGATCTGAAGGCAGAAATTACCATAACCCTATGTTGGTAGCCTGTTAAGAATTCATATTTATTTGTACAAGTCGTGTGTCGGATGGGATGTCCCATTGCCCAAAATGAAACGGGATTTATAATTTTCAAAAGTCCGTCCTTAGTGCTCACCTTCGTTATACCTACTTTAGGAAGCCTTGTGCAACATTTCACGTTTCTAGACTCTGCGGTTTAGGCTGTGCGTTGAATTTTATTAAGGGGAATAGCGCGAAATTCAAATATTCTTGCAATGGTTTTTTGCAATTTGCAAGTTAGTGGCAGGTTGTACGGTGGCCAGCACATCAAGTTACCACAAACTGTCGAAATTTCTCGTTCGATTTTGAACTTGATCATCAACATTTTAAAGTTTACAATCGTTTGGAGTTTGATAGTTTCGTGTACTTGATATGCTGGCGACTGAGCATACGTCGATCAAAATACATAGTAACATGTAGGTATTTTTTTACAGAAAAAATAATACAACAATAAAATTGCCCTCCTCAAATGTAATGATTTCAAGAAATAGTCATTCAATAGGATTACCTACTTGATCTTGAACAGTTATATTGATGATTTTAATGATTATAATTATGTAAATACGTACTTGTTACGGTCTCGAATCATATTTTAATCAACATAATCTACAACCATTGACATATATATTACTGCGTAAGGACTGGGCGGACCGCATGTTATAATTACGCCTCGAACTTGGTCCCAAAATGGTCTTCCCTATAACGAAGTGAACTAGAACGCGTTCGGCTGTCTTCGGGAGCGGTCGTAAAATTTTACAAGCAAAAATGCCAAGTTGTCGTGAAGGGTTGCGTGAACTACGACAAAAAGCACAATAAAACAATTGATAACATTTCATATCACCGATAAGTTAAACATATGTAATTATATCAACTTCTAACATTATTTAAAACAATTTTCTTTCTAATTTGTCTCAACGTTTGGCAAAGACGAAGCGAAGCCGCGTAAAAGTGCAACATAACATTGCAGCGGCGCGCGTTTTTATCCGATGAAATGAAAAGATTTATTTTTATTACTATATGATTTAATTATGTATAAAATTATTTTTATTGTTTATTAAAAGCAAATTAAAATGTGTTTTTATGTACTTACTGCTAAAAAATCTGTAAGTACAATAAAATACGTATTTATTTTGCAGATTTCCTTCTGATTCCGTGCGAAATAAAGTTTGGAGTCGTGTCATAAGTTAAAAAAAATAAGTTTAAAAATATTGTTTTATTCGCAGGCCAATGGAAATTTTATAACACAAACAAACTGCAATAAATAAAAATTTCGAAAAATAGAAGGTTTTTTTATTTCTTTGTACCTCGAAAAATACCCGCTCTTACAAGTTTACGTCTAGGAGCAGACCACGCCGATTGACATCGTAGTTCTAATAGATGGCACTAGTGTTTTTGTATGGCGACCGTGTCGGCAAACGTTCGGACGACCGTATCTTTACTATTTATATCAATGTCTACAACCTAATCCTGTATGATCAGAGTGTCTAACTTTCAATTCGTCTACGAAGCAAAATGCCTAAAATTTATGTCTACACAGCAAATTGCCTAAGCTGTAAATCGCCTAGAGATCAAAATGTTTAACAAGCAAAATGCCTAAAATACAATAATTTCTAAGTAGATAGTAAATCGCCTGGAGAACAAAATGATGAATCATACAATCTGCCTGTGACTAGATAATTAGACAATAGTGAATATTTCTGCGGCAGATTGTAGGTATGATTCGTCATTTTGAACTGGGTGAAATAGGTTAGGTTAGAACTGTGACCAACCACGCATGAGCCGAGCAAGCGAAGCGAGCGGTGCCGCGGCAGCGGCTGGCTAACGCTACTTCCAAGTTGCTCGTGGGTTTCCCTACATTTTTTCCACCCTCAGAATAAGGTTTAGGTCAAATACTGTATAGACATATTGTAAGGTAGGCATTTTGTTTCATAGTCAGAATAAGGTTTAGTTATAGGTACTGTTGTGCTTCCTAGTCAATAATAAGGTTTAGGCAATACTTGGCATAGACGTTTTGATTTCTAGTCAGCATGATCATAAAACGTAAGAAAATTTGAATTTTGCGGACTACTTTGGCGCTTTAGTCAATCGTAGCAGATTTACAGGGGGCTCCAGTAGGTACTCCTTGGGTCTGTTTATTATTGGTTTATTATCTTTGTCGTTATAACGCCGGAAATCAATACACATCTTACGTAATGTTTATTTACACTACAAATGGAAGGAAATGAGTTAAAAGCTTGAAAGCCTCCGCTAATGTTGTTACATTTATGATTATTTTACGTAGATATTATGTAGGTACTCAGGTAAGTAGGTAGGTACTACTTCGTTAATTTTCTGAGTGATAGAAGCATCTGGGTTTCTGTTTTATTTAATTACTAGCTACCGCCCGCAACTTCGCCCTTTTTAGGGTTCCGTAGTCAACAAGGAACCCTTATAGTTTCGCCATGTCCGTCTGTCTGTTTCTCTCTCTGTTTGTCCGCGGCTCAGCTCAGAGACTTAGGCCCGTATTACAGAACGTCACTCAATACTTAAGCATTACTTAAGACTAGATTCAAGCCATTTGATTGGTTGAAACTAGTTTTAAGTAATGCTTGAGTATTGAGTAACGTTCTGTAATACGGGACTTAGGCCCGTATTACAGAACGTCACTCAATACTCAAGCGTTACTTAAGACTAGATTCAAGCCATTTGATTGGTTGAAACTAGTTTTAAGTAATGCTTGAGTATTGAGTAACGTTCTGTAATACGGGACTTAGTGCTAGAAAGCTGTTGTTCACGATGAAACAAAGATTTATAGTTAGTGTAGAATTAGGTTGTTACTTCAATGAAAAAATGAACTTTACATTAAAAATGTATATTACTTTCTTCAATGGTCGTAATTTAGTTAAATTAGATGAAACGTAGGTTCGTAGATTCGTAGGAATGAATAGGAAAAAAAGTCTTGTAGTGCTGCGCCGGCGCGCTATTGCGGTCCCCCTCGCTAGTGATGCGTCGTTGGTTACGGTTAGGCTTGCTTAGTCGATTAGCTGAGCGGGGCGCGAACATCCTCCCGGCCGTTGAAAGAGCTAGACCGCCGAGGAGTCTTTGAACTCAGTTATTCCGCTTCGGCAGGCAGCAGGCACAAACGGTTTAGGGCACGGCGAATTGTACCTTTCGCTGTGTTGACATCGGCGACTCTAGGTATTCCGTCGGAGCCAGGAATAAATAATCTGCTGACGCGTCCTAGACGCCAGCATAGAGGGGGTGTCTGGTCATCCTTGATCAGCACCAAATCATCAAGCTAAAGATTTTTGCCATTTACTTTCCACTTTGTCCTCTGTTGGAGGTCTGAGACGTACGAAATGCTGTCTTGCTTGTTCGATTCGCTGGTAGCGATTGAGAAGGTTCACGTTAGAGTCCACGATGCTTGGTGTGGACAGTGAAGTCAATGACATGCCAATCAAAAAGTGACCCGGGGTGAGGGTCTGGAAATCGTTGGGTGAAGGGCTGAGAGGACATAGGGGGCGGCTGTTTAGGATGGCTTCTATCTGAGTGAATACCGTGGTTAATTCTTCGAATGTTAAGTGAGACTCGCCAAGAATTCTATGTAAGTGAAATTTAGCTGATTTCACGCCAGCCTCTGCCATTCCGTTGAAATGAGGAGCGTACGCGGGTGAGAAGCGGAATTCAATGCCATGGCGAGCAGCAAAATCCTCAATAGGTTCATTGTTACTCATTAGAAAGCTACCTATTTCTTTAGCGGCAGCTACAAAATTACGACCGTTGTCGCAATAGATAGTAGAGGGCGTCCCTCTGCGAGCAATGAATCTTCTCACGGTTTGAATGAACGCCTCCTTAGTCAAGTCACTAACGACTTCAAGATGTAAGCATTTATAACGTAGGCAAAACACAATCAGGGAATATAGTTGTGTGGGTGTGTTTACATGTAATTGTTTCTAGTCCAATAATGTTTACGTGACATAAGAGCGGCCCTCTCTTCCTTTTTTATACATCAATGGTTTTAGTTATTAAAGTAGGTTTGTAAGTTTATGTTAAAAGGTAACGTAACCGGCAAGAAAGTAGGTATAATTACCTCGAGTAATTATACTTTCTTTCGGCGGGGTAATTGCTTAACACATTATCAGTAGGTAGATAATAATGGGTTTCATTTTGACAGAACAACATTCATCGCGTTATTTACGTCGTTGAGCAGACACATTTTTCGAACATATGAAGCAATGGATTAGCAATATCCTTCAAAATCATTCAGATTGTGATTGATAGTGTGTTACTCAGTTAGGGTTTTTCTATAGATGAATCGACAAATTGGATGGGAGAGGAAGAGAGTCTCTCGTCCCAGCCGCCGCGGTAGACGCTCCGGACGTCGCGTCGGGAGCCGCGTGACGACTCCCGGCCACCGTAGGCGCGGGCTTGCGGGCGGTGAGTAATGGGTGGCTCACCGTCCGATCAGGACCAGGAAGAGTCTGACACTCCCTTCCGCTCCACCCAGAGCGGGAGGGGTCATTTGATGATTTCCCAACCTCAAAAAAAACAAAAATTTCCTACACTTACATTTTGTATTTTCATGAAATTTTAGGTTATAACTTATTTACTGTGAAATATTACTAAATACATTGATTTTTACGTGGCTCAGATCGCAGTTCCTAAGTCTCAAGTTGTAAAAATATTTTTGCCCCTTTCAAGTCTATTAATACTTGCTTACGCACCATCTTTCCCCTTCTCTTAATTAATAAGCAAAGCCTACAAAATTACCCCTTTAACCTTAAACAGCTTGACCTTGACCTTCCCGACGACTCACGAAGGTCATGGTGTCAAGTTCATAATGTAGGGAGGTGTCCACGACAGATTCAGAATAACCAGATGTGACCTACGTGGGCTATGTGTCTGTGATGCTCGTATTTAAAGAGCGTTCGGGAGACAAAGGTGAATGAGTAGGTACCTACCTACTGGTGAGAAAAAAGGGGTTATGGTTTTGCTTTTGTTTTTTGTTTTTTTGTAACGCCTGCCGCCTGCCTGTTTTTTTTACAAAGGGGTAGGCAAAGGAGTCTTATGCCCATTTTTACCAACGAACCCTAAATTTTAAGTAACCCTTAAGCCAATTTAGGTAACACTTAACGCAAGTTTTATTTTCACCGACGTTTAAGGAACACCTAAACTCTTAAGGGATCCTTTATATTTAAGGGCCCGACTGTTCAGCCCCTAACCGATCCCTAGCCTAAGGGTTAGTTTCAAGTTGTTTGACAGGTTGCGTGTTCTTGAATATTTGTTAAAATGGAACGAGGCTAAATTCACCTACATAGATCTATTAGGTGAATTTCGCCTCGTTAGTGCTTCCATCCGTTTTTTTTTAAATTTAAAAGTATGTCTCTGTGGTCAAAAAGCAATTTTACCAGCTTTTCCTTGTCCTCAGCAGTAAAATTCTGACCACGTTTTCTTTTCTCAGCTATTATAAAAGGTATTTTATTTTTACCATAACTAAAAAGTGAAAAAACTTTTAACAAAAAAAAAAAAAAAAAATATATGAAAAATAACTTTAATTTCGGAAGTCGGTGTCCTTGGTTCTATATTTTCGGTTTTTGCCACCGACTTCCGAAATTAAAGTTATTTTTCAATTTTTTGTTTTTTTTTTTAATTGGTTGCTTTTTTTTTTTTTGTTAAAATTTTTTTTCACTGTTTAGTTATGGTACCTACCGCACAACAATGTTGGTTTTTCAATGGTGACTTAATGTTTTATAACGTAGTTGTTGTTAAAACATGTTCCTAATGTAAAATATTTTAATTTTGTTCTGAATTATTGTAAAAATTTTACTTAAAAATGTTTTCGGTAAAAGTACGGTTATTGAAATAATGTCACGTAACTAAGTAGTCCCTATTTAGGTGTCCCTTAGCGTGGTGAAAATTAATTATGGTACGGGATGCATTTAAGGGATACCTTAGCCTAAGGGATTCTTACCAAGGGTATAGTTTAGGGGAGGTTGGTGAAAATGGGCATTAGACAATCAACTCAGCCTATCGCAGTTCACTGCTTGACATAGGCCTCTCCCAGGTTGCGCCACAACACTCTGTCCTCCACCTTTCGCATCCAGTCTGTCCCAGCCACCTCTTTTAGGTCGTCGCACTATTGAAAATATAAAGGTCTGTTTCTGATTAAAAATCAATAACTTTTTTTATTTCTGAATATTATGTTCTAAAATTTTGCACAAATATAGAATAGTGTTCGTATGGCTTCAAATGGAATGTAATTTATTATGACTGAATTTCAAACCATACATCTATACTAATATATAAAGCTGAAGAGTTTGTTTGTTTGTTTGTTTGTTTGTTTGAACGCGCTAATCTCAGGAACTACTGGTTGGAATTGAAAAATTCTTTTTGTGTTGGATAGTCCATTTATTGAGGAATGTTATAGGCTATATAACATCACGCTACGACCAAAAGGAGCGGAGCATAAATGAAAAATGTTGCAAAAACGGGAAAAAATATTCCTTTTTGAGAGCTTCCGTTGCGTGCGCTGCGTAAACGGTTTAAGTTACGCAAATATCATGTATGATGGAATTGTTCCTCTTTAAATGTTCTAAAAAAAAGTCCGCGACAGCATATGTCTATCTTTTAAGATTAACTCGCTATAACCTTTTTTATGGTAATCAAATTTGTTCGAAATTAATGCATTATTTGCGAAGGAGTTTTCATAAACATGGTATTAATCCTTATCCAAATAAATACGTTATTCATCACAAGTATTTAATTTTGAACAAAGTTGCCCTTACATCATTTAATTTCAATGAATATCTTAGGAGATATAACTGTTTTATAATAACTCCGCAGCAAAATAATGATCAACTCTGCGAGAAATAAAGATAATATAGATCAACCATTTTTCAGATTATCTAAGGTACATACATCTTTTATGGGGTACTGTGTTAAATGTTACAATAAAATACCTTCTGATATATTACAATTAAATGAAAGAAAATTTAAAACTCATATTAAAAGTACACTTTGTAAACAAGCATATTACAAATTAGAGGATTATATCCAAGATAAGAATGCTTGGAAACATGCTGGTCCTGCTCCATAGGACAATTTAGAGTCTAGACAAAATCAAACTGGTTGCTAATTTAACTGTCATAATTTTTATGATATTAATTTTATTTTTTGTGATTAATATTTTAACTCACACACTGACTTATTATATGTTGTTTTTATTTTTTATTTTTTTGGGAAATCATATACAATGTTTGTAAATATGTGAGCACCATGTACCTATCGCATTTATTAATTTTTCTGTTATTACTTCACTTTTCATTCTTTTTACCAATTGTGGTAAGTAATTTTGATGATTTTTTTTATATTTTTTATTTTTTTATTCTAGGTACATAGTCTTCACCTATAAATATTAATTAATGTATACAAACTATTGTTAACATTTTAAAAGAGTAAGTATGGAGTTTCTTGCCCATTCTTCTCCATACATAACTACATTTTGGAAGGCGCAACTAGAATCAATTAACTATTCATGTAATTTTTGACGTTCAAAAGTGCATCTTCGTGCCTATTTGAAATAAATTATTTGACTTTGACTTTGACTTTGAGGTAGTCTATTCTATAGTTGAAGAGTTAGTTTTTAGGGTTCCGTACCCAAAGGGTAAAATGGGACCCTATTACTAAAACTCCGCTGTCCGTCTGTCTGTCTGTCTGTCTGTCCGTCTGTCACCAGGCTGTATCTCATGAACCGTGATAGTTAGACAGTTGAAATTTTCACAGATGATGTATTTATGTTGCCGCTATAACAACAAATACTAAAACAGGAAAAAAAATATATTTAAGGGGGGCTCCCATACAACGGACATGATTTTTTTTGACGTTTTTTTGCCCCGCCCGCGTGGATGTCGGTTATCGCGTAAAAAAGTAGCCTATGTCCTTCTCTATATCCCAGGCGGTCTATCGGCGGTATCTCAGCGGTTTAGGCGTGAAAACGTTACATACAGACAGACAGACAGACAGACAGAGTTACTTTCACATTTATAATATTAGTAAGGATTTGTATGGATGGTACGAAACCCTTCGTGCGCGAGTCCGACTCGCACTTGGCCGGTTTTTTGTTTTTTGAACGCGCTAATCTCTGGAACTGCGAGTTGGATTTGAAAAAATCTTTTTGCATTTTACAGCCCAATTCTTGAGGAAGAATAACATTCCTATTAACTAGGACACAATTTTTTTTAAATGAAAGTTTATGCGAAAATGAAGTAAAATCACGGGCAGGCAATGTGTTGCGACGGGGTGGGTCGGGGGAACAAGAAATTTAACGCGGACGAAGTCGCGGGCAGAAGCTAGTTATAAAATAAAACACATTCAAAATTATCAAAAATGTCCAATATTTATTTCCTAACAATGAATACTATTATTTTAATGTTTACAAAAACCGAATATCATATAGTAGGTACAGACGCCAGCAGGTCAAGCTACCCGAAACTGTCAAATTTTCGCAATCAACCTTGAACCTTATGTTGTAGTGATAAAGTTGAAAATCTATTAAAGAAATTTGACAGATTGTAGTAGCTTGATGTGCTGGCGTCTGTACATAAAAAAAAAACCAATTTAAATAATAAAAACATTACAAAAAATGTGATTAAAATCGAACACATATTAATTAATTAATTGTAATGTTATGTTATTTATACTTGATGAACTTCGGGATCTAAAATTAATTCGTTCACATTCAAAAGATCTAAGGTGTCTTCATCAAGTTCCTTCACGTTTTTAGTATACAGTTTTCTAATGCTGGTTATGTAAGGATCTGAAGTATAAAGAAGAGTATGAAATACATCCTCGTTTGTAGCGGATGGGTTTTCGTCAGTAAAACTCTGACACGCCCTCCCGCTCCGCCCAGAACAGGAGAAGTTATTTGATAAGCACTGGTTGAAGACCTTAGTCTTCAAACATTGCGGGATCGGCGACGAAAAGACTTGACGGAGTTTTCCAAACGCCGCCCAACCAAACTAGATCCTCCTGTCGGCTTCTTTCTTAAAGTTGTGTCTACCGAGCTGCAGGATGACTTGCCTTAGGTGTCAGAAGTGTTTAGTTCACCCAAATTTCGAAAGTGATGTTTATGTTCCATTTAATGGCCATTTAGGTCATTATTTTGCCACTACCTGGATACAAATCCAGAGCGAGCTGCTGAGAAATTCCTGATGGGAAATCTCAATAATACCTTCAGGATCAAACACAGGACCTCAGTAATCGCGCTTGCGTCACCAGAAAGACGAGGCCGTTAAATACCTATGCCGAAAATTTGATAATTTCCCACCCGCGTAACGTGTGTCACGCAAATCGCATCGCTTGAGCCCGTGAACGGGGCCTTGAGAGCTAGTTCAGACATGGCGGAATCCGTGCGGATTGAAACCGAGCGGTTGAGCCGCGCGGATCTTATTTACAGTAGCGCCTATAATTCGTTCATACCTGTCCGCGCGGACTGACAATCCGCGCGGCTACCGCCACTCAACCGCTAGAAAATAAAATTCGCGCGGTCGCCGCTCGAATCTATTTACTTGACGTAGGTACCTAGAGCGCGTTTAGTTCCTCTGCGGAAGCCGCGCGTATCGGACGGTGACAATGGATCGCTTCGATAGGTACCGAGCTATTCATCGATGAGGTGGAAAAGACACCCGTTTTGTGGGGCACCCAATGTGCGGAATATTCTAATAAAATTATTACAAACGGAGCTTGGCAGGAGTTGGTGGAGATTTTCGGAGAAAATGAGGATTCTTTGAAAAAAAAAAAGGTTCTTTTTGGTCAGTAGGTATTTAATTTTACATTTATCAGGATAGTTTACATATTTTGTAATTGAGTAGATGCAGAATATATCAGTATAAAAATATTGTCTAGATGTATTGTCGTTGAGATCCCTGGTCCCGCCGATTATTAATTCATTGATCTGCAAAAGGAAAGATGTAATTATTTTTAACCGACTTTAAAAAAAAAGGAGGAGTTCCTCAATTCGTCGTTATTTTGTTTTCTTCGATAATTTGGTCAATATTGTAGACCGATTTCAAAAATATATTTTCCATTTGATGGAGGAACATTCATGCGCGTTGGTCTCATATAAATTTTATTAACTTTGCTTGGGTAGTTTTAGAGTGAGCTTCAAAACACGCTACGCATACAGTAAAACTCGCATTGTGGCCAGGTGAAGACGTAAAATTGTGTATTGTCACCACGGGCAGTAAAAAAGAAAGCCGTCTATCGCATATTTACAACCCTCGTCTGCGGCTCGGTTCCACAAATACTTGCGATTTCGGGCTGTAATGGCGGGCGAGCGTCGGCGGGGGACTGCATGGAAAGGCTCCGCCAGATTCCCAGTCTCCCTCCATACAGACGATGCGGGAGCGCCGCTGGGTTTTTTAGTGGGTATACCGGTACTCTACCGGGGAGTCCCACATACCCCTCCTGTCTCCCGATGGGAGGGTATGCGTAATGCATTTTTCCCAGCGGAAAAAAAAGGGTAGATAGGTAGGGTAGTGTAGGCTAGGGTAGGTAGGTAGGTAGGTAGGTAGGATAGGTAGGGTAGTGTAGGCTAGGGTAGGTAGGTAGGATAGGTGTTTCCCCCCCGGTGGGTTCCCGCATTGTCGAGGCGGGGGGGCTCAGTAGCCGTGGCTTGGAGGGCCACGGTGAAGCTAAGAGGAACCCGAGGAGGGGGCCGCTCGTCAGGGCTTTTGCGGCTAAGCCGACGACGTAGCGGCCGTAGGTTGCGGTGCCGCTTTGGCGACATCGCAACTGAGGCGGGCCGCGATGTCGAATGGGCGGCATCGCGGCTGAGTGTGGGAGGCCGCGGCGGGAGAGGAGTGCCGGTATTGCGGTGAGCCGTTCTCCCTACCTTCCGCGGCCTTGACGGGGTCGCCACCGTTGAATGGCGGACGCGGTGGGGCCGCAGAGGAAGAGGAGTGTCGGTATTGCGTTGGCCGCTCTCCCTATCCTCTGCGGCCGAAAAGTGGTAGGCGGCGGGGCCACTGACCTGACCCGTCGCGGGAGGACCAGGGACGCCTGGACGCGGGGTCGTCTGGCGCGGGGTGCCAGGTGGAGGCCAGCAGGCAACGGGTGCGGGAGCACCCTTGCCTGTATTGCACAGGCCTCCACCAGTGTCGGACGGAAAAGGCCAGGTGTTCCCGGTCATTCCCATATCGCACCCAGGCGGAGGGGCATGCGGGGCCCGCCAGCTAGGCGGGCATGCGCCGGGAGGGTAGTGGACGTAAAGGCTGTGCCGGTTTCCCATGACCCTCCCATCAAGGCGATGAGGGAACTCCGCTGAGTTTTAGTGGGTATACTGCCATTTTGGCAGGGAGTCCCACATACCCCATCTCGTCCCCCGACGAGCGGGCATGCGTAATGCATTTCTCAGTGTCAAAAAAAAAAAAGGTAGGGTTGGTAGGTTAGGTAAGGGTAGGTAGGGTAGAAAGGGTTGGTAGGGTAGGTAGGTTACGTAGGGAAGGTAGGGTAGGTAGGGAAGGTAGGGTAGGTAAGGTAGGGTTGGGTAGGGTAGATAGGATAGGGTAGGGTAGGGAGGTAGATAGGGTAGGGTAGGGTAGGTAGGTAGGGTAGGGTAGAGTAGAGTAGTGGAGTTTATACTATATTTCCTTTGCGCGTAGGCAAACTGCCACAGTCCAATAGCTTTTGACAGAACGAAGTCTGTCGGGTCAGCTAGTCTTTAGATAATTAGTGGAGGCCGATGGTACTGATAGCAAAGTGTATGTCTGGTACGTCTGAGTGGAACGTTGAAGTGTATTCTGCTGAGTAGCTGTGTAGTCAAATTTATTGCTAAGTATGTCGTACAATAACATCATATCATTTAACTGTCGTCGCTCTTCCAGATTATTAAATTCTTTTAGAGTATTCTATCCATATATCTAGAGCATACAATTCAACTCACGGTAGCTGGTGCTAGTTCCCCATGCTGGTGGAAGTGGTACTCTTGCTCATCAGTTTGGCGACCATCTCCTGCACGCGTTTCATTTCCTCTAGTTGTGTCGTCAGCTGGTAGAGGCGGTTCTCTCTCTCTAGGACTGTCTTCTCTAGCTGTTTTATTGTCTGTAGAAGTAAACTTATATTATTATTATTATTTTACTTATAATATATTATTATTATTTATTATTATTTAAATCTAGCTTTTGCCCGCGCAACCGTTACTTTTTCTAAAATAAAATCATATTTAGATCAACCTAAGAACCTAAGAAATTTGAATTTTGCATGCTACTCTGAGTTCTGACGCTTTCACCTTAACAGATCAAAGCCCAGGGGCTAACGAAACCGACAGGCGACATCCGACAATTTTGTAAGTTTTTCCTATTTTGACAATTCCCCCCTGAGAGAACGGCTTATTCCACAAATCCTCCCTGAAATTCCCCCTTATTTTAGGAGGAAAAGTGGAATCTATAAAAACAGTCTAGAATTCACCCCTGATAATCCGGCTTAGGGGGGAAAACTAGAATTGAAAAAAAAAAAACCTCATTCCAAGATCCCCTGAAAGTGATTTTTTTACATTAGGGTTCAGTTTTCCCCACTGAGGGGGATTCTCTCAGGGGGGATTATTGGAATAAGCCGAGAGAACCCTTCAGGGGGGAAAACTAAACACTAATGTGAAGAAATCCCTTAATTTGGGATCAATCCAATCCCAAAATTATTTATATTAGTAGAACTTCTTTATTTATATTTTGTCATCTATATTAACATAAGATGACAAAAACTCGAAAGGATGAATTCGTATCTTGGCGCCGAGGGCTCTTTTTTGCTTTTTTGACGTGGCGGTCAAACAAGTAATTTTTTTGACAAACAAGTCGCATTGTCAGTTTTATGATAGTGGGCTCACATTTACAGCAACCGAGGGTAAGTAACAAGTGAAGTTGTTACCGTATCTCTCTGATCAATCTCCCTCCTTAGTGCAGTGTCGTTGCTGGCTGCCTCCTCTAATTTCTTGTCTCGTTGTTTGACACGTTCTTCAAACTTTATAAGTACGCCCGCCAACTCGCTGTTTTTACTTGTCTGTAAGAAAAATAATTGATAGTATGATATAAATAAATAAATAAAATAAAATAGCTTTTACTGGTTCCTTACTTAACAAATGAATAATAGAAACAAAAATTCAAATAAAATGTTAGTAGATACTTTTCATATAATCTTATATTGTAGTGTTAGTATTCTTTTTCTAAGTAAGGACCGCCGTAGGCGGTAAAAGCCTCCTCCAAATGCTTCCATGACCTTCTGTCTTTCGCCAATCTGTACCAAATTTTGCCAGCAGTTTTTATTAATTCGTCGTTCCACCTTTTGATCAAAAGGATAGTATGATATACTATGGTAAAAAAGAAAAAAAAAACCGGCCACTTGCGTGTCGGACCACCCATAATGAAGAGTTCCGTAGTTGAGATGAGTTTCTCCCAAAAACAAAATTGTAGTTTTAAAACATGTTCTTCCATACGGAATAGGAGAACATGTTTTTCAACTAAATGTAAGTTGGTCGACTATTACTCGGTAACTTGTAAAGCCTACTTAGCTTAGTTTTACTTTTAACTTCCTTTTATGTACTACTGCTGTGAATTGTTTCACATATCTAAATACAACCACTTAGCTGGCAGGGGGACACTTGACTCTAACAAAAACTAGCACTTTAAAGCTTAATATTACGCAAACGGATCCCTGAATCGAAAAATGGTTTTTACAAACCCGCAATATTTTTGAACGGCCTATCCAACGATACCCTACACCATGGAATAGACGGAAAAAAAAAATCATCCCACTACGTTTGGGGACGTTAATGCATATGTATACTCATGCCAAATTACAGCATAATGAGTAATATTTTCGCTGTACCGATTTCTATGTTCCTTCAGCTATCGAGTGGTGTAACAATATTGGATGTATACACCGTGGCATTTTAGTCGTCTTACAAAGACAGCCCACTTCATGTATAAAGGTATAGGTATCTATCTCACCTGCTGTTCCAATTTCTTCTGTATTGCTCTTTTGTCAGCTTCGGCCGCTATCAAACGCTCCTCGAACTCTCTGTCGCGAACTTTCATTTCACTCTCAAGACTCTGCAATATAAAACTAGTATAAAGTAAATGTTCTAACAACAAAAGTGGCTGTGATAATTGAGATATTTATTTATTTAGGACCAGCTGCCGCCCGCATGGCTTTTTCTAAAATAAAAGTAGACTGAGTTACTCCTTAAGGCGAGGTTCTTCGAACGTGCATTTTTGCTCTAGAGGGGCGCGAGTAAATTGTGCCGTGAATTGCGTTAATTTAAAGTTGAAAATTATATGTTTTACGATATTAACAATGTTAAACCCGACGGACATTACCTCATCATAGACGTTTGTTTTGATGTGATTTTCAATACATAATGTTGTATAATATTGAAATAAAATGATTTTTATCTACTGGGTATGTATGGATTTTTTTTTCTATCGAGCGAACTATATCCAATTATGTTACGAGTACCCGACGTACCTACAAAAAGGTCTCAAAAGCAACATATAATTTTTTCACATGTTTTATCATTCCGTTTCTAAATAAAATGACATTAAAACTACATTTCCTAGAGGTTAACTTGAAGAACCTCGTCTTAAAACATCAGGTATCTGCTAGTGAAAGTTCCGTCAAGATCTGCTCAGCCGTTTCGGAGATTAGCCGGGACAAACAGACATTCAGACAACTATTTAAAAATAGTTTTTTTAAGTATCGTATTTCATATGCATTTAGTAAAATGCTGTTATTTTAATATAACAAACAGACACTTCAATTTTATTTATTTGTATAGATTTCCAAGAAAAAATATACACAATGCACGTAAATAATAGGCAACATCAGGTATTATATACATAAGACATTCATTATTAGGAAGATTTGCGATTAAAATAGACAGTATTATCCTCCAATCCAGGCATATCTGAAATATTACAATATTCATGAATAACGAAAAGTTGGGTCGCTATAAAATTTGTTATAATACGTACAGCCATTTGTGCGCGCATTTCTTTGTGTAGATTTTCCTTCTGATGCTCTTTGTCTAGTTTCTCAGCGGCTAACTTCGCTCGGAAACCTCGCAGCGTTGTTTCTGCATCTTCTAGTTGTTTGTGGAGGTCTTCTATAGTTTTCTTGTGCCTAAAAATTATAAAAAAAAACCATTTTAGTGACATTATAAAGAACAATTGCGTTCATTGCTTCGATCAATAATAGCAACAAAAACACATCGCTCAAGTGGCCTCGATTGGATATAACTTAATTATAAACCTTAACACTATAACATAAAGCTTACCATCGCTTGCAAAGTTTAATATTTACTACAACGATTGAAAATATTTTTTTTAATTAAAATAATTACTAAAAGTATGGAAAAAGAAAACAATTTCTAAACAATAAGGTTTAAAAAACTATATTCCAAAATAAAACCACAACATTATTTTTGTGATCTTATTTTCCCGGCAGTTTTTGATGCGCTCATCGGAAATATATGTAGTTATATTGTTGATCAATGGTAAATTACTAATAATAATGGATAATTACTACAAAAATATTAAAAATATATACTGCAAAAACTATAAAACATATTTGAAATCGCAAAAAGAATAATGCATCGACCGGGAATCGAACCCGGGCCGCCCGCGTGGCAGGCGAGCATTCTACCACTGAACCATCGATGCTCATATATTACTTTTTCAATTTGCCGTTCTGCTTCGTCATAGGAATTGTATTTATAGTAAAAGTAGATAAGCAAGCAGTCATTCACCTATTACGTCATATCGTAAATCAAGTGATTGTAGGCATTCTTGATGTTATGAAAACGCTCGGCTGTGCTAATTATTGAAGGACTAGCTGTGCCCGCGACTTCGTTCGCGTGGATGTCGGAAAAAAATATTGTGCCGTATACATATATTGTATAGGTGTATCACCTCCTCCATTGATAAGGGAGAATGTTTCGACCAGGTCTGGTGATTTTTTCTAGAAAAAAGCTGCCACTAAATTTGTTTTTTCCTAAGAAAATGCTTCTCTATATATTCTTCTGATACTCGTCCTCGACAGCCGGTGGAACTTCGTGGAGCATTTCCGACGTTTGGCTCCCAGACTGGAGCGGGCCGGGGCTGCCTTGAACCCTTGCTTGCCTTGCCCATTCTAGGGGGTCCAAACGCCCTTTACGGGGCACCGGTGAGGGCGCGTTCCTTGAGGCGGCGACCTGCCCGCCGGTTGAACGCGTCCCAAAGGGTCATGGCCATCAGGCTGCTACAGGGATACCGCACGGTCTCCGGTGAGGCGGCGAGCCTCCTTGCCGGATTGCCGCCTTGGGATCTAGAGGCAAAAATCCTCGCGCTCTTATGGAAGTGGCGCGAGGAGGTGAAACGCCGGGGCGTAACTCCGCTGCCGCGAGAAATCACGGCACAGCGGACAGAGCTCCGGCGGGATCTCATGGCGACTTCGGGGTGCGATTGTCGCAACCCAGCGCTGGGTACGCCACAATTGTGGCGATAAGTCCCCTCATTGAGTGGTGGCTAGCGAATTCTTGAAGACTAAATCTAAATTCTTGAAGACTATAAATTGTTAATATCTTTTGATAGAGTGAAGCGATTGCGATGAAACAAAAACTAATCACTACCCCGAGATATACACAATATTTAAGTATAAAAGTTAACCATATTGGTTTGGTACTTTTTACGTTGAGCCTGTTCAAACAATAATCTGACAGACAAACAGACAAAAATTCCAAAAATTGATGAAATGGCATCTGTTGGTTAATGAAATGAAATGAAATCGTTTATTCTGTAAATAGGATATCGGAATCACTTTTACACGTCATATAAAAAATATAAAAACAAGCTTGAGGAAGTCGACATTTCCTATCTGACTATCCCTGAGAAGAAAAAGTTATTCTTTAACACCAATTTTTTGTTTTTTTGAAATATTTTCAATGTACAGAAACTCCTCGTCTACAGATTTATTATATGTATAGATATAGATAAACAGTTTTCGTAGTAATTTGGCATAAATCGGTAACTTTTTTTTTTTTCGATAATTATATTTCTGGCTATTATAAGCTAATTCAGGTTCAAATCCGGGCAAGTACCAATGTGATTTTTTAATTTATAAGTACTTTCTGATTTTATCTTGGAGATTACTGACCACAGTTAAGGAAAAACATCGTTAGGAAACCTGGACTGTCATATAGTTAATACGAGTCTGAAATCGCCAACCCGTCTTGAGCAAGCGTGGTGATCAATGCTAATGCCTTCTTTGTGTGAGAAGAGGCCTTTGCCCATCAATGGGACAGTTATAGGCGGGTATTTATATATTACTAGCTTCTGCCCGCGGCTTCGCCCGCGTGGAAATCTATACTAATATTATAAAGCTGAAGAGTTTGTTTGTTTGAACGCGCTAATCTCAGGAACTACTGGTTGGAATTGAAAAATTCTTTTTGAGTTGGATAGTCCATTTATTGAGGAATATTTTAGGCTATATAACACCACGCTACGACCGTTAGGAGCGGAGCATAAATGAAAAATGTTGCGAAAACGGGAAAAAATTGTCCTTTTTGAGAGCTTCCGTTGCGTGCGCTGCGTAAACGGTTCAAGTTACGCAAATATCATGTATGATGGAATTGTTCCTCTTTAAAAGTTCTAAAAAAAAGTCCGCGACAGCATATGTCTATCTTTTAAGATTGACTCACTATAACCTTTTTTATGGTAATCAAATTTGTTCGAAATTAATGCATTATTTGCGAAGGAGTTTTACTAACAAAATATTAATCCTTATCCAAATAAACATGTTATTAATCACAAGTATTTAAATGTGAACAAAATTGTCCTTGACATCACTTGATTTCAATCAATATCTTAGGAGATATCATAATTTTAAAATAACTCCGTAACAAAATAAGTAGAAAATTCATTACTTAAACCACTCTCTTAGGTGACGCAGACGAAGTTGCGCGGGTCAGCTATATTATAAAGCTGAAGAATTTGTTTGGTTGAATGCGCTAATCTCAGATACTGGTTCGAATAGAAAAAAATATTTTAGTGTTGGATAGCCCATTTATCGAGGAAGGCTATAGGCTAAATAACATCACGCTACGATCCTTAGGAGCCAAGCTAAAAGAACGGACAGCGGGATTGTTCGAAAGGGGTACCGCTGCCCCGGAACATAAAGGGCCAAGGAAGGAACACGGGTGGGTTTTAGTTAGTAAGAGTCTGACACTCCCTTCCGCTCCACCCAGAGCGGGAGGGGTCATTTGATGATTTCCCATCCTCAAAAAAAAAAAAAAAATTAAAGGAACAAAAGTCAAAAAGAACGCTAAGTGACGGGATGCGACGCGATGGGTGGGTCGAAATTTCACGCGGACGAAGTCGCGGGCAGAAGCTAGTAATATATAAATGTGAAAGTTTGTATATTTGGATGTTTGTTACACAAAAACGGTATAAACCCGGTTTGGTTAACCTGGACCTATATGTGTTAACATAGGATACTTTTTATCCCGGTAAACGTAGACGAATTCGCGAGCAGAAGCTAGTCGTTTATATCGCGTAAAAAGTAGCCTATGTCCTTCTCCGTATCCCAGGCTATATCTCTGCCAAATTTCATGACGATCAGTTCAGCGGTTTAGGCGTGAAAACGTAACATACAGACAGACAGACAGAGTTACTTTCACATTTATAATATTAGTATATATGGATTACTTTCATATTTGGATATGCAAATTAAAATGTTCCTTGCAAAAAAACCATATTATCATCCTCCGGAAGACGTTTAGAGGTATGAGAAACAGGGTGTAAAGTTCACTCATACTCTATAGTAAAGGGCGGATCCTCCGACCAGACGGGTGTTGTGTCTGGTGGGCAACTGCCCAACGGTTGATGTCGGGATGTTGTATATATGCTAGTCGCGCAGTAAACTCTGATAGCGCGATGCAGGATTTGTGACGTCAGGTCTTTGATGCGTAGTTCGCATGTGGCGTTGTTGATACCGCCACAGACGTCTCCAAATACAGAAAGACATTACGATTAGGGATGCATCCGATACCGATCCCGGTGCCGATATATCGGCGATACTCGAAGTTTGCCGATATATCGGCATCGGCAATATTTTTATGGCCGATTCAACGATACTTTTCTCATCAATGTTAATATTAATGACTAAAACTATTAACTAATCTCAACCTGTCTATAGTTTTAAACGGTTTTATTTAGTTTGTCATGTTATTTGTTATTTTTATATTAATAAAAAAAATAACCTGACTTGTGTTTTATTTATTTTACCTTCATTATTTAATTCATTAGCCGTATCGGTATCGGTATCGCCGATATTTTTATAAGAGCATCGGTATCGGTATCGTATCGGCAAAAAGGCGTATCGAGGCATCCCTAATTACGATCGCTTTTCAGTTTATATACAAACAAATAAAACTGATGAGTCTGTTTGTAATGTCAAAATAACAGCTTTTTACAAAATACTTATGAGAGTACATACGGTACCTACTTATAAAAAAAGAAAACAATTTTTTATATTTTTGTCTGTCTGTCCGTGGGTCCGTCTGTCTGTTTGTTTCGGATAATCTCCCAAACGGCTGGACCGATTGTGACGGGACTTCCACTGGCAGATAGCTGATATAATAAAAGTAGCCTAAGTTACTCTTTATAACTAACAGCCTTATTTATAAAAATCTCGCTAATCGCTGATTAGCCACTGTTTAGCTAACTAATTAGTTAGCTCTTAATCAATGATTAACTTTTCATTATTTATAAACGCTAGTTAGCAGATGATTAGTTGCGAAACGAAATAGAGGTGAAATTATGCGTTCGGCACAGATTATAATCAAAATAGTCGACTTAAAAACATAATTTTAAGAATAAAGCCGTCAGAAGCACGATTTTTGTATCTGTCGTGACTTTGACAGACAAAAGTCAAAAAAAATATCGGAAACTTGGAAATTTAATAAAATAATTTATTATATTTTATTAAATTTAATTTATAATGAAAATAATAAGCTCCAGTAATTGGAGTAACCAGGAAAAGGTATTTATCTCTGACTTTATATCTATTTACTAATGTAAACTGACCAAATGAATGTTAAAGCAGTAGCCGATAATAGCTATGTATTTTCATGTCCTATACGCTTGTTAACACGAATATACTCTTAAAGAAGTGTATGTAGGTACATGTGTCTATTTTATATTACTTCCTAGTGCTTTTGCACCGGGGTTTCAGTGTCCTTTAATAACAATTATTATTCTTGTTTACAGATACAAGTTTGACTGCTGCTATAAAAGCCACTAGCACCAATACTATTATTCAACCTCGCAAAGACGGCGAGGGAGTTATAGACCATGCTACGTAAAAAAGATGAGGAGTGAGAGTGGCATGACAAAACAATGGCACACATGTCTTTGGAGGAAGAATATTGGAAACGAATTTAAAACAAAAATGTGGCTTTATTATTTATCAAAATAAATTGTTTTCTATAAAATGTCTCTTGTTATTTGTGTGTGACTGCCATAACGTGGCTTTTCTTTAGTTCTGGGCCTTAGAACTGGCGCTATAAGATGAGGGGCACATGGGATAACACACTGGATAATCACCATCCCCTATGAGCTTCCTCATGAACTCATTCTCTTCAAACCTCCTGAGCACCTATTGAGCCTCCTCTTGATTGAGTTCTATTGAGTATCTATTGAGTCGAACAGCTGATTCAAATAAAATCCACCATCTTGCCTCTTAGCATCCTCTTAACAGGGCACCAGTGCTGTTTAATTCTGACAGCTACTAATCAATTGCTTAGCAACCTCTTAGCGCTAAATAGCGTTTATGAATAAGAATTTTGCTAATCAGTTGCTTAGCAAATGATTAAAAGTTAAGAGGCGTTTATGAATAAGACTGATAAAGAGTAACTTAGGCTACTTTTATTCTAGAAAAAGCCACGCGGGCGAAGCCGTGGGTGTGTGTGCATGTGTGAGGGTGTGTGTTTGTCTCTGCACCACCTGTGTGGGTTTGTTTGACTGGTAGAAAATGCCTATGGTATTAAGTCCGCCTCTGTATATTTTTGAGCTAAAGTATTAAATAAATAATAAATACTAAAATTATGAAAAAGCAAGTGAGAAGCCAAAATATTTGGTTGGAAGGGAAAAAACCATATTAAATCTTTAAATCGTCAGATAAGCCTGAACAACTACTAGTAAATATGTATAATAACGTGTTTACCTTTCATTCTGCATCTGTGTGGAGTATAGAACATCTTGTTGCGATGAGTTAGTAGCTTGTAGCATCGCGAGCGCGTGTTGTAATGAAGCCATGTGTTCGCTGGCTCCCTGAAAAATGGTACGGATAGCTTCACATAATCACCCATCCCCGGAACAACCCCGGCAAGCGTAGCTGAACCTAATGAATCGACACGTGTGGCTGTTATTACTTAGCCACGAACTCCTCAAAAAAGGACTCAACCCACATAATGGTTAAAAATGAGTTGTATATACCAGGGCTTGTTAACGTTACCAAATAGCAAAATAATAACCGTTACGTAACGTTAAATTTCAATGTTATACCTTACCAACGTTACAAAAATTTAACGTTACTTGATAACATTACCAGTAACATAACGTTAATTAACATTAACAAAAATACGATAACTTACGTTAATTAAGCTACGTTGCCGTTCTGTAGGTAAGAATCAGGAAGATTCAGGCAACGTTATGATCGGCACGGCATCAGAGAGGCGCGAGGGCGGTCCCCCGCCGCTCCGCGCGCCTCAGGCACCACTACTTAGATCTCACCCGTTTTAAATAACGATAAAATTAACGTTAATAAAGATTAACGATAAAAAGTAGCATAAATAACTTTAAATCGATTACCGTTATTTTAATAATAACGTTAACTCTGTCAATAAAAGGTAACGTTATGAAAAATTTACCGGTATTTAAAGCCCTGGTATATACCAAAGAGGTCCTAACGGTTGGTTCTTTCACTCAGCAAAAAAGATCCATGACACTACAAAGATAAGGTTGATTTTTTAATGACGGGAACCAACCCACATGAAGGTGTACCTTCCGTTAACCGTTAAGACCTCTATACAACACACTTTGACCATAATATAGTTTGTTCTTTATACTAAACTCCATTTGAAATAAGATTAGACATTCAGTAAACCTTTTTTACAGTCCGATCAACCGATTTTGACTTCTATTGCGTTGGTGGCATGAAAAATGGCAGCTGCAGTAAACAGTTGGTATTGTATCCACTTTTTTGCTTTTAATGCCATCCTTATATCTACGGAATAGAAGTCAAAATCGGTTAAGCGGACTGTAAAAAAGGTTTTTTTAAACGTTTAATGTTATTTCAAATGTCATATATTCAAATTAGGCTGAGAAATCAGCACTTTTTGGACATACAAAATTACATAAGACAAGACAGTCCCCAAAACGCCCGCCTTTCACCACTTCCTAGTGTTTTAGTTTTTTAGTTTTTTATGCTTTATTAAAAAGAACTAGGTTCTTAATAATTAATTACAATCTAGCCTTTAAGACTAATAAGCAATTTTAATCTAACTTAACTTTTTACGTGATAATTATTTTAAAACTTAGAATAGTGTTTGTTGCACTTTACACAAGTCCGTTACACTTTCTTAGAGTCTGATAGTTATAATAATAAAAACACTTTGTTCATGTGTTATATGTGTGTCATTGTCACTTTAATTTCTACACTTTTTACACTACACTAACTCAAAGGGTTTTGTTCGTTTTAGTCTTCGCACTATATTTGTGTTGTCTAGCAGCTGAATTGCCTCGACGTTCACATGTCGGTGGAGTCGGTGTTCATGGGCCTCAGCAAATTTTTGAATTATTTTGATGACGGGTTCCATTTTTAGGTCACGATGGAGGTCATTATTTCTTATATACCAGGGCGCATTTACAATACTCCTGAGTACCTTATTTTGGATTGTCTGTATCATTTTGATGTTGGTCGGTTTAGTACAGCCCCATAGTTGGATGCCATACGTCCATATCGGCATGAAAATATGCTTATATATTAACATTTTATTGTGTATCGATAGGCAGGAATTCCGTCCAACCAACCAATATATGTTTTTGAAACGCATGTCTAGTTTTTGTCTCTTCCTTTTGACGTGCGCTTTCCGGCGCAGTTTCGCGTCAAGCGTTATACCAAGATATTTAGCTGTGTTTGAGTATGGCACTTGTTGGCCATTTATGAAGATAGGGTGGTAATCACAATTCTTGTTGGTGAAATCAATGTGAAGTGACTTTGATTCATTCAACTTGATTCTCCATTTTTGTGCCCAGTCATGAACTTTATTTACAGCGATTTGCACCTCTTTAACTGCTTCCTTGTGGCATGACCCTATAGCCATAATGGCAGTGTCGTCTGCAAAGGTTGCAATTGTATTATTCTCCAGCTCTGGTATATCACACGTGTACAACAGGTAGAGTACTGGACCCAGCACACTACCTTGGGGCACGCCGGCTTTAATAATTTTCAGCTCGGAATAGGCATCCTCGTGCCTTACTCGAAACATTCTATTTGTAATGTATGATTCCAAGATATCGGAAAAATCATTGGGCAGCATTAGTCTTAGCTTGTATATCAAGCCCTTATGCCAAACTCTATCAAAAGGTTGTGCTACATCTAAGAATACGGTAGAGCAGACGTTTTTATCTTCAAGCGTTCTCTCAATGATGTTGGTAATTCTATGTACTTGGTCTATCGTGGAGTGTTTCTCTCTGAAGCCAAACTGATGGTCAGGGATCAGGTTTCTCTCGTTTATAATAGGTTTTAGGCGTTTTAAAAACAATTTTTCAAACAGCTTTGATAGTATAGGCAACAGGGAAATAGGTCTGTATGATGATGCTTCGTGAGGTGGTTTACCCGGCTTTGCAATCATAATCACTTCAGCAACTTTCCACGGCTCAGGTACATGTTTTAACATGAATGCAGCATTGATGAGTCTGGTAAGTTTGACGATGGAGATGATTCAGGATTTCTCCCGTAATAAGGTCATATCCTGGGGATTTTTTCAGGTTAATGTTCTGTATTTCCTTTGAAATTTCTTTCGGGGTCACAAGCTTAATTCTTTGATCTTGCAGAATATTGGCAAACTGTAGATTGTCTACAGAGCCGTCATTTGGCTGAAAGGTTTCTTCTAAGTGGTGTGCAAATCTTAGGGCTTTTTGCTCATTGCTTATGGCCCATTTTCCGTTATCATCTCTGATAGGGGGAATTTGTGTAATTGGCCTTTTGAGTGACTTTGTCGCTTTTGCAAAGAGAGTATTGCGTTGTATGGTCGCTGGTTAACTGACGTAGGTTAGTATTGAAAGCCTCATCTTGAAGGGCTTGTATTTTTCTCTTTCATCTTTTCGTAAGATTATTTAGTAACGTTTTATCTTGCGGGAATCTAGTTTGCTGCCATCTTTTTCTTTGAGTCCTTTTTTCATATAATAGGTCTATTATCTCCTTTGCGTATGTATTTCCTCTATATTTTTTAATAAGCTGCGGTGTGTTGTTCCATGCACATTGTTGGATATTATAGCTAAACTTGTTTACTTCAGAATCGAGCTGACTTTTGCTTTTTAATTAAGTATTTAGGTCGATAATATTTTGTAGGTCTAAGCTAAAACTTTCCCAATCTGTAAACTTGTTAACTAATGTCAAGTGGTTTTCTCGGAGTAATATTTTGTGACTTAATTGTAATAATATCGGAGAGTGATCGGAGTTCATGTGGTACCCCTCTACTACACTCAGATAATTGGCTGATATATTCTTCACTACGAAAAAGTCGATTAGGTCTGGTAGTTTCTGGTGGTCAGTCGGCCAGTATGTAGGTTTTCCAGTACTTATGACCTCACAGCGCATGTCTTTAACTGCACTAAGAAACTGTCTTCCCTTTGTTGTAGTTAATCTCGATCCCCAATGAGTGTTTGCGTTAAAGTCACCGCCTAATATAAATCTCTGTCCAAGGAGTCTGAAGAACTGTGTATATTGTTCTTTGTTTATCGTGTGTCTTGGGGGACAGTATACGGCCGCTATTGTAACATCAAATTTATTTGTTTTTACTGATATCGCCACAGCTTGCGTGTCTGGTTCCTCGTATTTGCATTGTTCGTAATGACAGATATTTTCTTTAATGATAATCGCACTACCGCCTCGGGCCGTGTTGTTAGGGTGCAGCGAATTATAAACTTTATAGCCTTTAAATTTTACAAATGATTGTTTAGTGAAGTGAGTTTCAGAAATCAAACACATCAATATTTTCTGAGTCCAGGACTACTCGCAACTCATGTTGGTGTTGCAGCAGTCCGTTTGAATTCCAAGCCATTATTTTAAGTGTGTTATTCATGATTGATATTTTATAGTGCTTGATTCTAATTTCTCTAGTCTCTGGCCAAATGAGGATATGTGCTTCAAGATCTGGTTAAGCTTGTCCTCAAGACTTGATGGTTGTGTGATTGGTTTTGCTGCTTGTGCATAAGAAACACTTTTAGATGCATGTTCAGTTATCGCGGTTGTCTGTGCAAATTGTGCACTTGGTTTTGATGTCTGTTTGTCGGTGTTCCTAACAATCTGCTTAACGGCAGGTGTTACTGGATATTTTTTTGAGTTTCTGTTCTTTATCATTTGCATCTCCTTAGCAACTAAACACCCTCTGTAGTTGGCTGGGTGAGGTAAGCCACAGTGGACACACTTAGGTTTTTCTAGTGCAGGTTTTTTACAGTCAGCCGTTAGGTGTTTACCTGTGCACTTAACACACCTTGGCTCTTTTGAGCAATACTTTTGGGTATGACCATAAGCCTGGCATCTCTTGCACTGCGGTATTATTTTTGAAGTTTGAACCGGGGTTATTTCAACTTTACACCCTAGGATATGTTTTATGCCGTATATTTTACCGACATCTTCATCATTCTTGAATGACAGTATGAACATGTTCAGCGGTTCTTTAGTTTTCCAGCTTAACTTGTTGATTGCATTTTCTATCTGGAATCCTTGCGACGTTAAGTCGTCTTTGATCAGATCCGGCAAGCAGGATGAATGCAATTTTTTCGCCACTACTCTTATTGGCCTGGTCTGCTTATCCTCGTAGGAGTGCCAAAGACAGTTATTCTCTGTTAAGCGTCGAGCAATCACTCTGTAGGACTCTTCAGATCTGGCATTTACTTTAACACTATTCCCGCTTAACATTTTTGCAGTAAATGATTCTACTGGCTGAGATTCAGTCAAAAAGTCGTAGAATGTTTGATAATTCTCAACACCGTCCACTAAGATTGGAGGCGGTGCTAGAATTTTTTTATTAGTTGCATTCTCTTTATTGTTCACTTGCTGCTGCTGAGCGCTAGCGCTAGCTTGTTGTAGTGGTCATGGAGTGAGGGAGGTGTTCAACTTCCTTTTCTTCCTGTTTTTCGCCCTAATCCACCCAGTCTCTTTGGCGAGCTCATCCTCATTCATGCAGTACTCTACGTCACTTTTAGGACGCTGAGCAGGTGATATGGTTTCACTTTCTTGTTTCTCTGAGGATTCTTTTTTTTCTTGTGCTTTCAAGCATTTTAATTCTCCTTGAAGGCCTTGTACTTGTTCCTGCAAGCTTTGTATGTGACCATTCAGCTGGCATACCATCTGTTGCAGGTTTTCTCTGTCTGTTTTCTCCTGGATATAACAGTCATACAACTGCTTTTCCAGGTCAGTTTTTATTTTAATAGACTGCTTCGCAGCCATTATAAAGTTTTAAGGCGATGACACCTAAACAATTATAATAAACACTTCATGACGATTTCCGCACTTGTAACTGGGTCATCACGGTAGCCCCGATAGATCGACGTACACCGCGACGACGGTGTTGTGATGCGTCTGCAAAATACTCTTAACTAGAGCACGCGCGCGCGATCGGTACGTCCGTTCACAATAGTAAACACTCGCTGAGAAAAAGTGGCGCAACAAACTTTCCAGCAGCATAGCTCGAAGAACTTGATTCTTGATTCTATAAATAGTATGCTAACTTTTTGGTACACAAAATCGAAAAAAAGTAAGCAGTGAGTATATACTTTACTATTACATTTACTTACCTGCAAAGCTACGGAGTGTGAGTGCAGTCTCTGTTCTAAACACGTCATCTTGTAACCATACAACTCCATCACGCTGGAGGTCGCGATGTCTGATATCTGAAATGAAATGTGTTATTCTTTTTAATCAATAACTCATTTAGATAGAACACTAAATAGCCATAAGTGGTGCCAGTGACGTTGAGTGGTTAGGCTTGCGTGTTCTGTACTGAGCTCACGCAACGTACGTCGTACGTCCAGCTAGTAATAGGACTCGCCCATACAGGAGCGCTGTCCCAAATAATTAAATCCACTTTCAAATAAACTTAACGCTTTAAAACCCGGGTATCAACTCCAGTATAATAATACAACGACTGACATACTGACTGATCAGCAAAATTGTAAAATAAACCACCTGCTCTATATGGACGATATCAAATTGTACGCATCATCACCAGACGACTTATATGAACTGGCTAATGCTACTGAACAATTTTCAAATGATATCGGTAAGTAAGTAAGTAAGTATTTATTTGCATAAAACATGGTATACATGGTGTTACAATAATTTACAATAAAGATCTTACATGTTTTGCCAGAATTGTACTTAGCATGCATATGTTCACTTAATACTAACATGAGAATTTGTTATCCATAAATTCTTTAAGACTATAGAAATTTTTCAAGTTTAACCAGTCAAACAATTTTCCCTTAAATAATCTGGAGTTTAACTTTTTTATGCTACTCGGTATGTTATTATATATACTAACACAATTATATAAGCAGCTTTTATTATATTTAGCAAGCTTGGGAAGATCATGCAGAACGAGTCTCTGTGGATCACGCCGGCTCCTTGGGTTAATATCATTGGCTGATATAAACAGGTCTTTATGTTTATTGACGAACATACATATTTCAAATATAAAAAGCGACGGCAGCGGTAACAAACCTAGTTTCTTAAATATGGGTTTACAAGATTCCTCCGAGTGCATCCCGTAAATTGCCCTAATGCACTTTTTTTGAGCAACAAATGCTCTGTTTATATCGGTACTATTTCCCCATATTATAAGCCCGTAACGTAGTACCGATTCTACATATGCATGATAGGTCATGAGAGCTGTTTTTAAGTTTGTAATATTTTTGGTTTGTTTAAGAGCATATACAAATTTATTTATTCTCTTTGCAGCGTTGTCCACATGCTCTTTCCAATTCAAATTCTCATCAATAATTACGCCTAGAAACTTCGTTTGTGCTACTTCTTTAATTTTTGATACGTTTAGTTTAATATTATATTTAGGATTATTACATTTATTGGAATTAATATAAACAGATTTATTAAGATTTATTTTTAAATTATTCATGTCAAGCCATTGTATTAATTTATCTATAGTATTATTAATGTCAGTCTCATGATTATTTCTAAAATTGTTACATTTTTCTGTCGCTATAATAATAGCTATGTCATCAGCAAACAATATACATCGGTGGTCAGTTATATTAATAATATCATTTATGTACAGCAAGAACAGGACAGGCCCCAGTACACTTCCTTGTGGTACACCACATGTATTGTGCTTGTATTCTGATGTAAAAGGCACCTTAACATGATTTTCATCAAATTTATCAATAATGACTCGTTGCTGTCGGTTACTGAGATATGATTTTATCCACTGAAGTGTAGGACCCCTGATACCTACAAGTTCAAGTTTTTTGAGCAACAGATTGTGAGAAACTAAATATGTATGGTATGGAGTTTGGGATTGACAAATGTAAAATTAATTCAATAAGAGCGGGCAAAACTTATTTACATTCATACCACATGCAGACAGGTGACACCATAGAGTCATTAGACGAAAACGGGACTTACAAATATCTAGGTTACATACAGGCTAAACAGATCCTTCATAAAGAAATTAAAGCTACACTCACTAAACAATTTAAACACAGGTTGAAAACAATATGTCATACACAAATAAACGCTCGAAACACTATAAAAGCCATAAACACATATGCCATCCCTGTTCTTACCTATTCTTTTGGTATCATAAACTGGAACAAGACCGAACTCAAACATTTGCAACGGATAATAAATACAACTCTGACTAAACACAGAAGGCACCATCCTAGGTCATGCATACAGAGGTACACTGCCAAGGAACGAAGGTGGCAGGGGAATAATAGACATCACAAACCTACATAACAAGCAAATAACTATTTTAAGAACATATTTTAATACTAAAAGTACTACTTCGACTCTTCATAAAGCAATAGCATTTAATGATAAAAAATTTACCCCTTTAAACATGTTTGAGAAGACAACACAGAGTAATGAACAACAAACTGAGCGACAGACCAAAATCGCAGAATGGACCCAAAAGTCACTGCATGGGAGACATCGACATGATCTTAATCAACCTAACGTCGACAAGTTAGCGTCGAACGAATGGTTAAGGCGTGGAGAACTGTTCCCTGAGACGGAAGGTTTCATGATAGCGATCCGAAACTCGCAATTACCAGAAACACATAATGCGAGTTCCTCAAACAATAGACAGATGTAGGCGATGCAATAGTTGCTCCGAAACCATTCAACACATCACGGGTGCTTGTAAAGCACACAAAACACAGACATGACCATATAGCAAATATAATCCACCAAAAATTTGCAGTAAAATATAAATTAATTCCCACGCCACCTGTAGCTTATTATAAATATCAACCTGAAACAGTTCTGGAAAACTCTACTCACAAGCTGTACTTTGATCGAGCTATCCTCACCGACAAAACAACACACTACAAATAGACCAGACATCACATTATTAGATAAAATTAACAAAACTGCACAAATCATAGACATAGCCGTTCCTAATACACACAATCTACAGAGTACTATAGCAGAAAAACTTTCAAAATATATAAACCTTAAAATAGAAATCAGCCGAATGTGGCGACTTAGCAATGTCACCATAGTTCCTATAGTATTGTCAACCACAGGTGTAATACCTAAACAGCTCCACCAATCTTTAAAAACACTCGATTTACCATCATACACTTATCAGACTCTCCAGAAAGCAGCAATCTTGAATACCTGCAGGATTGTCAGAAAATTTCTGCAAAATGACAACGAAACATCCATCCTCACCTCACACACACGAGCAGCAACCGTACGAACACAATCCCATGAACAGATACACTCACCCTTGTTTGTACAGACACCCTTATGAGGACCTTGTTAGTTCTTGAACGAACCGAGGACCCTCCAAAAAACTGGTTTATATACCTCGTTGGCCTTTTTACATAAGATAGAAAGAGACAGGTGAGTAAATCTATAGTGATGAGGTTATTGGGATAATGCTATCTCAACATTTTTTCGTATGAATTGCGGCTAACATACCGAGGACGTGAAATACACATCTAAATGTGACTAGCGATGCACATACGAGGACTTTGTGTAGGCCAACCGAGGACCCCTTATATAAGCCCTGCGACGCCCTTCCGAGGACGTATTTTTACACAATATTTCTTATATCTTGAACAAAGTGCGGACGCTGTGTTAGACTTTATACTACCAAACCAAGGACAGTTTTTCGCGTAGAACTTGTACAAAGCGAGGACATGGAAAATCTACTGAATTCATTTTACGTGTAAGATAACTGATTAATGCAAGCAGAATGTTCCAATGAATTCTTACACACATTTTCTAAAATGAAGTACCAAGCGAGGATCTATCTCTCTGTTGCTTTTAACGTAAACAGTGGGAGAAAAAATATTATCCAATATATCCATACTAATACTAATATTATAAAAGTGAAAGTAACTCTGTCTTTCTGTCTGTCTGTCTGTCTGTATGTTACGTTTTCACGCCTAAACCGCTGAACTCATCATCATGAAATTTGGCAGAGATATAGCATGGGTTATGGAGAAGGACATAGGCGACTTTTTTACGCGATAACCGACATCCACGCGGACGGAGCCGCGGGCAAAAGCTAGTGTAGGTATATAGCCGTATTACTCACAAAATAATAAAAGTGAAGCGTTGAGCACACGTTATTATTTCCATGATATTGTAATACCTAGCAACGTCCGGACCGCGAATAAGAAAGGTGTAATCACTGTGAAGAAGAAGTAAGTTTGTGCTGATGCTGCAGCCAGGGTCGTTTCTTATTGAGGGAACTCCTCAACAGTTAATAGCACCGTCTTCAAATTTGGCATATGCGTTAGGTTTATATAGCAAAATTAAGACAATACCAGCTTGTGCTGATGCTGCACCCAGGGTCGTTTCTTTATGAGAGAACTTCTCAACAGTTAATAGCATCGTCTTCAAATTTAACATATGCGTTAGGTTTATATATTAAAATTAAGATAATTATCAGTTCGTGCTGATGCTGCAGCCAGGGTCGTCTCTTCATGAGGGAACTCCTCAACAGTTGATAGCATCATCTTCAAATTATGCATACGCGTTAGGTTTATATAGTAAAATTAAGATAATAACCAGTTTGTGCTGATGCTGCAGCCAGGGTTGTTTTTCATGAGGGAACTCCTCAACAGTTAATAGCTTCATCTTAAAATTTAGCATACGCGTTAGTTTTATATAATAAAATTAAGATAATAACCAGTTTCTACTGATGCTGCAGCCAGGGTCGTTTCTTCATGAGGGAACTCCTCAACAGTTAATAGCATTGTCTTCAAATTTAGGATACGCGTTAGGTTTATATAGTAAAATTAAGTTAGTAGCCAGTTTGTGCTGATGCTGCAGCCAGGGTCGTTTCTTCACGAGGGAACTCCTCAACAGTTGATAGCATCATCTTCCAATTTTACATACGCGTTAGGTTTATATGGCAAAATTAAGGTAATACCAGTTTGTGCTGATGCTGCACCCAGGGTCGTTTCTTCATGAGGGAACTCCTCAACAGTTAATAGCATCGTCTTCAAGTTTGGCATACGCGTTAGGTTTATATAGCAAAATTAAGACAATACCAGTTTCTACTGATGCTGCACCCAGGGTCGTTTCTTCATGAGGGAACTCCTCAACAGTTAATAGCATTGTCTTCAAATTTAGGATACGCGTTAGGTTTATATAGTAAAATTAAGTTAGTAGCCAGTTTGTGCTGATGCTGTAGCCAGGGTCGTTTCTTCACGAGGGAACTCCTCAACAGTTGATAGCATCATCTTCCAATTTTACATACGCGTTAGGTTTATATGGCAAAATTAAGGTAATACCAGTTTGTGCTGATGCTGCACCCAGGGTCGTTTCTTCATGAGGGAACTCCTCAACAGTTAATAGCATCGTCTTCAAATTTAGCATATGCGTTAGGTTTATATAGTAAAATTAAGATAATAACCAGTTTGTGCTGATGCTGCACCCAAGGTCGTTTCTTCATGAGGAAACTCCTCAACAGTACATAGCATCGTCTTCAAATTTAGCATATGCGTTAGGTTTATATAGTAAAATTAAGATAATAACCAGTTTGTGCTGATGCTGCAGCCAGGGTTGTTTTTCATGAGGGAACTCCTCAACAGTTAATAGCTTCGTCTTAAAATTTAGCATACGCGTTAGTTTTATATAATAAAATTAAGATAATAACCAGTTTCTACTGATGCTGCAGCCAGGGTCGTTTCTTCATGAGGGAACTCCTCAACAGTTAATAGCATTGTCTTCAAATTTAGGATACGCGTTAGTATTATATAGTAAAATTAAGTTAGTAGCCAGTTTGTGCTGATGCTGCAGCCAGGGTCGTTTCTTCACGAGGGAACTCCTCAACAGTTGATAGCATCATCTTCCAATTTTACATACGCGTTAGGTTTATATGGCAAAATTAAGGTAATACCAGTTTGTGCTGATGCTGCACCCAGGGTCGTTTCTTCATGAGGGAACTCCTCAACAGTTAATAGCATCGTCTTCAAGTATGGCATACGCGTTAGGTTTATATTGCAAAATTAAGACGATACCAGTTTGTGCTGATGCTGCACCCAAGGTCGTTTCTTCATGAGGAAACTCCTCAACAGTACATAGCATCGTCTTCAAATTTAGCATATGCGTTAGGTTTATATAGTAAAATTAAGATAATAACCAGTTTGTGCTGATGCTGCAGCTAGAGTTGTGTTTCGTGAGGAAACTCCTCAACAGTTAATAACTTCGTCTTAAAATTTAGCGTACGCGTTAGTTTTATATAGTAAAATTAAGATAATAACCAGTTTCTACTGATGCTGCATCCAGGGTCGTTTCTTCATGAGGGAACTCCTCAACAGTTAATAGCATTGTCTTCAAATTTAACATACGCGTTAGTTTTATATAGTAAAATTTAGATAATAACCAGTTTGTGCTGATGCTGCAGCCAGGGTCGTTTCTTCATAAGGGAACTCCTCAACAGTTGATAGCATCGTCTTCAAATTTGGCATACGCGTTAGATTTATATATTAAAATTAAGATAATAACCAGTTTGTGCTGATGCTGCAGCCAGGGTCGTTTCTTCGTGAGGGAACTCCTCAACAGTTGATAGCATCGTCTTCAAATTTGGCATACGCATAAGGTTTATATAGCAAAATTAGATAATACCAGTTTGTGCTGATGCTGCAGCCAGGGTCGTATCTTCGTGAGGGAACTACTCAACAGTTGATAGCATCGTCTTCAAATTTGGCATACGCGTTAGGTTTATATATTAAAATTAAGATAATAACCAGTTTGTGCTGATGATGCAGCCAGGATCGTTTTTCATGAGGGAACTCCTCAATAATTGATAGCATCATCTTCAAATTTAGCATACGCGTTAGGTTTATATAGTAAAATTAAGATAATAACCAGTTTGTGCTGATGCTGTTTACTGATTGACAGTTGTACAATGTTTCCGTTTTTGTGATAAAGATCGTTTACCTTGACTCAAAATTAAATAACTTAAAAAAAGTAAAACCAGAATTGAGGTTTAAAATAAAATAAATTCGGTCAGGATGAATTAGGTAACTACTTATAAAGTTTTAACATTTAGAAATTCACAAATGGAGTATTAGCATTTATAAATTAACACATAGCATGTTTGTATACTGCCTTCTAACCGTGTCGTGTTATATTGACAGATGATTTATTAAAAAGATGCATATTTGATTTTACAAAGACAGCTTTAGAGGTATGAGGAACAGGGTGTAAAGTTCACTCATACTCTATAGTAAAGGGAGGATCCTCCGACCAGACGGGTATTGTGTTTGGTGGGCAACTGACCAACGGTTGATGTCGGGATGTTGTATATATGCTAGTCGCGCGGTAAACTGATAGCACGATACAGGATTTGTGACGTCAAGTCTTTGATGCGTAATTCGCATGTGGCTTTGTTGATACCGCCACATTACTCCCCTCCGGAGACCGGAGGACGATAGTGGACTGAGTCAGTGCATCCTATGATGCTTGCCAGGGCCAGTTGTGATTCCAGTGAGTCGGAACCGGGTGTCGCATAGTTCACGGTGAGTCGGAACTGTCTGCGGTGATTCCCCAGTGAGTCGGGGTGGCGCTGCGTTTGTCGATCCAGTGAGTCGGACGCCGTACAGCGCCAGGTTGAGGCTGACTGCTGGCGTCGACCAGGAGAGCGTTGAAGGGCTCTGCTTGTGGACCGGCCGAAAGTGCAGTGTGCTGTGCGAAGGTTGCTGATAAGGCTGAGGGTGAAGACCAGGTATGCGCGTTCGCTGCATGCTGGTGGTCAGGATACCCGTTCTAGCCGTGGGTGATGGCTGGCTGTGTGACTCGTCGCTCGAAAGCTTGAGGAAGTGATGGATGACGTCACGCTGAAGTAGTTGCACGAAGGCTGCGCTAATGTCCATGTTCGGGATCACCAATTTAGAGGTATGACGAACAGGGTGTAAAGTTCAGTCATCCTCTATTGAAAAGGGAGGATCCTCCGACCAGACGGGTATTGTGTCTGGTGGGAAACTGCCCAACGGTTGATGTCAGGATGTTGTATATATGCTAGTCGCGCGGTAAACTGATACCGCGATGCAGGATTTGTGACGTCATGTCTTTGATGCGTAGTTCGCATGTGGCGTTGTTGCCACACACAAAAAAACACAATTCAAAAATGTAAAGTGATGGGAATGTTAGCAAATTTAGAGACAGTTATGCAAATATATGTTACTTTCATGTTACACATTGCCCTTATGCATCGTTTTTGAGTCTTGAATACCTGTTCTCTCAGACTAAAATTTTAATGACGCCACCAAACCATGGTAAGCAACTAATCTGGTGGGCATATTAACTTCCCTGGATAGATTAAAATGCACAAAAGCTGCTGTACTTAATTTTTTGCATACTTCTTCTGCGTTCTAACTAACCATTGTGTTAAGTAATGTAATGTGAAATTTTTCGACCAAATTATGTCGATTTCTTTTAATTATAATTTCTATAAGTCGTTTTGTTTAAGTTGTTTTATAATAATTGTTATAAAAGTTTTCTTATCATGCTTCTCAAAGATGTTGCTGCAACTTGGTTATCATTTCAATGGTAAAAGTTAGAACAATTTAAATTTAATTTAATTAAATTAATAAAAATTAAATTTTTTGATCGTTGGTAAAAGTTTAGTTAGTTAAATAATTCGTTTCATTTTAAAATAGACCAACTTCTATTTCAGTAAAGTTTATGTTGTTTTCTTTACAACGGTGTTATGTACGTTCACGTTCTTTATTTCTTTGTACTTTTTCTTTGTTTCAAATCTTGCTAATATTTCACCTTTAAAGGAAGGCATTTCTACTTCAGATTCTTCATGAATAGCACACGTATTCAGATTTCATGACAATACAATATTTTATGGTGCAAATCATAATTTTGTGTCTCTCTATCTAAGCAGGATACTTAGCACATACTGCAGAAAAAGCCTACTTAATCCTCTTGCACCTAGTAGCTACAAAGGTTTTGGTTAATGATTCAGTCTACCTTCGATTTTCTCCTCCATAATTTTATTTAAACGATAGCACATAACTCGTCTTCTACACATAAGGAAAACTGTCGAAACGAGGACTAGAATACACACTGTTTGGAAAATCTAGCAAACCGAGGTCTTAAATACACATTGTCTGGAAAAGCTAGCTAACTGAGGACTTTTGTGTTAAAGTTAACACATAGGTCCTCGGATAATACAACGAACGTGAAATGAGTATAAAGAGGCTGTGTATGAGGCGACAGTGACGCCACCTGGTGGATACACAATGTTTGTGTAAGATTATGAATAATCTTGATCAAACCGAGGTTCAGTCAACTTTTTCTTATTAAGTATACAGAAAGACTCAAAATCGCTTGCAGAATACGAATCTTTGGTCAAGTCGAACCGAGGACCCTCGAAAAGGTCCTCGCTTTGAAAAGGTCCTCGGTCGTGCCTTGTGTATTCATATGCACGTCCTCGGATGGTACTTAAAACAAACACACCCTCACATGATCCAATCACACTATCATCTCATCATAATATAATCAATTTCCAGGGGTAGCACTTGGCTTCGGCCCGTACTATCCCATAAACCCGGCGCAACGCCGAGATACGTAAAAGTATAAAAACATAATAATAATAACCCCACCGCCGTATCTCTACGTTGACGTCGTGGTGAGGCTTGCGCGCCCTGAACTCTAGGTCTGTGCCGGTAGAGTTTACTTTACCGGAACATGTCTAGGGTGAGGAGCCAGACCAAGAGAGACACAGAAACCCGCAGGGCAGCATGTGGCGAGCTGTTGGGTAGTTGCGACCCCACGGACCCTATCTCCCGGGAGAAGTCATGTTCCTCATCTCAGGCTTTCCTTTATAGGCCGGCTGGAGTGAACACTGACGTGGAATTGAGCTCCCACCTCATTCTTGCCTTTATTGGCCGGCTTGAGTGGAGATTCACAAGATCGCTCGGAGGAAGGAAGTATTGCAGTAAGTGCTTGTAGGGATCTTGACCATCTTCCGGGCTCTGAGATTGTTCTGAGAGCCGTGTAATACCTCTCCACTCCTCGAGCACCTCAGGACATGTTGCCCCCTTGTCGCTACGTCACTATGTGCTAGCGACCGTTTTCGGGGGCCCATTATTGAGTGTGCAAGTCACCCCCTGCCATTTTGTCCGTGTATAATAAAACATTGATCAGACAGGGGCCATAGTCCTTCCATAGTTTTAGGTAACCGGTCCATTTTAGCCACCCAAACCCATAGTCCAATATCTTGTTTCCATATCCTGCAATAGTCCTACATCAACCGGGGGTAGTCCTTGGGTGCATTTTCATAGTGCGTACAGGGATAATCGTCGGTTGGTGCCCCATTCAATTAAAAAGCGTCTAACGGGCCTCTGCGAGTTGGCTTCGGCCCCTCGTACGCCTTCCAAAGGTCCGGGACCCCAGGGTCCCGAGATATGTAGAGATATAAAAATAATAATAATAAAGCCTTTATTTCCCAAAATACATTACTTATACATAATTCCATAACATTTCCATGCACATTACAATAACAAATCATATTAAATATTAGATCCTAATATCATTCTGCAAGTATATTTGATAGTTTTTTTTTTTAATTTTTGTTAGGATGTTAATAATATTTATACAATATTATTTTAAATTTATTTATTATATATTATTTATTTTTGTAAGATTATTCAGATATTATTTTAAAATTCATGCTTTTATTTTTATTTTATTATCATATTTACTAATAACATTCTGCAAGTATATTTGCTGGTTTTTTTTATTTTTTTTATTTGTATTTTTATAATATTTATACAATATTATTTATTATATATTATTTATTTTTGTATGATTATTGAAATATTATTTTTAAATTCATGCTTTTATTTTTATTTTATTATATATTCCAATAACACATTGATACCAGTATATTATTGGGGTACCCATTTCGGGGTGTAGGCCTCCTCCAACTCTTTCCAGTGCTGTCTGTCTTGTGCTTGGTAATTTAGAATACATAAAACAAAAGGTATTATAATAAAACACGTATACTAAAAGATCAATAATTATCTTTAAAAAGGAGGTTTCAGAAAAATACGCTTGATAGATTTTGCGTGATTCTCAGTTTTTCATCCGCGTTAGACATAACTTTACAAATTAATTTCACTATGTAATATAAACATACTCTAAAATATTCACATATTAAGTTATTAAGAAAATGCTCTAATTGAACATATATTTTTTCCAAATCATTAACACTACTCGTTTAGACGTGATGTTCAGCCTTAGCGCAGTTTCAGGCCTCAGACCTACATTTCGCCAGGTGTTTAGTATGTATTACCTCCCCGTCCCGCAGCTTGTCAGTGAGCATGGCTACCAGCGCGTCCACGGCGTGCTCCTGCACCGGCGCCAGGCGCGCGGCGCAGCACGCACTGTCCGCACACGCACCCGGCGCGCCCGCGCCCGCGCCCGACAGCGACACGTCCGAGCTCGACTCTGATATGCCTTGCAGGCTTTCGCCGAATACCTGGAATTCATTATCTACTATATTAAATATTCAGTAGCTCTGAGAATAGGACGTACTATTTTTCATACCCCTAAGTGATACGGGTGGCCCACCCCATTTTTTTAGGACTCGGCATTAAAAAATACATACAACCCTAAATTTTCACCCTTCTACCACCAACCCCTATTTTTTAATAGCGATATTAGTACTTTAATTATTAGAAGGAAAGGAAGGAAGGTTTAGGGAAGGTTTTAGATAGGTAGGTAGTGCAGGGTTTTTTAATTTAATTTAATTTAGGAAGGTACGGTAAGGTACATAAGTAGGGTAGAGGGTAGATAGTGCTACCCGTGCGAAGCCAGGCCGGATAAAACTAGTTATTATAGTAATAAAAGTGATGCATTCAAATTATAGAGAAGAAAATTTTAGGAAAATACTACAAACTACTGAGAAAACATAAATAATGCAAAGTTTGGTGGTGATTCTCAAAAGAATACCCATGGCAATCACCACTGGGACTCAAAAGTCAGTCAGTTTTCAGACCTTCTATATTACTAACAAATTGTCATGTAACATCCTTTGATCCCCTTTTCAAAGCGCATAGAAGAAACATACCGTGACACCATAATTGATATAAAATATTATTTACCTGATTCATCTGGTCAGAAGGGAAGTAATGATGTTTGACTAGCTGCAGTATCTGTCGTCGCCGCGGTCCGTTACTGCTTGTAAGACCAGCGCAGAGGAGTTTTCTGACCTGTGATAAAACGATAAAATGTGAAAAAAAAAATATATATACAGGTTGGGTAAAAAATCGTGGATCAAACGAAACAGGGCGATAGTTGGGGTTATTTGCAGTATATATATATATTTTTTATTTTTTTTCATAGATATTTAATATCCCAACTATCGCCCTGTTTCGTTTGATCCACGATTTTTTACCCACCCTGTGTACGAAATTCGGTCACACTTAAATTTCATACATAAAGTATGAAATTTAAGTACGACCGAATTTCGTATTTGTTTTTCGGGAATTTTCGGCCATTTACGTTTTTGGCAGAAATAAAATTACCACATTTTAGTGGTCTGCGTTAAGAGTCCCTATCAATTTCGCGGTCTAAAAACAGAAATTTCTATTTTTTTCAGCACAAATTTCTCAGTAACCTGAAGATACCTGGTTTTTTAATGCCCTGTTATTCATCACATCTTTATCTAGTAAGTGTACTGATTAAAATTTTGATAACTACTCAATATAAATTACGAAAAATATAAATCTAACACATGTTTTTACGTAAGCACGAAACACCCGGTTTTCCAATCACTTTTTTGGCTTACTGGTGGCAAATAACAATCTGAAAAAATTCATACATACTGGACATATAGTATACTAGTAAGCCTACAACTTTTTTTTTTTAAGTTTAACGTATAAGTTCATTAAAAAAAATGTTATCCACGCTGAAAAAACACAATAAAATCATGTGCAAAACCGTTGTCTACGCGTAAGAATTTATTGAAAATAACAATAAGTGTTCAATATTCTAAAATTTGATGTATTTATCTACCAAACCCAATTTTTTTTTTTTTTTTTTTCACTAATACTTTTATTGTAATAAAATATCTAAATAATGCCTTATAAACCGATGCGCTTGCTCGATACATTCAGTCGCGCCCAAGGGCTTCTCGACGACGGACCTGTGTCGCCCGTGACGTTCGCCGCTCCCGACGTAACTCGCGAATTGTGCGAATTTTGTACTAGGCCTAATCAGTTTTGAGACTGTGAGTATATTTTTATTTTATTTATGCATAGTGTGACACTTTGTGGTTTGTTAATGTTATTCATACATATTAATGTTTTGTATTGTACTATTAGTAAATTAGTGTTTAATTTTTAGAAAATGGGTCGAAAGTGAACTTAACGCGAAAGGCATGTGCAGTTCTTAGGTATTTTTTTTTCACATATCGTATAGGAAGGAACACAAAACATGGCGCGTGACTAAGAATATAAAAGAAGCAGTGGAAGAAAAAAAGCGCGCCATTACAGAAGAATATCGTCGTCGAACTGGGCTCCTCGTCGATACAGTAAAGCAATGTAGCGGCTCAACCAATGAGTGCAATACTGCGCGAACGTTCTTTAAAGACCCTGCTCTCGCAGCTGCGATCACTGAGGTTAACAAAGATCTCATTACAAGATTCTCTGTTATACTGAAAGACCTTTCGTGCTCATATACACGGCCACAAATCAAGCTATACATTTCCAGTTTAGGCTGATCTCGCATTGTATAGGATTTCCGTACAATGAGAGGTCAGCTTATACTGGACATGTATAGGTTGATTTGTGGCCGTGTGTACGATGTAAAGCCAGAGGCCTACAAGGAGTATACACTTGACATGACTAGGCTACGTCACCAAGTACCAATGGTACAAAATGCCTTCTAGTGTACATAAAATATTAATTCACGGAGCTAATTTCATCAAATCCCTTGTCCTTCCTATAGGTCTACTGAGCGAAGAAGCTCTAGTCTAGACGCAAAGACTGCCGCAATTATAGAGCTGCTAATAATTTAGTATTAAATGGGAAAAAAACAAGTGCATAAAATGTTCTTTACCAGATAGTATTGAATCAAGAGAAACTAGAATTCGTAGATAAAACTGTTTTCCTGGGGATCATGATGGATTCAAGGCTAATGGGGTCCTTATTTAACATCTCTTGCAGGACGTCTAAGTTCAGCAGCATATGCTGTCAGAAAAATCCGTCAATTTACTTATGTACTCGTAGATACGAGGCTAGTCTATTTTAGTCACTTTCATAGTATAATTTCTTGCGGTATTTTACTTTGGGGACGGGCTGCAGACATCGAGTCTATTTTTATTCTGCAGAAAAGAGCCATAATCAGAGCCATATATAATGTCCGCAGGAGCGATTCTCTAAGGGAACTGTTTAAGGATATTATCATCATGACGGTACCTTGTCAATATATCTACGAAAACATCATGTACGTACGGAAAAATTTACATATTTTTAGAAAAAGAGGTGAAGGACATAATTATAGTAATAAAAATAGGACCTACTAGTTCAACTAGGTTTCAGACTGGCTAAAGTAGACTCGTACTTTATGGGGTACTGTTTAAAATGTTAAAATGAAATTCCTCCCCACATACTTCAACTGAATGAAACTAAATTTAAATCTTGTATAAAACGCATACTATGCACGCAGGTATATTATAAGTTGGGGGATTACATCGCTGATAAAAATGCTTGGCTGAATGCTGGTCTTGCTCCACAACCACAACTAATCGATTAACATTTGAAAATAATGTTGGAGCTGCTGAAGATTGTAAGACTATATTTGCATTGTATGAACTCAATCTCCTTTGTATTATATAATTGCATAGCACAGGTGTGAGTACTATGTACTATAGAGCTACCATTAACCGGGTAATATGCCTTTCATTGGCTTGAATGTGCCCTGGCGGCTGAGAGTATGTCATGCTCACTAAGATGTCTCGCTGATGGTGGCGCGTGTGTTGGATCATTTAGCTCCCTTCAAAATGGTTGAGCTGAATGGTGCTAATCCATGCGATATGTTCGTGAACGGGCGCCGTCAGTTGGGACTGGTCATCTCTTAGCTGCCACAGCTTATTTTAATTATCTTATTATAATTATATTATCTTAATTTTTTTTTTTTGTTTGTTTCTATTTGTTATACCTACTCTGGACGCTTTTAACGTGTACGTTTTTTTTTTTAATTTTTATATCGGTCTTACATTTAGTTATAAACTCAACATTATAGATCTAATATTTTTGTAACAATTTAATGTAATGGAGTTTCTTGCCCGTTCTTCTCCATACGTACCTACTACGCTTTGGAATGGGCATGTAGCTTCATTTTCTTACTGACCGACTCCTTGAGAATTCAAAAGTGCCTGTAAATGGTTTAATTGAAATGATTTGAGTTTGAGAAAGCATAGCACGAGAAAAATTGGAAGGAAGCAGACTATTGAAGACGCGCTCTGCTTATCTCCTCCGATTCATTAATATCCAGCATCAGACCATTGCCTAAGAGAAAATCGGGTACTTTGGCGCCAGAAGTATTACAATTATTGAAAGCTCCCGAAGCGCCTGAAAGGATGCACTTATCCGATGAAGAAGCAAACAGCGAGTAGACAAAAGCCAAAGGCCTTTTTCAAGGCCGCCTATTTAAAAGTGTCTTAAACGTAAAAAAACTTTTTTATTTAAAGTCTATATGTATATGTACACATTATATAAATACAAAATTATACTTAGTAATATAATTATGTGTTTTTATCGTATAAGTCTACAAACAAATACCTACCTACATTTAAATTAAAAATTTCATATAAAAAATCTAAGTGACTCGTAATATAATTATTCCGAACCCTGTTCGCCGGGGAGGTCTGTAGTAGGTAAATAATACAGGAGGGTGGGTAATAACACATGTAATTAGTTTCAGACCTATCTTATATATACATATGTATTGGTCACACTTTATAGTTTGCTTTTACTATGATGAACGCCGTACTTAATATTGTTATTTTTACTTACCTACTAGGTGGTAATTATGACGTGTTATAAATATAACACGTCATAATTACAATAAAATCCATCCAGTATTACAGAACCTAGTAGGTAAGTAAAAATTAGGGAGTGCTGTTAATAGCGGTTACGGACCAAGATTATTTGTTCCCGCTTCACCGTACGACAATGCATACTACGATTGTCGCCGATAGTTCGAACGCACACAGACACGATGCGCTCCGATAGTTACCTAAACTATACTCCATTTATAATAGCATTAGACAGAAGTTAAAAAAGGTTATTTTTGATGCACACTTTATAACAAAAGTACAATAAACTTGTTATAGTTACGATTGACGCCAAATCGATTAAAATGAATTTATATATCAGCTATTACACTTAATTGTAATCATTTAAAAAAACAACCATATGAAATTAAGTAGCTTTCATTTAGATATATTATTTCATTCCAATTTAAAATTACAGTGCCTATGCTAAAAACCTAAAAGAAGCAGGAGTCAACAATACTGCAACGCTTTTTGTTTCACTATAATCCTACCAAATCTAAAATATTACTTAATCCCTTCATAAGCTGTGACAGCCGGGGATTTCTAATTTTACTGGTTTATGTCGTCTGTGAAATTGACTTGACAATGTTCTAAGATTGTCATGTATGTCATTTACTTGTGAATACTTTGTTTGTTATTGTTAAATTTTCGTGATTTTGTTGTTATTTATTAAAATAATAAATAATATTTAGTTACTTCTTTGTTATTGTATTGTTATCAGTGTTGTCATTGGGTTGTTTTTACAGAACGTTACCTTTTTTTTGAGCTATGAGTGATCCCGGTGCGGGACCGAGTGGCTTACAACATATAAGTGCTGAGTCTGACCAAAGCCAACGGCGAAAAAAACGTGGTCCAAAAGTTGACTCCGACGAAATAATAATGTCTCCCAAAAAAAAGAGAACGCTGCGTGCTGTAGAAAAACAACCTGTGATAAATATTTTTAAGCAATTGGAGCCCTGGCCTGCAGATACTCCTCATTATAGGACTGAGATGATAAACAAAATCGCAGAAGTTGCCGGTAAGGATGATTCATAAAATTATTACTATAAAAATATTTGAAACTAACATGCATTGTGATAAAATGTATTATATTTTAGAAACTCCGCACATGATTTTATTATTTACAGGCGTATCTCGGGCTACTCTGTCCAATATTCTCAAAGAGTACAACATAAAAAGTCGCCTGCAATCTCCCCCTCCCCAACAGAAGCACATGAAACGTGATGATTTTGATGACCTCACATTTAGTGGAATATGCAGGAAAATTCATTCCTTCTTCTTTAATAATGAGTTGCCCACCTTGGAAAAGATGCTGGAAGCAGTTAACAGTGACGAGTCTCTGCCAGATTTAAAAAAAAAACAGTCTGTATAAAATAATTAAATAAACATTAAAGTTCACATAAATCAAACGGAGCAGAAAAAGTGCACTCATAGAAGTCATAGACAAGCAGGATATCGTCCTTTGGAGACTAAAATATCTTCATGAAATAAAAAGGCTAAGGAATAAAGGAAGGAAAATATATTATTATTTAGATGACATTTGGCTAAATGAAGGTACAGTGCTTCTAAATTTCTTAACAGCTATTTATGCAATAAGCAGTGTATGACCTCTTGCATTCAATAACATTATAATTAATTATACAGTTAAACATAATTTCATAAAATTGGTTCGTGAAATGAATGGTATTTATATTAATAACCGTTTATCATACAAACAGGTCACACGAAAAGCCTAATATGGCATGACACTAATAATAAGTCTTCAAAAGAAGCACATTGGGAAGGTCTATCTGCTGGTTTAAAAAATCCAACTTATAATCGGTCATACTGGTATGTATTTTATGGACTGTCCTCGCCATAAAAAAATGAACACCCCATTGTTATTGACTATTAATTAAGTAATACATATTATTTATTGTATTATGAATTAACGCATGCAAAGCGAACTTTTAAAGTTATAAATTTTGTTATAGTATTTATCTATGAACTATTTCCAGCAGTGAAATTATATAGGGGGTACGGAATAATTGACTTGTATTAATTTTATTTCACAGGGTTTGTGAAGGGTTTTTAATGGATGCTGCATTAATATTTGATGCAAAGAAAGGTGATGAAGATGACCACTCCGAAATGGACGCCTTCAACTTTAATAATAATAATAATTTATTTATTTACACTTCAAGACACAATCATCTGTGTAGCCCTGACTCTTGTACTAGGATTTCCTGTTTCATAAAAGCCAGACTTCTCAATTTACAGGGAATATGTTATAGAAGCGCAATAGACAAAAGTGAAAATGGTTCAAGTTAATTTTGACAAAAATTGAGAGTGGCGCTGTAATTGTTATGGACAATGCGCTATACCACTCAAGGACATTGGAGAAGCTGCCAACCACAGCTACACGAAAGGCAGATATACAGGAATGGTTTAAAAGCAAAAATATTCCTTTTGAGGAAAAAGATCTTAGGGCAACTTTATTAGAAAAAGCAAAAATACAAAAGACATTTATACCAAAAGTTTGTTGTAGATGCCATGTTGATGATAGCCATCTGGCTAGAGAGAAGGGTATTTCAGTATTGCGCCTCCCACCCTACCACTGCGAGTTCAACCCTATAGAATTAATATGGGCTCAAATGATGGGGTATGTGGCTCAACATAACAAAACGTTCAAATTAGACAAGGAGAAACAATTACTCCCACAAGATCTGGATAGTATTACGCTAGAACGATGGCAGTCTTGCGTTGCTCATGCAATTAAAGAAGAGGAAAAGTTAAAGCATAATGGATGATGTGGTAGAAAGATTTATTATTAGGTAACGTCGGTGAAACTTCTTCATCTTTATTCTCTGATGATACTCATAGTGACTAAATTATATGATGAAGACGAAGAAGTTACACCAACTATTGTGTGTTGAAAGTTGTTGTTTTAAATAAAATATTGTAAAAAATAAAGACTTTTAGTTCCTTTAATCTTAATTAAATTTAAATCAACACGACGTAATCGTTTCTTTCATTCATTCGTTTTGTTGTAAGTAATGTGTGATGAAGATGTTATTACGACCTATTTATCAAAGTTATGTTAAAACATTTTTAGTTTAATTGTTTAAACTTTTAACTTTGAATAAAATGTTTCGCACTCCTGCTTCTACGAGCCTCTTTTTTCTAATGTTATAGTAAATGAAGTATAGTAGCGCTTCGAAATTGTTAGGGACTCTTAATGAGTGAACATTTGTTTCAACATCCCACACTGGGACCATGTGATGTCTCGTCTCGGTGATATGTCCCGCTCACAGGGGAGACCCATGGGAACAATAAAGGCATCATTATACATTATTATTATTGATTATTTTATTCGTTTTACTGACCTGATGATGTGCTAGCATGCGTGCTAGAGCAGCCTCCCAGGGTCTATCGAGAGGTGCTAGTGTTAGTGCAGTGCGGCATCCCACTACCACGGCTTGTTGAGACGCTTCAGCGCCTACTACGCCGTTCTGAAACATACAATCGTTAAGGTAAGGATAAAACTGTTTCGAATATTTTAATAAAGTTTAAGGTTAAGTTACTTGCACTTAGCCAGAGACTACATTTGTATAGCAGTAATTCCAATTGCATGGCAATCAAAATCTTTAACGATTTACCCCCACGCATCAGAGTTATTATTAATAAATTTAGTAATAAATTCAGGAAACGATTTTTTTCATTATAAACTTTGACATTACTTTTTAACAATTCATTAACGATGTAATAGCAGATATTGACTTTTTTATTTTTTTAAGCCTTTGACATTATATAATTAGTAAATTAAGACATTTCATTAATAAATGAAAAATTAAAAATCGTATTATAAAACTTGACATTGTATTAAATAATTTACATATTTTCATTTTAAACTAATTTATACTTACATTAATGGGAGAATTAATTGTACTCTAATTTGAATATTTCTACAAAGATCTTAATGTACAGACGCCAGCACATCAAGCTACTGCATTTTCGCATGCTGGTCCTGCTCCACTGCCACTTGGGCTCACTAGATAAAATTTGAATACTTGGAACTTGCTTCCCCCTTTTTTATTTTATTTTATTTTCTGACATTACGAACTTAATGTTTATTTTGTTTTTATTTAAGCATGTTTTTATTGATGAATACTCCAATAGATAATAATTATTTTCTTTTTTGGTAGTAAATTTTTATTAATCTCTCAAATACATTGCAAACTATTAATAGTTCTGTATAATTTAGCAGCATTTTTTTCAATTTTGTAAATGTGAATACCATGGAGTCGTTTACTATGTTATTATGATTTATGTTGACTTGAAAGAGCATGGCAGTTGAGAGTATGTCATGCTCACTTAAATGTTGCACTGATGGTGGCGCGTGTGTTGGATCATTCGGTTCCCTACAAAATGGTTGAGCTGGATGGTGCTGATCCATGCGTCATGTTCGTGAACGGGCGCCGTCAGTTGGGACTGGTCATCTCTTGACTGCCAGGGCTTATTTTTAATTTGTAATTTTATATTTTGAATTGTTTTATTAGTTTTTACATTGTCTCACATATAGAAGCAACAAGAATAATGTACCCAGGATTATGTAAATCTTGATTTAAAAGAGTGTCCTTGGAGTTTCTTGTCCGTTCTTCTCCATAGTGATCTACGTATTGGAATGGGCATCTAGCTTCAACTTGCCGACTCTGACTAACTGACCGTCTCTTTGACAATTCAAAAGTGCCTGTAAATGGTTTAATTGAAATAAATGCTTTGAGTTTGAGTTTACTACGAACTGTCAAATTTCTTTAATAGATTTTCAACATTCAAAATCAAAATCAAAATATTTTATTTCACATAAACCTACATGGGCACTTATGAAACGTCAGAAGCTAGGTGCACGGTTCGAGTTAGTCGTTTCCTATGGAGAAGAGCCGGCAAAAGAAACTCCACGGTTACTCTTTTAAAAATAATTGGCTTTACAATATTATTAAATAACAGTGATCATAGGTATGGGAGGACAGTGTAGGCCTTTCAACAATTACCAGGTACTTAACAAAATAGAAAACCGCCAACAAATCTACACTCTACTAGGCCTACAACGTTCTCACATTCACAAAATATAAAATAATCTAAGTATATAAAATATTAATGACATGATTGCAATTACAACTACAGTAACATATCTGAATAAATATCATGTCCACAAAAGCCAGTAATAAAGAATTGGAATTCGATTTGTAGGTAAATAATGTCAAATAATGAAAAGATTATGTCAAGGAAGTATGTAAAATAAAAAAAATAAAAAAATTCTAAATAAACATCGTTACTTGGGAGCAGTTAATAGACATTGACATAGTTATGTTGTTTATGAGGTACCAGGGAAGCCACATGTGCAGAAGGAATGATTGCCAAACTTCCTTGTCTTCAACGTAGTCTTTTATCTTATAATATGCTTTTTTGATAAGGACACGTTTGATGTGGGTTTTGAACTTTCCGTCGCTAAGTTCTGTAACCGACTTTGGCAACTTGTTATAAAAGCGGATACTGTTTATAAGAAATGACTTGCTAGTTTTAGTTAATCTGAATTTGGGTATCACAATTTCATGTTTACTACGTGTATTTATATTATGGAAATCGCTTCTTATTTTGAAAAGTCCTAAGTTTTTGCGAACATACAAAATACTTTCTAAGATATAAAGAGAAGGCAAAGTTAGTATATCAATTACTTTGAATTTATTTCTAAGGGACTCACGAGGACCCATTTTATAAATCGCGCGGATTGCTCTCTTTTGTAGAATGAAAATGGAATCTACGTCAGCTGCCGATCCCAACAGCAGAACGCCATAAGACATAATACTGTGGAAATAAGCAAAGTATACTAACCTAGCTGTGGCTATATCAGTTAACTGCCTTATTTTTCTTACTGCATATGCAGCTGAACTTAATCTACCTGAAAGAGCTCTAATGTGGGCGCCCCATTGCAATTTCGAATCTAAAGTAATTCCTAGAAATACAGTTTCCGTAATAGCATCTAGTTTCTTGCCATCAAGTTTTAAATTTAGACCCACTTGGGGTACATTTGGTAATGAGAACTTAAGACATTTCGTTTTATTCGCATTAAGTAAAAGATTATTAGCTGCGAACCATTTTGAAAGAACAGCGAGACTATCGTTGACATGTAAGACATCCGTGTCTTTTCTATCTATTTTAAAAATTAGAGATGTGTCATCAGCAAATAGAATTATATCCGATAAGTTAGCCATCATGTAAGGAAGGTCATTAATATAAACTAGAAATAGAAAAGGGCCAAGAATTGAACCTTGAGGCACGCCCATCTTAACTAGAGACCCCGAGGAAGTCGCCCCGTTAACGTGTACTTTTTTATCACTACAGTATAAGGTTCAAAGTTGATTGCGAAAATGTGACAGTTTCGGGTAGCTTGACCTGCTGGCGTCTGTACCATGTACTCAGAAATAAAGAAATAAATAATAATAATTATTAATATTCTGCTAGACTGAAGGGTGGGCATTTAATAAGACGTCTACAGTAGGATTTCTTATGTCAAAGGCCTCTAACGAAAGAACACAATACAACTCTGCCAACTCAGTCAATACTCGTCAGTCGCGGCGTTCCCAAACTATACGGAAATAGTGAGATTTTAACGCGTTCGGAGTGGGTTTCATTTCATTTCTTTACAAAGTATTATGGCCTAGCCAGGCCTTGTTATTCTATGAGCTGTATTATAGCAGATACACCTCTGCCAACTTTTTTGGGAAACAAGGCGTTATGTTATGTATTATAGCCAAAGTCTAACACTAAAGGCTGAAATATATATATCCATGCTAATATTATAAATGTGAAAGTAACTCTGTCTGTCTGTATGTTACGTTTTCACGCCTAAACCGCTGAACCGATCGTCATAAAATTTGGCAGAGATATAGGACATAGGGTTACTTTTTTACGCGGTAACCGATTTCCACGCGGGCGGAGCCGCGGGCAAAAGATAGTAATGTTATAAAGCTAAAGAGTTTGTTTGTTTGGTTGAACGTGCTAATCTCAGGAACTACTCTGGTTCGAATTGAAAAATTATTTTGGTGTTGGATAGCCCATTTATCGTGAAAGGCTATAAGGCTTTATAGCATCACGCCACGACCCTTAGGGGCCGAGCAAAAAGGACAGAAAGGGGTTCAGAAAGAACGCTTAACCTGTTTTTTTTCAGCGAAAACGAAGTTATGGCGCGGGCGGGCGACGGGATGCGACGCAATGGCTCGGGGCCCGAAATTTCACGCAGACGAAGTCGCGGGCAGAAACTTGTCTTTCTATAAAATATAACTACAATTACCTGTGATGTATACTCCAGTACGCTGTACAATGTATCTTCGAACGCGTCCGGTGTGACTCCTTGCAATACTCTCTCTTGTGTTTCTACTGACTCGCAGAGAGCGCCGACTACTTGCAACTGTAAACAAATACGCTTCTTATAACTCTTAGTTGTACTAGACTAGAACATTACGAATTCTGTGTTCAAATACATAAAAGAAACTTCTACACCATTTGTGATTTAGTGGTCGTTGCCCTTGCCCTAGTATCTCGTCGTAGTAACTCGTAAAAATCCCCGAAGGGGTGTCAGAGGTATTCCGAGTGTGAACTGTGTGAATTAGAATTTTTTGATGGAAAATACAGTAGACGGAAACACCACGCGATAGGCAAACTTGCACTTGACCAAAATTCTATTGCAGCTACTATGTTTTATATGTACAACAATGGAACACTTTTTTGCGCGAAATATCGTGTAAAAATAATTTCGAGGGCATAGATTGATGAAAAGGACGTACGTGCGACGGTGGCGGAAAAATCGTTTCCGTGGCTTCTTTACCACCTATAAGGTGTATCTCTTAAAATATTTCGCGTTTGAATAGATACACCTTAATATATTGCCATGTTAAAACGCAAATGGTATAATGGCTTTTAACTCCTATTTATACAATTTTAAAATTAATTTATTCGTTTAAATGTCTATTATTTTTTGTTAATTTCAATAAAATACTGATGTTTCTTACCCATTGCAAGCCCGCCTTGCCCGGCTCCAATGAAGGTGGAACGAGTAGTCCCGGCAATCCATCGTTTATCACTGATATTAACTCTTGTGGTAAACGTCCCTCATCTGTAATAAACAACATTTTTTTTAAGAATTTTGTTTAAGTTTTTGTTTGTTTTTTGTTTGTTTTGTTTTTTTTTTTTTGTTTGTTTGTGTTTTGTTTCTGTTTTTTGTTTGTGTATTGTTTATATGTTTTTGTTTTGTTTTTTTTTGTTTGTGTTTTGTTTCTGTTTTTTGTTTGTGTTTTGTTTATTTTTTTTGTTTATACAGGGTTATTGATAAAATTCCTCTCAGGATTATATTACTAACATCATAAACGACAACTTCTGTTCAATGACTTTTAATAATTCATTTGATTTTCTCTCCTTGACTTGACTCCTTGACGTCACTGATTTAGTGCGAAGACTAAAAAGGGTAAAACCTAATCAGTCTTATTACAAAAAACTAAATAAACCTTGGTTTAAACCTGTCCTATCAAGTCCAGGCTTATCTGCAGAACCATGGTCTAAATTTGTCCGTATTACAAATCTTTAAAAAACCGTCGTCTTCTTAGTACCGGCATTTGAACCATCGTCTTTATATCAACCACAGATTAATACAAATATTATTCGTTCACCATGATATCATTCTATTGCATTGTTCCGTATGCTCAGAAAAGAAACCTTTTTGTTGGTAAGCTAATGATTATTATGATGCTGGAGTGTTAAAAATATTGAGATTGTTATCTTGCATGGTACAATAGTTATTTCGTCGTTTGCAGTTTTGTTTAGGTTTAAGCACATTACTTAATGTCGTATTAATTACTTACTAATAATACATCTAAGACGTGTAACGAAACGTAACATTCTCCCACGTTATATGAAACCATAACAATAACAAAACCATCGCAGACGCAAGTTAAACAAAGTTCATTTAGCGTTATAATTTTTAATTTATCGAAGTTTCAAATAGAACAATTGCCTCTTTGTTAATAGTATTACCTTCTTTAGTAATTTTAATATTATATTGTGATGGACCAACAAAAGAAAAAACGATCTGAGAATTGGAGTACCGAGGAAAAGGTGAGTAAACATAAATTACTTCGGCGTGGCGTTCCCAGCAACTCAGCGGCTTCAATATCCTCAATATCAATTAAATCGACCATGTTAATATCCATTTTCGGGTAAAAACAACACAACACAATGAAAAAGATGCTTTAACATAAAAGATAAATTTTGACTGATACGATTTAGACCATCGCTTGATTGTTTAAACTAGGGGCCGCCGCGGTTTAGTGTTAGACCATGATATGGTCTATGGTTTTTCGAAAAACCACGATTTGTAATAAAAATTTTGTTTAAACCGTAGTTTGCAGAGGTTTAAACCTGGGTTTTTTATTAACCTCTCGTCTGTCGGAACGTAGATCTACGCGAGACACAATGGGTTTTTAATTGTGTCTCTAATTACGACAGACAAGTCGTTAAACCGCTTTTTGTAATAAGACTGTTTGAGTTAGTTTAATGCGGTGCCAGTGTGAGTGAACTTAAGCTGCAGTGCAAGTGTTAACTAAAGAACACGTGAATTATGTGTCTTCCTCTAAATATAAAGGGGTTTATTTATAAACGTTGCTTAAAGCTAAGTGACGTTCAAACGTTAAAAATGTATGGTTAAATTTAATCATTACTTAACTTATAACTAAGTAACGTTTATAAATAAACCCCAAAGTGAATAAGAAAGACGTTATTGGACGATTTCTTAGTTTTATATTTACTTAGGAGTGTTACTTATTAGCGAATAAGCTAGATTGTAATGTGAATAAAGTATCACCAGACATATATTTATATTTTTTTTTTATTAGTTTGTTTGTCCTCTATGCGCTCCTAAACCGTTGATCAGATTGTGATAAAACTTTGGTAGGGTGCTCTGAGGACGCCCGAGAGGGTTTAAAACCCAAAAAAAAAAGTTCTTCCACACCTTTTTACTTTACGTGGCATTGCAACGCATAGGTAAATACTAATCAAATCAAATAAAAATTGCCATATGAAGAGCAGGTTATACGGGTTTTAATCTGGATTTTTACAAAGGAAAGAATGTACAGACCAGACAGAACTCGGTATAAATACAGAATCATGTTTGGTTTTAAGTGGGTTAAAAATCTGTTGCAAATGAAAATCGTGTCGCCTGTACTAAGCATTATGCCTTCAAGATCGCCATTGTAGATAAAGATAAAACAAATATTTTTTACCTCTATATTGTGATACAATAGCGGCGAATAGTTCTAGAGACTCCGGGAGACATATGCGACTGGCTTTCATGCACAGACAAACTAAAGCGCTGTGATGACATCTCAGGGAGTAAAGATCTGAAAATAAAGTAATTAGCAGTGTTATATTATTTAAACAAACATGTGGCGGCTTCTAGAACGCCACATGCGAACTACGCATCAAAGACCTGACGTCACACGAATCCTGCATCGCGCAATCAGGGTTTGCCGTGCGACTGTGCGACTAGCATGAAGTCACTTATTTAGATTTTTAATTTAAAGTTGATAATTTAGGTCGTAATTTACCGAACGCAAATTTTTCACTTTAGACAAACATTTTCATAACTTTCATCACAGTAAGTTACGAAGCTGATTATTTTATGCATAAAAGTACTACTCATGTAGTTCCAGTATAAAAAAATCTCGCAAAAGTCTTCTACTTTTTTTTTACTTTTTTTAAATTGGTCAAGTCAAACATTCACAAATATTCTGATAGAAAAAAGAAATATATGTCGAAAGCTATGAATAGTCGCGAATAGGGAACAAAAATGTATTTTTGGACGTCAATGTTCCGGCCACCCTGTATACAATATCCCAACATCAACCGTCGGGCAGTTGCCCACCAGACACGACACCCGTCTGATCGGGGGATCCTCCCTTTTCCATAGAATATGAGTGAACTTCACACCCTGTTCCTCATATTTCTATAAGCATATTGGTAATGCGAAAAAAAAAACGATTATCTGTTCAAAAATATTATCTACATACAAGATTGACTCAACAAGGCTTAAAAAGCGTGATCATTCACGTACAATTATTAATTCTCATCATGGCCCATCATTATGTGCTGAGTCGACTCAGCGATAGACATAAGTCACACTTACCCAAACTACCATTGCACAGTTTGGTAAACTCATACATATTAATTGAATGGTTAAATTTAGTTTCTGTGATTAATATACTTTAACTCATACACTGACAGGTTATTAAATGTTAACATTTTAGGGAAATCATCTACTTTTAAAATGTTTGTAACCATGTATCTATCGCATAAAGTTTGTCTGTCATTGCTTCAGTTTTCATTATTTTTACCTATTGTGGTATAGTAATTTTATTCTAGGTAAGTACATCGTCTTCACATAATAATTAATAATTAATGTATACAAAATATTGTTAACATTTTAAAAGAGTAAGTATGGAGTTTCTTGTCCATTCTTCTCCATACGTAACTACCTTTTGGAAGGGGCAAATATAATCAATTAATAATTTTTGTTAATTTTGACGTTCAAAAGTGCCTGTTACGTACCGTTCTCTTTAAACTGGGTATTATATACCTACTGCATTAAATCTTAGGGATTTTTTAGGATAGTTTGTCACCCCAGTACGAGTAATTATTATTTAGCTTTTATGTGTATTTAAGAGGGGTTGATTTGATTAAGTGATCTGCTTCTTCATCGCCCATTCGCTGAGCAATCCGATTGGTCCACGGATGAGCATAGTGGCGCCGCGCTTCCGCGTGCCTTTTCGCGACACTAACTGTTTTCAACTCGTAAAATAACGTGCTCCGCGCGATATAAACATTTTCAAAAAGAAAAAGGTCCTTCGATGATTTCGTGATACAATCCTAGCAACATACTAGTAATAACATTAATTAACGCCTGTGGAAAATATGTGTGGTGAAGTTTAGCAGGATTCAGGACGACAGACCACGCTGCCGCGGCCATAGGAGAACGAGGCAGTGGACTGGAGTTGGCGGTAAGCTTTTTCGAATCCTCACCCTTAACTACTACACATAATTGTTTGATCCTTACGAGCCGGATCTATTTCTAGTTACTTGTTGTGGGGTTGTTTTTCCTAGTGTTCTTGTTCCATATCTTCTCAGTTCATTTTGCGTCGCTCCGCGTCCAAAATGGCGGAGCTAATTCAACAAGATATTTTCGAACGCGAGATCATTCTTGATGATCTCCAACGTACATTACAGTTCTTAGATTCAGACGAACAACAGTTTAGGTCACGCTCAAAAGAGTTAATTTTGCAACAAAGGAAGTTCTTTAAACTTCAAGCAAAAATAGAAAAAGTTTTGATCAAGTCCAATACTTTCGACAAGGAGGAACAACTAAAGATTCGTAACAATTTTAATGATTGCTATTACACAATTAGTGTTCACTTAGACAAATTGAAAGAGGACGATAATGAGCGTAAACGAAGAATGTCGTCTAGTACGTCGATTAATAATTCAGTGGTACATGTACCATCTAATCCTAATAATAATAATTGTGCAAGTAGATTACCTATTCTTCCAATGCCTACATTCTCAGGGGAGACCACGGATTGGGCCCCATTTCACGATTTGTTTCGTTCATTAGTACACGGCAAAAACACTTACACGGAGACAGAGAAGTTTCGTTATCTGTTATTGTCATTAAAAAATGAACCATATAATCTTATTAAATCTATACCAATTACCGACGACAACTATAGTGTTGCGTGGGATATGTTGGTTTCTCGGTATAACAACAAACGGGCTATCGCCACTAAACATCTCGAAAAAATATTAGAAATTGAACCTAGTACCGAGAAAGTGACTCAAAGTCTAAGAAATTTACTAAATGTTTATCATGAAAACATCAAGGCATTGCAGGCGATGCAGTTTCCTGTTGATCAATGGAGTTTCATATTAATGACGATTTTACTACGTAAAATTCCGTCTAGTATTCGAAAACGTTTCGAACTATCGTTATCAAAACCATCGGATGTACCCGACATAAATATCTTGATCAATTTCTTAGAACGCGAGTTAGCCGCAAACGAATTTTCTTCTTACCCACAAAATAAAAATAATAATGTTGAAAAGGTAGGTACTTCGGCGACGACGCCATCGCGCGGAAGCGTAGGCCCGCGACGCGCGCTCACAGCCAACGTCAATTCATCTAGTTCGAATAAAACAGACTCACAGTCTATCAACCAAAATAATTTAAAAAATAGTTGTTTATGTTGTGATGCTCAGCATACGTTGACAAAATGTTCGAAATTCCTTAATTTATCTCCTCGTGATAGGTATTCTTTAATTCAAAACAAAAACGTTTGTTTCAATTGCTTACATGTCGGTCATGATTTAAAACAATGCAAATCAAACTTTGTTTGTCGTTCATGTCATAAACGACATCATTCATTAATTCATTTCGAAAAGTCTCACAGTTTATCAGTTATCAATGAAGTTGGTAGTAGTGATAATGCTATTTCATTTTTTGGGAAAGAAACAACAGAGACAGCGGGTCCCAGTACTTCGCACGCCGCCGCCGCAATGACTGCGTTAAATCATGCGTCGCGCGATAACGATTCGCGATCCATTGCTCCGGCGGTTAGTGCGAGTACGGTGCTCTTATGTACGGCACTCATCAATGTTCATGCTGGCCCACAAAAACACACAGTTCGGTGTATTATTGATACAGGGAGTCAAGCTACTTTTATTACCGAGGCTTGTGTGCAGCGGTTAGGTTTACACCGTAGGCAGACGCACGTTCCAGTGTTCGGTATTGGCGGGGACGAAGTTAAAGCTGTTTACCCTAAGGGTGTAGTATCTTGTCATATCACTCCTACGCACGGGGATCAACCTTCAATTTCAGTTGACGCATTAATTTTATCTAATCTTATTTCACGGATGCCATGTGTGACGTTGCCTTATAAGGGATGGTCACACATACAGAATTTAACTTTAGCTGATCCTAAGTTTTATCTTCCACAATCAGTGGAAATGCTTCTAGGTGCGGATATACTATCCCAAGTTCTATTGGGTCACGTGATCAAGGGTCCACCCGGTTCACCGATGGCTATGAACAGTATCTTTGGTTATTTATTGATGGGTGATGTTTCATGCAACCAAAATACACCGATTTCACTTCAAGTGTGTCTTAGTAGTTTAAGCTCATCCTACGATGACGGCATAAATCTGAGACGATTCTGGGAATTGGAATCTCTTCCGGAAAAGAGAATCCTAAGTCCCGACGAAGCGTTGTGTGAATCTATCTTCGTAAATTCGCATACTCGCGATGAAAATGGGCGATATGTTGTTCCACTTCCTTTTAAACTGGATGCTCCCGCCCTCGGCGAATCACGAGATACGGCGGTCTCCAGGTTTAGAAAATTAGAGTATAGGTTAGAACGTAATCCTCAGCTTAAGGGAGAGTATCATGCGTGCCTCCAGGAGTACTTGGAACTCGGTCACATGGAGCCAGTTGATATGCTTACTTCGTTAGCTAATAGCTATTACATTCCGCACCACTGCGTGGTCAAAGAGTCTAGCGAGACAACTCGCACTCGTGTTGTTTTTGACGCGGGTTGTAAAACGTCGAATGGAATATCACTTAATGATGTTCTACTGACTGGTCCGAAATTGCACCAGGATATAGTAGATGTTTTATTAGGTTTTCGTATTCATGCTATTGCTGTCACTGCTGATATCAAGCAGATGTACAGAAACATCAAATTACAACAATCCGATTGGGATTTTCAACGCATTGTGTGGCGTAAATCACCAACGGAACCGTTACTTGATTATCGACTACGAACCGTCACCTTTGGCGTCAGTTCATCACCGTACTTAGCCCTTCGTACTATTAAACAGTTGGCTCATGACGAAGCCGCTAACTTCTCGCTGGGATCAAAAGTTCTCCAGGAGCAGGTTTTTGTCGATGACATCGTTACCGGAGCAGGCGACGTAAAGCATGCACTGGTTTTACAACGTGAGTTAGTAGGTATTTGTTTGTCAGCTGGTTTTGAGCTACGTAAGTGGCACAGCAATTCGCCAGCGTTACTGGCTGCTTTAAAAACGTTAGACGTTCAGGGCGAGCGGCTTGATAACGTTTCTTTTACTCTGATGGAGAATGATAAACAAATTAAGGTTTTAGGACTTCAGTGGAATCCTAAATCTGATATTTTCACGTTTAACGTACAAGCAACAACCGATAAAATTACAAAACGGTCCATACTATCACAAATAGCCAAAATTTATGACCCATGGGATGGTTATCTCCTGTAACTATTTATGCTAAACATCTCATTCAGTTGTTATGGATTTCAGGTGTCGACTGGGATGAGTCACCTCCTTTAGCTGTTATAAATGCTTGGTCTAATTTTCTTAACGAGTTACCAATATTATCAAATTTTCAAATTCCACGTTTCGTTTTTGAAAACGTGAATTTAATTCAAATTCACGGGTTTTCCGACGCTTCTGAGCGAGCTTATGCCGCGTGTGTTTACGCCCGTATATCCGATAATAATGATAACGTTAAAACATTTCTTCTTCTCGCTAAAACGCGTGTAGCACCTATAAAACCGGTTCTTACGATCCCGCGCCTTGAGTTATGCGCAGCTGTTTTGTTATCACACTTGATTGATAAAGTCAGAAGTGTGTATGATAACCACTTAAACTGTGAACATGTTTATACGTGGACTGATTCATCCATCGTGTTAGCGTGGCTTCGTTCTCCACCACACGAGTGGAAAACATTCGTTTCTAATCGTACTAGTGAAATATTATCCCGGCTTCCTGCCAATGGTTGGAGACACGTTCCATCAGCTGATAATCCAGCTGACGCCCCTTCTCGAGGAATGCTTCCTAAAAGTTTTATACAAAATGACATGTGGCTCCATGGGCCCTGGTGGCTCGCGCGTGATTCAATTTATTGGCCAAGTCCCAAGAAAATACCAGAAGTCACTGAAGACAAACGTAATCTACCATTGCCTATAGTGTCAGCCTCTTCCACCTCAGCACCACCTGATGTGATCGAGTATATTACAAGATTTTCTACTCTAGGCAAACTTGTTAGAATAACAGCACTGATATTTCGATTCTATAATAAATGTAAGAAGGTTCAAAATTCCGATTTAAAATACATAACTGTGTCCGAGTTTAATTTTTGTTTAAATCGACTTATCCATTTAATTCAACATTCATGTTTTTCAGAAGAAATTAAAAATATTTCACATGGGAAGTATCCATCAATTAAATTACGTCGACTCAACCCTTTCATTGATAATAAAAATAATCTGCGTGTAGGCGGGCGGATTCACAAATCACTTTTACCGTTTGTCTCCAAACATCAATTGATTCTGCCTAAGAAACATCATCTTACAAATTTAATCATTGATCATACACATATCACGCACCTACATGCTGGTCCACAATCCGTACAATACATTCTACTTCAAAAATATTGGATAATGTCCAGTCGTGACGCTATACGTACACGCATACATCGCTGTGTTCGTTGTTTCCGTGCTCGTCCCGTGAATCCACAGCCATGCATGGGTCCACTGCCGGCCGTCAGAGTGCGCCCCGAGCGGCCATTTCTAAAGACATCTGTTGATTTCGCGGGTCCGTTTTACGTTCGGGCAAATAAAGTTCGAAATGCGAAAATTGTCAAATGTTATGTAGCTGTTTTTGTGTGTATGTCCGTAAAGGCCATACACCTCGAACTCGTATCCGAGTTGTCAACTGATGCATTTTTGGCAGCCTTGCGACGCTTCACTTCCCGTAGAGGTTTATGCACCGACATTTACTCTGATTGTGGAAGGAACTTTGTTGGTTGTAATAATTATCTACAAGACTTATATGGTTTTTTACGCAATGATGGTGTTCAAGCCACTCTTAATAGTAAAATTTTAGAACAAGGCATCACTTGGCATTTTCAACCTCCTTATGCCTCACATTTTGGTGGTCTCTTCGAATCCGGTGTTAAAAGTTTCAAACATCATTTACGTCGAGTTCTCGGTACGCAAACTCAGACTTATGATGAAATGCATACCCTTCTTTGTCAAATTGAAGCGGTACTAAATTCACGTCCTCTTTGTGTATTGAGTGCCGATCCATTAGATCCGTTACCGTTAACACCATCTCATTTTTTAATAGGAGGTCCGTTAACGACCTTACCAGATATATCATTAGTCGAGAATGTTTCAAATCGACTTACTATATGGCGTAGGGTACAACAATGTGTGCAACACTTTTGGAAACGTTGGAGTCGTGAATATTTACACGAAATTCAACAACGTAATAAATGGTTCCGAGATCGCGGCACGCAACTCCGTGAAGGTGTTATTGTCGTTGTACGAGATGATAATTTGCCACCATTGCAGTGGAGATTGGCTCGTGTCCATGCTCTTCATCCGGGTTCCGACAATGTTACTCGTGTTGTAACTTTACAAATGGGCAAAACTTATGTGAAACGCTCAGTAGTTAAAATATGTCCTTTGCCCTTAGAATAATTATTTTGTTAGTCTTAGTTAATATTGTTGCGAATCTTAGTTAAGTAATCTTCAGTAGAATAACTTTAATTTTAAATTTTAAGGCTTCATGCTATTGTAGCATTTTTCATTCCTCTTTCAAATGAAACATTCATAGGATTTCTTTAAGGTAAAAAGAACTACATTCTTTTAAGGCGAGCGGCATGTTACGTACCGTTCTCTTTAAACTGGGTATTATATACCTACTGCATTAAATCTTAGGGATTTTTTAGGATAGTTTGTCACCCCAGTACGAGTAATTATTATTTAGCTTTTATGTGTATTTAAGAGGGGTTGATTTGATTAAGTGATCTGCTTCTTCATCGCCCATTCGCTGAGCAATCCGATTGGTCCACGGATGAGCATAGTGGCGCCGCGCTTCCGCGTGCCTTTTCGCGACACTAACTGTTTTCAACTCGTAAAATAACGTGCTCCGCGCGATATAAACATTTTCAAAAAGAAAAAGGTCCTTCGATGATTTCGTGATACAATCCTAGCAACATACTAGTAATAACATTAATTAACGCCTGTGGAAAATATGTGTGGTGAAGTTTAGCAGGATTCAGGACGACAGACCACGCTGCCGCGGCCATAGGAGAACGAGGCAGTGGACTGGAGTTGGCGGTAAGCTTTTTCGAATCCTCACCCTTAACTACTACACAGTGCCTTTCATGTGCCTATTTGGAATAAATGATTTGACTTTGAATTTCATTCAGTCAGCGCTGTAAGAGTGTTATTTCATACAAGTGGAAAGTTTGGATTATTTTGTTCTGGATCCAAAAAAATGTAACTGAGCAAGAATGTGATAAGCATATACATACCCAAACTGACCAACACAGTGAGAAACTTGAGTACATTACGAAGACAGTTGGTTGCGTTCTCCGGTTCACCCATATCGTCGGGTGCCGCCTGACAAAGCTCTCTCACGTCCTGGAATAAACATTACATTAAAATATCAAGTAAGTTTCTATGAGACTTCTTTGTTCAGACAAAACTTTCTTGATCTGAAAGAAAGAAAAGAAGAAAGAAAAAACGTTTATTTGCGGTAAACATGACGCATAAAAAAGAACACTAACACAAAAATAAAACAAGTTGGGGGGAAATCCATACTAATATTATAAATGTGAAAGTAACTCTGTCTGTCTGTCTATCTGTCTGTCTGTCTGTATGTATGTTACGTTTTCACGCCTAAACCGCTGAACCGATTGTCATGAAATTTGGCAGAGATATAGCCTGGGATATGGAAAAGGACAGAGGCTACTTTTTTACGCGATAACCGACATCCACGCGGGCGGAGCCGCGGGCAAAAGCTAGTGTAACAAATCCCGCGGCTCCGCCCGCGTGGAGGTCGGTTATCGCGTAAAAAAGTAGCCTATGTCCTTCTCCATAACCCAGGCTGTATTTCTGCCAAATTTCATAACGATCGGTTCAGCGGTTAAGGCGTGAAAACGTAACATACAGACAGACAGACAGTAAATTTTATTATTAATACTAGCTGTTGCCCGCGGCTTCGCCCGCGTGGAGGTCGGAGATCGAAAGACACGTGGCGCAATTTATTATCATAATAATGTTATTGTTGTTTTCCTCAGGAACAGAACTTGTTTTTTCGGGATGAAAGGTACTCTTTGTCCGTTTCTGTACACCTAACAACGTATGATTATGCAAAATTTTTGGATTATCGGTTGAGTGGTGTAGGCGTGAAAAGTGAACAAACAAACTCGTTTTCGCATTTTTAACCGACTTTCCAAGAAGGAGGAGGTTCTCAATTCGGTTTGTTACCTTAGAACTCCGTCTTTTATGAAGAGATTTGGAAAATTCTTTTTTTATTTGAAAGGATATACTTCCAGATTGGTCCCATTTTTTTCAAAATCCAGTTCTGATGTTGGGATCCATGAGGAATTGAGGGAACTCCTCAAATTTTATAGGGAAACATATAGCGATTTTTGTATTTTCATCAACAACTCAAGCATTTGCATTCAGAAAGTATCATTTGATGAAGCGGAACTGATGAAGAAGACCACAAATGGTCACCGGAACTCCTCAATGATAAGTATTTCACGAGTGGCGATAAGATATTTCGATTAAGATAGTTAAGCGACTATGAAGCAAATTTAAATAAATAATTCTGATGAAAATGGTACCATCGAACTGATCTGAAGATGAAGCCGGAAGGTATGCACACCGGAACTCCGTAATAAAACAATGTATCCTAGCCGTGTTCGGGCGTAATTTTGAAAAATCGTTTGGGATGTGTTGATAACTTGACTCAAAGACCCATTTTCGAGTTAATGGAAGCTAGCAGTAAAATCCACCCCTTAAACTTTATTACCCTTTTCCACCTTGGTAAGAGTAGATTTTTGAAAAACCCTATAACATACCACTATGCTCAGAGGGGTGGAATATAAAAAAATTGTCTGGGATGTTTTATCACTTGACTTAAAGATTATTTTTATACCAATTTTCCAGTTAATCAAGCCACGTAATAAAATATTCCCCTGTGAAATTGACTACCCCTATTCACACCGTTAGGGGTGCATTTTCAAAAAAACCCTGATATACGTTATTCTTTATTTTTGGTCTTAAGTATAAATAATGAGTTTCGAGTTAATCGGACAGCGCGTTAAAATTCTTTCATACAAATGTTGACACCCCCCAATCCCTTTTTAGGGAATATTTTAGAAAAACAAAAAGGTCAATCTTCATTTACTTAGATAAGTATTCATGGCAAGTTACAAGTTTATTTACTCAAAGAATAAGATTTTTCATACAAACAAAATCCCCCCATTTCACCCTCGTAGGGGTGGAATTTAGAAAAACCCTTTTTTAGTGGATACCTCACAAAGAACACACCCTCCAAATTTCATGTCTCTAGGACCAGCAGTTTAGACTGTGCGTTTAACAATTATTGTGCATTTAATCATTCAAAACAAAATTTCATCCCCGTTTTCACCCCCTTAAGGTTTGAAATTCTAACAACACCGTAAGCTTCCAACCATAAGCCTAGATAGTAAATTAAGTTTTTAAACTGTCATGGTCACTATTATTATTATTAACATAAGCGGGATATTTACCATGTTAATTCATTGTTCTGAGTTTCCGATATTTCGGCGCTGTTGCAAGCACCATGATCACGGATAAACTGAAGTCACTGCGGGTGGGTGTTTATGAGCAGACAAAACGGTCTACCCTCTTTCTTGTTCGTTTTTTGCACTCAGTACCGCTACCACTGTCACTCGCAACTCGATTCTGTTCCCGACACACGAAACTCACTGTGTCCGCACGCTAACTTTTTTCGGTACTTCTTCGGTTTTTACACAGCTGAACCACTGGATTTCAGGCTCTCGACAGTTGAAACCCATCATCCCGGTTGAAGTTCCTATATTTGGTAATCTCAATAGCTTCTCTAACCAGTCTAGGAATATAGTGGCGTTCTGTCGAGATGACCTGAGGGTTATGTAACTCAATCCAGTGGTTCGATCCTGATTCCAAAAGATGTTGAGCTATGGCCGATTTTTGGGTGTCGTTGTTCTTCACCGCCCTGATATGCTCTGATATTCGACAAGCTACCGTACGTTTCGTCTGACCGATATACGACTTGCCGCAACTGCAGTCTACTTTATAAACACCAGGCTTTTCCAGCGGAAAGTTGTCCTTGGGCGAACGCAACATCTGAGACACTTTTTTAAAAGGAGTGAAGATAGTCTTTAAGGCGTATTTCCGAAGAATGTTGGCAACCTTATCTGTCACTCCCCTCACGTACGGCAAAAATGCTGGTTGCCTCTCAACCTCGCATTTCCGGTGCTTACGACCCGTTTTTTGTTTAGGTTGTGCGGACTTCCCTGTATATCCGTTTCTCTGTAGGACCCTCTGCACATGACATGAGTTTCGTGTGTCGGGAACAGAATCGAGTTGCGAGTGACAGTGGTAGCGGTACTGAGTGCAAAAAACGAACAAGAAAGAGGGTAGACCGTTTTGTCTGCTCATAAACACCCACCCGCAGTGACTTCAGTTTATCCGTGATCATGGTGCTTGCAACAGCGCCGAAATATCGGAAACTCAGAACAATGAATAAACATGGTAAATATCCCGCTTATGTTAATAATAGTAAATTAAGTGATTTTTATTTCGAAAATTAAGTACTTTCCATAGACAACTTCATCCCCCTTTTTAACCCTTCGGGGGTGGAATTGTCAAAAATGCTGAGACACATATATAATGTCTTTCTCAGGCTCTAGACTATATCTGTACCAAATTTCATTTAAATCGGTTCAGTAGTTTAGGCGTGAAAAGGTAACATACAGAGTTATTTTCGAATTTATTAGTATGGATTATTTTTATTATTATTAGTAAATATTAGTAAATTAGTATTAGTATGGATATGTGCAGTTTATGTCGGGGGGTTAAAAAAAAAATTACAAACTGTACCATGTGGCACATTAAATCAAAGGACGGACTGAGAGGGTCTCAAATATATATTTTTTATAATTTTAAAATTAGTACGTTACTTACCAATGGCTGTAAAAGAAAGCCCGAAATCGCAGGTATTTGTGACCCGAGCCGCAGGCGAGGGTTGTAAATATGCGATAGAGGTCTTTCTTTTTTACTGCCCGTGGTGAGTACACAATTTTACGTCTTCACCTGGCCATAATGATCACATTATGCCCGGGTGTAACGTAAAAATAGTTTTTCAGTTGTATGGGACAACATGGTTTTCAACTACAATTTTAAGTTTGACACGCATTTGGCCAGTTTTTTGCTTACCTTTAGTGCATCGGTGAGTGCATTAACAAAATGCGGGTAAGTAAGCACGTAGCTTCGTAAGTTGCTGTCTGAACACAGATCGTTGACAAATGTGTACGCGTGGAGTAGTTGGGTCGCGTCTCCTTCGCTGAAACACATAATAATTTGTAGTCAGCCTCAAAAAGATATACATCGACAAAAATTCATTTGATTGACGACAATTTGTATTCCATTACGTGTATTATGTTTATTTATTTATTTATTTATTTAGTATTACCACTTACATTTATTACATTAACACACTTACATTTATGTTTTGTGGCTATACATTGATACAATAATATGGAACAAAGATTGTAGACAAAAATATAATGTCTACATTATGTATAATGTCTACATGTAATTTTACAATTTTCTGAGGCTAACTGACTGTACAATCAATTTGGTAAGATAATTTATTACATTTCAGGATTTGGATCACGTCGATTGTGCAACACTTAAGGATCACTCACGACTCGAAAGCCTTTTTCCTTTGTGGAAACTGGATTGCGAAATTCGAAAGGGTACGGCGGATTAGTCTACCAGCGGCTAGAGCCAGAAAATATTACAATTAAATATAATAACCAAAACGTAGATACAACTACAGTAACAAAATTTATAGGAGTAAACATCGACAATAAACCGACATGGAAACATCATGCTGAAAGCGTATGTAATAAACTAAGTAAAACGGCATAATTATGTACTCTATAGCCTTTCAAAGAAAGTTAACATAAATAATAGGTTGGGGAAAAAGTTTCTTCGCATTTTTTAAGAAAATTCAAAACATTTTTTAATATAGTTTATTTACATTTAACTATAGTATGTAGGTACCATTTTGTTCGATAACTTTTTGCCATCTTGTAGGTAGGGACATGATCCCATTGCTATAGAAATTTTGGGACTTCTGATCAAAATACCGCGACAAGTGGTTTTGGCAGTCCTCTCATGATGTTAACCTGACACTGCCTAAAGAATTCTGAAGAGACCGAAACAGGTGGAAATCTGAAGGTGCAAGGTCAGGACTATACGGCGGATGCATTAACACCTCCCAGCCAAACTCTCTTAATTTTTGCTGAGTGGCTAAAGATGTGTGAGGTCTAGCGTTATCATGATGAAAAACTACACCCCTTCTGTTGATTAATTCCGGCCGCTTTCTCTCAACTTCTTTCTTTAATCTCATCAGTTGTTCGCAGTAGAGTTCAGAATCGATGGTCCTGCCTGGTGGTAACAGCTCATAATGAATAATGCCCTTCCAATCCCACCACACACACAGCATCACCTTGTTGCGAGTTAACCCGGGTTTCGCCACAGTCTGTGAAGCCTGACCGGCCTTTGACCACGACCTTTTTCGCACGTTCTTGTCGTACGTGATGCACTTTTCATCACCAGTTATCAGCTTCTTCAAAAATGGTTCGGTTTTATTACGTCGTAATAAAGAATCACAAATGAGTACACGGTTCATAAGGTTTCTTTCAGTGAGCTCGTGAGGTACCCAAATATCGAGCTTTTTTGTGTACCCAGTTTTTTTCAAATGTGCCAAAACTGTTTTGTGGTCAATTCCCAGTTCTTCAGCTACGTCGTAACTACTGATATCTTGCTCCACTTTTTCAAAAATGGCATCCATTTTATCCGTAATAGGGCGACCAGAGCGACGTGCATCTTTGACATCAAAATTTCCGGATTGAAAACGCTTAAACCAAATTTGTGCTACTCTCACAGACACAGTACTAGGTCCATAAACATCGCAAATTTTTTTCGCGGCTTGCGTTGCATTTTTCCCTTTTTTGTAGTAAAATTTTAAAATGTATTTAATTTCTTCATTAGATTCACTCATCTTGACAGTACGAAAAATAAATGAAATTCACACATTTTCCCTTAGAATAATAACTAAAGCATAGAAAGCTAAAAAATGAACTCTGTAACTACTTTTATACTCGTTCTATCTTATGGCACGAAAAAGGATGTGTGAAAGAGATAAATGATTTACTCTTTGTTTTACTTTTTTGGCTTGTCACAAGATGAACTGTCATTTGGTTATATTGGTTCTAATTCAACCCGGCCAAATTTGATAGTACTTTGTTTTATTGTCTGACAGTTCGTTCATTGAACTACTTGACTTGTTCGCGTGTTCATTGTTTATGCGTTTGTTGTAGTCTGGGTATGTTTTTGCGACATTTTAGTCATATTTGTACTGTTAGATTGCACGAATTCTTGGTTTAACTACAAATAGTGAATGTGTGGACGCTGTGGAGCAATGTCTTGTGTGGTTGGGGGATGCAAGTCCCATTCATCACGCAAAGAAAATAAACAAGAAAATATTGACCTTCCATCGGTAAGATTTTGCTCAAGTTTTTGTTAAATGTGAACTGATAAACGAATTTAAATACATAGCAAATGTTGCTGAATCACTTTGTAGCGGAAACCAGACGTAATATCTATTCCAATAGAAGTTATTAGCGAATATTCGGAAACTGTTTTGAGGTTATCTTGATCATACATAGTGACGTAAATAATGTTGTCGATACTTTTATTTTACAGATTTCCCAAAGAAGCTGTGAAAAAAAATGAATGGGTAAATTGTATTGGTAGACGAAATTGGACTCCAAAAAAGCACAGTCACATAAGCTCCAAGCATTTTACTTTAAATTCATTTGTATGTAATGAAACGAAATGGAGACGACTTAGAGAAGATGCTGTTCTGTTCCTACGTTATTTATAGAACATGATAGAACAGATGAAATGGTATAATAATAAATATGATTTATTTATAAGTTTTTTTTTGTAAAAACTTTTTTATTTTGCAGTTCTTAGTTGTTCTGTTTGTATTTTATGGCGTACAAACAATAAAGTATCCATCCATCTATTTGTCTTTTATTATAAATTTCCACTTTGTATCCTATGTAAATGTCAAAAATCCAAATAAATATGAGAAAGTAATTTGAAGCAAGAGTTGCTAAACACATTCGTAAAACCGAAGTCTCCCACGTTGTTTTCATCAATCACTATGGCCAGGGTCAGGTTTAATATTTGGATACACAAAAATCTGTAAGGAACCAAGGAGGACTTTGGTGATGATGATGATGATGACGAACTATTTAGTTCGTACCTAAGTACGAACTAGATAGTTCGTCATCAATCATCGTTCGTTTTTTGAAGTTTGTTCAACGTGAAACTATCCCTAATTTTATTAATAAAGTACAGTTTCATTCTGAACGAACTTCAAAAAAACGATTTAGATGTTGTATGTATAAATTGTAATTATAACCGCCTACCTAGAAATTACATTGATATGCATGAAAAAATACATATTCACACATGCATTGTAAATTCTATCGATGTTGAAATTTAGTGGGTCACATCACTAGTCTGAACAAAATGAGTGACAACCAAAGAAAAAAAAAAAGTCGAAACGTTTTCTGTATAGGTGTCCTTCTCTAACATCAAAGCGGCTCCATAAGTCAAAATGAAGCAAGTATATTGAGTTCAGTTGCTATTTTAGCCCTCCTTCTATGCTTTAGTTATTATTCTAAGCATTTTCCTAATTTAAATTTGGAATTATGTTCTTTAAAACTTTCAATGATACCAAAACCAGCCAGATACAAATAGTATAGCTAAAGAGATTTTATTACAAGTTCATACATATAATAATGCGAAAAGACTTTTTCCTCAACCTAATACATTAGTGTCAGCTTATCATGGTTTAGTTGCTTCCTCACTAAGATTTGGTGTCATATTTTGGGGAAACTGCAGTGAGGGAGAAAGAATATTTAGGGCCCAAAAACGTTGCCTTCGATCAATGACAGGTCTTAAAACTACAGAAAGCTGTCCACCTGTTATTAAAACTCTAAGGATACTTACATTGCCATCATTGTATATACTAGAAGTTGCCCTATTCGTCAGAATGAATAAGCACCAGTTTACGTCAGTAGTGGATAAAAGACAACGCTCAGGACCAATTAGGTCACAATATAAAAATCTACTTTACACAGGTGGTTACTATTATGTCTTCAATAAAACACCAAATATTGTTATTTGTGTATTGAGCTAAGTAGCCTAGAAATACAAGTGGATAAATCATTAGAGTAAGGTAGGAACAACAACATGATGGAGGGTAGACTCAAAACCCAATAAACATAAACTATAAACTAGGAAGTATGTAGGTACCTATATACAACAGCTACCAAACGTCTTTACTTAAAAAAAATATTTTATCCATGGGTCCTCTTATATATAATAAACTACCGTTACATTTAAAAGAATTACCAATAAAAGTTTTAAAAAAAAAGTTAACAAAACTGCTACCGGACAAGTGTTATTACGCAATTAATGATTTTGTTAATGACAAAACTCTCTGTTAATGCTGTATATGCTGCTTCTTTGTGATTTAATTTTTCTGACATTTATATTTAGTTTCATTGCAATTCTAATTTTATTTAACTTATTGACACTTGTAATTTAATTTATTGACATGTGTAATTGATTTTATTGCCATTTATAATTGTATTTATTGACATTTGTAAATTTAATTTATTGACATCTGTAATTTAATCTGTTGAATGTTTGTTTATAATGTTGTCTAGTAAATGTATAATATTGGATAATTTTGCATGCCGTAAGGTAAATACCTACATTATTAGCAAATAAATGATTTATGATTATGGATTACTACCGATTTAAAACCCTCAATATTGAGAACGTCGTATAAGGTCACCCAGAGATTACTGGGCACTAAAACTAATTTATTACAATCAATGTTTTATTTACGGTACTCCCTTTCTTCTCCTAAAATTGTTTGTCCGAAAATCATTATCCATAACAAGTTTGCTATAAATTTCAGTAACCATAATGTTCAAAAATACGAAATTTTGTTTTACATAATTATCTTTACTTCTAAAACTATGCTGTCATAATATCGAGTACTATAATAATTAAAACTCCTAATTTTGCCTGATATAAAGTCATATGTCCTAAGTGTTGTATTATAATTATAATGTGTATTATTTCGAATGTTCATTTATAATAAAACTAGCTTTATCCCGCGGCTCCGCCCGCGTAGATGTCGGTTATCGCGTAAAAAAGTAGCCTATGTCCTTCTCCATATCCCAGGCTATATATCTGCCAAAATTCATGACGATCGGTTCAGCGGTTTAGGCGTGAAAACGTAACGTACAGACAGACAGACAGTCAGACAGACAGACAGACAGACAGACAGACAGACCGACAGACAGGCAGATCGACAGACAGGCAGACCGACAGACAGAGAGAGTTACTGTCACATTTATAATATTAGTATGGATTGTTAGTCCTAAAAAATTTGCAAAAAATTTGGTTTTAGTGACAGAAATGAATCGCTGTAAATACGACTCCACGCAGTCTTGTCTGCCCTACCCCTAGACTGTAATTAAAAATCGCGTAGGCGCGTAGGGGCGAGGCGGCCAGCAAGCCGAAGCTGCGGTGGTGAGCGAAAGCCGTCTGCGACGATTAGCACGCGTGGTGCCGCCGGAGAACCGCTGCGCCGGAGCCGTGACAGAAACCATGCCTGCCGCATGTTGCATGTTTGCTTGCATGCTACATGCTTGCTTGCATGCTGCGTGCTTGCTTGCATGCTTGCTTGCTTACTTACAAAAACCACATGTTCACAATCAACTGCTTTATTGCGTACATAGCAAAAGCTTTGTTATACAAATTTGTTCTAAGAATATTATTATTATAAATTATCATTATGTAATTTGAATTTAGGACTTATAACTTTTATTGAAAACGGTTTTATGTCTTTTGTATATTATTGATTGTAATATTTATGACAAACGGATTTAGGACATATTATATTTAGGGATTTCAATTTTATGACATGTGATATTATGTGATATTAAGTTCGGGCAAGTTATTATTCGGACAAATGATGATTAGGACAAAAAAAAGTTATGACACTTTAAATTATGGATAAAAAAGTTAGGTGATACAATAGAGAACCTTATTTACCCAAGAGTGGTGTTTTTATAAGATTTTTAGGACAGTTTTATACTGTAGATTTTCGGGTTAATTAATTGGCATAGAAAAAAAAAAATACAACCGAATTGAGAACATCCTCCTTTTTGTGGTGGCTTTAAAATTGAGCTATGACATACCTGACTGCCTTACTGAAAGTGCGCATAGTACAACACAGATAACTATGTACGTCAGGTTGTCGGGTTGCTGCCGCGCCTCTCGTCGCTCCAGACAGACATAGAAGCAGTCTGCACACTTCCACACCGCCGTAGCCACCATCCTAGAATGTTCAATTATTGATTAGAGAAATGTTTTGCTTTTAACCTTTTGACCGCCAAACAAACCAAAATGTGCCCAGCACGCCATGGTCACGACTACATGACAGACTTTTATACGTAAATCTGTAAATAAAGCTCATAAAACATAGTTTTATGATTTCTTTTGCTAATTATGTTCCTTGACTCATCCTAATTTATATTAGTAGAACTTCTTTCTGTGTACGTCACCCCAGCAGGAAAGTGTCTCCTAGAGTGATATGAGTGGAACGTATAATTAGTGCGTAATCTTCAGTAATTGTGCGCCAAAGAGCAGATTTAATCAAATATTTATAATTTTCAAGTAATCGCGCTTTTTTGAAAACCCGAAAAAATATCGTATTGAGAAAACGTATAAGCTCGCTGAAAACTGTATTCGATCCTTCTTGGCGCTTTTAATGACCATAAAAAGTATCAAAAGTGCACATGCATGCGTTATTGAATAATATTGCTAAAATTCAAAACGCATAACTTTGACGGCAAAATACAAGAAACCGGCTCAACCCAAGATGAGTGGGTCTAAACCAAGAATTAGTGCGTTTAGTCAAAAATATATAGTGAAAATATTCAGCTTAGAAATGTTTGCATTAAGTAGATATAAACAAAAAACAAAACATGTACACAACGGCTGGTTATCCGACCAAATTCGAATGACTAGAAAAATTCGACGATTTCATACTTAACGATGACCATCTTTATTGGACGTATTAAACCTAAGCAGTTGTCCGTACAGTCGCGTTCAAACGTTTATTGGCAATTATATGACCTAACTTTGGGGGCTAATTAAAAATATTAAGATGGGATTTAACTATAACTGGCGAAATGTGGGTTTACTATAGGTACACCTCTGCCCAACCCTTCGGGGAAAGGAAGCATGATATGATAAAAAAAATGCGTATTGATGACGAAAAACTTAATTATTTTATCTAACCTACGGCTTAAATCAATATATGTAGATACTCTTATGTCTTTTTTACTGTTATGTTAATTGGCTTTTTATTTTTTATCTATAAACTGTAGGTATCTGCAGGCTCGTTTTCACACATTTCTTGAACTACTTTTTTTTTTTTAAACAACCGCATATATATTTTTGGTCTTTATAGTACTTTTTTTCTATAATATTATAAATGCAAATGTCTGGATGTACCTACTACCTATGTCCTTCGTTCACACACAAAACACTGAATGTATTTCAATGTTTGGAAATAAGAAGATAACATATACCTTGGAACAGCACTTAGGCTACTTTTTACTCGTATAATGTACTTAATCATGTGCAAAAGTCACGGAAACAGATAATGGAATATAATCTAATAAAAAGTTTATTTTTTTTACTTCTTTTCTACTTCAGTGTACTCAGGCACAACACGTGTCAACCGGTTCGTGAGTAAAGTTAAGAAGGTCATCGTTAAGTATGAAATCCTCGCATTTTACTTGTCATTCGAATTTGGTGGGATAACCAGCCGTTGTGTACATGCTTTGTTTTTGGTTTATATCTACTTAATGCGAACATTTCCAAGCTGAATATTTTCACTATATATTTTTAACTAAACGCACTAATTCTTGGTTTAGACCCACACATCTTGGGTTGAGCTGGTTTCTTGTATTTTGCCGTCAAAGTTATGAAACCGTCGTTTTGACTTTTAGCAATATTATTCAATAACGCATGCATGTGCACTTTTGAAACTTTTTATGGTTATTAAAAGCGCCAAGATGGATCGAATACAGTTTTCAGCGAGCTTATACGTTTTCTCATTTAGGCGCTACGATATTTCTTCGGGTTTTCAAAAAAGCGCGATTACTTGAGAATTATAAATATTTTATTAAATCTAATTCTGTCACAAATACGCACAAGTAAAGAGGTACTCGTATATGTTTATTCTACAGGCGCACATATAATGGTTTTAGAGATACACGATTCTGCAAAACGTTACTCCAGCAGGAAATGCAATATCTCGAAAACCTGAAGACGCACATATTATATTTTCGGCGCACATTTTTGCACAAATATAAGTTTTCTGCCCATGCAAAATATTTCTCTCTCCGACCTTTCGTTTAGAATTTTCCTGCTGGAAAAACGTTACTCCAGCAGGAATAGTTTTTTCCGTTTTATTCCAAAACGACTAAACGCACAATTTTTTTTATTTGGCGCACATTTACAGTAGATTATGCACTAATTATACGTTCCACTCATATCACTCTAGGAGACACTTTCCTGCTGGGGTAACGTACACCTTCTTTCTTTATATTTCATCTATATTAACATATAAGATGACAAAAACTTACAAGGATGAATTCGTATCTTGGCGCCGAGGGCACGTTTTAGCTTTTTTGCCGTGGCGGTCAAAAGATTAAGCATAGGATAGGTAGGATCTAGATCTCTCAGGCTAGGTATCAGGGGCGACGCCTTCATAAAACCCCATTCCTACCGGCTTTCCTTCGGAACAACGACTCTACTTGAGTATACTATTACTAAGTATTTAAGTACATACATAGCCACATTTCAGGTATTTAATTCATACTAATATAATGAAAGTAACTCTGTCTGTTACGTTTGCACGCCTAAACCGCTGAACCGATCGTCATGAAATTTGGCAGAGATATAGCCTGGGATATGGAGAAGGACATAGGCTACTTTTTTGCGTAATAACCGACATCCACGCGGGCTGAGCCGTGGGCAAAAGCTAATACATCACAAGATTTAAAAAAAACATTACAAAAACGCGTACCTATAATCTATCCTAAATCGCGAAATCAGTTTTCATTTATTTTAAGTTATTTTTTTTTATAAATGGCCTCTCCTATTTCAACCTAGGAGGTTGTGTACTGCTTACCCGGACTTTCCTGTGGGTGCCTCAATAAATTAAGGCCTCCAGCCAGCAGGGGCGTTCCTTTCATTAAAGCCGAAAAGCCCGGCTTTCAATCAAAAGTGAGCCTATCAATAAAAAAACTACACCTGTAAACGAACTCAATGTCGCAAGAATTGATACGAATAATAACATTTAACTCTCCGCGTAGTACCGGCCACAAGAATAAAAACGTGGTACCGGCCGCGCGCTAGATACGTATCTACGATGCAACGTTGCCAGAGTTACATCCTCAAGGAATAATATTTAAATTCCGCGCCTCTTTCATCACGCACCGTTGCCAAACTATCTCCGATGCCGCAGTTGCGATCTCGCTCTAACGTTATAGTGCTAAGCAGGAGGCGAGATCGTATCGATGAATGAAGTATAGCTTTCTCGCTCACACAAGGTGGCTTCATATCGGGCTTCTAACCTCTCATTTTTTCGCAAAGAAATGTGTTAACGTCCTTGATATGATAGTATGTACTCATTTTGCAAATGTTCGAATTTTTAAGCCTGGCTTTTGACTTTTTATGAATGAAACGAATCGTAATAGGAGGTGGTAGGATTGTAGATCCTGAGCATGTCTGCGTTAGTCGCTGCGCAAAGCGTGAATTTGCATGATATAATTTCAAATTAATTGTTTTGAGCGGTTACTGGCGCCGTTTGTTTTGATTTTTTTAAATTCTCTGTGAATTTAAGTGTTGTGATTAGTTTTTGCTGTAATTACCTTCTTTTTGAAGTGATGAAAAAGTTTCTTATCATTAAAATAAATTCGGAAACGCATGCAATTGTTCCTTGTGAAGGATTAAAGTGTATATTGGTGTGCAATCGTTACTCGGACAAAGGTAAATGAGTTTTACAAACAAATATAATCTCGCTGAATACATTATGCGTGTCGATCACAATCGCACTGTTTTTCAAAGATAGGTTGATGTGTGTCATTTAGCACTTTAAGAACTTCCTTTCCGAGGTCACAATGAGTTTAAAACCTCATTCAATGGGGCAATTTCTTAGGCCTTGTACCTTTGCTTTCTTTATACGACTTAGTCTTAGAGAAACATACGTAAAAATGTAGTATCCGGTGGCACGAAAACGAGGGGAAGGGATATGGGGGAGGGGGAGGGGGATACCCCTCCCTCCTGGTACCACTCCTATCAAACGACGACGCACCATTCTTAAAAAAAAAAGAAAATTCATGTAACCTAACCTCAAAATTTTGTTTACTAACCTTGTTTTCAAAACAAAGTTTCTTCTGCACGTCTCCGGCGCTGCGGGAAGTGCAGCCCCTTCGCCCTTACGTAACAAAGGATAGGCACCCATGCTCACCTCCGCAGCGTCGCCTCCGGCGACCAGCCTCAGCCGCTACGGCTCGGACGGGTGCTTTTGCTTCGTTACAGCGAGCGGGAGCTGCCCGCCCTCCGCGCCTCCGGATTTTTAAATACACTCTAGGGTGCAGCCAACAGGACTAGGTGGAGTCGGGGTGCCCCGATTCGATTTTGGAACAGATTCGACCTATTCTAACCATAAAGTGGGTAAAAACAAATGACAATATTGACACAGTTCTTTTTTACGTTCCGTTTCAACGATTTTACACAACATTTTACACCACAGACAATATACTGGTACAGATTTGGTTGTCAATCGCCCATTTTAACGTTTCGTTACACTGTTTCTGATTTGAGGTTAGAAACATTTCTTTTATTTTTCTCGAAAAATATGCATTCTCTGTTAATAAGAGTGATAACGTTTTAATCAGGGAGCCAACCCCTACCACCTTCAACCACTGTCACCCCTCACTTCGTGCCACTGGATACTAAAGTCAAGCCAAAACATATGCAGCAACAAGATGGCAACAAACCGGAGCCCAGTTACATAACAAATAAATGAAATGTAAACAATGTGTAGTTCGTCATAATCGTAGAACAGTGACGGATCTGAAATTTATGTTGATCTCTGCCGCGCGTGCAATAACAGCAGTAAGTATAATTTTTGTCCAAATATAGTCAAAGATAGATTCGGAATCAGCGCAATGAGCTGATTCCGAATCAATGCTCAACTAAATTTGGACAAAAATTATACTTATACTTACTGCTGTTATTGCACGCGCGGCAGAGTTCAACATAAATTTCAGATCCGTCACTGTTCTACAATGAGGTTATATTATACTATACTCCATTTATTATATATAACATTAGAGAAATAACTGTTATCACCCTTACGTTATTTCGATGTAAACGTTTAATAAACTCCGTTATTTCACGAAAAATACAAAGCACTGTAATCTATTTACCATTTACATTAAAAAAAATAACTCTAAACTGCAGTAATTTCAGCAATATTACACAATAACTGTCGTTATTTAGCCGTTATTTGTCTAATGCTATAGTAAATGGAGTATAGAGGCGCAACGTCCTACAAATAGTATTAGGTAACTCAGCACGTGTGCTAGCACAGTTGTAGCTACTCACTTGGATAAAAAGAGTCACTCACTCTTTTTATTTTGATGTGCTAGCACACACCACAGTTAGCTACACCACAGAACATTTGTACGATCAAGTACGTGTTGTGTGTGAGTTATGAACGAAACGAGTCACTCGACTCTCGACGCTCACTCTTATTATTTTGATGTCATTGGCCAAAATTCAACTCGTGAAGCTACGCTTTTTTATTTGGCCAATGAACACGCGCGGGCTGGGCCTCAAGTCTGCTATTACAATAGTGTCAGAATGGTCTCGCCATTGTGAGTATTTGACAGTGTTTGTATGGCAAATCTGTCAAAATCTCACAATGAAGAGACCATTCTGACACTATTGTAATAGCAGACTTGAGGCCCTGGAGTAGTGTCGAGTGTTACAGCCGCCGGAGTCATACCGCACGTATTGTGAGTTTTGAATACGAGTTATTTGAGCCAATGTTATTCTTTAGTACCTACTCTGTCCATTAGTGCCCATGATTAATGAGTAGATTATAGACAGAATGATATTATTTTAGAAACCGTAATCTTTCTCTATGAAAAAGGAATATAAAAGTTACATCATTATTAAAAAATCTCTCTTTTATTTATTAATTTAATAAAACAACGTGTTACTTAAATTTTATTTTTTATTTTAAAGAAAATGTAGGCTAATAGAAGGACGGTCATCAGTAGGAACAATAAAATTAAACAAAAAACAATAAAAAATACGATATTATTTGAAATTAGTCCTTCACCATAATTATAAGATATTTAATTAAAACTCACAAACAAACTTTAAAATAGGCACGAAAATTACGTCGCGCAAGCGACGATCGCAATCAAGATTGTCAACAAGACATTAGAAAATGTAAGTCAAGGACTCAAGGTTAACTAACAAATTTCGCTATAAGAAAATAATAATAACAAACAACCTAAAACTTATAGTCTTTGCAAGTTTGCAAGTCTATTTACGATTTTAAGCAAAGGAGTTAAGGTCTAAGTTTAATGACGTCTTTTGCTTTCGTTTGACGACGTCACGTAAACATTCTCATTTCTCTTTCCCTCATCAGCACTCGCAAAGAGTATGATCACTCGTGCGAGCTGTGTGACGCGTTTAACCAACTAGTCACCGCGTGTGCCTACTCTATTGCGCATGTGTATGTGAGGCATCATACACACCACACTCGCGACTCGCATGGTGAGTCACGCGACTCACGGCGACTCAAAGCACGTACGTGCTCACCTGCCACCGCAGCCTCGCGGCCTCGCCTCATTCGTGGTAGCACAGTGTACTAGCACACTTAATTGGTACAAAGAGTGCCTCGCACGATCCTCATTTTAAAAGAGTGTGCTACCCATCTCTACCTACAAAAGTATTCCGAAAAACGTAACCACTTACGAGTTAAAGACGTAGCTTTGAAAACGGATACATAAATTATGTCAAAATGTCAAAATAATCTGTTTGTCTCATTTCTTCTTCCGTCAAACTAATTACGTTGGAACGAGACAAGACATCGTCATCGGAAAAACAGCCAGAGTTGCCAACGATCAACGTAATTACCCCAGAATGAATAAAGATATTTTTTATTGAATCAATTACCTACTATGAAAGATTGGGAACTTTCAATAGATTAAAGATTGAAAGAAATTGAAGAATTCGATACATATAGGAAGAAAAAAAAATGAGCGTAAATGTAAATATTATATTTCAAAATATTAATATTGTGTCAAATAACTATTGTTTAAAATGGAATGATATTATTTCAATGTTTATGACAATCATTTATCGATACTAATATTATAAATGTGAAAGTAACGCTGAACCGATCGTCATGAAATTTGGCAGAGATATAGTCTGGGATGGAGAAGGACATAGGTTACCTTTGACGCGATAACCGACACCCACGCGGGCGGAGCCACAAATGATAAATGATTTTATTTCTGTAAGTAGTAGTTTGTAGTAACTTTGTACAAACACTTTTACACGTCAATCATATTTTTAAAACTAGATGAGGTCGGCGTTTCCTATCTGACTACTCTGAGAAGAAAGGCCGAAACAAACTCAGCGGTCACAGTCTCTTCTAAAGTCCAGACATAATCTTGGTCAGATCATGCATAGACCATGTAGATTGGTGTCTGAAATGGGCTTTTGATGAAAGAACCACACAGATTGAGTGGACCTGTCCAGTCAGTGCACAACACTATTTAACACAATGTGATCATAAACAATCTAGAATTTTCATTTAAAAATATAACCTCACTTTACGTCTAAGATTATTCATTGCTAATAAAATTATTATTTTTTGTAAAAAGTGGTGATTTATTAAGTTAAAACCTTCGAAATACACGTGAATGTGTTACTTTTCTATTTAGTAAGTGTTTGGGTACTGCAAAGTATGTTTAAACCAAACAGACTATAATAATAATTTAGACTTACAGGAACTTACATTCGTCATTCACTAAACTCCCAACAGTCTGGCAAAATCAAAATTGTTTTTACTGGTAACCCTGATGGCAATAAAATGTTTGATAAATGTAATTCGTCTTTTAATGTTTTTTTTTTGGATAATCTGAAGAAAATTTAGCAAACTTTCTTGTGAAAGGTTGCTTTATTAATCTTTTCAGACCGTGACATGCAAATTTTAACCGCACATTTCACCATTTTGATATTTTTTATCCTTAAGCTATCGTTCACTTGACGTTAAGTTGACAACTGAAGTCAGATATGCCCGTGGACATATACGACGTAGTAATGCGTTGGTGCCGCACATTGCTGATCTAGTCCTATATAAGATCATTGCTGTTCTACGACTATGACGAGTTAGAAATGACAAATCAATCAATTATTTATGCGTCATCTAGTAGCCGTATTGTAATATGAATTAATACGACTCGAAGAGCTCTGTTGTGCCAATAATGTTATTAGATGGCTCACTTATCATATTTTACACGATACTGATAACTTGTAAATAAAATAGTTGTGATTTTGTAAAGGATTACCAGTACTCTTCGTATTTAAAATTTACCTACATTTAAGCATAACATCACGTCTGTATTCCCCGGAGGGTTAAGCAGAGGTGTACCTACCTAGCTACACCCACATTTTTCTAGTCATGTTGTGTTCTTATTTCATATTTAAATATTTAGATATATATCTATACCTTACCTAGCAACTAAAACCACTGATATTTGTTTCATCAAATTTGTTGAAAAACAAACATAGTGGTATTCGTTTTTGGTATTAGAAAGGAATAAATCGCAATTACAATTATGAAAAACGAATATTAGTCAGTTCTTTAACGGCTCAGTCGGTAGGCGCCACTTTGCCAGGCGATACGGTAGGATGTGTTTTTTTATCCAAAATATATATTGGCTTGCCCTAATTTTGACCCCTAGGCACGCCACTGCCAGCCAGGGCATAAAACTTAAAAACTAAGCGACTACGCTAAGGGCACCTCCCTGCGAGGGTACGGACCTCGGCTTCGGGCGTCGCTGGGGGAGGACAGCAAGGGACGGGCTGGATCGGATTTTGATTAATTGGGGACGAATTTAAAGCTACAGGCTTAGCGGCACGGGCTTGCTCGAGCAAGGGTCGGAGCGGGTTTTTTTTTTTTCACCAGTACCCTCGCATTTTATTCGATATAACATAATTTTAGAATCTACTTTCAAAAGACTGTTTTTCAGAAATAAAACTATTATTTCTATTACTATTATTTGTTTAATTTCTGTAAAATATTGATGATTTCGTTTGTGTAATGATAGCGCCTGTTTGGTTCTACTACTTGACCATAGATGGCGTTAAATTAAGAAAAGTAAAGGAATGACTTAAATTTTTGAAACAATACATTTTGATGTTATCTTGAGTTTATGAGAACAGACCAAATTTTTTTTCGGCTTCACTCTGTTGGAATTGTAAGCTTCGCTGCTGATAAGTTGATGATAAGTCTTGTACGTGTCTATGAGTATCGTCGTCTATTATTCATTGTTCTATTAATTTAACCTTTTGGATGTAAATATCTTTACCATTTATTTTTTATGGCTGGGGGCCAAGTCTACTAATGTACAAACGTTGCAATGGTCTCTTCATTGAGTTTTTGACAGATTTGCCATACAAACACTGTCAAATACTCACAATGGCGAGACCATTGCAACGTTTGTAAATTCTACTAATTTACAAACGTTGCAATGGTCTCAGGCCCCAATGGACTTAGGCCCCTGGACTATTGTATCTTTCTTTCTTTAAAAAAAAAAAAAACGTTTCCCCACACTAGGAATTTCTCCTGTATTGTGGGTGAGTTTACAAACATTTAAAGTCACATACAGCCAGACCCGGAACAACTATTTGTAGGCCATACAAATATTTGTTCCGTGTGGGAATCGAACCCGCGACACGCATCACAACAGACACTCGCTTAAACCCTGCGCAAACTGTGCCGTCAATTGCAAGTCTACTGTGAATCTGACATTTTCAACACTGAGAACTATTTTTCATCAGCATAAAAATGATCCAATATGTTACCTTCAAACTTATAAGATGTACAACAAAATCCTTCGTATCAACAGTCCTCATCAATGCATATATCGCTGGCAGGTTTCCATAGCATACATTGACTAGTATAGTCAGTGACTTGTGACCGATGGTGCGATGTTGGGGCTCTGCCATTGGCTGGGTGATCCATTCCGTTAGTTGCTTCATTAGGTTGGATAGGTAGGACTCTTGCCAGCTGATTTTGATGCCATAGGATATTTCCTACAATAGAAAAGAAATATTTAAATATATCAGAACTTTCTAGTTTCGTTCTTGGGAAGGAAAAGGCCATGGCCGAAACCATAAATTGTCATGGCATATTGCCAGGGTCTGTACACGGGAATTCTATGGACCAGCTTCTACAAATTAAGAATAAAAAGCTGTTTGCTTTATGTAGATATTGAGAGGGAGCATAGGGCATTGGCGGTCCGAGATTAACATGTTGGAACATACATTCTCCCGCTGTACCAACCAGGTCAAAATAACACCATTCAAGGCATATTGTCGGGGTCTGTATACGGGAGGTCTGTAGACCAGCTACATCAAAAGGTCGCTAGATGCCTTGCACGTCCAATATATCCATACTAATATTATAAATGTGAAAGTAACTCTGTCTGTCTGTCTGTCTGTCTGTCTGTCTATCTGTCTGTCTGTTTGTTACGTTTACACGCCTAAACCGCTGAACCGATCGTCATGAAATTTGGCAGAGATATAGCCTGGGATACGGAGAAGGACAAAGGCTACTTTATTGCGCGATATAACCGACATCCACGCGGGCGAAGCCGCGGCCAAAAAGCTATATACTATACTAGCTTCTGTCCGCGACTTCGTCCGCGTTAAATTTCTTGTTCCCCCGACCCACCCCGTCGCAACACATTGCCTGTCCGTGATTTTACTTCGTTTTCGCATAAACTTTCATTAAAAAAAAAACTGTGTCCTAGTTAATAGGAATGTTATTCTTCCTCAAGAATTGGGCTGTAAAATGCAAAAAGATTTTTTCAAATCCAACTCGCAGTTCCAGAGATTAGCGCGTTCATAAAACAAAAATCGGCCAAGTGCGAGTCGGACTCGCGCACGAAGGGTTCCGTACCATCCATACAAATCCTTACTAATATTAAAAATGTGAAAGTAACTCTGTCCGTCTGTCTGTCTGTCTATATGTTTCGTTTTCACGCCTAAACCGCTGAACCGATTGACATGAAATTTGGCAGAAATATAGCCTGGGATATAGAGGACATAGGCTACTGTTTTACGCGATAACCGACATCCACGCGGGCGGAGCAAAAAAAAAACGGCAAAAAAATTATGTCCGTTGTATGGGCCCCCGTTAAATATATTTTTTTCTGTTTTTTAGTATTTGTTGTTATAGCGGCAACAGAAATACATCATCTGTGAAAATTTCAACTGTCTAACTATCACGGTTCATGAGATACAGCCTGGTGACAGACGGACAGACAGACAGACAGACAGACGGACAGCGGAGTTAGGGTCCCATTTTACCCTTTGGGTACGGAACCCTAAAAACTAACTCTTCAGCTTTAGAATAGACTACCTCGCAGAGTTGATCATTATTTTGCTGCGGAGTTATTGTATAACAGTTATATCTCCTAAGATATTCATTGAAATTAAATGATGTATAGGCAACTTTGTTCAAAATTAAATACTTGTGATGAATAACGTATTTATTTGGATAAGGATTAATACCATGTTTATGAAAACTCCTTCGCAAATAATGCATTAATTTCGAACAAATTTGATTACCATAAAAAAGGTTATAGTGAGTCAATCTTAAAAGATAGACATATGCTGTCGCGGACTTTTTTTTAGAACATTTAAAGAGGAACAATTCCATAATACATGATATTTGCGTAACTTAAACCGTTTACGCAGCGCACGCAACGGAAGCTCTCAAAAAGGAATAATTCTTCCCGTTTTTGCAACATTTTTCATTTATGCTCCGCTCCTATTGGTCGTAGCGTGATGTTATATAGTCTATAATATTCCCCAATAAATGGACTATCCAACACAAAAAGAATTTTTCAATTCCAACCAGTAGTTCCTGAGATTAGCGCGTTCAAACAAACAAACAAACAAACTCTTCAGCTTTATATATTAGTATAGATATACTAGCTTTTGCCCGCGGCATTCAAAGCACGCAGCGCGCATTTTAAAAATCCATTCTGTATACTTTCTTAGGCATTTAGTAAAAATCTGTTATTTTGCGAATACAAACAGACAGTTCAATTTTATGTATTTGTATAGATACGACTAGTATCATGAAGCAGTGTGGGAGTTCATTTCAAAAATAAAATTATTTTATAACATTCATGTACTTACTTGCATTACAGAGAGCAGTTTAATTTTCTTGTGATTAGATATTGAGTCCGATAATAAATGAGCCAGGATCGGCATGAACCTGGAAAAGTAAACAATTAATAGTTCAAATTCCATAAACAATTTGGAGGAGTCAGCAGCAAAATTATAGAATCAAGCTATGCGTGCTAGGCTCACCGAATATATCTCATTGTATTTTTACTTTTTGATGAATAAACTTTATAATTTTTTTTTTTTTTTTTTTTTTTGTTTACATATCTCTGGACCCTGGGGTCCCGGACCTTTGGAAGGAGTACGAGGGGCCGAAGCCAACTCGCAGAGGCCTGTTAGACGCTTTTTAATTAAATGTGGCACCAACCGACGATTATCCCTGTACTCACTATGAAAGTGCACTCAAGGACAACCCCTGGTTGGTGTAGAACCAGATCATGGGTTTGGGTGGTCAAAATGGACTGGTTACCTAAAAGTATGGAAGGACTATGGCCCCTGCCTGATCAATGTTTTATTATACATGGATAAAATGGCAAGGGGTTACTTGCACACTCAATAATGGGCCCACGAAAAGAAAATGGTCACTGGTCTGCGTCACTATATGCTAGTGACGCAGAGCCAAGGGGGCAACATATCCTAAAGAGCTCGAGGAGTGGAGAGGTATTCCACGGCTCTCAGAACAATCCCAGAGCCCGGAAGATGGTCAAGATCCCTACAAGCACTTACTGGAATACTTCCTTCCTCCGAGCACGTTTGCTCTTGTGAATCTCCACTAAAGCCGGCCAATAAAGGCAAGAATGAGGTAGGAGCTCAGTTCCTCGTCAGTATTCACTCCAGCCGGCCAATAAAGGCAAGCCAGAGATGAGGAACATAACTTCTCCCGGGAGATAGGGTCCGTGGGGTCGCAACTGCCCAACAGCTCGCCACATGCTGCCCTGCGGGTTTCTGTATCTCTCTTGGTCTGGCTCCTCACCCGAGACATGTTCCAGTAAACTCTACCGGCACAGAGCTAGAGTTCGGAGCGCGCAAGCCCCACCACGACGTCGACGTAGAGACACGGCGGTGGGGGTATTATTATTATCAGTCAATAGATTCAGAACCTATCCAATCGTAACATGTTAAATTGTTGTTCCTGGTAATTTTGTAAATGTCTACAACTGATTCATGTACCTGAGGAAGCTTCTAAGTCCAAACATTTGTTGAAGTAGCATATGGGTTCAACTAGAAGCCAAATAAACATGAATAAAGAACATTACTAACTTGTAAGTATGAGTTAAAGCATGCCTGGCACTGGGCTCAATAGCAGCTCGCGCCAGAACGGCCAAACCAGCCCAGTGTGGGCCACGTCCATCACACATCACGCGCCACAACGAGCTGAAGAACGCGCACACTTCTGAACGACCCGGCGAGAATATTGAGAGGTCGCATGATGACGCTATTAGCTGCAATTGAAAAAGAATTAGGTTAGCAGCTATACTTAAACATGAAGTTATTATGAAAGAAGTCTCTCGGATCTTTGGATCTGCGAGTTTTACTGCAATTTCCGCTATTTACGTGGTAATTTTATGGCTAGTGTAATAAATTTTGTGCCTTTGGTGTGGTAATTTTATGATTGTGCTGTTATTTTGAATGTAAATAAAGAATTGAACTCACCCCAAGATATCGTGTCATCAAATTCACAGCAGACTCACTGTGTGTTGCTTCGAATTCTCGAGCAGCAGTAACAAATGCTTTCAGGTTGCAGAACTTTCCACCTTCAGATGGATTACTGAAATTTTCAAACCCCTCGACTTCCATGTCCATAGAATACGGGTTTCAGGAAAGTCAAAATAAAAATCCTATTGATTATTTATAAAAGCCAATTTGTATGACAAACAACAATTCACTCCCAAATAGATCAAAATATTACTGATAAAACTAATAAAAAAGGATAAAACAAAACAATACACCTCAATATTCAATTTCAACTGTTTTCTTTTCTGTGTCAACACTTTTTTTTTTTTTTTTTTTTTTTTTTACTTTGAGATATGCATTACTGTTGGAACTACGATTTGGTAGCTAATAAGATAATGTTAGGTTACGTAGACAGAGAAAACTATAGACCGCTGGTCACTTACACAAGAAAAAGAAAAATATATACAAGATGCTTGTAAAGAAAAGAGACAGAGCCTAACATTTTCTGTCCCTTATCGCGTGTCGCGTTTTTCAAGGACAGCACTTCAGTTGCTAAACAAAGTTTGACGTTTGATACGCGTTCGAAAAGTGGTTGCGACGAAATTTTATATTATTTAATTTGTTATTTCGAAAAATACTAACTATTTTGTGTTTTTTGTTGAGGATTGACTTTAGCTATTGCTGCAAAATGGTAAGGTGCAGTGTTTTTGGTTGCAAAAGCGATAGTGAGAAGAAAATTGCCGGATCGTCCTATCATTCGTAAGTAGCTAAATATTTTAGTTTATTCGGTGAAAGACAGTGGAAGTTTTCAACTAATATGGTTTTTAAACTATTAAAATAAATATACAGCTGTTTCAAGATAAAATGAGAGCTGAATTATGTTTTTATTATTTATTATTCTTTACATAACCTCCAAGCTCAGTGCTGCCTACTTTTTACTCGGATACTTCCCCATTTCAGGGGAAAATTGTACGCCAATAAAATAAATTACCTTCATCAATCATTTCAGATGAATGCTTTATTAGAGTGTATGTATAGCGCTGGCAGCATATTTGTTCCACTTTTCACTGGACGTAATATTACATCTTTACCTTTTAGTATCTATTTATAGTTTAAAATATTGTATTTGTAGTAGGTGTCAAACCAAAATCCCGTCAAACCAAAATCACGGGAATTATGAATGAAAGTGGAGATAAAAATATTTTTTATGCTGTATCTCAGGTTTTCTTTAAATGTTCTTTTTCCCGCAGGTGAACTCCTATCCAAATAAACTACTTTGACTTATACCCAAAGTCCCTAATTCAAATAATTTATGTAAACAAAGTAATGTTAATAAATGTCACTGCCAAAATGACAGGACAGTGGTGCAAAGCATTTTATATATATTTTTTTTTTTTTTTTGTAAATAATTAACTATAAAATAAAAATTAAATTATTTTTTGAACTATGCAAACAAAATACCGTTGCCAAACAATGTTTTGTGTAGTTTGTCGGAGACACGGCTCTTGACGTAAATTGACGTAATTTTAGTCGGCAAGTTTTTAATCACGACTAAACTTGTATGGAATAGTGACAGGCGCTGATTAATTTGACAAGACTAAACTAAAATTTATCTTCTGTCCTTTTCTTAATGAAATAGAAAGAAAAAGATGCACTGAACTTAAATTTAGTTTAGTTTGTGAACAAGGGAATCGGCACCATAATCAGCCCTTTTAAGTCCACTGCTAGACGTAGGCCTCCCAAAATCGATTTCCACTCAAAACAGTTTTCATCCAAAATGTGGCAAGATATGCTATCTACGAGTACTTGCGATATGAATCTATGAATGAGAGTTGTACTATTAGTGTTGTTGAAGATGTAAAACATTTGAAAATGTTTGGATCTCCTGCATTGTTACCAGTATCATAAAATATTTTATACCAGAAAATCTCCTTTTTTTAATAACTTTGTTTAAAACCGGAAATTTATAAAAATAATTACGGCATGATTATACGTTCATTATTATTTCTTAAAATCAGTACTTAAAAAAAAATGTAACCTCTTTTTTCGCCATTTTATGTGAATTACCATTACGAAGATATTGATATGTTATCCCTTTCGTTTACATAAATGATCTGAATTTCAGACTTTGGGTATAGATGTTTTGTTTCTATTTATAAACCCTGTGCGTTTGTACAAAGTAGATAATAGAGATTGAAAAACATCTGAACATTGAAGAACATTCGGGGTAAAATCACTTTAAAGTGGGTAACCCTAAAGTTTCAAGTACCTTGATTTTCTGTCCCTTACAACGACACGCCAACCAGTGGTCTATAATTTTCTATGTCTATGAATTTAATTATCATTACTTGGCAATAATATTGTAATATTTTGTAGTGACAACACTGTCACATTTCCTCTTCGTCGGACTTTTTGGCGGGAAGTCAAACGAGGCGGTAATTTTGATTTCGCAAAAAGTTTAATTAATTAATAATTTTAAGGCAATATCACTTAATTATCATCTGATAAGACCTCTAACAACTATGAGTGTCACCAGTGGCGGTGAGGAGCCGCCAGAGCCGGGGGAAAATAAGAAAAGAAAGTACAACCGTACTCGAAATGAAGACCCAAATAATAAGTATAAGATTTTTACAAAACAAAATTATAAAAGACTGTTTATAGAAAATACAAATTCTGAATATGTAGTTTACGTTGAATCAACAGAGCATGAGAAGATAGGGAATAAAAATCCTATCACGCTCACCAACCTTATATCAGATAATGTTAAAGGAGTTTTAGGAGTACATAGATTAAATGCACATAAAATAGGAATAACGTTCAGAAAGGCGGCTGCGGCCAACAATTTTCTGAAGATGGAAGAATTTCTATGGAAAAATAAGTTTAAAGCCTTTATACCATCTTATTTGACAGAAAGGATTGGTGTATTGAGGTTTGTGCCCAAAGAGCTCTCGAATGAGGAAATATATAAAAATATAGTATGCGACTCTGAAGTGATTTCAATTAAAAGATTCATGCGTAAAGTAGAGGGAAAATTAGTGCCTCTCAATACAGTTGCCGTCACCTTTGCATCAACATCTTTGCCGCAATACGCCTATATTCAACTATTTAGATACGAGGTGAAAGCATATATACCACCATTATTGCAATGTTATAAGTGTCTTAAATTTAACCATTCTGCTAAGGCTTGCAGAGGCGAACAACACTGCTCTTCTTGTGCTGGTCGTCACTCCTACAAAGAATGCGATGTCGAAGAGATCACATGCATCAATTGCGCAGGTAATCATCTTGCCATTTCACGAGACTGTCCCATTAAAAAACAAAAAATTGAAGAGAAAAAGGCCAAATTTCTTATGCAGCAATCGTATGCCACTGTTGTGAAACCAACCCCTACATTTAATGAGAAATCTTTTCCTGTTTTACCCAAGGTTACTGATAAGGCTAAAAGCAATGATATTTTAGATATTAAACAAGTAGCAAATAATGATATTATAATGAACGCAATAGTTAAATCGTTGGTTGCATTAGGTAACAAGAGTGACTCTGATGGGCCACTCACACATAGGAAAATAAAAGAAATATTTTTATCAAATTTAATTTAAACATGGATAATTTTTTGAATATTTTACAGTATAATATACAGAGTTTACAGAGTAAAAAGAGCCAATTACAAAATTTATTAATTGAAAAAAATATAGACGTCTGTCTTCTTAATGAAACTTGGTTCAAATCGAATTCTATAATTCCACATTTTCCCACTTATAATTTAATCCACAAAAATTCCATAAATTCTCATAATGGACTAGCCATTCTGGTGAACCATCGTTTAAAGTACAAAGTAGTAAATACACACTTCTCAGAATCTATTCAAAACTTATGTATCACTATAGAAACACAATTTGGAGCAATAGCAATACTTTGTGTGTACAGCCCTCCAAGTATCAGGTTTGACTCAGCAAAGTTAAAGGACATCATCAATAACATACCCAAACCTTGTATAGTTATGGGTGATTTTAATGCTCATAACATAGCATTTGGATGCCATAGTGATAATAATAGAGGTAGATGTTTATTTAATATAATTGATGAATTTGACTTATGTATTTTGAATGATGGATCACCAACAACTGTTCCTTATCCTAATAGACAAGCTTCAGCGATAGATCTTGCCCTTGTTAGCTCTTCAATCGCTCATTTATGTAACTGGTATGTTCATGATGATCCCATGGGTAGCTATCACCTTCCAACCTTACTTGAGATCAACATTCAACCATCTATGTATGACACGTCACCTCCTGTGGATCAAGAGAAATATATTTATAGTAAGGCAGATTGGGACGAATATTATAGCCTATCAGAAACTTGTTTTTCCCACTTAGACTCAATAAATGATTCCCCTATCAATGCATATAATCACTTTGTAGAAACATTAAATGATATAAGGAATAAAACAATTCCAAAACGAAAATTAGATGCTGTTCCAAAAGTAACAAACTACTTTGGTAAGCGCACCAGAAAGTACGTAGTACCAACATTATTGAATGAGCTACCCCCGAAACTGATATCGAATGTCAAGTCTAAGGATCAACTTAAAAAAGTTCTACAAAAACATTATCTCTCATTGTGTCCGTAGCTATGTTTGCAACCAACCTCACGTCTGCGGAAATGTCTTCGACTGTAGGTATATTATTTTATAGTTTACTTAGCACATTAAGCATTAAGTTTTAGCACATTAATTTTCAAAATTTGTAATCCATTGCTAGACGAGAACAACTGCCGACAAACTGTTATGCAGTTTGGCAGACTTTATGTTTGTTATTGTTAATACAGATTTTGAATAAATAAATAAAAAAAAAAAAAAGATGCAAACACAGCTATTAAAAAACCAGTACCATGGTGGAACACAAAATGTAGTGATGCAGTCGCAAAATCTAAAGATGCATTAAAGTATTATTTTTCTCAACCCAACATTGAAAACTGGATAAGGTATAAAAAACTAGATGCAAAAAAGAAAAGAATTCTGAAGGAAGAAAATTCTTCTTCTTGGCAAAATTTATGTAGTAGCTTCAATAGATTAACTCCAGTTTCTAGGATATGGGGGTACATTAAAAAATTTAAAAAAATTGGAACAAATCGAAACAAAAACATCAATGATGAGTGGGTTCCAAGTTTTTTAGATAACTTAGCAGATTCTACTGAAATAGATGACAATAGGCTTGAGTATTTGTTTGAAAATGCTTCAGAAAATGATGTAAATGTATTTCTCAAGAATAATTTCACTATAGAAGAGTTCAAAACATCTTTAAAGAGTAGGAAAGATACTACACCAGGATTGGATGACATACCTTACATGTTAATAAAAAAATTACATTTAAATGCACAAACAATATTACTCAATATTTATAATAAACTATGGAATGAATTAGTAATACCTAAGTCTTGGAAAACACAGTGCGTCATTCCAAATTTAAAACCTAATAAACCTGTAAATAGTGCTTCTTCATATAGACCTATTTCTTTATCATCTTGTTTGGGTAAACTCTTTGAAAATATGTTGAAGTTACGTTTAGATTATTTTGTAGAATCACAAAGCTTAAATCCCTCTATACAGTTTGGCTTCAGAAAAGGTAAAAGTTGCTCTGAAAGCATTGTATCTTTATTATCAGATGTAAAACAGGTTAAATTAAGTCACTCTAATGCAATCTGCGTGTTTTTAGATATAAAAGGTGCTTTTGACAATGTAAATATAGAAGAACTCATTCAAGTATCACACGATATTGGTATACCTGGTCATATTCTAAAATGGCTTTATTCTTTTTTAAACAATAGAACTGTATTTGTTAAATATAATAATAAATTGCATGGACCTAGGACTGTCAACAAAGGCACAATGCAAGGGGCCACTTTGTCTCCTTTACTTTATAACTTGTATACTTCTGAAATATTAAAATATGTAGATGTACCAGGTGTAAATATCCTGCAATTTGCAGATGACTTGCTTTTGTACAGCATAAATCAAAACATAGATATAGCAATGGCTAATATCAATAAGGCTTTGTCTCAATTATACACCTATTACCATAGAAAACTAAAATTAGAAATAAGTCCAGAATAGAGTTCAGTTTTAATTATCAGTAAAAATGTAAATACTCATAGCAATGTTAAAATTTCATACAATAATGTAGACATTCCTATTGTTAAACAACAAAAATTCCTAGGTATAATTATTGATGAGAAATTAAAGTTAGATGAACATATTAAACATATAAGTAACAAAGCACTGAAGGGTATTAATCTATTGAGACATTTAGCAGGAAGTTTTTGGGGATCTGACCCCAAAATTATGAGTATGCTGTACAAAAGCATAGTGAGAAGCCATTTTGATTACAGCAGTTTAGCTTACATGAATGCCAATAGCACCTTGTTACGAAAATTAGATGTAATTCAAAATATGGGACTGAGACTTATTTGTGGTGCTATGCGCTCCACACCTATTAATTCGTTAGAAGTTGAGACATGTATACCTCCCTTGACATTACGAAGGTTGTTGTTGGCTGAGAGATTTTTATTAAAAGTCATGGCATCAAATGATAATCCTTTACTTAAGAAACTAACAATACATCCTGAAATCTCACAGTCAATTGCTTCCAATGCCATCTCTGCTTCTACTTTGGTTGGTGGAATGGTACCTGAAATTCCAACAATATTTCAACATGTAAATAATAATTCAAAAGATATTGATAGAAATGATATTTGGCCTATATACAAAATTCCTTATAACGCTATTATTAACACCTTTGCAATCCATTTAGACACAGTGCACAACAAATTTGATTTTTTACAATTTAAAGACAATAGACCAGAACATTATGTTATATACACAGACGGATCTAAAACAGACCATTATGTAAATACAGCTTTCTATGATCCACAACTAGACTTTACTAAATGTATTAAATTAAACAGGGTGTGTAGCATTTTCACTGCAGAATGCTATGCAATTTGTTGTGCACTGCAGCATGTAAATAGTCTTGTAAATAATGTACATAATATTTTAATAGTTACAGACTCTAGAAGTGTTTTGTCTGCTCTACATAATGTACCTAAATATTTCTTTTAAGTTAAATTATATTATTTATAATATTAGGCTTCTAATACAAGAACTACTTGATAAGTCTATTAAAGTAGAATTAGTATGGGTACCTTCACACAGTGGCATTTGTGGAAATGAAGTAGCTGACGCTGCGGCCCGTTCAGACCATGACGAGGATCGATCCGAGTTGCTCAAGGTTCCATTCACTGATTATTACAGCCTTTATAAAGAACTGAATAGACAGTTATGGAAGGGATATTGGGACATAACCCTGGAAACGAAAGGCAGATGGTTTGCTGGAATACAAAATGAATTACCGATTAAACCTTGGTACCATAACTTCAAATATAGCACAAGAAGATTTATAACTATTATAACACGCATGAGATTGGGACATTGCTTAACACCAGCTCACCTGAATAGGATTCGCATAATTAACAATAGCCGATGTCATTATTGTGGAACAGAGGATGCTGATTTGGATCATGTTATCTTACAGTGTTCAAATTTTAACATTCAACGTTTGGTTTTGGTCAGTGAATTGAGTGAATTAAATGACATTGACAAAGAAAATCAACGTCAAAGTATTCCCCGCTGCGTTCAGGAATTACTAAAAAATTATAAATATTTTAGTGTGTTGTATAAATATATTTGTAATACGGTAGAAAAAATTTAATTTATTTTGTAATCATATATGTATAATTGTTAGTTAATTAGTTGTAAATTAAATTAGTATGAAAACGATGATATCACTGAGATGTACCCACCCAACCCGAAAGGGCGGCAAGTTGGTAATATAAACAAAATTAATGAAAAAATTGATGTATAAACAGATTGTTAAAAATACTATTATTGTGCGAAAATAACTGCATCTCATACTGTAATATTACACTTTGTCAAAACACATCTATGTATTCGACTGAAAGACTTGTATCTATGGTCATGAATAAAATTATTATATATATATCCTCTTCGTCGAGCAGCGTTCAGCAAGGCATTTCGCCCTCCGCCATTTTGCATACGTTTCTTTGTTCGTAATTTCGTGTTTATTATTAAGCTTGTGACGCGTGCGCATTTACAATGCCAACCGATTTAAAGCATCTTGTTGCCAATAGAGGATATATAAAGGCGTCAATAACACGCCTAAAGAAGAGTTTGGAAGGTAATATACAATCTTTATCAATAGAAAATTTAAAAGCAAAAAGGCACGCCTTGAGGCCTCATTTACGGAGACGCGGGGCGTCGTCCACAGAGTACATTTATGCGTCGTCTGTCGCGTTGGGCGGCGCGGCCCGCACTAAATTCAAACATGGCGTTGCATGAGAGCGTTTACGGAGAAGCGATTTAACACGCGTTTGCTTGAAATGCAAGCGGAGCCCGCGGATGGCATCGGCGCGTCCCACGCGACGTTTATCGCGGCGGCACACGCAGCATTGCGGCCAGCAATTCCTGCAATTCTCCCTTCACGGTAAAACGCCGCAATAGCCGCGGCGGGGCACGCGGCAGACCACGCGCCGCGTCACGCCCCGCATCTTCATAAACAGCATCGTATATTGCCATATGTTTGTGTTTGCGCGTGTGATGACGCGGGCCGCTGCACGCGCCGCCTGTCTGTAAACTGAAAATACGTCAGACGCGCCGCGAAACGCAACGCCGCACGCGACGCGCGACGCCCCGCGTCTCCGTAAACGAGGCCTGAGGAAGTGTTTCGAGATTATGTACCTATCAACATTCTATCTATCGATGAGGTCGATACCGAGGATCCCGGGGTGATCGATGATATTTACATCGATCTTTTAGCCCAGATCAATACAGTTTTAGCGAAAGGTAATCCGCCCTCTGAATCGAAGTTGTGCCATAATTCGAAAATTAAATTACCTAACATTAGTATTCCCACTTTCTCCGGTAAATACACAGAGTATTAAGAGTTTATTAATATTTTTACAGCTATGATTAATAAAGATCAATCCTTAAGTTCAGTCGAAAAGCTATATTACCCTATGAGTTTTCTCAACGGAGAGCCCCATGCCCTTATTAATAATTTGCCTCTGCAAGGTGACAGTTACGCCGAGTCTCATATGTTGCTACGAGATAGATACGACAACAAGACTAAAATCACACATGAACACATCTACACATTACTCGACATACCATCAATTAATCGGTCTACTCCCGCTAATATACGGAGTCTAATTTCAGACGTCAAGCAGAAATCTAACCGAGCCGGTCGAGAGTTGGGACAGCGTCGTCATCTGCATTATAATGCGGAAGCTGGACGTTGTAACTTCCCGCGCCTTCCAAATGGATCACGACGCCCGGGTAAAACCCAGTGTTGGAATTGCTTGAGTATTTAGGACGTCGCGCTCTGGCTCTGGAGGCCAGTGACTGCCAGACCCAGAAGCCGCAGAATAACCGGCTGGCCAGCCACACTGTTGCTGCGACGCCGCCAGCTGCATGTCCATACTGTAAGTCTGATCACAAGCTTTTCAAGTGTGAAGCCTTTGCGCTTGCTGCTCCTGATAAACGCATTGAGTTTGCCAAAAAATCTAGCTTATGTAAAGTTTTTTTAGGGCAGCACAAGCAGCGCAAATGCAGATTTCATTTTAAGCGTGCTGAATGCAAACAGGGTCAAAATTCATTGTCGCACGGGATTGACATGCAAGCTTTATTAAGTGTAGCGCTTAACAACACCTGCAACACCAAGACTCCGGTTCTACTGCCTACTGCACAAGTCAAGTTGGTTACACAGTCGGGCAACATAGTTTATGCCAGAGCTTTGCTAGACAGTGGGTCGCAGGCTTCTTTTGTCACTCAGCGCACACTCGATCTATTGGTCTTGATCCCTAAGCACTGGTAGCTCCAACATTGTTGGCATTACTAACATCTCCAAATCAGTTGACAAATGCATAAATCTTGAGGTTCATTCCACCATTTATCCATTCAAATTAAACGTCAACTGTCATGTGGTAAAATCTATCACAACCAAATTGCCTCAAACACGATTTGATGTGTCATCTATTACATTCCCTGCTAACTGCAAGCTTGCCGACGCAAACTTTAATGTGCCTGGTGATGTGAACTTGTTGCTTGGAGCTGATATCTTCTTCCAGATCCTGTTGCCGCCGCTTGAGAGTACTCCTGCAGGCAGCCAGTCCCGTTCTGCAAGCAGCGCTACCCAACAGCAACCCTCAGTAGTTCACACAGCATTTGGGCACATCGTCGCTGGGCTCACCAATGTTACACATAAAAACAATCAGGTTGTATCTTTGCATTGTACTGAATGTAATGATAGTTTAAATGACACTTTGAAGGCATTTTGGTATACTGAAAAAGTGCCTGAAATCTTCCTAGAGCAACTGCCAGAGCATGATTACTGTGAAAGGAAACTACAATTCTTGAAAATAAAAGGTTTCAAGTCTCAATGCCCATTAAGATTCCATTAGAACAAGTAAACTCTGAACTGGGACAATCATTTCACATTGCACTTAAAAGATTTATTTATTTAGAGAAAAGATTGCATAAAGATAACAATCTATTTCTCGAGTACAAAAAAATTATTGATCAATATATTGAATTAAACCATGGTGCATTGTATGACATAAGTAGATACAGTTTATCCACAGATCCTGTGTACTTTCTCCCTCACCATGCTGTTATAAAAGAGTCCAGTCGTACCACAAAGTTAAGAACAGTGTTTGACGGCTCTATGAATACTAATAAAAAAGTTTCCTTAAATGACCTTTTACTCAATGGTCCAGTAGTGCAGAGGGATCTGTTCGAAGTTCTTCTTGCATTTAGATTAAATAAATTCTTTTTTATTAGCGACATTCGTATGATGTTTAGATGCATTAATTTAGAATCGAATATCGAATCTATTTTTATTCTACAGAAAAGAGCCATCAGAGCAATATATGGCCTCCGCAGGCGCGATTCTCTAAGGGAACTGTTTAAAGATATTAACATCATGACGGTACCTTGTCAATACATCTATGAAAACATCATGTACGTAAGGAAAAATGTAAATATTTTCAGTAAAAGAGGTGAAAGACACAATTATAGTACTAGAAATAGGGACCAATTAGTTCAACCAGGTTTCAGACTGGCTGAAGTAGACTCATCCTTCATGGGGTTTAAAATGTTTAAAATGTTACAATAAAATACCTCTCCACATACTCCAATTGAGCGAAACAAAAGTTAAAACTTGTATAAAACGCACACTATGCAGCCAAGCATATTATAAGTTGGGGGATTACATCGCTGACAAAAATGCTTGGCTTAATGCTGGTCCTGCTCCATAAGGGCGCATAAACCAATTGATTGGCATTTGAAAATATTATTGGAGCTGCTGAAGATTGTAAACTATTTTTGCATTGTATAAACTCAATCTCCTTGAATTATATAATTGCATAGCACAGGTGTGAGTACTATGTACTATAGAGCTACCATTTATATGTCTTTTATTGACTTGAATGTGCCCTGGCTGCTGAGAGTATGTCATGCTCACTCAAATGTCTCGCTGGTGGTGGCGTGTGTGTTGGATCATTAAGTTCCCTTCAAAATGGTTGAGCTAAATGGTGCTGATCCATGCGTCATGTTCGTGAACGGGCGCCGTCAGTTGGGACTGGTCATCTCTTAGCTGCCACGGCTTATTTTAATTTTTGAATTGTTTCTATTACGGACGCTTCTAACGTGCACGTCTTTCTACATTGTTCTCACATGTATAACTTCAACATGAATGATGTAACCCATATTTTGTTTTAAAAGAGTGTCCATGGAGTTTCTTGTCCGTTCTTCTCCATAGGAACCTACTACGCTTTGGAATGGGCAACTAGCTTCATCTTTCTGACTGACCGACCCCTTGACAATTCAAAAGTGCCTGTAATTGGTTTATTTGAAATAAATGCTTTGATTTTGAGTTTGAGTTAGATCCTAAACAATGTTCACTTCAAAATATACTATGGCGTGAGTCACCTAATGCAGATATTCAATGCATACAGTTAAAAACTGTCACTTATGGTCTTAAACCATCGTCATATCTTGCCACTCGCTGCCTCATTGAACTTGCAAATAGGTATGAGAAGCAATTTCCATTAGCATCTAAAATCTTAAAAAATAATACTTACGTATATGATATCTTATCAAGTAACCAAACTAGCTGAACTAGTAAAAACTCAGTCTGAGTTGATTCAGCTCCTTGCTCTGGGAGGATTTCAGCTGCACAAGAGGGCATCTAACTGTAGTTCAGTTCTTGAAAATGTTCCTAGGGAAACCCATCATTTTGGGGATTTGGAACTAGAACGGCATGACATGTCTGTAAAAACTTTGGGTATTAACTTTGATGTTAAAAATGACATATTCAAAGCCAGTTGTCCCAAACCCTATAGCAGTACACGCGACTCGAAACGTGAAATAATAAGTTACATCAGTTCATTTTTTGATCCACTGGGATTAGTTGGTCCTATATTAACCCGTGCCAAAGTAATTATGCAAACATTGTGCGCCAGCCAAACAGACTGGGATGCAACTCCTCCTGAGGATATCAGGACAACGTGGAATGACTTTGTTAAAGATTTATCCCATATGGAGACAATCAACATTCCTCACTGTGTCAGGCCTCCTGACAGTGTATGTAACCAGCTGATAGGGTTCGCTGACGCCTCCTCAATGGCTTATGGCTGTTGTCTGTATTTACGTTGTACTGACGATCAAGGTAAACCTCATATCCAATTGCTGGCCTCCAAATCTAGGATAAACCCTATTAGGAAAAGGTTAACAATTCCCAGACTTGAACTCAATGCTGCGCTGCTGCTTGCTGAATTGACTGCAAAGGTATTTCGCACACTTTCTACACATTTACACATTAGTGACACTCACCTATTTTCTGACTCTCAAATTGTCTTAGCGTGGTTTTATTGAACCGACAAAGCTACAGGCTTATGTTGCAAATAGAGTAAGAGCAATTACAGAGATTACGCCTGACTGTCACTGGCAGTATGTTGATACTAAAAACAATCCTTCTGATTGTCTTAGTAGAGGATCAAGACCTCATGAACTCAATAACCATAAGTTATGGTGGCATGGTCCATCATTTTTACATGATAAAAATTATATATTTCAAGTAAATGTTCATGAACCTCCTTTAGAGTTGCCTGAATTAAAAGATAGACATATGCTGTCGCGGACTTTTTTTTAGAACATTTAAAGAGGAACAATTCCATCATACATGATATTTGCGTAACTTAAACCGTTTACGCAGCGCACGCAACGGAAGCTCTCAAAAAGGAATAATTTTTCCCGTTTTTGCAACATTGTTCATTTATGCTCCGCTCCTTTTGGTTGTAGCGTGATGTTATATAGCCTATAATATTCCTCAATAAATGGACTATCCAACACAAAAAGAATTTTTCAATTCCAATCAGTAGTTCCTGAGATTAGCGCGTTCAAACAAACAAACAAACAAACTCTTCAGCTTTATATATTACTAGCTTCTGCCCGCGACTTCGTCCGCGTAAAATTTCTTGTTCCCCCGACCCACCCCGTCGCAACACATTACCTGCCCGTGCTTTTACTTCGTTTTCGCATAACTTTCATTTAAAAAAAAATGGAGTTCTAGTTAATAGGAATGTAATTCTTCCTCAAGAATTAGGCTGTAAAATGCAAAAAGATTTTTTCAAATCCAACTCGCAGTTCCAGAGATTAGAGCGTTCAAAAAACAAAAAACCGGCCAAGTGCGAGTCGGACTCGCGCACGAAGGGTTCCGTACCATCCATACAAATCCTTTTCCTTACTAATATTATAAATGTGAAAGTAACTCTGTCTCTCTGTCTGTATGTTACGTTTTCACGCCTAAACCGCTGAACCGATCGACCTGGAATATAGAGAAGGACATAGGCTACTTTTTTACGCGATAACCGACATCCACGCGGGCGGTGCAAAAAACGGTAAAAAAATCATGTCCGTTGTATGGGAGCCCCCCTTAATTAAATATAGTATTTGTTGTTATAGCGGCAACAGAAATACATCATATGTGAAAATTTCAACTGTTTAACTATCACGGTTCATGAGATACAGCCTGGTGGCAGACGGACAGACAGACAGACAGATGGACAGCGAGTTTTAGTAATATTTTACCCTTTGGGTACGGAACCCTAAAAACTAACTCTTCAGCTTTAGAATAGACTACCTCGCAGAGTTGATCATTATTTTGCTGCGGAGTTATTGTAAAACAGTTATATCTCCTAAGATATTCATTGAAATTAAATGATGTAAGGGCAACTTTGTTCAAAATTAAATATTTGTGATGAATAACGTATTTATTTGGATAAGGATTAATACCATGTTTATGAAAACTCCTTCGCAAATAATGCATGAATTTCGAACAAATTTGATTACCATAAAAAAGGTTGTATTGAGTCAATCTTAAAAGATAGACATATGCTGTCGTGGACTTTTTTTTTTGAAATTTAAAGAGGAACAATTCCATCATACATGATATTTGCGTAACTTAAACCGTTTACGCAGCGCACGCAACGGAAGCTCTCAAAAAGGAATAATTTTTCCCGTTTTTGCAACATTGTTCATTTATGCTCCGCTCCTTTTGGTTGTAGCGTGATGTTATATAGCCTATAATATTCCTCAATAAATGGACTATCCAACACAAAAATAATTTTTCAATTCCAATCAGTAGTTCCTGAGATTAGCGCGTTCAAACAAACAAACAAACTCTTCAGCTTTATATATTAGTATATAGATTAGTATTAGTTTAAATTAACGAAAAATGGTGTACCTTTTGTTTGGGGTTCTGAGTAAGAAGAAGCACGGCAGGATATAATTTCACAGCTTACGAGCGAACCTGTGTTGGCTATAATACGAGTATGACCCTGATTTACCTATCGAAGTCCATACGGACGCTAGCTCAATTGGTTATGGTGCAGTGCTTCTTCAGACTCACGAAAAGGGATATAAACGGGCTGTTAGTTATTTTAGTAAGCGAACTCAAGGTGCCGAGCCAAGGTACCACTCCTACGAGCTCGAAACCTTGGCTTTTGTTAGGGCCTTGCAAAATTATAGACACTATTTGGTTGGCGTTCATTTTACAGTCATAACTGACTGTAATGCTCTAAAAGCTACACAGAAAAAGAAGGACCTATTGCCACGTGTATAGCCAGATGGTGGATATATTTGCAAGACTTCAATTTTACACTCGAGTACCGTAAAGGCACTTGCATGTCTCACGCTGACTATTTGAGTCGTAACCCCGTTAATGTATGTGAAGCACGCAGACATCAGAACTGGGCTCAAATAGCACAAGCTGCTGATGAAGAAACCCAACAGCTCCTTCATAAACTGCCGGACGGACAATTGGATTCTAGACATTATATTAAAAAGAATGACCTGCTTTATTATAAGTATTCTCCAGTGGGAGAAGATCCCAGACTTTTATGTTTTGTGCCCAAAGGTCATAGACTCTGCTTACTCAGAATTTTTCACGATGAGCATGACCATCCTGGAGTAGATAAGACATTAGATCTCATTAGGAGACATTTTTGGTTCCCTTCCCTTAACTCATTTGTCCAAAAGTATGTGAGCCATTGTCTTATTTGCATAACTTATAAAAAGGTTCCTAGAGCCCCTCATCAACTCATACATTCATGGGAGAAACCATGCAATCCTTTCGAGGTTATACATGCAGATGCATTAGGTCCTTTACCTCAGTCTAATGGTTATAGGTATGTGCTAATTGTTGTAGACGCTTTTTCTAAATATTGTCTTGTATCCCATGTTTGGTCAAGATGCTAACGAATTAAAAATACTCTTTACCAATGTAATTTCTTTATTTGGAACTCCGAAATTAATTGTAGCAGATCGAGGCCGCATGTTTCAAAGCTCAGAGTTCACAAAACTTGTATCAGAATTAGGCGTTGATGTGCACCTCATCACACCTGAGATGCATCATTCCAACGGGCAGGTTGAACGTTATTGCCGAACGTTATTAAACATGGTTCGCATAGAATGCAATCATCGACAAAACGAATGGTCAGACGTCATGTGGCGATTGCAGTTGGTTTTGAACATAACGAAACAAAAAACCACCAGGTTATCCCCTTTGAACCTTCTAGACGGCATAGAAGCGGCTACACCGCTTATACGTCACCTTGTCCGAGATGTTGCACTAGAAAAATCTCATTCCAACCGCGAGGCATTGAGAGAAATGCAAAGGCAGAGAGCTTCAGAGCGTTTGAAGGCGAACCAGCATCGGCAAAATGCAACGGCTAACGCTGATCGTAGAACTTCACGACACGCACGTTGACGGCACGGTTGGCGCAGTGGTTAAGCGATTGACTGCTGCGCTGCGTGTCGCGGGTTCGATCCCCGCACGGAACAAATATTTGTATGATCTACAAGTAGTTGTTCCGGGTCTGGCTGTTTGTGTATGTGAGTTTAAATGTTTGTAAACGCACCCACGATACAGGAGAAATTCCTAGTGTGGGGCAACGTTTTTTTAAAGAAAAAAAAAAAAAAAAAAAAGAACTCCTCGGCTGTTTGATATTAATTCATTTGTTTTTGTTATTAAACAGGCACAAGCATCTGGCAAGCTCGACTCGGTAATGCGCGGGCCGTACCGGATGGTCGAGGCGCTTCCCCATAGTCGATACGAGCTGCAGCTATTGGCAGGCTCTTATGGAAAATCGACCCAGGCTGCGGCAGAGTTTATGGTGCCGTGGCGAGGGGAGTGGACTCCTGACGCGTGTGCTGCCTTTTTTGAAGGTAACTTTGTGCTACACTTGCTGATAAGCTAACGTCGTGCATATGTCATGCAAGTGTAGAGACTGTGTGGTATGCTAACGTCGTGCCTATGCCATGTGGAGTTGTTAGAAATATGCTAACGTTGTGCCTATGTTTCTTACACTTTTTATTTTGTTTTTGTGAACATGGTTCACTGTGGGTCTCCGGTTGGTTCCGGAGTCATGCCCTTATTGTAAAATAAGATGGTTAACAGTGATGATGCGGCTGAGATGTCTGCAGCATTTTGGTTGCATTGTTTCTGAAAATAATAATTAAAAACAAAAAGACAGAAATTACATGTAATTTTTTGAAAATCCGAATAGTAAAACAAGCTGTTTGTTTTCAGGCGCAGATTGTAATGCCGATGACGTGGAGTCTACGCCTGAACGAGCTGCCAGACGCGACAATGTGCCTTCTGGTGAGATGATGCCAGAACCCGTACCAAGCACCTCCAGTGCTGCAGAAGCCCTACAGCCTGAGACACAGGAGTACGAGGACGTCCTCCAGTCAGGAGAGGCCGTGTTAGCGGGAAAGTCACTGTCAAGCTGTTGCAAGGAAGGGATGACAGGCGGCTGTCACCACACGCCTTTATAAGCCGCTGCACGCTCATTTTCGCCCTTTTTTTCCGTGGAGTCAACATGCAAAGAAGAATCTCTGACCGTTTGGATAGCCAATATTGCCTACTTTAGTTTTGTTTTGTTTATTTAGTTTTATTTTTTTACTGTGTAATTTAATTGTTAAAAAAATAAACCATCTGTTGATCGTTGCTATTTTTTTGTTAATCTGTGTAATGTAATTTTGTCAAGAATAGTATATTATCCTTAAGAGATAGACAATTTATTTAATAATAGTGACCTCCTTTATTGCATTACCGTCGTAATGCATATGTAAAATTTTGCTTTGTGTGTAGTTTTGTTAATAATGGACATAAAATAGTGAAATTGTAATAAAACAAAATGGATAACAGCCCCTTTAATCCAAGGGGCCCAGTGCAACCTTCCGCCTCACCGTCGAAGACGACGGCGCCAAACCCAGCCCTCAAGCCGGCCACGGCTGATGTTATTTCGACGTCCGAGATTCAAAAATGGATGTCGGCCATCGAGCAGCACCTAAACGAAGTTTGCTCTATTGCCGCGGAAGGAAAACTGAACTCGGAGCAGAAATTGAAGATTTCTACCCTATGCCGAAAAGTAGGTTCTGGCACCTCACAAATGGCAGTCCTATATCAGTCGCTCAAACAGAAAGCTATTCATGCGTATAACATGGTTGATGAACTCCAAGAAAAGCGCGACCTGACGGAACATATTTCAGACCTCAAGCAGACGATAAAGGACTCTGGTTCTGCGGGAAATGCTTCATTTGCCGATATGGTGAAAAAGGGATCAAATGATTTTGTACGACCCAATAACCTAAGCTCTGTTGCCATTTATCCTAACGATAAATTTAAATCAAGTGAAGAAACGAAAGAACTCGTCCCAAAGATCATACGGCCCGAGCAAATGAAGCTGCACGTTCATGGTGTCCGGAAAACCAAAAATGGAGGTGTAATTATCAGTACCGAGACACTAAACATGACGCTGATAAACTGAAGCAAATATCAAATGTAGCATTTAAGGTGATTTATGCAATATTTGTTTTCAACCTAGTTATTAATTCTGCAGACGCAATCATAATCGTGTAACTAAGTGCTAACAACTTTTTTCCGTAAATAATATGAAATTATCTACATGTTTAAGACCATAATTATTAGTATTTAAGTATATATTAACATAATTTAATTAACTATTGCACTATTCATAAAACTTATGTTAAATATTTGTTAAGAAATCAGTTGTCCTAATAGTAATTGTAAGAACTCATGCCGCCTGTGATACAGGTTTATCCTAGTACAGGCATCATACTTTGTAATACCTACATTATTTCTAAGATTTATACTCTATTTTTCCAATTTTTATTTTTGAATAAATTTTATTATTATTATTATATGCCATCGGGGACTTTTTTGAAGACCTTTCTAAGATACATAATTCCACCACACATTATTTTGTTATATCTCAAAGGGTTTAGACAGCGTTTTCGTTGAAAGCTCTCAGACGGCTTATTTTTTTCCGACACCTCCAACAAATATCGTTAATTAATACAAAAATGCATACAAAAACTTAACAAATTATATACTAAAACCTTCCTCGAGAACCACGCTATCCATTGGTGAAAACAGCATGAGAATCCGTGCAGTAGTTTTTGAGTTTATCGCGAACAAACAGACAGACAGACGCGGCGGAGGACTTTGTTTTATAATAAATGTAGTGATGACTTTTTTCTACGTCCACATATTTTCGTCTCAGTCCCTCCTTTTTTTTTTCATTGATCTCCCGATATTTGGAAAAACGGATCTGGCAATGCTAGCCACGACCGCGACCAGGCGTCCGACCGGCAGATCTACTTCATATAATAATAGCAGTCTATGGATCTACTCTTCAAGTCCGTCAACATACTCGTAGATACGATTTCGTTCTTAGGAAGACCCTCAGTTGCGGCCAAACTCTTCCTGGTCAGAGCTTCTGCGACCAAGATTCAACCAGTCGCGATTGTGGCTGCGCAGTGCGCGTGGTCCCTTTACTGAACTATTGACAAACACGATTATGTACCTACCCACATATATTTGGAAAAGTAAAAGTGCCTCGTGTTTGGAAACTTAGAACAAACTCTAGACATAATGGTGCCGATTCCCTTGTTCACAAACTAAACTAAATTTAAGTTCAGTGCATCTTTTTCTTTCTATTTCATTTAGAAAAGGACAAAAGATAAATTTTAGTTTAGTCCTGTCAAATTAATCAGCGCTTGACGTAAATTGGCGTAATTTTAGTCGGCAAGTTTTTAATCACGTCTAAACTTGTATGGAGTAGTGACAGGCGCTGATTAATTTGACAGGACTAAAGTTTATCTTCTGTCCTTTTCTTAATGAAATAGAAAGAAAAAGATGCATTGAACTTAAATTTAGTTTAGTTTGTGAACAAGGGAATCGGCACCAATGTCATACGTGTGATAGGTTCATGCGGCTGCTCGACATATCTTTGCACACATGACCGCGTAATGAGCCACTTTATATTCGAAGCCGGTTCTGACTATTCCCACTTTCTATTGTTGTCAGAAGATTTGGCAAAGAGACAAAGGAATTAAATATGTTCGGGTGACTTCACCTTCACTAGCCGATCGCTACGCACATGTAACGCATTATTCAAAGACAGGTTCCGTTTAAACCACGTTTAGTAGTTTTCTGGTAGAAAATTGCGGGCTGTTGTCCGGAAATACAGAGAATTATCTAGGTACACGAAACATTTGGCAGGTACGCTCGCGGTTACAAAATCGACCCGCAGCGCAGCGTACTAAATAACACCACATCGTAAACAACTCAACACTATAATTATTTAGTAATAAACTGGAGGACGCATGCGTTACGCGTTGAGTTGGGTCTTCTTCGAGTCCTTTGTCGAAGAAGCAGTTGGAGGTCCGTTGTGTCCGGCGAGGCAGCGACGATGGTGCAAGAGCAGGTATAGCAGCAGGTTGTAGTCCGTGGTGGCGTCCTGCACAATCTTCAGCGTCAGCTCCAGCTGCTCCTGCTCTGCTTCCAACGCGCGCAGGCGCTCCACGCTCGCTTCCAGGTCCTGCTTCAGCTGCACACAATAAGCGCGTCAGCACGTGTCGCATCACACCTAGCAGCTACCACTCTGTTAGCCCATGTAACACCAACCCGCAGACCTAATGGTTTACTAGTGTAGTATAGCAGAGTGCATAATCGGCCTGCGCAACTTACCATTCGGGTTTTTAGATAGATACTTAATATCCTGATTTAGGTAGCCATAACGATCGCTCAGTAGTCAGCAGATAGGTTTAGGTACCTATACTGGGGATACTCTTTTATCTAGCGTTTCTGATCCTCCTACGGGGCGTAGCTGCATGGGACAGATATAAACCTATATTTTTACATGAAGCCAAACACCAAATTAAATTATGTATATCTAAAATTTTACGTTTTTTACCACTACAAAAGATGCTGATGAGATGATTTATAATTAAATCAGCATGATGCGCACCTTTACTATTCTTCTTTCAATCAGCTTTATCTGTATCCACTCGGAAAGATATATTGACATTACTATTATCAGTAACGTTACTATCACAACCAGGTCAAACAGTGGCAACGGACCGAACCCGAAATCAAAAATTCCGAAGGCGCTGGATGGACTCTCCGGCTGCTCCAGCAACGGGTCCTTTACGCCCAAGTACTGGTCCGGCACGTAGTACTGTGCAGGCAGCAGCAACAGCGCCGCCACCGCCAACACCACCAGCCCGCTCGAACAACCATTAAGCGCCATTCGCTACCCACATCCGTCGACCAAAATAACTAAAGATCAACTGTACAGTATTATGAACAAATAAAAGAAGTCTATGACACATCAAAATTTTTTCTTCAGGAATATACATGACATCCGCTTCTTGCATACTTAAAAAAAGTATACAATATGTTTTTTTTTTTTTTTTTTCCACAAATTCTGCTATAATTTTAAGCACAATAGATACTTCAAAATTTTCCAGCAGAAACAGCGAAGAACTCGATATCTCGGAAAATCTTATTGAACTGCGTGATAAGACGCCGCATGTGTGCTCGCGAGCCTGCGTGAGCCTGCGTTTGATCGATAAGAGGTTACAGCAAACAGCGGTCGTGCGCGCACCCCTCGGCATATAGTTGTTCTGGGTACTATACCCAAAGTCTCTAATTCAGATAATTTATGTAAACAAAGTAACGTCAAGAAATGGCACTGTCAAAATGACAGGACAGTGGTGCAAAACATTTTATCATTATTATTTTTTGTAAATAATCATCTATGAAATTAAAGTGAATTAATTATAAGAACTATACAAACAAAATACCGTTGCCAAACAATGTTTTATGTAGTGCGTCGGAGACACGGCCTATGATCGTCATAATCAGCCCATTTAAGTCCACTGCTAGACGTAGGCCTCCCAAAATCGATTTCCACTCGAAACAGTTTACAGCCGCTTTCATCAAAAATGTGGCTAGATATGCTACATACAATATGAATGTATGAATGAGAGTTGTAATATTAGTGTTGTTAAAGATGTAAAAAATGTGAAAATGTTTGGATCTCCTGCATTGTTACCAGTATCATAAAATATTTTATACCAGAAAATCTCCTTTTTTTAATAACTTTGTTTAAAACAGAAAATTTATAAAAATAATTACCGTGTGAGTATTTTTTTATTATTATTTCTTAAATTCAGTACTAAAAAGAAAATGTAACCGTTTTTTCGCCATTTTATGTGAATTACCATTAATATTTTTTTGATATGTTATCCCCTTTGTTTACATAAATTATCTGAATTTGAGACTTTGGGTATACATAACTTATTCTATTGCTTATGTCTATACAATCATACAAATTGTTACATAAATCAAACAGAAACGTCGATTCCAACATTATACGTCTAGATTTAAGGTTTTGAAGTTTATATTTATTTAGTAAGTTGCTCTATACTCAAAGTCTCTAATTCAGATAATTTATGTAAACAAAGTAATGTCAAGAAATGTCACTGTCAAAATGACAGGACAGTGGTAAAAAACATTTTATCATTAATTTTTTTGTAAATAATTATCTACAAAATAAAAGTGAATTAATTATAAGAACTATGCAAACAAAATACCGTTGCCAAACAATGATTTGTGTAGTGTGTCGGAGACACGTCCTATGATCGTCATAATCAGCCCTTTTAAGTCCGCTGCTAGACGTAGGCCTCCCAAAATCGATTTCCACTCGAAACAGTTTACAGCCGTTTTCATCCAAAATATGGCTAGATATGCTACTTACAAATTACAATATGAATCTATGAATGAGAGTTGTAATATTAGTATTGTTGAAGACGTAAAAAAAATAAAAATGTTTAGATCACCTGCATTGTTACCAGTATCATAAAATATTTTCTACCAGAAAATCTCCTTTTTTTAATAACTTTGTTTAAAACCGAAATTTTATAAAAATAATTACGGTATGATTATTTTTTAATTATTATTTCTTAAAATGAGTACTTAAAAGAAAATGGAACCTATTTTTCGCCATTTTATGTGAATTACCATTACGAAGATATTTTTTTGATATGTTATCCCCTTTGTTTACATAAATTATCTGAATTTGAGACTTTGGGTATAAGATGCATACGTACGACAACAACGGTTATGCATGGCCTTTAATTTGCGTTATACTTTTTCTAACACATTAGAATATTTTCCATAAAAGGGAATCCACACCGGGACCCCGGTCCCGGTGTGGAATCCCTTTTATGAAAAATACTCCAATTGAGACCTGACCGCCATTATTATATGGTGCTCTGTGCCTGACCAACGTTTTATAAGGGTATAAATAAGTACGGGCCCTGTTTAATAAAGATGACAATCAGACAAGTCCGACTTACGTCAAAAAGTGACAATTCGACAATTTTTCTGTTTAATAAAACTTACAGGCGACAAAATTGTCATGGTGGTAAATTTACAAATATGTCAGATTGTCGCGACAATCCGACATTTTTCTGTTTTATACAACTTTTTAAGCGACAGGTGGCAATCTGCTTTATTAAACAGAAAATTGTCATGACATATTGACATATTTGTAGAATTGTCCGACAATTCTGACAGGAGCGTTACCCTCTGTCGCGAAATCAGGTTTTGAATTTTGAAGGTGCAAGAAAGTGTTTTTAAAAGGTTTATTACAAAAAATGGTACTTACATCGAGCAGTGAGAATAGTGATGATGAATACTTGGAACAAATACAAACGAGGAATTGTTAATTTTTCTATTTACAAAAAAACAAAATTATTTGCAAATATATCAAAAATCGACATAATTGTCACGACAATCCGACAATTGTCGGTGACAATTGTCAGAAATATTTGACTGTAGTTTTTTGACATAATATGTCAGTTTTATTAAACGCGTTTTTAAATGACAAATATGACAAGATTTCAGCTGTCGATTTTTAACATATTTGTCACTTTTAATAAACAGCGCGCGAAAATTCTACAATTTTGTCATTTTTTGTCATATATGTCGAATTGTCAGATTTATTAAACAGGGCAAATTTAAAAACAGGGAATCTATTATTGACTTGAATGTGCCCTGGCTGCTGAGAGTATGTCATGCTCACTCAAATGTCTCGCTGCTGGTGGCGTGTGTGTTGGATCATTAAGTTCCCTTCAAAATGGTTGAGCTAAATGGTGCTGATCCATGCGTCATGTTCGTGAACGGGCGTCGTCAGTTGGGACTGGTCATCTCTTAGCTGCCACGGCTTATTTTAATTTTGAATTGTTTCTATTACGGACGCTTCTAACGTGCACGTCTTTCTACATTGTTCTCACATGTATAACTTCAACATGAATGATGTAACCCATATTTTGTTTTAAAAGAGTGTCCATGGAGTTTCTTGTCCGTTCTTCTCCATAGGAACCTACTACGCTTTGGAATGGGCAACTAGCTTCATCTTTCTGACTGACCGACCCCTTGACAATTCAAAAGTGCCTGTAATTGGTTTATTTGAAATAAATGCTTTGATTTTGAGTTTGAGTTAGATCCTAAACAATGTTCACTTCAAAATATACTATGGCGTGAGTCACCTAATGCAGATATTCAATGCATACAGTTAAAAACTGTCACTTATGGTCTTAAACAATCGTCATATCTTGCCACTCGCTGCCTCATTGAACTTGCAAATAGGTATGAGAAGCAATTTCCATTAGCATCTAAAATCTTAAAAAATAATACTTACGTATATGATATCTTATCAAGTAACCAAACTAGCTGAACTAGTAAAAACTCAGTCTGAGTTGATTCAGCTCCTTGCTCTGGGAGGATTTCAGCTGCACAAGAGGGCATCTAACTGTAGTTCAGTTCTTGAAAATGTTCCTAGGGAATCCCATCATTTTGGGGATTTGGAACTAGAACCGCATGACATGTCTGTAAAAACTTTGGGTATTAACTTTGATGTTAAAAATGACATATTCAAAGCCAGTTGTCCCAAACCCTATAGCAGTACACGCGACTCGAAACGTGAAATAATAAGTTACATCAGTTCATTTTTTGATCCACTGGGATTAGTTGGTCCTATATTAACCCGTGCCAAAGTAATTATGCAAACATTGTGCGCCAGCCAAACAGACTGGGATGCAGCTCCTCCTGAGGATATCAGGACAACGTGGAATGACTTTGTTAAAGATTTATCCCATATGGAGACAATCAACATTCCTCACTGTGTCAGGCCTCCTGACAGTGTATGTAACCAGCTGATAGGGTTCGTTGACGCCTCCTCAATGGCTTATGGCTGTTGTCTGTATTTACATTGTACTGACGATCAAGGTAAACCTCATATCCAATTGCTGGCCTCCAAATCTAGGATGAACCCTATTAGGAAAAGGTTAACAATTCTCAGACTTGTACTCAATGCTGCGCTGCTGCTTGCTGAATTGACTGCAAAGGTATTTCGCACACTTTCTACACATTTACACATAAGTGACACTCACCTATTTTCTGACTCTCAAATTGTCTTAGCGTGGTTTTATTGAACCGACAAAGCTACAGGCTTATGTTGCAAATAGAGTAAGAGCAATTACAGAGATTACGCGTGACTGTCACTGGCAGTATGTTGATACTAAAAACAATCCTTCTGATGGTCTTAGTAGAGGATCAAGACCTCATGAACTCAATAACCATAAGTTATGGTGGCATGGTCCATCATTTTTACATGATAAAAATTATATATTTCAAGTAAATGTTCATGAACCTCCTTTAGAGTTGCCTGAATTAAAATGTAAGAAAAATGTTAAGGTTGCTTGTACCACAATAATTTCTGATAATTTCAATATTTTTGAAAGATTAAAGAAATTTTCAAATATTAATAAAATGTCTCGTGTACTTTCTTATGTAATTAGATTTTGTAATAATGCTAAGCACAACAGTACAAAACAAAAGGGTGTTTTAACAACTTTAGAATTAAGAAAGTCATTATTACCTATTAATTGTTAAACACGAGCAATACCAGTATTATGCTAATGAAAATAAATGTTTGTCATCCCACAATCAAGTATCAGGTAACCTTAAGCCACTAGCTCCCTTCCTTGATAGCTCTGATATTCTCAGGGTAGGTGGTCGCCTACAGAATGCACCTATACCATATGATAAGCAACATCCTGTCATTTTGCCAAAGGAATCTGTTGTCACAAGTTTGATTGTGAGAGATGAACATTTGAAACTGCTCCATGCAGGGTAAAAATTAGTATTAAGTTCCATCAGACAACGATTTTTGATTGTTGATGGATTGCGAACTGTAAAAAAGGTAATCCATAAATGTGTAACCTGTTTCAGACTAAAGGCGGTCGCTGTATCACAGCTGATGGGTTCCTTGCCCGCCGAGCGAGTGACCGCGTGTCGCCCATTCCAGAAGGTCGGGGTGGACTTTGCTGGGCCAGTATCAGTCAAAAATAGTCGTATCAGGAAACCAGTCATCAGTAAAGGTTACATTGTTTTATTTGTATGCTTCGTGACAAAGGCGATTCATATTGAATTAGTATCTGATTTAACGACAGACGCCTTTCTCGCAGCTTTCAAGTGATTTATTGCGAGACGAAACTTGCCCAGTGATGTCTTATGTGATAATGGATCAACTTTCAAGGGGGCAAGGAACCAATTAGATGAAATGTATCGCTTGCACGCTTCTCAAAGTCACCAAAATTTAGTACAGTCATGCTGCTGAACGCGGTATCAATTTTCATTTCATACCTAGTTATAGTCCAATATTTGGCGGACTTTGGGAAAGTGGCGTCGAAAGTACAAAACACCACCTAAAGCGTGTCGTAGGTAAAACCTTGCTCACTTATGAGCAATTATATAGTATATTAGTAGAGATTAGTAGAGATTAGTAGAGATTGAAGGCGTACCTACTTAACTCTCGTCCATTAACTGCTCTTACAGCAGAAGCTAACGATAACCTGGACACTTTCTAACAGGCGAAGCTCTTAATAGTATTCCTGAACAAAATGTAAGTGATAATAATGTCAACTTATTAAAATTTTGGTCTGTTATTACAAATATGAAACAGGCTTTCTGGAAAAATTGGAGCAAGAATTACTTGACTCTACTTCAAAGTCGCCCTAAGTGGCGCAATGATGTACTAAATGTTTCAATCGGTAGTTTAGTTATATTACGTAATGACAACACCTCACCTTTGCAATGGCTTATGGCTCGTATCACCAATGTTTTTCCTGGAAAGGACGGAAGGGTTCGCGCCGTAGAAGTTAAAACTGCTAATGGATTTAAGCACAATAGGTCCATCACAAAGGTCTGCGTGTTACCTATACAAGGTTAAACTTTAGCATAAGAATTTAACTTTAACTTGTACTCTAGGTTAAGTACTTAAGCTCTAGGTTATGCACAAGCATTTGTATTCTGTAAATGTTCCTCTTGTTGATATAAATTCTTTGTTGAAAATAACTCAGTATTTGTTCTGTAAAGTCTAGTCTACTTACTTAATATAACTTTCATGTAATCCTACTGGCGTAGGCCCCCCCCCCCAACTTATGTTGGCAACAACATAAAAATAATGAATTTTAATTATCATTACTTGGCAACAATATTGTAATATTTTGTAGTGACAACACTGTCACATTTCCTCTTCCCTTAGCCAACTTACAACTAACTTGCACGGTCACGTATTTTTTCCTCTCGTTATCTACACTTCTACACTAATATTATAAAGAGGAAAGATTTGTACCTATGTATTTTTGTATGTTTGTAATGAATAGGCTCAAAAAGTACTGGGCCGATTTAAAAAAATCTTTCTACAATAGAATGCTACATTCTTCCAATTTGACATAGGCTACATTTCATTTTGAAAAAAATTAGGGATCCTTGGTAAAATTTGAACAATGTAACCGAAGGTGTAGAAAAATGAGTCTTAAAATGATAATTGTCTACCCCGTGCGAAGCCTAGACGGGCTGCTAGTTTAATATAAAATAAAATAAGATACTTAGTATATATATTGTGTCAACGGTTGTGTACCTACCCAAAGGTGTAATAAATAGTGTGCATCTGAAGTTTCTTTGTTGTATTTGAAGATTCCCCCTGGACGCAACCCAAAAATCTATTCCTGGCGTGGCATAGCAGGACGCGTGCCCGCCAAAATAATTTTTCAATTTCAACCAGTAGTCCCTGAGATTAGCGCGTTCATACAAACAAACTCTTCAGCTTTATAATATTAGTATAGATAATATATAATTATTACTAGCTTTTGTCCGCGGCTCCACCCGCGTGGATGTCGGTTATCGCGTAAAAAAGTAGCCTATGTCCTCCATATCCCAGGCTATATCTCTGCCAAATTTCATGACGATCGTTTCAGCGGTTTAGGCGTAAAAACGTAACATACAGACAGACAGACAGACCGACAGACAAACCGACAGACAGAGTTACTTTCACATTTATAATATTAGTATGGATTAGTATTATATTATTAGTATAGATTAAAGCCTCGTCCCCACTAGGAACATTTGTCGAGCGACATGTGTCCCCGGAGACATCGGGCGATGTCGCCCTACATCGCCCCACGTCGCCCGATGTCTTGTCTCCGTCCACACCAGTTCAGTCGAACCTATCATGTCTCCGGAAGAGGTAGTGTTGTACATAATAATATTACAATATTAGTATAGATAATATATTATATATATTATTAGTATAGATTAAAGCCTCGTCCCCACTAGGAACATTTGTCGAGCGACATGTGTCCCCGGAGATATCGGGCGATGTCGCCCTACATCGCCCCACGTCGCCCGATGTCTTGTCTCCGTCCACATCAGTTCAGTCGAACCTATCATGTCTCCGGAAGAGGTAGTGTTGTACATAATAATATTACAATATTAGTATAGATAATATATTATATATATTATTAGTATAGATTAAAGGTCCGCACAAAATAGACCGGCGGCGGCGGTCCGCCATTTGGTGACGCCTCCTCTAACAGCTTCTTTCATTTGTTTTCTCCGCAATCGCTGTCGCAATACGCGTGTCGCTTGAGCGTGTAGCTTACGAGCTATAAGCTCAAGCGACACGCGTAAGGCGAATACAGACAGATAGGGGTAGACACGCTCTTGTGTTACTATCAAAATTATAGTACAGACGCCAGCGGGTCAAGCTACCCGAAACTGTCAAATTTTCGCAATCAACCTTGAACCTTATTTTGTAGTGATAAAGTTGAACATCTATTAAAGAAATTTGACAGATTGTAGTAGCTTGATGTGCTGGCGTCTATAATTTTTTTTCATCTCTAAACGGGGCGCGTTTATTGTCAGGATTTTATTATGACATAATTATGTAGGTATATAATACACATTCCTTTTTTATGTAATAAATGCTGAAATGAACAATTTTCGTTGATGTGTTATTTTGTAGGGATATTAAAGTGAAACAAGACGTCATAAAAAGAACATTTTATTTTCGGTTTAGGTATTTAACGGCCTCGTCTTTCTGGTGACGCAAGCGCTATTACTGAGATCCTGTGTTTGATCCTGAAAGTATTATTGAGATTTCCTATAAGGAATTTCTCAGCAGCTCGTTCTGGATTTGTATCCAGGTAGTGGCAAAAGGCTGGCCTAAATGGCCATTAAATGGAACAAACAACACTTTCGAAATTTTGTTGAAGTTAACACCTCTGACACCTTTTTTTTTTCTTTTTTTTTTTTGACGCTGAGTAATTCATTACGCCTGCCCGCTCGTCGGGGGACGAGACGGGGTATGTGGGACTCCCTGCCAAAATAGCAGTATACCCACTAAAACTCAGCGGAGTTCCCTCATCGCCTTGATGGGAGCCGCTACGTCGTCGGCCTATCCGCAAAAGCCCTGACGAGCGGCCCCCTCCTCGGGTTCCTCTTAGCTTCACCGTGACCCTCCAAGCCACGGCTACTGAGCCCCCCCGCCTCGACAATGCGGGACTCCACCGCGGGGGGGGGGGGGGACACCTCTGACACCTAGGGCAAGTCATCCAGCTCGGTAGAAACAACTTTAAGAAAGAAGTCGACAGGAGGATCCAGTTTGGTTGGGCGGCGTTTGGAAAACTCCGTCAAGTCTTTTCGTCACCGATCCCGCAATGTTTGAAACCTAAGGTCTTCAACCAGTGCGTCCTGCCCGATAGGACATATGGTGCCGAAACGTGGACACTGACAGTCAGGTTGGTCTACAAATTTAAGACCACTCAGCGCGCTATGAGGCAGGCTATGCTCGGAGTTTCTTTGAAGGATACAATCAGGGGCCTTATTCCCGACAGCATCGAGTTCTGAATCAATCGAATTGGATCCGAATTAAATGCCGATCCATATTCTTGAATCCGACACTAGCGCACGATCGTGCAGTGGTTTGAAGCGAAACTAGCTTCGATCGAAAGATTCTTTAGGGTCGAAAAGTTCGTACTCCGTACGCCATCTGACAGATAGATATCTAATTGTTAGATCAAAACTAAACGTCAAATTACACGATTTTAAAGAAGCTACTTTATTCAGATAGAGTGAATAACTACCTAAAAGACAGCTAGAGCACTTGACGTTGACGTAATCCGCCGGATACGCATAAAACGACGCTGGTATTACTCGAACCTATGTCGATCTTGGTTTACGATTGAGTTCGGATCGAAACGAGTTCGAATCGGAAACAAAATCAAAATCGAATCGTTTCCGGGAGTAAGGCCCCAGGAATGAAATTATCCGGAAAAGAACCGGAGTTATCGAGATAGCTTGCAGAGTAAGCAAGCGGAAGTGGCAGTGGGCTGGCCATGTTTATCGAAGGACCGATAGCCGGTGGAGCAGACGAGTTGAGACCGCGTATCGGCAACCGTAGCGTGGGACACTCCCAGCTATGTAGATGGACCGACGACCTAAAAGAGGTGGCTGGGACAGACTGGATGCGGAAGGCGGAGGACAGGGTGTTGTGGCGCAGACTGGGAGAGGCCTATGTCCAGCAGTGAACTGCGATAGGCTGAGTTGATTGACTGAGAAACCTCTGCACCCTTTGTAAAAAAAAAACAGGCAGGCTGCAGGCGTTACAAAAAAACAAAAGCAAAACCATAACCCCTTTTTTCTCATCATTACCTACTCATTCACTTTAGTCTCCCGAACGCTCTCTAAATACGAGCATCACAGGCACATAGCCCACATAGGTCACATCTGGTTATTCTGAATCTGTCGCGGACACCTTCCCTACATTATGAACTTGACACCATGACCTTTGTGAGTCATCGGGAAGGTCAAGGTCAAGCTGTTTAAGGTTAAATTTTGTAGGCTTTGCTTATTAATTAAAAGAAGGGAAGGAGAAAGATGGTGCGTAAGCAAGTATTAATAGACTTGAAAGGGACAAAAATATTTTTAAAACTTGAGACTTAGGAACTGCGATCTGAGCCACCTAAAAATCAATGTATATAGTATATTTCACTGTAAATAAGTTATAACCTAAAATTTCATGAAAATACAAAATGTAAGTGTAGGATTTTTTTTTTTTTTTGAGGATGGTAAATCATCAAATGACCCCTCCCGCTCTGGGTGGAGCGGAAGGGAGTGTCAGACTCTTACTAACTAAAACCCACCCGTGTTCCTTCCTTGGCCCTTTATGTTCCGGGGCAGCGGTACCCCTTTCGGGCAATCCCGCTGACCCGGCAGGCTTGGGCCCTAATGGGCCCCCTCGTCGTTGCTGACATCTCTTTGAGGTGCGCGTGGAACACGTACGCGCCGTCCGGCACGGGCCTGGTCCTGATCGGACGGTGAGCTACCCATTACTCACCGCCCGCAGGCCTGCGCCTACGGACTAGCATATATACAACATCCCGACATCAACCGTTGGGCAGTTGCCCACCAGACACAATACCCGTCTGGTCGGAGGATCCTCCCTTTTCAATAGAGGATGAGTGAACTTTACACCCTGTTCCTCATACCTCTAAATCGGTGACCCCGAACATGGACATTAGCGCAGCCTTCGTGCAACTACTTCAGCGTGACGTCATCCATCACTTCCTCAAGCTTTCGAGCGGCGAGTCACACAGCCAGCTAGCACCCAAGGCTTCAACTGGTATCCTGACCACCAGCATGCAGCGAACGCGCATACCTGGTCATCACCCTCAGCCTCATCAGCAACCTTGGCACAGCACACTGCACTTTCGGCCAGTCCACAACCAGAGCTCTTCAACGCTCTCCTGGTCGACGCCAGCAGTCAGCCTCAATCCGGCGCTGTACGACGTCCGACTCACTGGATCAACAAACGCAGCGCCACCCCGACTCACTGGGGAATCACCGCAGACAGTTCCGACTCACCGTGAATCATGCGGCGCCCGGTTCCGACTCACTGGAACCACAACTGGCCCTGGCAAGCATCATATGCACTGACTCAGCCCACTATCGACCATCGCTCTCCGGAGGTGAGTAAAGTGGCGGTATCAACAACGCCACATGCGAACTACGCATCAAAGACGTCAGGTCTTTGATGCGTAGTTCGCATGTGGCGTTATCACCAACGCATCAAAGACCTGACGTCACAAATCCTGCATCGCGCTATCAGAGTTTACCGCGCGACTAGCATATATACAACATCCCGACATCAACCGTTGGGCAGTTGCCCACCAGACACAATACCCGTCAGGATGAGTGAACTTTACACCCTGTTCCTTATACCTCTAAAAACATAAACTTACAAACCTACTTTAATAACAAACCATTGATGTATAAAAAAGGAAGAGCGGGCCGCTCTTATGACACGTAAACATTATTGGACTAGAAACAATTACATGTAAACCCACCCACACAACTACATTTCCCGATGTCGTGTGTCATGCATCAACAACCGAAAAAACGAGATATATGATGCGGGCTGTAGCGGGAACGAGATAGCAATAATTATCACTGTTACTACTCATATCAACTCGGAAACAAATGGCGACCTAGAAAGAAATATTATTCAGGAGATTTTTAAAGAAAATAAGTTTTGATGTACTTGCGAGTGGATGAGCTACACAAACGCCAGTTTGATTGTGAATAAGGTCAGTTGTGCCGGTCGGCATAGGTTATGCGGTCCACGTCGAGGAGTGAGAAACTTATCTTCCTTTTTTATACATTAATGACTGAAACATAATTATTAGGTAGGAATACTTACAAAATAAAGGTAGGGGAGACCGGGTACAAAAGTAACGGCGAGTCGAAAGTAACAAATGCTCTGTAGGTTTATCCAATAGTATAAACACCGCTACGCTACGCTGCCGTCAGGTGATAGCCGGTGGCGCCCCCCTCACTTGCATATAGTCGCCGCGCACGCCACGCGTTAAGTTTTAATAGAGGACGTTATGTGATTTGTCAAAACAAAAGTAAGTTTTTTGATGTTTACTTATTTAGTGTTTACGTAGTATTCAAAGAATAATATTAAAATTAATGTTTGCATATTAATTCTTGATTAGATTGTTTGCATAGTGTTTAAATTTTGTCTAGCACGTTCCGTTTAAAAGGAGGTTATCTTTCATATTTTAACAAAAATAAGGTAGAGTACAAGAGTAACATAGCCCTACGGGTACACAAGTAACGTGTTACTTTTGTCCCCGTATTGAGGACTATAACAAATAGGCCCTGCGCAGACGGCACACTTTTTGTGCGATCGAGTCTGCGGCGCACAAAAAGTCTGCATGGCGCGCAAAAAGTCGGTCGCGGATATTTCACAGACTCAACGCACACGACGCACATCTTCGATCATTTTGTCGGCAGAGCTGTAGGGACGTAGACGCTATGGAAATCGTGCAGAGATCGCGAAGTATTATTTTGTACATGAAGTACAGAAAAAGAAGAAGAAATAGAGAATTTTGGGTACACCTATACTTTCGGAAAGATTACTGAAGGGACAGTTCCATACTAAACATTCAATTCTGAAACAACATCCGGCAAATTTTTTCAAATTTTATAAAATGTCTGTTACTACATTTGATGAGTTGCTATTTATTTTGAGACCTGCTTTGATTCATTCAGAAACAACAATGAGGAGGTGCATTGGTCCAGAAGAAAGGCTTAGAAGTATCATAAATTGCTGGTCTGTTTTGTATTTCTTGAATTAACATAGTTACATCGACCTCTGGCGCCATGATAATAGATCGCGTGCGTTACATCCACCCCTAGCAAATGCAGATTGCCGACTAAAGTGTGCGTCGTCTGCGTTAGCGCGCGTTGAAGCAAACGTTCAATTTTTTTCACACACTTTTTGTGCGGAGCGGCGCGCCGCGGCGCGGTGCGGTCTGCCCGAATTACACGGATTTTTTGTGCGCCGGACTTTTTGCGCGTCGTGTGCGTTACTGCATATAATTGCATAGGTTCTATTTTCACAGACTAAAAAGTGCGTCACGGATAGTCTGTCGTCTGCGCAGGGCCTTAAAGGACGTAAAAAACGTAAGAATGCAATATTACACCCGAAAAAAACGCAATCGAAGAAGAATATAAAAAAAGAAATAAAGCCAAGAAAACGGTGTTACAACCCGTTACTGGAAAAAGTAAGAAGTTAACATCCACGAAAGGAGAAAAATAAAGAGATTAACGAAAGCAACAAAAGACAAGGAAAATAAATTTGATGACGAGGATTGCTTCTGTCTCGTTTGCTTACAATCTTATGCTAATAGTCGACCAAATGAGCAATGGATACAATGTAGGTATAGACTGTAAAATGTGGTCACATGCTGAATGCGTCAATAATGATAAAAATTATGTGTGCCATAATTGCTAATCTGAATAGAAGACTGATACTGAATAGTAATATAAAAAAAAAATATGATTGATCTAATTATTCATTAGTTCATTACTTAGACTAAGAATAATTCCTAACGAGAAGATAATATTTCTGATTAGTTTTCAAGAAAGATATAATTTTTGAGCATTTAAAATGCAAATGTTTATTTGTGTTATTCATACAAAGTTTTCTAATAAATAATTTGTTAATTTTATATTTTATATCATATTTATTACAAACCCCTTTATGCTGTTACTTTCGCCCCACAACATGTTACTTTCGGCCTGACAGCGGGGTCGCAAGTAACAACTGCTGAATTTTTTTAAACTCTCTGTGATTCATACAAAATACATATCTAATAATTAGGTAAATCAAGATACTAATCTGTAGAACATGAACGGAATTTATATATAGCTATAATAATTTCGTCAAAAAGATAACACTTAACCAGAAACCAAAGTAAAAACACAAAATGTTACTTTTGTACCCCGTCTCCCCTAATTACTGAAACTCCGCGCCGCTATTCAATTTCAACAAACAAACTCCCAGCAACCTACCTAATCGTGATAAAATAAAGCGATTCATCTTATTTCCTCCGTGAAAATGATAAATTACTTCCAGAATATAGTAAATTAAAACCTAACTGGGTCCCCGGACTTAGGAGAACTCATTAGTCATTTTGTACGTCTATTGGACAGGCATGCAAGTGATTTGTCTAGTTTTTCCGTCTAGAACTGTTCGTGGTCGTTGTTTTTCTATTTAGGTTTAACCAATGTTTTTCGATACCTAATTAGGTATAGTTTGACCGATACTGCGGTACCGCGCCTAAGGTATGCGCGGTGAGGCGGGGAGGTGGGACGCCGTGATTTCAATGTAAAATTACATTCTCTGTAAAATAAAAAAATCGGCAATGGATGTTGAAATATTCTAACGAACGACGCTCGAAATCAGCTGTTCACTTTCTGCCTAGCTACAGAGTTCATCGAACTCACCGCGACCTGTGGCGGGGCGGGCGGCCGAAGGCTCGCTGCGCTGCCGTTTGCTACGTGCGTTTACGTAACTGTACATTGCGTGTGAGGTAATAAAACAAATCAGGTTTATTGGGTTCCCATAACGTTCCTGAAATAATCTCATGTATAACCGGTCATCTTAGTATGATATACTGAATTCACCCCATCAGTTTGCGGAGGGCTATCCCTTACACCCTGTATACTTATTCCGATTTGTAGCATTATTTTAAAGTTTCAAATGCTCGTATTTTAATATCGTAGGTACGTAGAAATTCTGTATGTGAAAACCCAATTTACTTGACCTGGTAATTGAACCCAGGATACAACGCTCCACCTTAACCAATGATGCAATCCTCATCTTAGTTGGCAAAAATCTAGGTTCATCATCACTATCACTACATCACTATCACTATCACTATCACTACATATTATAAAACAAAGTCCTCCGCCGCGTCTGTCTGTCTGTCTGTCTGTCTGTTCGCTATAAACTCAAAAACTTCTGCACCGATTCGCATGCTGTTTTCATCAATGGATAGCTTGGTTCTCGAGGAAGGTTTTAGTATATAATTTGTTAAGTTTTTGTATACATTTTTGTATAAATAAACGATATTTGTTGGAGGTGTCGGAAAAAAATAAGCCGTCTGGGAGCTTTGAACGAAAACGCTGTCTAAACCCTTTGAGATATAACAAAATAATGTATGGTGGAATTGTGTATCTTATAAAGGTCTTCAAAAAAGTCCGCGATGGCATATGTCTATGTCTTAAGGATAACATACTATATCCATTTTATTGTCTTTTTGTAGGTATTTGTTTGCCGAATTTTACTCTTGGAAATACGATTACGATAACAATACGCTATAATATCAGTAGCTATTAGCCAAATTATGTTCGTAGATAAATAAGCTAGCTACTTACGTGTATTTCAAACAGTATACAAGAATATTTATCATAAAAACATTACTAAATACGGCGGCCTTATGATCAAAATTTGTGCATGCCAAAACTTTCGTTACTTTTTCACCATTGACATATATATTACTGCGTAAGGACTGGGCGGACCGCATGTTATAATGACGCCTCGAACTTGGTCCCAAAATGGTCTTCCCTATACCGAAGTGAACTAAAACGCGTTCGGCTGTCTTCGGGAGCGGTCGTAAAATTTTACAAGCAAAAATGCCAAGTTGTGTCGTGAAGGGTTGCGTGAACTACGACAAAAAGCACAATAAAACAATTGATAACATTTCATATCACCGATAAGTTAAAAATATGTAATTATATCAACTTCTAACATTATTTAAAACAATTTTCTTTCTAATTTGTCTCAACGTTTGGCAAAGACGAAGCGAAGCCGCGTAAAAGTGCGACATAACTTTGCAGCGGCGCGCGTTTTTATCCGATGAAATGAAAAGATTTATTATTATTACTATATGATTTAATTATGTATAAAATTATTTTTATTGTTTATTAAAAGCAAATTAAAATGTGTTTTTATGTACTTACTGCTAAAAAATCTGTAAGTACAGTGAAATACGTATTTATTTTGCAGATTTCCTTCTGATTCCGTGCGAAATAAAGTTTGGAGTCGTGTCATAAGTTAAAAAAAATAAGTTTAAAAATATTGTTTTATTCGAAGGCCAATGGAAATTTTATAACACAAACAAACTGCAATAAATATAAATTTCGAAAAATAGAAGGTTTTTTTATTTCTTTGTACCTCGAAAAATACCCGCTCTTACAAGTTTACGTCTAGGAGCAGACCACGCCGATTGACATCGTAGTTCTAATAGATGGCGCTAGTGTTTTTGTATGGCGACCGTGTCCGGCAAACGTTCGGACGACCGTATCTTTACTATTTATATCAATGTTTTTCACTGACATATTTATCACTTTTCGATAAACTAACACTCAATACAAAATCTACATTTATTTCTCAGTAATTCTGTATTAGATTCTTCTATGATTAAACCGTTTTCTCATTGAATCCATTACTTTACGCACGTATAACCTTGATGAATGTTTACATCGCGCCACACCGCCACACGATCACAGAGTATAGACGTATTTTGTTTTTTTTTTTTTTTTCGTTCGTTTAGTGGTGTTCCCGCTAAAATGTATTAGTACCGGTCAAGTACCTATTAGTCAATTAATCGAATTCTACAGCCAGATCGTGTTGCAATTACAAAATAAATGTCAAATATTTCGTCCAATTGCGAACGTGACCCTGAGAAAAGTTATGCACCAACGGTGTTCATTAGATTTCGAGTGTTTTCTCAGCACAAACGGTGTATCGTGCAACATTTCGGAGGATTTCGTTTTGTTTTCACATTGTTGGTACTTACGTGAATTATTTTAAAATTATTATTTGTGTCGCATTTTTATTTCGTGTTGTAATTTGGTACAATTGATTGCTTTAAGAATGAGTGAAATTTCGTATTTTGATTTTGTGTTTGTTATCTTTAGGTAAAGACTCATTATACGTTCAGATCTTAAGTACTTTTATTATATTAAATCATTTGTTTCGGTTTCTATTCACATAGTGAATCACATTAAAATTAATATTACGTTAGAAATTTGAGATATAGCCTGGGATATGGAGAAGGACATAAGGTACTTTTTTATGCGATAACCGACATCCACGCGGGCGAAGCCGCGGGCAAAAGCTAGTGAATATATAAATGTATGGCGAAGTCTCATAAATAAAGGCTCCCCGCGTCTGAGCTTTTTACCTGGCTAGGTGCAACATGTACCGTGTGGTGCCGAACGTAAAGAATAGCACCACCCCATTTCCTCCCGTGGGTGTCGTAAAAGGCGACTAAGGGACTTACTGGAGAATGGGCAGCAGCGTTCTCTATGTATTTTTAACACCATACTGCGATCGCCAACCCGCTTGCCAAGCGTGGCGATTATGGCAAATTCCCCCCATTTTGGGGGAGGCCTATGTTCAGCAGTGGACGTCTTTCGACTGAAATGATGAGGTGCGACATGACAGTAGACAGTAGAAAAATTTCTATACTTCTGAAATTGTGCTACCAGAATCGCGTCGCGCCGTCGCGCCGCGCCTTTCTGTGGCAGCCTTGGACGAAAACTGTTTAGAAATTAAACCACAAAGCATTTATTATATCTATTTATTGATTTCATAGTACAATAGATAAGTCTCGATGAAGTGAGTGAGTTCATCCAATAGTTTGATAACAATAAGTAAATAAAATTTGCAGCAATAACATACTTAGAAGTAGATAGATGTGTGTTCAATGTCAGTCAGCGAAATACAAACAACGCAAATAACGCAATGAATGTTGCTGAACCCTCAAAATGAAAGCCATTGCTACTGGGTGTTACGCAATACCCCGGCGGACTCCTAAAGGCTCCTCCAAACAGGCGCGACACGCGACGCAACAAAAAGTAACCGCTAGTTGCGCGACACGCGGTGCCTTTGTGTCGCGTCGCGTTGCGCGTCTGTTTGTAGGAGCCTTAAATCGAGCCACCGTGCATTTCCACTTTAGGTATATTTATACCTAAAGTGGAAATGGACGGTGGCGGCGGTAGTAGTACGGTGGGGGAAACTGCATAAAAACTTTTTCTTTGTTACATCATTATTTTGACATTTAAATTTGCAGCAATAACATACTTAGATAGATAGATAAAGCATTTATTCAGTGCACACAAAAGACATAGCACAACACACAAGAGCACAAACGATTAAAAATTTCATGAATATTATTAAACAGACAAACATGACATAATTCTATTAAATAACGAATATACAAGGTGCGGTGTGCGTCTCAAGGTTGCACCAAATGGGAGTCCAGCTCAGCATGTGTCAGGCAGATATACCTGACGCTGATATTCTGCTGGATCCCTGCACTTAGAAGTAGATGATGTGTGTTTACATACCGAGACTCCTCCGTGCTTCGGAAAGCACGTTAAGCCGTTGGTCCCGGTTGTCATTCATCGATCTTTGACAGTTGTTCTGGGTCGTCAGAAGCCCAAAAGTCCGACAGCCAGTCTTACCAAGGGGTATCGTGTTACCCAGTTACTGGATTGTGGAGGTCAGATAGGCAGTCGCTCCATGTAAAATACTGGTATTCAGCTGCATACGGTTAGACTGGAAGCCGACCCCAACATAGTTGGGAAAAAGCTAGGCAGATTGATTGACATCATTATTTTGAAATGATGTATCAAAGAAAAAGTTTTTATGCAGTTTTAAAGCCAACATACTGTCCATCTTTTTGCTGCAATTATTGTTCCAAATTTGAATTCACCATTTAAAAAGTTATAGATCGTTAAAAAGTAATGCAGGGTGGCACGATTTAAGAGTCCGAGGGTATATTTCATACAAGATGTTATTGAAATACTGGAAAATCTGAAAACGGGTTATGTTTCTCATCATGAACAACTTTCCACCACGTACCTTCTTTCTTTGCACTCATAATATTTATTTAGTTTGAAGATTATTCAAAGCTATCAATGTAAATGCATTCAACGCTAAACGTATTTAAAATCATCATTCGGACTCTTTCATCTTTAAACAATAGACGAAAATAACACGATGTTTTAATTTCGTTTAGCGCTAAAGGACATTGGTGCCGATTCCCTTGTTCACAAACTAAACTAAATTTAAGTTCAGTGCATCTTTTTCTTTCTATTTCATTAAGAAAAGGACAGAAGGTAAATTTTAATTTAGTCCTGTCAAATTATTCAGCGCCTGTCACTACTCCTTATAAGTTTAGACGTGATTAAAAACATGCCGACTAAAATTACGTCAATTTACGTCAAGCGCTGATTAATTTGACAGGACTAAACTAAAATTTATCTTCTGTCCTTTTCTTAATGAAATAGAAAGAAAAAGATGCACTGAACTTAAATTTAGTTTAGTTTGTGACCAAGGGAATCGGCACCATTGACCATCCGTATAAATGAGAGTTGGACCAAGTGTTGCCCAGAATGGACATACAGTGCATTATGTTCTTTAGGCTTGAGATATAGTGCTTGGCTGAAGAAAAAAAAAAAAAACAACATTGCCAGCCCGGGACAAATAAACGCTATTAAACTAACGAAAAATATATTATGCACGTTAGCATTTACGGCTCCGTACAAAATGCCTTTAACATCGGAAAATGAAAAAAGTAAAATCAACTGGAAGGATCTGGTTTTCATTTCAAATAATTAGCATTTTTTTCACATTCTTTATTTCAATGGGTTGAATTCGACTCGGTGCCGAGTTTTCGACTAAATAATTTATATTGAAAGATGTTACTTTTTACGTTTTTACCTTTATTGGCATCCTGTTCATTAGTTCGACAGAAGGTCAATATTTCCGCAAAAGATAACAAATCAGTGAAAAGGAAATTTAATTTTTATCTGCTCCGGGAAGGGTGGATGTCGAAAAAATACGAGCGTTTTATTTACTTAGTTAAAGAATTGATCGAATCATGGGGAGCTCGGTAGTTGGTCTAAATCTGCTCGTTTGTCGGCGTGTAATGGTGATAGAAAGTCTATAATAACATCAGAATCAGTCATTAGTATTCATTTTATACTGTGCACACTTAAAGGTAAGCGCACATTACACTGGTCGTGTCAAGCACTACGCAGCTACAATTTCGTAGCGGCGTAGCACTTGCGTAGCGCTTTTGGTGTGCACATTTAGTGTAACAATTAGCACTTGAGCTCTTTTTGAAGCAATTGCGCAATGCTACACCATCGTGCGTGTTTTCCACAAGATTTAGGAAATCCAAGATGCAAAAAATGCTACTGCACAGTAGCATTTTATGCACAAAATTACTTTTTGTTGTTTTCGTTTGTAAAAAAAAAAATCGCAAGCCTGCTTGCTGTGTTTCCACGTGCATGTCACTTATGGACGCCAACTTGCACAGTATTTGCACAAGTATAAAAAAAAAAATGTTTTACACTTCATTTGTTATGTCGCTGACTGACACTACCCACAATAATTAACTTTACAATATATTAATTAGCTAATAATACTTTGATCTGATCAAATAACAGTCGAACTATGATTATAACACAAATCCAATACTGCTATAAATACTAGAAATAATTTTGGCATCGATTTAAAATCTGTAGGTAAGCGAAATTAAATAGAGAATTATTATTTAAGTCTAGATTTGAATTGTATGTAGAACGGTGCAGTGCGATGCAATCTTAAAGATTTTTTATAATACAAGGCTGTCTTTATTGTAGAGATTTTCTTAATCCTCAAACACGGAATCAACAAGTAATAGGATTGCCTATTATAAAAAAGGGTGTGTGTGTAAGTTCCGACGCACAACTGGGGTTTACTCGTGAATACGTGTATATATATAATTAAATATACTATACATACAGTGTGACATAAAAGAGTAGAAATTTAAAAAAATGGAACTAAATAATTTCCATACTAATTGTTGCCATGTATAAGCATTTTCCGTCAAATAATGTGACAGTTACGTGGAAAGTGGCGTCATTTAATTTCTACTATTTTATGTCGCACCATACTTACATGCGTCAGCTGTCGCGCAGCATACTCTGTACACATCGGCTGTATACAAGTACACTTGTATGATTATTTTAAAAGTGAAAGGTTCATACATTGATATATAAAAAGTAATTTAGTATATCAATGGGTTACCTTGCGCAGGAAAACATAACGCTTTTGAGTTAACGCTTGTATTAATTTAACTCCTCATAAAATTTCCATATATTTTTCTTTATATGAAAATCGATTCTTAAGGAGTAAACTCCTGGGGTCCATTAGGGCCAAAGCCTGCCGGGTCAGCGGGATTATCCGAAAGGGGTACCGCTGTCCCGGAACATAAAGGGCCAAGGAAGGAACACGGGTGGGTTTTAGTCAGTAAGATTCTGACACTCTCTTCCGCTCCACCCAGAGCGGGAGGGGTCATTTGATGATTTCCCATCCCAAAAAAAAAAGGAGTAACTCCAAAAAAAAAATTAAAGCCTTATCAATCTCACGAACCTAGCAACTCTAAACATGTAAACAATTCTTACGATCCGTCATCGGGAGACTGTAAATAATTGAACGATAGGATGTTTCTTCTTTCTTCCACAAACAGATTTATAACACTATGTAACGTGACGCACCTGTAGTGTGAACAGTTAGCCTCAAAAAGATGTAAACACTGATAAGAATTAATTTGGTTGTCCACCATGATTGTTCCATAGTAAAGCATCGACACATTGAATAATTGTAGCTATACATTAATACAATGTTATAGAATACAGATTGTAGTCAATCCAATTAACTCTTGTCGATGTTTACATATTTTTGAGGCTAACTGTTACTAGATTGGTCAATTCATCTCGCAATACCTTCGAAAGACTACATTTTCTCAACCAGCCAATGAACAAAGTGAACCCTTTGGTTTCTTTAACATTGCACCGCACTGCACCTATAAGAGGAGAATCAGAGATATTTCAATAAAAATATAGCGTTGTATTTCAATTACTTCCTAATTAAATGTTACGATAATGGTTGAAAAATAACTACATTTAACAACGCCCATGCCCCGAATTAAACAGCTTAAAACTATGTTTAAAGTTATTATATTGTAATCACAAAGCGATTGCACCATTGCCTTTTATTCATTTGTACTGCTAAATACAATTAATCAAAAAAATAAGAAATGCATTCAAAATTTATATTTTGTTTATATTTTCTTTCGTACATCTTTCTGTGTCGTTCAAGCCTCAAATACCGAAAAGCCATAAGACTGATATCTAAAAGCAGGTTTCGGCTGTGTTTCAGTGATAAATCAACAAATTTTTACTTCAAAAGAGTAATTAATTATTCTCTTTTTATTATATTCAGCAATACAAACAAACTGGTTGCTTAAAAACAAAAACGTTAACAGCGAGAACACCGATAAGGCAAAAATCACAATCTGTGCGTTTTATTTGTGTTACTCGAACGTGCTAGTGTATGCCAACCTTTAACATTTTACACTCGACTAAGGCGCCTCTTTACATCTAGCGTGTTCGTTCGACATGACGCTAACGCCGCGTCAGCGTGACACTGAAGCCGCGTCAACGCGACGTGAAACAACGCCAGATGTTAGGGCATCCTTAAACACATTCAACCAAATGAATTTGTATTATTTAACTTATTATACATTCGATCGATAGGATTTATACATTCAACTTAAATATACAAATTATTACAATAAAAAACAATTTGCTTAAAAAATACGTAATAACATTAGTTTTTTAACACAAGGTAGAATTATGAAATAAAAACGCAATTTTACAAAGGAAAATACGTAAATTCACATAAAATTAAAAATATGTAACATAACGTCTGATATTTTTACCGAAAAGCGCGTATTCGGCTGGAATAATAATCTAATGACGAAAAAAAAAATACATGAGAAGGTAATCGAATTTTCCATTTATGAATCTAATGTACTTACAATAATTACTTACACGGAAACGTACGAGATAAAACGACGCTTTTGGCACTTAGGTCTTTTCCTTTATTCTTTTTGAACAATCTTTTTCGAGCATTGCTTCACTCAGCTGTATTATTTGGAACATTCGACCTACAATAAAAAGCGATTTTTCTAGCGGCGTATTATTATTATTTTCGTATTATTTTCGCGATAGTACGCCACTAGTAAAATATTATTTTACGGTGTAGATTTAGGGTACTTGCACAGACGGCCGTATTTGCACAAGGATTTTGTGCAAGAATAGCATTCGCTCTTTACTTTACATAGTTAAAATGTGTGCAAACCTCGGGACTAGGTAAGAACTCGAGGCTTTGTCTAGTGCACACACTCCTACTAAAGTATTGAACGATTGGTGTTCGTGCATAGAAATTACACAGAGTCTAGATGCGAATCCAATCGTATGTGCAAAAGCTCTAATTGTTCGTTTCTATAGTTTTCTTCATAATTTTTAACGCTTCAAAATTCCTTTTATACCAGTGCTTTATCGGAAGAGTGCTTACTTACAAAGGAGGTATTTTATCTATTAAATTATTGCTATATTAGTTACATTTCAATTAAACTTTTTTAATTTCAAACTTCACTAAGGTAACTAATGCACTAAATCTTACTAGTTTTTCAAAATCTTCACTAATTAGTTTTTAAAACTTTTATTTTCTTTAATAAAATATTTTTAACGTACTATTGGTCTTTAATAAAATTTAATATTAAATACTATTAATACTATAAATGAAGTGACTAGAAACATGCAAAACTTGATGAGAGTGAGCAATTTTATACTTAAAGATCAAATGTTTGGATACTTTTTAATTAAATAAACATATTTTACCAAATATAGAGAAATACCACTTCATAATGTCATCAGGATTTTTTATCATCCACGATGATTCCTCCGTCATGATTCTTCCGTACATTTAGTAAAATACACAAGAAGCGTATTATATTATCTAAATGGGAAATATTATATTTAATATCTGTACAATTATTTGTCATTTAGAAATTACACTTTACCATCATCATCGTATGCGATTAAAATTAATGATTAAATTATTATTCGAAGTAAATTATTCACATTGCAAAATATTGCAATGGCTTTAAGTATGATTCATGCGGACTCGAGTATCTTTCAGGCCTTGGCCTGGTTAGAGCAGCAGTAGTAGGAAAATGGACTCATGATACTTGATATTTGAAGATATACATAAATAACACTAGTTTTTATTTCACTCAAATGTTTGTTTATATTTTTCTTCAAATATCTAGTTTTTAGAAGAAAAAAATAATAGTTTTACCCAACGTTAATCTCGTAAGTAGTTAGTTATTTTGCTTCAACAACTTTCCATCCATCCATGTACTAGATGAGTTGAAAACTGTTCTAATGACGGCAAACTGAAGTTTTAAGTTTGAACCATCAGGTAAGTTTAGTTGCAAAACTATTCATTTTGAAATAACAATGTGTTAGCCACACATAAGTTACGTGTTAGTCTGTAGAAATATGCAGTGGTATTGTTTATTGTTTTAAACTATTTGCTAGGAGTTTCCTACAATGGTACTCATTGTAGAAAAATCCTAGCAAATAGTTTCCGCACGATTTGTTATTTCACATGAAAGTACTCACAAATCGATTAATAATTTTTCATTTTCCTACAATTGCACAAACCCGGCCATGGCCTCATAAAAAACTATGACCGCTTTTACAAACATTTTCGATCAACGAAAATTCTATATTTTCCAAGGAACTTTTCCTCGAGCAGACATGACAATGAATACATGAAAAGGTACCACTAGTTATAACAATTTAACTACTAGATCACAAACTGATTGACTAAAGAACTATTTATCAATTCCTTTATTAGTCACTAGATGAAATATTGCGTTTTATAAGCTAAATGTTGAGAAGACGCGTATAATGCATGCACAGAGGGTACAATGGAAGAATCTTGTGTTTGTGCAGAAAATAAGGCAGCATATAGTAAATTTTTAAAAGAGATAATAGTTCCGAATAATACTTTTTGAGTTTTGAATAGGAATAATAAGAAATCTTGGAATTTACCGATATGTGTTTGTGTAAAATTACTGCTGTAAATATCGTTTATTTATACTTAAATATAGTTGGCGTTATTTTTCATTTGAGGTTAAAAATTAGTGCTATATGACGGTTTGTTAATAAGAAACTTCACATGAATGTCTGTTATGGTCCGGCCACACTATTGCAACGGCGTATTATCAAACTGCAAAATTATTAAACATTGTTTAATTAAAAGTGCTTTTCACAAATTTATCATTCAACCAGCATTAATCTTAAATTTCTTTTCAATTCATCAAAAATTACTGAATACGTACATATCTAGCATCCCGTTAGCTTTCATTTATTCCATTTCCATACGAATAATAATACGCAGTTAAAATAATGGCGGAGTCTTTATTAATGACCCAATACTTATTTATGATGTCGTGAACGTAGCCAGGATTCCTTTTTTGCATAAAAAGTTCTAGTTGGCCCGAAAATAAGTTTTTTTTTGCCCTTTTCCAACAATAAATCTAAACTAAACAAACATATCATCCACGAGAGACTATTGTCACGTAGAACGGCTTCCTTAGAGTACCTACAAATGCTCTTAGATAAATTCGACAATCAAGCCCCATTTAAATGATAAAAATTCTTGGCGTTACTCAAACAATTTTTTCGTTCGATGAATGCATGGTTGTATATCCTTTTTCTTTTACCCACTCTCAGATGAGAAGGTTCCTGGCTCCGTCAATTACTGTGATGATATTAAAACGTGTATATGTATGACGGTGGCAGTTGTCGAACGCGTTGGATATGGAGTTAATTGTACTACGGGTTATTTGATTATCACTACACTCTCTCTTCGGGTGCTAGTCCTCGTTTGATTTATTATTACCTGGAAGCAAAGAGAATGGAATTTATTCATTTATTTGTTTTGATAAAATAAATAACAGAGAACGGATTACAACTAAGGGATCTCGTGCACTACGCACTAACCATGATTGGTCATACGACTAGTCGCAACTAGTTGGATGATCGGTCATGCGGGCAAACTTTCTTCTGGGTCGGAGTTTATGCAGCCGGTCGTACAATTAGTCGTGGTCGCGGCCGCGTAGTGCCTGAGTTCCCTAAAAAGTTCGACAAAGAACTAAAACCAGCATTTAGCAGTTTTAAAAACAATACGCCGAAATACTTTAAAAGACGTTGGTAGATTCGATTAAAAGTGGAAATAGGGCAACATTAATCATTTTAAAAGATTTGTGCAGATCAAGCAGTCTTTAGAAAAACTATGGATACGATTAGGATGTAAACGTTAACAAAACAAGACTGGCCTTAAGATGCTTCCTTGGGAAACCAGTGATTTTTATTGAGGCACCAGGATAACATAAAGGAACATATTTGTTCTCACATACCTCTCGTCGGAGTCTTCTGGCTCAGAGTTGTCCTCTGCTCGTATTGGTGAGCTGTGAGGAAATACATAGATTATAACATGCATGACAAGTTAATCAAAAGCTTGTTTTAAGTCTACTTACATATCTAAGAATGATAAATTTGTGAATTTAGTAACGGAAACCAAAAACTTAGGGTAGGTATAAGATTAATACCTCTCACTAAACCGCTAGAATCGGGAAGATTCGAAAACTTACTCGAAAAAGAAAAAAAAAAACTGAGAAACGTATAGGGATATACGTATCTGCTCTGGATTCAAAGAAACACTTTTGCCTTCAAAATAGATGTTTGCTCCCTTGGCAAACAATCTACTAATCTTGTATGTGTTGGTACGTATATCATTTTGAGACAAATTCTGCATTGTCACTTATAAAAAAAATATTGACGTGATAAAATCTAAAAAACCGCCAAAATGACGATTATCGATTCTTCATTACGACGGCAGAGATATTCTATCATCATTTACATACACGAACCATCTGACATACATTTAGGCCCGGATTATTCTCCGACCGGATTACAACAAGCCGCAGTTGCAACATGTATGAGGGCAGTACGTATATCTTGCCATTGTGTCCAGACCGCAAGGCATTGATGCGAGACTGCTACCGGTCTCTCGTAACTTATGTATTCCTGGTACCATTCCACTTGATGCAGTATTGCTGTCGTTTTGTCCGGTTAAGCTTTAAGCTTGAAGCACTTAAATAACTAATGATTTTTGGGCAGGTTTTGTTTGCCTATTTTTGCTGTCCCTATTTTATGTGCTTAATATTGAATGATCCGAGTACGATGAATGCGTTTCGCTCAATGTGGCACCAAAATACACAGTCACTTATTCAAACGATTTATTTTCAGCCGCCTTGTCTGTGAGCCTTTCAGGAATTATAGGGATAAGCACGGTTTTTTTTGCAGTTTTTTTAAGGACAAACGCCGAGTAAAAGCTACATGTACTCTTGCAAAACGACGACTTCATTGAAGTTTAGAAAGCACTTTACCAAGCAATATGATGCGGTTAAACCATAATAGCATAGGCAGAAGATAGAATAGATAATGATTAGCAAAGGGATTCAAGATACTTAATTAGTTAATAAATCCCACGCCGATGGCTACGGTGACTATTTCTGTTTCTAACAACATAGGTTACGAGCATGACTGTGCTCTGATGATAAGATACTAATATTTTTGTGATTAGCCAATCACAAAAATATTAGATCAGCGTATAACAATTAAGTCGGTGAAAAAGCTGACTGATCCAAAATCACCGTGAAAACTTAGGTGAGATTTTTACGAAACAGAACGGCTGATGCCTAGAGATTGACACTATTGTCAGCTGTCGATAGTGAAAAAAGTCAATAGTCAAAATCTCACCGTGAAAACTTAGGTGGAGTGAGTTCACTTCACCAAGTTTTCACGGACTTTTACATACTAGATCGGCTGATCAAAAAGCCAGTAATAACGTCACAACGACACACATCTCACCAAGAGCACAACTCCTCGTCTTTCCACGTGTCTCAGTCTAGGTTCCCCCCGTTCCTCAGCCCCGCCTTGGTCTCGGGCGGCACCTGCTTGCGGAAGCAGTCGTCCAGAAAGGCCGACATCGTGCGGTACAGGTGCCGCTTGACTCCCTCCAGGCTGTGGCCCTCATCGGGGTAGATCTAAGGGAGAATAGCGATATTTATTTAGTTATTAAAACTTTATGCACAAGTAAAAAAAAATACCGTACAAGGGCGGACTTAATGCCTGAGGCAATATGGGATAGATAAAACGAAAATAACTATAAAATATAAGAATAAATATGTATTATATATACAAATAGAATACACTTTGTCAGAAGAAATAATCGGTAGAGTACTAATAATAAGTGCGAATGTCATCCTGACACAAGGGCGTCGTCAGCCGATGGCCCAGAAAGTTGATTATGGAGGATGGGAAAAGTATGAATTGAAGGTACAGTCAAGAGCACATGAAGCTGTACTGCAAGTCTTACCTCTGCGACAATTGTAATAAGAACGGTAGGTACAAAGACCAATGTGTAAAGCACCACAAGCTCTTTAACTGTACAATAAATTAAACTCGTGAACCAAGTTATTATATTAATTACTAGCTTCTGCCCGCGACTTCGTCCGCGTTAAATTTCTTGTTCACCCCGTCGCAACACATTGCCTGCCCGTGCTTTTACTACGTTTTCGCATAAACTTTCATTAAAAAAAATGGTGTTCTAGTTAATAGGAATGAAATTCTTCCTCAAGAACTGGGCTGTAAAATGCAAAAAGATTTTTTCAAATCCAACTCGCAGTTCCAGAGATTAGCGCGTTCAAAAAACAAAAAACCGGCCAAGTGCGAGTCGGACTCGCGCACGAAGGGTTCCGTACCCTCCATACAAATCCTTACTCTTACTAATATTATAAATGTGAAAGTAACTCTGTCTGCCTGTCTGTATGTTACGTTTTCACGCCTAAACCGCTGAACTGATCGTCATAAAATTTGGCAAAGATATAGCCTGGAATATGGAGAAGGACTTAGGTTATTTTTTTACGCGATAACCGACATCCACGTGGGCGGAGCCGCGGGCAAAAGCTATCCATACTAATATTATAAATGTGAAAGTAGCTCTGTCTGTCTGTATGTTACCTTTTCACGCCTAAACCGCTGAACCGATCGACCTGGAATATAGAGAAGGACATAGGCTACCCTAAAAACTAACTCTTCAGCTTTAGAATAGACTACCTCGCAGAGTTGATCATTATTTTGCTGCGGAGTTATTATAAAACAGTTATATCTCCTAAGATATTCATTGAAATTAAATGATGTAAGGGCAACTTTGTTCAAAATTAAATACTTGTGATGAATACGTAGACGTATTTATTTGGATAAGGATTAATACCATGTTTATGAAAACTTCTTCGCAAATAATGCATTAATTTCGAACAAATTTGATTACCATAAAAAAGGTTATAGTGAGTCAATCTTAAAAGATAGACATATGCTGTCGCGGACTTTTTTTTTAGAAAATTTAAAGAGTAACAATTCCATTATACATGATATTTGCGTTACTTAAACCGTTTACGCAGCGCACGCAACGGAAGCTCTCAAAAAGGAATAATTTTTCCCGTTTTTGCAACATTTTTCATTTATGCTCCGCTCCTTTTGGTTGTAGCGTGATGTTATATAGCCTATAATGTTCCTCAATAAATGGACTATCCAACACAAAAATAATTTTTCAATTCCAACCAGTAGTTCCTGAGATTAGCGCGTTCAAACAAACAAACAAACAAACAAACTCTTCAGCTTTATACACCGTGAAATTTAAATGGTTGTTTTCCCGCAGCGAAATGGTTTTGTCTTGGTAATACAATCGTTTTATAAACAAATTAAATATTAGAAACAAAAAATGGCAGATTAACCATTGTGAAAAATCACCACGTGCGAGAGTTTATTTTGCTTTGAACATTTATGAATCGCTGTTCCCTTTGTTGGCGGCGCGTGCGATTCGAGTAGTACCTACAAGTTACCTCTAGTGTTACTATTGATTCTCACGTTTTCGAGTTGATGCATATTTTTTTTATTATTTTAAAACAAAAACATCTTTATTTTTTTACTTTCACTCTTATGGCGCTTATGGCAAGTTGTTCTGCTGTGGGAAAACAACCACTAAAATTTCTCGGTGTATATTAGTATAGATTAGAAAAATGGAATAAAGTTACAATATTTTAATAATAAAGTGCCCTTTTTTTATTTAATTAAAACATAATCTTCCATGGTTTGTTTTGGAAACTCTACCACTTGATTATGAAAATTTTGTAAGTTTTCATTAATAAGTTTTCTGTGTACACTAATCATGCCCAGACCATAGAGGCGATTTTCCCCCCATAATGCTTATTAGTTAGGATTTTGGTTGCTTTGCATTTGGATATTTTTTTTTGAATCTATAGGGGGGCAGTTGCCCCTCCCTGCCCCCCCACCCCTTGGCGACGCCCTTGTCCTGACAAACGTCTTCTTCCTATCAGTTTTTTACACCTTTCATCTACTGTTCAAACCTGTTGTCCTAGTACTTTTACCACATCCATCGCCTTATAAATTATTATCTTTTCATTGTCAAAGTCAGAAATGGAAGGAATATTTTTGAAATCAGAACTCACTTGCTGTCGAAACATGCTCCCCTGGTCAGCCAGCGCCCTCGCGAGCGCCATGCTCTGCTGCACATGCACATTATTGTCTGCAGTCCCATGCACCAATAGCAGCATCTTATCGTGCAAGGCTGCTGCTTGTTTGGTGACGTCAGCGTCGGCATACCCTCGGTAGTTGCCGGTTGCGTTCGGAAAGCCCATGTAGCGTTCCGCGTAGGCTGAGGCTGTTGGATCGAAGGTTTTTTTAATATATTTTTGGTTAGGTTAGGGAAGGATCCTCCCCACATACTTCAACTGAATGAGACTAAATTTAAATCTTGTATTAAACGCACACTATGCAGGCAGGCATATTATAAGTTGGGGGATTACATCACTGATAAAAATGCTTGGCTGAATGCTGGTCCTGCTCCACAACCACAACTAGTTGATTAACATTTGACAATAATGTAGGAGCTGCTGAAGAGTGTAAGACTATCTTTGCATTGTATAAACTCAATCTCCTTGAATTATATAAATGCATAACACAGGTGTGAGTCCTATGTACTATAGAGCTACCATTGACCGGGTAATATGTTTTTCATTGACTTGAATGTGCCCTGGCGGCTGAGAGTATGTCATGCTCACTTAGATGTCTCGCTGATGGTGGCGTGTGTGTTGGATCATTTAGCTCCCTTCAAAATGGTTGAGCTGAATGGTGCTAATCCATGCGTCATGTTCGTGAACGGGCGCCGTCAGTTGGGACTGGTCATTTCTTAGCTGCCACGGGTTATTTTATTTTATTTTGTTTATATTTGTTGTACCTACTCTGGACGCTTTTAACGTGTAAGTTTTTATTATTTTTATATTAACATCGTTCTCACATTTGTTATAAATTCAACATTATTGATGTAATGAATACTTTTGTGACAATTAATTTTTTTTTTTTTTTTTTTTTATTAATCAAAAAATCTTTTTACATACATTTGTTGAGGTTTAAACATACCACACAAACCATCGCGGGTTTAAAAGAGTGTCCATGGAGCTAAACAGGGTGGAAGGGACATCGACGCGAAATTGGTTACCATGGACTCAGTACACGATTCTGGTTCCCTCTGCGTAAAAATTTTTCATAGAGAATTGGTAAAAAAAAAAAAAACTAATATTTCCTAAAATAGCACATCTGTGACAAAAGTGCAATACCTACGCGGCCAAATGTGTGGGACAGCAATTTTTTCAAAAATCTCAATGCTGGCCGTCCAGAATCATGGACTGAATACATGGAAACAAGCTTCGCGTCGATGTTCCTGCCACGCTATTTTTTTTTTTGGTGATTCAGTATCAGTAATGGAACACAATTCCATTATTTGTTCAATACTTTTTTTTGGTCCACTTGAAATCAGCAAAATATGGATAAAATCTATTCGTAATAATATCAATGGGCGAGCGCACAGCTGATAGGTACCTACTACTGCGTTCCGCTTCACTGACCGCGCCGCCGGCGCATTGCGCAACGAGTATCCATTATACCAGTTTCAAAATAAATATCTTTCGTTAACGATAACTTCATTTTTTTGTACTAAGACATATCAAAATAAGAAAAAGGTGTATAATAAAACACGTTTAAGTTTAATTTGTCAAAATTTTCGCTCTGATTAAAAACTTTTCCTGTATATCTCCGCCACATTTATTGGCAGACGTAGTTCCTTATTTTTTGGTACATATTTTGAACCTTATAGCGTAGTATTCCTATATATTTTAAACACCCAGGATTATCAAACGACATTTCCGTTTAAAACAAAAACCTACAAATTCAAATAGATTACGCGAGCAGTGCCTGTTTTGTACCCTCCATTATAATAACATTAAGGACCATTAGTATAAGGCTGTATTTATAACAATTACAATTGTCATTCGATTAATATTTGAGTTCCTTTGTTGTCTGGCTTCTAATGGCGGAGTTTTGTGATTACTTGGTTTGTTTAAACGGGAAAAATTAAGTGCTTCATGATACGCAGATTTTTTATATACACCGTGACATTTTAGTCGTCTTACGAAGGTGGTCCACTCAATGTATTCGACATAAAATACCTCTAGGCGCGATAAAAATAATAGAAAGATTTAGATAAAATTTATGTTGCAATAGAGAAACACATTTTTGCGTTAGGGTAATGAACTAAGATAAAGATGTCGCCGCTCCATTCCGCGCCGTCCTTGGAACACAAGGCTCGGATTGCGCTCGTAACAGGGTGTTTCAAACTACGGCATGCATCACAATTAATAAAAAAAATAGAATTCAAATGTTCATAAATATACATATATTTAAAAAAATATATGATTAGTAGTCTTTGGATACATGAAGTGGGCTGTCGTTGTAAAACGATTAAAATGACGATGTATAAGGTGTATCTATTCATACACGAAATATTTTAAGAGGTAGAGTACACCAACAGGTTAAGAAAAAAAGCCGGCAGGTGGTAAAGAAGCAATGGAAAAGATTTAAAAAAAATCTAAGTATTATTAAAAAAAAATCCTTCATATGATGATTAATTATCAAAAAGTACCGCACTCGCGCCGCCACCGTCGCGTCGTCGTTGCGTTCGGGTGGGTCATTCATAGAATAAATAAGCAAAGGGTTTTTGCTAAATGTCTCAAGCAATAATAAAATAATAATATAACGTAAAAATAAAAACACTTATACCCAAAGTCTCAAATTCAGATAATTTATGTAAACAAAGGGGATAACATAACAAAAAAATATCTTCGTAATAGTAATTCACATAAAATGGCGAAAAAAGAGGTTACATTTTCTTTGAAGTACTGATTTTAATAAATAATAATTAACAAATAATCATACCGTAATAATTTTTATAAATTTCCGGTTTTAAACAAAGTTATTAAAAAAAGGAGATTTTCTGGTATAAAATATTTTATGATACTGGTAACAATGCAGGAGATCCAAACATTTTCAAATGTTTTACATTTTCAACAACACTAATATTACAACTCTCATTCATAGATTCATATTGTAAGTAGCATATCTAGCCACATTTTGGATGAAAATGGCAGTAAACTGTTTCGAGTGGAAATCGATTTTGGGAGGCCTACGTCTAGCACTGGACTTAAAAGGGCTGATTATGACGATCATATGCCGTGTCTCCGACATACTACACAATACATTGTTTGGCAACGGTATTTTGTTTGCATAGTTCTTATAATTAATTCACTTTAATTTTAGCGATGACTATTTACAAAAAAAGAATATGATAAAATGTTTTGCACCACTGTCCTGTCATTTTGACAGTGACATTTCTTGACATTACTTTGTTTACATAAATGATCTGAATTAGAGACTTTGGGATTTTAGATAAAAAAACGTTGCTGTGGCTTTTTACCACTCTTTTCTATTAAAATATTTCGTTTATGAATAGATACACCTTGTATACATAATTGCTGTTTAATGAGCTTGTGGAGAAGCACGTAGCTAAGTAATAACAACCGCTTGGGTCGATCGATCCGGTTAAGCTACGCTTGCCGCGGTTGGTCCGTGGATGGGTGATCATCTTTACATACCAAGATCCCTCCATGCCTCGGAAAGCACGTTAAGTTACCAATGGAACACGTTCTCATGTTCTGCGTGCTGGCTAACGCGAGTGCCTTTAAAAACCCACCACGACATGTCTATAGCACAGTTCATTATACATTACTGACCGTAGTACCGCCAGCGCACGATGGGCGTTAACGCGATCCCGCAATGGAACACGTTCAGTGTGCTAGCTAACGCGAGGGCCGCTAGGAAGCCACCGTGTCCGCGCCCCCATACGGCTACACGACGCGCGTCTATAAAGTGGAGGGAATCGCGGAGATACCTGTGGGAAACAAGATTAGTAATGCTTTTTGGAAGTATTGTAATGCTAAAAAGACATAAATCGTGGAAAAGCCAGAGGTTGTTTAATGGGCTGCCTATTTTTAAGACCATCGTCTTTCCAGCATCCAATTTCTGAATTTTGTTTTAGCTATGGGTATTCTTGACAGAGAAAGAGGAGAGTTGGTCAAGAATCTTGACCAACTCTCCTCTTCTTCCTCGATGTCGGGAAGTAATTGGGCAGAAATGTTGAGTACCGTAACTGGTTCATGCCCAAATTATAACAGATAAGATTATTCTAATTAATCTCAACTTTCAATTGCTATAACAGTAATTTAAAGTTTAATAACATTAAATGGAGTCCAAAACCACAAAATTAACAAGTTGAAAAAATCGACTCCTTTAGTTGGAGATGCCTCTCCAACGTGCGTCCTTTCTATCACTAAATATTTGCTACCATTTATGTTGGTCTGTTAGCTATAACTTACTCAGCAACTTCCAACTGGTCCTGCAGCTCAACAGTCCCAAGTCGGCGATGTAACGAGTGATGAGCACCGAGCCCCCTGCCGCCCGCCCCCCTCGCGTCTACTGAAGCTAGGATAGCCCCCGCTCCAGCAGCTAACGAGCCCCAGTCTAGGGCCCAACGCTCAGTGACCAGCTGTGTCCCTGGTGCCCCGTGACTGTTGGAGAAACAAATGATGATATCTAAGCAGGTAAAAGTACCAGGCGAGCATAAGTTATAAAGAACATTGAAGCGAGGATGGCCCACGCATCAGCAGCTAGCGAGTCCCAGTCAAGGGGCCCAACAATCTGTGACCAGCTGTGTCCCTGGTTGAAGAAACAGTCGAAGCAGGCAAATGTACCAGGTGAGTATAAGTTATAAAGAACACTTTACACCCAGTAACAGTTTTTTTTTTTAAATCTGTGTTTTTCTATAATGCCAACGGCAACGGAAGCTCTGCAAAACCACAAATGTCTAAGACAAAACTCCAGAGGTAGCAACGTCACTTGTAAGATGCCTGCAAATAGAAACTCTGTGGTTTTCCACCCCATTGGCCAGCATTCTAACTTTGGATAAAGTCTTTTGTTTTAAGATCGGCTTACTTTTTGTAAACTGGACTGAAAAAAATGTCAGTTGACTTAAAGATCGATTTAAAAATCATATATAAAAAAAATTAAAAAATGTTGATCCTTTTATTTCTTTCAGTCACAAAAAGTCTTTGAGGACCAAAAATGATGATCCAAAGCTAAAATGAACGGGATTTTTTATAAAAATTACAATAAAGATTGCTTAAAAATTCGTTGTATTCGAGAACAGTAATGACAGTAATAAATCCGTCCATAAATGTCTCTTATTACTTACAAGGAATGTTAAGCATCAGATATATTTTCAGAGTCTATTGTCCTAAGATTTGTGAGATCTCAGGCCATTACGGCTCTTATTAATTTTGTTGCATTGACTTTAATGGCAGGAATAGACTAACAGACTTATAAAAAGTAAGTGCGGTTATATTTTACATTTACAGTTTCATTGTGGGATTATTCGTATAATTTAGGTGTTCAGTGGTTTTCTGATCTTCGTATTTGGTTGTGAATTTCGATAACTGTCAGAGTTCTTTAAAGTATTAGGATCGGAGAATATTTGAAACGGCTCTTTTACGATTTCGAAATATTGCTGTGTAGGCGTCTCCTTAAAGGTTCTGCCAAAAGGTTTTCAAGTTATCTGAGTATTTTGTTTAAGAGCCATTTAAAGTTTTCGCGCGAATATCTAAGATTTTAGTCGCCTAATTTACCATCTTAGTTAATTCTCTGGTATTGGTGAATATATGTAAATAATAGATGATTCTTTCGTATTGACACTTCATGTAACACATTTACAAAAACTTATTTGTGTACTTTGTAGTTATTAATCTCCCAGAACTAGTTTACTGAAAAATCATCGCAGAGGCAATTTCAGACTCCTATTTCTATAATTAATATTTTATAAATTTGACTGAAAAAAATACACAAAGCATCAGACATATAGTTTTGTCGACAAATGACGTACTAGAATTTCGATTATTAATAACATTAATAGGTAAAAAAAATAAAGACTTAGGACAATTTTTACGATTTATTCGCAATTATATTGCGATTTTTTTGTTTGAATAAAGCGTAATTACATTTTAAAATTCATCTCAAAATGAACTATGTTCTTTAACAAATCGAATTCTCAAGTTTGATTAAAATCCCTTCATTTAATTAGCCACAATATCCTTTTTTTAAACACTCTAAAAAATAATAAATTGCGATGCACAAGTGGGCACCGTTTAGTACAGCGCGAGCGCCCATCGAGGAAGGACCTGTGCTACTTTTTCCCGCGTCTCAATTGTCGAGTGCTGATATCGTAACCGTGATATTATACTACGACCACAACATTTTGATGCTTCCCAAATTGACTCGTTTTTACGAAGATTGCGTATTGCCGGAAATTATAGACCCTAGAAAAGCAAGATCAATGCCTTTACGACAAATATTTATTTAACGTAAGTGATAGTCATTATTACTTGACATTATTGTCAAATAATAATGACCAACACTTATATTTTGTACGATGTGATTGTTTTCCTGTTCATTTTTATTATATACTTTCAAAACATATATTTTTATTTTTTTATTAGTCTAGAAAGCTTAGTAGACTGAATAAATAAAATAACTTTTTTAATAAATCTCTAAATACCGCATTATTATTATAATGGCTCAAGATTATTTAGTCCGTCTCGACACTCGCGTTACACTGCTTAAATTGTGTATGTGTGGATAGTTACGCTCACATACACAGCGCTGCCGTCTTTTACCTAAACTCGAGCGTTAAAATTTTGTGAAATGGCTCTTAATGTTTTAACGCGACGTTAGTCAGATTAGTATTATTGCTGCCCTATGCTATTCTTAAAGAAGTTGTCTATTATTTATTATGTCGAGCTCATAAATAAGTTGCGGATGTCGTAAAAACCCAAAAAATCAAGCCAGCAAATCAAGTTACCACAAACTGTAAAATTTTCTCATTTGATTTTTAACTTAACCACCAACATTTTTAGGTTTAAAATCGTTTTGACAAAATTAAATCGTTTATCCTGAAATAGGATATCGGAATCACTTTTACACGTCAAAAAATATAAAAAAATAAGCTAGATGGAGTCGACATTTCCTATCTGACTACCCCTGAGAAGAAATGGCGAAACAAACTCAAGGGTCAAAGTCTCTTTTAAAGCCCAGTCATAGGTAATCTTGGTCAGATCATGTGAGAACCATGTAGATGCGTGTCTGAAATGGTCTTTTGAGGAAAGAACCACACAATTTTGAGTGGAACTGTCCAGTCAGTGCAAGCATTTGTCGGTAATTGTGTAGCTCAACTCAGGATTTAAGGAGCTCGACAGTTTCGTATAACCGGATGTGCTGGCGACCGTACAATATTTTGGAAGCCTCAAGTATATTCAGCATTGTTCGAGTTGCTCTAATTCAAAAACCTAACCGTAATAGTCCACTGGATACGCTTCATGCTTGATTATCGATGTTATTAAACCTGTATGCCCTTCGTCATGTTTTAACAAACTTAAAAAAGAAAACAATTCAGAAGGTGAATTCTCGTACTTAAAAACGTTCAAATTCAAGTCACAGTTTTTTTTTTGGTAACTAAACCGGTGCACGGTGTCGACTATTCTGCCAGCCTCACGTTGAGACGGCAGCACAGATTGGACTTTACTTTCTGGTAGATAAATGGTAGTAGCTTACACCAAAGAACACAAAAACCAAGAATAATTTCAATCAATGTTCACACAAAGATTCGTAGCACTGATAGAAGCACGTGTTCACGACTACCAACGAAAGTCAAAATGTAGGTTAATTTATTATATTTTCGACAGATTGAGATTTGAATGCGAACGTTCAGAAGTTTTAAAGAAGAAAGTATTTTGTACTCACACTTTTAACACCAGAGGGTACTTAGTAACCTCGTCTTCTCTCAGCCCAGGTGGTAGAAGCAGCCGCACCCTGGCTGCATGCCCACTGGATAGCTGCACCGAGAACGTTCGGGGCGTCGGCAGTGCTATGGCGGCTAGTCTCTCCTGTTGCAAAGGAAGAGTTGGATTAGCTGATTGTTAGGAAAGATACATTTTCCTTACTAAACTACAAGGTAGGTACTTCATCATCATTCATCATTTCCACTGCTGAACATAGGCCTCCCCCAATTGGGGGGGTTTGCCATAATCGCCACGCTTGGCAGGCGGGTTGGCGATCGCAGTATGGTATTAAAAATTTATAGAGAACGCTGCTGCTCATTCTCTAATAAGTCCCTTAGTCGCCTTTTACAACACCTACGGGAGGAAATAGGGTGGGGCTATTCTTTACGTCCGGCACCACACGGAACGGTAGGTACTTGCTGTAAAGAAAACTAATCCGGAGACTATACAAATATCTGTTCTAAGAAGACCAAAGGATTCTTCCCTTGTTTAGGAGCTCTTCAAGGTATACAGGGGTCATTGGTCACTAATAACCTCCCAGAACTCTATTTTACGAACATCATAAACAACAATTTTTGTTCTATGACTTTTAATAATTCATCAGACTTTTATACAAAAATAAATAGTACATTACAACAACAAGGGTGGAAAGTAGGTTATAGCAAACGACTTGTCATTAACAAGCCCGAGCCGTAGGCGAGGGTTTTTAATGACACGAGTAGTTTTTTGAGTATCTATAAAATATCTGTAAGACCTGTTATATCACCAAAAATCGCACTAATAAATACTTTGACTTTGACTTGACTTTGAGAAGAATGGGCAAGAAACTCCATACTTACTCTTTTAAAATGTTAAAAATATTTTGTATATATAAACTAATAATTATACGAGTATGTGAAGACGATATACCTAGAATAAAATTACTATACAACAATAGGTAAAAAGAATGAAAAGTGAAGTAATGACAGACAAATTAATTATGCGATAGATACATGGTGCTCACATATTTACAAACATTGTTAAAGTAGATGATTTTTCTACAATTTTAACATATAATAAGTCAGTGATAAGATATATAATTTTCCGCCATTTACGCATAAAAATATTGTCCTTTGTTGCAAAATGCGGAAAGTCAAAGAATAATTTTCAGCTTTTGAAGCAAAAAGTTCTTTTACCATCGATTCGTGATAAAAGAAAAGATTATCCGGGATAATGGATAAGCTGGATTTTCCTCCTTTGGGCGATTTCTACCATTTCAATTTTATGCTCGAATTTCAAAATACATTTTCTACAGAATTAATTTCGGGACTGTTTACCTATTGTAATAAAATCATTTGTCTGCTTTTAGGGTTCTGTACCCAAAGGAGATTAGCCGGAACATATTGACAGGACAGACTGACAGAAAACCAAACAAAAATTAAAAAAATCTTTTTTTTTTTTAATATGTATCATTTACTTTCTTATATTGCAAACAGTCACTTCATCATCATCATTTCAGCCGAAATACGTCCACTGCTGGACATAGGCCTCCTCCAAGCACCGCCACCTCGACCGGTTCCGTGCTTCCCGCATTTAGCGGATTCGTGCGGCTTTCACAAGGTCATCAGGCTTGTGGGAGGCCTTCCTACGCTACGACAACAGTCACTTAAATTTTATTTATTTGTATAAATGTCTACAAAAACTATAAAACTAAAATCCAATTCCTTACCTTAACAATAGTATTATTCTCCAAATGCGCCACCAGTCTGGGATCCGGCAGTGCAGTCCTGTGCAGACTGAAGGTAGGCACTCCAGGTCCTAGGCACTCCAGCACGAAGTAGGCTGAAGAGGGACTGAAGTGCGCCTCGTGGTAGAGGCAGGGCAGGTTCTGAGGCACGCCATCTGGGGGAAGGGGGGGAGAAAGTAAATGCAGTTTTGAACGGTGACGATGTAGCGTTCTGGTCCTAGGGGTCGCAAGATGATGATTTCAGGTGGATCAGTCACGTCAAATTATTCTTAGATAGATAGATGTAATACGCGGCTACTAATGGCCTCTAAATATAATGTCACGGTGGCGGTATCAACAACGCCACATGCGAACTACGCATCAAAGAACTGACGTCACAAATCCTGCATCGCGCTATCAGAGTTTACCGCACGACTAGCATATATACAACATCCCGACATATACCGTTGGGCAGTTGCCCACCAGACACAACACTCGTCTGGTCGGAGGATACTCCCTTTACTATAGAGCATGAGTGAACTTTACACCCTGTTCCTCATACCTCTAAATCACAAAGAGTGAGCTCATGCTATTTAAAGCAGTACCAAGTAACCAGATCAGTTTCCTCCCGTGTCTTTGAATGGAACACCTATGAAAGTTGTCACCTGTTTTAAATATCTTGGGCATGTCACTGATATCCTACTCGATGATGAGGACATGGGCAGGGAGCTTAAGGCGCTGTCGATCAGAGCGAACATAGGCCCACAGGTTTAAACGTTGTAATTCTCAAGCGTGCTGCTGCATTATACGCAAAGGTCATTCAGCGCCCTGTTAGTCCAATATAACAATGAGTTCAGGGAGTTGTTGGGGCTGCCTTGCTGGTGCAGTGCGTGGGGCGGGTGCCTGCCGTTTTGCCGAAAAGATTTTGTTAAAATTTCATTACCCAAACAAATTTTAGCAACCTTTTTTTATACCATTGCAATATTTCGAATAATTTTAGTACGCATATTTTCATTTGGTCAAATTTTTACTTGGCAAAATATTACCAAGTATAATGTCATTATAGCATTTGGTCTTTAATCAAATGATTTATTACAGCAACAATCTTAAGTCAAGACAAATTTATGGTTACTTGATATTAGTTTATTTATGGAAATAGTTAGAGTAGGTTAATTATTAAAAAAAAAAATGGATAGGTTAGGTTAGGTTATAACTGTGACCTCCTACGCACGAGCCGAGCGAGCGAAGCTAGCGGTGCCGCGGCAGCGGCCGGCGAGTGCCAGAAACGACTTGCATTAATAGAAAAAAGAGATTGTTTTTAGTAGGTTACCCGGAACTGAACTATTTAGATTGTTAACTGTTATTCCAACTGAAATATTTGACTAAATAAAAAATGTTAAAAGTACTAGTTGGTAAACAAGTTATAGTTTAAACGTTCATTTGTCAAACTAGGTTTGCGTTACAGTTTTTTGTGAATAGATTTTTTGATAAGTAATAATTTTGCAAATGAAATTATGCGAAAAATTTTTTGGGAAGTGTAAATTTGTCAAATTCCTTTCGGTCAAACTTAGTTTTCACTTCCATCGGCAGTCCCCAAAAACTGGGACTGGTCTGGGTGTTTTTTACTAATGACACTATTTTCATAAGTTTAAAGTAAAATTTAGGCTGTTATTTTGACACTGGATATTGGATACAACTGGATATCGTATTTATCTCTGTTTAACAAACAGAGATAAATACGATATCCAGTTTTGTTCTTAGTAGGCAGGCCAATTAAAATCATGAGTCCACCTTTTGCAATACTTTTGTACATTTGGGTTAGAAGACCGAAGGAAAATAGAAAAGATATTTGGATCTATAACTTATTGAACATTTCGAAAATTTTGCATATTTAGCAGACGTTTCACTTCGCGTTGACCTAATTCCTCTCTAAGATGCCACATATATGTATATGTGTATGTTTATGTATATGTCTTATACTTGAATTTGCTTTCGCATTTGTAGGAGCATATAGCGTTCAACTTCTTACATTATGTGCGGATTTCACCAATTAAACTGAACGCGATCAGCACTTCTAAATCGTGTTCAAAAGCTGTCAGTGTAATTCTGTCATCCACGCGAACACCCACCCTCTCACAAAAACACATACAATCCACACTCATTCACTCGCATACACCCCACCACAAAACACACATTCACACATTTCATTCATCACAAAACACGCACGCCTACTACATATATAAAAGTATAATATAGGATTTTTATTAGCTGCTAAAGTACTCGTATATATTTTCCTCTTGTCAATTTTTATTCTTATTTATGTAAATTCTGAATTTGGCATATCTTTTTCTTTTTGTAAAGTTATTTTGAATTGTTTTCTTAAGATTATAAGATTTAAAATTGTTGGTACACCACGTAACTTTAAGCTTCGGAAGAGGGAAGTGTCATAATCCTAACACAGGCAATTTTTGTCTAAAAGGTCACTTCAAACACTTTATTTTCTTTCACAAGTTATGTACCTCTACATAACTTGTGAAAGAAAATAAATTATTTGTATTTGTATTTGTATCATAATTGGGGAAACTTTTAATTGACAGAACATAGTTTAGATGTGCTGATCGTGTTCAGATTCATTAGTGAAATCAGCCCTAAGTTAAGTAAATAAAATGTTCTCCTTACCAGGGTACTTCTTCTTTTTCTTCTTGCTGGGTGAGGGCGAGGTGGCTGGCAGCTCCTCATCCCAGTCACTGTCACCCCACGTGCTGTCCCCAGAAGATGCCAAGTGTCCATAGTACTCCAGGTTTATTGAAGGAGATGGCTGGATGGAGGTAAATAGATATTTTTTTATAATAAATAATAATAATTTATATAAGATATTAATTTTAAGGGTTCCGTACCTCAAAAGGAAAAAAAGGAACCCTTATAGGATCACTCGTGTGTCGGTCTGTCTGTCTGTCTGTCCCTCTGTCACAGCCAATTTGCTCCGAATGTAATGGACCGATTAAGTCGAAATTTGGTATACATATCAATTTGAGTGACCCAAATACGGACGTGTACCATAAATAAATGAATTTAGAATATTGGGGTCAGTTTTGGGGGGTAAACAAGAAAATAAAAAATAAAAGTTTTGCAAACTGTACCGTGTGACATATAAAATAAAAGGGCTTACTGTGAGGGACTCAAACATATTTTTTTTAAATAATTTTAAAATAAATAATTTTAAAGTTATAAGTGAAAATAGACGAAAATTTACCATTTTAAATTTACCCCTTTTCTCCGAAACTACTGAAACTAAAATTTAGAAAAAAAAAAAAAAAAAAAAATACAGAAAATACTTATAGATTTGGTCTTAAACTAACATGGTAAATCTCTCGATATTGTGCGTACAAACTTACATTTGCGGTTAGAATGTATGGGAGATTATGTTTACCAACTATAATGTTAAGTTTGTTCTTAGGATAAATTCTTTCCAAGTACGGAACCCTTCATTGTGCGTGGTCCGACACGCACTTGCCCGGTTTTTAATGTTCCCGGTCCGTTACGTTGCTTCACTCTGTCATAATGGTATTTTATGGGTATCACTGGATTGCTCTTGAGAAGCCCTTTCCAATCGTATACTATTACTATATTTCGATTTGGCTTTTTGACGAGTATAGGCCGATATTTTTTTACTTTAGCTTCATATAATATTCACTATAATTATTTCATACTAATCTATAAGTACCTATTAATATTATAAAGCTGAAGAGTTTGTTTGTTTGTTCGATTGAACGTGCTAATCTCAGGAACTGCTGGTTCGAATTGAAAAAATATTTTAGTGTTGGATAGCCCAATTCTTTAAGAAGGCTATAAGCTATTTAACATCACGCTATGACCCTCAGGAGCCGAGCAAAACGACAAAAAGAGAAAACGCGATGCGATGCGACGGGTTGGTTTGTGGATCGAAACTACGCGAACGAAGTCGCGCGCAGAAGAGAGCTGACGATTGAAACTCAAACGAACGTCGTAGCTTCTCCAAACCAAAATTTATACTAAACGGAAATTATGTGACGCAGCGAAACGGTCTCGAAATGGCTGCACTTTCCCCTACACCGCGTGCGATGCGTCAAAATCAAATGGTTACCATAAAGACGGGTTGATTGTATCCATGCAGGTAGTATTCCCACGGAGCACTCCTTCACAACATAGAGCCCTAGTACTACAACTGTACCTAAATCTACAATTCTCTCAAAATCAGAAACCAGTAAAGCAAATATAGTTTCAGTATAAGCCGTTTCCTCGAATACCAAATGTTCATATTCCGTCAAGTTACTACAATCCTAGTACCTTTTGACCAGAAAAATGATCGCTTACCTTCCATAATTTAGAATCTGTGTTCCCAAAGGGGAAGTCTAATTATCCCCGGAGTTTGCTAATTTAGGTTGTATGCGATATTAGCTCTTATTCCGTTAGGACAATGATTGTTATATAATAATACGAGTGCATTTGTCATTTATTTGCATAATAAGGGTGCTTGCGTAAAGAAGTGTGTTCCAGGTAAAGAGAAGTCAGTACCTATCGGTGCGGGTGAAATAGTCCTGTGTTAACCTAAGCGATCACACACAAAGAAACAGCTAAAGCAAGTAACCGAAAACCTGCCGATATATTCTTTAAAAAAAATATCCTATAAACTTATACTCCATTTACTATAGCATTAGACAAATAACGGCTAAATAACGACAGTTATTGTGTAATATTGTTGAAATTACTGCACTTTAGAGTTATTTTTTTAATGTAAATGGTAAATAGATTACAGTGCTTTGTATTTATCGTGAAATAACCGAGTTTATTAAACGTTTACATCGAAATAACGAAAGGGTGAGAACAGTTATTTATCTAATGTTATAATAAATGGAGTATAGGTGAAGAGAGCTTGGAGTCATTCCCAGTGCCGGATTATGGAAGCGAGGGGCCCGTAGAAAAACTATCGAGGGCCCTTGATCTGCTATGGGAAGTTGGTGCATGGTTATTTTTTTTTTTCTATCACTGAAAATTTGATGTTCTTCAAAATAGTAATTTTTTTTTTTTTATCTAAACAATAATAATTTCGCAGAAGATAAAAGAAAAAAACTGAAAGTTTAGGGTATGTCCAACTTTAACCTCGAATAACTTTTGACAAATTAAATTTATCGAAAAATTATAGAAGACCTTTTTTGTAGAGCATCCAATTTTCTACAAAAATATGTAGGTATCATGCTAAGTCGGAATATATGTGTGACAAGATATAAAATTCAAAAGTAAAAAAAAAAAATATATCCATGTTAATGGAAAATGGAAATTGCGACCTCTAAATATTAATAAATATGACCAAGTCCAGCAGCGACGAAGATATAAACACTAATTTAATATATTATTTAAGCAATTTTTCTTGCACTTAGCATTTTCCTCGCTGTAGTGAGGTGAAAAGTTGTGTTTTGCTCGGCAGCAAAGTTATTGTGCGTCTCATTCTTTTGAAACCCTCGCTACGCTCAGGATTCTATCCTAATCCTAGGATCCTTCGCTTGCTCAGGTTTCAATACAAGTACTCGCGCCAAAAAACAACTTTGCAGCCATGCTTGACAATTAACTATTGTTTTATGATAGCAATGATTTTGTAATCATTTCATTATTTAACGAAACATCTGAATAATAATACGGTTCTCGATCGTAATAATATGTGGGACACAAATGCATTTCCAATAGATAATCAAAAATATACACAGGTATAAGTGCACGGTATGTCATATCCTGACTCCGTATGTCGCCGATGTAGCACAGATGTTGGTAAAGGCATATTTACAATATTTTGGCGCCGAGCCACTACGCATCGAAATTGCGTAGTGGCGTTTAGTAAGCGATTTAATAGCGATCATGGAGATATACATACTCGTGATAATATTAAATTTACCTAAAATATTCGTTTTTAACTGCCGGTTGGTCCGTGGATGAATCTTTACATACCAAGAACTCTTCCGTGCTTCGGAAAGCACGTTAAGCCGTTGGTCCCGGCTGTCATTCTTAGATCTTTGACAGTCGTTACGGGACGTCAGAAGCCCGAAAGTCTGACAGCCAGTCTTACCAAGGGGTATCGTATTACCCAGTAAATGGGTTGTGGAGGTCAGATAGGCAGTCGCTCCATTTAAAATACTGATATTCAGCTCAGCATCTGGTTAGACTGGAAGCCAACCTCAAAATAGTTGGGAAAGGTCTATGGCCATAATTTGTTTTTAATTACCATTAAAAAAAATAAGATGAATGAAGTTTTATAAATATCGACTTTCTTTCAAAGGTAAAGAATTTCATAACTTAACCTGGCACTGCGAAAGTTATACCAAAGAAAAATCTCTTTTTAACTACTGCGGTCGTAGTAATACTATTTCAGTACCACCTAAACTATCCAAAATTACAAACATAACTCTTCGGCATAAACCGAAGTTTCCTTGTTGATTGTACCCAATACCTTGTCAATTATTATTGACCTTGACAATTCAAAAGTCCCTTTTATTGGTAACTAGCTTTTGCCCGCGGCTCCGCCCGCGTGGATGTCGGGTATCGCGTAAAAAAGTAGCCTATGTCCTTCTCCATATCCCAGGCTATATCTCTGCCAAATTTCATGACGATCGGTTAAGCGATTTAGACAGACAGACAGACAGAGTTACTTTCACATTTATAATATTAGTATGGATTAATTGAAATAAATGCTTTGAGTTTGAGTTGGCGTTTGACTTTTGACTTGATGTTACAGTAACCGGACAAATATTGCACATGGATTTTTAGAAAATGTTTGGCTTTATAGTTCGTCCGTCGTGTATAAAAAACACATGAAACAAGTAACACATCGAGCATTAGAAAAATACTGTCACACAATTACAATTCTCGTTACGTAAAAAGCACGCTGGCCAACCGCAAAACCATACGTTGTATTAGTTCGCGTCACGTAAAAATGGTATATGGTTGTGCGATTGGCCAGCGCTCTTATAGCGAACAACTGTGACATTGTATACATCGTGTCACGGAACTCGATCTATACAACGTTACAGTTATTCAGTGGCCAGCGGTCTTTTTACGTGACGCGAGCTATACCAGTGACGAAGACGACGGATGCCCTAAAAAGCCGAACATTTTCAAAAAATCCATGTGCAATATTTACGGCCGGTTACTGTACATGCCATGCACGGTGAGTCTTGATGTTTGAGACAATACTCTATACCGATTCTGCTCTCCTGGTACAAATCTAGTTCTAAAATACTATATAATATGTAGTTTGTACTGACCTGTGAGTTACACGTAACACAGTACGGTAGTTTCTGCGGGGAGCCCGGCCTCGGCGCCTCGGACGATACTCTGTACAGGTGCTGCTGTCCTGGTTTACCCTCTGGGATGCCTAAGTAGTAGCTGTAAGAAAATTATAGTCTAAATCTATCATTACAAAAAAAAAAACAATGTTTCAGTCTCCTGATAGGTACTATCCAGCAGATAAATAAAGAATTAAATGCATTTTAAGTGACATTATCTGCTGGTTTAGTTACCCGGAGATGAAGTACTTCTCGAGTGCATAACCCCCGAATAATCAAACAACAGTTAACTTTAAGAGCGTACATCCGCCGCGGGTTGGCGACGACGTCGCATTTCTAGAGGTGTTTCGTGATTATTTTATTAAATTTAAATCTACTACTATTTTTTTCACAATTTTTTTTAGCCAAGCACTAGATCTTTGGTATTTATAAGTATTAAGACACAAACTCCTACAAATACTCATACAAATTGACCAATTGACAATTATTTTCTATTTGCAGTATTAAGACTAAATATTTGTATTAACTATAACGTCGCCTTAGAGTGAAAACCTCGGGAATGCAATTTTGGTCATTTTTATTTTATTACATTTTTGGAAAGAAAACCTCGCAACGCACGTCCTAGTTTCACACAAAAAAGTTTTGCAACCTGTAACGCCATCTATGACGAGTTTGAATCATGCACACTAAAAGAGAGATATTTGAAGAAGCTATGGTAATAACATTTTACAGGGCGCAGTTTTTCTTCTTCCTGTAAAGTTGCCTTTTTCGCATTTACGAGGTTTTCACTCTAAGGCGACGATAAAGTAAATGTTAAGAATAATTCTATATTTCAAAGATCTAGTGCTAGGCTGAAAAAAAAATTGTTCTTTGATTTAAATTTAATAAAATAATCACGAAAAACCTCTAGAAATGCGACATTCCCAGCTCGCACGGGATGATCGCTCTTAAGACGTTCTTGGCATGACAGCAAGCGACTCAATGGTAACTTAAAGGCTCCTTCCTACAAACAGACGAGCGGTCTCTGTGTCGTGTCGCGTGTCGCGCCTATTTGTACGAACCTTAAATTGAGTTGCATTTAGCCTTTGGAAAGACAAGAAAAATACTCACATATGCTGGTTCGCATGATCCCAAGCCAACAACTCGACCACATCAAAACTCCCATGTGTCAGTGGCAACGCTCTGGGCCCATGTGAGTTATGTTCCGTTCTCACTATATGACGGAATAACCCAGCTGGGCCGTCCCTGACTGGGGCCAGGGTAACTAGGGCCCCGCCACCGGCTGACCAGAGGGGGGAGGGAGCAGATTCTACCCAGCCGTCCAACCCTGAGGATATTCTGTATACCTGTGGAAGAAGTTTAATTTTAAATAATATGAATATTATAATATTTTATTTTTTAATTCAACTTCTATTTTCATCGTTTGATTGGCTGATACGAGTATAACCGAAATACAATGGCTGATACCAATAATAAAGAGTCATCATTGACTAAAGTCCCTATGATCTACGTTTGTGGAAAATGCCATCGGGAGAATGAAATCAAACCAAGAGACCCCATAAGATGCAGAGAATGTGGTTACAGGATAATGTACAAGAAAAGAACAAAAAGATTGGTCGTATTTGATGCTCGTTGATGAAGGATGAAGAATTAATTCACCATAAGTTTATAAGCATTACTGTTATAAAATACGACACAAAATAAAGAGCTGTAAATTGAGAATAGTACATTACTTACCAAGGGCTGTAAAAGAAAGAAAGCCCGAAATCGCAGGTATTTGTGACCCGAGCCGCAGGCGAGGGTTGTAAATATGCGATAGAGGGCTTTCTTTTTTACTGCTCGTGGTGAGTACGCAATTTTATGTCTTCACCTGGCCGTAATGCGAGTTTTACTGTACGCGTAGCGTGCGGTAAAACTCACATTATGGCCAGGTGTGACGCATATACTTTTACAATGCCTGAAAAAAAAATGTTTTTTTTTTTTAATATAATTTTTAAGCCCGACAGAAACCACCTATAAATTAAAAACCTTGTTCACACTAGGGCTAGCCTTAGTACATGGAAATTTGATTTGGGCACTTGAAAATTGGCACTTTAAGTGCTCGAACTGAGTGCACGCTCGACTCGAGCGTCCGGCGGGACGGCGCGGCGGCGCGTGCGACCTATACTACCTCAAATGGCTTAGCATGAAAATCCGTTATGTCCGTTATGTTGAAAATACTGCAGCATTAATTTTGAAATAATTATATGGTAAAGTTGAGGATTAATGTTAAGTACTATGTTAGCCGAAAACACGATTCCATAACATTTTCTCGATAGAAAAAAATTCCAAAGTTACCTCCAAACCGAACAATAAACCGCTGATATTCAAAAAATACTTCAAATTAGATAATGAAACTTTGCATATTAACTGAACTAACTATAAAGCAGGTCTTATGTTATTACCACACACCATTATGATAGACGAGAAAAAAATATCATCCCCATTTTACGTGTAAGGATGGTAAAAAAAAACATAAAATTTGTATATACTCATGCCAAGTTACAGCTTTCTAGTACTAAGAGTCTCCGAGCTAAGCCGTGGACAGACCGACAGACAGACGGACATGGCGAAAGTATAAAGGTTTCTTGTTGACTACGGAACCCTAAAAATAAAAGTATTATGTTTCGCAACTGATGCCGAACCCACATAAGATACCTATACCCAAAGTCTCTAATTCAGATCATTATAAACAAAGTAATGTCAAGATATGTCACTGTCAAAATGACAGGACGGTGGTGCAAAACATTTTATCATATTTTTTTTTGTAAATAGTCATCGCTAATATTAAAGTGAATTAATTATAAGAACTATGCAAACAAAATACCGTTGCCAAACAATGTTTTGTGTAGTATGTCGGAGACACGGCATATGATCGTCATAATCAGCCCTTTTAAGTCCAGTGCTAGCCGTAGGCCTCCCAAAATCGATTTCCACTCGAAACAGTTTACAGCCGTTTTAATCCAAAATGTGGCTAGATATGCTACTTACAATATGAATCTATGAATGTAAGTTGTAATATTAGTGTTGTGGAAGATGTAAAACAAATAAAAAAATTTGGAACTCCTTCATTGTTACCAGTATCATAAAATATTTTATACCAGAAAGTCTCCTTTTTTTAATAACTTTGTTTAAAACCGAAAATCTATAAAAATAATTTAGGTATGATTATTTTTTAATTATTATTTCATAAAATCAGTACTTAAAAGAAAATGATACCTCTTTTTTCGCCATTTTATGTGAATTACCATTACGAAGATATTTTTTTGTTATGTTTGTTTACATAAATTATCTGAATTTGAGACTTTGGGTATAATACAAATATGATCCAGTGCAGGCCAAGTGTAATGGTCTCTTCTTAGGGCCGGTTGTTTCAAACGGTTGGTTAACGTAACATACGTACGTCAAATAATAACGATTACATATCGATGGTCATACGTTGACAACTCGTAACCCACATTTTTTCGCAAAATGAGATAAATACATAATTTTGTTTTTTAAATTAAGCGCCAAATCTTCCCATTGATAACTCGTAATGCATAAAAACTGTGGGTTACGAGTTGTCAACGTATGACCATCGATATGATGTTTAACGTTCGTTAAATACAAAGGTTTGTTTCACTGCATAAAAAAACCGATCGTCAAACTTCAAACGTAGAAGAATAAAATGACGTTTTGCCAGTGGGTTACTGTAATCGTTATTTTTTAACGAACGTTAATATATTTTATGAAACAACGCTTTTTTTGGATTGACGATAGTTAGCGCCATTTATGACGTATACGCGTGCGTCAAGTGGATGTGAAACAACCCGCCCTTAGTCGAGAACCTTAATTTCCAAGACGTTTTAGTTAAGCCGCGAAAAGTTAACATTCTAAAATATTAATTAATGAGAATCAGATCAGCTACGAAGTTTGAAACGAAAGCTAAAACAGAACAAAAATATGTAAATCTAAGTTTGCAAGTCATTAAAAATAACTTATAACCGCAGTCTCCAACCTAACAAAATTTTATTAAGGTATAAAATTGAAAAGCTACAGCTAACACAAAATATTAGTACACCATTCGTTATAAGAACGAGCTACAAAATTCACAAATAATATGAAGTTACAAAAGAAAACAGTATCTTTTTGAATTGTAGAAACTACAGCAATAATATTCAGTTTTAATCTTTTTGTGAATATTTTCTTGAAAGGCTATCGTCATATTATATGGTTATTTATTTTATGAAATTAATTTTATTTTCTGTGATTTTAACTCACACACTGAATTATTATATGTTAAATTAGGAAAATCATATACAATGTTTGTAAATATGTGAGCACTATGTATCTATCGCATTTATTAATTTGTCTGTCATTACTTCACTTTTCATTCTTTTTACCTATTGTGGTATAGTAATTTTATTCTAGATACATCGTCTTCACCTATAACTATTAATTCCTGTGTACAAACTATTGTTAACATTTTAAAAGAGTAAGTATGGAGTTTCTTGCCCATTCTTCTCCATACATAAACCTTTTGGAAGATTTTTGGCGTTCAAAAGTGCCTTGTGTATCTATTTGAAATAAATGATTTACGAGTAGACTTTGACTTTATTTCAGACAGCGATACTGTTATATTTAAAGACATTTTAATGTTATAATAGCAGCCTGTTACTATCCCATTGCACGGCAAAAGCCTCTTCTCATACAAGGAAGGCACGATCATTGATAAAAAAGTAAGTTAGTTGGTTTAGTCTTCGTTTAGTTTAGTTTTAGTTTAGTTTAGTTTTAGTTTAGTTTAGTTTTATTTTAGTTTTAGTTTAGTTTTAGTTTAGTTAGTTTAGTATTAGAGTACACCTAGTAAGATTTATCTTTATAACTTTGTATTGAAGCTGAATAGGTATATTGATAACCTATCTACCGTTTTATCTAAAGGGTAAAAGAACAAAGAACATAGACGGTTCAATACTTAAGTCGGCATTCTACAAATTTTATTTATTTATTTATTTATTTAAACTTCATGTACAATAGTGATACATAGGCGGACTTAATGCCACAAGGCAATTTTAAATTCTGATTAATTATCGCTCCTTTCCACTTTGCTTGGATAATTAGCTAATATACCTAGGTACATCGCTTGTAAAATTAATTAGGTAGCACAAGGTCGTAGTCGCTTTACTGAGTAATAATTAAGCATACTCCATGTATCTCACGTGATAAGTCAGGCTTTTAGAGCATTCAATTTTTAAGAAGCAGCTGGGTAAGCAGTGTAAAGAACCAGGTTACCAGAACCCAGCAGGAGCTTATCTGAGATAAAAAGAAAGAATAATATTTTATTTGGGACACACAGAGGAAATACAAAAAGTAAAAAAAAAAGCATTTAAAACGAATAAAACTAACATATTTGTTCGAATAAACCAACCAAAAAAATAAAGACCTTTGCGACGCCAAAAAGGCTCCTATCTCAGCATCATCATCATCATTTCAGCCGAAAGACGTCTACTGTTGGACATAGGCCTCCCCCAAACACAGCCACTTCGACCGGTGTTGTTTTTCCCGCATCCAGCGGATTCCTGCTATCTCAGCAAAATGCGGTGACATAAAAAAAAGTTGGTTTACGGACGATAGTTTAACGTGACAACGTCATAACAAAACATTGATGCGGCGCAAGCGTACAATGAGCGTAACGGGACAATGAGCGTAACGGGACAATAAGCGTAACGGGATAATGAGCATAACGGGATAATGAGCGTAACTGGACAGTGAGTCATCCTTTTTCGTGCATGCAGCCGGCGTTCATCGATTTATTAGACGTTCTCATGTCAAAAATCTTCTGTGATGCCACGGAACAAACCTACAGACATCCCTAGATAGGCAGGTAGGCATTTTAAATTCTGGATTAACGCACGTTCCGATGGCATAGACCACGGGAGTGATAGACGACGCAACTGAGTTCAGTTTACACAGGCATCAGGCACAGGTAAGGCTAACAAGGCAGTGAATTATTAAAGTTCTTCCTTACCTCCTGACAGTACCACATGGGACTCTTGCAGACGGAGACCACTGATAGATTCTGCATCCTCGTCAGCCAGACCACGCATACTTCTGTGAGGGACACCCATTGTGCGCTCGTAAAGTAATAATCACTGTAAGAGATGGTAAAGTTAGTATTATTGGAGCTGGTGAAGATTGTAAGACGATCTTTGCATTGTATAAACTCAATCTCCTTGAATTATATAATTGCATAGCACAGGTGTGAGTCTATGTACTATAGAGGTACCATTTACCGGGTAATGTCTTTTATTGAATTGAATGTGCTCTGGCGGCTATAAGTATGTCATGCTCACTCAAATGTCTCGCTGGTGGTGGCGTGTGTGTTGGATCAATAAGTTCCCTTCAAAATGGTTGAGCTAAATGGTGCTATTCCATGCGTCATGTTCCTGAACGGGCGCCGTCAGTTGGGACTGGTCATCTCTTAGCTGCCATGGCTTATTTTAATTTATTTTAATTTTTGAATTGTTTTTATTACGGATGCTTCTAACGTGCACGTCTTTCTACATTGTTCTCACATGTATAACTTCAACATGAATTATGTAAATATGTAACCCATTTTTTGTAACAATATTTTGTTTTCAAACAACAAAAGAGTGTCCGTGGAGTTTCTTGCCCGTTCTTCTCCATAGGAACTACGCTTTGGAATGGGCAACTAGCTTCATCTTTCTGACTGACCGCCTTGACAATCCAAAAGTGCCTGTAATGGTTTATTTGAAATAAATGCTTTGAGTTTGAGTTTTGAGTTTGAAACAATGCATTTTTGGACCACATATTCTAGGAATTTTTGTATTATTTTTACTTATAGAATATAACCCTAGAGTTATGGCATATAAAAAAAAAACACGTTGTATAACACATAAAAGATTGTTGACCAACTTACATACACAAACATTCATAACTATTGCCTTAAAAAACAAGGACTCAAAACGTATCTTCACGAACTACCAATATACAATAAAACATAAGACGATCGAGCTATTTCACCAATAAACTCACAATGTAAATGAAGGTCGATTCGAAATATTGAAGTTTTAATACGAAGCCCGCCCACTTTGTTTATTTTACGGGGTTCGGCTCATTTATCTAGCTCGGTTAATGGCTTACAGCGCTTTAAAGCAGTCGAGCTCGCTTTACAGTCTCCGCTTTATACGGAGATATAGGGACTTTGTATATTGGAACATTATGGATAAGTTTAACTTTCAAGTAGTATGTTTATATTGAGAGACAGCCTTTGTTGTGTCATTAATTGTTTCAAAAACAGCTACCACCAACTTGTTATCTTGCACCGCATGCCCTGTCACCAGCACACGTGATGGTTATTGAGTGCGCCTGGGAACGGTATTCGCGTTGCTGAATTTTGGGCTAAACAAATTAAAAGAAACCGGCCAAGTGCGTGTCGGACCATGCACAATGAAGGGATAGTTGGGATGAATTTATCCCAAAAAATTGTAGTTGAAAAACATGTTCTCCCATACATTCCAACTGCAAATGTAAGTTGGTCGACTATTACTCGTTATCTTGTAGAGCCAACAATACCTACAGACTACTAGCGACATCTAACATTCAACGTGTGAAGTGTTCGTGACGTCAACGAAGGTTGCAACCACATACAAGTATAAGATGGTGAAGACACACCCTAAGCTGCCAAACCGACTATACAAATAGACGGTCTATACCAAGGAGGAACGATCAGATTACAGAGCACGCGATGGTCCGCGGGCTCAACATCCGCAAGCCGTCCAAGGCTGACCTTATGAGGGGCCCATCTTAATGGGTCACCGCGACCCCTCCGCGGACGGGGAGCTAAGCTCCGGTTCCGCAGGCTACGCCCCCTTGCGGAGGCGTAGCGACATCCAAGCAGGAACGATCACTCGCTACTTAGAAGGCACAGTGGTCGATAGCCCCGCAGTCACCACTGTTGTTATAAGCTTGATCTGAACGGAGGCCCCGTCGCCCTCAGGAACAGTCTAGCTAGGAAGTGAAGAGATAGGATAGTCCCGCAGTCTATCCCTAGGACCCCTAATAGGTTTAACCCCAGTCTAACTTTGTTTGCTAAAGCCAAGTGTTTGAAGCAAAGTGAATAAGCCCCCTATCTGTCATTCAACGTTGGTTTTATTCCACCGCCACCATTAAAACAGGCAAATACGGTAGTAAAGTTTGACCGATACCGCCGTATCATGCCTTAGGAATACGCGGCGAGGCGGGGAGTGGTACGCCGCGGCGTATCGTTTCCCGCCTCGCCGTGAGTGTTGACGAATGATGGCATTCGCCCGCGTGAGCCGCGGACATTGGTATCTAAGGCGCGGTAAGGCGGTATCGGTCAAACTATATCACGTACTTGCACGGCGTAACTCCTGAAAGAGGTCGACAATTCCCATAGAAGTCACATTTTCGAAGTATAAGTACTGAAATTGCGTTATGACTTAACGAGAACAGTTCCAACCAATCATATTCTTAAATGCTAAACTTCATGCATGCATTACTGACTCTATGTACAAGTTCTGAGAAAGGTTACTTACCCCTCTTCAAGAATAACTTTAGGTGGCGTCAGGTGTCGTGTGCGGATGTGCTTGGGGTCTGCAATATCGGCCACCGTCAGCGTCACCGTCGGGTTGTTGGTCCCTGGCTTTGGGTACCTCACGCTTCTGATTTCCGGGTATGTCTGAGAGGAGAGAAGGAAATTATTGAACAAATTTAATTGAAACGGTAAAAAATGTATAGTGTGTTACAGAAATTGTATCGTTATTCATACTAACAGATTATTAACATAAAAATATAATATCCTAATCTAACTAAAACTATTAGAAACTAAAATATGGCGAATTCTTCTGCATTGCTCTCGAATGCGCTCAGCGCTTGATTACGGGAAGTGTCAACCAGCCATTTGAAGATTTCGTTGGACAAACCATGAGCACTCACTCGGACCCCACGGCCCGAGGGTTTCAACCCCAATCGGCTCGAAAATATAATTACCGATAAGTTTTAAATAGATATTAAATATATCTTCGGTCCGAGAATAATCGTCTCCTTCGTTGTCCTTCTCATCGCTCTGGTTTTATAAAGTCTTCTTTCTTTGTCCAGGCGGTTTTCCTTTGGAATGCGCTTTCTCAGAATATCAGGATGGTAACCAATCAGTTCACATTTAAAGTGAAAGCTCGAGAACACATACGCAAGAAGTTGGCAGATTCGTCTCAGAATTAAGTTGTTGTAGGTTTTCTTGTTTAACTCTCATAACTTTTTATTTTTAGTTGTATGTATGTATATATGTATTTATTCTTATATCTTAGCTATAAATATCTTCTAAATTGTTTTTCTGTTATTGCACCTACTGTGTATTATCTCTGCATCGCCCTAAGGTAGACTGGTAGAAAATGCCCAAGGCATTAAGTCCGCCTTTGTACAGTTTTTTACTTGTGCATAAAGTTTTAATAAATAAATAAATAAATAATTGTTAATAATGTTTAGCTAATTTTATTCAATATGACCCCAGTACACAAGTTAATTATACAACACTGGCAGTAGTGGCGTCACTCCCAAATATTTCAGGTACAAATGGGTACGAACTACAACAAATGTGATCCAAGCGCGGTGAGGACGCATTCCTCATAATTGTCTAATTATGTAGGTCGGTTTTAGGTCATTTATTTTTAAAGATAGACATGACGGTCCCTTAAATCTGTCAATCAAGTATTTTAGGACATTATTGGAACCGCGGCGGTCACTTAATAGGAAAAACTTATCATTCGACTTGCAATGCAAATTACCTTGGCAGAGGGGCTTGTGGTCTATCAATCAGGTTAAGCTACGCTTGCCGCGGTTTTTCCATTGATGGGTGACCATCTTAACATACCAAAACTCCGCGCCTCGAAAAGCACGTTAAGCCGTTGGTCCCGGCTGCCATTCGTGAATCTTTGACAGTCGTTACGGCTATTCAGAAGGCTGAAAGTCTGACAACCAGTCTTACCAAGGGGTATCGTATTACCCAGTAACTGGGTTATAGAGGTAATATAGGTTAGACTGGAAGCCAACCTCAATATAGTTGGGAAAACGCTAGACAGATGATATAAATTACCTTGGAAGGATCATCAGTGTCCAGTGCTGCCCCATACCAGGGGTATTTCTGTTCATGCACCAGACTGTCATTGAACGTCGCATACAGCACCATGTGTCCGTCTGCTGACATCCATAGCGCTGTTCGAGAGCCCAGGATTTCTTCTGTAACAAATATAAAGATTTTAATTTATCGTCTTGAATAGGAAGTTTTCTTTGGGGGTTGCCAAATTAATGTGGAATGAGGAACAGGGAGTAAAGTTCACTCATACTCTATAGAAAAGGGAGGATCGTCCGACCATACGGCAACGGTTGATGTCGGGATGTTGTATAAATGCTATTCGCGCGGCAAACTCTGATTGCGCGATTCAGGGTTTGTGTCAGGTCTTTTGATGCGTTGTTTGCATGTTTGATTTGAAATGGCCAGTACTGCAGCATGGCAATTTCATAGGTAAAGACCTATTGCATACACTGAATTTTTTAAATTATGTATAAAGCATTGTTTATTTGTTAAATTAGTTACAGTGTTTGTGGGAGAAAATTGTGGTCACATTACAAATCTACGTTCGCACACAGACGCACACGTACATATACCGGATGACTTTTTTTACCGTCTCGAAAAAAATTGGGTATACTAGGTGAACGGAGTAGAAGCCTATGGCATAGCAATTTTTTTTTTTTTTTTCAGAAATAAAACTAAAATAAAATATTGAAATTTGGGTGCGTATGATTTAAATTTAAATATTATTTATCGTATTTATTTATTGAATTATGTTTTTTGTTAAATTTCTGTGTTTATTGTTATAGTATGATAAGTTTACTTCAAATGTGTGGTATTTATCCATAGATCAATTTCTTTCTAGGTTAAAGAAAAAATAATAAAAACTATGCCATAGGCTTCTACTCCGTTCACCTAGTATACCCAAATTTTTACGAGACGGTAAAAAATGTCATCCGGTATAAGGGTCTAGCGTAATAGCACAGAATTTATATACTGTGGTAGTAGGTACTTCGTTCATTTTGGTTTGTTTTAACAGCGGAAGCGTGACTGCAATTTACGTAGTTTTAATTACTTTTGGGATAAAAATCTACCTATCTATACTAATATTATAAAGCTGAAGAGTTTGTTTGTTTGTTTATTTGAACGCGCTAATCTCAGAAACTACTGGTTGGAATTAAAAAATAATTTTTGTGTTGGTTAGTCCATTTATCGAGGAAACTTATAGGCTATATAACATCATGCTACAACCAATAGGAGCGGAGCATAAATGAAAAATGTTGCAAAAACGGGAAAAATGATTCCTTTTTATTTATTTATGTTTATTTATTTATATTCAATATGTCTTACGAGCTAACAGAGAGCTTCCGTTGCGTGCGCTGCGTAAACGGTTTAAGTTACGCGAATATCATGTATGATGGAATTGTTCCTCTTAAAAAGTTCTAGAAAAAAGTCCACAATGGCATATGTCTATGTCTATCTTTTAAGGTTGGTTCACTATAACTTTTTTAATGGTATTCTTATAAAATAATGCATTATAATGAAGGTGTTTTCATAAACATGGTATTAATCTTTATCCTTTATTTAATAATAATGTAATAAAACTAAAGTTTGCTTTTTTGTTTGTATGAACGCGCTAATCTCAGGAACAACCAATCGGATTTTTGGAAAAATCTTTTTGCATTTGATAGCCCAAAAGCCCTTGAGAAAGGCTTTAGGCTATTTAACATGACGCTAGGACTCTTAAGAGCCTAGCAGAAAGTAAGAAAGAACACTAAGCGAAAACGAAGTAATAGCGCGAGCAGGCGATGCGATGCGACGGGGTGGGCTGGGGGTACAAGAAGTTTCACGCGGTCGAAGTCGCGGGCAGAAGCTAGTATAAAATATTACAGGAATCGATTCAGTAAACGATTCTGAAAAAACTACTTTCATAATGTAAAAACACGGAATTTGGTGCCCAATACAGAGGACGCGTACAAAGCACGAGTTCAGAAAAATTGTTTTCTGAACTGAAAGCGAAATAACAAGCATGACATTTTCCTCTTTCCATTTCAGCATTGAATATTTATTTGCAGCTGAGCACTATTGGAAATGACTTTCAAATTAAATATGCGACATGTTGAAGCAATGTTCAATACAAAAATACTTTCTACGGAGGAAATTTTTTGTTTAAAACACTTGTATTTTATGTTGACACAGAATCTTTATTATTATTATTATAAAGAGAGAGAGAGCGAATTTTGTGAGTTTGTGTATATGTGGAGGGTAATCTCGGGACCACCGCACAAGAGTAAAGAAACGGAGCAGAGACAAAGCTTCATACAACCGCGTTATGATAAGTACACTACTACAAGCATGAAGCGCGTGTGTGCGTACCACTTGCGGCTTCGTCGCATACGAATAGAAACTGGTTTATACCGGCTCGGCCAGTTGAATCGCTCAGGGCTGCGCGTACGCGTCACGCGTCTTGTTTGTCTACGTTCCGCGTTTTAATTAATGTAAAAAAATATACACTTAAATACATACATACATACTTTCATACCTTTCAAATAGGTACATTATTCCAGATGGAAATAGGCTATATACGCTATATATTATGTGAATATATATAAAAAGAAGATCTTAAAATACTAATGAAATATTATCTTCAATTCATGCTAGCCTAGTACTTTTTGTTAGGTTATTGCTCAGAACTTGTGCACAAAACACAACAACACGTGAACAGAATACTGTCTTCATATGTAAATAAAACCCGCGCGAATCCGGGGCGGGCACTTTTTGTTAATAAAAATTGATATTAAAATATAACAACGTAAACATAACATTGCGCCTGTGATTCCCAATGGGGCGAGTGGCGTATACGTAGTACTTTAGAGGCATCAGGAACAGGGTGTAAAGTTCACTTATCCTCTATTGAAAAGGGAGGATCCTCCGACCAGACGGGTGTCTGGTGGGTAACTGCCCGACGGTTGATGTCAGGATGTTGTATATATACTAGTCGCGCGGTAAATTCTGATTGCGCGATGCAGGATTTGTGACGTCATGTCTTTGATGCGTAGTTCGCATGTGGCATTTTAAATGCCGCCACACTTTTATTGATTGAATACGAGGCTTTTGGTTTCTTTGCATGTGTGTATATTTTTTTTATATGCGTTTTGTTTGAGCAGAATAAACAAATTTTCTTTATTTTCTTCTTTTTCTAATGAAGTTGAAAACATAGGGTAACGATATTATCTAACTAATCACAATGAGTAAGTACCTATCTATGTCAGTGAACCATCTTGTCACGAAGCGATGCATTGCTTCTACGTCAGTGCGTACCGCAGCGTGCCAATGTGGCTCATGTCATGTGTATACAGGATGATATATATTTAGTATGAAATAGAGTGGAACGATTGACGTAGCGAATAAGCGATTGGCTACTGAGCTACGTATCGAGGGTTTGATTAAAAAATATACAATTTTTTTTTAAGATCTTAATATTTTTTTTGCGATTCTGACTTTACCTACTTAAGTATGTGATTTGTGCATCTACGAAATAACAAAACACAAAACAAAAACATATAGAACAAAAGTTGTTGTTTATGATAGTAGTAGTAGTTATGTCCTGAGAGGTTATTAGTGTTTTATCAATTATCCTGTATCTTATGTAAATATAATAAAGATTTTTTTTAAACGACGGTAAAACTGTTCATAGTTCAAATCATCACTTCACATAATGTAAACACCCTGTATATCCGAATCTAATAATACCGCACAGATGTGGTGCAACCCGTGCAACGGGTCGCAGTCTCTACTCGCAGTCATTGACATTAATTACTTAGCCTACAATGTAATAATTTTATTATGATGCTAGCTTCTGTCCGCGACTTGAAATTTCTTGTTCCCCAGTGCTCCAATCCGTTCTCGAGATATAATAAAAAAAGCCGTTCCAAACATTCATTTTTTTTTAGTGATAACTTCTTTAGGCGCGTTGAGCACTTTTTGGGTGAACAAAAATCATGGAACTCGCGTCATCGTCACCGAACGCTTTCCATGAGCTATATGTGTACTGTGTATGTATGTGTACTTTTTGGGTGTACAAAATTCATGGAACTCGCGTCATCGTCACCGAACGCTTTCCATGAGTTATATGTATACTGTGTATACATATACGAGTATGTGTACTTTTTGGGTGAACAAAAATCATGGAACTCGCGTCATCGTCAACGAACGCTTTCCATGAGCTATATGTATACTGTGTATATATGTGTACTTTTTAAGTGAACAAAAATCATGGAACTCGCGTCATCGTCACCGAACGCTTTCCATGAGCTATATGTATACTGTGTATATATGTGTACTTTTTGGGTGAACAAAAATCATGGAACTCGCGTCATCGTCACCGAACGCTTTCCATGAGCTATATGTATACTGTGTATGTATGTGTACTTTTTGGGTGGACAAAAATCATGGAACTCGCGTCATCGTCACCGAACGCTTTCCATGAGCTATATGTATACTGTGTATATATGTGTACTTTTTGGGTGAGCAAAAAGCTTAGTTTTCACTTCTATCTGCTTTCCCCTAAGACTGCCCCGCATGTCTTTTTTTTTTTCGTGAATTTTTCGCATGTTTTAAGAGTTATTCTGCTATTCGGGGCGGAGACAAGAATCGGTCCAGCCGTTCTTGAGTTATAAATGTTGTAAATAACCAGACTTTGTTTTATATACCTACCTATTTAGATATCGACGACGAACTACCAATATCTTCTATCTAAAAAAATTTGCTACTTTACAGGAGACGAAAAAAACGTCAATTTTTTTTATTTTATTAAATGTCTCGGTTTTATCTATTTTAATACTCTGATTATTGGAATAGAAATATGGTGTGAAATATGTTTTTATTCTAAAACTACCATTTACAGAGTTAGAAGAAGATAGGAGGTATCGGTTTCAGTTGAATTAAATTATGGAAAATTTAAGGGATAATAGAAGGTATTAGTAATAGTAAAATAAAATCAAAATTTTAGTTTTATTTAGTATCAGTTACCTGAGTCTTGTCTCTTATGTAAGTACTAACAAGAAACATAGTCCCAAAAAAAAATTTATGTAGAAAAATTATTATCTACAGCGAAACTTAGGTCTCACTTTAAAATTTCAACCAAAAATAACACTTCTAACAACTTATAGATTAATACTCGTAATCAAATAATAGTTACAGATGGGAGGTTTTCACAGCAATATCTTTTAGAAAACTTCAACACGATAACATAGTAGATATTTCTACTTATAGTCAGAAGGTATTTGCAGCAAAATTAGCGTCTCATAATTTAGAAGTTATTTCAATTAGTGTTTGATGGGATAAATAGTTAAATATCGTGTTACGAGGTTTTGCCAGTACACGCGAAATAGCATTTTACGTCGACTGGCATTCAAAACTAAAAATCGAAAAAACGGTAGTTAGGAGGTATTGGTAGTTCGTCGTCGATATATGATACGCCTACGTGCTATGAGGACCTGGTAATTGAAAGATAAACTACTGTTAGTTTTAGTTAGATGAATCGAGGTTCTACTTAGAGCATCCATTTGAACAGCACATGAGTGGAAGACACATAATGGGAAAAAAATTGGTGCCATTTAAAGAATATTTATCCACCTATTCAGATTGTTAGGTGCCATTCGTGGAACCGTTTACAAATATTAATTTTATTCCACGATTGTTTGGACTTTACTGAAGTACCTGAAATATGTCTTTATTAGGTATCTAATTGACCGTCAATACATAGGTTGGCCATTCAAAAGCATTCAGCGCTGCGGTATTTATTTTTAAATATTGATAGGAGCCTTTTTGGTATCGCATAGGTTTTTTAATATATTTAATTTTATAAAATTTTGTAATAACATCATTCACATAGACTAATTGTAAGTGGGAAAAATACCTACGTATTATTGAAGCTAACTCATGAACTTGCCGAGCAAAGTTAATAGAATTTATATGGGACCACAGTTGACAAAAATATCGATAAAAATATATTTAAAAGAAAACACGTACAGACGAACATAGAACCTCCTCCTTTTCTGAAGTTATTATAAAAAACAATTGTCGTGTGGTGCCGGACGTAAAGAATAGCACTACCCCATTTCCGCCCGTGGGTGTCATAAAAGGCGACTATGGGACTTACTAGAAACTGGGCAGCAGCATTCTCTATGCGTTTTTAACACTATTCTGCGATCGCCGACCCGCCTGCCAAGCGTGGTGATTATGGCAAACCACCCCAATTTGGGGAGGCTTATGTCCAGCAGTGTACGTCTTTCGGCTGAAATGATGATGATGATGATAAAAAACAAATGAGTTGGTCACTTGAATGAGGTTCGAAGTGAACTTTACAGCACAGCACTGCAGACGCCATTGGACTTTCAAAATCAAAATCAAATTATTTTATTTCACATAAATCTAAACGGGCACTTATGAAACGTCAGAAGTTGGTGCACGATTCCAATTGGTCGTTTCCTATGGAGAAAAGCCGGCAAGAAACTCACGGCTACTATTTAAAAAATAATAGGCCTTAACAATATTTTTAATGTACCCTCCTAGTTCATTGTACAAAGTTTTTGTTTGAGTAACTTAGAAACCTCTACAAGTCCGAATAACGGTGTTCGTGGAGAATCGCCAAGTTAATTATTTATGTAAATTGTTCCTTTGGAAGTAAACTTGTCTTAACTTGCGTAAAACTTTGTGCGTTTTCGGTTTCACAAAATACGTTTATAGAAAAGGAAGAGATTTGAGGTATTTTTCTTTAGTTTATAGCTAGCGTGTAGCTTATCTTTACCTGATTGGGTTATCTTTGAGAAAATTACGTTTCATGACGATCGGTTCAGCGGTTTAGACGTGAAAACGTAATATACAGACAGACAGACAGATAGATAGACAGACAGACAGACAGACAGACAGAGAGACTTTCACATTTATAATATTAGTATGGAGTATGGATAAATAAAGAAAGCTAAGCGAAGAATAAGTAAGAGCGCGGGCGGGCGATGCGATTCTATTTTAAAAATGTCAATGTTATTTTAGTATATTGTGTATCTTACGAAACGAAGTCGGGGGCAGAAGCTATGTACTGATAACTACAGTACAGTCAAGCTTTGTTATGTCTTAGATACTCGAAATTAAGGCGATCCTCTAGCGTGAGTGTTCGGTCCTTCTCTATCCCGTCACAGCGGGGACGCTCTGTCCCGCTCCCTGCGTACGCCGAATTCACACAATTTTTGGAATTATTTTAATAAATAAAGAAGATTGATCTTAAATATTGTATTAAATATTGAATTAAATAAAACGTGAATTATTAAGATTTTTAAATTATCTATCCATTAGTGTAACTCGCAAATTAATGGAACGTCAACTTTAGCAAAAGATGCATGCAATCAATAATTTTAGTACCTTTTTTACACGGAGATTTCAAATGTACTTATAACACATAAAAATATATAAGAACGTGCAATGTGATGATAGGATATCGTACATTAATAATGTGTTTTTAGATGTAGTTTATTTCTCTTAATTAATGAGTTAATAGCCTCTGAAAAACGCGTTTTGCTCGGGGTAGCGCCTTAATACTTAAATACGATCATCGTGAAAGTACAAGTATCTCAAATACACACAAAAAAGTAGTACAGACAATGTATCCTACACATCATGGTATATATGAGCTCGCCCTCATTATACCAGAGTATTCTCTTACACTCAGTATGTAAAAGAACACGCCAGTTCCTTCATTATACTAAAAATGCTATAAAGTTAAAACACACTGTACGGTTAGCAAAAAAGATTGCATTGTTCACGCCCTAATACTGCTCGCGTAAATGCAAAGGCATATAATTTCAGTCGGCCATGTTTTTTCCAACGCTACCTCTCGTTAGAACTATACAGAGATGTTGTAGCGTCAGCATAAAAAGTTCCACTTGAATGGGCCGGTGTTTGCTAAAAACGAACGTAGGGTCAGCAGAAAGTTAATTAATATTTGTGATTTTTGTTCGAGAACGAATATAGTCAAAATATTATATATATGTATATGTGTGTATCTAAGGTCATAATTTGATTGGAAAATCACTTTGTTGTTTTAGCTTGAAAAACTATATGCTATAAAATAAAAGCAAGATTTAGCCATTTTACATTTTTGTTTATAATTATCTCGCGTTTGAAGCAGGTATAAAAACGCCAATCAACGGTATTATGCCCAGTTGTTAACTTCAAAAAGTTAATTCAAACTCAAGCTCAAAGCATTTATTTCAAATAAACCAATTATAGGCACTTTTGAATTATCAAGGGGTCGGTCAGTCAGAAAGATGAAGCTAATTGCACATTCTAAAGCGTAGTATGTTCCAATGGAGAAGAACGGGTAAGAAACTCCACGGACACTCTTTTTTTTAAATCATACATTTAACAACTCGGCATTGTATTTTTTTGTACTGTTACACCTACAGACACAAGAAATACCTTGGTCATCTCTATACATACATTTCAGTCGGTTTTAAACTCATTTACATGACAGCTAGAACTTGCAGGGTGGCAGCTAAACGTGTTCTCTAACAACGATACGGCCAAACACACATCAGTAGAAACACTTGAACTACGAAAGCCGACCTTAATACTACGAAATAAAGACGCTGCAAATGCCAAATTGCAACTATGGACGCGAGTTTGGCTAGGTACAGAATAAAATGAACCGGTAGCCGACGAAAACGTGACCGGGACACTAAATGGTACTTCACTCATAGACTTACCCAGTCGAGATTTTACTAAAAAGCTTCCACATTTAAATTCCACATGTGTGCATAAAGTTAGTTAAATTAATAAAACATTCCCATGAGTTTGCCGACCGTACTGGGGTCTTGTAAAGGTCAGGAGCACTGTTTACTTTGCTCTCTACCGTACATGGTAGCCTGGTAGCTGTATACAAACATTGCAAAAAGAGACAAGACATATTTAGCAGAGCGAGTAGGTAGATTAATAATGAAATTGAAATAGCTTCAACGAGTAGTGATATTTCAGTGTACGTAACGCTCCGGTTTCCTAGAAGAGCGGCCGCCATATTACGGTCGTTATGAAAATGATGGCACCGGGGTTTGACTTTACGGTGTCAAAAAGCGAGCGTAACGGGAAAATGAGGGTAACGAGACAATGAGTCATCCTTTTTCGTGCATGCCGATTTCACAGACGTTACACACGACATTCACCGATTTATTAGACATTAACGTGAATGGTGCTAATCCATGCGTCATGTTTGTGAACGGGCGCCGTCAGTTGGGACTGGTCATCTCTTAGCTGCCACGGGTTATTTTATTTTATTTTATTTTGTTTCTATTTGTTGTACCTACGCTTGACGCTTTTAACGTGTAAGTTTTTATTATTTTTATTTTTACATCGTTCTCACTTTTAGTTATAAATTCAACATTATAGATGTAACGAATACTTTTGTAACAATTTAATTTAAAAGAGCGTCCATGGAGTTTCTTGCCCGTTCTTCTCCATAGGTACCTACGCTTTGGAATGGGAATGTAGCTTAATTTTTCTTACTGACCGACTCCTTGACAATTCAAAAGTGTCTGTAAATGGTTTAATTGAAATAAATGATTTGAGTTTGAGTTATCACGTCAAAAAAAAAAAAAAACATTAACCTACATGGGCACTTATGACACGTCAGAAGGTAGGTGCACGGTTCCAATTTGGTCGTTTCCCATGGAGAGGAACCGGTTAGAAACTACACTAATTTACTATAACGTTTTAGTGACGAAATTCGACGGAAAATTGCGGATGCTATGTGGCGGCTACCGCACTCTTAGGAAACTCTAGCCTAAAGTGCACTTTGGGTAGGCATTTTTTATAATATTTGGAGAAACTTTACAGATACGATTGAAGGTATACATACGAGGGGCATGCCAAAATAAATTATATAGTTACTCAAAAACTTTTACAAGTGATTTTTTTTTTTTTTACAAATAAAAACAACCGACATCAAAAAAAAACCTCGGTTGTTTTTTTTTGTAAAAGAATATAATTGTTTTGTCTATTTGTCAATTTTTCAAAATATGGGAAAGCACACAATGTTATTTTACTACAATTTAACTTTAACAACTCAGTTACATAGTCAGTGATTTCTTCTTTTTTGACCTTAGAACTATTACCTACAAATACAGTAATGTTGGTTTTAGGATTATATATTTTTGATATTACTGATGCCATTATTCGTTTGTAGGTTGACCCTGGCATACAATAATTTTGATTAGAATAACACAGTTTGTTAGTAATTAATTTACCTACACCTCTTCCTATACTATCTGAGAACATAACTGAATGATAAAGATCCTGACTACTGGAAGATGGACAACTAACAATCTCAGGCTGTACCACATGAGATAAATCTTGTACTATATCAGATATAACTTGGTTGAGGATAAAGTCTTGAGAAAAACTCACATTCTGGGACGGGTCCTTCGTTGTCTCAGGCTGGACAGAATCAGGGATTGAAACCTGACAAGTACACTGACACATAACTAACTCATTAGCAGCAAGAATATGTTCTTTAATTTGGTTCTGAGAGCTCACATATTTATTGTAAAGGGAACTAAGCTGACCCTCAAGTGCCTCTATGTCAGACTGTAAGCGCTGGGTATCAATTTCATAGATTTTTTTGCTGTCTTCTAATTTAATTTGATAATTTTTTAATTTATTGTATAAATCAACATGCTCTTTTCTCTGTGGAATATTTTTAGAAAAGTGTTGTTTCCTAATTTGATTAAATTTTTTGAGTAATCTATTCAGTTTAGCGGGTGTAAGGTACAGCCCTCCGCAGACTGATAGGGTAAATTTAGTATATCATACTAAGAAGACCGGTACATGAAATTATTTCAGGAACATTATGGGAATCCAATAAACCTGATTTGTTTTATTACCTCACACGCAATGTATCGTTACTGTGGCAAAACGTAGGCAGCGAACGGCAGCGCAGCGAGTGAGTTCGATGAACTCTGTAGCTAGTCAGAAAGTGAACAGCTGATTTCGCGCGTCGTTAGTTAGAGTATTTCAACATCCATTGCTGGTTTTTTGATTTTATCTGTTTTATTTACATAAATGGAGTGCTTCGTACAGAAAATGTAATTTTACATTAAAATGAAGGGATCGTAACTGAAAAAACGATAAAGACAATGATTTTCCTGAGCAAATTTTCAGTGGAATATGATTCAAAATAAGGAGCTGAATGCACCCTGTTAGTTTGCGGAGGGCTGTCCGTTACACCCTTTAAACAACATCCCGACATCAACCGTCGGGCAGTTGCCCACCAGACACGACACCCGTCTGGTCAGAAGATCCTCCCTTTACCATAGAGTATGAGTGAACTTTACACCCTGTTCCTCATACCTCTATACCACATTGAAAACATCCCGAAAAACCTTATTACAACAACATAACATCACGCCTGTATTTCTCGAAGGTTTAGGCAGAAGTGTACTTAAGGCTACATATCAAGCTATACAATTCTAGTTTACGTTGGTCTCGCATTGTATAGGATTTCCATATAATGAGAGATCAGCTTATACTGGAAATCTATAGCTTGATATGTACCCGTGTGTACCTATAGTATACCTACATTTCGCCAGTTATGTTTAAGTGCTGATCCATGCGTCATGTTTGTGAACGGGCGCCGTCAGTTGGGACTGGTCATCTCTTGACTGACAGGGCTTATTTTTAATTTTATATTTTGAATTGTTTTATTAGTTTTTATTTTGTCTCACATATAGAAGGAACAAGAATAATGTACCCAGGATTTTGTAATATCTTGATTTAAAAGAGTGTCCTTGGAGTTTCTGGCCCGTTCTTCTCCATAGTGATCTACGTATTGGAATGGGCATCTAGCTTCAACTTTCTGACTAACTGACCGTCTCTTTGACAATTCAAAAGTGCCTGTAAATGGTTTAATTGAAATAAATGCTTTGAGTTTGAGTTGAGTCCCATGTAATAGGGGGCAAGTCTTATTCCCATCAACCGGGCACAAATCCAGACTCCGGGCTGCTACTGAGAAATTCCTAATGAAATTACCTTTACGTCACACCTGGCCATAATGTGAGTTTTACCGCACACTACGCGTACGGTAAAACTCGCATTATGGCCAGGTGAAGGCGTAAAATTGTGTACTCACCACGGGCAGTAAAAAAGAAAGCCCTCTATCGCATATTTACAACCCTCGACTGCGGCTCGGGTTACAAATACCTGCGATTTCGGACTTTCTTTCTTTTACAGCCCTTGGTAAGTAATGTACTATTATTACAGTAAAATTTTGTAAATAAAAAGAGCCCAGACCGAACACCAGGTGTGCCTAAGGTTGTCTGAAGGTCAGCTCAGTTATTTAACACATAAATAAGCCTACATTTGTTTAATTTGTGCCACAGGTGTAGCCTTGCATTACAAAATGGCCTATGTAATAAAATATGTCCGAGTCTTTTTTAGGGTTCCGTAGTCAACAAGGAACCCTTATAGTTTCGCCATGTCCGTCCGTCCGTCCGTCTGTCCGTCTGTCCGTCCCCAGCTTAGCTCAGAGACTCTTAGTACTAGAAAGCTATAATTTGGCATGGATAGGATATACATATATGTAGATATACATCACGCCGACAAAGTGGTAAAATAAAGATAAAGATAATTTATTTGTCAAACATGCGTTTACATAAATAGTCCAGTCATTACGTACATTCAAAAAAGAAAATGAATTTGCGCTTCTAATTTTTTAATATGTTGTAGGGGATACCTAGAAAAGCTTAACTTGAGATTTTCGACCAAGCTTTCCTAGGAGCTTTCGCCGCCATCTTGAAAAAAGGGGTAAAATTTGTTTCTCGGCAATAACTCGGCTATCCGATGAGATTTCGAAAATTTTTGTAGGACACTTTTTGTAGCTTTCTTTGTGCTCTACAATAACGCCCGAATCATTTTTAGCGTATCATGCATCGTTATCGAGATATCGATCGATAAAGTCAAAAATTTAGGACACAATTTTTGTTTTTAGCTTTTTTTTTCTTTGGGTCTTAATAAATATGAAAAATTGTGGAATTCAAACTTGTAGAGCATATTCAGACCTACAATTTCCTTCTTGGATTTTTTTATGTTGGACAAAAATTACGATCTCCAGCGCGCCGCAAAGTCGGTGAATCCACACTCAGCGTCGAGCGAGCTGCTCGCTCGGTTGTGTCTGGATGTCGAATCGAATGGGAAATTGTTCAGGAAATTGATGGGATAAAAAATAAGTACATAGAGCAACAAATTAAGGATCACACAAAAGTAATTTATTAAACAAATAATTTGTTTGTGCAGTAAAAAAATATATTTTTTTACAATACAAAATAAACAAAACAAAATAAACGGAAAGAAAAATATTTTTTTCTGCACTCGAGACACGAACGATGGACTTTTTTCATGTCTTTTTTCGCTTGGATGGTCCAGGCTGAAGATCTTCGTCCTCCGTAAACTCTTCGAGTTGTTGTGTCTGTTGAAACGTTGGAAATGATGCTGATTCGATGAGAGCATCGTCATCATCATCGTTACAGACATCGTCGTCGTCGTCAAGCAAAATGTCGACTCTGGCGACGTTACTGCATGTTTGCCCACTGCAGTGCATGCAAATAACGGAGCAACTGATTCCCGCTTTTCTGCACCCACAGGCGGCCTCACAATTTTCTTTACACTTACAGGAAATGAGCTTTAATAGTTCAGGCGGAGCGGGTTCGGCGGTGCTGGTGATTGGTTCGAGCCCTCGATTAGTCTGTCGCCAACCCCATCCTTGTGGATCCTTGAAAAATCCGAGCCAGGTTTGAACTTGGAGATAAGTCCGGAAAATGTGTTGACGCACAGCGCTTTTGGTTGGCGGGAGTAGTGAGAGGTGATTCACTTTATTCGCTGTCATTGATTTTGCGAAGCGATGAAATCGCAAAATATTTATGGACTTCTCGTGCTTATCACCACCATATAGGGCCATAAGGAATTGCTCTCCCGCGCAAGTGAGAACCTCCGGATCGACCTTTTCTTGTTTGAATAATTCTTGGTTCCTGTTCTTCCGAGACTGATTTTGTTCGACGAGCGACAAACGACGCGAGTCTTTCGTTCGCATAATTCTTGTAACACGCCCTATGCACACTCACAGATTCGACACTTTCTAGCATGCGTTGATGGTCCACATGTCCTCTTTTCTCACTCACCGTCAAGAGAGTTCGAACAGCTCTTTTTTTAGCAACATAAATGTCGTCGATTAACGCTTTTTTACAAATAAAACAGTCTCCCATGGTCACAAAATTGTTGAAACACGTGTGCTCACTTCGAAAGGCTCGAGGCAACTAACCGAGACGCTACGAAAAGAAGAACACGTTTCAACACGTAGACCCTAACAAAAGGGTCCCTTTATACCTGACCCCTCCACCTCCAACGGACGCTCTATGCGGGCACTCCGTTATAACGAGTTTACAGCCAACTAGATATCGAAATTTTTGCCCAGAATATCGGAACCCTCGATTTACACTACGCACAACAAAAACTCAACACGATACGATATACTAACTTGAGCGCGCTCGACGCTGAGCGTGGATTCACCGACTTTGCGGCGCTCTGGAGATCGTAATTTTTGTCCAACATAAAAAAATCCAAGAAGGAAATTGTAGGTCTGAATATGCTCTACAAGTTTGAATTCCACAATTTTTCATATTTATTAAGACCCAAAGAAAAAAAAAGCAAAAAACAAAAATTGTGTCCTAAATTTTTGACTTTATCGATCGATATCTCGATAACGATGCATGATACGCTAAAAATGGATCAGGCGTTATTGTAGAGCACAAAGAAAGCAACAAAAAGTGTCCTACAAAAATTTTCGAATCTCATCGGATAGCCGAGTTATTGCCGAAAAACAAATTTTAAGCGTTTTCCAAGATGGCGGCGAAAGCTCCTAGGAAAGCTTGGTCGACAATCTCAAGTTAAGCTTTTCTAGGTATCCCCTACAACATATTAAAAAATTAGAAGCGCAAATTCATTTTCTTTTATTTGCCTTTTTTTCGGACGAAATGACTGGACTAAAACTGACTAATCAGACATGCAAGGTATGGAACTAATAGATGTTGTGTGCGTCCATGTTTTGCCAATAACGGCTTACAAATTTTGTAGGTATAGAAAATTACATTATTTTTTTTTTTTTTATGTATTTGACATAATACTAGTCATTCTAAATTTCATTACAAAATACAAAACGAATACATAATAATTGATTGACCTCCTGTACATGTAAAGTGGGGATGCTTTTTTTTTTCGCCTACCCTTTGGTGTGGAGTATTGTTGGATGGGTCTTTCAAAAATATTGCGGGTTTGTGAAACAATTTTTCGATTAAGGGATCCGTTTCTGAAATATTAGGCTTTAAAATGCAAATTTTTATTAGAGTCAAGTGTCCCCCCCCTGCCAGCTAAATGGTTAGTTTTGCACAGGTGAAAAAATTCACGATAATAGTGTGTATAACGAAGTTAAAGTAAAACTATCACAGCTAAGTAGGCTTTTCAAGTTTACGAGTAATAGTCGACCAACTTTTTGCGGTTGAAAAACATGTTCCCCCATACAATCTGTATAGAAGAGCATATTTCTCAACTATAATGTTAAGTTTGTTCTTGGGATAAATTCATCCCAACTACGAAACCCTTCACAGTGCGTGGTCCGACACGCACTTGGTCGGTTTTTATTTTTTTATTAATCCACAACGAGGAAGCTCTTAGCTTTCACCTCACCTGATGGTAAGTGATTATAAGGCCGAAGGTGGAAGCGAGCTTCACCTGGAATCCTCAACCACAGAGGTACTGGCTATCTTACCTCTAACTGCCGAAACACAACAATGCTATCAACATTGTTGTTATGGCGACAGACTTAGATAAGATGGTGGTAGCTTGCCAGTCAGGCTAAGAGCAAGCCCTATCACCAACCAAAACAAGCAGAAATTAATTTGTGAAAACTAACAATACTAACGTAATTATCTAAGCATTATTGTTACTAACACCAAAATACTAACAAAATTATGAACCTTAGTCTGAATTAAAGTTCTTACACTATAAGACTACACTAAGATCTTACACTATAGTGTAAGAGCCTTGCTTAGTATAACTTTGCGTCATACATCATACATAAAACTTAGGTTATGGAATTAGGAAACTGTACTTAGTTTAGCAAGTATTCAGTTTAGCTTCGATTTAAAATAAATAAATCTGCGTCTACGTTCCTCATTTAGGCTTAAAAGCCTAGAAGCATTGAGCTATTCACCAGGCTTTTTACAGAGGTTTTTCTTTAGACAAGCCATGCCTGCATTAGCAAAATGTCCCGCGGAATAAAATACTCTTGGTTCCTCCAGCCTGCTCTAAAGTGTTCTAAAGGTCAGCAGAGTTGTATATAACAAGTAAATAGGCCTGTATATATGAGCTGTAGTGTTTACTTTGCGCCACCGAGTTGACTTCGTATACCATAAACGAATATACTTTTGTATTTAATTATCCTTGGAATTTAATATGCTTTTTTTAGGGTCTGTGTGATTGTTTTGCAAGAGAATATGCGGTAAGGTAGCCCACGAAATTCATTTTCTTTTACGTATTTTTCTATTTGCATGTCAGTGACAGGTTGTATTTTGACCAAAATATAAAAAAATTAGGAGTGGGCGTTGCGACGACGAACCGTTTTCAAAGACCGTTTTGTGTTCTGCGACGATGAAACCGTTTTACGTCCTGGGTTCAAACAGTCTTCGTTGCACAAACCAATCTTCGAATAATTTAGTGCGATTTTTATTTTACGTCTATGAAAATACAGTCAAGAACGCAATAAGTAAAAAAAAAAAAGAGTCAACTATCTCGTCCGTGGCGTCGTCGTTCCGAGTTTGTTTACAAAACAGTCGTTACAATATAAAGTGAACTTTATGTCAATGAAATACAGTCGATAATGTATTACCTTACCTTACCTACCAGTTGTCAATGCTGTCGTTCGTGATGCGACGATCAAACCCGTTGATAGTTGTACAACTATCAACGGGTTTGCTAAACCCTGCGCCGCTAGGGGGCGTGGCTAGCGGAGCCGGAGCTATGCTCCCCGTCTGCAGAGGATATGCGGTGGCCCATTTAAATGGGACCCTCCTTGTGGTTGTCTAACACAGCTTGCGGCTGAGGGACCCGCGGGCAGTCGCGAGTCCTGTGATTAGATTTCTATGCATGTTTCTGTAGGCGCGCCGCGACACTTATTCACAGTGTCGCTTTTTCACGACATCTCGGCGGTCTGTTTCCACCAGGTGAGACCCCCGGTTACCTGGAGGAGGCCCAACGAAGACGATCAGCGACGAGATGGCGACTCGACGCTCCTACAGGTCAATGTAGCCTATACCCGGCCCACTTATCAGAGCTAGCCAAACCATGACCTGGGCAATAGGCGGTATATGAGTGTGTGGGCGGCGTGTGCCTGGCTTATGGCCATAGGATGTACTATATACCCCTCTACCTACCCCTTTTTGATTTCACTTGACGAAAACGCAATTCTATCATGTTGGATAAGTTTTGTCGTCCGTCTTCAAACCAGTTGCAACGACGACCGTTTTTGCAACCATTTTCGTCGTCGGGAAAGCGATTGCATTTCGTCCATCAAAAATTCGACAACGACCCACCACTAAAGGAAATATTTATTTCGCGTGCTACCCTAGCAATTTCGCTTTAAAGAAGATTGCTCGATAAAAAAATGTCTTAAAGACACAAAGATACAACGCAACATTTCATTTAATCCGATCCAGTCTGTCCCTTGCTGTTCTCCCACAGTGACGCCCAAAGCTGAGGTCCCTACCCCACAGGGGGCGCCCTGAGCGTGAAGTCGCTTAGTTTATAAATTTATGCCCTGACTGGATGCCTTAATTTATTGAGAGGACCCAAAGGCAAGTCCGGTTAAGCAGACGACAACCTCCAAGGTTACCTAGCGAGACGCCATACCCAAAAAAAAAATACTTTTCAGACTGTTCATATCTTTGCTTCTAAAAACACAAACCATTACGCAATAATTTCCCACAGTGAGCTATTATTACACTATCTGTGGCAACCTTGTTTATTTTACCCCAGTAAGCAGGGTACCCTACATAGATTGTAGGGGAACTATAAATATTGTTTATCAGAGGGATGCCTGTATGATAGAGTGGGAAATGTGTCTATGGTGGCAAGGGGTTGGGTACCTACTATTATAACATAGTGGAGCAAAATTATGTCAATGTGGCTATTGCCCGCGGCTTGACTCGCATTTTGATTTGATTGTTTGTTGTCATTTGCCAGTGACGCAACACAGTGTAAGTATGCAATGTAAATTGTCTTTGGTCCCTGGTCTTGACGTCAAGCTTTAGAGGTATGAGGAACAGGGTGTAAAGTTCACTCATACTCTATAGTAAAGGGAGGATCCTCCGACCAGACGGGTATTGTGTCTGGTGGGCAACTGCCCGACGGTTGATGTCAGGATGTTGTATATATGTATGCTAGTCGCGCGGTAAACTCTGATAGCGCGATGCAGGATTTGTGACGTCAGGTCTTTGATGCGTAGTTTACCTAATACGTACTAAATTATGAGATAACTTTCTTTTGCTCCAGGACTGGGTAAATTTTGTATGGGCCGTGACGAGTCTTCTTTGTTTAAAAGAAACTCGAAGTCATTCTTTGACATTTTAGTAAAGTACCTAAATATTTTTTCACCAAGGCTTACTTCTTGACTTAAATTATCTAAAGTTTCACGGCTATTAAAGTCAAGTCGACCCCACAATCTTGTCTTTTTCTTTTAAAACAATACAAGCCGCTGCAACAAGCTTGATTTCGTCAGCCATTGTTGCCTGATTGTGTAGCTCGTTTACAAGTGCGAATCATGGGTCATATAGTTGTAGATATATTGCAATTCATGGCCCAGCCCTAGATTGTTCAGCCATAAGCTGTAAGATATTTTCGAGATGGCCGAGCAATAGTTGCCAATAGTACTGCCACATATTACCGGGAAAGTATAGTCCGTTTAGCCTTTTAACATTAAAATAATCAGATTTTAACTTCGAAATTTTGTACAATATAGCACTGAAATTGTATCAGCTCATCCTGCTTCACCTCATTTCAAATCTTTTTATTTAAAAGTTTAAGGTTTTTCATTATTAAGGTGCGCACTCACAAGACGTCTCGACGACATTCCACAGATAAGATAAGTCGTGAAGACATCTGCTGAATAAATTGCTACAGGGAAAGAAATGATGATGGTTCTGTAGGACTGAAAAGATTTATGTTGATTATTATGATTTGCGTGAAATTGTTTTTTTTTTTTCAATTACTTTTTGAAATTGTAGTTTGTTGCTTTGTTAGTCAATCAAATGACAATGTTAGTTTATTTTAAAAATCTGATTACAGTGTACCTTACCCAAAGTCTCTAATTCAGATAATTTATGTAAACAAAGTAATGTCGAGAAACGTCACTGTCAAAATCACAGGACAGTGGTGCAAAACACTTTATCATTATTTTTTTTGTAAATAATCATCTACAAAATTAAAGTGAATTAATTATAAGAACAATGCAAAAAAAAATACCGTTGCCAAACAATGTTTTGTGTAGTGTGTCGGAGACACGGACTATGATCGTCATAATCAGCCCTTTTAAGTCCAGTGCTAGACGTAGGCCTCCTAAATTCGATTTCCAGTCGGAACTGTTTACAGCCGTTTTCATTCAAAATGTGGCTAGATATGCTACTTACAATATTAATCTATGAATCAGAGTTGTAATATTAGTGTTGCTGAAGATGTAAAAAATTTGAAAATGTTTGGATCTCCTGCATTGTTACCAGTATCATAAAATATTTTATACCAGAAAATCTCTTTTTTGAATAACTTTGTTTAAAACCGAAAATTTATAAAAATGATTACGGTATGATTATTTTTTAATTATTATTACTTAAAATCAGTACTTAAACGAAAATGGAACCTTTTTATCGCCATTTTATGTGAATTACCATTACAAAGATATTTTTTTGATATGTTAGCCCCTTTGTATATATAAATTATCTGAATTTGAGACTGTGGGTATACATTAAAAGCAGCCAAATGTTTCAATAGTATTGCTGAGTTTCTAATGGAGAAAACATAATAATGTTAATGTAGTGGCGAAGTTTGGTTCTGTTAACTATTGTAAGTATTTTATTTGATTTTGACTTTTTCATTAACGTAAGAGGATTATATATTATTAGATGGTTTAATTTAGATTAAGACGATAATATTTTGTTCTTCTACTTATCTAATAGAAGGAATTGATATAAGAATTTAATTTAGCAGCATTTTTTCAATTTTGTAAATGTGAATACCATGGAGCCGTTTATTAAGTATGTTATTATGATTTATGTTGACTTGAAAGAGCATGGCAGTTAAGAGTATGTCATGCTCACTTAAATGTCTCACTGATGGTGGCGCGTGTGTTGGATCATTCGGTTCCCTACAAAATGGTTGAGCTGGATGGTGCTGATCCATGCGTCATGTTCGTGAACGGGCGCCGTCAGTTGGGACTGGTCATCTCTTGACTGCCAGGGCTTATTTTTAATTTGTAATTTTATATTTTGAATTGTTTTATTAGATTTTACAATGTCTCATATATAGAAGCAACAAGAATAATGTACCCAGGATTTTGTAATATCTTAATTTAAAAGAGTGTCCTTGGAGTTTCTGGCCCGTTCTTCTCCATAGTGATCTACGTATTGGAATGGGCATCTAGCTTCAACTTTCTGACTAACTGACCGTCTCTTTGACAATTCAAAAGTGCCTGTAAATGGTTTAATTGACATAAATGCTTTGAGTTTGAGTTTGAGATGTTTGAATTGCTTATGCTGTACCTACCTTCATTAAATGTAAATATTAATAGTTATAATTAATTAAATAACTGATCAAATGTTATACTGATTGGAAGATGGGTGAAAAGCTTTAAGGCGAACATAGTACAGACAGTTTAGAACCATTTAAGCCATGGTTGTCTTAGACGAAGTCTTACCAATTTTTTTAACCTACATTCCATGTTCTTTTTCAAAAACTCCCAAAAATTTAAGCAAACTGCTTATTTATGGCCAAGTTGACTGAAAATTTAAACTGTTTTTTAAATGTATGTCTGTCTATCTGCCTGTTCCGGTTAATCTCCGAAACGACTGGACCTTCACTTGCTGGTGTTATAAGGAGTAACTTAGGCCATTTTTATTTTAGAAAAAGCCACGCCGGCAAATCCACGGGCAACAGCTAGTTTGTAATAAATTAAAAATAATAGCTGTAAAAGTATACGCATGGAAATTGAAAAATTATAAATGTTAACACAAATCATGTTTTTATTTTTTTTTAAATAAAATACCTGACAAGTATGCAGATTGTATCAGTATGCGTAACTAATATTTTTTATATTCAGCAACGAAATTCGTTAACATGTTGAGTATACACGTAAGAATGCTGAAAATCTGTGTAACGAATAATGTTGTGTCAATTGAGATGATAATTGAAAAATAACGGTGTTAATCGACTTTCGATACTGACCGTACCATTAATACTGGAATAAAAGAGCAGGTTTTCAAGTATGAAACTAAAGTTGTCGCGTTTTAGCGTGGCAATACCGATCATTGCCCCTTCCCAAATATCTCTCCGCAGGAACCCAAACAATAAACTGGGCAAGTTCTATGTTCTATTTTAGAGGGTTTGGTTTCCGCACTTAGTCCTTCAGACGGACCTTTGTGTGTGAACCATAGCGGCCGTCGGTGGTTATTCCAACCAGCCCACCTCCTTCCAGAAGTTAATAATGTCTCCCAGTCTGTCCAGAACATCGGTGAAGGATCTGTGTGCCACGAGGGTTTCTGTCCTAATATGGGTGACACCTGTGCACTCGAAGAGCACTTGCGCAACGGTTTCCACCACCTCCATGTAGACCCAGCACAGAGGACTGTCCGTTATCCCTATTTTGTGAAATGTTTGTTTAGTGAGTAGTGTCCCGTGATGGCCCCTGTCACCAGGTGCAGACCATTCCTGTCCAGGCGCAATAACCGCCTGGTCAGCCCACCATCTAAGGATGGCATAGCCTCTGCCTCAACTGGGTAAGTAAAATATGATATAATTACAAAATCTCTAATATTTACAAGATATAACAACTGAATCTATAATTCTATTTGATATAATGATCAGTTAATATAATTAACGATTGATATAATTTTAAAATAACTATTTTTTATAAGCATACATTGAATATAAAATCGTTTGATATACCACTGAAAAGACATAAAACCAAACACAAAACTAATATGATAAAAACGCCACCACCGTTATCATCGCTACCGCAGCACGCTCGCTCTGCTCCTCTCGCCTTCGTGCGTTACTGGTCAGTGTTCTAACCTAACCTAACCCAATTGATTCATCAACAATAGAGGGGATCTGGCGCTCGGCGGCTGCTACCGCGGCACAATCGCTTCGCTCGCTCGCATTCACGCGTTAATAGTTACTGTTCTAACCTTTTTTTTTTTTTGACGCTGAGAAATGTGTTACGCATGCCCGCTCGTCGGGGGACGAGACGAGGTATGTGGGACTCCCTGCCAAAATGGCAGTATACCCACTAAAACTCAGCGGAGTTCCCTCATCGCCTTGATGGGAGGGTCATGGGAAACCGGCACAGCCTTTATGTCCACAACCCTCCCGGCGCATGCCCGCCTAGCTGGCGGGCCCCACATGCCCCTCAGCCTGGGGGCGATATGGGAATGACCGGGAACACCTGGCCATTCCCGTCCGACACTGGTGGAGGCCTGTGCAAATACACTTCTACTGTTCTAACCTAATCTAACTCAAATTATTTACCAACAATAGAAGGAATCTGGCGCTCGGCGGCCGCGATCCGAGTCGGATTTCTTTGAATTGGAGTATTAACCATAATGATGGTATCAATCGATTACATAAACGTTATAACCAATAACGTTATACGAAATAAGTTTTAGAGTATATAAATGTTATTTGTAAAGAAATTATATCAACTGTTGGTATACCTCACGTTTATTACATCTTGTGAACGTTATTGAAATGAAAATATACCAAATAACTTTATATGATATGAGACGCACCCCAATAAACTATGTATGGTTTTCCGTTATTTGAACATGTAAGATCACGATAGATATTAATTCAAGACGTTAACGACTTTATTTCAGTTTTTGAAATAAACTTGCTAGAAAATGTAGATGAGTCTATTATGACTGCTGTTGCCACGTTAAAACTCGTTAACTATAACTTAACACTATAACTCCCAGAGGAATTCTAAACCTTTCCGCTTTTTGAGACCTTTTCACAGAAACGGCAGAGAACCCTTTTGGGAGTGTTTGCGAAAAATAACCATGAAATACAGAAGCTTAGGGAATTTAGTGAGGACATTCCATTGATGGTAGGACCTCCTTTTCTATATATATTCATGTTTAATTTTCCGGATGGTTGACGTGCCTAGTGCCCAGACTTTAATATTTTGCATAGCTGTTTTGTGAGCTAGGAAAGCTATATAAAGGCAGATATTTAAATCGTTAGATTCGCCCTACCGCGTCAAAAGATAGACGCGTTTCTGTTACTTTTTGACACCTCTGACACAAAATGACACAGTGTGAGCTCACTCTTCTCAGTTTGGACACTTTTTCGCGTGACTAAAGTACGATGGGGCAAATCTAGCGATCTAAATCTTTATATAAAGGGTGGATTTTTGAACAGTGAGGATATACCATCCCGTGCTGGTTCCGCATGATAGATTTTGGCCCACTTCCTCTCACAGAGAGGAGGGCCGTGTCCCAGCAGTGGGAACGTTATACGAAGGTGATTATGCGTATGCGTCAAGGATAAAATAGTTTTGGTATGGAATCGCTCCTGCAATCCTAAGAGGGGTTGGCACAAGTTACAAACTCAAATCATTAATTTCAAATAAGCTGAAAGGCACTTTCGAACGTCAATATTTACAAGAAAACAGAATTGATTCTAGTTGCCTCTTCCAAAAGGTAGTTTCGTATAGAGAAGAATGGGCAAAAAACTCCATAGTTACTCTTTTAATAGTAGATTGTCATACAAGTGATGAAAGGGACTTATTCAAACGCTCGAACTATTGGCGCCCTCGCTGGTTCTTTCACCCGAGGTAAACACTGTCTCCCAGTGGGGTGATGACAATCTGGTCTCTTTTAATGCCACCAAAATACAGGCGGATACGCGCGAGAGACATCTTTACCGCTAAAAGGAGTCGTTTTGATCAAATTCCTACTTTTCGGGGTAGGTACATCTGTTCCTGTAACTGATCGGCTCGAGCTCCTAGGCACGGAGTTGACATCTGGTCTCAACTTCGGCTCCACCATCGAGTACAAAGCTCAAACTGCGGCCAAGAAACTGGGCGTCCTAAATAGGGTGAAGCGATACTTTACGCCTGGACAGCTTTTAACCCTTTACAAAGCACAAGTCCGTTCCTGCATGGAGTATTGCAGTCACCTTTGGGATGGCTCAGCAAAGTACCAACTTGCTGCGCTTGACTCGGTTGAACGCAGAGCTAAGAGGCCCATTGGCGACGTAAAACTGGTGGATGCCAAGCTTCGCAGCTTGGCTCATCGCCGCAAGGTTGCCTGCTTGTCGGCCTTCTACAGATTGTACTTCGGCGAGTGTGCCCATGAACTCCACGACCTCATTCCACCGGCCCCCTTCTACCATCGGACATCTAGACGCACTGCAAGTTACCACCCCTACCTAGTTGATATTCCACCAACTCGCACTGTTTTCAAACGTCTTTTATAATGCGCACAGCAAAGGAGTGGAACTCTCTGCCTGCGTCTGTGTTTCCGAACGCATACAACCCTAATCTAGCTCACTCCATCGTAGACTTTGTCTCTGTCACCCAGACCTAGACCAAAGTCAAGAGCAAACCCAGAGTAAAAAAAAAAAACACTGCTTCGATTATAAGGAAAGTATATAATAGCCTGATTAATTAAACTAATACATATTTGAATCTGATGAACTCATTTTATATCAACATCTGTATACGTAAATTGCCGCCTTTTTTATGTTTCTTTTTCTATGGCATTCTACCAGCCAGTATTTTTATCATTGTTGATGGTAAATGTTTAGCACAAATCTATGTAAATTACAGTACAAAGTCATGTTACAAAATTCTTTATAAAAAAAAATAATTACAATTTGACGCCGCAATTTAACCGAGTGGCTGTATAAAAAGTTGGGACATGGTTTGCATAATTTTTAATTTTTTGACAGCAGGGAAAATTGTTTCCCAGGGACGAAAGTCGTGTTTTCATCCCTCTGATCAGGTAACATCAAACGTACTTTCCAAGTTTGAGAAATGTAAAATGTTTTACAATGTTTTTTAATTATATAATTATATGTGAAGACGATGTATTTAGAATAAAATTACCGAAATAGATAAAATAAAAATAATAATAAATAATAGGTACCATAAAATAAATAAAAATAAGAAATGACAGATAAATGAATTATGTCTACCCCGATGCTATAGGTACCTCTGTCTAGATTAAGTCTTGTGTGATAAGGAAATGCTGGCCAACTGTTATCTAACAGAAATAACAATTATTGTTGGTTTTCCTAGATTCCTTACGAGTTAGGTTGACATTCGTATCATTTATACAAGTCAACTTTAATTACAGTCTCGGTTATCCTTTTCTTTTTTCGGGTGGGAAATTATCTAATAACTTCAGGCAGGGCGTGTCTGACTTTTACTGACTAAAACCCACCCGTGTTCCTTCAGTTGCCTGTGTGCCAGGGCCACGGTATCCCTTTCGGACAAACCCGCATGGGAACTAAATACGAAAACAATACAATAGGCATGAGAACAAAAAAAAAAAAATTGTCTGTCATGTAGGTGATAAAAAAATATTGGACACGTACTTTTGTTTTTTTTTACGTAATCAAAACATTACGGCGATACATTGAGTTCAAATGTGGCATGACGTCACTGCTCGCTAGATTTTATACGTAGCTGTGACGTAACGAGCCCCCACTCCCCAAGTTTAATGTGTTTTATCTAAGTAATCTTTAACGGATTAAACAAATATTTTTGTTTTTATACCCAAGGAAATATCCCTATACTTATTTGCGGCTGCTTCCGAAAATTTGTAGAACAATCCTTCATTTTCGGGAACAAAAACCAACACTGGCCGATTTCTATAAATAGATAATATTCATTAAAAGCAAAATCAGAAAATTATAATAAAAATTAAAGGCAGAATATAGATTTTTATTGATAAGTTGATGAAATGCCTAAATCCCAACTGAATCGCTTTGCAACTCAATATTTATTTCCAACTAGCTGCTGCACGCGGCTTCGCCCGTGTAGCTTTTTCTAAAATAAAAGTACTAACAACAATAACAACCACAATAAAAGTATCAACATCAACCCCATCATCATCCCTTATAACAACAACTATCTGCCAGTGAAAGTCCCGTCAAAATCGGTTCAGCCGTTTCGGAGATTGGCCGGAACGGACAGACAGACAAAAAAAGTTTTTAGTTTTGTTAAAAGTACCGTATATCCATACTATCCATACTAATATTATAAATGTGAAAGTAACTCTGTCTGTCTGTATGTTACGTTTTCACGCCTAAACCGCTGAACCGATCGTCATGAAATTTGGCAGATATATAGCCTGGGATATGGAGACGGACATAGGCTACTTTTTTTACGCGATAACCAACATCTACGCGGGCGGAGCCGCGGGCAAAAGCTAGTACTTTCATAATAGCTGTTATTTTAACATTGCATTACAAACACTTAAATTTTATTTATTTGTATAGATTTACCGCCATACAAATAAACGCGGAATATAGTTATACTAGAAATAACTTCTGTATAACCATACATTTTTGACGTTTATACCTAGCATAACCTTATTTCGCGTTTACTTGTAAGGCGGTTAAATTTTACTTATGAAAAGCACAAAATTACAATACCACATCCAAATACTGCTCATTGCCTTAAACATCGTTCACACAGATACAACACCAATCCAACAAAGTCAAAAGTCAAAGTCAAAGTCAAATCATTTATGCATTTTATGCAATTTGCACGTCCGTTTCAGGTTGTATCTTGATCAAAATATGATACGCGAAAATAAAACATATGTATTTACATAATTTTAACTTTATATAAATCATCACTACAAAAGTCAAAGTCAAAGTCAAATAATTTATTTCAAATAGGCACGAAGATGCACTTTTGAACGTCAACAATTACATGAATAGTTAATTGATTCTAGTTGCGCCTTCCAAAAGGTAGTTATGTATGGAGAAGAATGGGCAAGAAACTCCATACTTACTCTTTTAAAATGTTAACAATAGTTTGTATACATTAATTAATAATTATAGGTGAAGACGATGTACCTAGAATAAAAATAAAAGTTACTTACCACAATTGGTAAAAAGAATGAAAAGTGAAGTAATGACAGAAAAATTAATAAATGCGATAGGTGCTCACATATTTACAAACATTGAATATGATTTTCCAGAAAAAAAAAAAAAAAAAAAACATATAATAAGTGTGTGAGTTAAATTTATATTAATCACAGAAAATAAATTAATATCATAAAAATTATAAATTATACAGTTAAATTAGCAACCAGTTTGATTTTGTCTAGAAATAGAACCCTAAAACCTGAAACCACAAGACGTTCTAATTTTAAACTCCCTAAGGAGGGGAATGATCATTTTATTCCGTTACCCGGCTTGTAAACGAGCCACCTTTATCTTAATGAGCGCTTGCACTCAGCTCATTTGCGTGCCAGTTGTCAGATCGTGCCAGCTGCCAGTCCGCCACATTCCTTGGCATCTGCCAGGTTGCCACTAGAGATGCGCTTGGAGGGGTGAAACGTGTTTTATGCGAAATTTCGGCAGTTATTTCTGGTTGGAATGAGTGTTGGGAAGGTTTGCTTGGATTTGGAGTTAAATGGTTAGGCATATGCACTGTGTTAGCTAGATTATATTCAATACTCAATATATTTATTGCTTCCACATGTGAACTTAGGTGGTAGGTTTTACAAAAATATGATAATTTTGGAACCTGTCGGGCACAGCAAAAGTAGGAGAGAGTTGAGAGGGCTGTTATTTGACTACTCAGTTGTTATAATAATATTAAATAGGTATTGTGATTATTTTCATATAACATGTTATTTAAAATTTGTCATATATGTATTCATTGATATTTTAATAGCATTTAGATACTTAATAGAAATTGTTTTAATTAATTTATGAATGTATAAAGTTTTTGTTCTACGATTTTTTTTTTTTTTTCCGCTTAACCACTGGGCCAACTGTGCCGTCTTTAATTGTTTCTGGTAATTTATTATAATTATATTTTAATTGACATGAATAGTGTACTTGTTGAGTGCTATTTAGCTTATGTTATTCTATCGAAGATCGATGAATTAATTGTGGAAGGTGTTACACTGAGACTGTAATGGGTCCCATCGCATATTGAGATACAGTATAAAAACACTAGCAAAATATGCAGCTAAAAATGAAAAATTTACTAATATAACGCTAGATTATACAGAAGTTTTACCAAAATTAAAAAATAAGTGTTACGATGATTGGAAGGAGTATTTTGATAAACGTTCATTGGAAAAAGGGATTTGGTTTAAAAACCATGCAGGGTCAGCCTTTTCGTGCGCCCTCGTTTATGAATAGTAATATAAGTAGAAAATTTGTTGTTACAGCTCATAGACATCTGGACACATTCCATGTACAGTCACGAGCACCAATATGTATACACATAGCAAAATTCAACACACAGTAATTTTCTCTTGAATAACGATAAGACCGATATAACCGATATGACCGATATAATAGTATAAACTTATAATATTATATCGGTCTCATCTCAAAGTTTCAATCGTTATTAACCATGAAAATTGCTTTTGAATTTTGCTAATAATAATAATAATTATTTAATTCAGACATTCACAGTCCATAGACACACACATACATTAAAATTAAAATTATAAATTATAATAATACTATTTAAAACAAATAAAAACCCAAAATTAAAACTGTGATTAATAAAATTTCAGTTCTCTGTCCATTAAAAATAATAATTAAAATTGAAAAAATAAGCTGTGTGTATAAGATTTTATCCCTCTAGAGGTAATGGAACAAAGCCTTCATGCAAGGTGGTTACGTATCGAAATACAAGGAAACAATAAACTGTTTGAAATAACATATATTTAAAAAGAATACTCCTTCTTAAAACAATATACCTTTAAATATTATTTTTTATTATATGCCTTTAAGGGTCTACCGCATTAATAATGAATTACTTATTTCAAACACATAAACTAAGTTAACCTTTAAAATAAGTATGTGACAAACTGTCACTTATTATTATATTGGTGCTCGTTACTGTACCTAATAACTTTTTACTCGCCTAATTGTGTGGAGTGTGGACTAGACATGCGCAAAACAGTGCCGTTTTAAAGTAATGTAATATGACATTACATTTCGTACCGAGGAATGTTGCATTACACCATGACTCCAAACATGACGCCAAATGACGCGCCATACGACATGGCTTTTGTTTTTATGAATGGATGGATTGGATGGATTTTCTTACGAAATAATTCAATCAAAAGGGCATTCCAGGCTTAGGACTAGCAATACACATAGATTGCAATATTGATTTTTGACCAAGACTATGAATATTTGCGTATTTAAAATAGATTTTAGAATGATTGTTTTTTTTTTTACCAAACAGTTTTTTCTTAAAGTATCACCCAACAACTTATAAATTAATAATTACATAATATGCAAACATAAAAATAACAAAACACTGAGTGAGTTTTTAACCTGTAGGGAAAAGCGGAAATACAGTATGACTGGACAAAGAAAGGAACATTATTAAAATTATGCTACTTGATATTACAGCTTGTAATACGGTTTTATTCTGAAGTGCAATAAAAATACAAAAGAAAATGGGTTCCTCTTTTGTTTAGTCTATCTAACAATAGTCTTATTGTTTGAATTAGATAATTACTGCACTACCACAGTTGTAGGAAATAAGAGGGGCATTATATAAGAAAGCCGATTCCCGTAATTAAAAATGTATGAAAAAATTTTGTCTTGGCCGCCTTCCGAATTGGCTATAATCGCTCACAGCGCTCACATCGTCTCACATGCGTTCCGATTTAGATATTACGATTATGACAGCCGAGGGCTGTCAACAATTCGGAACGCTCGTGAACGCGCTCACGGTGCTCACTCAAAGTCAAAACGATGTTAGAGTATTTATCTGTGTATACACCAAAAATTTCTTCTTCTTAGGTTAGATAGCAACTGTAAGCCAGAAGAACAATTTTGAAAATGCCACGTTAAGATATGATGCGACTCAAAACAAAACAGCACAACTGTCATTTTTGACAGCGCTCACGGTGATATTAGTAAAAGGCATGGTCGGCGTTATCGCAAGATGGCGAATGTCATGACGTCATCTAAGACGATTCACGGGACATCGTTATTGCGCTCACGCTAATTCGATACGGGCTTTAGCACGCGAATATCGATATTATCGCAACTCGGAACGCACTGTTAATCTCATCTCAGCGACATTAAATGTCAAAAACTTGTCAAAATACCAACATTAGAGGTATTTTTTACAGACTGAAACAAAGACTAGAATGTGAAAGTTCATAAAAATACGGGAATTTCCCCTTTTATAGTAATTGTTCCGCTGTAAGACTAGATTGGACCTCGTTTTATGGAGAACGACCTCAGGTAGGCTTCATCGGCTCAAAAGTCGTAAGAGATTCTTACGCTCAATGCAGGCTATCCAGGACAAACCAGCCAATGAGAGAAGCAAATTGTGGGAAGAGAAGCATCCACCACCTTCGTTCAACCCCAGGAGCATTTGCCTCCAGGGCGTGATCTGCAATGGCCTATATGGAAAACTCTTGCAGACACAATTTGTCAAAGTGCAGCAAACAACAACAATTAACAACAATTTGTCGACTACTGATCCATGCAACACCCAGTGTTTCTGCGGTGTTTCAGCGGTGTTTCTGATCAGATCATGCCCCAGTTGCTCGAGTGTCCTAAGCGCCCGTTCACCTGCACCTCGGATGACCAAAAGAATACCACTGATGCCGCAATCAACGTGACCTGCTAGGCTCATACAATGAAAAATAATAATAAAAAATAAAAAACAGAAGAAGAGAAAACAAACGAATTTCTTCGGCGAGTGTGCCCATAAACTCCACGACCTCATTCCACCGGCCCCCTTCTACCATCGGACATCTAGACGCACTGCAAGTTACCACCCCTAACTAGTTGATATTCCACCGACTCGCACTAAGCGTTTTCAAACGTCTTTTATAATGCGCACAGCAAAGGAGTGGAACTCTCTGCCAGCGTCTGTGTTTCCGAACGCATACAACCCTAATCTATTCAAAGTGAGAGTGAGCAGGCTTCTGCTGGGTAAGCTCACTTCATCGTAGACTTTGTCTCTGTCACCCAGACCTAGACCAAAGTCAAGAGCAAACCCATAGAAAAACAAAAAAAAAAAAATGAATTTAAGTATGCATTAACAGCTGATAGAATTAAGCATTAGCACATAGATAGACCATATCGATGCCTTACGGGCGAAAAAGGATAACCGCCTCTTTTCAAATTTTACAGGGGAGTGATTTAAAGTTCAAAATAAACGAAAAAAAATCATAAAAAATTAAGTATAGCTCCCGAAAGCCTGGAAATGAGTTTTTATAATATTTAGCATGCTATCTATAAGATGGCGTTTTTATTTTTACGTAATTCAGCCTGCAAGAAGCAGTTACTATCGGTTATCCCCAAATGGTCTTTATTTTAAAATCACCCAAAATGTCGTAAATTGAATTATCAAATTATCTGATGCGAGTAAAAATGACCTAAATTCAACCCATGTTTTATTTAAATTAAGGAAAAAAAGGTCAAGTCTTGGTTTTTAGAGAAAAAAATGTGATAATAATAATCTAACCAACAATGTAACAATAGTTTACTGAAAGGAAAATTGTATCAAGCACATTTTTTTAAAAGATGTCAATTATTTAGTGGATGTATTTTGATTATTTTACTTTAAAAAACTGTTATCTCTGCATTTAACATTTCAAGTTCACCCAAGAGGTATAGGTATACAATAAAAAACCATTTAATTAGGTAATCAGCTCAGTCTTTAATTAACATAAAAATGGCACCTCGCACTTATCAAATTAAAAACATACTAAATAACAATTGTTTGTAATAAACCCTACCTGAGCAGGTTCTGGTATACAAAAATTTATCACTCTTGGTGTCGGAAATGTTATGTCAGAACTGTGCAGTGCTTTGTCAATTATATTCATCGCCCGTTTTCTTGCAGTCATGTTGTTAATCTGAAATATAAGTCACAATTAATCAATATCTTTGAAATTTTAGTTATGTAATCTATTTGTAAACAAGAAATAAATAAATCTATGTCCTTTTTCAGCATGAAATTTAACTTACCTTATAATAAGTAATACTAAATTTATCGCGCCGAAACGGCTCGCGTGCGCACGTGGTGCTTGCCCCGTGGTCACCTGGAGACTAAAATTTGTTCCGCTGCCGCTTGCGCTCGTAGTTTTCAGAACACGATACCGACAACCGCCAATTTAAATTATTTTTAATTCGATAAGCGCCATAACGCGTAGAGTATGAATTGGGATAAGGATAAGATTTTGGTCTAGCTTTTTATCTAACCGCCAAAATTGTATAAATATCGGGAGGGAAAAAAAGGATAAGCTAACTTTTATTACATATTTGTGTGCGGGTAAATATGTAGTAACCTCCATTTTTTCATTTATTTTTAACGAGGAAAAAAAGACTACAGACCAAACAGAGTCTGCAAAATGCGGCCAAAACGGAATAAACGACTAATTATGTTTTAAACACGAACAGGCATAACAAACTAAATACATATTTCTGAATTTTTACTTCCAGCCAAAATAGTTTAACGTACAATCATTAAAATATTACAAAAAGTCCAAAAGGTGTAACTTCTTTATTCTTAAATAATTCGTAGATCAAACACCAAATAAATAATTTTACAAAAATTTAAGTCGTTTACAACGAAATAAATTGACAGAAGTCTATATTTTTCCTACCGCGTAACCGACAAAAAGCTTCACGTAGGCAAACGTTACCTAGACCAATCGACGCAGAAAAAAAAGGCGATTCTAAGTATGTATATAACTGAATTTCTCAAAAAATGTCGCTTATCCCTTTTCGGCCGTAAGACATCGATATCCTTACACACTGTATACTTTTTAAAACAAAGAAGAAAAAAAAATAAGTTAAAGCAAGGCGGGATATGGGTAGATAATTAAGTTGAAGTTAAATGAAGTAATTTCCTTAGGATGTAAGTGAAACCGTGGTAAGTTCAATAATTCATAACTTACTTCAATTATAAGTTAGTAAGTACGCACTGAACTTGTAGAAACTTGCTATACTCGTAACTCACAAAGTTGGTCTCCTACAATATATGCACTTTGTAAAGAGCGAGTCGACATACAGTGTAGGGAAATATCGATGAATGATATTGATTGAATGAAAAATTTGTGCTTCCAGAGAGCAAAAATATGGGCATTATTTTATATTCTTAACTATATGCAGACTATTCAGTGCTGAGTGTTGAGTTACGGGTGTTAAAGAAGACGCTAAATGAAGCCGAGAATCACTTGTTCTCTCCGTCATCATTGGGGCCACACTGTCAGTATTATCACGCGATACTCGATATCGTGATCCAGTATTGATGAAATATTGATGGTATTGATGTCAAATTATGACTGCTAAATCGATAATTTTACAGATGATAAAAAAAAGATAAAAAAATATCGAAGAGAAATTCTGTTCTATTCTATAATATCACGATATCCAGGATCATGATAATATTGATAGTGTAATAGGATGAGGGGCCATTATGATATTTTATTTGTATTGGAACCTGGGAACATTTTGGTTACGGAGATATTAAAGGTCAAAGTTCCAACTCTATTTTTATTATTAACCAACTTTCCAAAAAGGAGGAGAAGATAATATTTTTTTAAATGTTTGTTTCCTTTGAACTCCGTCATTTATGACCGATTAGGAAAATTCTTTTTTTATTTGAAAGGATATACTTCCAGATTGGTCCCATATTTTTCAAAATCCAGCTATGATGATGGGGTCCATGAGGAATTGAGGGAACTCCTCAAATTTTATAGGCGACATATAGCGTTTTTTTTATTTTCATCAACAACTCAAGCATTTGCATTCAAGAAGTATCATTTGATGAAGTGGAACTGATGAAGAAGACCACAAATGGCCACCGGAATTCCTCAATGATAAGTATTTCACGGGTGGCGATAAGATATCTCGATTTAGATAGTTAAGCGACTATGAAGCAAATTTAAATTAATAATTCTGATGAAAATGATACAGTCATTTACCACAAGCAGCTGACCCCCCCTTGCATAAATGGTTGAGATTTTTTAGAATACGGATCGATAGAATTTTATAATTCTTAATTTAATTTAAATACTATACGAAATCTACCAAAAACTAGAAAAAATATTAAAATCGTACGATTTGTTAGTAAAAAAAACCGCAACCATTTGAGCAAAGGGGGGTCAGCTAATTGTGGTAACTGACTATACCATCCAACTGATCTGAAAATGAAGCCGGAAGGAATGCAACGGAACTCCGTAATAAAACAATGTATCCTAGCCATGTTTGGGCTTATTGGAATTGTCATGAGATGCACTCGGGCTATAAATGGTTATTAGCCGATTTTTATTAACTTTGTTTGGGTAGTTTTTGAGTTAGCTTCGATAATACGTATTTAATCTACTTCTGATATCTTTTGTCACTGTTGTTTGTACGGTGTAGCAATTAGTGGCAATCGAATTGTTGTGGGGTAGGAACCATAACTAAAAAGTGAAAAAACAACAGACTTCTAAAAAAAAAGCACTAGAAAGTGTAAAATAACTTTAATTTCGGAAGTCGGTGGCAAAAAACGAAAATACGGCACCAAGGACACTCAGGCTCACTGGCCTCAACTGAATGGTACAGTAACTTTTCCAAGAAAATCTCACTAACAAAAAACCTCATATTACAGAGATGAGATTGTCGTATCAGTAAACTGAGAAATTCCAGCAACGCTGACAGAATTAATTAGGAACAAAATAGGAAGATCGTTGAAACAATTAACAAAAAACCACATCATTTTGTCACCAGTCAAAATCGACAGCTTATAACGAATCTTTCCCAACTACTACAAATATTGGCCAAACGTTATCACCAATATAGAACTACCCTCATATCAATAAAAATAACATTTATCGGAGTTCGTGCAACTAGATACCCTCAAAATTGAATTGAAGTTTCTGAAGGAACAAACGACAATCGTTTCGATCGAAACTTTATTAGAATTACAATATTGAGCCGAATGAGCTGCCGCATGCCGCCATATTGAAAAAGCGAATTGTCCGATAAATATCGAATTTCATTGAGGCACAGATCAAGTGCAGTGCTTTAATTTTACATTGTTATTGGAAATTGTAAGTTGTCTGATTGCACGAGTTGGGTTGACTATATTTTTTTGAAGTATCGTACCAACTTTTTAATGAAAACTAAAAAAAGAAAAGAGCGTCTTGTCTGTCAGTCATCCCTGTGAGCTGTGTGCCATTCTCTTTCTATGGGCGAATTTAAACAATTAAACTGTGTCATCATTGTTGGGGAACATTGACAGTTGATCCTGACAGCTCTCGTACGCAGTCTAGATGTGCTGATCGCGTTTAGTTTAAGACTGCACCGAGCGCACAGTGGCGCCCTCATCGTTATTTCGGTGATTTATTTTATTTTAGAATGAAAATGCAGAAAATAAGCTCGTTAAGTTGTGCTTCACAAGACTATACGTTATTATTACTAAAAACAGTAGTTTTAAATTGTTATGTTTTATTGTAATCATTATAACGGAAAATAGTGGCCACTAAGCTCCGTTTTAATGATTACAATAAAACATAACAATTTAAAACTACTGTTTGTAGTAATAATAACGTATAGTCTTGTGAAGCACAACTTGACGAGCTTATTTTCTGCATTTTCATTCTAAAATAAAAGAAATCACCGAAATAACGATGAGGGCGCCACTGTGCACTCGGCGTAGTCTTAATTGGTGAAACCAGCCCTTAAGCTCGATGTGTTACCTACAGGGCAGGTACTTACTGCATTATAAATGTCTTTATTATCTATCTGATTAAGTATTTAACTTATTGACCTACCTAAAAGGTACTGCCGTCTTCAAAGCTACATTTTTACGAATAGAATGGGAATTCATCCATTCATCCAAGAATCAGCATTGCCATCCAACGTGGCAATGCTGCCAGGTTTTTGGGCACTTTTCCCACTGACAGCGATGCGGACGAAATTTTTGATGCCCAATGAGCTTTTCCCCCTTTTTTTTCCTTCAGATACATGTACATAATATACTTAATACACATGTATTATATTTTAGTGTTAGATTGTATTTAAATATACCGGATGACTTTTTTTACCGTCTCGAAAAAAAATCGGTATACTAGGTGAACGGAGTAGAAGCCTATGGCATAGCAATTTTTTTTTTTTTTCAGAAATAAAACTAAAATAAAAGATAAAAATATTGAAATTTGGGTGCGTATGATTTAAATTTAAATATTATTTATCGTATTTATTTATTGAATTATGTTTTTTGTTAAATTTCTGTGTTTATTGTTATAGTATGATAAGTTTACTTCAAATGTGTGGTATTTATCCATAGATCAATTTATTTCTAGGTTAAAGAAAAAATAATAAAAACTATGCCATAGGCTTCTACTCCGTTCACCTAGTATACCCAAATTTTTACGAGACGGTAAAAAATGTCATCCGGTATGTTAATTATAGTAAATTGTTTATAAAATTAACGCTATAATTCCAAACAATAAAAAAAAAAAAAAAAATATATATATATATATATATATATATATAATAAAATATTTCGAGGGCACCCCGCACTTATCCTACTGTTTTTCCTTACACAAAAATAAAATCGCCTCCGAAAAATTAAAATTGACTAGCAACACTGGTTTCACTGTTCCAAAAAACTTACAGATTTTTCTTTGTGAAAACGAACGGTTATGACGTAAGCATTATACGGATACGCCTTACCAACCATGAAATTGAAGTGTCTCTTTGCTGTGAGGAAATATTTGAAAATTTTCGGGGACTATTCTGTGGTAGATATAAAAGTGGGGAGGCTTTGTTGTTTGTCGAGATTATGGTGAGAAGAAATTGCTGTTTTTGTATTGTGATGGAGCGAGTTAACAATTTAATTAAATTGTCGAGTCGTGGTTTTCTCTTGAGCGAGAAAATGTTAGGACGTCCCAAATATCTTTGACTATTAAATCTAAAGTTTGTAGCAAAAGCCTAAAACAATTATTTGCTATAGGCTTTTTCTCTAATTTTGGATCGAGAAAGAAGTTTTTAGAAGAAGAATGAATCCTCCAGGCATTAATCGTAATGGATTATGAACCTTTAATCCATTACGATTAATATATTATAGTACATTACTTACCAAGGGCTTTAAAAGAAAGAAAGCCCGAAATCGAAGGTATTTGTGAACCGCGCCGCAGGCAAGGGTTGTAAATACAGTCAAAACCGTTTATAACGACTTCGAAGGGACCGTCGGATTACAGTTGTTATAGCCGATTGTCGTTATAACCAAACACTATGTTAAGTAAAAAAAAATGCTGGGACCTCAAAATTTCTTCGTTATAACCGGTACGTCGTTTTAAGCGAAGTCGTTATAAACGGTTTTAACTGTATGCGATAGAGGGCTTTCTTTGTTACTGCCCGTGGTGAGTACACAATTCTACGTCTTCACCTGGCCACAATGCGAGTTTTACTGTATGCGTAGCGTGCGGTAAAACTCTCATTATGGCCAGGTGTGACGTAAAAGATTTTAAGGATCCTCTCTTCTTTTCGTGTCATGGTACTTTGTTTTTATATTGTTTGAACCCAATAGGAGATCACGTTAATTGCGGCATCAGTGGCGTTCTTAGTTCTTCTTTAGTGCAAGAGAACGGCCACTTAGGACACTCCAGCAAGTGTGACATGGTCTGATCAGAAACACCGTACTTACACTGGGTGTTGGATGAATCAGTAATCTTCCTGTCTGTTTTACCTCTGAGTTTGTTCCGCCATTTCTTCTCAGAGTCATATCAGATAAGAAATGTCGACTTTATCTAGCTTATTTTTTTTTTATATGACTTGTAAAATTGATTCCGATATCCTATTTACAGAACAAACGATTTCATTTCATTTTTAACTTTGACAGATTGTGTTTGCAGCGGCCAACTTGGGTAACCTTTACAAAACGATTATACAATCACAAAAAAAAAAAAAAAAAACTATTTCCAGGACTGATTTTCATATTTTCGTTCCGTCTAAAACTTTCTTACGAGTTCCGAACTATTCAGACAACATCTAAACATACACGAGAGGAAACTGCATAAATATTATACTTATAGCATTCGTATAATAACGGTTATAACCTTTTCAGTATTTCGATAAAAACGTATACTAATGCAAAACAAAACAATAATGAATTATAATTTTTATTTTTTATTATTATTATTATGAATTAATAACTAATGCAATTTATTGCAGTAGTTTCAACAAAAATACACAATACTTTTGTTATTTGGCCGTCATTTTTTTAATGATATAAATAAATGGAGTACCTATAAATACTCGTAATCATGAAACTTATTAGATATAATATTAAAATATACCACATACCTTCATACAACCAATCAGGAACACCGTTGTGTATAGTCCCAGGGACCCCCGATTCTGTCACTCGATAGCCCGTAGAAGACCGAGGGGCCGGCCTGTAGTATATGTCGTAGTCTTTGACAGTGATCAGACCGTGGCCCTTCGGCGTCCAGGTGGCTAGGAGCAGTGAGGGTCCTTCTGTGATGACACCACCTCCAACCTCGTCGGGAAGGGGAGTGAGGGGGTAGGATTCTCTGAGGACAAAAGAAGGACGAATTTGTACTGTTGGTTTTTAAATATTTTATTGAAACAAAAAACAGGTTCACAAATTTTTTGCGTCCGTTACCAGCTAGCTATATTAGTTTAAAAAACTGTGTTGTGCCATTAGCGTATCTCTTAAACACCTTATAGCGATACCTGCAAGGAATAACATTGTAACTAATATTTAGTCACTTTACAGGAGAGCGCGTCAAAGATTTAAGAAAATCTCTCAGATTTCGGTTAAGTCTTATTGCCAACCAACCTTGATAATATGAGTCAACGAGGGATTAGCTACACTTTCGTTTGATTATATTATTATATATATGTATATTTTAAGACTTTTGACGCACTCTCCTGTAAAGTTACTAAATATAAGTTACAATGTTATTCCTTGCAGGTGTCGTTATATAGAAGATTTTAAATGGATAATGTGAGTTCCGTTCGTGGAATAAAATTTATGTTTATAAAGTGTTCCAGTGTAAATAGCATCAACCAAATTTTGGATCAGTGCCGTCCGCTGAAGTGATGTTCAAATTAGTGATCTCCCTATTTCAATGACTGAAAATCATCATAAAGTACCAGGCTCACAAGTTCACGAAGAGATTCTATACGCAAAGTCGGCAAGACAGCATTCAAGACCAACTTGATCGAAAACCGCGCCCGCTCCATTACTCCTTGAGCTTGGGTGGCGAACTTCCGTCGGAATATATGAATTTGAATGATGTAAAAATATTTGCTTCGGTTCAAGAATGCAATTGGAAATCTGAGAATCGTTGCTGAATTTTGTTTGACTTGGTCCTGGCTTTTTGCAAGCTCTTTTATGCGTTAAAATACGTAGGTAATTCAGCTCCGTGAATGACAGACTGGCCTGTGAAAGACTCTTGCAAACGGGCGTGACACGCGACACGACACAAAGGCACCACTCTTCGCGCGACACGCGGTGCCTTTGTTTCGCGTCACGTGTCGCGCCCGTTTGCAGGAGCCTGAATAAGTGAATGACCATGACCGCGTTATTTTACTAAGTCATAATAGTATAAAACTTTATTTCGGGTGGAATAGACCCATAGAAACCTTAACCTAATACACATTTACCTATAATATAACAACGAGCTATAAGTTTACTAGCACTGACCGACCCAGACGACCCCACGACTCTCCTCCAAGAGAGCAGTAGGGAAACAAGTACAGTTTGAATAATACATAATACACGACCATCATTCCGACCTCGGTGCCTAGGCCCATCGCGAAATCCCCGACTAAATAGTCCTCTCCGACCCATGCTCGTAAGCGAAGCGCCAGCCCGCGCCACACAACTTTTTAAGTTCAGTGCATCTTTTTCTTTCTATTTCATTAAGAAAAGGACATAAGACACACATGTGTGGCGAGTCATGCTAAGTAAACTTTCTTTTTTTTCCGGTCTTTCCTGTGGTTGCCTTAAGCTCCTAACGAAACTTAAAGCCTCCAGCCAGGGCGAAAAACTTATAAACTAAACGACTGCGCGCTAAGGGCACCCCCTGTGGGGTACGAACCTCGGCTTAGGGCAGAGTTGGAGGGAAGATGGCAAGGGACCGACAGTGGCTGGATAAAATTAGGGTTATGATTATTATCTGGGGGATTTAAAGCTACAGGCTCAGCTATGTGGCGGGCTGGCGCTTCGCTTACGAGCAAGGGTCGGAGAAGACTATTTAGTCGGGGATTTCGCGATGGGCCTAGGCAGCGAGGTCGGAATGACGGTCGTGTATTATGTATTCTTCAAACTGTACTTGTTTCCCTACTGCTGCTCTCCTGGAGGAGAGTCGTGGGGTCGTCTGGGTCGGTCAGCGTAAACTTGTAGCTCGTTGTTACATATAGGTAAATGTGTATTAGGTTTAGGTTAAGGTTTCTATGGGTCTATGCCACCCGAAATAAAGTTTTATACTATTATTATTTTTATATATTTTACATATCTCGGGACCTACGGATCCTTGGTTCAGAGATACCTTCATTAACTCATTATATCTCTGCGTAGCCTTTTCCCAACTATGTTGGTGTCAGCGTCCAGTCTAACCGCATGCAGCTGAGTACCAGTATTTTACATGGAAAGACTGCCTATCTGACCTCCACAACCCAGTAACTGGGTAATACGATACTCCATGGTAAGACTGGTTGTCAGACTTTCAGGCTTCTGACGATCCGTAAACTGTCAAAGATCTACATTTGACAGCCGGGATTTACGAGGCATGAAGAGGTCTTGGTATGTAAAGATGGTCACCTATCCACGGATCAATCGTCGCAAGCGTAGCTTAACCTAATCGATCGACCCGTGTGGCTGTTATTACTTAGCCACGAGCCCCTTCTTTATATCTACATAGATACTCCTAAATAAGTCATGAAAAGTACCAGGCTCACAAGTTCGCGAAGAGCTTCAATAAACAAGCGTGTATCCACTAGCATCCAAGACATTAGTCACAAAGCCGTGTTTTCCCGCGCAATGGTCGATTTTTTATTTATTTTTTTCAACAAAGGGCCCAAGGGAAGTGGCAGAAGGGCGAACAAAGGCTTTTGTGCCGTCGCCTTTGCGTCTCTTTCACTTTTTAAATATACATTACTCGGCCATGTTTTAACACGGCATTGATTTCATGAAAATGTTAGGTAATCTTTGTGAATTAAAATGGATGAATAGAGATCTTTTTCAATGCCTTTTAAGTTGATAGTCCTGTCCATTACTTATTTCGGTTTGATTATCTGCAGAATTCAGAATTTGCTGAAGTATTGCTAGGAAATGATTTTAGAAGTTAACAAAATAGTGATCACAGAAGATAACTTTTTATAAAAACGATAGTATTTGGGCCTTCTTGAACTGCTTATCACCAATCCGTCTATCTAGCTTATTATCTATTTTAAACTGTTGGCAGACACTCGAAAAAGCCACTCAAATAGGTCCCTTTCTCAACAAAAATGAGAAATGATGCTGAAATATGCGAAAACATGAAACTAGACTTGAAAATATGAAGTGTGTTAACATACAAAATCTCTTACGAATACTCCTTCCTGCAAACTATGTATAAGATTTGTATGTATCCAGACCACCCAGTAAATAAATAATCACAATTTATAACCAACCTTATCTCTATGATATAGAGTAGAGAATCCTTTACGTGTCTTGTATATTCAAGCAAAATACCTTAGTACGCCGAACGTAGTGTTAAAGGCCCGATTTATGAACATATTACGTTTTATGCTTGCCTGGTACCTGCGATTACGGGTGTTGTACTGTTATGTTTGTGTAGCTGCTTGTATACTTATGTAGCAGAATTCACATAACAATTTTGGATCTTCAGTTATGTTTAGAAAATGGAGATGTAGAATCACTACGAAAGAAGGGATTAATTTACATTTATGAAAAACGTTAAGTATCTATCAGTTAAACTGCTGAGGAATCTTTATTGTTTTTTCCGTAGACCTTCATTGAATACAATTCTAAGTTGGTTTACTGGCGTGTGCTACCTGACAATTGGAAAATAATTACATTTTCATTTCTCATACTTGGAAAGTACGCTTGAAGTTACCTAATCAGAGGGATGAAAACAGTACTTTTCGTTCCTGGAAAACGATTATCCATGCTGTCAAAAAAAAAAAAAACTACGCAAGCCATGTCTAACTTTTTATACAGCCACTGTGATAAATCGCGACGTAAAATTGTAATGAAAAAATATTATCAACAATTTTGTAACATGACTTTATACTTTTACTTTTCACTTTACACAGATTTGAGTTAAATATTTATCATCATCAATGATAAAAATACTGGCTGGTAGAAAGATACAGAAAAAAAAAAAAAAAACAATAAAGATGGCGGGATAGCGGGAGTTCGACCTTCAGTTTTTTTGTTGAGTGCTAATTATTTACCTAAACAGATATTTTTATAAAACGAGTTCATCAGATTCAGATAAAATATGTATTTGTTTAACTAATCAGGTTTCTATTTACTTTCCTCATATTCGAAATGAAAAGCAAAGTGTTTACCTCCGATGAAAGAACCTACATATTTAGGCACTCGAACTATTGGCGCCCTCTATTAAGTACTATTGCATAATAGTAGATTGTTATACAAGGGATGAATCGGACCTACTTAGGCACGAGATGGTTTGGCGCACGAGCGTAGCGAGGAAAAAAAAAAGGTTAATAAAATTTGATTCTAGACAATAGAACAGTCAGCTGTGCTGCTGGGGAGTTTGTTGCGCCACTTTTTCCCAGCTAAAGCATTAGGAAGTGGTGAAAGGCGGAAGTTTTGGGGGACTTACATGTAATTTTGACGTTCGAAAAGTGCTGACTCTCAGCCTAGTTTGAAAAAATGACTTTTGATTTGATTTGAGAGGAGCAAAAAAAAAAGTACACGAAACGCTCTGAGTACATAATGGTCGACAAATATTTTCATTACATTTTACAGAGTACTCTTTACCCTATAATAAAAACAACCTTACATTACGGTTTAACACAAACGTTTACAACCCAAATATTTATTCAATATAACTGTAGTAATTACCTTCCACAACACAATTCAGATCGATAAAGAACATCCTTTTACCAATTGACTCAAATCGGATACAAAAAGGCAATTCGCAAAACCACGAAACCTCGGGCTTTGTAATACTTTTAAAGCATAAAAAGTTTCTTTTGTTGGGGCATAATGGAGAAGAGGAATAACCAACCAAATACAGACCACTGAATAGATAGGCGTACTACAGAAGGCTCAATATAACGAATGAACACAGGAGCAAGCACACATTCAGGGTCAAATTAAATAAGTTAGCGAAACTCCTCAGACGAGATGAGTATCGATACCTAAACAGGAAAGAAAGAAAAAAAAGTTGGCCGTCACGGGACGCCTGGCAGATTTAAAACATCGAAATTGATGGTTATTGAATTAATAAATACAGAGAAAAAAAAAAAGTTTTTTTTTTACTTATTATACTCATTAGAATGAATATAAAAATAAAGCGGCCAAACACCGCGGGTAGCGAAGTTATTTGAAATAAAAGTTAAAAAAAATTGGCGTAATTGTCGCCATTGCCACAAACGAGATGGTTATCGATATATTCGACGTTGTAAAACAAATAAAAACAGAGTTTTTGATCTCATACTTTAAGAAACTACAAGACACGAGGTAGTTGGGCCCAAAAAAGCAGTAGTTTTTTTATCTGTTCAGTTATCAATACCATGTCTGCGGAGTTTCGCTAGCTACTTTAATTTGAACTTATAGACGCGTACGTACGACGATCTCAAACTATCTCAATTTCCCAAACGAATGCAAGTCGCGATTGCGCCTGCACTCGCTTTACGTGAAGCCTGTATATGTGTGTGTGTGTGTATGTGTGCGTGCCTTTACATTCGCTATATGGAACCGACCTTCTGTTACAATTTATTTTGCGTACAGACAAAGGACGGTTAACTTCGATAATCGATTCAAAGTTTAATTCAAATTCGAGCAATCTATTCAGCAAACAATAAGACTTTGTAGCTATCAAGTTGTAGCGACAAACTAACCGACTATCAACGACTGTGGTATTTGAGGGATTAATGATTAGAGTTGAGATTTGTAGGGATCGCTTTAGGATCGAGTAGTCTGTTGTGGCTTGTAATGTTTAAAGTTTATGGCTATTGTCTATGAATTGGCGTTGGTGTTTTGGTTGTAAATCATCTTTGGTAATGAAATTGATCACTCAGGCTTAAATACTTCTATTGGCTGCCTAGATCTGGCAACCAGTCTTCAAAAGGCCTCCCCTAAGCACCGCCACTTCGACCGATTCTGTGCTTCCCGCATCCAACGGATTCCTGCGGCCTTCACAAGGTCATCGGCCCACCTTGTGTTAGGCCTTCCAACGCTACGTCTTCCGGTACGCGGTCGCCACTCCAGAACCTTTCAGCCCCATTGGCCACCTGTTCTGCGAGCAATATGCCCTGCCCACTGCCACTTAAGTTTGGCAATTCTTCGGGCTATGTTGGTTACCTTGGTTCTCCTGCGGATCTCTTCATTTTTTATTCGATCACGTAGGGAAACTCTAAACATAGCCCTCTCCATTGCCCTTTGGGTGACTTTTAGCCTTCTAGTAAGGCCCATTGTGAGCGACCACGTTTCAGTGCCATAGATCATCACTAGCAATATGCACTTGTCAAAGACTTTCGTCTTGAGACACTGGTAGGTGTGATCTAAGGTCAGGCAAAGTGTTATTAGAGTTTTCTAGTAGAACATTTTCAGTGGCAGCCCGAATAATAGCAATAGGCTCGCCCACTGTTACATGGGCCAAAATTACTGATGAAATAATGTAGTTTGTCCTATTTGTGTCTACCCGTTTCAGGTGGAAACTATAGGCTTTATGTTATGTAGGTGCTTCAAAACTAAATAACACCGATACGAATAAAAAATCGGGGTGTGTTTTACGTGAATACGTGTACTTCTGCAGATGTACTGGCACCGTCGTTGGTCCGGTCGAACCCCTTTATTCTTTTACGTTCCCAGCACGGTTTCCATCTGTCATAATTATGGTGTTTTATGGGTATCACTGGATTGCTCTTGAGAAGCCCTTTTCAAACGTATACGATGTCTATATTTCGATTTGGTTTTTTAACAACGTATATTTACACTAAAGTTATAGTATATAAAACATTACATTGTTTTATATACGCAATCGATAGATCTTGACGAGAGCTGACGATTGAAACTTAAACGAAGGTCGTAGCTTCTCCAAGACAAAAGTTTTACTAAACGGAAATTATATGACGCGGCGAAACGACCGCAAAATGGCGGCGCTTCCCCTTCCACCGCGCGCTTTGCGTTACAGTCCTCACTCAACGTAACGAAATTTTTTATCCCTTAGTAGTGTAACAAAATTTTGGATGTAGATGATAGATATGTAGCTGCAACACCAAACTGTATCCCCCAATTTTGCTATCATCAGTTTTTTGAATTGCCTCCCATTATGTAAGCAAATTTGAAGATGTATCATCACGTCAAAAAAAAGTTGTTCTAACAAATTCGCAGTCAGAACAAAATTTTATCTTTAAAAATAAATCTTGCATCTAACACAGCATATTGGAACGAATTTGTTACTCAGTTATCCAAAGGTTTGCCTCGAACAGGGAGTCAATTTTTCACGTTTTTCAATTGTTACCTCGTGCATAATGGTTGGCTATTTGTAACCAGGTACCAGGGTTTCATAAATGTGGAAGAGATTTATTGGCTACAGGCCGCTCCAATATATTTGATTTAAGCATTGGATTTATAAATTGTTTTTAAATATTGTTGCAAGGACTGGCGGTTTGTTGATTACAATTCTACGAATAATTCAATGGAAACGGAGAAATATTTTAATTTATCAGGAACTGTTTTAAAGATTTCATTCGCTGATGCAATTTCCGGATAGCAACTCGATATCACATTTAACAGTAAATTTTCGAGGCTACAAAAATTACTATTGTGAGCACAGCAATTCTTTAAAAGAAGTACATAATAACGTTTATTTGGTCACAGTTCGTAAAACACAAAATCCATACTAATATTATAAATGTGAAAGTAACTCTGTCTGTCTGTCTGTATGTTACGTTTTCACGCCTAAACCGCTGAACCGATCGTCATGAAATTCGGCAGAGATATAGACTGGGATACGGAGAAGGACATAGGCTACTTTTTTACGCGATATAACCGACATTCATGCGGGCGAAGCCGCGTGCAAAAGCTAGTACAAATATAAAATAAAAAGTGAACTTAATGTTTTCACGTGCCTCACGGCTGCGTCAAAATGGTTCCTACCAACGCCATAGGTACCTATGTCACCCATAAATTTTTAGTCTATGTCAGCTATGTCTATCCCATATATTTTTGGTTTGTGTCACTTATGTCAATCCCATACATTTTTGGTTTGTCACCTATGTCAAACTTTTCCATCATAGTTACTACCGATAGAATGTCTTGGCTCTCTGACTGAGATTCAAACCCACGACTGATAAATTTATAAGTCTGTCAGGGTCTCAACCACAGTTCAATCTATGCTCTTCTTTCCTTCATTACTTTGATGTGTTTATTACTACAGATTTTTCTCCAACCGAAAATTCAAACAACATTCTCATTATGCATCCCTTTTCTTCAGAACTCAAGAACAGATGTTTCATTACATAATTCATAGACTTGTTCGAAACAAAATTCAAGGGAGAGCTCGCGAACTCTTGAATTGATAATGAATTTTGAAATATTAGAGTTTTTATAACAGTAGGCGCGAAGAACAAGAAGTTCGCTTAGATATACTGTGGGAGCGGAATGAGGAACCAGTAGGGATGTAGGTACGTTAAAAATTAAAGGCATGTGAGAATTTCTGTACGGTTTTTGGAATTGCCTATGCTCTTTTATCGTACTGTGGGCCTAACCCAAACCTAACACGAACGGGCGGAAAAAATATTGGTAACGTAAATTTGAACTCAAAACTTGTCAAAACTCAAATTCAAAGCATTTATTTCAAACTAGCTGCTGCACGCGCTTTCGCCCGCGTGACTTTTTCTATACATATAAATAAAATTGAAGTGTCTGTTCGTAATGTAACATTTTTTTTTAAATTCCACTTGAGCGATCCCGCGGTCTGCAGTTGGTCACACACATCAGCTATCTACCAGTGAAAGTCCCGTCAAAATCGGTCCAGCCATTTTAGAGATTAGTCGGAACAAACAGACAGACAGACAAAAAAAAAAAAGATTTTTTGTTTCAAGTACCGTATATCGTCGCCTTAGTAGTGAAGGGAGCTATTCCACACTGAACTGGTTCAAAGATAAAGATAAATAAAAAATTAACCACTTTGTGTGGTTAATTTTTTGTGTTTACTTATACATAACCAAACTTTCGTCAACATGTAACTCAAAAAAGTGACCACATAACTTTGTGCAACATGCAACCAAAACCTGTGCTGGCTGTTGTGTATCACTTTTATTAAATCAAGTTAACTTTTATAAAGTCTTGTCAAACTTTGATATTCCTGAAATAGCCGAAGTAGTTAGGCTGAATATTTTTTTCAGTGTAGTTTCATTTAACTCCTTTCACGTCTGAATGAAAAACCAAACCTCTAGTTGAGCTATCACTTAGATCTCTTCACTACTAGAATCTCCGTTTAACGACGAGTATGGTGGTGTTCATAACTCAATTCGGTCAAAAGTGTGGCTTAGCTCTCTTCACCACTAATTTGACGATATACTTTAATATGCATTTAGTAAAAAGCTATTATTTTGTCATTACAAACCACAGGACAGATAAAAGAGGTTAGAAAGGAAATAGTTTCTGATTTGTATAAAAACGCGTGTCGCCGCTTGTCTCCCATCACTGACCGACCCAGACGACCCCACTACTCTCCTCCAGGAGAGTCGTAGGGAAACTAGTACAGTTCGCAAGATAAGAGCACACAATACACGATCGTCATTCCGACCTCGCCGCCGAGGCCCCGCGCGAAATCCCCGACTAACGAATAGTCCTCCCCGACCCTTGACTGTAAGTGAAGCGCCAGCACGCGTTTTAGCTGAGCAGCAAGTAATCCAAACTCCCCAGGATAATAATCAAAATACTGATTTTATCCAGCCACCGTCGGTCCCTTGCCACCCTCCCTCCGACTCAGCTGCCCTAAGCCGAGGTTCGTACCCCACAGGGGGTGCCCTTAGCGAGCAGCAGTCATTTAGTTTGTAGTTTTTACGCCCTGGCTGGAGGCATTAAGTTTCGATAGGAGCTTAAGGCAACCACAGGATAGCCCGGTTAAAGAGTCGGAACCTTAGTGGTTACACTCTGAGATGCCCTAGATAAAAAAAAATAAAAAAAAAATTGTATCCCACTCTCTTACTCCAACAAGCAAGAGACCAATACGTACGCGCATTACGCACACAAATAAACCACACGCACTTAGGTCACGAGTTTGCTATTGGTTTATATTTTTTTAAATTTAATGTTCATTTTTTATGTAGGTACATTATTTATTGTTTATAGTGTAACTCGCCAAACTTTCCAGTTTGATGGCGAGAAGCGCTTGTTAACAGGTATAGGTACACAAAATCTATCAAAATCAACCTTAAAACTATCAACTATATGCACTATTCAGTCAAGGATCAATCACACCTGAACGAACAGATTGCGGACGAGCGACGGACACCGGACACTGACAGATTCTAAGTACGTACCTATACGTCTGGAGGTGTCCGCGTCCGCAACCCGCCCGCGCCGGCCCGACCAAACCCTAAAGGTGTCTGCACACAGCGGGCGCGGCGCGGCGGGACGGGACGCCGACGCGACGCTGAGCAGTTGTAATGTACTAGATATTACGGACGACGCCACACAGAGCCGTCCGGCTCGACGCGACGCGACGTGACGCTCTCCCGGGAGATAGGGTCCGTGGGGTCGCAACTGCCCAACAGCTCGCCACATGCTGCCCTGCGGGTTTCTGTATCTCTCTTGGTCTGGCTCCTCACCCTAGACATGTTCCGGCAAAGTAAACTCTACCGGCACAGACCTAGAGTTCGGAGCGCGCAAGCCCCACCACGACGTCAACGTAGAGATACGGCGGTGGTGTTATTATTATTATGATTCTAGTTTCCCATTCCAAAACGTTGTAGGTTCCTATGGAGAAGAACGGGCAAAAAGAAAGAAAAAACAAAAACTCCACGTACACTTTTTTAAATCAAAACATGGTTACAAAATATGGGTTACATCATTCATGTTGAAACTATACAATGTGAAAACGATGCAGAAGTTAAAAGCGTCCGTAATATTAAAAAAAAAAAAAAAACTATTCAAAAATTTGTTTCAATTAAAATAAGTCGCGGCAGCTAAAAGATGACCAGTCCCTACTGACGGCGCCTGTTCTAGGATTAGGATAACAATAACTTAAACATTCACCTATGAAAACAAATTAATTATAATTTACCCATAAACAGCAACATTTGTTTAAAAGTTTTGTTTGTTTTAAGCTATTGCATAGCTTCTATCGCGGGCCTTGAGCGCGGGGACCGAATCCAGAAATTCCGTAACGAAAAAACCTCACGCTCCCCACTCCGACGGGCACGGAGGTGTGGCTTGAAGGCCGTGCATCGTCTAACGTCGTTTCAGTTCGGCAGTCTTCGACACGGCGTTGTGTGCGTGCGATTAGACGTATTGTACGACTCTACGAAACTCTGTGGTGGATTTACCGCGCAACGCAACGCCATCTAGTAATCGCAGGTAGAACTAACTAAATAGAGGTGACATTGGCGTGGCTTGTCATTCGTAATCGAGACAAGCGTTGCTCTGTTGGTGGTCTCAGTTGTGTTTTGTTGTCGGTTTTATCCACTAGATGGCAGGCATCGTAATTCAAAAGTTTTTGAAAGGTTGTTGAGGTATGTGAGCAATTTATTTATAAATCAATAATTTTACTCGTGTTTATGATTCTCCTAGCTAGAATTAACATTAAACATTAATGTTCTTCATAGCTTATAAAAACCACTTTTAAACGGTTCTCCAAAGTTCTGGGCCGATTATGGATTGACTTTACTTTCTTATCGGTCACCACGCTCAAAAAGTGTAACTTGAATTAATATCAAAGAAAAAGAAATACTGCATAAATAAAATAAATAAATAATTATAATTGCATAAGTTGATACAAAATGCTATGCAATAGCTTTACCGCGGCAGTCCCCGAGTGCCACAAATGTGGATGTACATACGGCTCCATACCTCCAACCTGATGACTCTTGCAGGCCAATATTTAAAGAACTTGGTTTATTACCGCTACCCTCTCTGTATCTAAGAAGTATGCATGTTTGTTAAAAAGCATAAAGACTTATTTAAAAAGGCAGAGGATGTGTATCCTCGAAGCCGGCGAGATCCTCAAAGGCTTATATTAAATGACTTGCCAAGACTGGCTAAATATAGTAAAAGCTGTTTAACCATGTGTGTTCGTGTATATAATAAAATTCCAAATGACTTAAAAACTTTAGATATTAGATTGTTTAAAACAAAACCACATGTATAATTAAACACTAATAATTTTTATAGTATAAAATAATTTATTGACGGGAAACATTGTTTAACGTAACCTTTAGTATTTGCATGCTATGATATATAAGCAAAACATGTATGATCTGGTCTGTAATGTCTTTAATATCTTTAAACACCATGTTTTATGCAAATAAATATTATTTCTATTTCTATTTCATATCAAGCTATACTTTTCCAGTATAATCTGATCTCTCATTATATGGAAATCCTATACAATGCGAGACCAGCGTAAACTAGTTTTGTATAGCTTGATATGTAGCCGTGTGTACAAAAGATGTTTAATATAATATTCAGTGCAAAGATACATTCTGCCATGCAATAATGGCATGCAAATATTTAATGCTAGTCTGTTAAACAGTAACATAGACAAATTAATAACAATTTGGTATTTGGCATTTAATTCGAGTTTTTAATAAAAAGAACAATAAATCGTCATAATCGTAGAACAGTGACGGATCTGAAATTTATGTTGAACTCTGCCGCGCGTGCAATAACAGCAGTAAGTATATTTTTTGTCCAAATAGAGTCAAACATAGATTCGGAATCCGCGCAATGAGCTGATACCGAATCAATGCTCAACTAAATTTGGACAAAAATCATACTTACTTATACTTACTGCTGTTATTGCACGCGCGGCAGAGTTCAACATAAATTTCAGATCCGTCACTGTTCTACGATCATGACGAAATATACAAGTCAACACAAATTCGAATAAAAAAAAATTAAACACACATTACCCTTTCAAATAGTAAGGTAAGATTACTTACCAAAGTAAATTAAATAACTTAAAGTGACTACGATGCTAATAACTTACCAAAATAACTTAAATAACTATAAAAGTGATTACAATGCATTCCTAAAGTGGTAGGACTGACATGATTTAAGAAATTCGCCGATTGAATAAAAAGCATGCGATATCAACCATTTTTTTAAACCACGCAGAATTTTTGTACGTAAGGTAGTTCTGTTATCCAATTAGGTAGTGATTTATATATAAGTGGCGCCATATACACAAATTAAAGCGGCTGATGAGTTCGAACCCACGACCTACCCTCGTAAGTCGCTTGTCGCTACCACTGACCACCATTACTCTCAACTATGTAACATGTAAGATATATGTGCATAATCAAAAATTAATGTAACTACTTCCTAAGGGGTGGAGTCCTGGTGTCCTGAAATACAGGCTTTACGCCTAGCTTAGGCACCAGTCTCCCACAATATTTTTTTAAACCATTATTGTATTGTCCTTGATCATATTTTGAAAATGTATTACATATATATTGTGGTGAGAAATAAATCCTTATCTTATCTTATCTTATATCATCCAGTAATTCCACAGCTAAACAAACAATAATTAACAACGACGATAACGCGTCCAAACTCTAGTTCATAACTACCCGCAGAACAAAAAGGGTCTTCCAAAAATACTAATAGCACAACAAATTAACGAGAGTTTTAGCGCGTCCTTCAACTTTGAGCTCGTTAGGTCTTTGTTAATTTTGTTTAATAATTAATTATGCCACAAAACTGAGACGTGTATAATATAATAATGTTTTGGTAAGGGATGGAACACACTATGGGGTATAGTAGAATAAGGTTTAGTTCAAATACTGTACGAGTATAGACATATTGCAAGGTAGGCATTGTGCTTCCTAGTTAATATAAGGTTTAGGCAATACTTGGCGTAGACGTTTTGATTTCTAGTCAGCATGATCATAAAGGGTAATTTTATCTCGCGAAGACGCGCGCTTTACTTGAGGTTACCAATACGCTGTGAATGTGTGTGTAAACGAGAGCTCTCAGTACTTAGTGCCGTCCGAAATAAGGGCGAAGTCAGAAGTGTATGTATGTGCGTGCGTGTTATGACGCTACTCGTTTTCAAGCACACATTCACAGCGTGTTTGTACACTTGGTTACCACAAGTAAAAAGCGCGTCGCTTCGTGAGATGAAAATACTGTAAGCGACGTTGAAAGGTATTGTGAACTGAGATGAACCACGAACTGGTAAGAGGAGTTCTGGTCAGCCTCGATTAGATGGACGTGGTTAGCTTCTGGATGCTAGAGGCCCAGAAGTTTACTAAACGTTACAGGCTAAGGCTATAATAATACGATGCTGATTATTCAGGCTTACTAAAGTTTCCAAAAGTAAATGTATAACTAAGTAATATCTCCTAAGTGATAACAGCATTGATGTATTAAAAGCGTAGATACGGGACTTAGTGACAGCGCCTGGTCCTATCAAAGTGAGAGATTGCCCCTAGTTGGCACTCAGTCGCGCACGGAATATCGTTGATCAAACAACTCCATAATTACAGTTTTTTTTTGTGATAAATACGCATCAAAATGACTTCTTGTGCAGCTAAACAGTGTTTTAATAATACAAGAAAGAAAAATAAGACACACGGGATTACTTACCACTCGTAAGTACAGCCAAAAATTCTAATTTGTTGAAAGTTATAATCGCTTCGCTATGTTTGTTCTGCCACATGCAATGTCATTCATAATCGTAAACATTCGGCCAACATTCGGCAGCTAACGCGATTTCGCTCGCACGACAGCGACGTCTCATAACTCTGTTCTTGTCTATCGGTAACTGTAGGTTTGCGACTGTGATCACACTGATCACAGATGTGTGAGTTTTGGTGCATGTAATCATGCGCCGCGCCCAGGTTTACTGATTGCGATGTTAGCGCGCAACATATTTTCCTCGTTTTAATATATCAATGGATAACAGCATTATTTTCTAAACACCTCGTCAATTAACTTGATTTATTGATGCGTTGACACTTCGGATGTATCGTAACAAACGGGTACATCATTAAAAAAAAAGACGTGTGGCACTCGGGGACTGCCGCGGTAAAGCTATTGCATAGCATTTCGTATCAACTTATGCAATTATAATTATTTATTTATTTTATTTATGCAGTATTTCTTTTTCTTTGATATTAATTCAAGTTACATTTTTTGAGCGTGGTGACCGATAAGAAAGTAAAGTCAATCCATAATCGGCCCAGAACTTTGGAGAACCGTTTAAAAGTGGTTTTTATAAGCTATGAAGAACGTTAATGTTTAATGTTAATTCTAGCTAGGAGAATCATAAACACGAGTAAAATTATTGATTTATAAATAAATTGCTCACATACCTCAACAACCTTTCAAAAACTTTTGAATTACGATGCCTGCCATCTAGTGGATAAAACCGACAACAAAACACAACTGAGACCACCAACAGAGCAACGCTTGTCTCGATTACGAATCACAAGCCACGCCAATGTCACCTCTATTTAGTTAGTTCTACCTGCGATTACTAGATGGCGTTGCGTTGCGCGGTAAATCCACCACAGAGTTTCGTAGAGTCGTACAATACGTCTAATCGCACGCATACAACGCCGTGTCGAAGACTGCCGAACTGAAACGACGTTAGACGATGCACGGCCTTCAAGCCACACCTCCGTGCCCGTCGGAGTGGGGAGCGTGAGGTTTTTTCGTTACGGAATTTCTGGATTCGGTCCCCGCGCTCAAGGCCCGCGATAGAAGCTATGCAATAGCTTAAAATTCTAGACACACTTACCGAAGTAGCTGATTGAGCCGTTTTTCATAATTTTCCTTCTCTGTCACGAGATAATGTTTTTTTTAAAGGGGTGGAGCTAGTGGACCGTAGTATGCGCTCTTAATGTGGCTCATAAGTCAGCGCTGGATAGGTTATCAGAACTTCTTTGTGAAAAACAAATTCACATTAATAACGCGAGTACAGAGTTGGTCTTTTTTTCACATAGTGTGTCCAAGTCTTTACTTGCGGTACCCAAAATAATTTAACTTTATACGATTTAACGAGGACCAGTCATGCATAAGTAATAGCTTGGCTAGAGAAATAAACTTACTACCCCAGCTGTGGTTATATTACGTAATATTTTGTTATTTTAATAAGTACGAGTAATAGACATTCTTTGGTAGCTATGAGTGTATTTAATTAAATGGGTAGGTACTAATTATAGTAATAGACAAAGATATCAAGATAAAGACAGAAATTATTTAAAAAGATCACAAAGTTATTTATCCTGAGGAGTGATTGATCGAATTGGTTCGTAAAATACTGTTTTGTATGATTTCACAATGCTCTCACAATGTGAATTTATATAGTTCAAAACTGTTATGTGCTACAAAACCATTGTGAGAGAAAATACATAAAAATTATTATTATTTCCTTTATTTTATTTTTATACATATAATTTACATTTTTAAATATTTCTATAAAAACATACAAAAATAAAAACATTTAAAAATATAAAAAATAGTAGCCCACCGGTATCGGGAACAGGGTCCAAACTACCGGCAGTCAGGGCTCCTGAGAGAGGAACCTCCTTACGATACGCGCCGTGTCCAGAAGTACCGCTTTCTGTATCAAGCCCTTGATCCAGCCACCTAACGAGAGCCTCTTCAGATGATGGTCGAGGCTCTTGGCTATTATGCCATTGGCCGTCACGACTATCGGCACAATGATTGCTGTATCCACATCCTACATGACGACCTCGTGAGCCAGATCAAGATACTTAATCTGCTTATCTTTTTCAGCTTTCACTAGGTTCTCGTCATGCGGGACCGCGATATCAATAATCATTGTGCGACGCTCTAATCGATCTATCACCATTGTTATTTTAATAAGCAATAGACATTCTTATTATTATTATTATTTGTCTCATGCAAAGTACATAGATACAAAATACAAAACCAATACGTCATACTCAGTACGTCGCACACGTTTTGCCTGAAGATCCATAGAGAACTGAGTACTGACATGTGTCAATTGAAATTGGACCCGTGCGGACGCGTTGCCGGAACTGTGACTTCACTGATATGTGTGAATAGACATTTACTCTGGTCGAGCATTGTGTTGCAGACTTTGATTCCTGACTCTGATTTCTGGCGTCCTGATTAGTCAAATCACTGACTGGTAAGTATGTTGCAACGATTCAGAACAGCTGAGGACTTAAACTCATCTTAACTTAATAAAATAAATCGTCTTCGCCTGGCTCGACGTGCTGTGCTGGCGCTGCTGCTGCGGCTGCAGAAAACCTCAAGCAGCGAAAGTATAATAACCTCATCGGTAATTATATTTGCGAGTCGTTTGGGGTTGAAACCCTCGGGCCGTGGGGTCCAAGTGCTTATGTTTTTTCAACTAAACTCCAAACGGCTGGTTGACATTTCCCGTGACCCAAGGGCTGGCTTTAACCTTGGCCATAGGCTAAGCATTACCATACAACGTGGCAATGCTGTCAGTCTCTTGTGTACATCACCAGCCAACAGCGATGCGGAGTAATTTTTGGACGCCATATTTTAGTTTGTTTTAATAGTTTTAATTAGGTTAGGATATTATGTTTTTATTTTAATTATATGTTAGTACAAATAAATCTATTTATTTATTTCATCATCATCATTATCATTTCAGCCGAAAGACGTCCACTGCTGGAAATAGGCCTCCCCCAAGCACCGTCACTTTGACCGGTTCTGTGCTTCCCGCATCCAGCGGATTCTTGCGGCTTTCACAAGGTCATCGGTACACGTTGTGCCAGCCTTCCCACGCTACGTCTTCCGGTACGCGGTCATCACTCCAGAACCTTTCGGTCCCGATGGCCATCTGTTCTGCGAGCAATATGCTCTGCCCATTGCCACTTAAGTTTGGCAATTCTTCGAGCTATGTCGGTGACCTTGGTTCTTCTGCGGATCTCTTCATTTCTGATTCGATCACGTAGGGAAATTCCAAACACAGCCCTCTCCATTACCCTTTTGGTGACATTTAGCCTTCTTTATATAAACTTTATCTATTTATTTATTTATATAAACTTTATTGTACACCAGATTACACATAAAAAAAAACTTATACACTTAAAAATATACAATGGGCGGCCTTATCGCATACTGCGATCTCTTCCAGGCAACCTTGACATGGACAGTGAATTTCTGGACATAAAAAATATATGTCGCAGCAAGAGGCCGTAGATATTAAGAGACTTACTTCTAACAATTGTTACAAGATGGCGGTAGTGAGGTCATTCCATCTGCCTCTGTCTGTCAGCTGTCACTGTCAGTGTTGAGTAATGTCATTTTTGATAACAAAGTGTCATTGGTTGACAAGTGAGAGTGGGGTAGGGTGGTGTCAGGCATTCTGCCAGAGAACGTGCGCGTGAGCGGATAACCTCACAAACTCAATCTATTTCCATCGCGGAAATTCGTGATTATTTTGATTATAAAAGTTTGTGAACTCATTAGAGAAGATCAACACTATCTATTCGTGGTATTATTTCCTGTTTCCTGAAGATGTACGAGGAGGAAGGCTTGCCAGAAGATGAGAGACGTTACGGTTCCCTCTCCGTCATATATATAATATAGATATATGTAAATGAAATAAGATAGTACTCACGTGGTCAGTATATCGTAAACGGTGTACCGTGCGAGATAGGAGTGCGTGTGAATCTTGCGTACGTTCTGAGCGAGCAGAAGGAACCGACGATCAGCGGACACGGAGAACGAGGCTGGTTCTAGCACCCTCTGAAACAAATGATGGGATATAAGTATGGCATAACATCATTTCAGCCGAATGACGTCCACTGCTGGACATAAGCCTCTCCCAATTGGGGGGGTTTGCCATAATCGGCACGGTTGGCAGGCGGGTTGGCGATCGCAATATGGTGTTAAAAATGCATAGAGAACGCTGCTGCCCAGAATACTCTTTATTTTGTACCAACACCATACAAATACAGAAGTTGTACATAAGGTGACACAAGACAATCTTATCGCTAAAAGCTATCTTTTACAGACAACCACAACGACAATTTCAACTCTATTTGTGGCTTTTGTGGACATGATATTTATTCAGATTTGTTGCTGTAGTTGTTATGGCATTCAGTCATTTGGTTTAAATAAATTTCATTTTTATATATATTTTATTAAATCTTTTTTATCATCATTTCAGCTGAAAGACGTCCACTGCTGGACATAAGCCTCTCCCAATTGGGGGGGTTTGCCATAATCGCCACTTGGCAGGCGGGTTGGCGTTGGCAATATGGTGTTAAAAATGCATAGAGAACGCTGCTGCCCATTCTCTAGTAAGTTACTTGCTGCTGAATACTCAAACGCAATTCAATTTTAAGTCGCCGTTAAGTCTAATGCTGTCTCTGTCACTTTAAACTGTTTTGTAGCGACAGAAACACTTATAAGAACGTCTTAAAGTTAAGTAACGTTTGAGTATTTGGGCATTAGTCGCCTTTTACGACACCCACGGGAGGAAATGGTTTGAAGCTATTCTTTACGTCCGGCACCACACAGTAGTATGGCTTATGCATAAGTATAATCATAATGAAATAATAATGTTCCCACTACTGGGACACAGACCTCCTCTCTGTGAGAGGGAGTGGGCTGTCTAACACGCGGGCTCAGTGCGGGATGCCAAATGTCTTCGAATTCTTGGTTCTACGACATGCCAGTTGTCCTCACGATATTTTCATTCACCGTTTTGAGAGCAGTGTTGATGAAATAATTTACACAAAGTGAATAACCCCGAAACCGGGGGTTGAGATTGAAAAAAGTATTCAATTCTTACTTAGGAGCGCGGACCAGAAATAAAATACCGACACATAACCTCAAGTCTGATTTATTCGCAGATGTAGTGATTACACCTTAGAATCAAAGTTGTTGACAAGATTTCTTAAGGTGAAACTAGTCGATACTTTTTCCATACAAATTTCGGGGGGGTATTACTCCACTGTTTGAAATTGCACATCCAAAGTTAAATATGATATCGTATTGTCTTATTATTCATTTTGTCTGTACGGAAGCAGAATATTAAAAGAAAAAGCCGTTAAAAAGTTATGAGCCAACAAAGATTGTTTTTTCCTGATAATTTTGACACAACTTTGGGCGTAAATAAGTAATAAGTGTGATATCTCCAAAATAAAGTCCGCTCCGACAAAGCTCAATTATCAAAGATTTCAATAAACTAAGTAATTGATTTATCCAGTAGTTTTTTCATAAAACTCAACCTTCCAAAAGACATTTCGTATTTTTTTACGCGCGCGGTTTACTATGAAGTATAATTTTGACGCAACTTTGGGCGTAAATAAGTAATAAGTGTGATATCTCCAAAATAAAGTCCGCTCCGACAAAGCTCAATTATCAAAGATTTCAATAAACTAAGTAAACGATTTATCCAGTAGTTTTTTCATAAAACTCAACCTTCCAAAAGACATTTCGTATTTTTTTACGCGCGCGGTTTACTATGAATTATCGTGCATTTCACTCGATTCACAATGACGGACACGATGCTAGGGCCGTGAGACAGCGTGCTTTTTGACCACGCCCACCAGTGAGTTCGAGCCTGCGACTAGTTGGTTCTTAATGCTAAGACCTTACACTATCGGCGGAAATTCTTAACACCGCGATGTAGAAATCGGTCAAAATTGTACAACGCCATCTAGTGACGAGTAAACGAACAAAAATGTTAACAGTTGACTTTACGATTGCGGTTTAATCCGATATTGATGCCGATTCCCTTGTTCACAAACTAAACTAAATTTAAGTTCAGTGCATCTTTTTCTTTCTAGTTCATTAAGAAAAGGACAAAAGATAAATTTTAGTTTAGTCCTGTCAAATTAAGCAGCGCCTGTCACTACTCCATACAAGTTTAGACGTGATTAAAAACTTGCCGACTAAAATTACGACAATTTACTTCAAACGCTGATTAATTTGACAGGACTAAACTAAAATTTATCTTCTGTCCTTTTCTTAATGAAAAAGAAAGAAAAAGATGCACTGAACTTAAATTTAGTTTAGTTTGTGAACAAGGGAATCGGCACCAATGTCTGTGTGCGGCTAAACACAAATTAAAGCGCCTGTCTGAGTTCGAACCTACGACCTACAACTCGTAAGTTATGGCATGGCTTATGACGCGATCATTTTTTCGTAGGTGAAAAGCACTGGCCATACTGAAGGCGATATGAGCCGACTGAAGTAGGTTCATATCGCCTTCAGTATGGCCAGGCGTGGACGCGAGCGGTTGCCTTGCGCAGTTGGTAGGTATTTATCCAAAGTAATTATTTTAATCATTTTATCAAGTCAAACTCACCGAATTGTGATAAACAATCTTACTAACTTGTCATTTATATAAATAACTAGCTTTTGCCCGTGGCTCCGCCCGCGTGGATGTCGTTTATCGCGTAAAAAAGTAGCCTATGTCCTTCTCCATATCTCAGGCTATATCTCTGCCAAATTTCATAACGATCGATTCAACGGTTTAGGCGTGAAAACGTAACGTAACAGACAGACAGACAGAGTTACTTTCACATTTATAATATTAGTATGGATAAGAAAAAACACGTCTGTTTTGTAGCTATGATATTGATTAAAAAATTACGAAAAGGGGTAAATTTGTGTTTTTTTTTTCTATACAGAAAAGTTAAACGAATCGTGTTATTAAAAGCAATTGCATGTCCACCAGATCCTTAAATAATATATATTTTTTTTTTCAGAGTTTTATAACACTGTTTTATATGTTTATAATGTTGGGATTCAAAAAACTAGTAAGCGTGGGTCTCTGTTCTGTAGTTTCTGCTTGGATGGGCGTGAGTTTAAGTGATGTGTGTGATGAAAAGTACCTTTTTTTTTCTTTATGCCTTTTTTCTTACCACTACACTCTTTCACGATCCACCAACGGCTGCCTCTTGGCGACATTATTACAAGCTCCATCTAGAAATAAAGATGTTTCGGAACATGAAAAATACGTTTGTGAACCGTAATTTCCAAGATTTTCCAAAGTAAAAATAGTATTTTTAGTTCTGATATTGAAAATACATTCAGACGTTGAGACATTGAAAATACATTCAGATAGTTACATATTGATGTAGTATTTTTAGGGTTGCCTCAGGGAATGTTATATTTGTGAATGTCAGATAGGCAGTCGCTCCATGTAAAATACTGGTATTAAGCTTCATCTGGTTAGACTAGAAGCTGACCCCAACAAAGGTGGAAAAACGCTAGGCAGATGCTGAATCACAGTTTCAATTCGCTATCCGACCACACAGCATTACCCTACTGAATTACGGAATGGTGTCGGTTATCGTGATACCCCACCAGGTGCTCTTGGCGTTGGCGTCGCCGCCAATAATCATCCCATTGGGGTCTATTTCCTCGCGAATCCGCATGTGTTGTTCCAGGTATGGCTGTGTGGGCTGGTCTGGTTCAAAGTAAAAGGAAACTACTGCGATTTCCCAGGCCCTGGTACGGATTCTCACCACCACTGTGTTGTTGGTGGTGAGTTTCGGACACTGTCGCGTATAGGTCGTGATCAAAGATGACTATTGCTGCCTTCACAGTTCCACACTGTGTCCTCATTCAACCGTAATTCGTTATGTCATTCGACACGCGATCCGCGTATTAGAAAGTAGTATCAAATTATACGCCATATTCGATACCAGGAAACGAAAACCGATGCTTACGCCTATAAAGAGCATCGTAAAACAGGTATCGATGTTATCAAATTGGATTGAATCGATTCTCGTGGTCGTGTTCGGTAATATTGTTATGATATGTATTTGTCTTCCAGGCTGTTTTGTTTTATGACGGTTTTGAGTAGACTCCTTTATGATTATGTCGTCCTGGTATGTTTCTTGGGACTGCTTTGTAAATTACGGTTCGAGGGAGAAACGATCGATTATTTTGTTTTATTATTTATGTACACACAGAAAAATTAAAGATATATTTATAATTTTGAGTACAAAGGTACTGCTTATTTTTTAAGAAATTTCTTCTAGCAGACCTGCGAAAGGTCTGCAAAAAAAAAAAATGTAGACAATAGTGTGTGAGAACAAGAAGAGATAAATATGAATATGCGAAGTCTTAACCTAGAATATTATACGACACATATAACGCAAAAAAAACATAAACTTAAATAAATATCTTAAGCTAAAATATATAAAACCAAACAATATATACACTCACAGTTGAGAAGAACGTTGATGCTCTTTTACTCGATATTTGAATAGAAACACAGTTTTTACATACAATACAATACGATAAAATTTATAGGTAATCAGAAAGCAGTAATGCAGCATCCTGCTATGGGTCTTCGACACCCTTGAGAGCAGAAGTTCCTCCACCATAAGTCATCCATCCAGGTTTGGATTTTTTAATATAGTTTCCTTATTTATTACTAAGGATCCATATCCGGTAAGGCTCTAATAATCCTTCCATGTCCTATCGGCACGTCTTCCCTACCATTATCGCACTCCCCGGTCTACTCCTTGATATGTAATGGTCTCTGTAGCACCATGAAATATCGAGTAATCGAGTGTGTTCAAACCACGCTAGGGTCGATGCATTTCATTAATTGTCTCCTTATCTATTACTAGCTTCTGCTCGCCAATTCGTCTTCGTGAAATTTCTTGTTTTAACATAAAATATATCCTATAGCTGTACTTCGCGTTACTTCCTTTTCGCTTAGCGACCTTTTTGACTTTTTGCTTGGCGCCTAAATGTCGTAGCGTGATGTTAAATAGCCTATTGTTTAATGCCTTTTTGCCTTTTAATGCCTTTTTAAACAAAAAAGTACACATGGGCGTCAAAGTACTCCTTCATTATGGTGTTACTCCGTGGCATTACTGCGGGTATCAGAATACCAGCGCTGCGGTATTTATTTTTTAAATATCGCAGCATTATGCTGAGATAGGAGCCTTTTTGGCCTCGCACAGGTATTTTTTTATTTTTTATTAAGTTTTTATTTTATTTTTATTCTTGTAGATTTTGTTAGTTTTAAATGCTGTTTGTATTTCCTGTGCGTGTCCCAAATAAAATATTTTTCTTTCTTCTTATATCGCTGTCATTCGAAGAAAGTGCCCAGAAGACTGGCAGCATTGCCACGTTAAATGTGTAAGTGCGTAATGTGTAAGGAGATGAACTAAACGCGTGATAGAACAATATAAAGGTTTATTTAGAAATATTAAGGGATTCTATTTTATAATGAAAATAACCTAATTGAAATCCCTAACAGCGTCGTATATTATAAGTCGATTGTGCGGTTTCGCTAAAGAAGTCAACACAACCAACAAGTAATATACTCTGCTTAGCCAGTATCCGATAAAATGCGGGGCGTGAAGGTGACCGACCTAAGTCGATGCGGAGTTGTGCACCCGAACCGTACCGAACGCTGACTGCTTGAAATGATTTTTTTTTTTTTTTTTGAAATGGCAACTCAGAGTGTAACCACGAGGGGCTCGGACCTTTAACCGGACTATCCTGTGGTGCCTTAAGCTCCTAACGGATTTTATGGCCTCCAGCCAGGGGCATACTTATAAGCTAAATAATTTCCGTCTGCTCGCTAAGGGCACCCCCTGCGGGGTACGAACCTCGGCTTAGGGCAGAGTCGGAGGAGGGTCCCCCCTCCTCCGACTCTGCCCTAAGCCGGGTGGCAAGGGACCGTCGGTGGCTGGATAAAATCAGTGTTTTGATTATTATCATGGGCGCCCAGGGACACGGCGACGTGTGCGGCGGGACGCAGCGCCGGAGTTGTATCGTTGCGACGCTTTTGTTGTGGTGTTACAAATGCTAATTCTTTGGCCAAATAATCTATTAGCACACCTTTTAAATCAATCCTCGGTAACTCTCATCCCACCAGAACAGTAAGGCTATAAACCTAAATAAGATAAAAATCGAAAAGAAAAAGTCCTATTACGTCACAGTCCCACCTAATAAGCCAGGTGCGATCTGTTATTGTCAATGGCACAGACAAAATTGAAGCAGAAATCTTCATTAGCCACCATCTGGAGGAATTTAGCTAACACGAATTTACTACGACTGCGACAGAGAGAAAATAAATTGGTTTTAGTATTTTTACGAGGACTCCATTGGATAGTGTATTTCTTTTAGGTTTTAGAACTGTGTTTTTGCAATTGGATTTTTTTTTATTGGTTCGAGAATGTTTTGGGTTACCGTTATTTGGGGATATTATTATGTCACTTTTTAAATGGAATATTAAATGTATTAAAACGTCAGGTCTTTCAGAGATTTTTTTTTCTGGTGGCTAGGGAATATAGAGAACTAGTTTAGTAGCAGATATGAACATTTTTATTGCTGGAAGATTTTTGGAAGAGTGTTTCGGCATCACTACGGCAAATATAGAACGCAGTGGTCTTTTTATTTTTTTTATTTTTTTCATTTACTTTTTGTTCTATTTTTCCATGGTCAAAAATCGAAAGGAGGTAGGTACCTCAGGTTGGTTGGTTCGTTGGTGGTTGGTTTTTGTGTTAATTTGGTTTATAGAGGTATGAGGAACAGGGTGTAAAGTTCACTCCATAGAAAAGGGAGGATCCTCCGACCAGACGGGTGTTGTGTCTGGTGGGCAACTGCTCGACGGTTGATGTCGGAATGTTGAAACCTCAATCATTTGAGAAAAGGGGGGTCAGCTAATTGCAGTAACTGACTGTACGATGCATCGTGGGGGTCGTAGGTTTTTTCGGGTTCCGTATTCAACAAGGAACCCTTATTATTTCACCATGTTTGTCTGTCTGTCCGCGGCTTAGCTCAGAGACTCTTACTAATAGTTTTTTTTTTTTTGCTAGGGCATCTCAGAGTTAACCATGAGAGGTTGAGACTCTTTAACCAGTCTTTCCTGTGGTTGCCTTAAGCTCCTAAAAACTTAAAACCTCCAGCCAGGGCGTAAAACTTATAAACTAAACGACTGCGCGCTAAGGGCATCCCCTGTGGGGTACAAACCTCGGCTTAGGGCAGAGTCGGAGGGAGTCTAGAAAGTTGTTATTTGGCATGGGTATATATAGGGTGTATCTATTCAAACACGATATATGTATTTTAAGAGATACACCATAGCAGAGATACCAACTCCTAAAAAAAAAAATACCCCTAAGATCAAGATGAAATACCTCTAAATAACCCTAAATGCAATATTCTAAAGCCCCAAAAAAAACCCTGTATTGTGTACTTTTTCAAGGGTATTGTTTAAATGAGTTTCCCATTTTATTAAGGGAAATAAAATAAACTTAGTTTTAATTACTGTTTATTAGAACTTATAATCCATACTAATATTATAAATCTGAAAGTAACTCTGTCTGTCTGTCTGTCTATCTGTCTGTCTGTATGTTACGTTTTCACGCCTAAACCGCCGAACCGATCGTCATGAAATTTGGCAGAGATATAGCCTGGGATATGGAGAAAGACATAGGCTACTTTTTTACGCGATAACCGACATTCACGCGGGCGGAGTCGCGGGCAAAAGCTAGTAGATGATATATTATGCAAAAAGCTAACTGGGCGGGAATAAGAAAGTGACGGAGTCAATTACTTAATTAATTACGATACGAGTTGTTACTCGTATCGAGACTCGTACCATAGACGTTTAGCTTTTTTTTTACTCGTTTAGATCAGTCATATTAGTGATGCATGAAATATTATTTATGTCTCTAAAAATAGCCCTAAATTTTTTTAGACCCTAAAAAACCTAATATGCATATTTCTGCCCTAAATTTGGGGCTAAAAGCCCTAAGTTGGGAAGCATGACCTATAGGTGGTAAAGAAGCCATGGAAATGATTTTTTTTAATCTGAGCATATTGTTTAAAAAAATAAAATAAAAAAATAACTTGATATGATGATTAATACTCAATAATTATCCAAATTAACCGCGCTCGTGCCGCCAGCGACGCCACGTCCGGGCGTGTCATTCATAGAATAAGTAAGTAAAGGTTTTTTTTGCAAAAAATAGCAATTTTAAAATTATAATAATTATGTAAAAATATAAAACACTTAGATAAAAAAAAAAAATTACGCTGCTATGGCTTTTTTACCACCTATAGATGTCGCTCTTAAAATATTTCGTGTTTGAATAGATACACCGTATATATGTACCAGGCCAAGCGAATCAAACTCTTACTATGGAAAATATTTTAACGACAAGAAGTATGTAAAAGTAATTTTCTACTTACGCATCTCATTACCATTCTTCGTAAACTATTCCTTGACAACCCCGAGGAAGGGAATGAAATTAAAAATGTTAACAAACTCCGTCCCCGGCTTAAGGCCTAAGCAAACAGAAAATATTCAATTAGGAACAAACAAGATAAGTTTTAATGCGAAAACCTTAAGTTGGAGTGGCTTGTTATACTTGGAGAGGTAAGCAGAGATGGCGGGATATAATTTTTCTAAATATTTAATAAGCTTTCTGCTTTGTGAGCGACCACGTTTTTATGACCTATGGCACTGAAACGTGGTCGCTCAATGGGCCTTATTAGAAGGCTAAAAGTCACCCAAAGGAAAATGGAGAGGGCTATGCTTGGAGTTTCCCTACGTGATCGAATCAGAAATGAAGAGATCCGCAGGAGAACCAAGGTAACCGACATAGCTCGAAGAATTGCCAAACTTAAGTGGCAATGGGCAGGGCACATTGCTCGCAGAACAGATGGCTGTTGGGGCCGAAAGGTTTTGGAGTGGCGACCGCGTACCGGTAGACGTAGTGTAGGAAGGCCTACCACAAGGTGGACTGATGATCTTGCGAAAGCCGCAGGAATCCGCTGGATGCGGGAAGCACGGAACCGGTCGAGGTGGTGGTGCGTGGGGGAGGCCTATGTCCAACAGTGAGATACAATACAGGGAAAATAATCGCTAGGGTTACAAAAGTTTTTTGAAGTGAAAACTTAGCTGCGTTGAGCGATTTTTGGTAGGGTAAAAACTTATGGGTTCGCGTCACCGAAATGCTCGATATGGTCGTGACGTGTTGCGGCAAACTTTCAGTTATTCCAAAGTTTTGGTTTTCACGTCTGTCGGTAGTCGTTATGACAGCCATTTTTTCTAACGTATTAACTTTCGTGTTTAAGATGTTTAGTAGTACTAATCCTCAAGAAATGGCACAAACGATTTATAAAAATTGGTTATCTGTAAAGTCGGTTTACGGACGATAATTTATACGTGATAACGTAACACAAGCCGAACGCTTAGGCCGATCGTGCCTCTCTATCGCTTGTTCCGCGCTCTCGCTTGCACGCCCGGCTCAGGCGGAACGTGACAATGAGACATGCTTTTTCGTACGTGCAGCCGGCGTTCATCGATTTAAAAGATGTCATCACGTCAAATATTGTTTTTTTTTTATAATGTTGCCTCACATTAGGATTTCCCTGGCAACAGATAAGCTAATCGGTACTTTTGACAGTTACTATAAAAAGTGAAAAATATCTACGATTCAGAAGTCACACGGTTCGTTATACCAACCTTACTCACAGGATGTTTCTATAGAGATGACAATTTTTGATGGAGGTGAACAATTGACATGGGAGTAAGGGACTGATGGGGCAAAAAGAACGTGACCGAGAAGGTTTTTTAGCCCCCTTTAAAGGAAATAAACAGACTACCAACATAGGTATGGGTATAGGTATAGAAATTGGTACCTTCTTGGCTACATATACAACGTGTTTATTTTCATATCCCATAACTCTAGGGTTATATTCTATGAGTAAAAAAAATACAAAACGTTCTAGATTATGTGGTCCAAAAATGCATAGTTTCGAAGATAATTATCATCAATCATATTAATTTAGGTCAAAAATTGTCACCCGTATGACCAATTGTTACTTTTGCGACGTTGCGAAATTGATGAAACTGAGACCCTATGGATGTGTGTAGGTATCTAAGTTCCATTGATAAATGCGAGTAATTCATTTTCATTCAAACCAATCATTAATATTTAAAGCTAAGAAAATGCGACTCTGTCATATTTCACGTAAGGGTGTTTTACATTAATAATCGTGAATTTGGCGAATTTTTTTTTTGTAGAAAAAAAAATATGAAAAATAATTTATAGGCCAGTTGATTCTTTGACATGGTCTCATTCATACTCTCATTCATTTTTTTTTTTAATATTTAAAAAAAAAAATATATTAAGGAGGTGTTTTTAAGTATATGTTATATTTAATATTTTAGTTTAAGACTTCGCATATTCATATCATTCTCTTCATGTTCTCACACACTATTGTCTACATTTCTTTTTCATTTCTCCTTTCGCAGGTCTGCTGGAAGAAATTTCTTAAGAAATAAGCAGTACCTTTGTACTGAAATTATAATTATGTCGTATCTCTATGTAACTGTGTGTACATAAATAATAAAATAAATAAATAAATATATTAAGGAGGTAGATGTGAGTGGAAACGCCACGGCGTTCATCTACCTTCTAAATATCTTTAATCTCCTTTATAAATAAAATACATAAGAACCTCCTTAATATATTTGTATACTCGTACACTGGAGAGAATATTAAAAAAAAAAAAAAATACTCGTATCTGTTTTTTTTTTTTTGTTTTAATTTATGGAATGCTAGATTAGTTCAAACCTCGAAGGGCGGGTTGTTTCACGTGCACTTGACGCACGCGTATACATAAAAAATGGCGCTACCTATTGTCAAACCGTTGTTTCACAAAATTATGCCCTTGACGTTCGTTAAAAAATTACGATTACAGTAACAGGTGTCATACCTACTGGTTAACGTCATTTTAAGGTATCTGCGCACAGCGAGCGCGGCGCGGCGGGACGTGACGCCGACGCGACGCTGAGCAGTTGTAATGTACTAGATATTACAGACGACGCCACACAGAGCCGTCCGGCTCGAAGTGACGCGACGCGACGCTCTGTGTGGCGTCGTCCGTAATATCTAGTACATTACAACTGCTCAGCGTCGCGTCGGCGTCACGTCCCGCCGCGCCGCGCTCGCTGTGTGACCTTCATTCTTTTAAATTTGAACTTTGACGATCGGTTTTTATGCAGTGAAACAACGCTTTGTATTTAACGAACGTTAAACATGATATGTAATCGTTATTATTTGACGTACGTATGTTACGTTAACGAACTGTTTGAAACAACCGGCCCTAAGTGAAAAAGTGTCACTATAAAAAACTATGTTAATATGTACAAAAAAATAAAATAAAAAATGAGCTACGTTTGCAAACAAACTGACAATTCTTTCTGTTAATAAACTCTTTTTTTTTTTTTTTACATACGTAGATATTTCCTCACAAACAAATTTTACGAATGAAATCGAGTGCCTGTCAAAAACTTGAGGAAAACGAGATTATAATAATTTATAATGGACTTCCAAAGAATGGGCGAACGTCAGAAGAGAATTATACGATTTTAAGCGAATTAACAATGATAAAGTGATGGGAAAAGTTTTTTGTTACTCGATACTTTGCTGACATTTTGTTTTTAATGGTAAAATTAAAGTTAAAATTGTTTTGTTCATAAGAAATTAGACTATAAGCTCCCGCGAATCCCCGATTTAGTGATGTTGTAAGAATTGATCTTATGAAATGCTTTTTTAGATTCAGATATTATTTTTTAGAGTGCCTTACGTCCGAATGAAAAAATGGAACCCTTATAGGATCACTCGTGTGTCTGTCTGTCTGTCACAGCCAATTTGCTCCGAATCTAATGGATCGATTAAGTTGAAAGGTACCCATATGAAGTTCTGTGACCAAAACACGGAATATGGGGTTCACTATTGGGAGGCAAATAAGAAAACAAAAAAAAAAAGTTTTGCAAACTGTACCGTATGACATCCATACTAATATTATAAATGTGAAAGTAACTCTGGCTGTCTGTATGTTACGTTTTCACGCCTAAACCGCTGAACCGATTGTCATGAAATTTGGCAGAGATATAGCCTGGGATATGGAGAAGGACTACTTTTTTACGCGATAACCGACATCCACGCGGGCCGCGGGCAACAGCTAGTATTAAATAAATGGACATACTGTGCGAGTGTTAAATTTATATATATATATTTTTGTCGAAATGACGGAAATTCGGGAGAATTTCCGACATTCACGCGGGCGAATTCGCAGGCAAAGGCTAGTATAAACAAAAAATAAATTGACTACAGACCAAGCATTCCGTCCTTCAATATATTATATATCAATCTGCCTAGCCTTTTCCCAACAATGTTGGGGTCGGCTTCCAGTCTAACCGGATGCAGCTGAATACCAGTATTTTATATGCGACTGCCTATCTGACCTCCACAATCCAATAACTGGGTAACACGATACCCCTTAGTAAGACTGGTTGTCAGACTTTTTGGGCTTCTGACGACCCGTAACGACTGTCAAAGATCCACGAATGACAGCCGGGACCAACGGTTTAGCGTGCTTTCCGAGGCACGGAGGAGTTTCGGTATGTAAAGATGGTCACCTATCCACGGACCAACCCCGGCAAGCGTAGCTTAACCTGACGGACCGACCCGTGCGGCTGTTATTACTCAGCCACGAGCTCCTCCTCCTCATTCCATCCTTCAATATACCCCACTAAATATCTGGCCAAAAAATAAAAAAAACAACCCGAAACTGGTCGCGCCGCCATTTTAATACTCGCTTCAATGAATTTCTCGGCGACTCTTATCACCATAATTTACTTCTTCAGTGGTCTGTGAGAATCGAAAACAGAGGAACAAATTACGCAAATGTTATTGAGTGGGTGAGTTAGGTCTTAGGGTTTGTGTAGGTAGGAATGTTTATTGAATTTTATTCAGTTACCCCCAAACAATTTTTTTATTTTTTTTTTTGTGTTCTTTTTTTGCGTCATGTTTACCGCAAATAAACGTTTTTTCTTTCTTTCTTCTTTCTTTCTTTCTTCTTCTTTCAGTTGCCTTAAAAGAAAATAAATGTGCAATTGTTTTTGTAATAGATTTGATTTAAAAAAAAAAAACCTTCATTGCATAAGTATAATCAGCCTATAATATTCCCATTGCTGGGACACAGGCCTCCTCTCTGTGAGAGGGAGTGGGCTAACAGTCAAGTAAAGGTGTTTTAGGAGCATTTCTTCATCTGGAAGCATTACTGAAGACGTCACGCTAAGAATAGGAAATTTAGAAAACAAAACAACTGATCTTTTTACTTATTGTATTTTTAACGTTCTACGTCTAATAAATCGATGAACGCCGGCTGCATGCACGAAAAAGGATGACTCATTGTCCCGTTACGCTCATTGTCCCGTTACGCTCATTGTACCGTTACGCTCATTGTCCCGTTACGCTCATTGTCCCGTTACGCTCATTGTACACTTGCGCCGCATCAATGTTTTGTTATGACGTTGTCACGTTAAACTATCGTCCGTAAACCAACTTTGTAAAGTTGGTTTACGGACGATAGTTAAAAAAAAAACAATTTATGTTAAATAAAAACCAATTTTTTTTTTAACATAAATTGTTTCTGACACAATCTTCGTCCAGCTGTAGATGATGATTGAAGCTAAAATAGCCATTTGTTTCAGAGTAGAGATTCACAAAAAACAAAGTAGCTCAGAAAACCAGAAACAAAAAATAACTAGAACATGAATACCTGTAAAACACGCCAAGATTTGCACAATATTACCAGAAAGTTTCATTTACATACAAAATTACACTTCAGCGGAACCACCCATTACACTGCCGAGACATTTCACTGGCATTTCTCTACAGTGTAATTGTATTGCGACCAGCACGACCACCGTCTCCGTTTATTTACGTCTGTCGGTTGACTAGTGACAACCCTAGTTGCTAGCTTTCAGCCTTTTGGACGTGTTTGTTTTAGTTACGTTGGGATGCTAGGGCTGGCAGTAATTGTTTTCAATTACGAAAAGCTTGTTTACGTTGCGATACCTTTTTGCGACGTCTGTTAATCTTTTTTGTGTGTGGTAATAACGGAACCCCTCTGTCTAGAAGAGACAAGGGGTATACTGTTATTCGACCGACTTAAACTTTTAAAGGGAACCCTTTTAGCTCTAGCTGCCCTCCCCCAGCGACGCCTTAAGGCGAGGTTCTTTAAGTTAACCTCTAGGAAATGTAATCTTAATGTCATTTTATTTAGAAACGGTAATGATCAAACACGTGAAAAATTTATATGTTGCTTTTGAGACCTTTTTGTAGGTACGTCGGGTACTCGTTACATAATTGGATAAAGTTCGCTCGATAGAAAAAAACATCCAAACATACCCTTATTTTGTAGATTTAAATCATTTTATTTCAATATTTTATCACATTATGTATTGAAAATCACATCAAAATAAACGTCTATGATGACGGAATGTCCGTCGGGTTTAACATGGTTAATATCGTAAAACATATAATTTTCAACCTAAAATTAACGAAATTCATGGGACAATTTACTCGCGCCCAGCTGCCACCTCTAGAACTAAAATGCATGCTCGAAGAACCTCGCCTTAAGTCGAGGGACACAAGGGCGTGCGTTTAGCGTGTAGTCGCTTAGTTTTTAAGTTTTATTGAGGCCTCCAGCCAAGGTATAAGCCCTGGCTGGGGGCGTTACATTATTGAGGCACAGGTAAGCTCAGTTAAGCTGTCGACATTCTCCTAGATTGACTTGCAAGATACAATTTTTTTTTTAAAAGCCCCGAATGGACCACAAATCACTAAATGCGTTAAGCGCTCCACATATTTAAACCGTCATCCTATCTCTGTCATCTTCAAAGGATTGTCAGAAACAGAATCATGTTTTAAATTAGTTTAGCGCTAAACGTGTCTATGATTTGTATTGCAAACGGGCCTTGAAGTTCTTTAGCACATACATATACAGGCTTATTGAGCTCCGGTTGTGTGTCAGTTTGGCCAAAAATGGGGTAAGAAAGAACCAATGGGGAACTATAGATCGTGCAATAAATAAAAGAGTCCATGTGATAGTTTCTTAAGCGACTAATGATTGCAGAACAGATGGCCGTTGGAGCCGAAATGTTCTGGAGTAGCGACCGTGCACCGGAAGACGAAGCGTAGGAAGGCCTCCCACAAGGTGGACTGATGATCTTGTGAAAAGAATCCGCTGGATGCGGGAAGCACGGAACCGGTCAAGGTGGCGGTGCTTGGGGGAGGCCTATATCCAGCAGTGGACGTCTTTCGGCTGAAATGATGATGATGATGATGATGAATGGTCACGTTAAACCCGTTCTGAAACTTAAAAGGTTCCAATCGTAAAATCTAGCAGCGTTATGCCCCATCTTTTCGACCTGAAAGCCGCACTCTCTTACAAAAACACCAATCACACCAATAATCCAAAAGGAGGCAGATTCCAAAAATAAACAAGCACCCGCCAATACCGCAATATGTTAACTCAATCGCGCGGACGTTGCAAAAATAAGTTTTCCATCGAATACACAAGGAGGCAATGGATCGGAACCCCATCCTTCCCTTCCCTCTTCACTCCTCACCCCCCTAGAGCCACTTGTTGGCCGGACATCAATTTATTTCGTGGCCCTGTCCGTGACACTTATGATATTGAGTGACCTTGCCGTTTTCGTATACTTCCAGTCCCAGTTCCAGTCTATTGAAAACAGTTTTGTACTAAAATCGAGTGTTTCGTTCATTCGATAATTGCTTCGTTAAGCTGGAGTGCTGGTTTTGACTTGCTGGCTTGCTTGTTGTTTATTTTTCTTTTTTGTGGACTGGATTTTCATGCTTTGTTTAATTTTCTCGTTGAAAATTAAGTTTGATTTTGTATTTGCTGTCGTTCGATCGGTCGAACGACATCGTCGGATTGTTTTACCCGGGATTTATTAATCAAAAACCGGTCAAGGGCGAGTCGGACTCGCGCACCGAGGATTCCGTACCATTATATATAGCTTCATAAGCTTCATTCGTATAAGTAGGACCTAAATAGTTATGTTCCCAGAAAAAACTACAACTGTGCTTCACCCAAAGCAACCTGCGAGTCGGTAGGAAGGAGGATATTTTGGTTGTGAACCGCGAAATGTTTTTAAATTTTCATCGGCGAGGCCTTCATTCGTCAGTTAATTTTAACACTGCGGTGTAGAATATTGCAGTTTTAGGTCAGCGCCATCTATTGACAGATAAAGGAACTAATGTAATTTTTGTTGATTTCTGAAAAAGTGTGCTATTTAGACACATAGTTTTATCTTTCCTGTAATCTTTACATAAGCTTCTATCACATAGAATAATTTCAGATTTTCCTAGTAGCGGCATTTCGAATTTTTAAGACAACCTTTCAGTCCCTGTTGCAAAAAAATAAAAACTTTTTTGTTTCTTTCTTATTTGCAAAATAGTTGGGCAAACGTCATCTAAAACTATTCTAAATTTCAAGTTGATAGCATCATCACAGACAGACAGACAGACAGACAGACACAGACAGACTGAGTCACACCATCAGGGTTCCTTTTTACCATTTTGGTACGGAACCCTAACTATCAGATAAGCTGGAAGCACTATTTTGACTGTTCAACCATTGATATATAAAAAAGGAAGATAAGGTACCGCTTTAATGTCACGTAAACATTTTTAGGACTAGAAACAATAACTTGTAAACACACCCATACAACTACATTTCCCGATGTCGTGCGTCATGCATCAACAACCGAAATAGATATGACGTGGCCTGTAGCGGGAACGAGATAGCAATACTGCCGTCCTATGACTAAAATGCCGTTAAGTGAATAAAACTGATTTTGAGTTGTGGTCTTAAAGGTTCCGATTACTAAAAAGTTAGAACGGGAACGAGATAGCAATACTGCCGTCCTATGACTAAAATGTCGTTAAGTGAATAATTGAATAAGTGAATAACGGTCTTTTAGTAATCGGATCCTTTAAGACTATAACTCAAAATCAGGTTTCTGCACTTAACGGCATTTTAGTCATAGGACGGCATAATAATTGTCCCTGTTACGTAACCATAACAACTCAGAAACAAATGGCGACCTAGGAGGCAGGAGTATTATTCAGGAGAATTTCAAAGAAAATAAGTTTTGATGTACTTACGAGTGGAAAGTAATCCCGTGGGACTTGTTTTTGGTTTGTGAATTATTTGTGCACATTTTGAAAACACAGAAATGCATTGAGCTGCTTATTTAGACGATTACGGTAATTTAACGTGCAACACATCTACACAAACGCCAGTTCGATTGTTACTAAGGTCAATTGTGTCGGTCGGCATATTAATTTATGCGGTCCACGGCGAGGAGCAAGTACCTAATCATATACCGGATGACATTTTTTACCGTCTCGTAAAAATTTGGGTATACTAGGTGAACGGAGTAGAAGCCTATGGCATAGTTTTTATTATTTTTTCTTTAACCTAGAAAGAAATTGATCTATGGATAAATACCACACATTTGAAGTAAACTTATCATACTATAACAATAAACACAGAAATTTAACAAAAAACATTAAATAAATACGATAAATAATATTTAAATTTAAATCATACGCACTCAAATTACAATATTTTTATCTTTTATTTTAGTTTTATTTCTGAAAAAAAAAAAAAAATTGCTATGCCATAGGCTTCTACTCCGTTCACCTAGTATACCCAATTTTTTTCGAGACGGTATAAAAAGTCATCCGGTATATAGAACCTAATCTTCCTTTTTTATACATCAATGTGTTCAACAGACAAAATATTAACAACCTACCTACTTGCACTGATGTTTTATTTTAATTTTACACTCATACATATAAACTACGAGATGGTTAACATTGCTGCATGATACATTAAGACATTCTTGTGGGCTACTACGACATACTTAATATCGTTACATGATATACCTATTTAGACATCATATGCTACTGTTATACGAATTGATGTTGGGGTATATGTATGTTCTTGAGTGTTTTCGGGAATCGAAAAATGTGGTACGCTTTCAGAGTAGGTGAAGAGATGATGGCTGGTAGCAGTAATCTTCATAAGAATAGCCGAAGATTACAGTAATTGCGTATGATTGGAGAGGCCTATGTCCAACAGAAGACGGTTTTAGAATGACGATGATGATAAATGATATTATTATTTCTGTAAGTAGGTACAAACACTTTTACACGTCAATCATGTTTTAAAAACTAGATAAGGTCGGCGTTTTCTGTCTACTCTGAGAAGAGAAGCCGAAACAAACTCACAGTTTTTTTTAAAGTCCAGACATAATCTATCTGACCAAGATTATTTCTAGATTTTAAAGACATGAAGACCATGTAGATTGGTGTCTGTAATGGTCTTTTGATGAAAGAACCACACAGATTGAAGGAACCTGTCCAGTCAGTTCACGCATTTATCTCAAAATTTGTGATTAGGGATCCAAATTTCTCAAAAAAAATAAGGACAGTCTACTAAGACCGTTTTCCTATAGCTATAACGGTTAGGGTACCTGCCCTTATTACCCCACTAGCTTCTGCCCGCGACTTCGTCCGCGTAAAATGTCGGCCCACAACCCTCCCCGTCGCATCGCATCGCCCGTCCGCGCAATTACTTCGTTTTCGCTTAGCGTTTTTTCCGACCTTTTGTCGTTGTGCTCGGCTTCTTAGGGGCGTAGCGTGATGTTAAATAGCCTATACACTTATTTTGATGCGAAGTTATTTTAAAATTATGATATCTCCTAAGATGTTGATTGAAATCAAGTGATGTCAAGGACAATTTTGTTTACATTTAAATACTTGTGATTAATAACATATTTATTTGGTTAAGGATTAATATTATGTTGACAAAACTCCTTCGCAAATAATGCATTAATTTCGAACAAATTGGATTACCATAAAAAAAGGTTATAGTGTGTCAATCTTAAAAGATAGACATGCTGTCGCGGACTTTTTTTAGAACATTTAAAGAGAAACAATTCCACCATACATGATATTTGCGTAACTTAAACCGTTTACGCAGCGCACGCAAAGGAAACTGTCTAAAAGAATATTTTTTCCCGTTTTTGCAACATTTTTCATGTATACTCCGCTCCTATTGGTCGTAGCGTGATGTTATATAGCCTATAATATTACTCGATAAATGGACTATCCAACACAAAAAGAATTTTTCTATTCCAACCAGTAGTTCCTGAGATTAGCGCGTTCAAACAAACAAACTCTTCAGCTTTATAATTCTATATATATTTACTATATAAAAATAAGTCGGGTTTTCCTTCCTGACGCTATAACTCAACAACGCCTGGACCAATTTAACCAATTCTTTTTTTTTAATGTTCGTTGAAGTCCAAGGATGGTTTTTACGTTTTTTTTTTTATTTTTCTTTTTATGGTTTTTACGATAAATTAGGGTAGGGTAGAGTAGGGTAGGGTAGGTAGGTAGGTAGATAGGGTAGGGTAGGGTAGGGTAGGGTAGGGTAGGGTAGGTAGGTAGGTAGGGTAGGGTAGGGTAGGGTAGGTAGGTAGGTAGGGTAGGGTAGGTAGGTAGGGTAGGGTAGGGTAGGTAGGTAGGTAGGGTAGGGTAGCGTAGGGTAGGGTAGGTAGGTAGGTAGGTAGGTAGGTAGGTAGGGTAGGGTAGGGTAGGGTAGGGTAGGTAGTTAGGTAGGTAGGTAGGGTAGGTAGGTAGGTAGGTAGGATAGGTAGGGTAGGGTAGGGTAGAGTAGTGGAGTTTATACTATAGCTTTTGACAGAACGAAGTCTGTCGGGTCAGCTAGTATTAGTATAGAATTATGATGGTGACCGCTTACTCGAAGACGTAGCATTGGAACACCTCCCACAAGTAGAACCAATGACCTTGTGAATGCGCAGGAATCCGCTAGATGCGGGAAGCACAGAACCGGTCGAAGTGGCGGTGCTTGGGCGAGGCCTATGTCCAGCAGTGGACGTCTTTCGACTGAAATGATGAATAATAAATTGTACTTACAAATGTGGTGTTCGGCATCAGTGTTTTGGAGGATTGATTGGCTGCAAACATGAGACTGATGCCTCCAAATGTGTCGCGAAAAATGAATTCATCGCCTGAAACAAACAGAAAAATATGTTAATACATAGGTATCTATACTATCCATACTAATATTATAAATGTGAAAGTAACTCTGTCTGTCTGTCTGTCTGTATGTTACCTTTTCACTCCTAAACCGCTGAACCGATCGTCATGAAATTGTGCAGAAATATAGACTGGGTTATGGAGACGGACATAGGCTACTTTTTTACGCGATACCCGACATGTACGCGGGCGGAGCCGCGGGCAAAAGCTAGTTCTATTATAAAGAGGAAAGATTTTTTTGTTTGTTTATTTGTATCGAATAAGCTCCGAAACTATTGAACCGATTTTAACCATTTTTACACCAATAGAAAGCAAAATTATCAGGAAGCAACATAGGCTGTAATTTATTTTCAAAACATTGGAGGTCTTTAAAAACTTTGAAATAATGTAACCCGTAGCACGCGGGTGAAACCGCGGTAGTAGTTTATACAATAATAAACATAGATACACAAGTTTTCTGTGTATAAACTCAGTTTGGATTTGATATAACATACGATCGCGAGCGATGACACGTTTCAGTGGCAAATATATTTTAAAAACTATTTGTTTCTGTTTACAAAATTGACACCTACAATATTGTAAATAGCAAAAATAGTTGAAAACATGCACACAATAAAAACTATTTTCACATATATTTGCTATATTTTAGCCAACCAATATTTCAAAATACTTAGTACTTAAAGATTAGGTATTCAGAACGTCACTTGTGTATCTCAATTACACAGATACAGAAAAACTTCTAGAAATTTTGTCATGATGATAATTTATCCCTCGTAAGTATTTACTTTTGTATATTTACATAGGTTTAGTTTTAGATATTAATGTACCAATAGCAATATGCTTTTTCTCATAGTTGCTAATAGATTATTTTATATCAGATTAACTTAAAATTTTTTGTGTTCCAATTTAATTCAGATGTAAAGTGATGGCCTGAAACACAGGTTTAAATTAACATAGATCGGGCGGGTTGCTACCAAATATTGTAATTCCGAACCATCAATACTTGCACTTGTATTAAACTTATTTTAGTTTTAGTTTATTTTTAGGCATTATACATGTTTTGGAAATCTTACTTTTGACTAGATGTATGTAAAACCTAGAATAAGTTTGTCATTGTACGGAGTAAATAAAGAATTTATTATTATATATTATTATTATTATTCTACAAAAATAATAAAAAATAAATGCTATTCGATGGGAAGCGCATCACTTTAGAACGGCTGGATCAATTTAGCTATTTTTGTTTTTAAAATGTTAACAATTAATAAATACAGTTAATGTTTTTATTCACAGAAAAATTGGAAAACTTTCTAGAAAAACTTTCGAATTCCGGAAAAACTGGAAGTCCGTTTTTCTATGGGATATTTGCACGAACTATTGAAATTGGATAGGTCAACGTCGGTTGGATCAACTTGTATAAAATAAATATTCCGAAACCCGACCATTGATCCGAATCGCTGCATAAATTAAACCAGTATTAACTTGAACTAAAAGCACTAAAGTTAACCGCTCATTATTCCCAGTATAAACCCGACGTTAGATATACATAATTATTTCACCCCTTCCTACCGATGTATCTACCTATCTCCTTTAACTCGTTAATCGAATTGGTTCAATAAAATATTCAGGCTAAACAAAGTAAGAGGATTATGTAACAATTTACTTAGTACCGAAGTTTGTATTTTACTGTAATAAACATAATGCCTGTAGAAACTAAAAACTTTTCACAAAAAAAAAAAAAAAAAACGATGTCCAAAAAACCACTACCATTTACCTTTTTTTTTGGAAGTTGGTTGTAATTTTTTGTGTAAAAGTTATTTTTTTTCTTTTTTTTAATTTTTTGGTTGTAGTTCCTACCTACCCCACACAAATTCGAATACCAGGAAGTTATTATAACATCATCCACATAGACTAAATGGGAAAAACACGTATTATTGAAGCTAAGTCAAAAACTACCCCAGCAAAATTAATAAAATTTAGGTTGGCGATCGCAGTATGGTGTTAAAGAATGCATAGAGAACTTGGGCCAGATAGTATGCTTCAAGAATAGGCGAAGAAGTCGAAAGACGAGTCCAAAATGCAAGAGTTGGAAGACCTACTAGGCCCTCAAAGAAAATATTAAAGGAAAACTCCCTATAACATTGAAAAGAAAACTCATCGACATGAGCATCCTGCCCGTCCTAACCCATGGTGCACAAAATTGGTCACTTAACACAGTACCGTGTGGTGTCGGACTTAAAGAATAGCACCACCCTATTTCCTTCCGTGGGTGTCGTAAAAGGCGACTAAGGGACTTACTAGAGAATGGACAGCAGCGTTCTCTATGCATTTTTAACACCATACTGCGATCGCCAACCCGCCTGCCAAGCGTGGCGATTATGGCAAACCCCCCCATTTGGGAGAGGCTTATGTCCAGCAGTGGCCGTCTTTCGGCTGAAATGATGATGATGATATCCTAGCGTAATCCGACGTGGAAAGCACTGTATATTCTATATTGTTTTGTAAGTTTGCTTTATTTTCGGAAATATTCCATGTTGGGATTTTTTGGAATTGTGAGAATAACAAATGGCAAATAAATGGTTACTTTATTCTGGCGCTTATGATTTAGGATGCTGAAAGTGGAAAATACTGATTATAAGAATCAAAATCAAACGTTATTTATTCAAACAAGACTGAGAATCAGCACTTTTTGAAAGTCACAATTACATAACACAGTCCATCAAAACGCCCCCTTCACCATTTCCTAGTGCTTTAGCTGGGAAGAATAAGTGACTGCTCCATAGGACAATATATTTAGAGTCTAGACAAAATCAAACTGGTTGCTGGTTGCAATACGTATGGCGAGCGAACTACCGGTTATATTATACCGAGACTTATTAATAGTCTACCCTCAGAAATAAACAAATGTATTACACATAAAAATATCAAATGTAAACTTAAGCAATATTATTTAAGTATTATGTAGGAATGATTGTAACTGTTTATGGAACTAAAGATATTATTAATTGTATCGGCAATAACGCGTACATATAAAATGCTTCATTGTATAGTTAGATATTGAGATAGACTCATGATAGCACAAGTTTAAACCTTAGTGGTTTTTGGTTGCTATTTATTAAGTAATCCTGTGTTCTTTTGTATAAAAAAAAATAAAATATTGTATAATTTATATTTTTTATGACATTCATTTTATTTTGTGTGTTTGAAATATGTCAGCATCATGTATCTAACGCATAATTAGTTTGTCTCTCATTGCTCCAATTTTCATTCTTTTTACCTATTGTGGTATAGTAATTTTATTCTAGGTAAGTGCATCGTCTTCACATATAATTAATAATTAATGTATACAAATATTGTTAACATTTTAAGAGTAAGTATGGAGTTTCTTGCCCATTCTTCTCCACACGTAACTACGTTTTGGAAGGGGCAACTAGAATCAATTAATTATTTTTGTAAATTTTGACGTTCAAAAGTGCCTTTGACTTTGACCAACAAATTCCCCAGCAGTGATGCTGTCTTTAAGTCTTTCATAATGAAAGCATTACTAAGTCTTTTGTTAGAAAAACACTTCATTATATAAATGTTGATGACCCGAAACTACTTGCAGACAAACTCATTACGACGCTCCGTGTATTCTGACCATAAATTGATTGCACATCTATGTACACCAGCACATTTCGACGCTATACATACAGTGTATACATACATCAGTATACAAACAGTTCTGGTGACTAAATGTGTTGGATAATGGTACTTGAGACATTAGCCTAATAGCTTGTCGCACTTAATGGTTCGGGGTATAACGGAGGGAAGGTACGAGTATAAGTTGACCAGTATGTGTGTGTGTGTGTATGTTGTATAGGAATGTCTTTGATGGAGGGCATTGTAAAACTGCTTTAAATAATTAATCAATACATAATGAATGAATGAATGAATGAATAAGGTTTAATTAATTCCATACAAGTAACATTAACAATTATTAACAACAGTAAATCATTAATAATATAATCAATAAATAATTCAATTAAATTAACAATAACTAACAATAATCATTAACAATCAATTAATCAATAAATAATTCGATAAAATCAACAATAGCAATAAAAAAAAAATACAATAATAAATTCCATCAAATTAGTAATAGCAATAATAATAATAATCGCTAACTACTTTCACCAGATTGATAGCATTAAAAATCATAAAAAAAAAAAACTATAGATAATAATAAGTTTTATTTATTTCGTAATCAACAGGTTTTAACATGTACAGTACAAAACATGTGCATACTTAAGAAATTGTGGAGTTACCAGAAACAGAAGACCTCCCTCTTGCATGTCTATATACCGGATGACATTTTTAACCGTCTCGAAAAAAATTGCGTATACTAGGTGAACGGAGTAGAAGCCTATGGCATAGCTATTTTTTTTTTCTGAGAAATAAAACTAAAAAAAAAAGATAAAAATATTGAAATTTGGGTGCCTATGATTTAAATTTAAATATTATTTATCGTATTTATTTATTGAATTATGTTTTTTGTTAAATTTCTGTGTTTATTGTTATAGTATGATAAGTTTACTTCAAATGTGTGGTATTTATCCATAGATCAATTTCTTTCCAGGTTAAAGAAAAAATAATAAAAACTATGCCATAGGCTTCTACTCCGTTCACCTAGTATACCCAAATCTTTACGAGACGGTAAAAAATGTCATCCGGTATATATACATACAAAACCTGTTAATGACAGAATCAGTAACAAATAAAATTTAAAAATTTAAAAACCCCCGACTCAAACAAACACCTGTAAAAACTAAAATAATAATATTTATATTGACTCTTTAAGTTTGATATAAGTTGTAGGAAATATTTTGATCCAAGCGTCCTCGCGTCGGGGGACGGCTAACGAGCTGATAATCTTTTAAGATAACGTTAATGGATATACGGGGAGTATAGAATGCAGCAGAAACAATGTTTTTTTTTTTTTTAACTAACCGCACACGTTTATTTATTTTATTAGGTTCATCAACAATTGAATACACTGAAACAAACACATAATAGATTATAAAGTAAAATAACAGTGCATAAATTACTTATAGGGTACCACATTCATAAAACAATGAATCATAGAAATAAGTAAAAAAAAAACAAGAATAATTGTAAAATTTTTAGTATGTATAATCAAAATCATAATCAATAGTCATGTGGCGGCATCTACAACGCCACATGCGAACTACGCATCAAAGCTCTGACGTCATACAAATCCTGCATCGCGCAATCAGAGTTTACCGCGCGACTGGCATACATTATATAACATCCTGATATCAACCGTCGGGCAGTTGCCCACCAGACACGACACCCGTCTGGTCGGAGAATCCTCCCTTTTCAATAGAGAATGATTGAACTTTACACCCTGTTCCTCATACCTATATAGTAATATATTCGTACTAGTCTGAAAATCAGCACTTTTTAAACGTCAAAATTAACATAAGACAGTCTCCCAAATGGCCCATCCTCCACTTCCTACTGTTTTAGCTGGGAAGAAGAAATGGTGCAAAAAAACTCCACAGTAGCATAGCTGTCTGTTCCGTTAGAAGAACTAAATTCTATACATTATTATGCAAAGTGTAAATGGAGCTTTGTAATTGTCCGCGGTTTGTTCAGTTTCCCGAATGGCAGTTTATCTCACAGCGTCACGGACACTCTACCGAATGTATGTATAATTACACGCCATTGTACATTGGCCTCCTGTTACACCGAAGCGTAATTCTCTAATTAGCAGTCTTGGGTAAAAGGAAAAGTAAGGGAAAACGTGATTTCTTTATTGTCCCTAATGAGTAAATGAGGTGAGGAAAGTCACAAAAGATTTTCGTCTGTTCTCCTAATTTGTCATTGGGTAAATACTTTGGACAACGTTGAATGCTACTGTCAAAGTTTGGTTGGGAGCGGAACGTGTCTGCCTATCCTACTTAATGTACCTTTATCTACGCCCATGCTATAAATCCGCTATAAAAGTTTCTGAAACAGTTAGCTTATTGCCAACATTAAAAAACCCAGTGTCATAGTAACCATAATAGCATCCAAACGGGAGTTTATAATGTTGTACTGAATTTCATAATGCAACTCCTTTGCTTTTACGAGGATGATGATCCCTTCCTTACTCATCTGTTTGATGAGTAAGGAAGGGATCATCATCCTCTCTTCCATTCTCACTGCTCAATTCGTGGTATCTTTATGAATTTCAAAAAAAAAAGAACATTGTCACGCACGTGCGTTTCACTATACTATACCATAGCGTCGTATCCCGCAAGTTTTGTTCGATATTAGTATTGCAAAAACTGTTTCAGAACCTTTTATAGAGGATTCATGTCATGAGTGTAGATAAAGTCTTGTGTGCAACTGTAATAATTAGGTATTAAAACACTCGTGATACTATTATCACACTCGGCTTCGCCTCGTGTGATAAACCACGTTCGTGTTTTAATACCCCTTATTATACAACAGTTGCATAAATAACTAATATATCCTATCCCATCCTACTTATCTATAATAATTCATACTAATATTATGAATGTGAAAGTAACTCAGTCTGTCTGTTACGTTTTCACGCTTAAACCGCTGAACCGATCGTCATTGAATTTGGCAGAGTTATAGACTCGGATATGGAGAAGGACATTGGCTATAACCGACATCCACGTGGGCGGACCCGCGGGAAAAAGCTAGTAATATTATAAATGTGAAAGTTTGTGAGGATGGATGGATGTTTACTACTTAATCACGCAAAAACGGCTGAACGGATTTAGATGAAATTTGGCACACAGGTAATTTATAACCTAGGTTAAGACATAGAATATTTTTATTTAGATATTCTTACGGGATCGAGACTTATGCAGGTGAAACCGCGGGACGCTACTAGTAATATTATAAATGTGAAAGTTTATATGTTTGGATGTTTGTTACTCAAATAAAATTTGGTACACAGGCAGTTTATAACCTAGATTTATACATAGGATACTTTTAATCCCAGTAGTACATTCCCGTGGGGTTTTTTCCGACATTATCGCGGGCGAATCCGGGGGTAAAAGCTAGTAGGTATTAAAATTTGTTGTTCTTTATTCTGACTCATTTATAGAACCTTCTTCACACGTGACTTCATTATAAGCTATACATTCAATCTGTATAAAAAGGGCTAAGGTCAAGCCCAAAATAACTTTAAATCAATATTATGTTGTTATCTATTTTGTATTATTAAGAAGTTCGTTAGTTTTACTTCGTCTACGGAATTAAACGATTTGATTACGATTTGATTTAAATCTTTATAAAACATTCCCTTCTTCAAGAAAACTTGAGAAAGATAAAGAATCCATTTCTCACAGCGTTTTCAAGCATCTCAAAGTAAGCAAATCCTTGTCGGCGATGTGGCGAACGTAATATCCGTATGGATAGCGTCGCGAGGAAAAGCTCGAATCTGATAACTTTTCACTATTCCTGGTTCCCTAGTACACAAAAGTGAGTAAGCTTGAACGTTTTTCAGTTATTCGTATTATTTTTATACTAACTAGCTTATAAGTATAGTAAAGTTAGTCTGAATATAAAATAAATAAAACTGCTTACTTATTTCTAAGTTTGCAAGCGTAAAGGTCATGGACTCATGGCACATTATACCGGCACCGCAACTGCACGGCTGCAGCACGATGTCGCCTCGAATTTAGGCTACGGCTAGCCGCCAGCAAGCTAACTACGCGTCGTCCGCGAGGTGCAAGCTCGCAGTCCGCGCGTCGGCCGCGGGGTGCAAGCTCGCAGTCCGCGCGCTGGCCGCGAGGTGTAAGCTTGCTGTCATCGCGAACACAATTGTTTTATGGCATTTATGATTGAACACGCCTAGGACTTGCACGTTTTCATAATGACTCGGTTTACATTGACTTATTTACATTGCGACTCGGAGTCGGCGCACGGTAGGCTCACGGTCGGCGCGCTGTAAGCCCGCGGACTGCGAGTCGAGTTGTATGGTAGCAGCAAGTTCGCTGACTGCCTGCCGTTGACTTTTTCATATTGACATTATGAAATATACGACACACGATTCAATGATCTAATTTGAATGATAAGTTAATTGCTGGGTTGAAGCGGTGCCGGTGTAGTGTGCCATGACCTGAAGGGTTTGTGAAAATAGTAAAAAGGTATTGTTTAGAAAGAGTTTTCTTAACCAAATAACAAATGAATGTCTACCACATGAATTTGTTACTGTTTATTTTCAGCGTAAGTAAAAACGGCAGCGAAGGTAAAACAAGTTGCAGTTACCTACCTTACTTAGTTTTAAGGACAATGTTACTAACCCTATAAGATTCCTAACTCGAAATAAATATTTTATTCATTTACTTGTGATTCGTCCCGGGTGCAATTTACATGTGAAAAAAAAAGGCTTATTCCACAAATCTCTCCTGAAATTCCCCCTTAGGAGGAAAAGTGGAATCTATAAAAAACAGTCTAGAATGAACCCCTGATAATCCCGCTTAGGGGGGAAAACTAGAATTGAAGAGAAAAAAAAACATATTCCAAGATTCCCCTGAAAGAGTTTTTTTTTTACATTACGGTTCAGTTTTCCCCACTGAGGGGGATTCTCACAGGGGGGATTAATGGAATAAGCCAAAAAAAAAATACGGTACCTATTCTGTTCACTACACGTTATGCACAAGTTCTGGCAGTATCCTAACAAAAAGTACTAGGATTGCATAAATTCAAGATAGTATTTTATTAGTATTATTGGAAAACTTCTTTTTATAATAAATAGTGTATCTCCATCTAGAATAATGTGCCTTTCAAATAGTGAAATAATTTTTCAAATAGGACTTGTGATTCCAGAGATTACCCTCCACGTATACACAAACTCACAAAATTCACTCTCTCTATAATATTAGTATCTATAGATTTATCACAAAACTTTAATAACACCACATATAAAATTACTTGTGGAAACTATTCAGTCCCGAGTGAACTAACCTCGAATAGTATCAACACAAACAGGCGTCCAACAGCAAAAGGTAATGTCACTAGTAAAATATTATTACGTACTTAGTTCAGCCACAGATTTTTGTTTAGGTATTACACAAAGCACGCAAGCCCAGCGATTTAAATCGATAACGGTGTGACAAGCGGACCGATGTCAATTATACGTTATTATCGCGGCAATTATGGTAATTATTCCAATTTACGATCTAATTATTTGATTATTATTCGATTTTGTTTTAATCGATAACATTATGGCACCTGTCCCACCGCCGAGGAAGCTAGCGATCAAAGAGTTTCTCGCTCAAGACACATACAAAAGATTGTAGGTCCAGTGTAAGTAAAAGTGATATATTATATTATTAGTTGATCGCTGACTGTTCACACCGCCGGCGTCGCCGCGTCGCAGCGCCGGCGAATACTCGGTTATCGCAGTAACAAGAGCTATCAAAGAGAATACTCGCTCAGCGACGCTCGTTTGGCGGGCAGAACACTGGCTGAGAGACTTACGCTTGGTACACACGGCTACACATCAAGCTATACATTTCCAGTATAAGCGGATCTCGCATTGTATAGGATTTCCGTACAGTGAGAGGTCAGCTTATACTGGAACTGTATAGCTTGATATGTAGCCGTGAGTACTATCACGTCATCCGAATAGGACCACCATTATGGACTATTCTTGCTTGCAGCGCTCGGCCGCTATAGTAACAGTTACCTAAGCTCATCAACCAATAGCATCGCAGCATCAGACTTTTGCTGAGACCCTTGCTTATGCAAATGAAAAAAAAAAAAAAACCGTGAAAAACAGCCGGGGTGGTCAGACATCTGTGATCATTGTAACAAAGCCAGAGAAATTTATTTAAGTGAACACGGGATTTTGTTTTGAAAGCGTGCCGATTCGGATGTCCCCGATAGTACATACGCATACCAACGAGTAATCGCTCGTCGTCGTCACACACTCGCTGCTCGTTGCTCGCCGGATGGAACAATTGTTTCAGATTCGATGCACGTCACTACGTTCTACGTGGCGTTTGAATTTGGAAAGTGAATTCAGAATTTCGAATATAGAATTTTAGAATATTGCGGTTTTTGGTCGAGCTGTCAAAATGGTTCAGTAATTCCAGATGTGGCAAAGGCAAATGGCAAAGGTAAATAAGTTTATCTACGCCCATGCTATAAATCCTTTATAAAAGTTTCTGAAACAGTTAGCTTATTGCCAACATTAAAACACCCAGTGTCATAGTAACCATAATAGCATCCAAACAGGGGCCCAAGTCTGGTATTTTTATAAATTCGTCACTCCAACACGATCCCATTGTCATTTTGCTAAAAGTTCGTAATCTGCTAAATTCATAATGGTCGATCATTGGTCAATGGTCTCGTAATAGAATTGTATTACAATGGCATTTTGAACATTTATTCATGCCAGATTTCATTTATATATATTTTTACATATTATTATTTATTAGTGTTATAAGCAATCTGAAGTAGTAGGAAGTTGAAGTTTAGTAAGAAGTTTCATTTGTCATTATGTACGAGATTACCAATTCTTTCAATGGAGTGTCAGTGGCGGACCATTGGAAAGTCATAATGATGCCATTGTATTATGAGATTACCAAACTTGTCAAAATCAACAATTATGAAATCAATGATAGACCATTCTGACACTATTGTAATAGCAGACTTGAGGCCCAGGAGTTATAATGTTGTACTGAATTTCATAATGCAACTCCTTTGCTTTTACGAGGATGATGATCCCTTCCTTACTCATCTGTTTGAAGAGTCAGGAAGGGATCATCATCCTCCCTTCCATTCTCACTACTCAATTCGTGGTATCTTTATGAATTTCTTAAAAAGAACATTGTCACGCACGCGCGTTTCACTATACTATACCATAGCGTCGTATCCCGCCATTTTTGTTCGATATTAGTATTGCAAAAACTGTTTCAGAACCTTTTATAGAGGATTCATGTCATGGGTGTAGATAAAGTCTTGTATGCTACTGTAATAATTAGGTATTAAAACACTCATGTGATAATAGTATCACATTCGTGTTTTAATACCCTTATTATACAACAGTTGCATAAATAACTATTATAAATATACATATTTATGTTAAAAGCTTTTGCAGTTTGGTTAATCGATATAAAAAATAGGCCACTAGGTTAGTATAAGTTAAGTACCCACCTGAATTTCTTTTTGTTTGCCATTTTCAATGGATACTTTCAACCTATTTAACATTATTGCTTTCAACGGATTGTGCTAACGTGCAACTACTATTTTCTCGATTCGTATTTATGTCTGTCAGCGTATTTTTTGTTGGCTGTTCTGTAATAAGCTAATGCAACGCTTTCTGGGCGATCAAGCCCTCTACCACCTTCATAATCAGCCAATAATGTTCCTCCTCTCTCTCTCTCTCTCTCTCTTCCACCACTGCTTTTCTACCACCTTGCTGTTTGTCAAATATTTTTTTACAACAGCTTATGCAAACACAAAATAACCAAAGGGCAAATTTTCGGCTTATTTCGCTAATCCCCCCTGAGAGAATCCCCCTCAGTGGGAAAAACTGAACCCTAATGTAAAAAAAATCACTTTCAGGGGATCTATGGAATAAGTATTTTTTAAATTCTAATTTTGCCCCCTAAGGGGGATTATCAGGGAGGAATTCTAGTTTTTTTTTTATAGATTCCACTTTTCCTCCTAAGGGGGAATTTGTGGAATAAGCCAAATTTTCAACGTCAGGAATAAAATTGCCGTTCTGCCGTACCTACTGGCTATTTAAAGTCAATTTTTTTCTTTTTTCGCCAAGAATTCTAAGTTCAAATTATTTTTATTTTTTGAATTTGGAATTCTTTTTTGAAAATTAGTCATTTGTTTAATGGTTAGCGTTCTTTTTTCATCGCATTTGTACGTTTTTCGTCATCATGGATACGTTAAAAATTCGAGTGATTATGGAGCATGAGTACCCTCGTGGCAGCAAGACGGAAGAAGCGGCACGCAACATCAACGACGTATACGGAGCGAACACTACTAACGATCGCATTACCTGTTATTGGTTTGCCCACTTTTGTTCTGGAAATGATCTAAGAAATGAACCCCGTGGTCGACCGAAAACTTTAGTCGACAATGACGAATTAAAGGCGATTGTGGAAGCTGATGATTCTCAACCTACAGCTGAATTAGCAGCAGCTTTCGATGTTAGCATCAAAACAATATTGGTCCATTTTTGTCGAATTGGCAAGGTAAAAAAGCTTGACAAATGGGTGTCCCACGAATTGAATGATCGCCAGCGCGAAGCACGCGTCGAGTTGAGTCTTGCACTGCTCAACAGGTACACAAACGAAGGTATATTGAATCGCATTGTTACCTGCGACGAAAAATGCCGAACAATTCCGTCATAAATGGTTGTTGCGTAACTTTAACCGTTTTCGCAGTGCACGCAACGGAACCTCTCAAAAGGAATAAATTTTCCCCGTTTTTGCAACATTTTTCATTGATGCTTCGCTCAGCGTGATGTTACATAGCCTTCCTCGATAAATGGGCTATCCAACACGATTTTTTTTTTTCAATTTTAACCAAATTTATAAATAAAAATAATCTAATAAAAAAAACATTTTTTTTTCTTTTTTTTTCCTGAGATCGCGCCAATCTCAGGAAAAAAATAGTTTTTTAATTTAATTTTTTTATTTAGAAATTTGGTTCAACCAAACAAACAAACTCTTCAGCTACATATATAATATAAGTATAGATTTCGTACTAAGCCTACTGCTATTACCTGTACTGTGACGATATATATCATGCTGACACGAACGATTTTATGTCGGTTTTTATCGTCAAATCTCTACAACGCGTACTGAATATAAATGTATCGATTGAAATAATTAAACTTGAATGTCGATAAGTTTTAGGTGAAAGGAGTTTGAGTTTGATTTATTGTCTTTTAATAATATTTTTTTTCTCAAACATGCATAGTAATATTGTCATTATTTTCGAAAAAAGAACACGCGAAGTATCTAATTTACGGATAAAGAAAACCAAATCCATTGCAGGAGCGTTTTTTGAATTTGGAACATTACAACGCTCCAGCAATGTTGTATGAAACGGCGTGCTGGGGTTAATAAATACTCTTTTATTGGATCTCTTATCATTCTTGGCATACCAAAGTACGTCTCTTTGCTTAGCACAAATTGCGTTCACGTGGCTGTAGAGCCATAAATGCGTTTGCCTTTCGCCACAGGTGACAAATAGAAAATTGGCGGCAAAGCTGAAAATTCGTCTTGATTTGTTATTTACATACATAATAAATATAAATTTAATAACTAAAATTAATTCCAACAGTTCAGAGAGTGAAATGGAGATTGATTGTACTCCACCAGACTTAAGATCAGAAGCCAAATTGGCAATGGAAAACCTGCTTCCAGCGCAGTCAAAAGAAAAATACATGAAAGTATTTCTTATTTCCCTGCATTCTTTTGAGAAAAGCACTATATTTTCCTCGGCGGAAATGGCAATTGCCTGTCTCGTATTAGTGAAGTCCTCACCTACGGCTCGGCCGTCAAACTCATACTCGACCTGCAATTGCCTATTTCCCGGCCTTTGCAATAATGTACTATTTCTATTGGCCGGCCGGCTAGCAGGCCAGGTAAAGACGAGGCCATGATTAATGGACCAGAAACGCCCATCGTTTATTACAAAAGAGATCGAACGGCAGGCCGAGCATAAGGCGTGAGAGCAGTTTTTGTTTGCTGCTTTGATCCTGTTCGTAGGGTATATATATGCCTATATAATACCTTTCAATAAGGGATGGTCAAATGTCCAGCGTATGTCAGTGAGATTTGGGTTTATAAACGACTGGCATCTGCCCAGACAGACAAAATTTGTAAAAATATGTTTTTTGTTATAAGTACCGTATACGCATTTAGTAAAAACCTTTATTTTGACATTACAAACAGACACTTCAATTTTATTTATTTGTATAGAATAACAATAATAAGTTTATTTATGCATCAGTTTACAAAAAAGGGTTCAGTGTTTGTAGCCTCCTTTTAAGCAAACAATGCCTGTGTTAGGAGACTCCACTCTTCCATAGTACACACGGCTACATATCAAGCTATAAAACTAGTTTACGCTGGTCTCGCAATGTATTGGATTTCCGTATAATTCAATTCAATTCATTTATTTCAATCAACATTGGATCACAATAGCATTTGTAACATGAAAAAAAATTATTAGAAAAATTAATAAAAATAAGACAAAACACAACACACAATTTCATTATTATAATGAGAGATCAGCTTATACTGAGATTATTAGACTTACATAATATGTGAGAGAGTACCTATGCGAGAGTGTATGTGAGAGTATAAGTGAGAGTGTATGCGTGAGTGGATCTGCTACTTTATGTGCCTCCGTGTTAATATAGGAAAGTGTCTTTATCCAGATTTTTATTGTTGTTTTACATTCATCATATTTGTACAGATTTAAAAAAAAAAAAAAACTTTTTTGTAACTATGAGATTGATTAAACATTACGAAAAGGGGTAACTATGGGATTTTTTTTCTATCCAGCAAAGTTAGCTAGGTATCTTCCTTTCATTTTTTTTTCAGAATTTTATAACACTTATATGTTTTTATGTTTCCCATGGATTAAAGAAACTAGAAAGCCCGGTCTCTGTCGGGTCATACCACCTCAAAATACGGGAATTGCCTTTCTTTAATGCTCTTGATAGACGAAACTGTTCTGTTTCTACTTATAACTTTGTACAACGTCTAAACAATCAAAAACCAATCTTCAGTCACCGTACTTTCAAACTCCCATATCACACGACAGTTTCAAACAATCACAGTTGATATCAGTCCCTATCATATGCGGGCAGCTGACAACTCAAACATGCCAGTTGCAGCTCAAACACTCGCCGCCATTCAAAACTGGGGATCCATTTAAATTGAACTGCGAGTTGCAAGTTTTGTGCACGTGAATATCCATTTAGAGTCGGAGGGAGGTCTTAGTTTCATAGGTTAGTTACTGATAGTACCCAGTGTGTTTGTGTGTCATGTTTAGAATAGAACTATACAGAGTGTAAGGTACAACCCTCCGCAAACTAACAGGATGCATTCAGCTCCTTATTTTTAATCATATACCACCGGAAAGGAGATTGTTCTGCATCCATACATCGTTCGCCCCAGAACCAACAGCAAAGAAAAAATTGTTTGTGTGTTCTAAATTACAAGTATATGCCCATGAAGACAAAGTTTAAAGACGGGCAACTTGCAGAAAGGATTTATTTCAAAAGAAAACAAAGATTTTGAGGTTATATTTAGTAAGAAACAATCCTTTCAATACTTCAAAATATATGCTGATAAATGCATGTCACTGTTATTTCTATTGCCTGTATGTGGTTAGTTATGCTAAGAGAATCAGAAAAACATTTAAGTACCTACGTATTAGGTATTTGGTAAATCTTCTAGTTTTTGTATTAAAATAGGTAGGTAGGTAAATAAGTAGGTATTTATTTATTTAACTTCAATGCAAATGTCTTTATCCTAATGTTTATTTTTATTTTTTTATTTATACTTAGGTAGGCAGTCATATTATCTCATGTTATTGAATGATTGGATATCACTCATTGTCTTTTAATTGTTCATTATGGAACGCAGAATGTCCGTTTCATACAGATATTCGCAATTAGTCTAATAAAATATATTTATAATTATTATGTAGGTCAGATGTTTATTGGTCCTGCGGCCATTTCCGACGACGTCCTTTGCTCAGGAAAAATTTAATTTTTTTTTTGTCGGTTTTTCAGTTACTTCCTTTATTTCAATGTAAAATTACATTCTCTATACATATCACTCCATGTATGTAAATAAAACAGCTAAAATAAAAAACCAGCAATGGATGGTGAAATACTCTAACGAACGACACGTGAAATCAGCTGTTCATTTTATACCTGGCTACTGAGTTCATTGAACTCACCACGCCCCGTGGTGGGGAGCTGCCGTTCGCTACGTGCATTTAGCCACGGTAACGATACATTGCGTGTGAAGTAATAAAACAAATAAGGTTTATTGGATTCCCATAACGTTCCTGAAATAATTTCATGTACCGGTCATCTTAGTATGATATACTGAATTCACCCCATCAGTCTGCGGAGGGCTGTCCCTTACACCCTGTATCTTTCTCTGTGGTCGGTCCCTCATTTCTGAGGATCGTGGTTAGCTTCAGAGTTGCATCTGGAGTGGATGATCCGCCTCCACCGGTTTCTGTCCAGCGCATCCCTTACCACCGTGTAGAATTCAGAGGACGATGATTCCTTTACCTGATCGGTCCACCGTGTTGGTGAACGGCCGCGCGATCGTTTGCCTTCGGTGTTCCCAACCACAATCAGTTTTTCCAAACTTTCATCACCTCTGCGTACTACATATGTGGCCGAAATAGGAGAGAATGCGTTGTTGGTATATGGTCGACAAGCGAGTTTTTATTCGAAGCTGGTTTAAGATCGATGCATTAGTGCGTTTGGCAGTCCACGGTACTCTCAACATTGGTCTCCAGCACCACATCTCAAATGCATCAACCCTTTGTCTTTCTCGGGCCAAAATCGTCCACGTTTCTACTCCATACAGTAAGATAGGGAATACTAGGGCTCGTATCAATCTGATCTTGGTTTTGATACCAATTCCTCTCTTCTTCCAAATGTTATTTAAACGCGTCATCCTGTATAGTCTGTAAAAAATATCTGAAGTGTTAACAGAACCCCTTTTCAGGTTATGATATTGACTGTATTGTAAAAACTAGCATTTTTTTTTTGAACGTTGCCCCACACTAGTAATTTCTCCTGTATCGTGGGTGCGTTTACAAACATTTAAACTCACATACACAAACAGCCAGACCAAAAACGACTACTTAAAGCGGTTACGTATTATAATACCTAAGTTTATACTATTTTCAAGATAACTACGGTCAAAAGACCTACCGTTTAAAATACCTAAAGATCGTTTCACCGATTTTTGTAATAACTAATGAACGAAATCCATAAAGGAGAATTCATCTACGGTTTATTCAACAAAAATTTATTCACCTAAGGTTAAAAAAGTAAAAATTTTTTTTTTTTAGTTATTAAACTAACGGAACATTCCCTACTGTTGATTTATCTGTGGTCTTGTGTTTGATTACTGGTGATTTTGTATATGTGAAAATATTTCTACAAGCAACTCTATCACACACATTTTAAAAGAGTAAGTATGGAGTTTCTTGCCCATTCTTCTCCATACATAACTACATTTTGGAAGGCGCAACTAGAATCTAGCATCTTCGTGCCTATTTGAAATAAATTATTTGACTTTGACTTTGACTTTATCAACTCTAGCATTAAATACATTGTAATACTCGTATTTTGCATGTCAAATGTCTGGATATGTATTAGGAACTTAATTACCGACTTTAAGACCAACACTGTACCAATACTTATGGCAAATAAATTATTATGATCATAATTTTATTTTTACGCAATCACTCACTCAAAGATCTACGGTATGCTCAATATTCAAAAAAAATCTTAAATAACTTTAAAAGTATTAGTTTTATAATTATATAAAACACACACAACAGTTCGCAATACTTTTTTAAACTTTTCTAAATTGCCTCCAAAAGTGACCCCCATAATCAAAATTAATTTATTTACGTGCATATGTGTACCAATTTTCAACTTAATCGGCCGTAATTCGGAAGAAACTTTCAAAATTTACACATTGTATAAATTCAGGCGCGACTTTTAAGGCAACGATAACCGACTTTTAATGATTTTATACTGAAGATCACGTCTAAACGAGTAGCGTTAATGATTAGGAAAAAATATATGTTAAATTAGAGAATTTTCTTAATAACTTAATATATGAATATTTTAGATTATGTTTATATAGTGAAATTAATTTGTAAAGTTATGTCTGACGAGGATAAAAAATGTAACCTTCACCTTTTTATAGATAACTAGCTTTTGCCCACGGCTCCGCCCGCGTGGATGTCGGTTATCGCGTAGAAAAGTAGCCTATGTCCTTCTTCACATCCCAGGCTATATCTCTGTAAAATTTCATGACGATCGGTTCAGCGGTTTAGGCGTGAAAACGTCACATACAGACAGACAGATAGACAGACAGACAGACAGAGTTACTTTCACATTTATAATATTAGTATGGATTTAACTATTGATCTTTTACTATACATGTTTTAATAAAATATCTTTTGTTTTATGTAATATCTTATCTGGGACAGCCCTCCTGAATGGGCGAGTTCTATTACTGGCTGGACGTACGACGCGTTGCGTGAGCTCAGTACAGAACACGCAAGCTAACCACACTAGGTCACTGGCATATATCTGGGCCTTAAGAGTGGGGTACTGGGTTCGATCGATAAATAGGACAGTGCTATTCGGTTTATCCATTAGAGATTTCTCAGTATCTGCCCGGAGTCTGGTTAAGTGCTCGCTTTGATATATGTGACTGGCAACCAAATTGGACACAATATTTGTACAAACAAATATTATTGTATTAATAATAATACTCTTACATCCTCTTGAAAGAAAGAAAGAAAGAAGAAAAGTAATTTATTTATTGAGACTCGCACAGGAAGATAAATTCATCATCTGCCTAGCTTTTTCGAAACTATTTTTGAGGTTGGCATTTCTTAGTACACACGGCTACACCACATTAAGCTATACATTTCATGGGAGAGGGAGAGAGCGGAGAGAGCCTCCCGTCCCAGCCGCCGCGGTAGACGCTCCGGGCGTCGAGAGCCGCGTGACGACTCTCGGCCACCATAGGCGCGGGCCTGCGGGCGATGAGTGATGGGTAGTTCACCGTCCGATCAGGACCAGGCCCGTGCCGGACGGGGCGTACGTGTTCCACGCGCGCCTCAATGAGATATCAGTAACAACGAGGGGGCCCATTAGGGCCCAAGCCTGCCGGGTCAGCGGGATTGTCCGAAAGGGGTACCGCTGCCCCGGAACATAAAGGGCCAAGGAAGGAACACGGGTGGGTTTTAGTCAGTAAAAGTCTGACACTCCCTTCTGCTCCATCCAGAGCGGGAGGGGTCATATGATGACTTCCCATCCTCAAAAAAAAAAAGCTTTACATTTCCAGTATAAGCTAACTTCACATTGTACGAAAATCCTTTACAATGCAAGATTAGCTTATACTGAAACTATATAGTTTGATATGTAGCCGTGTGTACCAGTATTTTACTTTGAGCGAATGCCTCTCTGACCATCACAACTGTTACTGGGTAATATACGATACTCCTTGGTCAGGGGCTCAAAGTCTGCTGTTTTTATAAATTCATAATGGTCGATCATTGGTCGGTCAATGGTCTCGTAATAGAATTATATTACAATGGCAATTTGAACATTTATTCATGCCAGATTTCATTTACATATATTTTTACATATTATTTATTAGTGTTATAAGCAATCTGAAGTAGTAGGAGGTTGGAAGTTTAGTAGGAAGTTTCATTTGTCATTATGTACGAGATTACCAATTCTTTCAATGGAGTGTCAGTGGCTGACCATTGGAAAGTCATAATGACGCCATTATATTAGTAGATTACCAAACTTGTCAAAATCAACAATTATGAAATCAATGATAGACCATTTTGACACTATTGTAATAGCAGACTTGAGGCCCAGATTCGTTGTCAGACTTTCGGGCTTCTGACGACCCGTAACGACTGTCAAAGATCCATGAATGACAGCCGGGACCAACGGCTTAACATGCTCTCCGAGGCACGGAGGGGTCTCGGTATGTAATGATGGTCACCGATCGATGGACCGACCGCGGCAAGCGTATAGCTTAACCTGATCGGTCGACCCATGCGGCTATTATTACTTAGCCACGTGCTTGTAATTTATCTTCTCCGAAGGAAGATCATCATCATCATTTCAGTCAAAAGACGTCCACTGTTGGACATTGGCGCCCTCAAAATGGGGGAATTTGCCACAATCGCCACGCTTGGCGCTTCGAAGGAAGATAAATTATATTAATTAAACAACTGAAGATAAAGATTTAGTGATATAATTTTTTATTTTTTTGTGTAGTAATGTAATTTAATTTAATTTTTTTAATGATTGTATTGAATTTTAATGTATTTTATTTTAATGTTTTAATGAATTGAATGAATTTTATATATTTTTGATTTGTACATTGGGACTTCATCATCATTATTTCAGCCGAAAGACGTCCACTGCTGGACATAAGCCTCCCCCAATTGGGGGGGTTTGCCAAAATCGCCACGCTTGGCAGGCGGGTTGGCGATCGCAGTACGTATAGTGTAAAAAATGCATAGAGAACGCTGCTGTCCATTCTCTAGTAAATCCCTTAGTCGCCTTTTACGACACTCACAAAAGGAAATGGAGTGATGCTATTCTTTACGTCCGGCACCACACGGAACGAATATTGGGATATTTGGACTTGGTGCCTTAGTAAATAAATAAATAATGAACTAAATATCAAGACACTGACAGAAAAATAAAAAACCGAATTACCGTTAAAAAAAAATTGTCCTGTACAAGGACAAAAGCATCTCAGTATGGTGTACCGCCATTTAAAAACCAATTGTATGATCTAATTTTGTTACAAGACATTTCTTTTACGACCCATGTAAAAAAACTACATGATCAGACAAACACAACCACTAATGAAAAATGTCTTGTTCATTTCCCGCAAAATGTTACTAACCCAATCTTGTTCAAAAGCTCAGCATTATGCTGGAATGGTGCCAGAATTTACTCCTATTTGTAGGGACATGTCGCCGACCAATTGACTATGGAGTTGAATGACCTTTTGCTTGGCAATATGAACTTTATTTGAAGTTTATACTTTTGTTTATGTTCTGTGAGAAAACAAAACACTACGCACCCACTCTATAATCCGTGGGTGTAAAAATTAATGTATTTTTGTCAGATTTTGGCTCAGTCTAGCGTGTTAAGGCGAGGTTCTTCAAGTTAACCTCTAATAGGAAATGTAATTTTATTTAGAAACGGTAATGATTAAACACGTGAACAATTATATGTTGCTTTTGAGACCTTTCTGTAGGTAGGTCGGGTACTCTTGACATAATTGGATAAAGTTCGCTCGATAGAAAAAAAAACCAAACATACCCTCATTTTATTTCAATATTATGTATTGAAAATCACATCAAAATAAACGTCTATGATGATTTAATGTCCGTCGGGTTTAACATTGTTAATATCGTAAAACATATAATTTTCGGCGCGATGTGCGACGGCTCGCGGGCCGCGTACTGCTCGCGGGCTGTCCATTATTCAGTATAGCCATCGTAAAATAGACTTCAATGCATTTGATTTAAAATCCTAACTTGAATGACAAGTTATTTGCCGTGTCGGAGCGGTGCTGTTAACCTTAAATCTTTAGAAAAATCACTTTCCAAAACAAAAGAGCATCTGCTATTCAACATGAGATTAAACTGAATATAAAAGCACCCGCGTTCATAATGGCGCAGAGTGTAACATAAGCATATTTTATGGAACATTAAGCATCAGTGGCAATTTATTGAGCCGTTGTTAGTTGCTAACTGGTGCTTGCTTTCATAATAGCGCTTTATATTTTACTAAATGCTGCCCGCGGCTTCGCTTGCGTGCCTTTTTCGAAAATAAAAGTTGCTTTATTTACTGCTTATAACATCAACTATCTACCAGTGAAAGTCCCGTCAAAATCGGTTCAGCCGTTTCGTAGATTAGCCGGAACAAACAGACAGACAAATAGACGGACGGACATGGCGAAACTTTAATATCGGAATGTTATCTCTATGCTAGTCGCGCGGTAAACTCTGATTGCGCGATGCAGGATTTGTGTGACGTCAGGTCTTTGATACGTAGTTCGCATGTGGCGTTGTATAGACGCCACACTTTCAAAACACGAACAACATTACTTGAGATTTGGCGCTAAGCTTGATTGGTCAGACAGATTTGATGGCGTCTAATCCAATCTTGGAACCCAAAAATAAACCAACACATTCTGAATAATATTGTGACAATGTAGATAACAATCATTTTCGTATAAGTTTTCTCGTCAATCCTTCACAAACAAAAACTTTGCTTTCCCAATATTGCTTTGACAAATATGGATTCGTAGTCGTTTGACTTGTATAACTTTGTAGTTTTTGTTTGAAGCTATTGCAAGAAGTTGTCGGACGCCCCGAAAACACTTCAAAATTTTAAAAAATTGCTTCGCTTTTGCGGCACCCAAAGGTGCATGCATTGTATGTCATCTTGATTGCCGTATATGGTACAACAGGTCGTGTGGGCACCAGCCCTACAGTTCCATTCAGTTTCAAAATAATGTACTTTAAGGGGGATGTGCTGTGGTAGCCCGAGAAATTCAAATTTTCTTGCATTTTATGCAATTTGCACGTCCGTTTCAGGTTGTATCTTGATCAAAATATGATACGCGAAAATAAAACATATGTATTTACATAATTTTAACTTTATATAAATCATCACTACAAAAGTCAAAGTCAAAGTCAAAGTCAAATAATTTATTTCAAATAGGCACGAAGATGCACTTTTGAACGTCAAAAATTACATGAATAGTTAATTGATTCTAGTTGCGCCTTCCAAAATGTAGTTATGTATGGAGAAGAATGGGCAAGAAACTCCATACTTACTCTTTCTAAATTAGATTTCGTGCAGATTATTTCCGTGCGTATCATATTTTGATCAAGATACAACCTGACACGGACCTGCAAATCTGCAAAATGCAAAAAAAAAACCAAGAAAAATTTAATTTCGCTGGCTACCACAGCGCATCCACCATAAGTGTTTTCTCAGATACAAAAAAAAACTCAAAACTTTTTTTTCTCACGCGTGAAGCTGCTAATACCATCCATACGTTAATATTACGTAAAGAGATGTATACCAGAGACATTTGTTTTTTTTAATTCCTTAATTTTCTATGAGTATGGAGCTCGATTTTCAGACCACTGTGCGCCCCTCCTCGCGCCGCAGCCTTCGAGGCCAGTTCTATATAAATCTATGTTTTCTTCTGTCTTCGTGTCCGTAGCCTTAGACACAGCTCCGTTGCGGCCTAAAAAATTCTCCCAAACTTCCTTTATCCCCCTGTCGCCCGAAAAATCATACAAACCATAATACATAATGAACTAAAGTACACACCGCCTACATTTCCTGAGGCTGTACTCTCAGAAGTTAGTGCATATTGAATTAGTTTGCGCTTCGGTTGTTTAACAACGCGTTTTGAACAACCGGCTACTATGTATGTTCAATAGTACTTTTGTTTGTCTAAATGTTGTGGTAATTAAAATAATAATATATAAATATATATTTTTTTTATCTTAATTTATTCAAATAAAGTAACGGCACCACACAGTACTACTGTGTGGTGCCGGACGTAAAGAATAGCACCACCCCATTTTCTCCCGTGGGTGTCGTAAAAGGCGACTAAGGAACTTGGGCAGCAGCGTTCTCTATGCATTTTTATACCATACTGCGATCGCCAACCCGTCTGCCGAGCGTGGCGATTATGGCAACCCACACCCCCAAATCATATTTTTAAAACTAGATGAGGTCGGCGTATCCTATTTGACTACGCTGAGAAGAAAGGCTGAAACAAATCAGAGGTCACAGTCTCTTTTAAAGTCCAGACATAATCGTGGTCATATCGTATGAAGACCATGTAGATTGGTGTCTGAAATGGGCTTTTGATGAAAGAACCAGAGATTGAGTGGAACAGTCAGTGAAAAGAAAAAGAAAGAAAGAAAGAAACACACACAAAATGCACATAACATAAAATAAACACACATTCAAGTAGCCAAAAGCCTCTTATTCCAGCAATAAAAGTTTGAAAATTTAGTCCATTGCTTGATGTCAGGACCAGGGACCAAAGACAATTTACATTGCGTAATTAATTACACTGTGTTGCGTCACTGGCAAATGACAACAAACAAACGATCAAAACAAAAACAAAATGCCGATTGCAGGGTGGAAAATAACTACTTTTGTAACAAACAAAAAACAATAAAGGTCTCTGCACACAGCGGGCGCGGCGCGGCGGGACGGGACGCCGACGCTACGCTGAGTAGTTGTAATGTACTAGATATTACGGACAACGCCATACAGAGCCGTCCGGCTCGACGCGACGCTCTGTGTGGCGTCGTCCGTAATATCTAGTACATTACAACTGCTCAGCGTCGCGTCGGCGTCCCGTCCCGCCGCGCCGCGCCCGCTGTGTGCAGAGACCTTAAGCCGTGCGTCGCATCTGTGTAAGAACAGGTCGTTGCTCAGCAAAATGCTGAGACTTTGGACGAACCAACCATCAAAGCGCTGATTTTCAGCAACTACCTTTCGGGATATCAATGCGCGCATTTGTCAGTAATCGTGCAGCTCAACTACGAGTAAAACATTATCTCGTGACTGAGAAGGAATTATGAAAAACGGCTCAATCAGCGACCTCGGGGTAAGTGTGTCTAGAATTTTCTAATACCTTTTATAAAATTTCATATTGAGACACGAAGCAACACAATATGATCTAGAGAAATGTAGCCGCTTTTATTTAGATCGAGTTTTGTTGTTTCGTGTCTCAATATGAAACGTTATAGAAGGTATTAGAAAAGTCTAGATACACTTACCGAGGTCGCTGATTGAGCCGTTTTTCATAATTCCTTCTCAGTCGCGAGATAATATTTTTTTATAGGAGTGGCGCTAGTGGATCGCAGTGTGCCCTCTTAAGATGAAACTAGTCGCTACTTTTCCATAAAAATTTCGGGGGGCTATTACTCCACTACTTGACATTGTACATCCAAAGTTAAACATGATATCATTTTTTCTTATTATTAATTTTGTCTGTACAGAAGCAGAATATTAAATAAAAAGCCATTAAAAAGTTATGAACCAACAAAGATTCGTTTATCCTGCTAATTTTAACGCAACTTTGGGCGTAAATAAGTAATAAAAGAAGTGTAAAATCTCCAAAACAAAGTCCGCTCCGACAAAGCTCAATTATCGAAAATTTCAGTAAATTTTATTTGTAATTGATTTATCCAGTATTTTTTTCATAAAACTCAACCTTCCAAAGGACTTTTCGTATTTTTTTACGCGCGCGGTTTACGTTGAATTATCGTGCATTTCACTCAACACATGATGACGGACACGATGCTAGATGAGACAGCGTGATTTTTGGCCACGCCCACCAGTGAGTTCGAGCCCGCGACAAGTTAAAAATACAGTCAAGATATACACTGCGCCATAAAAATAGGTTAAACTTACCAGGCTCTAAGCTGAAAATGCACTCAACAAGTACACTAGTCATGTCAATAAAAATTTATAATAAATTACCAGAAAAAATTAAAGAAGAACAAAAACTTTATACATTCATAAATAAATTAAAACAATTTCTGTTATCTAAATGCTATTACAATATCAATGAATACTTAAATGACAAATTTTAAATAACATGTTACATGTTAATAATCACAACACCTATTCAATATTATTATTATAACAACTAAGTAGTCAAATAAAAGCCCCTCTTCCTCTCTCCTACTTTTGCCGTGCCCGACAGGGTCCACAATGATCATATCTTTGTAAAACCTACCACCTAAGTTCACATGTGGAAGCAAGAAATATATTGAGTATTGAGTATTGAAGTTGGCTCTTAAGGAGCTCAACGATTCGGCGAACAATACCAAAGAAATGACATTTGAGTAGGCCGCATAAATTACTCAAACTTGCAGATTACGATAAAAACTGAGAAAAAACACAAAACAAAAGAAATGAACCCACAAAGTCATGTCAGTCGTTATCCACCTAGTGAGCCCAGTACAGGTAGGTGGACAAAAAGGCCCAGTTCAGCAAAAATGCCAGACAACTAGTGCCTGATGCTGGTTTTCAACTGGACCTGAGTATGAGACGACGGCTGTAAATCAGTCTCTCTCTATCGCACCGAGAGAGACCTTTGCTGAAAGAGAACCCAATTCTGGGGCTCGCCTTTGTACATAAGCTATCCTTATAATGCTATTACATTATTTTTTGTAATTTCTGCGTACAATACAGAATAGGAATGGCTCTTTCGTGTATACGGACCACTCTTTGTTGGAGTAATTAAAACTCATTTCTAAATCGCAAGGAAATCCTAACTCTTCCTAAATGATTACCTGTTTCCCAATACTGGGTTATTTAAAATTAGTTAGCAAAACTTGGTAAAACAAAAATTAAAATTAATTTGATGATTTTTTTTTTTGTTCGTTCATTGACCGCAGTTATTGTAGACACGTGAAATATCTGTTTAAAAATCTGTTTTTTAACACTATAAAACATAAGAAAACAGTTTTTCTCCAATCATACTTCAATACTAAAAGCGGTCTTTAAACTCCCCAAAAAAAAAAAATATATTTATTTATTTTATTATTTATGTACAAACAGTTAAATACATAGAGATACGACATAATTATAATTTCAGTACAAAGGTACTGCTTATTTCTTAAAAAAAAAATTCCAACAGACCTGCGAAAGGAGAAATGAAAATCAAGTCAAATCTTTTTCCTCTTTATTTTATCATGTTTAGTCCATCGCGTCTACAGCGTTTAGCTCATCATCATCATCATTTCAGCCGAAAGACGTCTACTGCTGGACATAGCCATGGCCTCCCCTGGCCATAATCGCCACGCTTGGCAGGCGGGTTGGCGATCGCAGTATGGTGTTAAAAATGCATAGAGAACGCTGCTGCCCATTCACTAGTAAGTCCGTTAATCGCCTTTTTCGACACCCACGGGAAGAAATGCAGTAGTGCTATTCTTTACGTCCGGCACCACATGGCGGGAGTTAAGCTAGCCAATTTAAATTAACACTGTATTAGGAGAACTAATTTCATATGTCTAAAAAGCCTCTTGAAACTAGGAACAAAAAGGTTTAACCTCTCATATGTCGTAATTACAAACATAATTAAAAACCCATTGTGTCTCGCGTAGATCTACGTTCCGTTATATGAAGGGTAAATTGAATTCCGAAATACAAATTAAGATGAATCAGGAGCACCCTTTGTTTTCCAAAAATCTCACAATACAATACAATACATGAACATGAATATGAATTTCATTAAGAAACGAGTATTTTCAATTGATTCCAATTGATTCCCATTGAATTGGAAGGCAGTACGTTCAAATACGTGGAAATATTAACGGGTTCAATTCAATTATGGACGGAATCGGAAGCGGATTGTGGAGCTGTATTCGAATGTAAATAAACATTGGAGCATATTATTTTAATGCTCGTTTCAAAGTTGGAGTTATTTTTGAAGCCGTGATTTTTTTAAGTGAAAACTTCTTTAGGCGCGTTGAGCATTTTTTGGGTGAACAAAAATCATGGAACTCGCGTCATCGTCACCGAACACTTTCCATGATCTATGTGTATACTGAGTATGTATGTGTACTTTTGGGTGAACAAAAATCATGGAACACGCGTCATCGTCACCGAACGCTTTCCAACTCTCAAACTCAAATCATTTATTTCAATTAAACCATTTACAGGCACTTTTGAACTGTCAAGGAGTCGGTCAGTAAGAGAAATGAAGCTACATGTCCTATCCAAAGCGTAGTAGGTACCTATGAAGAAGAACAGGCAAGAAACTGCATAGAAACTCTTTTAAATTAAATTGTTACAAAAATATTAGTTACATCTATAATGTTGAATTTATAACTAAACGATGAGATGATTGAGATGATTTATTTATGTAAAAATAAAAACTTGTCCGGGTAGTTTGGAGGCCTGGAGAGGTCTCCAGGCCTCCAAACTACCCGGACAAGTTTTAAGGAATACCTGCTATATAGGTATATAACAGGTATTCCTAGTACAGGCTCCAGTCTCCACAACATCAGTGTGTTATTGTATACACAATACTGTATTGTACAAATTTATTATGTGGTGGAGAAAATAAACGCTTTTCGGTTTATGCCTCTTTACTTTACATTATTTTTTCGACACGTTATTATAATTATGTATCCGAAAGATGTCCCATAAAAATTCCAATTCCATAGTCCACTTTTAAACTGTCAATGTATAATCCTGAAAATTACTCGCTCTAAAAATAAATCCTCAGTCGCGGTTATTTCTGGAAAAAATTGTCTATACATATATTTTTGTAAAAAAATGTATTTTCAGAGGCAGTAAGCGAAAGCTGCGTCACGGACGAATACATCGGCTCAGTGGAGCAAGAGAAGTTACGACGGCGCGTCGAAAGAGTTGCGGGACTTCACATAGGAATCGGGAAATACGTAGAAAGTAATATAGTTTGAAAAACATGCGAGGAAAAACAACAAAATCACTCAAAATCTAAATCAAAATGTCATGGGCACTTATTAAACATCAGAAGCTAGGTGCAGGTTCCAATTGGTCGTTTCCTATGGGGAAGACCCGGCAAGAAACTCCACGGTTACTCTTTTAAAAATAATTGGCTTTTACAACATTTTCAAATAACAGTGTTAATAGGTATGGGAGGACAGTGTAGGCCTTTCAACAATTACCAGGTACTTAACAAAATAGAAAAGTGCCAGCAAATCTACACTCTACTAGGCCTACAACGTTCTCACATTCATAAAATATAAAAAGAAAAAAAAAAGATACATATTGAAATGAAAACCTATTTAAACCAAATGACATGATTGCCATTACAACTACGGTAAAAAACCTGGATAAATATCATGTCCACAAAAGCCACTAATAAAGAATTTGAATTCAATTTTTAGGTATAACTCACAACATTCAAATTCAAATCATCTTACAGTGTTTTAACAATAGTTGAATGAGTGTTTCACGATAATACAGGGAAGTAAAATGTATGGAAATATATGAAGACACTCTTAAATTTCCGCCTACGATAACTTTATAACATGCGCGTTTCCATACATTTTATGGATAAGCGGTGCTATTCTGTAAAAAACTCACCGTGAAAACACAGGTGAAGTGAGCTGTCACTCTATTGATTCTAGGGATTGACACTGTGTATTGATGCTCACTTCACCTGAGTTTTCACGGTGAGTTTTTTACAGAATAGATCGGCTGGACCACGTCCACGATAATATCGTGTTAATAGAAATTATAAATGCACATTGTCATTTTATGAGGGAGAAACTTCACAGATTAGATATGATGGGTAATTATTACCGATCACGCGCGTCTCATCTCGTCTCGAAGGTCAGGTGCGTAGTACTCGCAACCGGTGTGCGTTTACCAGATATATGAACGTAAACAAAGCAAAAAAAAGAAGCAAAGTGATGACATATATGGCACTGAAACGTGGTCGCTCACAATGGGCCCTTTTAGAAGGTTAAAAGTCACCCAAAGGGCAATGGAGAGGGCTATGCTTGGAGTTTCTCTACGTGATCGAATCAAAAATGAAGAGATCCGCAGGAGAACCAAGGTAACCGACATAGCTCAAAGAATTGCCAAACTTAAGTGGCAATGGGCAGGGCACATTGCGCGTAGAACAGATGGCCGTTGGGGCCGAAAGGTTCTGGAGTGGCGACCGCGTACCAGTAGCGTTGGAAGGCCTCCCGAACAAGGTGGACCCGCTGGATGCAGGAAGCACAGAACCGGTCGAGGTGGCGGTGCTTGGGGGAGGCCTATGTCCATCAGTGGATGTCTTTCGGCTGAAATAATGATGAATGAAACAAAGCAAAAGGAGTAAGTAAGAAGCGTGAGTTTATGTATGTATGTTTCAAGATTCATACTTGTTTGACCTATGCATATCGCAGCTGTTATAATTATATACTTATCTGATAAGATCTCGCTCTGTTGATTGGAAAGCACTAATTAGTCTTGGCTGAGTAATTACGTAGTGATTGTGGTGACTTTAGTAGACTAATACCTACAGTTTTACATTTTTGTTTAATATAACTACTATAAAAAAGACGCCTAATGGATATATAGAGGTATGAGGAACAGGGTGCGAAGTCCACATATACTCTATTTAATAGAGAGGACCCTCCGACCAGACGGGTGTCGTGTCTGGTGGGCGACTGCCCGACGGTTGATGTCGGTATGTTGTATATATGCTAGTCGCGCGGTAAACTCTGATTGCGCGATGCAGGATTTGTGATGTCAGGACTTTGATGCGTAGTTCGCATGTGGCGTTGTAGATGCCGCCATAGATATATTGAAGGTTTAGTTTAAACTTGTTTTCACGTTTTTTACGAAACTTATATTATAACTGAGATTTAAAAAAAAAACCCACGATCGCTGCACTGTTGCATGCACCCGACAAGCGCAATAAATTAAGCGCGCTGCCGTTAACAGCGATTTTTCACACCAAAAAGTCAATTCCCAGCAATAATTTTTGCTCATAGTTACTTAGTTTGATGTACTATCGTGGACATCCGAATCGGCATACTTTCAAAACAAAATCCCGTGCTCACAGATATCCAGATTTTGTTTACCCCCCTTTTTCGACGACTAATAAAAAAAACTTTAGTTTAAATAAAAATTTCAGGCTCTATTAAAATGATCACATATGTCTGACCACCTCGGCTGGTTTATTACGGTACAAGGGGCTCAGAAAAAATTTGATTCTGCGATGGTATTGGCTGATGAGCGTAGGTATTCTGGTAGGTAGGTATCTATTTGCAAATATGGCTAAATAATATATAGATGTTTTATATTCATGTAACAATAGTATATCAGTCAGTAAGGTATGAATGTATGGGTGGTATGGTGATACCAACATCACCATACCACCCATACATTCATACCTTACGGCATGTATAGTACAAAAAACAAAATACAAAAAACTATATATATATATATATATATAGATCAAAATTAAGAACCGAGATCAATAAAACTTAAAATAAAATGTAAACTTAAATCATAAATTTTATCCTAGAAAATATAATCAGATACACTGTAATAACCGTTCAATCTGCCTAGCCTTTTCCCAACTATATTGGGGTCGGCTTCCAGTCTAATCGGATGCAGCTGAATACCAGTATTTTACATGGAGCGACTGCCTATCGGACTTCCACAACCCAGTAACTGGGTAACACGATACCCCTGAGATAAGACTGGCTGTCAGACTTTTGGGCTTCTGACAACCAGTAACGACTGTTAAATATCCACGAATGACAGCCGGGACCAACGGCTTAACGTGCTTTCCGAGGCACGGAGGAGTCTCGGAAAAAAAAACAATTGTAATGAACGAAAATAAAATAATTAGGATTAACTTTAAGTGTCAAGAAGTTACCATAATTTCAACCTCAAATATTTTTAGAGATGTCAAAAGGGATTAGTTTGGATTCTCCCTTTGGTACAAGACCAACTGTTGTGGTCACACTGTGTTGTTGGCTTATATTACTTTGAAGATTTTTTTGACTAGTTAGGAGCTTAGGAATTTCTGTACATTCAGCTTAAGATGATTTAATTAAACAATATGTCTGTAGGGAGTATAGTAACATAAGTATAAATTATTTATATTATATAAGTGTGTAGGGTCCTAGGAAAGTTTTAATACCTAATTAATAATAGACATAACGCCCCTTTGTCGTAATTATTAAGATTTTTATTTTGATGTTAAGAAGAAAGCCCTTATGACCTTAATTGCGTAATCTCGCTATCAATCACAATCTGAATGGTTTTGAAGGCTATTGCTAACACAAGAAAAAGTGAGAGAGAGAGAGAGAGAGAGAGATAGTTTTTTTTTACGTGTGATCCGTTACCATAATGTTTTTCCAATAATAATAATAATAATAATATATTAATAATAATAATTTATTTGACACAGAACAGGTTACATTTACAATGCATAATATATGATCAATTTCTAAACGAATCGATGTTTCAATTCCTCGCAAGATGGCAGCACCGAAAGCAGCCAAGCAAGCTGTCATTGCACGATGTACTGGTTATCTTTTGGAGCGAAGGTAGATTTGTGTGTGAGCCAAAAGACGCGCGCGCATCGTCTAGGACCTAGATGAAATTACAAAATTCATATTCTCTACAACTTTCAACTCACACTCGGCTGGCTGTCTGGGCTCACTCAAACGTCTGCACCATAGAAATATAAAAAAACACGTTCTATATCTGGTGTAGTGGAAGCAATACGAGCAGTCGGACGCGAGGAGTACCTATACGATGTCAATATCGTCTCGATGATTCTGTCTAAGCTCCCCGCAGTGCTTATTTCCAAGTGGTCCGACAGCTATAAAATGATCACCGAAGGAAAGAAACCAAGATTAGTGATTTTATCAGATTTTTTGTATGAAGAAGCTGTCAAGATTTCCACTACATTTTGCACTTTCACAGAAAAAGTGACGATCCATAGGTCGCTGGTTCAGATCCGGCTCGAAGGACCACTTTTTTAGGGATGGTGCTGCAGGAAGTGACTGGTTCGTCTTTTTCGCAACGAAAATACAATTATATATTTTTTAAACACTTTTATTTAAACTTTTAGCAAGTAAGATGGCCGTGTGCGCAAAAATATAATAATCGGGCGTGCGCATTAATCAGAATTCGGTAGCAGACTGGTTGGGGGTCCACAGTGTGACAAGCATGTCAGCGTGTCCCGCCTCTTTACTAGTGAAGTTATCTATTTTCTAAATTGTTTTGAGCGCGTCGCTAACATCTAGAAAATCAAACATAAATATGGTGCCACTATATTCACTGTATTTGCTGGTATATTAGCGTGTGCTAGCTGACATATGGCAAATAATTTAATTTACTGTTATGTGTCTCGTAATGTTAATTAATATACTTTGCATACTCAAACTCAAACTCAAACTCAAAGCATTTATTTCAAATAAACCAAATACAGGTACTTTTAAATTGTCAAGGGGTCAGTCAGTCAGAAAGATGAAGCTAGTTGCCCATTCCAAAGCGTAGTAGGTTCCTATGGAGAAGAACGGACAAGAAACTCCCCGGACGCTCTTTTAAAACAAAATATTGTTACAAAATATGGGTTACATCATTCATGTTGAAGTTATACATGTGAGAACAATGTAGAAAAACGTGCACGTTAGAAGCGTCCGTAATAAAAACAATTCAAAAATTAAAATAAGCTGTGGCAGCTAAGAGATGACCAGCCCCAACTGACGGCGCCCGTTCACGAACATGACGCATGGATCAGCACCATTTAGCGCAACCATTATGAAGGGAACTTAATGATCCAACACACACGCCACCACCAGCGATACCTACTATTGTATAAAGTCGGGTTTGTCTAATTGTACAGACAGATGTGCTGCTGGGGAGTTTGTTCCGCTACTTCTTCTTCTCAGCTAAAGCACTAGGAAGTGGTGAAGGGCGGGCGTTTTGGGGGACTGTCTAATGTAATTTTTTTCATTCGAAAAGTGCTGATTCTCAACCTAATTTGAATAAATGACTTTGAAATTATATAATCCTTTTCCCTCTAAAAACAAAAAACACGCACAAAACCATTTAGCACCAAACAAAAGCCTTATTAAACCTTCCTGACAGCTGTCAATAAGAAAAGAGGTTCCCATTGTTTCTGACAACGTAACAAGGGTGAATGCTGAAACAAATACGCGAAACAAAACGGGATGGGTGAAGAAAGGGGAAACATTCCTCCTGATTGATCCATCTCAATCAATTGAAAGTATTTCCTTTGGAGTGGCGCCATCTATATGTAAAAAGGAATATAATAATAGCTGTTAGCCCCATCAGTGGTTTTGCAAGCATGAAATGATTGCTCAGAAGGTGTTTTGTTTTGAATGCGTGTAATTTAGAGGCTTTCGGGTGAATTTCGAAGTCGTTTTCAAGGACATCGTATAAGTTGTTGTCAAGGCATGGAAATTCGGCTCTCATAATAAATTAGGCGTGAGATTAGGAGCAGCTTTGATTCACCCTATGTTGAACTTACTAGAGAATGGGCAGCAGCGTTCTCTATAAAGCGCGCTCCACATTCACGTGAGAATCTCGCGAGATAGCGAGAAAAACATGAGAAATGTGAATTTGGAATCGATTCACATAATCTTCGCAGGTTCTCGCCTTGTTCTCCGATTTTTGTCGGTTTTTTGGCGCGAGACAAAAGAGCTAGAAACGAGAGAAGAGACGAGAACTTGTGTTGACTCCACACTCGCATGTTTCTCAGTAGCGAGCGACTCGCCGATTAGAAGAGTTGTGCATGGTATTGACTGAGCATCAATATTAGCCGGATCTGGACGAACGAACTAGAATTTACATTCCTAGAATATTTTCAAGCAGAACCGATTTTGTGGAATACAAATTTCAAAGATTATTCTCCACTTCTTTCTAATTTGTTTTTTATCTTTAATATAAGCGTAATTATAATTATGCAAATGCGCATAGCAATAAGCTTGTCAACAGTTAATTCTGCGTCCATCGTCATCGAGCGTGAGAACTGTATTGAGAACCTTGGGAGTGTGTACCCAAAAAAGCTGTCGCCGAGATTGTCACTGAGATTTTTGCCGAGATTCTCGGCGAGGATCTCGCGTGAATGTGGAGCGTGCTTAATACATTTTAAACACCATACTGTGATCACCAACATGCCTGCCAAGCGTGGCGATTATAGCAAACCCCCCTCAATTGGGGGAGGCTTACGAGTATGTCCAGCAGTGGACGTCTTTCAGCTGAACTAATATTTGAGCCTAATCAGCTCAGCAGATCGGTTAGTGGCAAGGCGGACTTAATGCCTTATTTAATAAATAAATAAAATAGCACTAGATCTAGCTCCGAAAGCACTAAAATGGCAGCACTGACTTGTGGAGTGACTGATGGAGACAGTTCAAGCAGGCGCGTGTCGCTTGACGCTTGTCGCATCGCTCAAGGTCGTGAACGCGGCCTTAGACTTAAGCCCTCTAATCTCGACCCTACCTTTTCTTAAACTAAACTCACATTTCACGCAAAGCGTTTCAAATTCCCACGCATTTTTCACTAGTGTGGTCCCTGCCTAACCCTGCGAGTAAACGACGCATGAACCAACCCTCAGCCGCTAACCACGTTTAATTATTCAACTGAGTTCCGTTAAACATAGGCTATTTTCTGCCCGCTGTCGAAAACCTAATTTTATAATGTCGGTAACGAGCATTTTTAAAGGGTTTATAATGGTATTATTAAATATTTTTTGGGGTATTATTTTTGGTTTGTACGTGTTTGGGCTTTTAATGGACTGAAATGGACATTTGTGTTTATACGTTGTGGACGGTCGTTTCCTTCCCTGCAGTGGGGCAGTTGGACGTAGTTTGGCAGAAAGGACTCAAGCCAGATTATGGTAAAAAATGAGTTGTATATACCAAAGAGGTCCTAACCGTTCGTTATTTCACTCAGCTAAAAAGATCCGTGACACTGCAAAGATAAGGTTGTTTTTTTTAATGATGGGAACCAACCAGCGTTGCTATTTGTCCCAATTTTGGCAGGACGTCACGAGTTTTTGCCCAAAATTATAAATACCGCGCGAGACAGGCTCAGTCCCGCTTAATCGGGGATAGAAAAATAAATAAGTAATTTGTAAGTAATTTATTTCTCTGAAGACTTAACTGCCTTACACTACAGCGTAACCCAGATATTTATATTATTACGAGTATTATTAGTATAGTAAAGTAACGTATTCTTATTAAAATACATTTTCTATGGCTATCTATCATTGTAAACTTAATTTTCAACACACTTGCTCGTAAAGTGGCTCTTAATGAACCGCTTTTAGGTCCATAATGCAGTGTATTAAAAACGCGTGCTTTTTACTTTACGTTACCGTGCTGTAACGCCACAGATAATTATTTACTAGTCGGATAATTGCGCTTTTTTTAATCTCATCAAAGAGACTTCCATAATGCTGGAGCCATAATGCCATATTTCACTTTTTTTATAGTCTGAATAATCCTTGGTAACAAAATGAACTAAAAATTTACCTTAAATTGTCTGTGGTCCCTCCTGGAACCAAACAAAAAAGACGCTGACTGTCGTTCTATTATTGCGGATTCTCACTGAACTAATGTATATTTCTCTATGCCATTAGTACTTTATAATTCCACACTAACTAAACTACAATTTGACATACGACAAATAAACATTATGATCAGTCTAAACATTATTTTGTGTTTTTGAAACGTCGTATGAAACGCGTGTGCATTGATCATTACACTCTCGACTTCCTTATCGCGCTCGCTTACGGCTCGCGCGAATAATACCACCTCGAGCGCAATAACCAACTTCGCACACATGTATCATAATGTACTATTGAAATACAAGTAAAGGGAAAAGTAGTAAAAAAAACACTGATATACACGTGTTTTTTTATATGTCCCGCTCTCGACGAAAGGATCCCGCTTTTTTACTCAAAGATTTTAAAAACCCCTTTGCCCGAAAAAAAATCTGGCAACACTGGAACCAACCCACATGAAGGGTGGGTACCTTCCATTAACCGTTAGGCCCTCTTTGGTATATACCTACAACTTATTTGTGATTTTAATTTGAGTGCTTTCTGCTGAACTACGTCCAGTTTAAAACCAGTATTACATACATAAAAGTAAGAAATCAAATTATAAGAAATCACAAATAGACCATAATTATCATCATAAAAAAAATGTGCAGGGAATAGGTACTTTAAAGAGAACGCCACTTGATCCACATCAACTTATATTCCGTCCACCGAGAGAATATGTCTCTGACACCTGTCAGTTGTACAAGATTTGGAACTAATAAAGATTCGTAAAATACATATTCGTTTGTATGAAACTGGCATGTGTCAGGAAAGCATTCTCTCAGTGGGCGGAATGTAAAACATCGATTTAGGTTGGAAAAAAAGTCTAGATAAGGTTGTGGCGGTATCAACAAACGCCACATGCGAACTACGCATCAAAAACCTGACGTCACAAATCCTGCATCGCGCAATCAGAGTTTACCGCGCGACTAGCATATATACAACATCCCGACATCAACCGTTGGGCAGTTGCCCACCAGACACAACATCCGTCTGGTCGGAGGATCCTCCCTTTACTTTTAGTATGAGTGAACTTTACACCCTGTTCCTCATACCTCTAAAAGGTCATCAGCCACTTCGATTACAACTTTACAAAACCTATCGAAACTCATCTAAAAGTAATAAAATCGCCTCAAAACTTATAGTTAAGAAAAAAGCATTTAACTCATTTGTGATAACAAAAAAATAAGTTGAGTGATAAACTTGGATTTACGAGCCAAGTATGTATTACAAATAACTGGCTACTCTAGTCAGGGATAGGGTTGTCAAAAGAAAAATGGTGGATGAATACACTTGAAAGAGATATAAAAAATGCGAAGTTCGCCAGCGTTCTCAAAGTCAAAGTCAAAGTCAAATCATTTATTTCAAATAGGCACGTAAAATGCAATTTTGAACGTCAAAAATTACATAAATAGTTAATTGATTCTAGTTCCCCCCCAAAAGGTAGTTATGTATGGAGAAGAATGGGCAAGAAACTCCATACTTACTCTTTTAAAATGTTAACAATAGTTTGTATACATTAATTAATCATTATAGCTGAAGGCGATGTACCTAGAATACAAATTACTTACCACAATTGGCAAAAAGAATGAAAAGTGAAGTAATGACAGAAAAATCAATAAATGCGATAGGATACATGGTGCTCACATATTTACAAACATTGTATATAATTTTCCAAAAAATTTAACATATAATGTTCTGTATTCGATGTCCTGTCTGTGTAGTTTTTTGAAAACTTCTTTAGCCCCGTTGAAGGATTTTTGTTTCAGTTATTTCGAAGTTTTCAGTTTTCACTTCTGTCGGCAGTCTTTATGAATGCCTATTTTTTTAATGTTTTGTTTTTTGTTTCAAATGCTTTTAACTTATTATGTAAAAACGCTGGAGAATTCAAATAAATAATTCATTGACAAGGTTTCTACATTATCACGTACTTATCAAACGATTTTTATGAGACAAACTAAATGCTGGATCAAGCATAATTCAATGACTACATAAATGTTGAACATATTGCTGATGATTAAGAAACTCGTGATTTTGCAGCGAGTATATCACTACATATTATAAAACAAAGTCCTCCGCCGCGCCTGTCTGTCTGTCTGTATGTTACGTTTTATCGCCTAAGCCGCTGAACCGATCGTCATGTTTTACGCGATAACCGACATTCAACCGACGCTCTTGGCGGAGCGGGAGGGCGTGTCAGACTTTTACTGACTAAATAATAATAATAATTGCTTTATTTTCAGGCAACTAAGGCCCATAGATAAAATACACAAAATAATCTTAAAAATAATAAACTAATCCATACTAATATTATAAATGTGAAAGTAACTCTGTCTGTCTGTCTGTCTATCTGTCTGTCTGTCTGTATGTTACGTTTTCACGCCTAAACCGCTGAACCGATCGTCATGAAATTTGGCAGAGATATATATAGCCTGGGATATGGAGAAGGACATAGGCTACTTTTTTACGCGATAACCGACAATCACGCGGGCGGAGCCGCGGGCAAAAGCTAGTTATTCTATAATACAATGTACGTATTTAACGGTGAAGGAAAACATCGTGAGGAAATCTATATGTCCTAGAACTAAAAATTCGAAGATTTGTGATATTTACTAACCCGTAATGGGCACACGTAGTGAATTACTTTCTACTCCCTCTCACTGAGAGAATGCCTGTGTTTCAGCAGTGGGAAATGTATAGGCTGGTAATATTCCGGGGCCTATTAGAATAATTACGGATATGAAAAAAAAAATATATCTCCATGAACTGTTATTAGTAGAGATCGGATATTCGGATGCATATTCACCTAAAGTTGAGGTGTTGGCTAATATGGAATACGCTTTTGTATCGAGAAAATCCCGCGGTTCCGGAATCGACAAAGTGTGTTTTTCTTACTATAGTAGATATGCATCCGATTCTATAGAATCGGATGCATATCTACCTACCTAAGTAGCTGAGGTAATATTTACGCGCAATCAGGATATAGTACCTACTTAATTTAATCAAAAAATATATTTTAATTTATATTTTTTGTTTTGTTAACTAACACACACCACCCCTCCTCTTACCTACATACACATATTTGCGACGGGGGTTAGTCATTTATTTTAAATAAATATGCATCTGAATAGAATATTGAATCACAATAATAGTTATGCAGTCCCGGGGTTGTTTTTTTTTTATAATAAATAGTTTTTAGCAATCGCTTCCATACTATAAGCCCGACTAGTTATGCATTCCCGTTGTTCCTGGCATACCGGGATTAAAAAAAAAATAAGGCACTTCTATACTTTCATAGCTCAAAATTCACTTTAGGTAAATATGCATCCGAATATCCGATCTCTAGTTTTTAGACAAGTGCTACTACTCTTTAAGACTTCCTATCAGACAAATCACTTCTCCAATACCGTCCTCCTTAGTCATGATGCGTTGTGTCCCATTGATGTGTACCTACCTAAATTCGATGGGTTTTTTTTTTAAATCATCATCGTCATCATTTCAGCCGAAAAACGTCCACTGCTGGACATAAGCCTCCCCCAATTGGGGGGACTTGCCGGTAGACGATCACAGTATGGTGTTAAAAGTACATAGAGAATGCTGCTGCCCATTCTCTAATAAGTCCTTTAGTCGCCTTTTACGGCACCCACGGGAAGAAATGGGGTGGTGCTATTCTTTACGTCCGGCACCACACGGTACACGGTTTACGGTTTTTTTATATTCTATGTAAATTCTTAGTAATTTGTAACAATAATGTAAATGTAATTTCTATTTACCTAATTGTGTGTGTGTGTTTCTATTGTATGCCCTAAGGGCGGACATAGCTGATCACAATTAAATTTCAAGACCTGTATTATGTACCTACCTATGACCCACAATAAAGATATTGATTGATTGATTGGTTATGAATACGCAAAATTCAAAAAAATGCAGAATGAAAACAAATTAATTCCGTGCCAACCCTACTCCTAGAGAGATAGTGACTGGCCGGAGCTGCATCCGGTAGAAGCCGCAACATTGAAAATTAGTTAGTGCGGCGAGGTTCCGGGTTAGATGCTCCGGTGGGTAAAACGTTTAATTATGTTGTTACGGCAGAGGATTGGAATTATGAGCGATAATGCGATAATGATGGTTCAGTGGCTCCTGACTCGGTGGCACGTTTGTCCACAATATACGACCCTTATCTATTAAGGGTCGTATAATGTGGACAAACGTGGTGTAGACACAGACGTCAGTATTTTCGTTTTTTGGATGACTGGTGACATGATAGGTGGAGTAAAGCAGTAACCGAGTGGCGTCTAAGGACTGGAAAACGAAGTGTCGGTCGTCCAACGGCGAGATGGGTGGACGACATTGCTCCCATCGCGGGTAGAACCTGGATGAACCACCTCTGTGGTCTAGTGGTAAAACCACCTGTCTCAGATCCAGAGATCCTGGGTTCGATTCCCAGTGGGGGCAAAAATTTCTGCGTGGTTTGGTTGGTGGTAGGGCTTGTTCTAAGTCCGCCTGGCTAGCTACCACCATCTTATCTAAGTCTGTCGCCAAAACAACAATGTGAACAGCATTTGTTGTGTTTCGGCAGTTAGAGGTAAGATAGCCAGTTCCTCTGTGGTTGAGGATTCCGGGTGAAGCTCGCTTCCATCTTCGGCCTTATCATCACTTACCATGAGTTGAGATGAAGGCCAAGAGCTTCCCCATGTATGTAAAAAAAAAAAAAAAAAATGAGGATGGCACAGGAGCGTGGAGATTTATTTTATTTTATTTTATTTGGGAAAACAAACGGTTACACATTACAATATTATGGTATAGAATTTAAAACTAAAATGGGTGTATAAATATATAACCAACAACACTTGCCACATAATATAAAAAAGCCAAACAAACACGAACGACGCGCGATACAAATAACATTGAGTAGAGAGTATGTTTAAATTAAAAAAGAAAACTAATCTGAAACTAATACAAGTAAAAACAATAGCAAGAGAAAGAACATAGTATAATAGAATATTTATAATATAAATTTTGATTTTATTTTAGGATTGTTATTCACCAAATTCTGCTATAATTGATTTAAAAAAAAAGATTGGCACATGAAGGAGAGGCCTATGCTCAGCAGTGAATGAAGTCGGGCTGTGAATGGATGATGATCAAAAGGCACCGCGTCCACGCCGACGCCGTCGGTGCGGGTCATTTATAGAATAAGTTAGTAACGGTTTTGTGCAAAATGTCTCAAGCAATTTTAAAAATAAATAAAAAATATTGACGTAAAAAAAAAATACACTTAGTAGAACGATAAAGCAACCATGAGCGGAACAGATGCACTCGATGGCTGGCCGGAATAGTCGGAACTAAATTTAAAATAATCGTTTAATTTTTTGCTTAAAACAATAAGATGAAAAGAAAAATACATTTAAATGTAATTTCCAATTTTTCACTCAAACAATTTTATATTGTTTCGGATCCTTTGTGAGTAAAACTACTGTGAATTTTGAAACAAATAAACAAACAAATAATGGCATCATGTGACAGCCATATTATAGAGACAGATAGCAATTATAGATAATTAAAACACAAACAACCATGAGCGGAACACATCCACTCGATGGCTGTCCGAAAGAATGGCAATAAAATAAAATAAACCGTTCAAGCGCTTGTTTAAAACATCTTAATAAGAAAAAAAAAAAAAAATTACATTCAAATGTAATTTCTAATTTTTCACTCAAACAATTTTATATTGTTTCGGATTCTTTTTGAGTAAAAAGTACGGTGAATTTTGAAACAAATATATAAACAAATAATGGCATCATGTTACAGCCATATATATTATAGAGACAGATAGCAATTATAGATAATTAAAACACAAACTACCATGAGCGGAACACATCCACTCGATGGCTTTCCGGAAGAATGGAAATTAAATAAAAAAACCGTTCATGCGTTTGTTTAAAACATCTTAATATGAAAAAAAAAAATTACATTCAAATGTAATTTCTAATTTTTCACTCAAACAATTTAATATTGTTTCGGATTCTTTTTGAGTAAAAAGTACGATGAATTTTGAAACAAATAAATAAAACAATAATGGCATCATGTGACAGCTATATTATAGAGACAGATAGCAATTATAGATAGGTTATTAAAACACAAACAACCATGAGCGGAACACATCCACTCGATGGCTTTCCGGAAGAATGGAAATTAAATAAAAAAACCGTTCATGCGTTGTTTGATTAATATAAATTTAACTCACAGACTTATTATATGTTAAGTTTTTTTTTTTTGGAAAATCTTATACAATGTTTGTAAATATGTGAGCACCATGTACCTATCGCATTTATAATTTTTTCTGTCATTACTTCACTTTTCATTCTTTTTACCAATTGTGGTAAGTATTTTTTTTTTATTCTGGGTCCATCGTCTTCACCTATAATTATTAATTAATGTATACAAACTATTGTTAACATTTTAAGGGTAAGTATGGAGTTTCTTGCCCATTCTTCTCCGTACATAACTACCTTTTGGAAGGCGCAACTAGAATCAATTAACTATTCATGTAATTTTTGACGTTCAAAAGTGCATCTTCGTGCCTATTTGAAATAAATGATTTGACTTTGACTTTGTTTAAAACATCTTAATATGAAAAAAATTACATTCAAATGTAATTACCAGTGCGTACAACAGGTCCTCAATAGGGGGTGGTACATTGATATTATGCAATAGTTGTTTCAGACATAAGGAAAGGAAGGATATCACTGCTTGCTCTGTTGATCGCATATGTGAGGTAGCATGTGCAGAGGTTGAAGGCCATACTTTCTTATGTGTTTATAGACCACCAGCCTCAAACTTGTCATCATTTTTAATAATTATGGAAGAAATATTAGCTAAACTTTTTAAAGATAATAGATTAGTTTTCGTTTGTGGTGACCTAAATATTGATCTATTAGTTAATTCACCAGATAAATGTAAGTTAATATCATTGTTTAAATCATTCAATTTAAAATGTATATTTAATGAAGCGACTAGAATAACAGCAACCTCAGCTTCATGCATAGACAATGTATTTACTAATTGTAAAATAAAAGAATCGTCCTTAATTACTGGCGTCAGGTCTGACCATACTGGTCAACTTATATCATTTGACTTACATAAAAAGTTACACTTAGATAAAACTATTAAATTAAGACCGCTCACTAAAAATAAATTGAAAATGTTTAATAATAATGTTTTGAGCACTCTTTCAACAGCTAGTTTTGATTCACAAGACCCCAATATAAACTATGGTACATTATTTTCTACAGTATGCCATGAGTTCAATAAAGCGTGTCCAGTAAAAAAAGTTACAATAAATGCTAAACCAAAATTTAGTGAATGGGCCACTGCTGGTATTAGAAAAAGCAGAGACTTTTTATATAATTTGTACCACGAAAAATCATTGACTTCTGATCAAATCCTTCATAATTATGTCAGGAACTATTCTAAGATATTTAAAAGAGTCTGCGCTCAAGCTAAATCTAAATTAATAAGTAACAAAATTAGTATTTCTAATAATAAAATAAAAGCTGTGTGGCAGGTAATCAACAAAGAAACTGGAAACACAATACAGCGAGATCAGAATGAACTGTCTTTAAAAATTCACAATGAAACCATTTCAGATAAGTTAGAAGTTGCTGAGACACTAGAAAATTTCTTTACCAACATCCCAATAGAGGTTACGAAATCTCTCCCCTCATCATCTATACTAGCTGAATCTCTTCTCAAAGAAAACTTCAGTAAGGATATTCCAAGTTTTGAATTCAAGCGCATTTCTATTGTCACAATTAAAAAAGCATTCAAAAGTCTTAACATGAAAAACACTGAAGACTTATGGGGGATTTCCGTTAAAGTTCTTGGAGATATTATTGACACAATTGCCCCTGTCCTAACAGGAATATTTAATCAATGTTTGGACAGCGGCACGTTTCCAGACTTAATGAAGCATAGTAAAGTAGTACCAATTTTTAAATCGGGTAGTAAGAGTGATCCTTCTAATTATAGACCTATATCTGTGCTACCAGCATTGAGTAAAATATATGAAAAAATCATGCTAGACCAGATGTTGTCACATTTTAACTCAAATGGGATTTTACATAGTCGCCAGTTTGGTTTCACGAAGGGTAGGTCGACGACTGACGCAGGAGTAAAACTCATCAGTCACATTTTGGAATCCTGGGAGAAGTCCCAGGATGCAATTGGCATTTTTTGTGACCTCTCAAAAGCGTTTGACTGCGTTGACCACAACACACTGATCTGTAAATTACGCCACTACGGAATTCGTGGACAAGCTGCCGATCTTGTTCTTTCCTATCTATCAAATAGGCAGCAAAAAGTACACGTTAACGGGGCGACTTCCTCGGGGTCTCTAGTTAAGATGGGCGTGCCTCAAGGTTCAATTCTTGGCCCTTTTCTATTTCTAGTTTATATTAATGACCTTCCTTACATGATGGCTAACTTATCGGATATAATTCTATTTGCTGATGACACATCTCTAATTTTTAAAATAGATAGAAAAGACACGGATGTCTTACATGTCAACGATAGTCTCGCTGTTCTTTCAAAATGGTTCGCAGCTAATAATCTTTTACTTAATACGAATAAAACGAAATGTCTTAAGTTCTCATTACCAAATGTACCCCAAGTGGGTCTAAATTTAAAACTTGATGGCAAAAAACTAGATGCTATTACGGAAACTGTATTTCTAGGAATTACTTTAGATTCGAAATTGCAATGGGGCGCCCACATTAGAGCTCTTTCAGGTAGATTAAGTTCAGCTGCATATGCAGTAAGAAAAATAAGGCAGTTAACTGATATAGCCACAGCTAGGTTAGTATACTTTGCTTATTTCTACAGTATTATGTCTTATGGCGTTCTGCTGTGGGGATCGGCAGCTGACGTAGATTCCATTTTCATTCTACAAAAGAGAGCAATCCGCGCGATTTATAAAATGGGTCCTCGTGAGTCCCTTAGAAATAAATTCAAAGTAATTGATATACTAACTTTGCCTTCTCTTTATATCTTAGAAAGTATTTTGTATGTTCGCAAAAACTTAGGACTTTTCAAAATAAGAAGCGATTTCCATAATATAAATACACGTAGTAAACATGAAATTGTGATACCCAAATTCAGATTAACTAAAACTAGCAAGTCATTTCTTATAAACAGTATCCGCTTTTTTAACAAGTTGCCAAAGTCGGTTACAGAACTTAGCGACGGAAAGTTCAAAACCCACATCAAACGTGTCCTTATCAAAAAAGCATATTATAAGATAAAAGACTACGTTGAAGACAAGGAAGTTTGGCAATAATTCCTTCTGCACATGTGGCTTCCCTGGTACCTCATAAACAACATAACTATGTCAATGTCTATTAACTGCTCCCAAGTAACGGTGTTTATTTAGATTTTTTTATTTTTTTTTATTTTACATACTTCCTTGACATAATCTTTTCATTATTTGACATTATTTACTTACAAATCGAATTCCAATTCTTTATTAGTGGCTTTTGTGGACATGATATTTATTCAGATATGTTACTGTAGTTGTAATTGCAATCATGTCATTAATATTTTATATACTTAGATTATTTTATATTTTGTGAATGTGAGAACGTTGTAGGCCTAGTAGAGTGTAGATTTGTTGGCGGTTTTCTATTTTGTTAAGTACCTGGTAATTGTTGAAAGGCCTACACTGTCCTCCCATACCTATTACTTATCACTGTTATTTAATGATATTGTAAAGCCAATTATTTTTAAAAGAGTAACCGTGGAGTTTCTTGCCGGCTCTTCTCCATAGGAAACGACTAACTCGAACCGTGCACCTAGCTTCTGACGTTTCATAAGTGCCCATGTAGGTTTATGTGAAATAAAATATTTTGATTTTTTTTTTTTTTTTTTTAATTTCCAATTCTTCACTCAAACAATTTTATATTGTTTCAGATCCTTTTTGAGTAAAAGTACGGTGAATTTTTAATTAAATAAATAAATAATGGCATGTGACAGCCCTAGTAGAGAGATAGATAGCAACCATGAGAGGAACAGATGCACTCGCTGGATAGCCGGAATAGTGGGAATTAAATTAATGCTTCCAAACCCAGTTAGGTGGCGCTACTAGCGTAGTTGGCATCGAAGTACCTAAAAGACTTTAAATAATGTTTTATGTGGACTACTGCCCGAAAAAGTTGGCCTCTTGACAGTCGTTACGGGACGTCAGAAGCCCGAAAGTCTGACAACCAATCTTACTAAAGGGCAGGGTCGTATTACCCAGTTACTGGGTTGTGGAGGTTAGATATGCAGTCGCTCCATGTAAAATTTTGGTATTCAGCTGCACCCGATTAGACTGGAAGCCGACCCTAACATAGTTTTTTTAACTTTGCACACTAGGAATTTCTCCTATATTATGGGTGCGTTTACAAACATTTAAACTAACATATACAAACAGCCAGACCTGAAACAACTACTTATAGGTCATACAAATATTTGTTCTATGCGGAATCGAACCCGCGACACGCAGCACAGCAGTCAATCGCTTAACCACTGCGCCAACCGTGAACGACACGTCACGTCATTTGTCGTGACGTGTCGTCGTAATAGTTGGGAAAAGGCTGGGCAGATGATTATGGTTTAAACCACAGATTGTACCTTTTAATAATAATATTCTTTATTGTTCTCTCATAATCACAAACACAGTACCAAGTCAAGATAACACTTAAAAGAGACTAGTGTCTGTGGTAGGTAAAACCTGTATTACAGATCACCAGACTTATCCTCCATCGGACAACTCACATATGACCTATGACTGTATTAAATGAACATACAGGTTGTAGATAATAAAACACTTATACAAAATAATAATAAGAAAAGTGAAATAAAAATGGAATACAGATTAATACAGATATGACACTCCGCAGTTTAAGTATAAGGCTACAAGTACGCGGCGGGCCCATTTCACTGGGCCAATTCAGTAAGACTGCCGCGCGCCGCCGGTATAAGAGAGTTACGCGGTAGGAAGAGAGGCAACTTGTAGGTGAATATAACTGTAGGTAATAAGCGTTGTGCGACCTGAATTGCACTTTATTGTGTCGTAGCAAGAGTCGCTTTTAGGGTTCCGCAGTCAACAAGAAACTCTTATATTTTACTTACATATTTTATTATATTATATATCAGGGATCAAACTCAAACTCAAACTCAAAGCATTTATTTCAAATAAACCAATTACAGGCACTTTTGAATTGTCAAGGGGTCGGTCAGTCAGAAAGATGAAGCTAGTTGCCCATTCCAAAGCGTAGTAGGTTCCTATGGAGAAGAACGGACAAGAAACTCCATGGACACTCTTTTAAAACAAAATATGGGTTACATCATTCATGTTGAAGTTATACATGTGAGAACAATGTAGAAAGACGTGCACGTTAGAAGCGTCCGTAATAGAAACAATTCAAAAATTAAAATAAGCCACCAATTAGTTTCATTGGGGGTCCGTTTAAAACAATAATATGACTGTCGCGGTCCGTTTGATAGACGAAAACTAGAAACCTAGAATAAAAAATAAAAGTAATCAACCAATACTATGTAGTAGACAAGTGTTTTTTTTTTACTTTGAACATATCTGTCTGAAGTATGCTGAAGTATGAGCAAGCTAAACTCAAAATTGTATTTTCATATTTTTAGATTAAGTTTTAGTTATAAATTTTACCGTTTACTTAATCCGCACAAAACAGGTCGGCGGTCCGGATTCGGACCGCGATCCGCCATTTGGTGACCCCTGTTATATATTATATTATTTATATTTTATACTTATATATTTAATTTTTAACCCTTTTATTTAAATGATTTTGTGGAGTGTCCCATCTGTATTAATCTGTGCATTTACGCCAAATTAACGACTACATTCACTAACGAACAAACAAGAAAAAGTAAATTAGTTCATTCTTACCGAGAAATCACACAACAATGTGTTACTTCCAACTAAAAAGTAATAATAGAAAGATTAATCTTTTTATCAGAAATCTCGTAGCACATTGCTACGCCGGTGCTACGCCGTAGCCCGTAGCAATATTGCTACGAGACTCGCCACTTGTTTGTTGACAAAGCCTTGGATAAATAGAAAATTGTAGTGGAAACTATAAAGGATGGTGGAAAATTCTTTGGAAAAAATGTGATGTTTGTGTGTGTGTGTGTGTAATGTGTATGTGTGTGTGATGTTGATGTGTGTGTGTTACACAAATGTTCATTATTACTAGGTATTCATTTATTTTTGCAATTCAATAACACCATGCTGCCCCTAGCTGTCAAATTGTAGTGGAAGCTGTAAAGGATGGTGGCAAATTATTTGGAAAAAATGTGATGTATGTGTGTGTTTGTAATGTGTATGTGTGTGTGTTACACAAATGTTCATCATTATTAGGTAATCATCATTTTTGCAATTCAATAACACCATGTTGTCCCTAGTTGTCAAATTGTAGTGGAAACTATAAAGAATAGCGGCAAATTCTTTGGAAAAAATGTGATGTGTGTGTGTATGTAATGTGTATGTGTGTGTGATGTTGATGTGTGTGTGTTATACAAATGTTCATTATTATTAGGTATTCATTAATTTTTGTAATTCAATAACACCATGCTGTCTGTAACTGTCATACTGTAAAGTTGAATTATTAATTTACCGGAAGAAACTGACAGGTGCTAGCTGTCACATTGTTAAATAATAAGGAAATATGTTTTGTATTCTAGATTTTTACACTTATATAATACATGTATTATACATTTATTTTACACTTTATAAATCAGTTAAACTAAACGATCACCATTACAATAAATATGACCATTTTATTACACAATCTTATTACACAATCTGACATGTCCTAGCTGCACATGTCAGATTATTCCAGTGAATTAAGTATTCGACTTTAGCTCTGTTTTCAAAATAATATTATTTCGTGACTGAGAAGGAATTATGAAAAACGGGTCTTTGCTAATATCTTTTATAACGTTTCATATTCATTCATTGTTTATTGTTTCATATTTAGCAAAAAATTCGATCTAACGAAAAACACAGATAGAGAATTCCTCTTCTCATTCACAGAAGACCTCTTCTCATACACAGAAGGTCTCTTCTCACACAGAGGAGGCCTCTTCTCATACACAGAAGGTCTCTTCTCACACATAGAAGGCCTCTTCTCATACACAAAAGACCTCTTCTCATTCGAAGAAGACCTCTTCTCATACACAGAAGACCTCTTCTCATTCGCAGAAGGTCTCTTCTCATACACAGAAAGTCTCTTCTCATTCACAGAAGGAATCTTCTCATTCACAGAAGACCTCTTCTCAAACACAGCAGGAATCTTCTCATTCACAGAAGACCTCTTCTCACACAGAGAAGGTCTCTTCTCACACAGAGAAGGCCTCTTCTCATACACAGAAGGTCTCTTCTCACACAGAGAGGGCCTCTTCTCATACACAGAAGACCTCTTCTCATTCGAAGAAGACCTCTTCTCATACACAGAAGACCTCTTCTCATTCGCAGAAGGTCTCTTCTCATACACAGAAAGTCTCTTCTCATTCACAGAAGGAATCTTCTCATTCACAGAAGACCTCTTCTCATACACAGCAGGAATCTTCTCATTCACAGAAGACCTCTTCTCACACAGAGAAGGCCTCTTATCAAACAGAGAAGGAATCTTCTCATACACAGAAGACCTCTTCTCATTCACAGAAGACCTCTTCTCATTCACAGAAGGAATCTTCTCATTCACAGAAGACCTCTTCTCATACACAGAAGGACTTCTCATTCACAGAAGACTTCTTCTCACACAGAGACGGCCTCTTCTCATACACAGAAGGCCTCTTCTCATACACAAAAGGCTTCGACAGAAGGCCTCTTTTCATAAAGAGAAAGACTCTTTTCATAAAGAGCAGGACCCTTCTCGTACACAGAAGGTCTATTCTCATACATTAAAGTCCACTTACCGAGGTCCCTTAATGAGCCGTAGATAGTATTTTTTTATAGGAATGGCGCTAGTGGACAGTTAAAAGGGTTCATCCGTTACGGGCTGGCAACGTCGCATTTCTAGAGGTTTTTCGTGATTATTTTATTAAATTTAAATCAAAGTACAATTTTTTCGTTTTTCAGCCAAGCAAAATTTCATATTGAGACACGAAGCAACAAAACACGATATAGAGGAATGTGGCCGCTTTTCTTTAGATCGAATTTTGTTGCTTCGTGTCTCAATATGAAACGTTATAATAGTTATTTATGCAACTGTTGTATAATAAGGGGTATTAAAACACGAATGTGGGTTTATCACACGAGGTGAATAGTATCACATGAGTGTAATATTACCTAATTATTACAGTTGCATACAAGACTTTATCTACACCCATGACATGAATCCTCTATAAAAAGTTCTGAAAGAGTTTTTGCAATACTAATATCGAACAAAAATGGCGGGATACGACGATATGGTATAGTATAGTGAACCGCGCGTGCGTGACAATTTTCTTTTTTTGAAATTCATAAAGATACCACGAATTGAGTAGTGAGAATGGAAGGGAGGAAAGGAGTTGCATAATGAAATTCAGTACATCATTATAACTCCCGTTTGGATGCTATTACGGTTACTAATGACACTGGGTGTTTTAATGTTGACAATAAGCTAACTGTTTCAGAAACTTATAGAGAGGATTTATAGCATGGGCGTAGATAAAAGGTATTAGAAAATTCTAGACTCACTTACCGAGGTTCCTATTGAGCCGTTTTTCATAATTCCTTCTCAGTCACGAGATAGTATTTTTTTAAAGGAGTCGCGCTACTCTTGTGGACATCGAAATCGCAAGGACACCACAAACTAAGATAAATGTTCAACTATTCAGATGTCCAAATAGTCTGTAGTGGGAACTGTACCTACACTAACCTACCTGCGATGGAAAACTATAAATCTTTACAACCAAAGGTGGAGTGGGATCAAACAGATATACTTTGTTGATGTAGGTTCAAAATGAATGCATTTCCGTGGAAGTGTGTGAAACCACGTAAAGTCTCACACGATGTCAGTAGTAAATTTTATCCTTGTCTTTGGTCCAGTTGTAAAATTAGAAACATGAATGTAGAGGTTATGGAAGGGACATTTAAATGGTGACTGCTCGGTAAGTTTTCGCCTATATTAAAACCTAACCTTCAACTGTTCAGGTTTGCTTTTGATCTTCAACCTTGCTTTGTTCGTTTAGTGTTTGACTGATAGGTTCTGGAGGTTTTTTTTTAATTCTCAACCTCCATTTTTTCCTTTGCTTTTACGTTGCCGTTCAATTCCCAAAAAAAAAAAAATCCGTTCGGTTTTTTTTTTACCTTTAATTTGACCCCTGTAATTTAAATTCCTTGCTTAAATATTTAAGCTCATTCTTAAATATTTATTTCGTCAATTCTTTTTAACAAAAACATTAACAGAGAAGAAATAACCCTAGATACACGGCATTTAATAAAACGAGGTGCAAGCTAGAACTATAATCAATTTGTTAGCAACATTTTTCTTATACTCTATTTACTATATAGCATTAGACAAATAACGGCTAAATAACGTCAGTTATTGTGTAATATTGTTGAAATTACTGCATTTTTTTTTAATGTAAATGGTAAATAGATTACAGTGCTTTCTATTTATCGTGAAATAACGGAGTTTATTAAACGTTTACATCGAAATAACGAAAGGGTGAGAACAGTTATTTGTCTAATGTTATAATAAATGGAGAGATATATCAATTGATTATAGTTCTAGCTTGCACCTCGTTTTATTAAATGCCGTGTAAACCCACGCTCGCCAAATGGAGGATTTCGTGTACGAACCAAAATGAACTGTGTGCGTTGCATAGATTTGTATTGTGATCACAATTCGCACCCCCAGTGCGGCAAAGGCGTAAGAAGAATACTAACTTTAGCAAAAAAAAATGTTTTGTCTGGTACATCTATTTAGCATTTCATCTTATGATCTTTTGTTAAATACCATTAAACAGTAAAAAAATCAAGCTTTTTTTTTTTTCAACAATATTTCAGATACCTCAAATTGTCGTGTATAAAGAATAATTAATATTATAAGTTTTACACACGTTTATGGACCTTTTTATCTGAAAAAATGTAAATCTTTTGTGACGCGACAAATGTCTTTTTTGATATAATGGCTTAATTTTTCGTCAGATCTTAACGGACAAATTGAGCATTGTGTATCTTTATCTGCGCTAAACAAAACTGCAATAAAAAAAAGTGACGTATTCTTACTTACGCCTTTATCGGACTGGGGGTGCGAATTTTCTAGAACAATCAGTATGACTAATTTAATAAATCAACAATGTTTAGGTAATACATAATAATAAAAATTATGTATGCTTATGACATGATTTTAATATAATATTCTAATTCCCTGTGTTCGGTGGTGTGTATTAATTCCGGGACATTTTCTATACTGGAACTATTAAAAACTGTCTTGGAAAAAACTTATGCATTTGCCGATACTACTGTGTTTTCAGGGACTTTAACATCCTCGAAAAATACACTATACTCCATTTGAAATAACATTAGATTTAAAAAAACCTTTTTTTCAGTCCGTTCAACCGATTTTGTCTTCTATTCCGTGGGCATAAGGATGGCATTAAAAGCAAAAAAGTGGTTACAATACCAACTGTTTACTGCAGCTGCCATTTGTCATGCCACCAACGCAATAGAAGTCAAAATCGGTTGAACGGACTATAAAAAATGTTTAATCTTATTTCAAATGGAGTATAGGTTGGTACTACGATCCCAGTTCCAACCACAAGCCACATCCAGCCTCCTAGCTCCTCGTACGGAGCAGCCGAAGTAATACCGGCTGCGGTTTTATTGACAATCACTGTGCCGATATTGGTTTCATTGGCTCGTACGACTGTGAACTTTGTCGCGGGTAGCCAGTAAGTCCAGATGTGGCCGTGATTAAAATGTAGGGCTTGTTGGTGCACATATAGTAATGAAGAATGGAAACTCATACTGAAACTCAAATCATTTATTTCAATTAAACCATTAGCTTTTTATTAGCTTTTTAGAGGGGGAATGGTATAAAATACGTTTATACCATTCCCCCTCTAAAAAGCTTATTTTATTCACTGAAAACAGTGAATAAAAAGCACTTTTAATCACAATTTTTGTGTTTGAATTTAGATCACACCAATATATTCGACCTCCATCTCAATGCTATACAACCTCCTTGCGAAAAATAGGTACTCGATACAAACAATACTTGACGGCACGGATGAAGCGATTGACTATTGCGCTGCGTGTCGCGGGTTCGATTCCCACACGGAACCAATATTTGTATGACCTACAAGTAGTTGTTCCGGGTCTGGCTGTTTGTGTATCTGACTTTAAATGTTTGTAAACGCACCCACAATACAGGAGAAATTCCTAAAGGGGCAAAGTTAAAAAAAAAAAAATACTCCTTGTACCTTCCACACCCTTCAACGTCCAAAGATGCCCCAGAGTTTCCTCCAGCAGAAAGTTCTGACCATCGACAGGAAATAAATATCGTTTTACAGGTTGACCATCCTAATAATAATAATAAGAAAATTACTATAAAATTGTTCTAATTTTAATTAATTTAACCTTCCATATTTCTTCATCAAATGTCTATTTTCGCTTAAATCTTTCTTTTTCTCGTAGTCATGGTATAAAGTATAGTATGCAACACTTGAATAAAACGGATTTATATCGAGTGCCATGAAGCACTCGTGTCGCTCGGGATTCTAACACTTCAACCACTCGCTGCGCTCGTGATTCAATCATCATAAATCACTCCTTACGGTCGTGATTCATCTATGGCCCTCGCTTTAAATACGTCCTTTATTCACTAATTGCATAATATACTATTCTTTCTTTTCTTTTTCTTGTATCATTTTAATGTTGAGTATTTGACTTTTTTAAACGCAGAGTATATTAGTAGCATTGCGCGCAAAACACTACTGTGTAAGTTTTAGTGCGGAGTTGCATCTCTATCAGGTCTCAATTCCGGTTGGCAGTCGGTCAATTTAATCAGCGACTGCTCGACGTACGTTTTTAGGTCACAACCGTTTATTTACACATGGTATACTCACTCTTCAAGTTTGTTTTTCCATTTTAGTCAAAGCTAGAAAAAATAAATAAAATTGAAGTGTCTTTAAGTAATCTCAAAATAAGAGCTTTTTACTAAATGCCATAATTTAAGGGCTTTAAATACCGGTAAATTTTTATAACGTTACCTTGTATTGACAGAGTTAATGTTATTATTAAAATAACGGTAATCGATTTAACGTTATTTATTTTATCGCTATTTTAAACGGGTGAGATGTAAGTAGTGGGGCCTGAGGCGATCGGTGCGGTGGGTGGCAGCCCGCCTTCGCGCCTCGCTAATGCCGTGCCCATCAAAACGTTGCCTGAATTTGCATGATTCTTACCTACAGAACGGCAATGTAGCTAAATTAACGTTAGCTGTCGTATTTTTGTTAATGTTAATTAACGTTATGTTACTGGTAATGTTATCAAGTAACGTTAAATTTTTGTAACGTTAATAGGTATAACATTGAAATTTAACGTTACGTAACGGTTATTATTTTGTTATTTGGTTAACAAGCCCTGCATAATTTCATCATTTCAGCCGAAAGACGTCCACTGCTGGACATAGGCCTCCCCAAAAGGGAGGGAATTTGCCATAATCGCCACGCTTGGCAGGCGGGTTGGCGATCGCAGTATAATGTTAAAAATGCATAGAAAACGCTGCTGCCCATTCTCTAGTAAGTCCCTTTAGTCGCCTTTTACGACACCCACGGGAGGAAATGGGGTGGTGCTATTCTTTACGTCCAGCACCACACGGTAATCCGGCACCACACGGTTACTAAATGTATATGAAAGTATATATACTTATAAAAAAGAACTACTTTAAAATTTTTGTCTGTCTGCCTGTCTTTTTGTCGTCAGTCTGTCTGTTTGTTCCGGCTAATCTCCGAAACGGTTGGACCGATTTCGACGGGACTTTCACTGACAGATATCTTTAGTTATAAGGAGTAATATATACTTTTATTTTAGAAAAAGCCACGTGTGCGAAGCCGAGGGCAGCAGTTAGTCAATGAAATAAGAGGCAAAGAGCAAGTCGCAAGGTTAAGAAACAAAAAAAAAAAAATATTTCTCTTGTTTATTGCCTTAACCAAGAGTGGATGACAAATTTGCACAGGACCTTAAAATCAAAATGTGCAATACCATTCAGATTGACGTTCAATGTTGCGTCTAAAGCCAAAATTTTCTCTCCGAAACGATTCTTGGTCAGGAAGAATCTTTAAATATGAGTAAAAGTCGGCTTATTCCACAAATCCCCCCTGAAAATCCCCCTTAGGAGGAAAAGTGGAATCTGAAAACAGTCTAAAATTCACCCCTAATAATCCCGCTAAGGGTGGAAAACTAGAATTGAAAAAAAAAATACTTATTCCAAGATCCCCCTGAAAGTGATTTTTTTTACATTAGGGTTCAGTTTTTCCCACTGAGGGGGATTCTCTCAGGGGGATTAGTGGAATAAGCCGTAAAAGTCGTAGAACGCGTTAGTTTTATTGCATATTGGTGTAAAGTTGACTCGAATAGGCGAGTTATAAGGTGGTACGCTCCTCCGCTAGACCAGACTGCGTGTCCCATTTTTCAGTAGCTCCCATTTGTTCTATGGAAATGACGTCATCGGACAAAAGGAGATTATTTTTTCTTATTTGTACTAGAAAGAAAGAAAGAAAGAAAAAGTATTTATTGGGACTCGTACAGGAAGATCACATTTTAAACTAAACACACCCATAGTAAAATTTATAAATATAAAATAAAAAACAAAAGTTCTATAGAACTTATAACATTTTTATTTCACAAATTATTCTATGGAACAAAGAAAACAAGACTCTTTTACAATCATCAAACCACTGGTAAATAATATTTATAGCGTCATTTGTCTTAGTGACTTGATTGTACATAGATCATAGATGTGTCCCAACTTGTTTTTTGCGTGTTTGTGTTCATTATTTGCGTCATTTTTAGCGCAAATAAACGTATTTTCTTTATTTTCTTCTTTTTTTTTCTTATTTGTCACTCCCAATGACAGATCTTTGTGTCAAACATCACACGGAACAATTTGGGAAAAAAATTAATTCCGATTTTGTACTGATATTTTAAAATTATGATATCTCCTAAGATGTTGATTGAAATCAAGTGATGTCAAGGACAATTTTGTTTACATTTAAATACTTGTGATTTATAACATATTTATTTGGATAAGGAATAATATTATGTTAATAAAATGACTTCGCAAATAATGAATTAATTTCGAACCAACTTGATTACCATAAAAAAAGGTTATAGTGAGTCAATCTTAAAAGATAGACTATGCTGTCCCAGATTTTTTTTTTTGAACTTTTAAAGAGGAACAATTCCATCATACATGATATTTGCCTAACTTAACCCATTTACGCAGCGCACGCAACGGAAGCTCTCAAAAAGAATAATATTTCCCGTTTTCACAACATTTTTCATTAATGCTCCGCTCCTATTGGTCGTAGCGTGATGTTATATAGCGTATAACCTTTCTCGATAAATGGACTATCAAAAACAAAAAATATTTTTCCATTCCAACCAGTAGTTCCTGAGATTAGCGCGTTCAAACAAACAAACTCTTCAGCTTTATAATATTAGTATAGATTTATTTATTTAAACTTCATGTACAATAGTGGTACATAGGCGGACTTAATGCCACAAGGCATTCTCTACCAGTCAACCTTTGGGTTAAATATAAACTCACTCACTGTGTATTTTACACAGTAGATAATAAAGTTGTTCAGAATGCAATGTCTGCCTTTGACTCTAGGCGAAAAAGGTTAACCCGATCTACGAATATGTATTAAAAGTCTACATAATATACAAGTTCTCAAAACTCTAAATACATCTGGGCCAACAAATTCAGACTCGTTTAAAACTCCGTAATTTTCCTCTCGACCTTATTTCAGTAGAACCGGTCCGGTTGTACGTACGAGCGTACAGAGTATACGGCACGGAGCCGCACAAAAGACGAACTTAATGTTAAGTGTTGTGGATTATATGCATGAGCGAACATATGCGGTGCTTGTCAAAAGAATTTTAAGTGAAGCGGGAAACGGCGGTTATGATAGCGTTTGAATTTTGATAGTGAGTTTGGATTGCAAGATAGAATACTCTTTAATATGTACACCATAAAAATTACAGATATAAATGTAGAACTGTTACATAGTGTCACAATGGGGGGTCTTATCGCTAAAAGCGATCTTTTACAGACAACCTTTGGATGGATCAAAAAGTAGAAGGAGAGACAATACTGCAGGTAGTCAGTGGTGTACCACTTACATATATACAATAAATACATACATACACAAAGCATATATATACTTATCCATATAAATATATATATATATATATATATATATATACATACAATAATAAACATGATACAAGAGCAAGGAACTTTAAGTAATGATGATGTTTAAGGAGAGAGGAAGTGATTGCAAGTTCTACAGAGAAACATTAAAAACCTGCACGTCATTTAGACATTGATGCCGATTCCCTTGTTCACAAACTAAACTAAATTTAAGTTCAGTGCATCTTTTTCTTTCTATTTCATTAAGAAAAGGACATAAGATATTTTTTTTTTTTTAACATTGCCCCTCACTTGGAATTTCTCCTATATTGTGGGTGCGTTAGCAAACTCACATACACAAACAGCCAGACCCGGAACAACTACTTGTAGGTCATACAAATATTTGTTCCGTGCGGGAATCGAACCCGCGACACGCAGCGCAGCAGTCAATCGCTTAACCACAGCGCCAACCGTGCCGTCGAGAGTTTCATTATTTGTCTAATTCTAATACATAAAACAAAGTCAAGTTATTTACACCATTTATAACTCAAGAACGGCTGGGCCAATTTTTATGATCTTGGATTTGTTGGAATTATCTCCACCCCGAATAGCAGAATAACTATTAAAACATGCGAAAAATCACGAAAAAAAATACGAAGTAAATTCAAGGTCTCATAATTTTTGTTTGGACAAAAAGTAGTTTGGCCAAGTTATAGGGCGGGTAGGCGATGCGATGCAACGGGATAAGTCGAGGGAACAAGTTTCACGCGGACAAAGTCGCGGGCAGAAGCTAGTTCTGGAGTATTCCGGCTGTCGCTGAAAACCAGCGCTGGGGCTCTGTCTCGCATAGGGTCGCAGCATTATGCTGAGCGATGGCCGCTTTGCGTGGACGTGACGCATATGGCTTATTCCACAAATCCCCCCTGTGCGAATCCCCCTCAAGGGGGAAAACTGGACTCTAATGTAAAAAAAGTCCAGAAAGTCCCCTTATCAATTTGAGTTATTCCACTTGTCCCCCTGAGAGATTCTCCTCAGGGGGTAAAACTGGACAATTACCCCCCACAACATGTTTTTTTTTTTTGTGTTTGTGTTCTTTTTTTTTTGCGTCGCTTTTACCGCAAATCAACGTTTTTTTTTTTTTCTTTTCTTTCAGTATCGTTTGGTGCTTTTGAAAGTTTTAAAACCAAAAATTGAAGTTTTATTAGTAATTATTTATTTATTTGCAAGCTCGTTTTAAATCCCTGTACCTATAAACCAAGGCTAAAACAGTAAATTTAATAGGTTTACTTGCCATTGTTTACTGCTTAAAAACAATAAAAACGAAATATAAAATTAAGTTTATTTTACGTTCGGCCGTTACCAAATGTTTACAACCCCTGGTCACGGATATTCTAAAACGTTAACGTAATAAATAAACATTTAATTTCTTCGTTTATTCTTTCATTACAAGGTTGGTTTATTTAATAGATGTCTTAAAAAAAATACTTGAATGAATGAATGAATGATTTATTCACTTAAATTTCTTAACACTAGATACATTGCCCCACAAAACTGCTTACGCAGTTTAACTGTGAGATCTTTGAGTCTCTCTTTCAATAAACATATTGTCAGGTACATCTATAACCTATTCATACTTAGTACCTACACTTACAAAGATTCTAATAAATCAAATGAATCTTTATTTCATATAGGTACATTCATCATCATCTTCATTCCAGCCGTAAGACGTCCACTGCTGGATATAGGCCTCCCGCAATTGGGGGGGTTTGCCATAATCGCCACGCTTGGCAGGCGGGTTGGCGATCGCAGTATGGTGTTAAAAATGCATAGAGAACGCTGCTGCCCCTTCTCTAGTAAGTCCCTTAGTCACCAATAACTTTTAAAACCTAACAAAAAGTATCTTAACAAGTAGGTTTTACAACATTCCGTTTATACATTGTTTAATTACTCTTTTCTATTTATTTGAGGCGATTACGAGTACTCTGATACAACAATTTTCAAGAATACTAGTTTGTACACGCACGCATGAATGCTCCGAAGCATTGGATAGCGCGTCAGTCACCTGACGTACGCAATACCGACGCGCTCGACTGACCGACTCCGTCAGTACTGTGTATGCGGACGCGGTCAGTGCTGCTCTGAATGCACGCACGATTTCTATGGCGATAGCTACGGCAGACCGACGTCAGTCCTGGGCCTCAAGTCTGCTATTACAATAGTGTCAGAATGGTCTCTTCATTGTGAGTTTTTGACAGATTTGCCATACAAACACTGTCAAATACTCACAATGGCGAGACCATTCTGACACTATTGTAATAGCAGACTTGAGGCCCTGGGCCTCAAGTCTGCTATTACAATAGTGTCAGAATGGTCTATCATTTATTTCATAGTTGTTGATTTTGACAAGTTTGGTAATCTAATAATAAAATGGCGTCATTATGACTTTCCAATGGTCAGCCACTGACACTCCATTAAAAGAATTGGTAATCTCGTACATAATGACAAATGAAACTTCCTACTAAACTCCCAACTTCCTACTACTTCAGATTGCTAACACATATAAATAATATGTACAAATATATATAAATGAAATTTGGCATGAATAAATGTTCAAAATGCCATTGTAATACAATTCTATTACTTGATCATTGACCGACCAATGATCGACTATTATGAATTTAGCAGATTACGAAGAGTTAGCAAAATGACAATAGGATCGTGTTGGAGTGATGAATTTATAAAAATAGCAGACTTGGGCCCCTGACCGTCAGGAGAGCACTAAATACGGCCTAAAGATAATACACGTTGCGTAATTTATTAAGCATTGCAACACTCGCAAACAACAATTTCAAGTTACATTATAGTATCTTCTACACATAGACAACGAACAAAGACGGAGATGTATCCGTTTTCCAAAGCATCAGAAGTTCAAGATACTTTATCGCCTGTCAACGGCTAACTTGCCTTTGTCACTTCGAAATACCAATTTAGAAGCTGACACATACACTACAGAAATGACATGTCACAGGAAATACCTGTCACAACAACCTATCCATGTTACCTTAGACGCGAGCGTCACAAATACGTTTACAGCCTCATTTCTTTTTTTTTTTAAGTTTCGACCCCGTGGTAGTATTGAGATGAAAGTATTCTGTGTGTTACTTCTTGATTATGAACTGTGTGCCAAATTTAATTCAAATCTGTTCAGGCATTTTTGCGTAATCTTAGGTAGGATACCTGCCAGGGTTGCGTTGTCCGAAAGGTATACCGTGGCCCTGGCACAGAGGCAACTGAAGGAACACGAGTGGGTTTTAGTAGAGGTAAAGAGGTAAGGTAGAGGAGGTCGTGGAGTACATCAGGATGAAGACCAAGTTCACCTTGAGAGTCGAGAAGTTGGAGTTGCGCCATAAGGTTAACTTCAAATATTTTGTGGTGCGGGTTCCGACTCATTATTTGGGCACTTTTGTGAAGGAGGAATTTTGGCCGACGGGTGTCATGTATCGGCGTTTTCGCGGAAGGCTACATGACACCATGACTCAGCGCAATACGTCGCCGACCCAACGTATTAACTAGATTGTATAGAAATGTTTTATTATGTACTAGCTTTTTCCCGCGGCTCCGCCCGCTTAGATGTCGGTTATCGCGTAAAATGTAGCCTATGTCCGTCTCCATATCCCAGGCTACATCTCTGCCAAATTTCATGACGATCGGTACAGCGGTTTAGGCGTGAAAACGTAACATACAGACAGACAGACCGACAGACAGACAGATAAACAGACAGACAGAGTTACTTTCACATTTATAATATTAGTATGGATTAGTTTATTATTTTTAAGATTATTTTGTGTATTTTATCTATGGGCCTTAGTTGCCTGAAAATAAAGCAATTATTATTATTATTTAGTCAGTAAAAGTCTGACACGCCCTCCTGCTCCGCCCAGAGCGAGAGAAGTTATTTGACAATATCCCACCCCAAAAAAAAGTAAGATACCTTTTTTTTAGAGACTATTTATTGGTTATCATGTGAAGTAGTGTAATATGTATATTGGTTCAGTTTGTCGAACGGCAAAAGTAATTTCCACTTCACTATAATCCATTTATTATAACATTAGACAAATAACAGTTCTCACCCTTTCGTTATTTCGATGTAAACGTTTAATAAACTCCGTTATTTCACCATAAATACAAAGCAATGTAATCTATTTACCATTTACATTAAAAAAATAACTCTAAAGTGCAGTAATTTCAACAATATTACACAATAACTGTCGCTATTTGTCTGTAAATTGAGTATAGTTGTATCAAGTCCTTAGAAAACCTTTTGGTAAGGAAAATATTGCTGCCATATTTCCGTCGCCAAGCACAAATGGGTTGAAAATAAAACTCTTTTTTGTATGACTGCAGCTGAAAGATTTTCTTGCGTCAGCAAGAGCTTTACGAGAATGGATTAATAAAATGCCTTTAGAAGCGGGCTAGAAAGTCTAGAGTTGTTACGCTGGATACTGTCATAGAGGTATGAGGAATAGGGAGTAAAGTTCACTTATCCTCTATTGAAAAGTGAGGATTCTCCGACCAGACGGGTGTTGTGTCTGGTGGGCAACTGCCCGACGGTTGATGTCGGGATGTTGTATATATGCGGCCAGCGCTCTTATTACGTGACACGATCTATACAACGTTACAATTGTTCGCTGGCCAGCGGTCTTTTTACGTGACGCGAACTATAACTGATCTCATTGTTACCTTAGTCTGTAATGTAACTATACCTTTGAAAAAATATAATATAATCTGTTAATTATATAAACGCGTTCCCTATTTATTGAACAGTTTGCTTGCTGACATCAGACAAGAAGATAATAAAGTAAAATTCGCACGTAATCTTAAAAAACTATTTATTAGTTTCTATGTAAGTGTAGGTATTAAGTATAAATAGTTTATAGATGTACCTGACAATATGTTTATTGAAAGAGAGACTCGACGATCTCACAGTTAAACTGCGTAAGCAGTTTTGTGGGGCAATGTAACTAGTGCTAAGAAATTTAAGTGAATAAATCATTAATTAATTAATTCATTCAATCATTCATTCATTTATTCATTCATTCATAATGTTATAATTAGTGCTATAATATTATTCTTAAATAACTTTAGTCTTTGTGATAATATGGACTGTACACTGTAATGTGTAACATTATCTGAAATAAAATATTGATTAATTTATTGTAGCCACAGGAAAACGCTCTTAGAAGTAACCTTAATGTTTTGAGTAATTGCTACCTAAAGCGAGCGAACTATCGGTTATAGTATACCGAGACTTATTAATAGTCTACCCTCAGAAATAAACAAATGTATTACACATAAAAATATGAAATATAAACTTAAGCAATATTATTTAAGTATTATGTAGGAATAATTGTAACTATTAATAACAACAAACAACAACAACAACAACAGCAAACAACAAAAACAACAACAATAACAATTAAATACAAAAACAACAACAACAACAATTAACAACAATAACGACAACAACAATTATTTCTACTTTTTTTTAATTAATTGTATAGGCTATAACGCGTTCATATAAAATGCTTCATTGTATAGTTTGATATTGAGATAGATTCATGATAGCACAAGTTTAAAACTTCGTGATTTTTGGTTGTTATTTAATATGTAATCCTGTATTCTTTTGTATAAATAAAAATTAAATTAAATACTGCCCCGTCTCAGAAATTCATCCAGTTTTTTTTTTTTTTTTTTTAAGGAAAACGTTGCCCACCACTAGGAATTTCTCCTGTATCGTGGGTGCGTTTACAAACATTTAAACTCACATACACAAACAGCCAGACCCGGAACAACTACTTGTAGGTCATACATATATTTGTTCGTGCGGGAATCGAACCCGCGACACGCAGTGCAGCAGTCAATCGCTTAACCACTGCGCCAACCGTGCCGTCAATATATTTAGTTGTCCCTAACATAAAAAAGTCCTAATATTCTTTTATTTGGCTCCAAGATTCGGTCATATGGCCTTTAAAAATCCACAACAATGGATCTTTTCACAAAGAATTTAATAATAAATAAATAATGAGTCACAGTCTGTCAGCCAAGCCGCTAATTTCAATGTCAGTTTTCATCATTAATTTTATTTTGGGCTGCGTCACGACAGCTTTTCAAGACAGTATCTATTTACTGCTCACTTATTACAATTATTTTTTTGGTGGATATTAGCTGATTTGGAAAAACAAAATATATTTTCTCAAACATGCATTGAAATATTGTCATTATTTTCTAAAAAAGAACACGCGAAGTATCAAATTTACGGACAAAGAAAATCAAATCCATCGCAGGAGCATTTTTGAATTTGGAACATTACAACGCTCCAGCAATGTTACTACTCTCCAGCAATGATTTATTTCCCTGCATTCTTTTGAGAAAAGCACTATATATGCCTCGGCGGAAATGGCAATTGCCTGTCTCGTATTAGTGAAGTCCTCGCCTACGGCTCGGTCTTCATACTCATACTGGACCTGCAATTGCCTATTTCCCGGCCTTTGCAATAATGTACTATTTGAGCCTGAGATAAACCAACAAATAGAGAAAATATAATATCGATGATCATAACTGTCTTTCTGCAAGGACAAATAGTCGTCCCTTGTTTATTTATTGTTTTGTGGCGGCATCTACATCGCTACATAAGAACTACGCATCACACTGACGTCACGTAAAATCCTGCATCGCGCAAGCAGTATTTACCGCGGGACTAGCATATATTACAACGTCCCGACAACAATTGTCGGGCAGTAGGATTGTCCGACGACTCTTAGACGTCGCGGGAGGAGTCAAACACCTCACTCCTCACCCCGATCTGAGGAGGCCCTGTTGTAAAACCTACTTGTTAAGATACTTTTTGTTAGGTTTTAAATGTCATTTGTAAGGTCAATAAAAAGATGTTCGAAGTTTTAAATTCTGTACTCTCAACTAGAAGTTTGAATAGCAACCATCTTACAACGTTTACTGAGTTTTCATTTCCCTTTTTCACTCTATTTAGTTAGGAACGTGATTCTTCAGACCACAATTACAAGAGGCCCGCTATTGCGGGCACCAGGCGGGGATTGCGTAAGAATCGTAAGTTCCCGCGACCCCCGGCGTAGGTGTGAGATGGTACACCAGTAGTGCTATTCTGTATCTATCTCACCGTGAAAACATAAGTGAAGTGAGCTTGAAGTGACATTCAATTCCACCTGACGCTTGGGATTAACACTATTGACAGCTCACTCCACGCTCACTTCACCCAAGTTTTCACGGTGAGATGATTACAGAATAGCAATGCAGGCTGGTTTTTAGTCAGTAAGAGTCTGTCAGACCCCTCAGGGCGGAGGACATCCATGAGGTTTTTCAACACGGAACAAAAAAAAGGATAGAGTTGAGTGGAAAAAGGAAGGCCTTTAACCTCCAGTGGGAAAATGCAGGCTGATTTATTTATTTATTTGATATAAAATCAATAGTTCAGTTGCCAACCAAAAAAACTTCAAAGTCAAAGTCAAATCATTTATTTCAAATAGGCACATAAAAGGCACTTTTGAACGTCAAAATTTACAAAAATAATTAATTGATTCTTAATTATTTTTGCAAGGGACAACTCTCTTCCAAAAGGTAGTTACGTATGGAGAAGAATGGTCAAGAAACTCCATACTTACACTTTTAAAATGTTAACCATATTTGTATACATTAATGATTAATTATATGTGAAGACAATGCACTTACCTAAAATAAAATTACTATACCACAGAGAGCGAACTTCAGTGGCGAACTTTAGAGACGAACGCGCGAATATTTTTCCAACAAGCTCAATTAGTATCACCCATACATATTAATAAAGTCTAGTATTATGTGCGAAACGAGCGTTTTCATTTTTATCATCGTTTGAATGTAAGTTACTTACGTGTAATCCGCGCGTCTCGAACGCGCCTTGAAAATACTAGGGCTACAGTACCTAAATACATTGTGTGATCAATAAAAGTTCCATTTGTCATAATCAGTCCAGTAGATTAGACATATTGAAGAGTCATACATAGTTAACTCTTCAGACATAAACACTGGTGCGGTCAATTGCCCCTACTGTGTGATAATATCATTAATCATAATCAAGTCATTCTCGATTCCTAGTAGGATAATAAAAAATAAAAATAAAAATCGTAACCCATCTACATCTAGAGGTTCCAATACGTGAAGTCAAGGACCACTGACCGACCCAGACGAACTCTCCTCCAGGAGAGCAGTAGGGAAACAAGTACAGTTCGCAAACATAAAACACGACCGTCATTCCGACCTCGCCGCCGAGGCCCATCGCGAAATTCTCGACTAAATAGTCCTCCCCGACCCTTGCCCGTTAAGCGAAGCGCCAGCACGCGATATAGCTGAGTCTGTAGCTTTAAATTCCCCTGATAATAATAATCATAAACCTGATTTTATCGAGCCACCGTCGGTTCCTTGCCATCCTCCCTCCGACTCTGCCCTAAGCCGAGGTTCGTACCCCACAGGGGGTGCCCTTAGCGCGCAGTCGTTTAGTTTATATATATGCCCTGGCTGGAGGCTTTAATTTTTTAGGAGCCTAAGACAACCACAGGAAAGACCGGTTAAAGAGTCACAACCTCTAAAGGTTAACTCTGAGAAGCCCTAGATAAAAAAAAGTCAAGGAAATTGATTGTTAAGCAAATTGACTACCGACTTAAAATGTCCGTGTATTCGAATCACAAACTTTATTATTTGGAGTTGCAACAAATGGCTTAAACACGTCAAATTGACGTAGTGTGTCAATTTAATAAACACTGACTGTACCACCTGGCGCGATCAAGTTCAAGAGTGGAATCAAAATCCCAGTGAAATCGGTTCAGTAGTTTAGACGAAAATGGTAGTCGTTACGGGTCATCAGAAGCCCGAAAGTCTGACAACCAGTCTTACCAAGGGGTACCTGTCTGTTACCCAGTTACTGGATCGCGGAGGTCAGATAGGCAGTCGCTCCATGTAAAATATTGGTATTCAGCTGTATCCAGTTAGTCTGGAAGCTGAACTGATTCTGATAACGACAAAAAAAAAAAAAACATAAATAGTTACTGCAATTAGCTGACCCTTGCATAAATGATTGAAATTTTTTAGAATCTGAATCGATAGAATTTTATCATATAGATAGATAGATAGAATACTCTTTATTATGTACACCATAAAAATTACAGATATAAATGTAGAACTGTTACATAGGGTGTCACAATGGGCGGTCTTATCGCTAAAAGCGATCTTTTACAGACAACCTTTGGATGGATCAAAAAGTAGAAGGAGAGACAATACTGCAGGTAGTCAGTGGTGTACCATTTACATATACAATAAATACATACATAATTATGTACATAAAGACTATAGATACTTATCCATATATATAAATATATATATATATATATATATATATATATACTAGCTTTACCCGACCCGGCTTCGCACGGGTAGCATTATCTACCCTACTTACCCTACCTACCTACTTTACCGTACCTTTATACATAAAATAAATAAATAAATCCCTGCCCTACCTACCTACCCTTCCTATCTACCTACCTGTCTTACCCTACCTACCTACCAGTCTTACCCTACTCTACCCTACCCTACCCTACCCTAGCCTACCCTACCCTACCCTATCTACCTACCTAAAACCTTCCCTGAACCTGAATCTTCCTTTCTTTCCTTATAATTATTAAAGTACTAATATCGCTATTAAAAAATAGGGGTTGGTGGTAGAAGAACCACATTATAAAAAAATAAAAAATTGTCCAAAAATAAAAATAAATGTTAGGGGTGGACAACCCTTATCTCGCTTCTCTCTCTTGGTTAAAAATAGATAGTAGCCGATTCTCAGACCTACTGAATATGCATATAAACATAAAATACGGTCAAGCCGTTTCAGAGGAGTATGGTAGGTAACTAATATTGTGACACGAAAATTTTATATATAAAGATATACATACAATAATAAACATGATACAAGAGCAAGGAACTTTATGTAATGATGATGTTTAAGGAGAGAGGAAGTGATTTTTAACCAGAATGTTAAAAGTGGATAAAGATTGAGCACACCTTATCAAGACGGGCAAGGCATTCCATAACCGTACTGCTTGAACTGTAATAGACTTGTCATAAAAGCTAGTGGAATGCATTTGCATATCTAGTCTCAAGTTTTCATTCTCAATTTTATTTAAATATACCTACACGAAATCTACCCAAAACTAGAAAAATACGCGTGCACAGTGAATGAGTAGGAGTAGAAGTCGGATGAGTGGGGAGGGAGTCTAAGGAGATTTCTAAGATGCGACCTGCAAGGTGCATCCGAAGGACGATCGTAGGAAAAGCGTTGTCGCAGATAGGATGGCGTTTTAGGGTTGTGAAGGATGTTAAATAACAGACACAATATTCGAGTGTTCCTGCGAAGTCGAATAGGGAGCCACTTGAGTATCTTGCGATAGATAGAAACGTGATCATACTTTTTAAGGTTAAAAACAAAACGAATACATATATTTTGTAAACGCTCAAGTTTATTTAAAAGCTCCTCAGTGGCATCCAAGGAGCAAGGGAGATTTTGGTATTCAAGGGCAAGATAATACGATTTGTTAGTAAAAAAAACCTCAACCATTTGAGCAAAGGGTCAGCTGATTACAGTAAATGACTGTACACTCACTTAATATTATAACCACACTCATACAGGAACAAACGCGACCTACACATGACCTGAATTCGTACGAGCGAGTGCAAACAGTCCCATATTACCATAATCCATAAAGACTGAGTTCAGGAAAAACATTTACTTCTTAACTTTTATTCCTTTGTGGACGGATTTATTTGTTAAACCTGTGTGATTGTAATTTATTTCGTTTGCTTTGAGAATAAATTTAATAAAAAGGATTTTTTTTAAAGAGTTTGTTAGTTAAAGGCCTTTCTCAAATGGGAAAGCTCAACTCCACAGATACGTGAAATGCTAAGATTATGGTATATATATTATTAGAAAATGTTGTAAAAGCCAATTATTTTTAAAAGAGTAACCGTGGAGTTTCTTGCCGGCTCTTCTCCATAGGAAATGACCAATTAAAACCGTGCGCCTAGCTTCCGACGTTTCATAAGTGCCCATGTAGGTTTATGTGAATAAAATATTTTCATTTTGATTTTGCTTTACTTTGGTGCTGGGTCCACTGGTTTTACAGATCTATCAACTATACAGTGTGATTCTTTATAATGTGCACATATCGAAAAGAGGGAATCTATGCTAAATTTTAAAGACAGCAAAAAAAAAAACTAAATAGTTATTTTTATTTTTTAGGGTATTTAAAAAAAAATTGTCCGCTACTGTGACCCCAGTGTAAACAAAACGGTGTAACTTTTAAACTTAATGATCTATCACGATCAAAAAAACTCCTTAATGATTGAAAGTAATTAGGCGTCCTCATAAAATGAAAATTGTGGAAAAAACTGCCCTCAATTAAAAATAAACATGTTTTTTTTTCATCCATTTTTACAATAATCGCAAAATTTCTCAATAAGACGCCATTACCTACCGTTTTTATTACTTTAAATTAATCTTCATTGTATTAGCTACCCAATAGTAAAAATTGCATGTTTATAACTCAATCCCAACATTTCTTATCTATTAAAATAAATAATTAATTCTTATTAAAATTTATTTTCTATTTTTTAGTTGTATTTTCTATAAAAGCGTGTTTTTTTTTAACTATTATTTTTATCTTTCTGGCCAATTCGAAAGTTGGGCGCAGCAACTAAGCTCAGGCAGCCCGACCAAAAATAATGGTTATGTTAGGTTAGAACTGTGGCCAACCACGCGCGAGCGGAGCGAGCGCTACATGAAAGTTGGTTGCAGCCAATTTGTATGTAGCGCTCGCTCGGCTCGCGCCTCGTTACTAAGCTAGGGCACATCACAAAAAGATGATCGATTATATTACCGTTTCGATTGATATTTCTAGAAAATCAGAATGAGAATTATTTGGGATTCGATTAAATAGTAATGAAAAGACAACATTTTCACTGTGGAAGACGAAAATGTTTTAACTATGGAAATTTTGCTTTTCATATTTTTAGTTCAAACAAAGCTTAGCGCTAAATTATTAAAACAATATGAATTTAATTCATAATTCATAAATATATTCACTAAAATAATTCATATCGTTCGTTTTCCTAGTTAATGTGTGGCCAACACCGCCATTGTAAGGCTTTCAATTTGAAGCCGGGCTTCGAAAATAAAGTTGCAGTTTCATTGTTTGCCTGCGGTGTGCGGTATGAATGCATTCGTTCGAATGAATGAGAATGAACGCATGAATGTAATTGTTTTACAAGTCTTTGTACGCTTGGAATATTATATTGTTCATGTAGCTTTGAAATGGATGATATTGTGCTGTTGGTTACTGTAGTTATAACTATACTCCATTTAGACAAATAACGGCTAAATCACGACAGTTATTGTTTAATTTTGTTGAAATTACTGCACTTTAGAGATATTTTTTTTCATGTAAATAGTAAATAGATTACAGTGCTTTGTATTTATCGTGAAATAACGGAGTTTATTAAACGTTTACATCGAAATAACGAAAGGGTGAGAACAGTTATTTGTCTAATGTTATAATAAATGGAGAATAGTGGTGGTTAATAAAACGTATAGCGCTAAAACACGACAAACCATGTGTAAAAAGCGTATAGCGTTTACTATATCGGCTCTGACTTCGCGCTGTAAATAAAACGCCTCAACAAACTAAACGTCTCAAAGTCTATACGCGCACAGCGGGGCCAGAACGGTATAGCGTTATAGTTTAAAAGACTTTATACTTTATTTATTATAACACTAGCTTCTGCCCGCGGCTCCGCCCGCGTAGATGTCGGTTATCGCGTAAAAAAGTAGCCTATGTCCGTCTCCATATCCCAGGCTATATCTCTGCCAAATTTCATGACGATCGGTTCAGCGGTTTAGGCGTGAAAAGGTAACATACAGACAGACAGACAGACATACAGACAGACAGAGAGACAGAGTTACTTTCAAATTTATAATATTAGTATGGATTAGTATGGATTAGACAAATAACTGTTCTCACCCTTTCGTTATTTCGATGTAAACGTTTAATAAACTCCGTTATTTCACGATAAATACAAATCACTGTAATCTGTTTACCATTTACATTAAAAAAATAACTCTAAAGTGCAGTAATTTCAACCCTACTAAAATATGTTAAAAAAACACGCTTTTTAGAACTATTGCCTCTGTTCCGTTTCTTTACTCATGTGGTAATACTTTCCGATATAAGGCAACTGCAAATCAGGTGGATTGCACTTTGCATCTGTTTTCCTGATAAAGAAGAGGTCTGCGTTATCAGGAAAATAGATGCAAAGTTATGTTAACTTGAATAAATCAGCCTCCCGTCATTCCCTCTGCAAGTAGCAATACGTTAAGTGTAATCCTTTCTCGTAAATTGCTAAGGCGAGTGATTGCATACAACTTGCATCCTAGTTTCCTATTTTCCTGGTAGTCTCAAAAGATTTCCTATCTAATGCAGTTGGAAGAAAAGAGTGCATTTTTAAGATTCTGTAGTTAAACAAAAAAACTCCTTCAAATTTGTTTTTACGAGTATTTATTTCTTTAAACTTCATGTACAATAGTGGTACATAGGCGGACTTAATGCCACTAGGCATTCTCTACCAGTCAACCTTTGCGTTAAATATAAAAACATAGTGATAGGGTACAAAAATAATGTTTAAAATACTAACTTCTTGATTACGAGAATTTATATACTTTTATTGATGCTAATACACATATACAAAAAAAATACTAATAGATATTTTAACAAATACCACCTAATAATAATTACTATGACTAGACTATTATTTGAGAGTTATTTAGTCTGACTTAAGTAGTGGTTACGAACTTTTATTTTAAAAGTAAATTTGTTTTCAGCGCTTTAATGCCAAAAGCTAGCGCGTTTGCGAATTTGACATAAAACCGGTACGGTGTGAAGGAATTTGGAGAAGTAGATTCTTGGAAGCTCGTAGGTTACGACTATGAGAACTGCCCAACACTTTGAAATAATTCTTTAGATAATCGGGAGCATATGGATCGTTCATAATCGTGAAGAGCAAGCAGAGAGATCTGAGGGACCTCCTGAGTCGGATAGGCAACCATTTAAGCTGTGAACGGGAGGAAGAAATGTGATCGTAATTACGAATTTGTCATGATCATGTCTGTTTGACTGTCTGACGTCGGTCTCTATGTGTCTGTCCGTCCGTATGTGACACTCTCGTAAAATCTAGTTTCTTACCAATTATTTATATGAAACTTTGCAAGTATGCATAAAAAATAAAACCGGCTAATTGCGTGTCAGACCACGCACAATGAAGGGCTCTGTAGTTGGGATGAATTTATCCCAAAAACAAACTTAACATTGTAGCTAAAAAACATGTTCCCCCATACATTCTAAATATTGGTGCCTATTCCCTTGTTCACAAACTAAACTAAATTTAAGTTCAGTGCATCTTTTTCTTTCTATTTCATTATGAAAAGGACAGAAGATAAATTTTAGTTTAGTCCTGTCAAATTAATCAGCGCCTGTCACTACTCCATACAAGTTTAGACGTGATTAAAAACTTGCCTACTAAAATTACGTCAATTTACGTCAAGCGCTGATTAATTTGACATGGCTAAACTAAAATTTATCTTCTGTCCTTTTCTTAATGAAATAGAAAGAAAAAGATGCACTGAACTTAGATTTAGTTTGGTTTCTGAACAAGGGAATCGGCACCAGTGAGTGATTTACATTTTGAGTGATAGATTACACGGTTGGCGCAATGGTTAAGCGATTGACTGCTGCGCTGCGTGTCGCGGGTTCGATTCCCGCACGGAACAAATATTTGTATGACCTACAAGTAGTTGTTCCGGGTCTGGCTGTTTGTGTATGTGACTTTAAATGTTTGTAAACGCACCCACAATACAGGAGAAATTCCTAGTGTGGGGAAAAGTTTAAAAACTTAAAAAAAAAACCATGTTATTGCAAGACTAGACTTCTTATAAGTTTTACTGTAATCTACAAGAAAAATAAAAAAAATTGGTTCAGCAGTTTCGAAGATAAGAATCTCCGGAACTGCTGAATCATTTTTTTTTTTAATACAGAGTATATTTCTAAAATAAATTGAAAAAAAAAAAAAATGAAATCTGATCATTCCCCCTTTGGTGAATGATCGCTTTTCATCTATTTTCTTTGATAACTTTAAGCCAAATTATATAAATTATAAAAAAAATATACTTGAGACCCTCACAGTAAGTCCTTTCATTTGATAAAATGTCATACGGTACAGTGTGCGAAACTTTATTTTTTAATTTTTCTTTATTGTCTGTCAAAAGTGAGCCCTACATTCAAAATTAATTTACGAGTATTTATCTAACACGTCCGTGGTTGGGGTCACAGGAATTAATATGTGTACCAAACAACTGAATTGGTCCATCAGATTCGGAGAAAATTGGCTATGACAGACGCAAACAAACAGACACACGAGTGATCCTATAAGGGTTCCTTTATTTCATTTGGACGTTTGTACGGAACCCTAATAAAAAGAAGTCTCGATGTTCTGTCATGTCGTAAAAACTATACGAAACGGGGGCGTGTAACTAGTTATAGGATTTATTCCAATTCTAATACCAAAATCCAAAAAAAATACTGGTAGGTATTTGTTTCATCAAAGGAGAATGCACAAAATTATCCACGCCCCGGCGCAAAAGGAACCTATACCAGGTTTTTGTACATTTTATGTGTGTAAAAATACATGTGTGTGATCTCACCAATCAGTGGCTTGCATAGAAAAAAAGTGGTCTTGATTTTTTTTTTTAATCCCCAATGGTATTCGTTTTTGGTATTAGAAGGGAATAAATCGTTTTGATATAATAGTACACAATTTTACGTCTTCACCTGGCCACAATGCGAGTTTTACTGTACGCGTAGCGTGCGGTAAAACTCACATTATGGCCAGGTGTGACGTAAACAAAGTTAGAACTCACAATACACAACGATACAACTGCTAAACACAAAGTGTGAAGATACTCAACGCTTTAATGAATGCCTCAAAGCCTTGACCAGCAGACGAGAGTATCGTTCCACGTGAAAAGGCCCAACAGCTACGAGACCTTGACCTCACAGACAAAAGAGCTATTTCAGGTTCAGAAACAGATCTGTTAGTTTTGAGACGTTAAGGTCTACAGTTGAAATGGACGCCTTGTGTGTTTGTTGTATGTGCTTGTATTTGAGACTAGTTGCTTCTCGCGGCGTCGCCCACGTGGCTTTTTCTAAAATAAAAGTAGACTAAGTTACTTTTATACCACACTTTCATATGCAAATGCATATGAAAGTATACAGTGTGAGTCTTTATAATGTGCACATATCAAAATGAGGGAATCTATGCTTAATTTTATCTAGTGCAATAATATATATAAAAAAAAAACGGTGTAACTTTTTAAACTAAATGATCTATCACGATGAAACAAACTCCATAATGATTGAAAGTAATTAGGCGTCTTCATAAAATAAAAATTGGGGGAAAAACTACCCTCAATTGAAAAGAAACATGTTTTTTTAGCAAAAATCTGTTTTTTATTTTTCATCATTTTTTACAATTTCTCAATAAGGGGGCGTCTTATTGAGAAATTTTTAAATAAAAATTCCATAAAAAATAAAAATTAATAATTTAGATTTTTTTTCCTTAGATAAAATTAAGCATAGATTCCCTCATTTCGATATGTGCACATTATAAAGACTCACACTGTATACGGAACTCAGTACGGTACGGTACTCGGTAATGTCAAAATAACAGCTTTTGGTACACGATAACCGACATCGACGCGGACGGAGCCGCGGGCAAAAGCTAGTACACAATACATTATCTAAAAGAAAAATAAGTAGCGGCGTATTATTTTCGCGCCAAACACATTAGGCCGCTTGTACACGCTAATAAAAGTCACCGGGCCTACGCAAGAATTTTTGTCGTTTCTACACACGAACTGTGTACACTTCCACGGTGCTGAACAAGACAAAATCTTGTCTGCGCTAGACACGACGCGCTCTGAGTTGCTGCGGTATAGGGAGGGACGGGGCAGGTGAGGTGGTTCAGGTTGTTAGTGTACGTTTAACGCTTAGACGTGTTCTTCACTCACAAAAAATTGCAAATTAATAACAGACTTGACTAGAGCAGCCTACCATACCCTACACATGACTGCCCGAAAACAATTTCATCGTGTACACGTTCATATTTGTCTTGTCTGCAGCAGACACGACAAGTTTTCGTGCCTCTGTCCGACAAAATTCTTGTCGAGTGAATGAATTGGTCCTGTCTGCAGCAGACACGGTAAATTTTCTTAGCGTGTACAAGCGGCCTTAGGCTAGATATACACAGTACATTATATGAGTGTTTGTGATATATTGTCGCTGTGTAAACCAAGCTTAAGAGCTTAATCATGTAGACCGGTCGGCCTGGTGACGTGTCACAAAAAGCAATTTATCATTTTCATTAAAAGTGAACTTCAATATTTGTCGCTACGTTATTTTTCATCGCGTGACGGCGTTTTATCAGGCTTTTGTAAAATAATATTGTTACGAGCTAGCGGTTCGTGACAATAAAAACTGCCGATTTACAAACCAAAAATCACACTTAAATTAATCAACACTGATAACAATTCGAACACACTAATTATAAAATACAACTGCACTACGATCGCATCGAATATCGTTTGTATCGTACTTGCCGTTCGACTGTCCCCAATCGCGGTGCATACGGCCTTATACAGCGTGTTACGGAAAGGGTATATCCATACAAACGGGGTGAAGAGTGTATCTGGTTCAGAATCTCTGTACAAAATTTCAGCTCAAAAGCACTAACTAGAAAATGCTTAATATTTTATTTATTTCGATACTTTATTAAATTTAAATCATAACAAACGTGTTACCGCCGTTTCTTTGTGTGTAGTTTATTGACACCGATCAGCTGACTTGATCTAGTGATGTGTAGAATTCAATTGGAAACATTTGATTTTTAGTTAAATGTTTCTTAACATTTTATTTATGTAGGTATGTACTCGTATTAAAAAATATTGCCCTGTAGTTTGTTATCACCAAAAGAATCCGTGCCTTTGATATGTATATACCCTTTCCGTAACACGCTGTATATTCCTTAGATCGTTCCAGAACCTTGTAGAAACATATAGAATGTTCGAGTACATACCGGCCCCTACTGACCAGTGTCGAAAGTTCTAGAAAGTACTAGCATCGAATTATCTAGAAGAATCTCGAATCTACTAGTTCTGCTATTCGATACTAGATGGCGCTAGTGGTACTTAAACTTATGTGGCGCGTAACAATATTATTGGCACTCATATTTACCGTAGGATTTTGTTACATAAATAAAATATTAAAATTATTAGAATTTAAATGGAAAGCAAACAGGGGAATTCACTATAATCTCCACACTATATTAAAGCTTTTCGGAAAATATCGTTCTGCTTTAGATTTACATATTTTATAAAATCCTACTGAGCCGATTTATCAGTTTAAGAGGCTACCGAGTGCACAGTGGCGCCCTCATCGTTATTTCGGTGATTTCTTTTATTTTAGAATGAAAATGCAGAAAATAAGCTCGTCAAGTTGTGCTTCACAAGACTATACGTCATTATTACTACAAACAGCAGTTTTAAATTGTTATGTTTTATTGTAATCATTAAAACGGAGCTTAGTGGCCACTATTTTCCGTTTTAATGATTACAATAAAACATAACAATTTAAAAGTACTGTTCGTAGTAATAATGACGTATAGTCTTGTGAAGCACAACGGACCTGGGCCACAAGGCGGCGACGTTAAGGCGGGGTTCTTCAAGTTAACCTCAGGAAATGTAATTTTAAAGTCATTTTATTTAGAAACGGCAATGCTTAAACACGTGAAAAAATTATATGTTGCTTTTAAGACCTTTCTGTAGGTACGTCCGATAAAAAAGAAAAAAAAGAAAGAAAAAACGTTAATTTGCTGTAAACATGACGCAAAAAAAGAACACAACACAAAAAAAAATTGGGGTAAATATGCGTCACATCCACGCAAAACGGCCATCGCTCAGCATAATGCTACGACCCTATGCGAGACAGAGCCCCAGCGCTGGTTTTCAGCGACAGCCGAAATGCCGGATACTGGTTACATAATTGGATAAAGTTCGCTCGATAGAAAAAAAAATCCAAACATACCCTTATTTTGTAGATTAAAATAATTTTATTTAAATATTATACCACATTATGTACTGGAAATCATATCAAAATAAACGTCTATGATGATGTAATGTCCGTCGGGTTTGACATTGTTAATATCGTAAAACATATAATTTAACGAAATTCACGGCACAATTTACTCGCGCCCAGCTGCCACCTCAAGAACAAAAATACACGCTCGAAGAACCACGCCTTAAGAGATGGGGCCCCTATAAATAAATATCACCCGTCTCCACTATTCCATTGCTTACTCTAGGATTCCTATCCGGTATGGCTCTAATAATCCTTCCATATCCTATCGGCACGTCTTCCCTACCATTACCGCGCCCCCCGGTCTACTCCTTGATATGCAATGGTCTCTGTAGCACCATGAAACATGAGGCTCCAGGGGCTAGTGTGACCAGCCAGGGTTGCGGGTTTGTCCGAAAGGGATACCGCGGCCCTGGCAAACAGGCAACTGAAGGAACACGGGTGAGTTTTAGTCAGTAAAAGTCTGACAGCCCTCCCGCTCCGCCTACAGAAGTTATTTAATAATGTCCCAACCAAAAAAAAAGGGGGGCTAGTGTGAATCTTTGGGTTAACTTGAGTAATCGAGTCTGGTCAAGCCACGTTGGATTCGGTGCATTTCATTCATTCATGAAATGATTTTAAAATATATTTTTTTAAATGAATACTGTTTTAGCCGCGTTGAGCGATATTGGTAGGGGGAAAACTTATGGGTTCGCGTCACCGAAATGCGCGACATGCTCGTGACGTGTTGCGCCAGACTGTCAGTTATTCCAAAGTTTTGAGTTTTCATTTCTGTCGGTCCTTATGACTGACAATTTTTATTTATTTTTGTAATGTTCGCTTCATTGTATTCGTAGTTAAATACAACAGGACACAAAATACTACTTTATAATAGTGTAAATAAAATAGAATAGAATGCAACAGCTTCTATAATGAAATTCCAAGTTGGTAGTAATCGACTCTGAAATCACTCCGGAGCGACGTTCCCGCACCGCTAGTGCCCCTATAAATAATGCACTGCAGTCTTATGAGATCCTGGTACCGGCGGAGTATGATTAAATGTTTGCAGGCATTTGCAGCACAATTTATTCTTAGGTCTTCCCTATCTATTTTTAATATATATGCACCTTTGGGAACAAAGCGTCACTACTGCAAGTTTTTGCAAAAACAACTTAAATATGCAGAAAAACCGCGATAATCGATTTATATACACAGCACGCTTGTCCGTGAAGAATTAATCAATTTAAGACTGAGAATCACCTTAAGTCTCTAAAACAATACAGAGTTATTAAAAAAATTGGTCAAAAAAAAACTCTTTCTGTAAAGTTGGAAAACATGCAGAAATGACCCTTTGTTCCCAAAGGTGCGAATATAATAATAAAACAGTAGAATTCGGTGTGTCTGTAAATTAAAGAAAAGTAATGAAAATAGAAAGAGGGTAACTAAAGAAGAGTCTATCAACCTAATACATAAAACACAAAGTATGTATCTACCTATGTCCGTACGTAATAGACTTTGAAACTACGGAACGTATTCTGAAAAGTCTTTTTGCATTTGATAGCCCAATTCTTGAGGAAGGTTAAAGGTTATTTAACATCACGCTACGACTCTTAGGAGCCGGGTAAAAAGAAAAATAAGTACGAAAGAACGCTATGTGAAAACGAAGTAATAGCGCGGGTGGGCAGAGATGTGAAGCGGATTTATTTTTTTAGCGTAGTAGCACATGCTAAGAAACAACTACGTTACTTACGACAATTAAGGCAAATAAAAAAAAAAGTTCAATTTGCGCATCACATTTCTATTAAGTTTTTAAACTGTCATGGTCACTAACATTATTATTAACATAACCGACACAGTGAGTTTCGTGTGTCGGGAACAGAATCGAGTTGCGAGTGACAGTGGTAGCGGTACTGAGTGCAAAAAACGAACAAGAAAGAGGGTAGACCGTTTTGTCTGCTCATAAACACCCACCCGCAGTGACTTCAGTTTATCCGTGATCATGGTGCTTGCAACAGCGCCGAAATATCGGGAACTCAGAAAAATGAATAAACATGGTAAATATCCCGGTTATGTTAATAATCACATTTCTATTATTTTGAACGTAATTTCATTAAAAACAAATACATGTAATTTTAGCGTAGTAGCACACGCCGTGTCTCCGCTAGTAAACAGTGGAATAAGGTGTGTCCGTACATTGAAGAAAGTAATAAAACAGTAAAATCCGGTGTGTCTGTTCCTCGTAATGTTTCTCCTTCCCCCTTAATCCATCCAAAGGTTGTCTTTAAAAGATCGCTTTTAGCGATAAGACCGCCCACTGTGTCACCCCTTATCAAATCTACATATAAATCTGTAATTTTTAAAGTGTGCAATAATAGTACATTACTTACCAAGGACTGTAAAAGAAAGAAAGCCAGAAATCGCAGGTATTTTTGACCCGAGCCGTAGGCGAGGGTTGTAAATATGCGATAGAGGGCTTTCTTTTCTACTGCCCGTGGTGAGTACACAATTTTACGCGTAGCGTGCGGTAAAACTCACATTACGGCCAGGTGTGACGTAAAGAATATTCTATTCTATTCTATAGAAAATAAGTTTTGATGCACCTTCTTACGAATGGATAGTAGTCCCGTGCAACTTGTTTTTGGTATGTGAATTATTTGTGCACATTTTGAAAACACAGTTAATTTTACTTATCGTGCTAAACATGTGCTACACAAACGCCATAGGCCTAAGTCTACTAATTTACAAACGTTGCAATGGTCTTGCCATTGTGAGTATTTGACAGTGTTTGTATGGCAAATCTGTCAAAAACTCACAATGAAGAGACCATTGCAACGTTTGTACATTAGTAGACTTAAGCCCCCAGTTCGATTGTGACTAAGGTCAATTGTGCCGGTCGGCATAGTTTATGCGGTCCACGTCGAAGAGCGAGTACCTAATTGTCCACGCCATGTGCAAGAGACTTGGAGGCGGCAACATATTCGATCAATTTTTTCATTACATCCTCCGTTAATATTTAAAAATGTTTTCTTTTTCGAACTACCAACAGTCAAGCGAATATCTATTAAAACGAAAAGAACTATATAAAAAATATACACCGTTAAACTACAAATCGTTTCATTTTGGACGAACAAACCTGATCCTGCCCACTAATCTTCCTGTTTTATACATCAATGGTGCCACCAGTTACTTTCCCGCAAAAGCAAAGCTTGTTGTGTTGCTATAAATAATGTACAGCGTCATTATGAGGTCCTGGTACCAGCGGGGCATGATTAAAGGTTTCATTTTCATACAACCACAAAATGAAAGGAGAAAGAAACTTTATTAAAACGTAGAAAAACAATTTTCCATTTATTCTTTGTTAAACCTTACCTTGTTTTCATTCCGTAAAGGAATATTAAAGTTTGTGTTATTTTTTCCACGTAAAACCAGCTGAGAAATTCTCCAAATAATAAGTCTGAAATCACTAGTCACTAATCGCTTATTATTTGAAACATAAAAAGATTAACATAATTTTTTTTTTGACTCGTGGAACTCGTGGCTAAGTAATAACAGCCGCACGATCCATCAGGTTAAGCTACGCTTGCTGGGGTTGGTCCGTGGATGGGTGACAATGTTTACATACCGAGACTCCTCCGTGCCTCTGAAAACACGTTAAGCCGTTAAGCCCGGCTGTCATTCGTGGATCTTTGACAGTCGTTACGGGTCGTCAGAAGCCCGAAAGTCTGGCAACCATTCTTACCAAGGGGTATCTTACGAGTATTCCCCAGTTACTGGGTTGTGGAGGTAAGATAGGTAGTCGCTCCATGTAAAATTCTGGTATTCAGCTGCGTCCGGTTAAAGTGGAAGCCGACTCCAACATAGTTGGGATAAGCCTAGGCAGATTTATTGATTTAATTAAAACTAACATAGAACAGTGGACATACATACTTGTGGACTTGCATACTTTCTCTCACAGAACACCAGACTTATAATAAACGCAAACTTTGAATCCATTCATTCGCAAACACATCACATTCAGGGTTAACAAAAATCAAAACATTTTATTTCACATATACATGATAGATAGATAGAATACTCTTTATTATGTACACCATAAAAATTACAGATATAAATGTAGAACTGTTACATTAGTGTCACAATGGGCGGTCTTATCGCTAAAAGCGATCTTTTACAGACAACCTTTGGAGGGATCAAAAAGTAGAAGGAGAAACAATAATGCAGGTATTGCTCCTACATGGGCACTTATGAAACGTCAGAAGGTAGGTGCACGGTTCCGGCTTTTACAATACAGGATAAATTTTTAACCAGTGCGCAATTTTTTTTTTTGGTGGTTCAGTATCAGTAATATAATAGAACATATTTCTATTACTTGTTCAATACTTTTTTTTATTGGTCCACTTGAAATCAACATAATATGGATACAATCTATTCGTAATAATATCAATGGGCGAGCGCACAGCTGATAGGTATGTGGCGGTATCAACAACGCCACATGCGAACTACGCATCAGAGACCTGACGACACAAATCCTGCATCGCGCTATCAGAGTTTACCGCGCGACTAGCATTATACAACATCCCGACATCAACCGTTGGGCAGTTGCCCACCAGACACGACACCCGTCTGGTCGGAGGATCCTCCCTTTTCCATAGAGTATAAGTGAACTTTACACCCTGTTCCTCATACCTCTAAAGGTTCTTACTGCGTTCCGCTTCACTGACCGCGCCACCAGCGAGCGGCGCGTTGCGCGACGAGTATCCAATATACCAGTTTCAAAATAAACATCTTTCGTTAACGATAACTTATTTTTTTTGTACTGAGACGTATCAAAATAAGAAATAGGTGTATAATAAAACAGGCTCAAGTTTAAATTGTCAAAATTTGCGCTTTGATTAAAAACTTTTCCTGTATATTCAAATAACATTGGCAGTCAGATATGTTACCAAAATCACTGCTTACACAATAGAGGTCGAGCCCAAATCAAAGCATTAATTAAGTAATCAAGTATACAGATACTCAAGTATTTAATGAATGCACGTCATGAATATTAATATATTCAATTAATCCAATTTGGATGCATGGTAGCACAGTGTGCCCCACAAATCAAAATTTCGTGAAGATAAATCATAATAAAGTGATTTCATAAATACGCATTGTAATACGTAGCTATTCCATTCTATTGGCCGTTTTCATGAATACTAAAACATTTTATTCATAGAGAGGTCATAAAAAAAACCTAAAGGTCCTTTTTTTTCTTTTCTTTAATGGGAATTAAATCAAGACCTCAATTCTCGATATTACTTAGGCTTGAAAAGGTGTCTTAAAACAAAAAGTACTTACGTACCTCATCGATTCACTTAAAACAATTTTTTTTTTTTTTTCAATTAACTGTTTCTAGAAACCCGGTCAAGTGCGAATCAGATTCGCGTATTTACAAAAGACGTTGAATGTAAACATTTTTTCGAGATTTATTGTTGGTATGGGGACCGACTCCGACTTTGAATTTAGGGTTTCAACCGTATACCCAAAGTTCGCAATCGCCCCCGATTGGACCCGAACACACTTACCTCTGCCGGCTCCGTAGTTGGTCCAAGTGGACCCCAGAATGACGACATAAGGCTTTGCAGTGGGTCCAAGTCGACCCCAGAATGACGACATACGGCTCTGTAGTGGGTCCAAGTGGACCCCAGAATGACGACATACGTCATCCTAAATTAGTTATGGGAATATTAATTATGCTATCCATCAAATCTCATGGGTGTGCGAAAGTTAATCTATGTATTTTTTTGTTTTATTTGCATGCCATAACAGAGGCTACACTACATTCTGTGTTTTATTTTATTTTTATATTTGAATTTTCACCGAACCTTTAATGTAGAATGTTTCATAGGCCTCATACGCCTGCTGTCTGTCTGTACAGACAGCAGGCGTAGGTTTAGTAATAGCGTCCCGTAGACACGCCTTTTGGTTACAGAACTCTAAAAAACCGTTGAGTTATTCGAACGTAACAAACTTCGTGAAACCATTAGTGTTTGAAAACAAAAAAAGTCAAAAAGCTTTTAAAAAAAGAACCGAACTTTGTCCCGATCGACGATTCTATGAATAAATATTGTATTGTGGAATTTGAATTCGCTGGGAAAATGTCGACAGTGGTCGAGGAATCGGGCGATGCGTTTGCTTTACTTAACGAGGAGATTTTCTAGCCTCGAAACGTAATCAAAATTTGTAGGTAATAAAAAAATAAACACGCATATACCGGATGACATTTTTTACCGTCTCGTAAAAATTTGGGTATACTAGGTGAACGGAGTAGAAGCCTATGGCATAGTTTTTATTATTTTTTCTTTAACCTAGAAAGAAATTGATCTATGGATAAATACCACACATTTGAAGTAAACTTATCATACTATAACAATAAACACAGAAATTTAACAAAAAACATAATTCAATAAATAAATACGATAAATAATATTTAAATTTAAATCATACGCACCCAAATTTCAATATTTTATCTTTTATTTTAGTTTTATTTCTGAAAAAAATAAAAATAAATTGCTATGCCATAGGCTTCTACACCGTTCACCTAGTATACCCAATTTTTTTCGAGACGGTAAAAAAAGTCATCCGGTATATAACGAACTAAAAATTACAAAATAATTAAATCGACTTGTATTAGTTACGATATAAGTATCTACCTATGCAGATTTTCACTTTTATATCCAACTAGCTTTTGCCCGCGGCTCCGCCCGCGTGGATGTCGGTTATCGCGTAAAAAATAGCCTATGTCCTTCTCCATATCTCAGGCTATATCTCTGCCAAAATTCATGACGATCGGTTCAGCGGTTTAGGCGTGAAAACGTAATATACAGACAGAGTTACTTTCACATTTATAATATTAGTATGGATAGTACGGATATAGTATTAGTATGGATGGATTGATGATTATTTCAAAAAGCGTAGAGCGCTTTTTGTTTGTGTGTATTTTTAATTAATTTAAACAAAACGCGTGATAAAAGCGCGTTTGTTTGTTTATTTTTAAAACTACATATTTTGTTTTTTTTTACTTTTTAGTCTAGTATACTCTTCATTTAGTCAATAAGTCTAAAGTCAATGAAGTTATGACTTAAGCGGTTTACTAGGAGCCACTGAAGATTTCCACTATCCAACTCCTGGCTCCATCATCAGACCATCGACACCAAGTGCAATATATTGGGCTCGTTCAAAATGGTTGAGCTAATTGTTGAGCTTAAGGTTCCCTTCAAAATGATTAAGCTGAATGGTGCTGATCCATGCGTCATGTTCGTGAACGGGCGCCGTCAGTTGGGACTGGTCATCTCTTAGCTGCCACGGCTTATTTTAATTTTTGAATTGTTTCTATTACGGACGCTTCTAACGTGCACGTCTTTCTACATTGTTCTCACATGTATAACTTCAACATGAATGATGTCACCCATATTTTGTAACAATATTTTGTTTTAAAAGAGTGTCCATGGAGTTTCTTGTCCGTTCTTCTCCATAGGAACCTACTACGCTTTGGAATGGGCAACTAGCTTCATCTTTCTGACTGAATTGTTTTATTTGAAATAAATGCTTTGAGTTTGAGATTCGTAAAAACGAATCATATGAGCCCAAACTCACGGGGTTTACTAGTAGCCACTGAAGAGTTCCACTATCCATCTTCTAGCTCCGTCATCAGATCAGCTCCAAGATATAAAATTATAGTATTGCCATCCGAACTAAATATACATACAAAGTTTCATTTCGATACGACACTTAGAAGTAGGTTAAAATTGTAATGGCTAGTTGAAACTATAGAATACTTTATGAATAGATTATGTGTCAACAGATTTAATTTAGTTTTGCATGTAAGAAAGTATTGTTTTATTTGTTCTTTGTTAAAAAGGGGATGATGTAATGGCAACACTAGTTGAGAGCTGCCAACACTAAATAGGAGCTAGAAACATCATCCCTTTTGCCGCAGACGGCCCATGAAAGATAGTCACATTTTTGTAACCATAAAAATAAGGAAGCATTATTATTAAACAGCCAGATACCTCACAAGATCTTTTAATAAAAAACATTACATATAAAAATGACTTCCAAGATTTTACTACATGGTTAGACAAATGAAGGCATGTTAGAAATATAAAATTTACTCGCTTAAGCTATAAACACGATAGATACCTATTTAGTTTAAATTTCGAAAGACAAGAATTTTTCAAAATTGGAAGCGTATTTCGATTGCAAATCAAAGTTCAAAACAATCGCCTGTCAAGTGATGCAATCGTTGGCGTTTTTGTTACTCGCTTGAGTGTAAATACATAGTGCGAGAATCGCTTGGCGAATCTCACAGACCTACGAGTCTGGCATGGACATTCTCGCCTCTCAACAAGCGAGGAACTTTACCCATGTAAATGAACCTTAAGTCAACGTTGGTCGGAGATCCGGCCACGCTTTTGTTTCCATAGTTGTTGGGTAATAAGGGTAGACTCTTGAAGTAAACTATTGGTTATCGATTTTGTTTTATAGTTGTTTGTTGACTGAACGAACGGAATAGTTCAGTGGATTGATGTTTGTTTTAATTTTGTTGGGATACGTTTGTTACAAATCTAATGCGTTCGTATTTTGATTGCGATTCAGTACCTACTATTTGTTGTTTGCGGTTTTTAATAAGTCTTTAGTAACACGAAGATGGAAAATAAGTTACTTATAATCATTATCAATTACGGTTTTTTTTATTTATTTTTTATTAAAAATATAATAATTTATAATATTAAAAATAAAATATTAAAAAAAAAGAAATTTGTCAATTCATTGGTATTATTTGTGTATCACGCCTTGTCTCCCCGAAGGGTTAGGCAGAGGTGTACCTATAGTAGGACCACCCACATTTCGCCAGTTATGTTTAAGTCCCATGTAATTGGGCGAGCCTATCGCCGTCAACCGCACAAATCCTGATACTGACCTGCAAATTGCAAAAAACCTAAGAAATTTTGAATTCTGCGGGCTAACCTGACGCTTTTGTCTTAAGGCGAGGTTCTTCGAGCGTGCATTTTTGTTCTAGAGGTGGCAGCTGGGCGCGAGTAAATTGTGCCGTGAATTTCGTTAATTTTGGGTTGAAAATTATGTTTTACGATATTAACAATATTAAACCCGACGGACATTACATCATCATAGACGTTTATTTTGATGTGATTTTCAATACATAATGTGGTATAATATTGAAATAAAATGATTTTAATCTACAAAATAAGGGTATGTTTGGATTTTTTTTTTCTATCGAGCGAACTTTATCCAATTATGTAACGAGTACCCTACGTAACTACAGAAAGGTCTCAAAAGCAACATTTTTTTTTCACGTGTTTAATCATTACCGTTTCTAAATAAAATGACATTAAAATTACATTTCCTAGAGGTTAACTTGAAGAACCTCGCCTTAAGAAAATAAATTAAAAACATAAATGCTCAAGTTTGAAACTAAGACTAAAGAAACAACGCAAGACTCGACACTCCTTTGTACTCAAACTTGGCTTGTATTGTACCTATTACAAACTTTTTGCAATTACGTTAGCCTCGTATAAGCAAGGTAATTACTAAGTTCTCCTTGATGGCGGTACGTGCAGTTGGAATTGTGATACCGGAAATAATTGTGCCAAATTCAAATTAAAAATCATCCTTTTGTAAATATTGGTAAATAATGTGCAGATGTTTTACATTCATGTAATAATTGTGTATTTCAGTCTTGGTATTACCATATTTTAACTTTCGGCATGCAAAAACGCAAATGAAAACTAAACAGAATAAAATTAAGAATGATATCAATAAAATTAATCTTAAAGTGCCACATTGCATCGCAATGCTGCCAGCATTTTGGGCACTTTTGCTGTTGACAGCGATGCGGACGAATTTTTTGATGCGCTATTTTTTATCTACATCCATGCTATAAATCCTCTATAAAGGTTTCTGAAACAGTTAGCTTATTGCCAACACTAAAACATCCGGTGTCATAGTAACCATAATATCATCCAAACGAGTGTTATAATGTTGTACTAAATTTCATTATGCAACTCTTTTGCGTTTTCGATCCCTTCCTTACTCATCAAACAGTCACATTAATGAATTTCAAACAAAGAACATTGTCATGCACGCACGTTTTACTACCAGAGCGCCGAAATTAAAAAAAAAGAAACTTATTGGTTATTCGAGTTCACGTCGCATCCCGCCATTTATGTTCGATATTATTATTGCAAAAATTTATAAGTTTTTTGTTTACAAAAATGAGTGATACAAGCTTTGATAATACACCAACAGATATGTCTAATGCAGCAAAGGACAAAAAAAATATCTAACCAATTATTACCAGAAAAGTCGAGAAAACAATATGAAAAGGCGTACCAAGATTTCATGAATTGGAAAATATCAAAGAGTAGATAACATAGGTGTAGATAAAGTCTTGTATGAGCTGTACATAATTAGTTTTAATACCCCTTATTATACAACAGTTGCTTAAATAACTATAACTTCCCTTTTTATATACTTTTACATATTATTATTATTATTTTAAGATTATTAGCTTTTAAATATCGACGGTTAAAAGGTAATAGGTCGCATAAGCGATTTTTTTTTTTCGAAAATGAGTCATGAATGCCATCGTACTTAAAATAAGACTTTAAGTTAAGGCGTTAAGGATGGCATTCATGACTCATTTTCGCAAAAATGTCGCTATTACGTACCTTTATTACCGTTTAACCGTCGATATTGTCTACAAAAGAATAAGTGTACTAGAATAAGATTTGTAAACAAAAATTAAATAAACTTCATCACATACCTGATCCACGGCATCCCAATAAATAACACCTCGAAATTTTCCCGAAAAACAAATACCGGAAAAGCGAAGAATTTCCCGAAATAAATTCTTTAAATGTTTTCGTATGAGCCGTTAATGTGTTCCAAGATAAATGGTCTAAAATTACCGGAGATACATTACCGAATTACCGATGTTCATAAATCATGTGAGTAGAGGTGTTACACGGACGGGCGATTAAAGTTCGTAATGAATGGTCGGAATTTCGTGAAAGTGCGTAAACGGCTCCAGGTATTTTATGTATGATTATCCGGCAACCGTAGAGTGTGAAAAGTAACTAATAATATTACTATGTCATTATATAAAGTTTTTCAATACAGTTGTTAAACATGGCGTACTTTTAGAGGCTGTAATTATGATTCGAAAATTAAATCTTTTGCACAGGCATCTTTCGTTTACGCGGCCGTGACTTTTTTTACGAGCTCGATCATTACTTTTGCATTTGAGTTTTAAATTTATAAGTCAATTTAAAAAATTTAGTAGCAAGGAGTTTTCATACATAGAATAAAATGGGATAGATTTTATACGAGGAAAAATGAATGAGTCCGGACGTCTTAGCATTGAATTCTCAGTCTTTTAAATGGTTGTTTAATACATTTAATTACCAGTTTTAATTTAATTATTTTCAAATCAACATTTGTTAAAAATCGAATAGGCTGTATAGGCTGCTTTTGTTGTAAAAAAAATGTCCGGTTGCAAAAACGCGCCATTTTTTGAAAAAAAAAAATTCTCTGATAAATGGTATTTTTTTTTTTTTGTTTCTTTAATATGAGAACAAGTGATGAAATGGAATTAACTCCACCCGATATTTTCTCTGAGGCGAAAACTGCGCAAGTTGAAATTTTGCCCCCAAAATCTCGAGAAAGATATATATGACGACTTACGATAATATTATTTTATACTTTGATTAATTTTTTACTATTTCCCACAACTGTATTGAAAAACGTCGTGTGATACACGGGTGTGTAGGTTATTGCAAACTCCTGTCATTACAACCAAATATCACAATGTACTATTGTGATCTTTCTAATTATTTATTTATTTTATTTAAAAAAAAAGGTTATTGAGTTTCAATCAATCAACTCAGCCTATCACAGTCCACTGCTGAACATAGGCCTTTCCCATGTTGCGCCACAACACCCTGTCCACCGCCTTCCGCATCCAGCCTATCCCAGCCACCTTTTTGAGGTCGTCGGTCCATCTAGCTGGGGGCGTCCCACACTAAGCTTGCCGATACGCGGTCTCCACTCCAGGACTCGTCTGCTCCACCGGCCATCGGTCCTTCGACAAATATGGCCAGCCCACTGCCACTTCAGCTTGCTTACTCTGCAAGCTATGTCGGTAACTCCGACATTATTGAGTTTTTTAATGCATAATTACCCTATAATGTTCGCACTGATGGGACATAGGCCTCCTGGGCTGTAATCTACCACGCGGGCCCAGTAAATGTCACATGTTTTCGATTTTTTTTTTTTGGATTTGCGGGTTTCCTCACGATTTTTTCCTTCACCTTCAATAATAATCTATTAGCAAATTAAAAACTATGAGATCACTACAAATCTTGTCTAGAATAGAATAGATATTAAACGAGGAGAGAGGAAGTAAGTCTAATGATATACTTTTTCATTAAAAATAAGAAAATTAATAGTAAAAAAACATTAATAGATATCTGAGGTCATCGGAAAACTTGAGACTAGAGATGCCAATGCATTCCACTAGTTTTTATGACAAGTCTTTTACAGTTCAAGCTGTACGGTTATGGAATGCCTTGCCCGTCTCGATAAGGCGTGCTCAATCTTTGTCCACTTTTAAAATTTTGGTTAAAAATCACTTCCTCTCTCCTTAAACATCATCATTACTTAAAGTTCCTTGCTCTTGTATCATGTTTATTATTGTGTGTGTATATATATATATATATTTATATGGATAAGTATCTATATGCTTTGTGTATATGTATTTATTGTATATATATATGTAAGTGGTACACCACTAAATACCTGCAGTATTGTCTCTCCTTCTACTTTTTGATCCATCCAAAGGTTGTCTGTAAAAGATCGCTTTTAGCGATAAGACCGCCCATTGTGACACCCTATGTAACAGTTCTACATTTATATCTGTAATTTTTATGGTGTACATAATAAAGAGTATTCTATCTATCTTTCTATCTAACAAAAAGAAAAGGTTTTATTTAAATGCTATAAAAAGAAGAAAATTAACTTTAAATTGAATCAAACCCATCAATTTATTATAATACACAATTTATATAATATTAAATCTTGCCGCGAGATTTACTTGTGTAGATAAAAAAATAAAAATAAAAACTGTCCATCAATCAGATAATAAAAAAATATTAGACACGTATATTTGGCTTTATCATATTAATAAAAAATGACTTAGATAAAACACATTAAACTTTGGGAGGGCTCGTTACGTCGCAGCTACGTATGAAATCTAGTGAGAAGTGACGTCATGCCACATTTGAACTCAATGTATCGCCGTAATATTTTGATTACGTGAAAAAAGAAAAAATACGTGTCCAATATTTTTTTATAATCTTTATGAGGGACAAAAATATTTTCTTAGTCATCATCCCTATTATGTATGTAACTTGATTTTGACATATGTAAGTAAATCTAACAAGAGAAAAGTATGTATTTTGGGATTATGGCCCACTCTCACAGAGCGGAGGCCAGCATCCCAGCATTGTATGTAATGTTCCCACACATTGTAAGCTGATTATGCTTATACATTTAATTTATATCTCTCGTGGCTAGAATTCGGTATGTCTAGTCATGCGAGCAGTGGTTAGTGTTACCGAAATTAACGGGATACAGCGATAACTAATCATTGGTGTGCACTGACCGCAAGTTCACGCGTTGCTGTAATTCATCCGGTTGAGTCCGCAGAATTCAATCGATCTATGTCTACTGGCTGACCGCTGGAATCCATGTAGATACAGTAGGCAAAATTATTGGAAAATAATGCAGATCAATGCAAACATTGGTGAAAACAGCATGAAAATCGGTGAGTTTCTGGCGAACAGACAAACAGACAGACGCGGCGGAGGACTTTGTTTTATAATATGTAGTGATTAGTATAGATTTAATTGTGTTTAGATATGGATATCCATCGCGTCTGTAGAGATTAGAAAACCAATTTAAAATAACCCTGTATTTTACAAGTACTGCTAAAATATACAAAAACAAATGAATAAGCCACATAATAGGTATGCAATCATACCTGGGCCTCAAGTCTGCTATTACAATAGTGTCAGAATGGTCTCTTCATTGTGAGTATTTGACAGTGTTTGTATGGCAAATCTGTCAAAAACTCACAATGAAGAGACCATTCTGACACTATTGTAATAGCAGACTTGAGGCCCTGACCTTAGTATAACTCTAATTTATTTGTTTTAGTACAATTTACCTTATTGTAATAAGTCAGCCTTAAAAGCAATTAATTCAGGTATTTGCCCTAAAATGAAATGAGGTAATTTAGGCATTGCCAATTTAACCAACCCAGGTCCAGTTTTATTGTTTGTATAGGTACTAAGCTGAACTAATTAATTATACTCGTAAACACGGTTTGATATTAAATCAGAAAATATTTTTTCAGCGGTAATTTATCTTATTACAGGCTTTTATTTAACTTGCCTTGTTAGATATACTCCGTTTGAAATAAGATTAGACATTGAATTAACCCTTTTTTTACAGTTCGTTCTACTGATTTTGAGTTCTATTGCGTTGGTGGCATGACAAATGGTAGCTGCAGTAAACAGTTAGTATTGTACACTTTTTACATTTTAATCCTTTATGATCATGCTGACTAGAAATCAAAATGTCTATGCCAAGTATTACCTAAACCTTATATTGACTGTAGGAAGCACAATGCCTACCTTTCAATATGTCTATACAGTATTTGAACTAAACCTTATTCTGACTATGAACCAAAATGGGCACCTTGCAAAATTTCTATTATTTTAGGAGAAGAAAGGGAGTACAGTTTTTAGCACTCGCCAGCCGCTACCGCAGCACGCTCGCTACACTCGCTAGGCTCGTGCGTTGTGTGGTCACAGTTCTAACCTAACCTACAGTTCAGAGGCCCTATATACGAGTAGTGTGAGTTTATCTTAACCATCTCGACTACTTAGAAATTACTGCATTTTAGGCATTTTGCTTGTTAAACATTTTGATCTCTAGGCGATTTACAGCTTAGGCAATTTGCTGTGTAGACATTAATTTTAGGCATTTTGCTTCGTAGACGAATTGAAGTTAGACACTCTGATCATATACCGTCTAATCATATTTCAAATGGAGTATAGTTAGTATGTATGCGATAAATCTTGCAAGTTGAATTAGAATCACTTACTCTTATCCTACAGAGTTGAAATTTTACACGTTGGTTCAGTTTCCAAAACAATGTATTCAAATATGATGCATGACCTGATTCTACATCCAGGATTGGCTCCAGATGAAAGAACTCCTCAACAATCAACGGTATAGACACGAAATTGATTATACGCATTTAATTATGATAGTCCGTTCTAAACTCCACCATGACCTGGCTGCTGCAACCAAAATTGGCACTAGTACTTTGTTGTTCATTCAAAGCTTGCTTTTAAAAAGGGTTTTACTTACATTTTATTGTAGGTACCTTAAACCTTACCTTTTTGTCTGAAAATTAAACCCAAAGAGGACTTGTTCTAAACTAAATTGTTGTTTGTTCAAAGTAAAAAGTAGAATGCCAGTTTTTTTTAAGCTATTGCATAGCTTCTATCGCGGGCCTTGAGCGCGGGGACCGAATCCAGAAATTCCGTAACGAAAAAACCTCACGCTCCCCACTCCGACGGTCATTTTACTACACCAGTACCCTCTAGTGATCTAATAATTTCTGGCAGTTCCTTTTTCTGTGTACTGCGTATTTTTATTCTTATAAATATTAGTTTATAAAATTATGATCTTCACAAAAAGCGATTGTTGATAGTGGGGTTTGAACTCACGACCAGTCGATTATGAGTACATTCAGTTCCCCTGTTGCACCGCAAGGCTACAATGACTTAATTAAAGTTTGCCAAATAGTTGATACCATTCCAGTTGAACAATTTTTAAACTGGACTAGACGGTTGGAAATGACTCATGTATATGGAATTTTTTCGCTGTCAAAACAGTTTGTCACTCTTTTTTTATTTAAAATTACTTTAGGTTCAACACTTTCGTCTATTTTAAAGTTGTTATTATGCTTATATTTGAATAGTATTTGACTTTTTTTACGTAGTTATACACTTTTACGACGTTCAGCACTTATTTATTTTGTTTTTAAGCTATTGCATAGCTTCTATCGCGGGCCTTGAGCGCGGGGACCGAATCCAGAAATTCCGTATATCAAAGAAAGTATATAGAAAGTATATCAAAGAAAAAGAAATACTGCATAAATAAAATATATAAATAATTATAATTGCATAAGTTGATACAAAATGCTATGCAATAGCTTTACCGCGGCAGTCCCCGAGTGCCACACGTCTTTTTTTTTTTTTGTCTTGCAATCTAAATCTTTACAATCCAAAACTTACGGCTTTTCCCATGGTTGTTAACAGAAATCACAGAAAACAAACCCTTGCAAAACCTTTGTAAAGTATTACTTATTTTAATTATTGTGAATTTGAAGGCTATGTGGGACATTGTTTTTTTCTCAGTTAATTTTAATCATGGTCTCGGAGTTTGAGTAATTTATGAGCCTTCCCAAATGTCCTTTCATTGGTATTGTTCGACGAATCGTTGAGCTCCTTATGTTCTGAGTTGAGCTGCACGATTACTGACAAATGCGTTCACTGACTGGACAGGTCAACTCAATCTGTACCTATGGTTCTTTCCTCAAAAGACCATTTTAGACACCAATCTACATGGTCTTCACATGATTTGACCAAGATTATGTCTGGACTTTAAAAGAGACTGTGACCTCTGTGTTTATTTCGGCTTTTCTTCTTAGAGTAGTCAGATATGAAACGCCGACCTCATCTAGTTATTAAAATATGATTGACGTGTAAAAGTGTTTGTATAAACCTACTTACAAAAATACAATAATTTATCATTTCTATAGCCCTACTGAAATACCTGTTTCTCATACCAATTTAAAAGAATGCCTTTGTCTTTCAAAGTTCCGAAGCAGGGCGTCAAAAGGCGTTTGACATATTTTCCATCTGCAGTCAGCAAAAGTCAAAGGAAGCAAAAGCAGTCGTCGATAGAATGTACCTCCGTTTAATAAAATAGGATTTCCCGATGAAGGAATGGATTTTAGAATATTTGAGATTCGATGTTTGAATAATTGTATTTTGCTGATGTACGGATCTGGCAGCTAGAGCAGTGCTGGCCCAGTGAGAGCAGTGGTGGCCCCGACTTAAGAGTTGTAGGTCGTGGGTTCGAACCCAGGTGGGTGCTTTACTTGTATATAAATAATTTAATTCTCCAAACGGTTCACCGTTGGACATGCCGGTTGAGCATGTCCTAGAACCAAAAATTCAAAGACATAGTGACATGTACCAACCAGCAACCGGCCCACGGGGTGGATAAAAGCCCACTCTCTCTCGAAGAGAGAAGGGCAGTGTCCCAGATATTACAAAAAATATTTTCGAGTGTTAAACAATATCTAGTTTGTTTTATAAATTGTTTTTGTTTTATAAAATGTTGGGTTGAGAAGGATTTCTCTTTTACACATGTATAAAGTTGTTGACATAATATTTTAGAAACAAATTAATGGTTATGCAAAACATGCGGGAAACAGCAAATTATTCATATTGCAATAATGACATTATATCAAATCAGGTGATACGATTCATAATGATAATCGAGCATAGATTAGTTATTTACGACGAGAGCTTTTCGGAATAATAATGCAACCCATCATCATCATCATCATCATCATCAGCCTATAGCAGTCCACTGCTGGACATAGGCCTCTCCAATTGCACGCCATTCAGCTCGATTCTCGGCAACTCTCATCCAGCTGCTACCAGCCACCCTGCGGAGATCGTCGCTCCACCTAGCCTGAGGACGTCCTACCTTACGTTTGCCGATTCGCGGTCTCCACTCAAGAACACGTCTACCCCAGCGATCATCGGTTCTACGGCTAATATGGCCGGCCCATTGCCACTTCAGCTTGCTTATTCTGTGAGCTATGTCGACAACTTTGGTTCTCTGCCGGATCACCTCGTTCCGGATTCGATCCCTCAGAGAAACTCCAAGCATAGCCCGTTCCATAGCTCGCTGAGCGACCTTGAATTTATGGACCAAACGTACCGTGAGTGTCCACGTTTCGGCTCCGTAAGTCATAACAGGCAGGACGCACTGATTGAAGACCTTGGTCTTTAGGCTCTGTGGAATACGCGACGAGAAGACTCGACGAAGCTTCCCAAATGCTGCCCAGCCCAGCTGAATTCTTTTGCTAGCCTCCCTCTCAAAGTTGTTCTTACCAAACTGCAGAGTTTGCCCGAGGTAAACATATTCTCGAACAACCTCGAGAGCACCGCCATTGACAGCAATCGGCCCCGGAGTGACGTGTTCGTTGAACATAACTTGGGTTTTGTCCAAGTTCATCCGGAGACCAATGCGTACAGAAGAATCAACTAGGCCATCCAGCATCTGCTGCAAGTCATGCAGCGATTCAGCCAGTATGACAATGTCATCTGTAAATCTCAAGTGTGAGATGTACTCGCCGTTGATGTTGATGCCACGTCCTTCCCAGTTCAGCATCTTAAACACATTCTCCCAACCCAAATAAAGTAATTTATTTCAAATGGCACAGGTCCAACAACATTCAAATTATTTTAATTTACATGTCACATTACAAATTCACCTTCGAGATATTTGCAAAGAATTACCGAAAGCCACAAAGGTAAGAAAGAAAGAAGAAAATAATTTTTCCACCTTCGTTCACCATTTCAACACTAAAGTCCACTTAAAAGTTCTCCGAAGGTACTAGGACTGTAGTACTGGTATGGGGGTAGTACTTTCAAACAGGGGTGTAGAACTGCCAAGTACTAGAGTAGTGCACTACGTACGCATGACGTTTCTGTGTCAGAGCGGCAGAGATCTTACGTAAGACACTTGAAAAATCTTGGGGTTGCGATGTGAGGTTGACTTAAAAGGTTTTGAGTTCTGTGCCACAGATTTTAAGGGGCTAACTCGGTTTGAAAATGTGCGTCCTTTTTCGTTTCAAGCATTATATCAATAAATATCAGGAAGTGGTGAAGAGTGGGCGTTTTGAAAAAAATGCACGCCAATCAAGTGACTTTTTAGCTTGATTGACGATATCTTGTTTAGATTAATCAAAATCTTAGTTAAGTTGATCATAATGACATGATTGCTGCAATACTAGTTCAAATGATTGAACGCTCAAACAAGTTTCTCGATTACCCTTAACATGACATCATTGTAGAAGAGCTCAAAAAGAGACAAGTTAAAAATGTTAAACACAACACACCCTTAACAAAGTAAGTTAGTTGTGTCAATCAAGCATTTTTTGATTACTTCAATAAAGATCATTGAAGCTTTAATCTAATAATCTTGGTTGGAGCAACTATGTTTTGACTTGATTGCTGCAAATAGGTTTTGTGATGACTCCAATCAAGATCCCCTTTCAAATCTCAATCAAATAAAAGTAGTAGCTGTGATCATTGTGCTTGATAGGCTCAGATGCAAACAAGTTACTTAGTCAATCTAAACAAAATCTTGATTGTGGCAACTACATATATATTTTTTTTTTTTCAATGTTATTTTGAGGTTCAAAAAGTGCTGATTCGCGGCCTAATTTGAATAAAATGACTTTTGATTTTTATTTCATTAATGCACAAAAAAGGCCACCAATAAAATAAATAAGTGAATATAAAATCAAGTTGTTAAATAATTTTATTCGGTATTCCGCTTCTCCCATGTAGATTTCCGTTATTATAAAATTATTCATTTCATTTCAAAAGCATAAATATTTATTACTTAGCCTGTTCATTATTTATTTATTCGTTACGCAAAAAGTCGGCCAACATTATTAATAGTATATGATTGATTGACGAACCTACATCCCTTTGGCCATTGGTGTATGAACACTTTGTTATCATGATCATCGTTGTTTTAAGTAAGCCGAATGACGTCCACTGCTGCTGACATAGGCCTCCCCAAACACCGTTCTTAACACTTGGTCGCTAGCCCGAATTCCACAGATATTTAAAGTGTTTGAATTTCGCGGGCTACCTAAGCTCTTCCCCCTTATGAAGTAATCTTTATCAACATTTCACTCAACACACGATGACGAACACGATGTTAGGTGAGACAACGTGCTTTTTAGCCACGCCCACCAGTGAGTTTGAGCCCGCGATTAGTTGGCTCTTAAGACCTCGTGGACGTACTGTAAAAAGCAGGTCTCTGTCAACAATATTTCAATCTAGACACCCTCGCGCCGAAATATAGGAATTTGTTCCAGTCTTCCAGTATACTAACACTATTTTATCCCTCAAAAACAGTGCATCAATATTATTATAAGGAGATTCGCGTACAAAATACATAGACACGAGATTTAGTATGCCAGTTTGGTCTGAAAAAGCGATAAATCTTTGTATCTTTCTTTGTTATTTCCACAGGATTCTCGGTATTTTTTATTGTTAGTTTCTCAGAAATCTGTATCGCAAAAGTTTGTTCATAAAATAAATATAGAAAGAAACATAAAAAGGCACTTCTTTGTGGACAGAGAACTAATATGGAGTTGATATTTATTTTGTGTTTTTTGAAATTAAGTAATGCTCGAATGGTTTGACTTTTGTCAACGTATAGGTATGTATACTGTTTTGTATAATAAACTATGATTTTCCTCTATCCGTGAGGTTTCGCAGACTGAGCAGGAAATGCCAAACACAATTGGTCCAAGTGCGGGAACCGGGAACTAAACCCTCAAACATAGATGGATATATAGATAGATAAAACATTTATTCAGTGCACACAAAAGACATATTTGCCATGTTTATTAATTGTTTTGAGTTCCCGATATTTCGGCGCTGTTGCAAAAAAAAAAAAAACAAAAAAAAAAAAAACAAGAAAGAGGGTAGACCGTTTTGTCTGCTCATAAACACCCACCCGCAGTGACTTCAGTTTATCCGTGATCATAGTGCTTGCAACAGCGCCGAAATATCGGGAACTCAAAACAATTAATAAACATGGTAAATATCCCGTTTATGTTAATAATAATACAGAAATAGTGTGATATTATGACCAAATTCAATTAAAAAAATAATAATAAATATACAAGGTGCGGTGCGCGTCTCAAGGCTGCACCAAATAGGAGTCCAGCTCAGCATGTGTCAGGCAGATATACCTGACGCTGATATTTTGCTGGATCCCTGCAGTGTCACAAGGACGTCGAGCTGACGATATAAAATTGGTGTTGTGCTTGTGATAGGCGTTGATTCAAGTATACCCGCAACTATGGATTCTACAGTAAGTTTCGCAGTAAGAAATGTTCTTGTTCGTAGATGTGCTGATTGTGTTTAGATGACTTGATTATTAATAAAGTTATAAATGTATAATGTGATTACGAAATATGAATAATCTTATTTTATTTAGATAGAAGAAGAAAATGTACGAGTTCTTTTGATATAAACAAGAGATTGAAACAAATATACAGTACATGTAGATACGTTCAATACACACATCAATAAGTAATCGGTATCTCTTAGAATTGATGAGAAATAAACATCACAGGTTATGGGGATCGGTACATCGATACACATCAAGTCTGTGAAGATTGCCAACTAATAAAAAAATACCTGGTATTTGTAGATATCACAGTAGACATTCAGAACACTATATTAATTTCGTTATAGACATCCAAAAAAATCAGAGCATAGAAGAAAACATTAAAAAAAAACACTCACCCGAAATCCACGATCCATTCCACCTGACAGGTGTCAGGTCTTCCGTCAACAGGTCTTGGATCCTCAGCCTTCTACCCTTGACCCTGGGCCCCTCATCAGGTGGCGTCAGCAACACGACTGACGTCACTATCAAGGCCAGCACTGCCACTATCACGAGGAGGGCTATGAGGATGCCGCGCCAGTTGCGTTGGTTCGGACCTCCGACAACCAACTTCTGAAAACAATGGGGATATGTTAAGATGGTTCTAGAACGGTTAGTGGTGATATTAGGGATGATGAGAAACATCATAATTCATGGCGATAGTACAAGTGTTGGGAATCGAACCCAACACTTTATGTGATCTACGTGACATTTTAAACAAAAGAAAAAAAAAAATTAAATTTAAAAGACCCAACGGAAAACCGCTCTAAATTAATAAACGTGAGACCATTTTAAACCATAGGCGTCAATCACAAAAATACAGCAATACAATTTCAAACAAAGAATGATTAACTGCCAATAAAATAAAATAAACAAAATGGCCGCTTGCTGCCGATAAGCCTCGATACGTCATACCCATTCGTTGATAACTTGAAAAGGGTTTTATATCGTTCGTTGTAGAACATGATGGATTAACAGTGTCCAGGAACGATCAGTGGAACATCGGAACAATCTCATATATAAAATTCTCGTGTCACAATGTTAGTTACCATACTCCTTCGAAACGGCTTGACCGATTTGTATGAAATTTTATATGCATATTCAGTAGGTCTGAGAATCGGCTACTATCTATTTTTTTTAAGTTTTAGGGTAGGGTAGGGTAGGTAGGTAGGTAGGTAGGTAGGGTAGTGTAGTGTAGGGTAGGGTAGGGTAAGGTAGGTAGGTAGGGTAGGGTAGGTAGGTAAGTAGGTTGGTACCTACCTAGGTAGGGTAGTGTAGGGTAGGGTAGGGTAGGTTAGGTAGGTAGGTAGGTGGGTGAGTAGGTAGGTAGGTAGGGTAGGGTAGGGTAGGGTAGGTAGGTAGGGTAGGTAGGGTAGGGTAGAGTAGAGTAGAGTAGTGGATTTATACTATAGCTTTTGACAGACGGGATAACTTCAGTCGAAGAGTTGAGTTAAAATAAAAAACTATTGTGTTGGGAAAGTTTAGAACGTGACACATTGTAAAGCTGTTTAGAATAAGGCCGTGTCCTAAACGAAAGCGACTGTCACCCAAGTACTGCGGGCCCTATCAGAATACCAGCGCTACGGTATGTTTTTTTTTTTTTTTTTTTTAATATCGCAGCATTATGCTGAGATAAGAGCCTTTTTGGCTTCGCACAGGTCTTTTTCTATTATGTTTTTGTTGTTGTTTACAATTGAAATTTTGTTATTTTTTAATGCTCCTTTTTTACCGTTTTCATTTCCTGTGCGAATCCCAAATAAAATATGTTTCTTTCTTTCTTCTCTCAAGTATGCGGTCGTCAAGTACGTTTTTTATGGATATGACGTACTCGCACGATCAATTAAGTCGCGTTTATACGTCATTTAGACAAATAAATAAAATTTAAGTGACTGTTGGTAATGTCAGAATAACGTTTTTTTTACTAAATGTATATGAACGGGCGCCGTCAGTTGGTATTGGTCATCTCTTGACTGCCAGGGCTTATTTTTATTTTGTAATTTTATATTTTGAATTGTTTTATTAGTTTTTACACTGTCTCACATATATAAGCAACAAGAATAATGTACCCAGGATTATGTAATATCTTGATTTAAAAGAGTGTCCTTGGAGTTTCTTGTCCGTTCTTCTCCATAGTGATCTACGTATTGGAATGGGCATCTAGCTTCAACTTTTTGACTAACTGACCGTCTCTTTGACAATTCAAAAGTGCCTGTAAATGGTTTAATTGAAATAAATGCTTTGAGTTTGAGTTTGAGTTTATGAAAGTTATACGGTACTTATAACAAAAAAAAAACTATTTTTAAGTTATTTGTCAGTCTGTTCGTCTGTTTGTCTCGGCTAATCTCCGAAACGGCTGAACTGATTTTGACTCGACTTTCACTGGCAAATAGCTGATGTTATAAGAAGTATCTTAGGCCAATTTTATTTTAGAAAAAGCCATGCAGGCGTAGTCGCAGGCAGCAGCTACTAATTCATATATTTTGTGTATTCGCACAACAATTGCTTTCGGTTAGGACACGGGATAAATGTCGTATTGTCGTGGAATTTCATAGGTCCGCTCCTAAAAATTATAATATCAGTCTGTAGCAATATGAAACCAGACCAGAACCTAAGACTTGGAGAAACCTCAATAATTGGAAATCGCGAGCACCGCATTGAGTAATGTGTTTGTCAGAAAATATCTCTTTCACCAGGCACATGTCTTCCAGAACTTGAGACATCGGTGCTGCAATAAACTGCCAAATTAATGTAAAGCATACTCCATTAATTTCCACACAGTAAAAGATTATGGAGCCAAAATGGCATACGTATGAAAATGAAGGCACTTGAGCATCACTAAATATACGAATGAGACCTACATAGTCATAAAAATTACTATACAAATGATTTTATACAGAAGATCACGTCTAAACGAGTAGTGTTAATGATTTGTAAAAAATATATGTTAAATTAGAGCATTTTCTTAATAACTTAATATATGTGAATATTTAAGATTATGTTTATATTATCATAGGAAAATAATTTTTTGAAGTTATCTCTAACGCAGACAAAAAACTAAGAATCACGCAAAATCTATAAAGCGTATTTTTGCTTAAAGATTATTTTATTATTGATCTTTTAGTATACGTGTTTTATTAAAATACCTTTTATTTTATGTATAATAAATTAATAATGCGTATTATTTGGGACAGCGCTCCTGAATGGGCGAGTCCTATTACTGGATGAACGTACGACGCGTTGCGTGAGCTCAGTACAGAACACGCAAGCTAAGACTCAAGGTCACTGGCATATATCTGCGCCTTAACATACTTTCCGAGGCACGGAAGGGTCTCGATATGCAATGGATGGTTACCCATCCACGAACCGACCTTGGCAAGCGTAGCTTAACCTTTGTTAGATCCGTGCGGCTGTTATTATTTAACTACGAGCCATCCATTAATTGAATAAAATAATAATATTCTCACACTCGAGGATATGAGGCGCACTACCATTTTCCCGCCAAAATGTCGGCCATTACAGCAAGTTAGTGTTGTAGGAACGATAACAGTTTCGTAGGGAGGCACTTATTTAGTTTTATATGGTTCGCCCATAGACAATTTGTTTTAACGCTATGTTACTTTTTAAAGGCTATCTTGGATGTAAGGTGGAGTGGAAAACTCACCTGTTAAGTGGGTAGTTTGAGATAAAATATAATGGTTTGTTGTTTTTGCAAGTGTTTGCTGTTTTTTCCAGTTTTTCAAAGTGTTTTAGATCGATATTTTTAAAGAGCCGCTATGTTTGAGTTAAGAACATGGAACATCTGCATTGAACCACATAATTGTATTCACTAACATCATTATCAGGTTAAAGCAATCCCATGGTATGAAAATATTTTATTTCAAATAAACCTACATGGCACTTATGAAACGTCAGAAGCTAGGTGCACGGTTCCAATTGGTCGTTTCCTATGGAGAAGAGCCGGCAAGAAACAACCCTAGTAGCATTTTTGTTGGCATTTGGTTGGGCCACATACTTCTGAAGATAGCTCAACTAAATGCCAACGGAAAATGCTACTAGGGAACACTGTTACTCTTTTAAAAATAATCGACTTTTACAATGTTTTCAAATTCATCATCATCAGTTCAGGCGAAAAACGTCCACTGCTAGACATAGGCCTCCCCCAATTGGGAGGGGGGGTTGTGCCAAAATCGCCACGCTTGGCAGGCGGGTTGCCGATCGCAGTATGGTGTTAAAAATGCATAAAAAATGCTGCTGCCCATTCTGTAGTAAGTCCCTTAGTCGCCTTTTACGACACCCACGGGAGGGAATGGGGTGGTGCTATTCTTTACGTCCAGCACCACACGGCACGGCACACAGCACACGGCATGGCATGGCATGGCGGTTTTCAAATTACAGTGTTAATAAGTATGGGAGGACAGTGTAGGCCTATCAAAAGTACCAGGTACTTAACTAAGTAGAAAATGGTTTACAAATCTACAGTTTATTCAGTTTACAACGTTCTCACATTCAAAAAATATAAAAGAATCTATATAATAGAAAAAAAAAAACTATTTAAACCAAATGACATGGTTACCGTTACAACTGTAACAAATCTGAATTAATATCCTGTCCACAAATGCCATTTGGACAAAGAATACGGGTCAGTACGAAAAACTAAAATTAATCTTAAAGTACTCAATATATTTTAATTGCTTCCACATGTGAACTTAGGTGGCATTTCTTATAAACAGTATCCGCTTTTATAACGAGTTGCCAAAGTCGGTTACAGAACTTAGCGACGGAAAGTTCAAAACCCACATCAAACGTGTCCTTATCAAAAAAGCATATTATAAGATAAAAGACTACGTTGAAGACAAGGAAGTTTGGCAATAATTCCTTCTGCACATGTGGCTTCCCTGGTACCTCATAAACAACATAACTATGTCAATGTCTATTAACTGCTCCCAAGTAACGATGTTTATTTAGATTTTTTTATTTTTTTTTATTTTACATACTTCCTTGACATAATCTTTTCATTATTTGACATTATTTACCTACAAATCGAATTCCAATTCTTTATTACTGGCTTTTGTGGACATGATATTTATTCAGATATGTTACTGTAGTTGTAATTGCAATCATGTCATTAATATTTTATATACTTAGATTATTTTATATTTTGTGAATGTGAGAACGTTGTAGGCCTAGTAGAGTGTAGATTTGTTGGCGGTTTTCTATTTTGTTAAGTACCTGGTAATTGTTGAAAGGCCTACACTGTCCTCCCATACCTATGATCACTGTTATTTAATAATATTGTAAAGCTAATTATTTTTAAAAGAGTAACCGTGGAGTTTCTTGCCGGCTCTTCTCCATAGGAAACGACTAACTCGAACCGTGCACCTAGCTTCTGACGTTTCATAAGTGCCCATGTAGGTTTATGTGAAATAAAATATTTTGATTTTGATTTTGATTTTGGGGACCGAATCCAGAAATTCCGTAACGAAAAAAAAAAAAAAAATATCAAAGAAAAAGAAATACTGCATAAATAAAATAAATAAATAATTATAATTGCATAAGTTGATACAAAATGCTATGCAATAGCTTTACCGCGGCAGTCCCCGAGTGCCACACGTCTTTTTTTTTTTTTTTAATGTTCGTTGAAGTCCAAGGATGGTTTTTACGTTTTTTTTTTTTTTTAATGGTTTTTACGAAAAATTTGGGTAGGGTAGAGTAGGGTAGGGTAGGTAGGTAGGTAGATAGGGTAGGGTAGGGTAGGGTAGGTAGGTACGGTAGGGTAGGGTAGGGTAGGGTAGGGTAGGTAGGTAGGGTAGGGTAGGGTAGGGTAGGGTAGCGTAGGGTAGGGTAGGTAGGTAGGTAGGTAGGTAGGTAGGTAGGTAGGGTAGGGTAGGGTAGGGTAGGGTAGGGTAGGTAGGTAGGTAGGGTAGGGTAGCGTAGGGTAGGGTAGGTAGGTAGGTAGGTAGGTAGGTAGGTAGGTAGGGTAGGGTAGGGTAGGTAGTTAGATAGGTAGGTAGGTAGGTAGGTAGGTAGGTAGGTAGGGTAGGTAGGGTAGGGTAGGGTAGAGTAGTGGAGTTTATACTATAGCTTTTGACAGAACGAAGTCTGTCGGGTCAGCTAGTGAATGTATAAAGATTTTGTTCGTCTTTAATTTTTCCTGGTAATTTATTATATATTTTAACTGACATGACTATCAATCAATCAATCATTTATTTTGTTAAACATAGGTATGGTTACAGATAATGTATTGTCTAAAATATGTGCACTATGTTTTGCCAATTAATGGCGTACAAAATTAACATAAACAAGCAATTACAATTAAGGTGACATGTCAATAGAATACAAAAACAAGAAAATCATTCAATTAAACTAGTGTACTAGTGACTAGTGTACTTGTTGAGTGCAATTTTAGCTTAGAGCCTGGAGTAATAGAGCTCGCGGCATGAATGCAACTGTATGTGGTTGATAATTTACCAGTTAATAAAACAACACCAAATTTTGGAAACATTAGTTTAATTGACATAATTACATAAAAAAACAAAACATCAATAATTTTTACGTTGAATAAATAATGGTTGGTACCCACATACAATACAACAACGAAATTGAAAGAAAAATTCATACTTTGTATTGTCTCCACCCCATTTCTGGGTGTCGTAAAAGGCGACTAAGGGACTTACTAGAGAATGGGCAGAAGCGTTCTCTATGCATTTTTAACACCATACTACGATCGCCAATCCGTCTGCCAAGCGTGGCGATTATGGCAAACCCCCCCAATTGGGGGAGGCTTATGTCCAGCAGTGGACGTCTTTCGGCTGAAATGATGATGATGATGATTGTCTCCACGGGCTCTTCTCACAGCTGCCAGGCAATTGGGCATGCTGTTTATTAAGTTTCATACGATATTGCGAGATATTAGTCCATTTTTCCACTAATGCTTGTTTCAGGTCTCGAAGTGTAGCTGGCGCGGCGTCATCTAGCTGTAGCCGAGTCGACGTATCGGAGCTGCTGGTCCACTTTGGTTACGTGCTTACGTTAGGTCGACGTCTGTTTGACGGCAAGGCAAAAGGCGATACGGTGACGATCCCTTTCCGAGTTAATATGTTTGCTATGACCTTTACACACCTCCCAAGCTCGTTCCAAGCGTATTCAAATTGGATTCAGGTCCGAGCTTCTCGCGGGCTAGTCCATACCATTGATGCTAACGACCTGAAAATACTCATTTACAATTTGATCTGTATGTGGCCTGACGTTGTCACCTACTGAATTTTCGGGTATTTTGTCTGAACGGCCCAAACCGAATGTCCCTCGGACCATTCGACCATAAACAAAAGTCGTCTATTTTCCATAGGACCGGTGCTAAAAATTGGTACTTAAGAGCACTGTCTCGGGTCCACTAGCGCCACAATATTTTTTTAAAGGAAAAAAAGATTATCTCGTGACTTGGAAGGAATTATGAAAAACGACTTAGCTGCCTCGGTGTGTGTGTCGGCGTGTGTGTCAGTGTATCCTGCCAGGGTTGCGGGTTTGTCCGAAAAGGATACCGTGGCCGTGGCACACAGGCAACTGAAGGAACACGGGTGGTCAGCAGAAGTCTGACACACCCTCCCGCTCCGCCCAGAGCGGGAGAAGTTATTTGATAATTGCCAACCCAAAAACAAAAAAATATGTGTCTAGAATTTTCTAATATATTTTATGAAGTTTCATATTGAGACACGAACCAACAAAATTCGATCTAAAGAAAAACGGCTACATTCCTCTAGATCGTATTTTGTTGCTTCGTGTCTCAAATTCAATGTCATAAACTACATCAAGTACATTGGGGTGCAAAATTAAAAAGTTTCACCCATATTGAAAGAAAGAAAAAATATTTATTGGGACTCATATATACAGGAAGATCACATTTTAAACTAAACACACTCATAGTAACACTAATAAAAAATAAAAGCGCATATTCATTAAATATAGGCCGACATGCTCATTAAGAATTTCTACCACATATCTTGCACTAGTTAGCGTACAATTTTCTATCAGCACTAAGAAATCGCTTTAGATAACGCACTAAAATTCACAGCGTGGTAAAACTTAAAGCCTGAGAAGGTTGCTTTGTTAGAATACTTAAACCAATGTAAAACACAATTGACGTAGATAATCCCCCTACTTTATGTTTCAATGAGTCTGATACCTGTACTTAGTTACCTGACATCGTAACATGAGAATTAAAACCTTACGTTTTATGTATACAACTTCGTTCAGTTAGGTACTACAAATCTCAGAGAAAGATAGAAATGTAAGTGTGGATAATACTTTGAACTTTTCAATTAAATTTCCCAATGGTTTCTGATGAGATAAATTGATTGTAGACGCAGGGCCTAGCTTTGCATTTTGCGGAGAATTAATTCTTTATGCACCTAATACAAGCAAATCTTTGCTTAAAAGGTGACTCCAAACTTAATAATGTAATTTACATAAGTTGATGAAATAAACATTTTTATTTTTTTATTTTATTTATAACCTACAGTTCGATACCTACACTGAACATACGTTAATATTTGTGTTTTGGATAGGATATTTTAATTTAATTTAATTTATTTATTTATAGATTATTAAAACGGTACAACACCTATTACATTAATTAACATAGAAATGTTTCTATAAGGCTGATTTTGAAATTAGTCTTGTATACTGATCGTCAGAATAAATTGTTGTATTCTACAATTTCATGCAGAATTTTGGGAACTACACAAGTATTTGCTTTAGGCCGCTTGTACACGCTAAGAAAAGTTACCGGGCCTACGCAAGAATTCGGGTCGTTTCTACAGACGAACTGGGCCTCAAGTCTGCTATTACAATAGTGTCAGAATGGTCTCTTCATTGTGAGTTTTTGACAGATTTGCCATACAAACACTGTCAAATACTCACAATGGCGAGACCATTCTAACACTATTGTAATAGCAGACTTGAGGCCCTGTGTACACTGCCACGGTGCTGAACAAGACAAAATCTTGTCTGCGCTAGACACGACGCGCTCTGAGTTGCTGCGGTATAGGGAGGGACGGGGCAGGTGAGGTGGTTCAGGTTGTTAGTGTATGTTTAACGCTTAGACGTGTTCTTCACTCACAAACAATTGCAAATTCATAGCAGACTTGACTAGAGCAGCCTACCATACCCTACACACGACTGCCCGAAAACAATCGCATCGTGTACACGATCATATTTGTCTTGTCTGCAGCAGACACGACAAGTTTTCGTGCCTAGGTCCAACAAAATTCTTGTAGTGTACATGATGAATTGGTCGTGTCTGCAGCAGACACGGTAAATTTTCTTAGCGTTTACAAGCAACCTTACGCAAGAGACTACTCGTGATAACTCGTGCAAACGTTCTCATAGCGCTAAAAATACGTCCGGATAATACTTTAATCTTTTCAATTAAACTTCTTAAAGGTCTTTGGATTAAATCGCGTAATCTGTGGGATCATTCTGAGAAGATTGAGATTCTTACAAGTTGTTTTTTGTCCGTTCATTTCTAACTGGAAATTAGAGATTTTAGGTTGAGTTTCACGCAAACTGAATGCGATCAGCAAATATAAACCGAGTTCAAGAGCTGTCATTGTCATAATCGATTTTTTTTTGCCCGCGGCTTCGCCCGCGTGAATGTCGAAAATTCTCCCACGGAAATATGCTACCGGGATAAAAAGGATAAGTATGTTCCGACTACCTAAAGGTTGTCTTTAGGTAGTCGGAACATACTAATAATACCTACAAAAAGACAATAAAATGGATATAGTAAATTATCCTTAAGAGACAGCCATATGCCATCGCGGACTTTTCTGTAGACCTATTTAAGATACACAATTCCACCATACATTATTTTGTTATATTCCAAAGGGTTTAGACAGCGTTTTCGTTGAAAGCTCCCGAACGGCTTATTTTTTTCCGACACCTCCAACAAATATCATATATGTATACAAAAACTTAACAAATTATATACTAAAACCTTCCTCGAGAACCACGCTATTGGTGAGCATGAAAATCGGTGCAGTAGTTGAGTGTATCGCGAACAGACAGACAGACGCGGCGGAGGACTTTGTTTTATAATTATGTAGTGATTGTGCCTGCTTTTGGTTTAGATCTCGCCTAATGGAAAGCGATGGAACAAATTACTTTCATGATGTGCATTAATTCAGTTACACATAATTTAAAAGCTTACTCTTAAAATAATAATAATACAAGTAGCTAAATAGGAACTATATGTTTCAGTCATTAAGGTTGAAACACTAGGACGGTGGGGTCCGAGTTCCCACTTAGTTTTTCGAGACATCGCCAAGCGTTGGGTCGACTCTTCATTTGACCAGAGAGCTGGCCTATTTCTTAGTCAAAGAATCAGCATTGCCATACACTGAAAAAAAAAAGCAGTTGCCACAATCAAGATTTTGTTTAGATTGACTAAGTAACTTGTTTGCATCTGAGCCTATCAAGCACAATGATCACAGCTACTACTTTTATTTGATTGAGATTTGAAACGGGATCTTGATTGGAGTTATCACAAAACCTATTTGCAGCAATCAAGTCAAAACATAGTTGCTCCAACCAAGATTATTAGATTAAAGGTGCATAACTCGAGACGGATGTACTTTAGAGCTGAGCTGCCATAGTAACTATTGTTTGAATGGAAGTACTCTACACATCTAACAAGATGGCGTTAGTGTGCCATCAAAAAAAATAAAGGCACCAATCGCCCATACATTTCAGGCAAAGCCCTTTGTTGCCATATGTCAGCCAGTATACCATACCATACTAGTATACAATATACCAACACATACAATGAAAACTATAATCAAGCAAAAAATTTAAAAGAAACTTTATACCTAAATAAAACTCTCCAGGCATAAAGGGCGTGCCTGCTTACATATTTAAGTATCCACAATCAAACATTTACACTAAAACTACTATCTAACTACTATTGAACTTTCTATCTAAAATCTAGACTACAGCTTCAACTCTGCTTATCTCAAGCAAACCTCCTGAATATTAAACGGGCGCGTCATTAGGACACCACGTCATAGTGATGACGTCATAAGACGTCGTTAGCTACGCCACATGTACGAGTATTCAGTTTGTAGAAAATTGCTGTAATGACTCGTCTACACAATGGCCCATTTACGAGCCACTGTTGGCTAAATGTAACTGCGAATAATAATGATCATGGAGAGATATCACATATGTATTTAGGGTGATGTAGAGACAAATCATTTCAGGTGCAACATAGGGGATAGATAACACGAAAATAACTATAAAATAAAAGAATAAATACATATATATATTATGTATGTACATACATATTATAAACGGAATAAACTTTACATGTGACATATATGTAGGTACACCTCTGCCATCTCTGGCATCCCATTGCTAAGTTCCGGCCCACCACCGGCTACTCCGGGGAACACCAGGTTCCGTGCCGGGTACATATGTTACACACACACACACATATGCCACGTCGAGCTCCCAACGATCTAGCAAGACCATCCGCCGATCGTCACCGTTCCTGTGGTCTTCGTCACACCAGGCTGTGCCAGGCCGCCGTAGTTGCGGACTTGCGGACGGCGAGCTATGGACAGCTCGCCATTCGGAAAGGACCAGGCCCGGGTCGACGGCACGTTGTGTTCCACGCGCGCCTCAAAGAGATGTCGAGAAAGAGACGCACTGATGGGGTCCGCCAGAGCCGATACCAGGATTGCGGGTTTGTCCGAAAGGGATACCGTGGTCCTGGCACACAGGCAACTGAAGGAACACGGGTGGGTTTTAGTCAGTAAAAGACCGACACGCCCTCCCGCTCCGCCCAGAGCGGGAGAAGTTATTTGATAATTCAACGCCCAACAAAAAAAAAAAAAAAAAAGGACAAGCCGGTTTCCTCACGATATTTTCTGTCACCGTTTTGAGAGCAGTTGTAATGAAATTATTTGCACAAAGTAAAGCCCCTGTCTTGGTTAGAACCTAAATAATGCCATAATTATTATAATTATTATTTATAATTATTATTATATATTATTATTTATTATTTTGTTTTTAAATCAAGGCTGTGGCGGCATCTATAACGCCACATGCGAACTATGCATCATAGACCTGGCGTCACAAATCCTGTATCGCGCAATCAGAGTTTACCGCGCGACTAGCATATATACTCGTACAACATCCCGACATCAACCGTCGGGCAGTTGCCCACCAGACACGATACCCGTCTGGTCGGAGGATCCTCCCTTTACCATAGAGTATGAGTGAACTTTATACCATGTTCCTTATCCTAACTAATGCGAAAGTAAGTTTGTTTCTTTGTTTGTTACGTTTTCAAGCCTTAACCACTAAACCTCCTGAAATGTTGCATATACGTTGTCAGTTTTACAGAAACGGACATAGGGTACGTATGCAGAGACTGAAAATTTACTAAACATCCTAAACTAATTTCGTCTATCGGAAATATTCACCTATTCAAATTAATCCTAGATCGCGTTTCAACTTACTAATCACACACAGACACACATTCACTTTCGGGCAAGTAGGTGCTCGCGCCCAGTGCCCTTCGCGGGCGCTGGGCGCGAGGACTTATATTGCACTCACGGACACACAACACTCTCCAAAGACACACAGCACATCTCCTTTGTATTATTTTAATTCTATTCCTCTCAGTACTTGGAGTTTTCAATGTTGTAGTACGTAAGTGCAATTAAATATTGTATTATAAGGGTGTGAGCCTGGAGATCTGTCATACAGGTCCCGAACCCAGTATATACTCCAGCTCTCACAAAGGATATACCGGAAAATGTAACTTATGCTATGAATCAAAATTGTACCTTTTTGAGAGAAATAAAGTACTTATTATTATTATTATTATTATTTCATCCCGAAAAAAGATACTGTTCCCGAGGAAAACAACAATAAGTTTCTTATGATAATAGATGGCGCCACGTGTCTTTCGAATCATGATTGAATTATATTATTATAGAAACTTTAGTAGTGTGTTAAGAGATTTTTAACCGAATTGATTGTCAAACTCGGCAATACCTAGTACCTCTATAAGGCCAAAACCCACCACGCAGACCCAATGCGGGTTAGAGATACGCCATAATGCCCAAAACAACTATTAGATATAACAACTATTACCATAAAAATATATAAAAGTTTTTTTTTATTGATACTAACACACATTTACATTTATTAACTATTTACACTAGGAATTAAATGAAAAGACTAACAAACTAAATATATAAAACCAAAAAAATACAAAGCAAAACAAAAGGACACTTAGGCGTCGAAATACTCGTCAAAAACTCTCTTTTACCATAACTTTTAAAAATCGTATCCAACGTTTGCCTTACGTTAAGCGCTTCTTCACTATTATTTCCAAGTCTATCGTTATACGGCTCATCCCTCCTCTTGGCCGGATATGGATAAATTATACCAGACGAGAAGCATCTAGGTAATTTTTCTTTAGCTTTCAAGCTTAGCTTTCTTGAGATACAAAAGGACGGGTATAAGCAGGTAACGTGAAATCGTAATATAAACGTCTAATGGGTGTCTACTAGCTACTTGCTTTTGACTATAAAATCGTTCGCATATAATAAAAACATTGAATACAACATTAACAGTCCACGTTTACTTACAGATTTCAGGAATAATAATTAAAAAATCAGTACTTAAAAGAAAATGGAACCATTTTTTTCGCCTTTTTATGTGAAATATAATATAATATGCATACCATTAATGGGGACACACCGATTGTATGTAGAACAAAACACTGATCAACAAAGTTATGTAACAAGAAAAGTAAGCAGTTATTTGGAAATATCTACCTAAACTCTCCACAAAATCATATATGTATATTAATTAGGGCTAGTTTCCGTGATCAGTAAATTTAATATTAATTGTTTTTCCTTATTATTTTTTTATTCAGTGGTTTATTTTTCAGAAAAGTGGCTGTGTTTTGTGTTTGCTAAGTAAAGTGATTCTTAAAGAATGTCAAGAAAGTGTAAAAATGTTCCTGACAAGTTCTGTTACATTTGTGGTGAAATTACTTTTGTATCTCATCGAAGAAATTTAACACCAAAATTGAATGAAAGTTATTTCGGTTTTCCTGTTGGACAGCAAGATGTGTGTGTGTGACTTCTTACGGGATGGGAAAAAAGCTCTCGATCTATGGCTTTCGGAATTCCAATGATTTTTGGAAAAAAATATTTTTGGATCCGACATACCTAATAAACATACCTAACTAATTGTTATTTTTGTCTGACTAATACAATAGGCATTACAATTAAAACTAAAAAACAAGTTAAGTATCCTAATGTGTCATCTGCTAAAAAACCGATTCCTCACAGTGAAGAACTACCTATACCAGAACCACCTCAGCGCTCTGATCTTTTAACACTGAAAAAAAAAGTAGTTGCCACAATCAAGATTTTGTTTAGATTGACTAAGTAACTTGTTTGCATCTGAGCCTATCAAGCACAATGATCACAGCTACTACTTTTATTTGATTGAGATTTGAAACGGGATCTTGATTGGAGTTATCACAAAACCTATTTGCAGCAATCAAGTCAAAACATAGTTGCTCCAACCAAGATTATTAGATTAAAGTTCCAATGATCTTTATTGAAGTAATCAAAATGTTTGATTGACACAACTAACTACTTTGTTACAGTTAACATTTTTTTAACTTGTCTCTTTTTTAACTCTTCTACAATGATGTCATGTTAAGGGTAATCGGGAAATTTGTTTGAGCGTTCAATTATTTGAACTAGTATTGCTGGAATCATGTTGTGATGATCAACTTAACTAAGATTTTGATTAATCTAAACAAGATATCGTCAATCAAGCTAAAAAGTCACTTGATTGGAATGCATTTTTTTTTTTCAGTGAACCGAATCAGAGGAAACAGATAATAAAGTTATCCAACTATGCTGGCAGATTATTGCTGGGGATTACAGAGGGACATTCATTACGCAAAATACAGGAGAAAATCATAAAAAAGTACTTATATTAATATTATAACATTGATAATAAAAATTTTGTTACAATAATTTGTAATTTAATAAAAGTAGTAAAAATTATATTACAACAAAACTAATCGTATCTAAAATTTTAGGATAGATACAAATTCTACTCTACTTGACCTTATTCCTAACAGAATCAGCAATTTTTTTTCTTGTTACACAGAAAAAAAGTTTTTTTGTTGATCAGTGATATGATTCTTGACCGTAATCAATAGGTACTTACAGAATTATAATCATGAAAAGTATTAATCTGAAAGTGCAAATTTTTGTTAGAGTCAAGTGTCGACGTCGTCTCCCCCGCCTGCCAACTAAATGGGTGTTTTCGGACATGTCAAAAAATTTACAGCAATTGTATATAATAACGAAGTTAAAAGGAAAACTATCACAGTTAAGTAGGCTTTACAAAGTTAAAGAGTAATAGTCGACCAACTTATATTTGCAGTTGAAATGTATGGGAGAACATGTTTTTCAACTACAATGTTAAGTTTGTTCTTGGGATAAATTTATCCCAACTACGGAACCCTTCATTGTGTGTGGTCACGACACGCACTTGGTCGGTTTTTTATGTTTCCCACGGATTCAAAGAACTATCGAGCGCGGTCTCTGTCGGATCATACCGCCTTAACGGTTACAGCTTACCTCATACATAATGTTTTGTATATTAGGCTAATAGAATTACTAAGTCAATAGTATAATTATGTCCACGTATTGCTTATATTGAATTCCAATTAATACACGCAAAATTAATATTGAATTGAATTTCAGCTATGTCCACCTCAATATAGACTTAATCATACCTTATTGAAATACCACTAAACCGTAGATTATAGATACATAGATAGATAGAATAAATTCTCTTTTCTCAAACATGCATGGAAATATTGTCATTATTTTCGAAAAAAGAACACGCGAAGTATCGAATTTACGGACAAAGAAAATCAAATCCATTGCAGGAGCGTTTTTTGAATTTGGAACATTACAACGCTCCAGGGGGCCAAGTCTACTAATGTACAAACGTTGCAATGGTCTCTTCATTGTGAGTTTTTGACAGATTTGCCATACAAACACTGTCAAATACTCACAATGGCGAGACCATTGCAACGTTTGTAAATTAGTAGACTAAGGCCCCTGCAATGTTGTATGAAATGGCGTGCTGGGGTTAATAAACTCTTTGATTGGATCTCTTATCATTCTTGGCATACCAAAGTACGTCTCTTTGCTTAGCACAAATTGCGTAAACGTGGCTGTATAGCCATAACTGCGTTTGCCTTTCGGCACAGATGACAAATAGAAAATTGACGGCAAAGCTGAAAATTCGTCTTGATTTGTTATTTACATACTTAATAAATATAAATTTAATAATTAAAATGAATTCTAACGGTTCAGAGAGTGAAATGGAGATTGATTGTACTCCACCAGATTTAAGATCAGAAGCCAAATTGGCAATGGAAAACCTGCTTCCAGCGAAGTCAAAAGAAAAATACATGAAAGTATGTCTTATTTCCGTGCATTTTTTTTTTTTTTGAGAAAAGCTCTATATATACTATTATACAGGCAATTGCCTATCTCGTATTAGTGAAGTATACTTATACTCGACCTGTAATTGCCTATTTCCCGGCCTTAGCAATAATGTACTATTATAGCAAACCATGAAAATTACAGAGTTATATGTAGAAATTTTACATGGGGTGACATAATGGGCGGTCTTATCACTAAAAGCGATCTTTTAAAGACAACCTTTGGATGGATTAAGTGGGAAGGAGAGATAATACTGCAGGTATTCTGTGGTGTACTATTAACATATACGTAATCAATAAATACAGACAAAAAACGAATGACAAATGATCATTTAAAAAATAACATTATCAAAACTAATCATTTGACAAACATCTCATTTCGCAAACATCCATACTAATATTATAATGTGAAAGTAACTCTGTCTGTCTGTATGTTACGTTTTCACGCCTAAACCGCTAAACCAATCGTCATGAAATTTGGCAGAGATATAGCCTGGGATATGGAGAAGGACATAGGCTACTTTTTTACGCGATAACCGACATCTACGCGGGCGGAGCCGCGGGCAAAAGCTAGTATTACTATAAAAGTAGGTAATCATTTGACAAAATACAGATTTCACAAATATTTTACTCTGCAAATATTTAAAATAAATATCATTCCAAAAATATTCATTTGATCAAGCACTTCGTTTGTAAAATTTGCGATTTTACAAAATTACGGTAGATAAATTGGACCCTGTTATGCAGAAAAGATCCAACCATCTTTTCTGCATAACAGGGTCCAATTGTTACTTAATATAATTTAATGGGGAACTAATGTTTCACTAAAACACCGTTGACAAATTTTTAGTTTACAACCAACATTTCATATACTATTTATTTCACAAACAACTTACTCTGCGAATGTTTTATTCTATAAACACTCGCTTTACAAAAATTTATTTGGCTAATGCTTCTCTTTACAAATGTTTTGCATAATATTTAATCATTTATACATTTAGTTTATTTTGGAAAAATCACGTTCATACTAAGTCATCATCATTTCAGCCGAAAGACCCACAGCTGGACATAAGCCTCCCCCAATTGGGAGGGTTTGCCATAATCACCACGCTTGGCATGCGGGTTGGCGATCGCAGTATGGTGTTAAAAGTGCATAGAGAATGCTACTGCCCATTCACTATTCCCCATTTCTTCCCGTGGATGTCGTAAAAAGCGACTAAAGGACTTACTACTAAGTATCATTTTAAAATAATTTTCCAAACAAGTGACATAGTAATCATGACAGTTTTTCTAAAAATTCTAGATTTTGATTTTAATTTTTAATAATAGTTCAAACTGTGACATTATTTATTTTTATTTTGTAATGAATTGAATTCATCTTTGAATGATACCTATTATTGTTATTATTACGTTATGTTTATTACTTACATCAAATTAATTGAATTTTTAATGATAATACAAATTGTAATGACGTATATCATTAAAATGTGATATTATTTAATTAAGTTGATCATTTTATTTTTAATGATAACTGAAGAATATTTTTTAATTACCTACGACAAACATACAATATTAATTTCAAGCATGCTACTCTTCTTATTGTATCCATTAATTGTTGTGCCCGACAGGGTCCATGTGAACTATGTAACTATTATTAAGATCTTGTACACACAAATGATATAATTATGCAATAATGATTTGAATTTGTTTTTTTTTTTTAGATGTTGCATAAAAAAATCGATCTAAAGTGAACATGTAAAGTGGGACTGCCATAAACTTTCAATGCGAAGCCTCGTCATGCAGTAAAATTCAAAATGTCATGTCGACAAAAACTAGCAAAATATCCTTCCCTAATGGCGTGATTACGCAACAAATATCTCATACATTTTTAATACCCCAGAAACTTCCTTAATTTCAAATCAATAAAACCCCACGGGCCCGTAACCCGGGTATAAAATTTAGCTTCGTCACGTTTCTGTAATAACGGTTTTCAGCGTCGATGTAAAATGATCAATTGCTTTTGACAGCGGCCCGGCACGTACAACGTGGTCGCACGTACATACCTCTAGATACCTATTCACGTACCTAAGCGTTTATAGGGTTAGTTGTCACAGGGTAGGGGGTCCAGAAGGCTCGTGGTAATGACCTGATAAGAACTTGTAGAACCGTGAACTCATAGTACCGTGTAGTGCCGGACGTAAAGAATAGCACTACCCCATTTCCTCCCGTGGGTGTCAAAAAGGCGACTAAGGCATTTATTAGAGAATGGGCAGCAGGGTTCTCTATGCATTTTTAACACCATACTGCGATCGCCAACCCGCCTGCCAAGCGTGGCGATTATGGCAAACCCCCCCCAATTGGGGGAAGCTTATGTCCAGCAGTGGACGTCTTTCGGCTGAAATGATGATGATGAAGAACTTGCACTGCTGTGTTCCTGTGTTCCGTTAGCTGCGTTATTGCTCTTCTTTTGTTGCAAGTTCTTCTTTTTTAACCAATTTTCCAAAAAGGAGGAGGTTCTCAATTCGTTTTTTTTTTTTTTTTTAAAGAACTTAAGCATTTGCATTCAGAAAGTATCATTTGATGAAGTGGAACTGATGAAGAAGACCACAGGTGGCCACCGGAACTCCTCAATGATAAGTATTTCACGGGTGGCGATATGATATCTCGATTATGATAGTTAAGCGACTATGAAGCAAATTTAAATAAATAATTCTGATGAAAATGGTACCATCGAACTGATCTGAAGATGAAGCCAGAAGGTATGCATGGGAACTCCGTAATAAAACAATCTATCCTACCCGTGTTTGGGCTTATTGGAATTGTCATGAGATGCACTCGGGCTATAAATGGTTATTATCCGATTTTTATTAACTTTGCTTGGGTAGTTTATGAGTTAGCTTCGATAACACGTATTTAATCCTTTTCGTATAGGTATCTTGTGTCACTGTTGTTTGTGCGGTGTAGCAAGTAGTGGTTATCGAATTGTTGGGGGGTAGGTTAGGTTAATAGGTACCGTAACTAAAAAGTGAAAAATATCTTAAATTTTGGAAAAAAAAAAATTTTTTTTTTTGTTCGTTCTCTTTTGTTGTCCGTTTGTGAACATTCTTCTTTACTCATTAATTCTCCTTTGCCTTGCTTCTTGACTTCTTGGGGTGCTAATTATGTAGCATCGCTTGTTGTACTGGGCCTAACTCTTTCATTGAAATCGATGGAGTGTTGCTAACAATCTTGACTTCAGCTTGTGGTGCCTTTGGCGTATCTTCTTCTTCTTCGTATCCCTCTTGTCAGAGCGGTCGTGGTCTTCATGTAGTTTCTTGTCCAGGGGCTGATGTGATTCGCATCACGATTTCTCACCCTCTACACCGATTTTTGGTGTTTTTAGTGCACTCATACGAGGGATCGCTCACTGCGTTGTATATACACCGTGGCATTTTAGTCGTCTTACAAAGACAGCCCACTTCATGTATCCAAATGACAACTAATCATTCAAAAAAAAAAAATCTTTACATGAATGATTTGTAGTCATTGGATACATGAAGTGGGCTGTCTTTGTAAGACGACTAAATGCCACGGTGTATATATGTATATTAGCTGACCTGACAGACTTCGTTCTGTCAAAAGCTATAGTATAAACTCCACTACTCTACCCTACCCTACCGTACCTACCTACCTACTTACCTATCCTATCCTACCCTACCCTACCCTACCCTACCTAAAACTAAAAAAAAAATAGATAGTAGCCGATTCTCAGACCTACTGAATATGCATATAAAATTTCATAAAAATCGGTCAAGCCGTTTCGGAGGAGTATGGTAACTAATATTGTTACACGAGAATTTTATATACATACTAGCAGCCCGTCCCGGCTTCGCACGGGGTAGACAATTATCATTTTAAGACTCATTTTTCTACACCTTCGGTTACATTGTTCAAATTTTACCAAGGATCCCTATTTTTTTTTCAAAATGAAATGTAGCCTATGTCAAATTGGAAGAATGTAGCATTCTATTGGTGAAAGAATTTTTTAAATCGGCCCAGTACTTTTTGAGCCTATTCATTACAAACATACAAAAATAGGTACAAATCTTTCCTCTTTATAATATTAGTGTAGATGTAGATAAGATGTATCGCTGTTGGTTGCCTAAATAAATAAATAAATAAATAAATAACCTATGTAAAGTATAGCTTCTGTTCTTAACTGTTTTACACTATTTTCATACCTACATTCTACCAGGATTTCAGGACAACCAGGCATTACATTTAGGGATAATAGTAAGTAATTTGTAACGTGAATCTAGGTTCAACGAGAGTGATGAGCCTGAAACGACTGAAATATGTACCTGGAATGATGTGAATAGAAAGGATGATTTATATGTTAAGGATGGATGAAGGATGATCCTATTTGTACGGTAATATTATTGTGATGGCGTTTTTCACACACACATACAGGAATAGTATTTATCTTCATTATGAAAAAAAAAAGATCATTTTTAGCGATAAGACCGTCCATTGTGTCACCGCTTGTAAAATTTCTACATATAATAAATCTATAACTTTCATAGTGTGCTATAGAGAGTATTCTATTATATTCTATATTCTGCTTGAAAGGATACCATCACAAATATCTATTTTAAGGGATCCGTACCTCAAAAGGAAGAAACAGAACCCTTATAGGATCACTCTTGTGTCTCTCTGTCTGTCTGTCTGTCACAGCCAATTTACTCCAAATCCACTGGACCGATTAAATTGAAATATGGTACACATTTATGAACTTCTGTGACCCAAACACCGACGTGTAACGTGAAAAAATTAATTTTGAATATGAGGTTAAGGGGCAAATTAGAAAATTTAAAAAAAATATGCGAACTGTACCGTGTGACATATTTAATGGGCTTATTTCAAATATATTATTTTTATAATTTTTAAATAAAATCTTTTTAGTTATTTAAGAAAGTAGATGAATGATAGAAATTCATCCCAACTACGGTACCAACATGGTATGTACTTTGAACTTTCCTGCCTCGAAATACGAATTTTCTTCTGGCCTTTGGGAAATTAAGGCTTTTCCCCTAACACTTGCGGTGCACGGCTAAACGTGAAAACTGCTGGCAATAAGTATTCCGTATTAAGGGTCCTCCAATCAAGCGCGACACGCGACGCGGCACAAAGACACCGCGTATCGCGCGATGAGCGGCCTTTGTGTCGCGTTGCGTGTCGCGACTCTTTGTAAGAGCCTTTAGTTAAATCGCCTTAGATCCAGTTTCATAGCCAAATTTCACAATGGTTACAGGATACTGAAATTTAATTTAATTTATCTTTATTGCAATCCATAATATACACACACACGTGTTAAGTTAGATTTAAAATAAGTGGAGAGAGAAAGAGCGCTTTAATGATTTTCCTTATTACTAAATATTTAAATAATTTCCTACCTTTCTCACATCTTCGGCATAAAAATGAGAAAGGAAGGTTTCTTTGCTTGTTTTAATTTCAATCATATTTTTTTTTTTATCTACCTAATATTATAAAGGGAGCGCGAATTTTGTGAGTATGTGGAGGATAATCTCCGTATCCATAGTTAATATTTGAAAAAAAAAAACACTATAAGAAACGTACTTACATCCAAATGGACATAGGCCTTATATTATGTAAATATAAACAAAAAGAAGTACTTAATAATACTAATGAAATACTATTTCGAATTCATGTAAGCCTAGTACTTTTTGTTAGGTTATTGCTCAGCTCAGAACTGTACACAACGTGTCGTGAAAATAATACCGTCTTCACATATTATTATTGCACCCGTGCGTAGTCACTACAAAGTTAATAATAAAAATTAAAAATATTTGTCGTTAAACTCAGATAAACTTATAAAAATAATAATAATAATTTCTTTATTTATATAGAATGCTAATTTCCTGCCAAAGTTGCGGGTTTGACCGAAAGGGATACCGTGGCCCTGGTACACAGGCAACTGAAGGAACACGGGTGGGTTTTAGTCAGTAAAAGTCTGACACGCCCTCCCGCTCCGCCCAGAGCGGGAGAAGTTATTTGATAATTTCAAAAAATAATAATAATAAAAGGTGTTACAATAATGGTGTTAATTTCAGATATATTCCCAGTACATTCTGCCTGTTGGCATACAATATAAAATATATTTGTTGGAGACGTGTTGTATCCGGTACACCAGCGCCATCTAGTGGCGTTCGATGGAGTTATTGGAGTTCGCGCCATCGATTGTTGAGTAATCGGGACGCCAGTGATGCCTAGCGGCGCATGTCAGAGTCTAAAACTTAACGTTCGACCGGTGGCAAGTGATCGCCGCACATTCCACAAGTGAAGTTCATCGGTGGCGGTCAAGCAGTGAAGACGTCTAGAAACTGCTGTGCGTTCGGAATAGTTGTATCGTGTACCAACATTAATTACTTTGCATACCCATTACTGTATAGAATCAAGTTCTTCTAACTGAACAGACAGATGTGCTGCTGGGGAGTTTGTTCCGCTACTTCTTCTTCCCAGCTAAAGCACTAGGAAGTGGTGAAGGGATGGGCGTTTTGGGGGACTGTCTTATGTAATCTTCAAAGTTCTATCTCAGGTTGAGTAAATGACTTTTGAGTTTAATTCAGTTTTTCTATTGCGCAATAACCAACACTACCCACAGTACGCCCACAGTAGTTAAAATATGGCTGATGATAACGAGAGAAACGTTCCGTTCTCCGACACACTTTTAATTCATAAAATATATTACGATTAAGCTTCAATCAAAATGAATCAACATTACTTCCTGGCCGTTTTGACCCCCATTACGAAAACAAAAGCCCCCATTCCCGCTCCCTTGCACAGCTCAGGTGTTTTGTAACTGAATCGATCCAATCACCTCTTAAGACGGTCGTCTGACGATTATCCGGCAAATTGTTCGAGCATAGTTACACACGAGAGTTTCAGAGATATGTAGAGATATCCATGTTGGGGTGTTTGAGTATGTGGGATGTTTCAACAGCTATTTACAAGAAGTTTTGTTGCACTTTTAACATAACATTATGCCTGTATTCTTCAAAGGTGAAGTTGACCTGACAGTTAACGGCCATTGCCATCTAAGCATACTGTTAGAAACTCTTTCTTCGATAGCCGGATTTCCGGAATCGATTAATCATTTTTAGATAATGTATTCAATTTGATCAATCATAGAAAAACATTATGTTTAAATTATTATCGGTATTTTTTAATAACAATATTTAAATATTGTTTACATTAATAATAAAATTAAGTGTTATCGCACGCACTACTTCCGGTTGTACCACACATGTTTTATTATAAATGTCAGCCTAGGCCGTTTCCGGTAGGAAAATACCACGTGATGGGAAGTAGTGCGAGCGATCGTTAAGCAGTAGACGTCGAACAGTTGAAGTGTACACAAGTGTAAAGTGATTTTGTAGAAAACCTAATAAATATTGTGAGTCATATTCTGACCAATTGTTTTAATTTCTCTGGACTTTTATAATACTCTTTTCAATTACCGCTGTACTAGTGATAATGTGATAATCTAATCGCCACTCAATAAAGGTGTATCTATTCATACACGAAATATTTTAAGAGAAACATCTATACGTGGTAAATAGCAGCGAAATATTTTTTTATCAAACTCTTTTTATTTACACACAATTATTATAATTTTAAAATTGCTTATTCTATGAATGACTCGCCCGGACGGTGGCGGCATGAGCGCGGGGATTTTTTTGGCCTTTTGATAATTAATCATCATATCAAGTAATTTTAAAATATTTAATTTTTTTAAATAATATACTTTTTTTTTTAAATCGTTTCCATGGCTTCTGTACCACCTTATATAGGTGTATCTCTTAAAATATGTCGTGTTTGAATAGATACACCTTATATATTTACAAAAACAACTGTGTATAAAGTCTGAATTGCAGGCCCAAGGCTGCTTTTTATACAGATAATGAAGAACAATTAATTATCATGCTCGCTCACTCCTCGTTAGCGGTTCCAAACCATTAGGTTATTGCTTCACTTTTTTTTCCGGCACCGTAAGTAAATCTAAGATTAATTACAAAAAACTTCTCTGAGAACGCCTGGTTTTGAATTCGCTATGTAATAATTAAGCAGCAGACAGCCTCCAGAGACTACACAGATATTGGTGCCGATTCTCTTGTAAGTACACCGAACTAAACTAACTAAACTACCACTAAAATTCCTTACTTTTGGCTTTGAGAATCTTAAAGCTATTCTGCAAACAAAATTCTCTAAATTTAAAAATAACTTTGACACAATAAATCGAATTTGACAATCACAACTCCAAGCGGTATTTTTTTTTTTTTTTTTGCTTTTGGCTTCGCAACGTTGTACTTGTTTGCCCTACCCCATGATTTTTTTTAGAGCCGGGGGCGCGCAGGGGGCTGGCAGCCTCGACGTGTTTTTTATGGAATTTTTCACTTTTTGTATGGAATTTTGTTTTATCTACATGTTGAGTTTTAGGGGTATAAGGTAAAACTCAGTACCATCTTAGTGCTGCCAAACTAAAATATAGTTAAGTTGTGTCACTTGAGTTAATTTCAGAATAGGAAATCGTCGTTTGACAGGAATAAACTAAATTTTGGTGATTTTTAGTCTAGTTTAGAGAATTTTGTGACAAGAGAATCAGCACCTCTGGGTATTTATTTTTGTTTTCCATTGATCACAGCACAACACACACACATGTATGCCACAACATTTTATAACGTATGTGTTTTTTTATTATATTATCACCTTTAATTTATTCTCTTGATTTATTAAAACGGACTCACTTCTATCTGTGTTTATTATTTTAGCGTATGTTACTCCTGGTTGCAGTTACCAATCAGCGTCAGGTGGTACACCATATCGTCTTCTCGCATTAAAACTGTATAATCTCAAAACTTACTAATTTTACAGGAGAGCGTTTTAAGAGAAAAATACTGGTGATATACCAAACATTTCCGCATATTAACTCAATATCGAATATTTTTTAAATTGTACACTTTTAATGCGAACAGGCGATATGTTGTCATCTGACATTATGATGAGCTGAGGCCCTTTTGGCATTATAATCATTGTTTTCTGTTTTTTATAGTTTTAAGGTTTATTTTTTGTTGTAATGCCAATAAACGCATTTTTCTTTTTTCATTTCTTTTTTAAAGCGGACGTGGCAAAAGTCGTGTCATGGACGTAGCAACGATGTGCTAAGACGTCACAGAGACACAGCGTGATTTATTTATTTAGGTCCATGCATCGAAGGAGGCTCAAACTTACGACGAGTCTAACATATAACCCAACCTATAAAGCAAGAGTGAGCAGGTAACTTTTGGGCACACTCGTCCCATCGTAGACCTCATCAATTGCTTTCCATCAAGAAAGATCGAAGTCAAGAGCATCCTAACCCTAGAAACATTCCCAATTTTATTGATACCATCATACAGGATAAGATTTTAACCAATGCGTTTTTTTTTTTTTTTGGTATATCAGTATCAGTAATAGAATATTTTTTTTTTTCTATACTTTTTTTTAATAAAAAAATATTAAAATTGCGATTAATAACCAGCTTAAATACCTACATCGGCGAATTGCGTGGACACACGGCTTATAGGTACAGTCAGTATACACAATTAGCTGACCCCCCCCTTGCATAAATGGTTGAGATTTTTTTTTAAACGGATTGATAGAATTTTATAATTCTTAATTTAATTTAAATACCTATACAAAATCTACCCAAAACTAGAAAAAGAATTAAAATCGTACGATTTGTTAGTAAAAAAATCTCACCCCTCTATGCAAGGGGGGGTCAGCTAATTGTGTATACTGACTGTACCTACAATTGCGTTCCGCTCACTACACGCGCCGTCACGCAGCGGGTATCCAATAAACTAGTTTCAAAATAAACATCTTTCATTAACGATAACTTAATTTTTTTGTACTAAGACGTATCAAAATAAGAAATAGGTGGTTAATAAAACACGTTTAAGTTTAATTTGCCAAAATTTGCGCACCGGTTAAAAACTTTTCCTGTATATGAAGTAATCAATATGAGGAGCAATAATAAAGTCTCAACGAGTGACGGTCCTATTTGTCCATGTATACCATGTACCATGTATAGTCAAACCTGGGCCTCAAGTCTGCTATTACAGTAGTGTCAGAATAGTCTATCATTGATTTCATAATTGTTGATTTTGACAAGTTTGGTAATCTACTAATATAATGGCGTCATTATGACTTTCCAATGGTCAGCCACTGACACTCCATTGAAAGAATTGATAATCTCGTACATAATGACAAATTAAACTTCCTACTAAACTTCCAACTTCCTACTACTTCAGATTGCTTATAACACTAACAAATATTATGTAAAAATATATATTTATAAAATGAAATCTGGCATGAATAAATGTTCAAAATGCCATTGTAATACAATTCTATTTCGAGACCATTGACCGACCAATGATCGACCATTATGAATTTAGCAGATTACGAACTTTTAGCAAAATGACAATGGGATCGTGTTGGAGTGACGAATTTATAAAAATAGCAGACTTGAGCCCCAGGTGACCGGAAAATCTTTTTACCACTATAAAAGCAATCTAGAATGTCTCGTAAAAAAATTAGACGTAAAGGTATACATCCAGCCCAATTACCTACCCATAACCATATCGTTACCTCCAAACGTAAAACAAAAAACGAAATCAGTCTCAATAGGTCGTAACTGACTCCCTGGCCTTAATAGCCACTCTGGGCGTTTAATGGGTCGTTATCTTAACAAGTGCCTACTCGGATGACAACCTATTACATCCCTTCGGTTTATCTTGGACCGGGCCCTTAGAGCTGAGAGGCAAATGTGAAAGATTTTGTATAAAAAAACCCGATCTAATGAGAGATTGTATCTTGTTTGAAAAGTTTTTGGCTTTACAATATTACGGGTATCATATCTTCGTAACTAATATTATAAATGCGGAAGTAAGTTTGTTTGTTTGTTACCTTTTCACGCTTAAATCACTGAACCGATCATCCTGAAATTTAGCATATACGTTGTGGTGTACAGAAACGGACATAATACCTTTCATTCCGAAAAAAAGTACTGTTCCCGAGGATAACAACAATAACGTTCTTATGATAATAGATGGCGCCACGTGTCTTTCGAATCATGATTGAATTATATTATTACTAGCTGACCCGACAGACTTCATTCTGTCAAAAGCTATAGTATAAACTCCACTACTCTACCCTACCCTACCCTACCTACCCTACCTTCCTACCTACCAACCTACCTACTCTACCCTACCTACCTACCTACCTACCCTACCCAACCCTACCTACCTACCTAAAACTTAAAAAAAAAATAGACAGTTGCCGATTCTCAGACCTACTGATAAAATTTCATAAAAATCAGTCAAGCCGTTTCGGAGGAGTATGATAACTAACATTGTGACACGAGAATTTTATATAAAAGATAGTAACTTTAGCAGCGTGTTAAGTTTTTTTTTTTTTTTTTTTTATTTAAGCGCATGCGAAGACGCACGTAAAAGCTAGGATAATATACAAAGTCCTTTCCGCCATTTTGTTGAAGTTTTATTTCACAGAAGATAATATAAAAGGCAGACGTAACTGCGATACAAGAGACTAGGCGTTCATAAGTTAGAAGAGTTTATGATAGTTTGATGTTCTTTTAACAAAAAACTTTCAACTTAATTTAACTTAGACTAGGAAACTTGGAACAGTAAGATTACAGAGAATTCAAGGTTTCGCCATTAAGGCCCAGATTACGAATCTAGTTCATTTATAAGTTTTCCCTTAAAATTAAGGTTACCATGCCTATAACTTTGACTATGGTAACTTGAAATGTAAGATTACAGAAAAATCAAGGTTTCAGCATTATGGCCCAGACTACGATTCTGTTATATATATATATTAAAATTTTCCCCTTAAAAATATAGCTAGCTAAGTGACAAATGCATCACAATTTTTCTCAACCAGAGCAATGAACCCAGTACCTGTAGCTTACCGAGTTAAGGCTCCGTGCACGAAAAAACTCTCTTTTGTCAATTTCTTATCTAAATTGTGAGAAAACCTGAAATAATCGAAACATTAAGTCTGTGTAACTATTAAAGTACAGTTTTCATGGTGCTAAACCATTCGTGTCAGTCACAGCAGCTGCTGTTAATAGTTTCATCATTTTTGTGCTCTTCAAAATATAGTTTATTTCGCCATTGATTATTTATTTATTTATTTAATACTTCAAGCACATAAATGTACAGAGGCGGACTTAATGCCATAGGCATTTTCTACCAGTCAACCTTTGGGTGATGCAGAGACAAACAGTGGTAGGTGCAATTACGAAAAATCTTGGAATAACTTTATAGTCCAAGAATATCATGTGATCTTTATAGATACTTACAAACTATAAATATAATATATATATATACCAAATTTCCAATTTCTATATATATACAAGCACAAATAAACATACATAAATACACGAATATACTAAAACAAATAAGACAAACAATGGGAAAACATTAACGTTGTGATGATACTGCCAGCTTCTTACGAATGTGCTCGCGAACTTTCACTTTAAATGATAATCGGTTTGTTGCCATCCTGATCTCCAGAGGGAGCACATTCCACAGAGAGATAGACTGAACGAAGAAGGAAGAGTGAATAAAGTCTGTGCGGTGAGTGGGACATTGAAGAAGGCGATTATTTGATGATCGTAGATTTTTATTGTGGTTGACACAAATGTACGGAAAGTGGGGGGCTAGATAACTAGGGGAAGTGGGAGAGTCAAGAAATGAAAACAAAGTAGTCAGCGCCCTTTGCTCTCTGCGCTGGCGTACCTAATGAAGATATAATATAATCATTAAATAAAATTTTGATTTTATTTTAAGGATAGCTGAAGACTAATTTGTGATTTTTTTAATTTCTTAATATGATTTGCTAAATAATAGGAAAAATATATTACTGACGGGATTTAAAACAAAAAAAAAAGGTTTTTTCAATATTATTTTTCTGCTATATTTTGTACAGAAGTTGAAAAAAGTGGTTCAGCTACATGCAAGTAGACCATATAATGGTGTTGATGATATTTTTAATGTTCAAAATCAAAAGTAGCTTCTTGTAGAATGATGATCAAATGTCAGTCTCGCGTCATTTTTCGGAAAACTTGTTGCGAATATGAGTGATTTACCGTGAATACTTAATTTATTTTAAAAATCTCTTTCAGCCACACGCAAAACAAAGAACACGACTTTTCAAATCACAAATAATTTTGTTTAAATTATTTTTCCTTTTCTCACAAAAAATGAATAAAATTGATCATAATCAGTCGATTTCGTGCACGGCCCCTTAACAACTATCGCGGAGATGTAGAGATTTAATTACTTAGTTGCCGCGCTCAAAACTCGAGGGATATGAATTAATAACATGTTCGTAACTTAACATATGTGGAGTATGTGGTAGCATCCTGTATTAGAGCTAAGTGATATTATCTTTTATTCATTCAGTGTAGCTTGACTGATCTTGTATTACAAATAAATTAGAAATTCGTCGAGCAGTGAACTGCGTACCCAATAGTTAAAACGCTGATCTTGTTAATCGTACTTGAAGTAAATGTTGCTTCGCTTAATAAAAGTTACCCCGATTATCGACGCTATGCAAAACACGTCAAGGTTCATTGTTCCACCTTAGAAAAAAAAAATCTCTGACGTCCAAACTGCATTGATTTGATTTCAGTAATAACAGTTTGTATTAAATAGACCATTTTCATAGTTTAATCGAGACATGAAGATAAGGAAATATACAAAGACAGCCACTTACAAACTGGTACCATTTCTTTTTAATACCAGGAGAACATAAAAGATTGAAACTATACAATCAGAATTTCCGTCACCAAAACTCACCACTTCCCTAAGAAAATAAACTGATAGCGAATTCCCTTCGAGCGTTAAACATTTACCGAAGCCTTAAACAAATTGACGTGGTGAGGCAATACAAAGCAATATGTACAAAAAGTTTCGTCGATTTCTTTGTGGCATCGTAAAAGAAACACTATAGCTCGTTCGCAGAGCAATTTCCCCCAAACTGCCGTTCTACTATCGCTGTTGACACAAACATTGGCTGCGAGATGAAAACATCCTGCGAGTTGTGACGCCCTGGTACACCTATGAATAGTTTAGTAGTGGACGGGCAGATTTTCTATTTAAATTTAACAAAAGTTCACATTACATAAATAAAGTGTATTCAGACCGACAAACAAAAAATAAGGCGAATTGTCTTGTACGTGTACAATGTCTGAGGTACGCATTTCTTTATTTATCATGACATCAGATATACAAAGGCTTATTCACGGATGCTTCACCTCTCTTGAGTCCATAACGTCACAAGTCTTGGAAATAATATGATTATGAATGCGCAAGTGAGCTCAGTCTGTCTGTATGGCACATTTTGGCGGCTACACGACCGTATTAGAATATATTCGCAGAACGTATATAGCTTGATTGTGGAAAAAATAATTGGTTGTCTGTAAAGTTGGTTTACGGACGATAGTTTAACGTGACAACGTCATAACAAAACATTGATGCGGCGCAAGTGTACAATGAGCGTAACGGGACAATGAGCGTAACGGGACAATGAGCGTAACGAGACAATGAGTCATCCTTTTTCGTGTATGCAGCCGCCGTTCATCGATTTATTAGACGTCACGTCAACGTCAAAAAAATATTTTATTCGGAGAAAGTATACGGAAATGGAGTCACGGGACATAGCTTATAAACACAGTTAAATCTATATATATATATAAAACACAAAACATGTACCTGCCTATCTTCGTTATAGACTTTGAAACTACTGAACGAATTCTGAACATTCTGTTTGCATTTGGTTATAGGCTATTTGATATCACGCTACGGCCTTTGGAGCCGGGCAAAAAGAAAAAAAAAAATCAGAAAGAACACGGATTCTGAACATTTTTTCGTAGTAGCACACACCGGATCCGCTAGTGCTAAATAATTAAGTAATCACCTTTAAAGTATTTACGAGTCTATTAGTAAAACACAACCACCAATCTTCCTATTAACTCTTTGACCCTCTCCGAACACTTCTTGGTAGCACTCTTGTCCAAGCCGTCGTGGTCCTCATGTAGTTTCTTGTCCAGGGGCTGAAGTGATTCGCCGTAATCATGTTTCCTTGCCATCGACTCTGATTTTTTTAATCATTTGAGCATGTATGAGTGCTCAAATGATTCAAAAAATCGGAGTCGGGTTCACCCCAAACACTATCCATCAACAAACACAATCACTCACTAACCGTAGATCAACAAAAACCGAAACTCCCGTCAAATCATGAACAAATAGACGTGACCAAAAGAAAATATGTGACAGTTATTCGTAGTTTTTACTTTTACTACCGGTTCTATCCATTCGTAAGTCTACTTTGCGTAATCGAAACAAAATGTATAACCATTCGTTCGATTCTGAAACAGTAGCTATGAATATGTGGGTGCTACTGATCGTCCTGTGCGCTTTCGGCGTTAATGGAAAATTGGATGAAGAAGATGAACAAGGATCGTCAGGTATGTTGACTTTAGTTGATAGAAAAAGAGACTAAAATGAAAAATAAATCTGTATTCTATTCTATAAAATAGTTTTAATGTTTTTTTCGGTGGACTCACACTGTACGCGTACAAAACATACATAGTTTTGCCGGTGAAAACGGATCTGCAGCTCAATACGTACACTGTTGGAGTTCTGCACAAAATGTTTATGAACAAATGTGCTGAACATAACTTTCGATGGAATTGCGCCTTAACAACTACTCTAAAATATATGTACTACAGTCGATAATAATCGGTAAACTCTGCTCTGTTAGGAGCGTGTGTAGCTTCACTCTTAGCGGCATTGCTAAGAGTTTGCAAAAACATAATGTGGAAACAACTCCAAACACTAGATTTTAGCATCACCTCATTCTTGTTTAGTTTCTTTGTTAAAGTTTGTCGTTTTTAAGGTTCTGTAGTTAACAAGGAACCTTTAAAGTTTCGCTATCTGTCTGTCTGTCTGTTATTACTTAGCCACAAACTCCACCACTTGCCATTACCATCATCATTCTTTTAATCTGATAGATTATGTCTATGTGGACATAGCGAAACAAGCACACAATCTTCAAAAAGGGATCCATCATGTTTTTTGCACCCTTTTTGCAATTGATGAAAGTCATTTTTCAAAGAGTTAGTGTTAAAATAGTCCAAAACTTTCCAAATGACTGACAAGTACTTACAATGCTCTATTTTAAAACATCTCTTTTGATTGATGGATAGAACTGAAGGCGCTGTTCATCTTAAAGGGTTAACTTTTTTAAATTATTCTCTTTTTGTTACAAGTTTGAACAGATCTTTATTGATAGCTTAAATGAAGCCTAGATTTCTCTCGGAGTATTTTTGGAAGCAGATTCTTAAGGCGTACTTAAGACTTTTTGACATATTTTAGTTCAGATTTAGTGTTTTATTTCACAAATTCAAGGTCCGGAGTTTCTTTGAAGGATAAATCAGAAATTATCCTGGAAAAGAACTGGAATTACCGACATAGCTTGCAGAGTATGCTAGTTGAAGTGGCAGTAGCCATGTTTGTCGAAGAACTGATAGCCGGTGGAGCAGACGAGTCCTGGAGTGGAGACCGCGTATTGGCAAACGTAGTGTGTGGGTCCCAGCTTGCCAGTGGCGCCCTCATAGTTTGTTTGGTGATTTCTTTTATTTTAGAATGAAAATGCAGAAAATAAGCACGTGCCGTTGTGCTTCATAAGACTATACGTTATTATTATTACAAACAGTAGTTTTACATTGTTAAGTTTTTTTGTAACCCTCAAAATGGAAAATAGTGGCCACTAAGCTCCGGCGGAGGACAGTTTGTTAGGCCTTGGAGTGGCCTATGTCCAGCAATGAACTGTGATATTTTTTTTTTTTTTATTGTGCTTGTGCTCCATTTTGCATGGATTTCAAAGTTACTCTCAATCAAAAGTAGGTACCTAAAATAGGGTAGCCAAAACTAAAAATTACTCATAATATAATTCGCAACTTTTGGACAGTCCACTCCAAATTGCGGTCAAACTTTCGTCTGAAACTTTATTCGGAGGCGAAAAAATTCGGACAATTTCGCCAATTTGCTCGGTTTTCTCACTTTAGGGAGAATCCGAAGCGTTTATCAAACAATGTAGTCGCGAGTTTTCGGTTCTCCGAACAGCTGTTGCGACCGCGTTTAATGTGGAGTTAAGAAAACTAGTGCTTTTGTGTTCTACGACCGCTAGATGTTTTTTTGTAATTCGGTGTAGATGTTCTGCTGAATAAAATTGTTAACCTGTGGTCTTTTGTCGTTTTTTGCGCGAGTTTCTAGTTTTCGGAGGCACATTGTAAAATGTTTGAGAACAAAGTAAATGGGTGTTACAGAACTTGTTGGGACCTTTGACGTTTATTTCATTGTTGAATAATAAATGAAAGGGATGAATATAAATGAGAATAAGAGGAAAGTCATGGTGTTTGAAAGAGAAGAGGATATATCGGAGTGTGATGTGAAAATAAATGTGAGTTTGTATATTTGGGGAGTCAGTTTACAAGGGATGGAAAGATTGATGAAGATGTGGAAAGGATAGTAAATGCGGGAAATAAAGTGAATGGTGGCTTACATGCAATTGTGACCAATCATTCGATGCCCAAAAAGACTCGACTGGCTGTTCACAATGGTGTGCTAGTACCTTCGCTTATGTGCGGAAGTGAATGTTGGGTGTGGCAAAAGAAGCATGAAAGTAGAATAAATGCTGTGCAAATGCGTTCCTTGCTAAGCATGTGTGGCGTGACTGTGAATGATAGGTTGAAAACTGATGTGATAAGGCATCGGTGCGGCTTTAAAAAAGATGTAGTGATAAAAATTTAGAAGAGTATGCTTAGATGGTTTGGTCATGTTGAGAGGATGAATGAAAGGCGACTTACAAAAGGTATTTACAAGGCAGATGTGAGTGGAAACGCCGGGAGGGGACGCCCTAGGAGAACATAAATAGTGACTTAATTGGTGATGTTCTTCAGAAAGGTCAGGTGCGTAGCACTCGCAACCGGCGTGCATGTATGACCAGATGTATGGATGTAAACGAAGCAAAATGAGTATGTAAGGAGCATAGCAGATGTCGTTCTATCATTTCTGCCTACCCCCACGGGAAAAAGGCGTGAGTTTTATTTTATATGATTTTTTATGTATATTAATAATACTGTGATTTATCAAACGTAACATAATATATTATGAACATATTATGAGTATTGTAATAGTTATGTAACTGTTAGTTGTGTTACTGTTGTATAATAAGGGGTATTAAAACACGAATGTGGGTTTATAGTTGCATACAAGACTTTATCTACACCCATGACATGAATCCTCTATAAAAGGTTCTAAACAGTTTTTGCAATACTAATATCGAACAAAAATGGCGGGATACGACGCTATGGTATAGTATAGTGAAACGCGCGTGCGTGACAATGTTCTTTTTTTGAAATTCATAAAGATACCACGAATTGAGTAGTGTGAATGGAAGGGAGGATGATGATCCCTTCCTTACTCATCAAACAGATGAGTAAGGAAGGGATCATCATCCTCGTAAAAGCAAAGGAGTTGCATTATGAAATTCAGTACAACATTATAACTCCCGTTTGGATGCTATTATGGTTACTATGACACTGGGTGTTTTAATGTTGGCAATAAGCTAACTGTTTCAGAACCTTTTATAGAGGATTCATGTCATGGGTGTAGATAAAGTCTTGTATGCAACTGTAATAATTAGGTATTAAAACACTCATGTGATACTATTATCACAAACCCACATTCGTGTTTTAATACCCCTTATTATAAAACAGTTGCATAAATAACTATTAAAAGAGTATCGGTGGAGTTTTTTGGCCATTCTTCTCCACACGAAACTACATTTTGGAAGGGGCAACTAGAATCAATTTTATTTCCGTATAAATAAATGTTGACGTCAAAAAGTGCCGATTTGAAATAAATGTTTTGACTTTGACTTCGTTGTTTTGTCAAAGACATTATTTTGCTTCGTATCTTTAAATTTCAATATTTTGCTCTCTCTAGGCTTTTATATTAGTCACTTGTTACTGGACACGGACCTTTTCAGTTCCATACTCTGTAATTCGCTTTCGTGGAAACCGAAAATTCGCTCAATCATTCTCTGTTATTCCATTATGTGAACGCTCATTGCTTCACACAACCGACTTTAGGTAATCACCGGTACACGAGTAATCTATTTAGGCGCCCAATCCACTCCTGTGTGAGTATGTGCGCCTGGTACCAACAGAGTCAACTAGGGTATATTTAGCTACAGTAGATGTTACTCACAGATTTCAGCAGTGATTTTCAGGCGAGGTGTGCTAATTACAGGTAATGGAAATGGAGTGAGCGAGATGTTCGATTAGAGAGAGATATAATTTGTTTCTGATTTTATGCTTTAGAATAGTTTTTTGTAAGATTGAAGTCTATGGATAGCAACTGCATGTTGTCACTGATAGAGTTAACTCAGTCAAGTACAAGCATATCATAAGATAAGCCGTAGTAAATAAAGAAAAAACCGGCCAAGTGCGTGTCGGACCACGCACAATGAAGGGTTCCGTAGTTGGAATGAGTTTATCCCAAGAACAAACTTAACATTGTAGTCGAAAAACATGTTCTCCCATACATTCCAACTGCAAATGTAAGTTGGTCGACTATTTCTCGTTAACTTGAAAAGCCTACTTAACTGTGTTAGTTTTCCCTTAACTTCGTCATATACACATCCAAAAACAGCCATTTAGCTGGCAGGGGACACTTGACTCTAACAAAAATTTGCACTTTAAAACTTAATATTATGCAAACGGATTCCTGAATCTAAAAATGGTTTCAACAAACCCGCCATATTTTTGAACGGCCTATCCAATGATACTCCACATTATGGGATAAACCAAAAAAATATGTAACATTTTTTTCATTACGTGCAATCTAACAACTTTTTTTCGCAAGATTTTTTTTAACACTATCGGCGTACTTAATATGTATATTATATACCTATGCTAAATTACAGCTTTCTAGTACTAAAAGTCTCTGATCTAAGCCATGGACAGACAGACAGAAGTACATGGTGAAACTATAAGGGTTCCCTGTTGACAACGGAACCCTAAAAAACGTTAGTTAGTTACCGTTAACGTTTAGTTATCATACTCCTCCGAAACAGCTTGATTGATTTTTATGAAATTTTATATGCATATTCAGTAGGACTGAGAATCGGCTACTATCATTTTTTTTTTTTAAGTTTTTGGTAGGTAGGTAAGTAGGGTAGGGTAGGGTAGGGTAGGTAGGTAAGGTAGTGTAGGGTAGGGTAGGTAGGTAGGGTAGGGTAGGGTAGGGTAGGTAGGTAGGTAAGTAGGTAGGTAGGGTAGGGGTTTATACTATAGCTTTTCACAGAACGACGTCTGTCGGGTCAGCTAGTAAATACATAATAATGTGCAAACTACTCGTACCTACATCACTTATGAAACCCTTAAGTCACATTTTGCACTGTACTTTTCTTTGTTGAACAAATCAATGCATAATTCGCTTTGTGTAATCTAAATCCGACCCTATATAAGTTTCGTCTTATAGTTTTAGTCTTATCAAATCTGAGAGTTGTTTGGTCAAACTCCGACTGTGCTAACAGATAGAGGACCCTGTAACACTGAGATGAAGTAGAAACTGATTGATTATCATAACTCTCTGCGCTGCCAAATCCTTAGACTAACAAGTGAGGCTGGCGGGGAACGATAGTGGCACGGCAAGTATATTATTTTAGGTTAGGTTGGGGTTAGATGCAGTCTTGGGAGGTAAATGGAGGATATAGACTGAATAAATATTGTGTTAATGTCAACGTTAAATAAAGATGGCTTCAATATTAGTTATTAGTAGGTGTCCTTACTAAATCACTTCGGGTAAAAGAAGAGTGATGCCATGTACAATGGATTTTTAGAGTTCCGTAGCCAAATGGCAAAAAACGGAACCGTTAATGGATTCGTCATGTCTGTCTGTCCGTCCGTATGTCACAGCCACTTTTTTCTGAAACTATAAGAACTATACTGTTGAAACTTGGTAAGTAGATGTATTCTGTGAACCGCATTAAGATTTTGAAACAAAAAAAAAAAACAATAAATTTTGGGGGTTCCCCATACCTACTCAGAACTGAAACTCATTTTTTTTTTTTTTTTTTTTGTCATCAAACTCATACGTGTGGGTTATCTATGGATAGATCTTCAAAAATGATATTGAGGTTTCTAATATGATTTGTACGTCTGCAGATGTACTGGCGCCGTCATTGATCTGCTCGGACGTCTTCATTCTTTTAAGTTCCCGGCACCGCTTCATTCTGTCAAATTATGGTGTTTTATGGGTATCACTGGATTGCTCTTGAGAAGTCTTTTTCAACCGTATATGATCTCTATATTTTGATTTGGCTTTTTGACGAGTATGGGGCAATTATATATATATATATATTTTTTTTTTAACTCCATATTTATTCACTGTATCTATTTCACACTAATGTTTTACATAAGCAATCGATAGATCTTGACGAGAGCTGACGATGGAAACTCAAACGAACGTCGTAGCTTCTTCGAGACAAAATTTATACCAAACGGAAATTATGTGAAGCAGCGAAATGACTTCAAAATGGTAGTGCTTTTTTCTCCACCGCGCGCGATGCGTCAGAGTCCTCACTCAACGTAACGAATTCTTTGATTCTTTAGCTATCGAGCGGTGTAATTAAATTTTGGATGTAGATATAATCATATTTTACGTAAGTAAACATGTAACCATGAGGTCGAAGCCCTCGTGGCCTAGTTACTTTATTTTTATTTACTTTTAATATTACATATATTGCTAAGATGCCAAAACACATAACATCCGTGAAGTTTCGCTACTGAATTAAAATAGGAATAGATAGATATACATTTTATAAAAATACAGATATAAATGTAGAAATATAACATAGGGTCTTATCGTTAAAAGCGATCTTTACCAGACAACCTTTGGATTTATTAAAAGTAGAAGGAGAGACAATACTGCAGGTAGTCAGTGGTGTACCATTTACATACACTTATCAATATAAATAAATATATATATGATATACATATTTATATACTATAACTAGCTTCTACCCGCGACTTCGTCCGCGTAAAATTTCGGCCCACAACCCACCCCGTCGCAACGCATCGCCCGTCCGCGCAATTACTTCGTTTTCGCTTAGCGTTTTTTTGGCTTAGCTTATACTTATTTGATTGCGGAGTTATTTTAAAATTATGATATCTCCTAAGATGTTGATTGAAATCAAGTGATGTCAATGACAATTTTGTTTACATTTAAATACTTGTGATTAATGACATCTTTATTTGGATAAGGATTAATATTATGTTGATAAAACTCCTTCGCAAATAATGCATTAATTTCGAACAAATTTGATTACCATAAAAAGGTTATAGTGAGTCAATCTTAAAATATAGACATAATGCTGCGGACTTTTTTTTATAACTTTTAAAGAGGAACAATTCCATCATACATGATATTTGCGTAACTTAAACCGTTTACGCAGCGCACGCAACGGAAGCTCTCAAAAAGGAATAATTTTACCCGTTTTTGCAACATTTTTCATTTATGCTCCGCTCCTATTGCTTGTAGCGTGATGTTATATAACCTATAACCTTCCTCGATAAATGGACTATCCGACACAAAAAGAATTTTTCAATTCCAACCAGAAGTTCCTGAGATTAGCGCGTTCAAACAAACAAACAAACAAACTCTTCAGCTTTATAATATTAGTATAGATTAGTATAGATAATAAAAGAGCATAGTTTCAGACTGAAGGACTAGGGCGATAGTCACCGCAGAAGGTCGTTAGTTTCAAGGTCTTAAACGATTGTGGAAAGCATAATCAAATTTATTAATGTTACTACATAGTTTACGGTTTTATTCATTGTGTAAATTTACCCAACTATCGAATAATAATAAACATAAATCTGTCTGGTTTAGTTGAGAGAAAAGCGAGCGAAAGTAATACTGATTTGCGTTTGTATTTTGTGTTAAATGCGGGTGCAATGTAAATGGTTGTTACGTGCGGGTCTTTTTACGTTAAAATATTTATTTATAGGTCACGGATTTATTTAATGTGTAAGTTCATGTTCCGTGATAACCTGACTAGTTTTCGGACTCAAATTCATATACCGTCGTATCCTACGAATAGTGCCCTAACGAACATAGGGGCTTTCTTTTTTATTGCATAATTCAATTCTGCTCATCATACCACATATAACCAGTTCAACAAAACAATTAAAAACGGGATATAAAGGACAAAATGCGTATAAAATATGAAGACAATTTATTGAAAATAATCCTAGCCGAACCTTAAAATACCAATACACATTATAAGAAATCACCAATACATATTTTTTCATATTTAATTTAATTAATCACAGAAAAGTGTCTCCTGAAAAGTAGCTATTATGCAGTTACGCCCCTATTCGTAGGATACGACGATACGTTTTTTGGTATTTTAGTACGTTTTACGGATAATCTACGAATTCAGTGTATGTATTATGATTATAATATAATATTTTAATTAAGGTGTTTGGTGGTATGCGTACAAAGAGTAAAAGACAAAATAAATAATACAATAAATTATTTAGTACCGACTAAACGACACACAATATATTCTGCAAATAAATATCAAATAAAAAGTATCTATCTCGCTCAAAATTAGGATATTAAAATATGATGAATCACACCAGCAAAAACCTAGGCAGATATTCACCTGCCAGGGTTGCGGGTTTGTCCCAAAGGGATATTGTTACAAATGCAGGGAACCTACCAGGGGACTACGGATCAGCGGAAGCAGTGACGTCACCGACAATCTAATAGTTGTTAATGTTTGGTTAATTATTAGTATTTTGTTTAATGTTTAAATGATGTTGATGTATCGAGTTGTAATTTTTTTAAGTTAGCAACATTGATTTGTACGTGCTTATAAAATACTCTGTAACCGTCTTTCGCGCCCCTGTTCGCTGTGAAACGCCGAATAAACCACATACAAGTTATATTTTGAGCCTCCGTGTTATTTCTACTCTGCACCTACGCGCCCAGCCTCAGCAGACCCACATATAGAAGACACTACTGAAACACCCTCACACATCCTCTTCGTCACAATATACTTTCATATAAACTACCATCCCCTATTTTACCCCTTTAAGGGTGGAATTCCCAAAAATCCTTTCTTAGTGGATACTTACTCTTCACAAAGAACATGCCCTCCAAGTTTCATGTCTCTAGGAACAGCGGTTTGGGCTGTGTGTTGATATATGACCCAGTCAGTCAGTCAGTCAGTCAATCAGTTTACCAAGTTGAACTAATAGATTAGTTTACCTTAGTACCTATACAAACAATAAAACTGGATCATTGTTGGCTAAATTGGCAATGCCTAAATTTCATTTTAGGGCAATACTAAATTACCTAATTTCATTTTAGGGCAAATACCTGAATTAAATGCTTTTAAGGCTGACTTATTACAATAAGGTAAATTGTACTAAAACAAATAAATTTGAGTTAGACTAAGATCGGGTATGATTGCATCTGCCAGGGTTGCGGGTTTGTCCGAAAGGGATACCGTGGCCCTGGCACACAGGCAACTAAAGGAACACGGGTGGGTTTTAGTCAGTAAAAGTCTGACTCGCCCTCCCGCTACGCCCAGAGCGGGAAAAGCTATTTGATAAAATCCCACCAAAACAAAAAAGGCAGATATTCATACCCAACCACAGACACAGTCCTTTTATAATCGACTTATTTTTCTAATGTTTCCTCTTCATAACTCTTCGGTCCGCTACCTGCCGATTCCAATGATCTCGCAACACAATATATTACGGAACGAAAATCACGCAACTATACAATTCTTGCTTTTTATGGGCTAGTTTAGTTTGAGGTGTTAAAACAGATGTGACTAAAATTATATCAGGGTTATTTTATAATGAAATAAGGTGTTGAATTTAATTATCATTGACCACACTAAAGGGTCAAAGAGCAATAGTTTTAGTAGTTTGGTCATTAACACTGAATTTTGCTATTTGAAATCATCGCCATCCGATTAGCTCAGACCCAAAATAGTTGAGTAGTTTGGAATCGAGTTTTCGGAAAGTACCAGGGCTCTATTTAATAAACCTTACAAATTTTTAACTGTAAATTATAGACAGGCTACAATTCTACAAGTATCTCCCGCTCTGGGTGGAGCGGAAGGGAGTGTCAGACTCTTACTGACTAAAACCCACCCGTGTTCCTTTAGTTGCCTGTGCGTCAGGTCCATGGTATGGGCTGGCATTCTTGGGCCCTAATGGGCCCCCTCATTATTGCTGACACCTCTTTGAGGCGCGCGTGGAACACGTTCGCACCGTCCGGCACGGGCCTGGTCCTGATCGGACGGTGAACTACCCATTACTCACCGCTCGCAGGCCCGCGCCTCTGGAAATTCTGTACATTGTAACTACAAGGACGGGGAAGGGGACAATATTGTATTTACAAATATGTACTTGTACATATTTGTAAATACAATATTGTCCCCTAAATTGACAGGCGTTTTCCACATAAACAATTGTGATAATTGTAAGTTATATAAACTTAACAAATATGTCACTTTTGTACAACATTTTCGGATTGTAACTTTTATACAGGTACCAGGAGCCCATACTTATAAATCGCTCTCACAGAAGAGTTAGAATTTGAAGTGTAGATTTACTTGAGTTTTGGAAGATAAGATCACGTCTTTATTATAATGGCTTCTTCAATGGTAACACTTAGAATAACGACGACAATAAGACGTGATGTTTATAACTTTGAATTCAACTGCTAATCTCTAGAACGTTGTAACATAAATTTCATTCACTATAGAAACGCTTCGTCCAGATTTAAACTGATTGTGGTCGTAAATACAGGGTGTTTGGCAGAACGTTGAACATACGAAAATGGTGGATAGGTGGGGTCATCTGCTACTTACTCAGCCCTAATTTGTTTGGCCCTGGCCCCCTGGAGATTTTAAAATATATTTTTTTTGCTTTGTTCTAGTTTCACCACTTTCTTAACTTTAAAGTGTAATTTTTATTAAAAATGGGTAAAACAGGCAATATATATATATATATATATATATATTTAATCTTTTATGTTGGCAGATTCATAGAAAATTATTGCTTTATTCAGATGTTAGCTAAAAAAAAAGTTATGAGTCCTCAAACTTACAGAAAGATGTAAAAAATACTTAAATCATAATTTCAACTTGCGTTAAAAAAAAAAAAAAAATTATTGAGGAGTTCCAATTCTAGTAGAAAATTTTCGACGAAACTCTACTTTTACGGAAAGTGAAATGTTTTGCAAAATTTAATACTGCAAGGTTGGTAAAAATTAAATGATCGGTTGAAATTATGTAAGTTCTTGAATTAAGTACAAAGATAATAAGCTGTACCAGTTAGGTGCGTTAATGAAACAACTAAATCATAAAAAAAAAAAAAAAAAATCTCCAGGGGGCCAGGGCTAAATAAATTAGGGCTGAGTAAGTAGCAGATGACCCCACCTATCCACCATTTTCGTATGTTCAACGTTCTGCCAAACACCCTGTATACAGACAGTTCCAGTTGCATGATCCAAAATCCAAAATGTATTCTGTATTCGATGAAAATGCTTAGTAATTAAATTAGTATTGGAAATCAATAATGGACGTAAGATTTTCCCTAAAACCCAAAAAAAGCGGCCAAGAGTGAGTCGAACTTGCACACGAAAGGTTCCGTATAATATTTACACTACATCATCATTATCCTGCCTTTATCCCAATATAACCCAATTTAACAATATTTAATACTACTTATTAAAAAAAAACTACTTGATTTTTATTTGTATGGCGCCCCCTGTAATTTTTAACTTTATTTTATTTTTAGTTGTTATAGCAACCATAGTAGTACGGTTCAAAAGATACAGCCCTGTAACAGACGGACGGACAGCGGAGCCATAATAATAGGGTCCCGTAGGCACCCTTTGGGTCATCATCATCATCATCATCATTTCAGCCGAAAGACGTCCACTGCTGGACATAGGCCTCCCCCAAAAGGGGGATTTGCCATAATCGCCACGCTTGGCAGGCGGGTTGGCGATCGCAGTATGGTGTAAAAATGCATAGAGAACGCTGCTGCCCATTCTCTGGTAAGTCCCTCAGTCGCCTTTTACGACACCCAAGGGAAGAAATGGGGTAGTGTTATTCTTTACGTCCGGCACCACACGGAACATTTGTACCCTTTGGGTACGGAACCCTAAAGAAGTGTTCGTTATTTTAAGCAATTTCTTCGTCACTACAAAGAAAACTCACTAACCAAATCTTTTCCCTACCAGGAGACCATGACTTGGACGAGAGTATAGAGCGGATAGGAGCAACCGTGACGCAAGTGTACGAACACCCGTACGGAGCCTCCCTCAACAAGGATGACACCTACATCTGCAGCGCCGTCGTACTCAACACATACTGGCTTCTGACCCTGTCCAAATGCTTTGATTCGTAAGTATTTCATGTATTTATCTTATTATGTCGGCCCGGAAGATATCAGGGCCACAAGTCTGCTATTACAATAGTGTCAGAATGGTCTATCATTGATTTCATAATGGTTGATTTGGACAAGTTTAGTAATCTACTAATATAATGGCGTCATTATGACTTTCCAATGGTCAGCCACTGACACTCCATTGAAAGAATTAGTAATCTCGTAAATAATGACAAATGAAACTTCATACTAAACTTCCAACTTCCTATTACTTCAGATTGCTTATAACACTAATAAATAATATGTAAAAATATATATAAATGAAATCTGGCATGAATAAATGTTCAAAATGCCATTGTAATATAATTCTATTACGAGACCATTGACCGACCAATGATCGACCATTATGAATTTAGCAGATTACGAACTTTTAGCAAAATGACAATGGGATCGTGTTGGAGTGACGAATTTATAAAAATAACAGACTTGGGCCCCTGATAGGTAACAACTAAGTATTATTCATAAAGATTCAGGAAACTATGAAGGGAAAATATGTTTTCATTTTCGCCTCCATCTTTCACTTAATTTTATGGAATTTTACTGTCATATCGTAACCAGCACATTTTCGATAGTTTGGACACTAGGTAAACATATGCGTGAAGGAGAACCATCGGGACAGTGATACTAAAATATGAAAACTTATGGATTTTGACGTGAATACTCGTACGTCTTTAAATTTACTTCCATAGTAGAAGGCAGTACAGAATACTGATGATAATAAAATCGGGTTGCAGCTACACATCTATCCTCGAAATCCAAAATTTAATTGCATAAATAAATTGCACTAATCGATAGCCAAAGGATCAAAGAATTTGGTACGTTGAGTGTGGACTGTGATGCACCGCGCGCGGCGGATGGAGAAGTGTTGCAGTGCGCATTTTGAGGTTGTTTTGCTGCGTCACATAATTTCCGTTATGCATAAATTTTGTCTCGGAGAAGCTACGACGTTCGTTTGTGTTTCAAACTTCAGCTCTCGTCAAGATCTATTGATTGCGTTCCTATATAAAACATTAGTGTGAAATAGTTATAGTGAATATATTTGGTGTTGTAGTAAAACAAATCCCAGGGGGGTTGACATTGGGCACGCCACAATTGTGGCAATAAGTCCCCTCTTTGAGGAGTGGCTAGAGAGGCGCCACGGCGTCCTCACCTTCCGCCTGACACAGGTCCTTACCGGACACGGTTGTTTCGGGAGGTTCCTGTTCAGGATAAGGCGGGAGGAAATGCCCGGGTGTTACCACTGTGTGGATCGCCCGGAGGACACAGTGGAGCATACGGTGCAGATCTGCCCGGCTTGGGCAGAGCACCACCGTGTCCTCACGGAGGCAATCAGCGGCGGCGATCTCTCGCGTCCGGCCCTGGTCCAGGCCATGGTCCGAGAGTGCATGGGAGGCAGTGACCTCCTTCTGCGAAGCAGTAATGCTCGCGAAGGAGAAGGCGGAACGCGTGAGGGAGCGGCAGTCTGTGCGCCCTAACGGCCCTAGTCACCGCAGGAGACGGCCTGGACGGTGCGTTTTGTTGCACGCGCAACAAAACAAAACTGACGGGGTCCGCCAGGACCGGTGCCTGCCAGGGTTGCGGGTTTGTCCGAAAGGGATACCGCGGACCTGGCACACATGCAACTGAGCGGAACACGGGTGGGTTTTAGTCAGTAAAAGTCTGACACGCCCTCCCGCTCCTCCCACAGCGGGAGAAGTTATTTGATAATTTCTCACCCAAAAAAAAAGGGGGCTTGGAATTCAATGGGATTTGTTGTTGGATTTTTACCAAATTAAAAATCTTGTGTAGGTACTCGTACAAAATCAGCTATTTTAACCACAGAAGAAAATTCGTGTAAATCACCTAATAACAAGACAATAAAGATATCATATTAACGATTCTGAAGTTATTTGTAACATAAGCCTTTGTCTTTAGCTTGATTAACATATTATGTTCTAAAGACAATAGGCCTATTGTCTAGCTAGATATTTTCAGCAATAATTCATCACAAACCGTGATAACATAATCTATACCAGTTAATTATTATCTTCAATATGTGTTATGTATGTAGCCGAGTTTAATTACTGGCAGATATTGTATTCATAAAATTATACTTTTAATATTTTCAAAATGTGAAAGTTTGGATGTTAGTCAGTTTGTTCTTCTAGTACGCCTTAACTGCAGAATGGATTTGAATGAAAGTTTGCACACAGATAGACATCGGGCTAATTGCTTAACACACATAAAATGACAATTGATCGTAATGGGTTTCATTTTGACAGTTCACCCCCGTACATTGCGTTATTTATGTTTTCGAGCTGACGTATTTTTCAAACCTATGAAGCAATGGATTAGCAATAGCCTTCAAAACTCTCGGATTAGAATTGAAAGTGTGTTACGCAATTAATTATTATTATTTCCTTTATTTCATTAATATATGTAGGAATGGAACGTTATGACAGGACAGTGAAACGAGACGTGAAGATGGATGACAGATGTGAAGCATAAAAGATCGACAGAGATGAATGAACGAAATAATCAAGGAGTGAAAGAGATAGTGAATGAATGTTTAAAAAGGTAGAATACGTAGAAAGGAGACGGTTTTAGGAAGGAAAAGGCGTAAGACGTTATATTCAAAGACGGAAAATAAAATACACTTAAGTTGAAGCAATCAGCAGTTTTATTATAGAAAAATTGAGCTTATCCCACATATACATATAAATTACATTTACGGCACGGTTGGCGCAGTGGTTAAGCGATTGACTGCTGCGCTGCGTGTCGCGGGTTCGATTCCCGCACGGAACAAATATTTGTATGGCCTACAAGTAGTTGTTCCGAGTTTGGCTGTTTGTATATGTGCGTTTAAATGTTTGTAAACGCACCCACAATACAGGATAAGTTTAAAAAAATATATGTAATGTTATATTTAGAAAAAAACATTTAAAAATATAAAAAATAGTGGCCCATCGGCATCAGGAACAGGGTCCAAGCTGCCGATAGTCAGGGCTAATTATTATTATGAATTATTATTATTATTTATTATTAATAATAATTATTATTAATATTAAATTATTATTAATAATAATTATTATTAATATTAAATTATTATTAATAATAATTATTATTGTTTATATTTATTGTATTTTTTTTTTTGTGCATGTCTTATACTAAAACATGGGGTACCTACTTTTCATCGGGTACATTAAGTAGTTTCTCTATAAAAGCGAGTAAAACTGCAGGCAAGAGTGAGCTTAATATTTTTCGTGTTTCTCATGAAAGCTATCAACATACTGAATGGGAAATGTTAATTAAATATTGGTTTGGAACGCACCTGGTTCACTCCAGTATAATTTGGGAAAAGGTCAGTAGGGCGCTGAAGTTTTTAGTGGATTGAAATTCGTAAATTAAATGGCAAAGTGGAAAGTGCAAAGTGATATCAGAGTTTGAATGTGTACTCAGTTTGTGGTAGGTTCGTCCTCTGTTATATGAGACATAATCATCTGGCGAAATGAGGGTATAGTATACATCATCTGCCTAGCCTTTTTAGGTCAGCTTCCAGTCTAACCGAAGATAGTCGAATACCAATATTTTACACGGAGTGACTGCCTATCTGACCTCCACAATCCAGTTACTAGGCATTTAGGCAACACGATATCTCTTGGTAAGACTGGTTGTCAGACTTTCAGGCTCCTGACGTCTCGTAACGACTGTCAAGGATAGGGTTGTCAACCCTACTATATAATATAGTATTCTGCCATATAAGAGACCTAAATACTATATTTCTAAAGAAAAAATTGGTTGTCTGTAAAGTTGGTTTACGGGTGATAGTTTAACGTGACAACGTCATAACAAAACATTGATGCGGCGCAAGCGTACAATGAGCGTAAAGGGACAATGAGCGTAACGGGACAATAAGCGTAACGGGATAGTGAGCGTAACGGGACAATGAGCGTAACTGGACAGTGAGTCATCCTTTTTCGTGCATGCAGCCGGCGTTCATCGATTTATTAGACGTTGTCACGTCAAAAATTTAGTACTATATTGACGTGGCAACGGCTAATAAATGCATGGGTCTAGTAAAAGGCGACTAAGGGATTTACTAGAGAATGCAGCAGCGTTCTCTATACATTTTTAACACCATACTGCGATCGCCAACCCGCCTGCCAAGCATGGCGATTATGGCAAACGCCCCCAATTGGGGGAGGCCTATGTCCAGCAGTGGACGTCTTTCGGCTGAAATGATGATGATGATGAGTACATACTGTATTTTTTCGCCATCTGATATATTTTACAGGCAATGGCTTCCAAAATACAATTTCTGATATAGAAAACGTTGGCAACCCTAGTCAAGGATGCCACGAATGACAGCCGGGACCAACGACTTAACGTGCTTTCCGAGGCACGGAGGGGTCTTGGTATGTAAAGATGGTCACCCATCCACGGACCAACCACGGCAAGCGTAGCTTAACCTGATGTATCAACCCGTGTGGCTGTTATTACTTTGCCACAAGTCCCTGAAAGTATGCTATACACCTCTGTCTAATTCTAATCCTTCGAGAAATACAAGCCTGAAGTAATGATATACAGATTTGGGTAACAATAAAATGGCCTGGTATATGATCAGAGTGTCTAACTTTCAATTCGTCTACGAAGCAAAATAAAATTAATGTCTACACAGAAAATTGCGTAAGCTGTAAATTGCCAAGAGATCAAAATGTTTAAAAAAAAAATTCAAATGATACTGACGTTTGTGAGAAGCAAGTCAACTAAATATAGTAGACTTTATTTGGGCCGTTCGGTACGGTCAATGTGTCATCTAGACAAGTATATGATCTAAGGATAATGTAAACCTTATGATTGGTTGTACCATTAATATTAAGGTCAATAATTAAATTGTACCTGCCTGTAGGGTTTGGACCTGCGCAAACAAGTCCCTTTGACAGATCAAATATTTACCTACTCACCCGTATAGCTACAGGTTGTAGAAAAGTGGAAGTCCGTTCCTGAGTCCTTTTGTTTGATAGGTAGCTAATTAATGTTAATTGATGCTAATTAATGTATTTCCAATCTTATTGAGACTTATATAAATAATCATCCCCACTTTGCGTGTAGGGGACGTATCCTAAAAAAAAATATTTCTATATTTTATTTTACCTCTATGTCGGCGTTATTGACTTGTATCATCATCATTTCAGCCGAAAGTCGTCCACTGCTGGACATAAGCCTCCCCCAAAAGGGGGGAATTTGCCATAATCGCCACGCATGGCAGGCGGGTTGGCGATCGCAGTATGTGGTTAAAAATGCATAGAGAACGCTGCTGCCCATTCTCTAGTAAGTCCCTTAGTCGCCTTTTACAACACCCAATTTGTATACCCATGACAAATTACAGCTTTCTAGTACTAAGACTCTCTGATCTAAGCCGTGGACAGACAGACAGACAGACAGACGGGCATGGTGAAGCTATACGGGTTCCTTGTTGACTACGGAACCCGTAACGTTACGTTGCATAATAAGTCTGGTAATAAACCATTTATTTCCCGACATCCTAACACAATTCATTGATATTACACGTTGATAAAAAACCATATAATATGAGGGGCAAAACTTAGCCAGACACATAAATTATATAACATGATATTTATTCTGTTGTTTACAACCTTCTCTGCCTTGTGGAAAATAAACTTATCTACAAATCCATAGATGGTACGACGGTAAGCTGGCGTTTGAAAACAAACCTAACCTAAAATTTCATAAAACGTTCTGATCTATCTATACAAACAAAAATTTTTTTTTTTTTTTTTTGTTCCGTTCATGTCGGTTATCTTGGTTCTCCTGCGGATCTCTTCATTTCTGATTCGATCACGTAGGGAAACTCCAAGCATAGCCCTTTCCATTGCCTTTTGGGTGACTTTTAACATTCCAATAAAGCCCATTGTGAACGACCACGTTTCAATGCCATAGGTCCTCAGAGGCAACACGCACTGGTCAAAGACTTTCGTTTTGAGATACTGTGGTACGTGGGACGAGAAGATATTGCGTAGCTTCCCGAACGCTGCTCAGCCGAGTCGGATTCGACGATTGACCTCTTTCTCGAAGTTGGCCTACGTAACTGGACAGTTTGTCCAAGGTTAACAAACTCGTCCACAACTTCGAGTGTAGCGTCTCCGATCTTCATGAGAGTGGGTGTTACATGGGCATTTGACATGACCAACAAATTGTCGTACAATAATTTCAAGGAATTTCAATAAAAGGGAATTCAAACAACCAATTACAGCGTTTATTGTTAGCTGTTAATGCACAAATTAGAGATAATGTTAAACGTTAAATTATGACAAGATTACGAACCCCTTAGTCGATGGCAAATACCTTAGGCAAATGCTCATTTATTCAGCTAACACTCCAAGGGTTGTGTTGCCATCTCGCTCTTACATACAAAATCCAATAGGAGAGAAAGAGATGAACATGTTTGATTCAAATTACGCATTGCGTTGGCTGTATAGCCTTTTGCCTTTGCTCATGATAAACAAACGTTTGCAAATCTACCTCATCTATTATGTCAAAAGCCTGGATGTTAACTTTTATTCGCCATTTTCTTTAAAGTTATTATAGTACCTTTGTTATTTGGCATTTGTTAAATTCATGTTTTACATTCATAGTGACTTACGGAGCCGAAACGTGGACACTCACGGCTGGTCCATAAATTCAAGGTCGCTCAGCGAGCTATGGAACGGGCTATGCTTGGAGTTTCTCTGAGAGATCGAATCCGGAACGAGGTGATTCGGCAGAGAACCAAAGTTGTCGACATAGCTCACAGAATAAGCAAGCTGAAGTGGCAATGGGCCGGCCATATTAGCCGTAGAACCGATGACCGTTGGGGTAGACGTGTTCTTGAGTGGAGACCGCGAATTGGCAAACGTAAGGTAGAACGTCCTCAGGCTAGGTGGAGCGACGATCTTCGCAGGGTGGCTGGTAGCAGCTGGATGAGAGTTACCGAGAATCGAGCTGAATGGCGTGCAATTGGAGAGGCCTATGTCCAGCAGTGGACTGCTATAGGCCGATGATGATGATGGTGATTCACAGTGAATGTTGATACTTGTATTTTTTTTTTACGTTTAAAAAAATGATGTTATAATACTTGCATGTTCTAGGCCAAAATTCATTATTATTAACACAAACGGGATATTTACCATGTTTACCATTTGTTTTGAGTTCCCGATATTTCGGCGCTGTTGCAAACACCATGATCACGGATAAACTGAAGTCATTGCGGGTGTTTATGAGCAGACAAAACGGTCTACCCTCTTTCGTGATCGTTTTTTGCGCTCAGTACCGCTACCACTGTCACTCGCAACTCGATTCTGTTCCCGACACACGAAACTCACTGTGTCCGCTCGCGAACTCTTATCGGCACTTCTTCGGTTTTTACACAGCTGAACCACTGGATTCCAGGCTCTCGACAGTTGAAACCCATCATCCCGGTTGAAGTTCCTATATTTGGTAATCTCAATAGCTTCTCTAACCAGTCTAGGAATATAGTTAATTAAATAATAATAATAGTGACCATGACAGTTCAAAATTCGTTGTTATTCTTTTTACTGTGATTTATTTTATACTTAAAAAAAGGAACAACCTAGACATTTAATGACCTAATTGGTGATGTTCTTCAGAAAGGTCAGGTGCGTAGCACTCGCAACCGGCGTGCGTGTATGACCAGATGTATGGATGTAAACGAAGCAAAAGGAGGTAAGGAGCGCAGCAGATAGCGTTCTATAGTTTCTGCCTACCTTCATGGGAAGAAGGCGTGAGTTTATGTATGTATTTTATACTGAAACTAGCTTTTGCCCGCGGCTCCGCCCGCGTGGATGTCGGTTATCGCGTAAAAAAATAGCCTATGTCCTTCTCCATATCCCAGGCTATATCTCTGGCAAGTTTCATGACGATCGGTTCAGCGGTTTAGGCGTGAAAACGTAACATACAGACAGACAGATAGAGTTACTTTCGCAGTTATAATATTTGTATGGCGCTATCCATACAAATATTATAACTGCGAAAGTGGTTTTGTTTGTTACGCTTTCGCACTAAAACGGCAGAACGGATTTGGATGAAATTTGGCACATGTGTAGACCATGACCTGCATTAGGACAAAGAATACTTTTTTTATCCCGGTAGTTTGTTCCTGTTGGATAATTTCCGAGCTCCACGTGGGCGGAGCCGCGGGCAGAAACTATAATATGTATAGATAGATACAGATATAGATTTCACGTAGATAGCATATCAAAAGCCCTTTCAAAGGCTTCACGCGGAAGATCTCTTTAAATTTATTCGGCTCGTGTTTCAATTACATGCAAATCAGCTTTCAGTTATGTTATCTAATAAAACCGGTCTGTAACTGCCCTAATTTCATGCGAAGGACTCTTGTTACTGAGGAGGAACGAGCATTGGATAACACGCTTTAGGTAAATAAGTACGAGTACTCACTGCACAGTGCGCAGTGGCGACTTCAGTCCGTTTCCGTATTTACCTTCACAGTGACTTGGACTTCACAGTGAGTGATTTGGACTGATTTAGGTACACACTCCAAATGTCCAAGATTAACCTTTCATATATATAACGTAGATCTACGCGAGACACAATGGGTTTTTAATTGTGTCTATAATTACGACATACGAGAAGTTAATCGTACACGGAATGTAGGTACACCTAAAAATGGAATTTGAGATCAAAAATGTAAACATATGTGTTGCCAATCTAAATAACCACTTTTGTGAAGTTTGTCAAAAAGTACTATAATATAGTGTAAAAATTGTAGTAAGCCAATCAAATTAGATTTTTTCGTTTTTGATTTCAGCAGTACTACTAAACCGAATTTGAAGTTTTAGATGTTCATTCAACGCAGAATTTAACCGTCTTTAATATTGAATGGAATAACATTTTCCGTTGGACGTATCGTTTTCGAGCTTCAAGCAAAATACTGAAAAAAGATCGAAAAATACGGAGTTAGTTATTACCTGGGATTGCGCAAATTCAGATTAGACGCATTTAGGACCAAATTAAGGTATTCAAATGATTTCCAGCTTACTGAAAATTAATTCCTCAAGACGCTTTTTATGGATCTAATTTGATTGGCCTATAGGCATATTTTAAACAGATAAAATATCAGTTTTCAGCTTTAAAGAGATGTAAACTACGATCCAAGAATAAAATATAACTGTTTGAAATAAAATCGTGCAAATTATTTTTATTGTACTAGCAATAAGATAGAAATTCTAAGCATTTTGACTTCCATTTATTATTTCCTATTTATAAAAGGTTTTTCCTTCTAAACAAGAGAATCTTGTAATATTATCTGGGGAAAACTGTTTAATTTTTAAATATGTTCGTTAACAGTTGAAATGTAAATTATATCAAATAAATAAACATGAGCAACTTGTTCAAAAGAATAGAAATATTTTATTTTCATTAGTTTACGACGTGACCTTACGCTGTAATTGGTTTCATTTTGACAGCACGCTACAACGAGCGATAATAAAATGAAATAATTCGAATGACTAGGAAAATGTTGACTACCCCTCAAACGTCATTGACAATGACATTTCTTTGTTTACACTTTTGATCTCGAATTCCATTGCCATATAAGAATAAACGGATTTACGGATTTTGACAGATTTGCCATACAAACACTGTCAAATACTCACAATGGCGAGACCATTCTGACACTATTGTAATAGCAGACTTGAGGCCCAGGCAACCTTGTGTTCAAAACATGGGGTGTGGCTGTGTCGTGGACACGGCCGTGTGTTTTACATGAACCGAAAATATTACCCGTCACGTACACGTAACGGGTAATATTTTCGGTTGGATGTACTGGCGCTGTCGACCTGTCGTTGATTCACTCGGAAGCCTTCGTTCTTTTACGTTCCTGGCACCGCTTCACTTTGTCATATGGTGTTTTACGGATATCACTGGATTGCTCTTGAGAAGCCCTTTCCAAACGTCTACGATATCAAAATTTTGATTTGGCTTTTTGACGAGTATAGGCCAACTTAGCATTTTTTTTTTCTTTTTTTTAACACCATAAATATTCACTACAGCTATTTTACACTAATGTTTTATATGCGCAATCAAAAGATCTTGACAAGCGCTGACGATTGAAACTCAAACGAACGTCGTAGCTTCTCCGAGACAAAATTTATACTAAATGGAAATTCTGTGACGCAGAGAAACGACCTTAAAATAGTGGCGCTTCCCTATCTGCCGCGTGCGATGCGTAACAGTCCTCACACAACGTAACGAATTCTTTGATCCTGTAGGTATTGAGTGGTGTAAACTAAATTTTGGATGTAGAAGATAGATATGTAGCTGCAACACTAAACTCTATCCCCTGAATTTAAAGACGTATTCACGTCAAAAGCAAAAGTACCAGGAAACCACGATCCCATTCTTGTAACTAAAGGATATAAAACCAAATCAAATGAATAAGTGCTTGTCAAGAAGCATCTCTAGGAAATAGAAAACCTTCTATCTAATAATCCATCTTCCGACCAAAATAAACGTCTGACGATACATAAATCATCCTATGTTACTGTGTTACTAAACAGCACGGTTTATGTTTGGATCCGCTAATATCCAAGTCGGTTTATGTAAGAGCCCTCTAATATCCTCGGAAGGACCAACAATGTGGGAAAGATACGCAGTGGTCCTTTTTACCGAAAATATACGAATATAGGGTCGCCGAATACTATATGTATAGTTTTATGTATGGTACTGGGTTAGCAGAAAATGAAAGGGTTTTTTAAAATATTTATTTGTAGCTGGAGTTTTTTTTCTTTGTAGTTGTTGAACAATTTATTTTGATAGAATTATACCTTCTTATTATTATTACTTATTTATTGCATAATTTAAGTGAATGACGTTGTTTCTGATTTGGTTTTGTAGCTATAGCTAGCTCTATAGTTACTTACTCGTAATTATTTATTTATTTAAAAATATTTGTTAATTTTGATAATGCTCGTCTATCTTCTTCGATCTTTAAACATGTCTTATCTGCCGATAATGCAGTGGACTGCAACATTACTACTTAGAGTTTTGTTAACCTAATATATTATTTATGTTGTAGTTGTTAATTATCCCTTAGGGTCAGCTCACACCGAGACGCGACGCGACGCGACGCGACGTGTTGCCAACGACTTCACTATGCGCCTCGCGACGTTGCGATGCGTCTCGAGGCGGCGCGCGGCGCAGCGCGAAATCACTGGCATTTTCCAATATCGTTGCGTCGCGTCGCGTCTCGGTGTGAGCTGACCCTTAATAAATAAAATAAAATACCTAATATAAAGTGTTATTGATACCGCTGTGACATTAATTTTGATACTGCGATTTGCTTTAATTGTAGCATATATTAATTAACTTGGTGATTATATTGTGATGAGCTCCCTCCGCTCTCTGTAACCCTATCCTCGTTAATTTATATTTATGAGAACTCAGATTCCAATATTTATAGGTACACATGGCTACATATCAAGCTATACAAATTCAGTTTACTGCTCGCATTGTATAGGATTTCCGTACAAAGAGAGATCAGCTTATAATGGAACGTATAGCTTGATATGTGGCCGTGTGTACCTAACGAATTCAAAATGACAATCAATTCAGACCTTCGAACGCTATTCACGATTTGACAAACATTTCTCCCACGTTGTATTTTTAAGCTTCTAAATAAAACCCTCGACATGAATGTAAGCAATACAATAAATCTATCGACATGTATATTAGAACAACATTAGTCCAAAAAAGACCATTTCAATGCCATCCGTAAGGCAATACCCAAATCGTTGAAAGGTCAACCCTCTGGACACAACCCATACCCGACAAGGAGTAATAGGTAGTATAAAAGTTGAAAAACCGGCCAAGTGCGTGTCGGATTACGAACAATGAAGGGTTCCGTAGTTGGGATGAATTTATCCCAAGAACGAATTTAACATTGTGAAGAATATGTTCCCCTATACATTCCAACTGCAAATGAAAGATTGTACGCACACTATTGAGTGATTTAACATGTTATTTTAAGACCATAGACTTAATTTCATGTAATCTATAAGTAGGTGTTTAGAACAATCTAAACATAGAAAGTAGAAACTAAGGATATTGCTCGTGTAAACGTATAACTTAATAATTTTTTATGTATAAACTTGCAACACTAGATAGAAATTCCAATTGTTGGTGTTGTGGCTATGCTGCGACCCTTCCTGTTAAAAAGATTGTGACGAGCGGCTGTGTGCTCTGATTGTTAAAAGTATATTACAAATTTTCAAACAGTAGGTATATAACTTTTCTCTGTATTTATTTATTTAACAAGTTATGTACACACGTCGAATCAGACAATAAGAAAGGAACAGAATAGTACGTACAAAGGTAATGCTTATTTCTAAAGAAATCTCTTTCAACATACCTGCTATAGGAGAGTAGATAAAGAGATGTAGACAACGTGTGTAAGAGTAGAAGAGAAAGAAAATACGTAAAACCAAAAACTATTCACAAATTTAAATATAAACACAATATGAGAATATACTTAAATACATACATACTTCTAAAATAAATATACCGGATGACTTTTTTTACCGTCTCGAAAAAAATTGGGTATACTAGGTGAACGGAGTAGAAGCCTATGGCAGAGCAATTTTTTTATTTTTTTTTTATTTTCAGAAATAAAACTAAAATAAAAGATAAAAATATTGAAATTTGGGTGCGTATGATTTAAATTTAAATATTATTTATCGTATTTATTTATTGAATTATGGTTTTTGTTAAATTTCTGTGTTTATTGTTATAGTATGATAAGTTTACTTCAAATGTGTGGTATTTATCCATAAATCAATTTCTTTCTAGGTTAAAGAAAAAATAATAAAAACTATGCCATAGGCTTCTACTCCGTTCACCTAGTATACCCAAATTTTTACGAGACGGTAAAAAATGTCATCCGGTATAATATACGAGTGATCCTATCGTTTTTTCCTTTTGATGTACGGAACACTAAAAAGGAAGCTATTCAACGTTATGCCCAAGGTAAACCCTTAATGGTATAGATATATTAATAGCTGTTTTATTACTTATGGTGCCCTGGTATATTATGTTTGGACATGGTAAGCTGAAAACAAGTTATTGTGATTGTAATTTGTTTGGAAGTTTTCCCGAGCTATTATTTTGTTTGTCCTTTGGATTATCATTTATTATTTGTGAAACATGTAGAAAGAAATTAGGTTTTTCAGTCTTCAACAAGATTGCTAACGAAAAACTAGCTACAAATAATGATATTTGAGGGTTTCTATAGATGACCTTCTAATCTCTCTTAGCATCGCATTTTATACCTCTAGTGGTGATACTGACATTCTTACTAACTCATAATCATTGTCGTGTAAAAAAAAAAAATGTTTACCCAGTCTCACCAAGGGGTATTGCATTACCCAGTAACTGGGTTGTGATGGTCAGATAGGCAGTCACTCCATGTAAAATACTGGTATTCAAGTAAAGAAAATGTTGCTAGACACTGGCTATGATGACTTGGAACAATTTATATAAAGACCCTGACCTGACACTGAATCAAACGCAGCACAATGGAAACAAACACACACACATACACACACACACCACACACATTTTTCACAGACACGTCACACACACCATATACACACATTACACATACATATATATCATACCATAACTGATATCACCTCTCTAGTCCTCTCCACTCGGGAATTGTACCTCGAGCCCCAAGATACAGACTAACTGTCTCGTTTGGGGCTCACTGGCAAATTATATTTTTTAACCTAGCTGTTGGTAGTATTTTAAGCTACCCAAGTCGTCTCAACCTTCTGTTAACTCGTGAACCTGCTTACTGTCTATTTTTCTATTTTCTATTGACAGTTCCCGTGACCCAAGGGCTGGCTTTTACCTTGGCCAGAGGCTAAGCATTGCCATACAACGTGGCAATGCCGCCAGTCTCTTGGGTACATTACCAGTCGACAGCGATGCGGAGGAATTTTTCAACACCATTTTTTATTTTTATTGTTTTAGTTAGGTTAGGATATCATATTTTATATTTATTTATGCAACTTTTGTATAATAAGGGGTATTAAAACACGAATGTGGATTTAAGGTGATAATAGTATCACATGAGTGTTTTAACACCTAATTATGTACAGTTAAATAAAAGACTTTATCGACACCCATGTTATGTACTCTTTGATATTTTCCAATTCATGAAATCTTGATACGCCTTTTCATATTGTTTTCTCGACTTTTCTGGTAATAATTGGTTAGAAATGTCCTTTGCTGCATTAGAAATATCTGGTGGTGTGTTATCAAAGCTTGTATCACTCATTTTTGTAAACAACCAACTTATAAATGTTTGCAATACTAATATCGAACAAAAATGGCGGGATGCGACGTGAACTCGAATAACCTGTAAGTTTTGTTTTTTTTTTTTAATTACGGCGCTGTTGTAGTAAAACGCGCGTGCATGACAATGTTCTTTTTTTTGAAATTCATAAATGTGGCTGATTGATGAGTAAGGAAGGGATCGAAAACGCAAAGGAGTTGTATAATGAAATTTTGTACAACATTATAACACTGGTTTAGATGATATTATGGTTACTATGACACCGGTTGTTTTAATGTTAGCAATAAGCTAACTGTTTCAGAAACTTTTGTAGAGGATTTATAGCATGGGTGTAGATTAATAAATATAAACCATTTTTTCTATTCATCTGCATCCAGTTAGACTAGAAGCCGATCCCAACATAGTTGAGAAAAGGCTAGGTAGATGACATTGTGTTTCACTGAACTGATTTATAATCGTAAAATACTTGAATTTAGACAAATTCAACATCAACAGTTTTAAATTTTCATTAAACTCAACACCCATTTCATCCCAAATCAACCCAAATCCGAATCCCACTTTCGTAACCCTATTGTTCCCTATAATTTATGTAAAGGAACGTTCTTTTGTTCCAGGAGCATCATAACATCGTATGTGACGCACAAGAATCTCAGCAATTTCACAGTGAGGGTAGGCAGTTCCTATAACAACAAAGCAGGGGCTCTCCATAAGGTAAAGTTTACTTTATGCTATGCTTTTAACAGAATTAGATTGAGTTCGTTGATGTATAGACGTTCTTTTTACGTGTTTGTCCTTGTTTTGTAGCAGGAGGAAGTTGTATTTAAGTAAATTGTGTTTATTTGTAAGTTGAATAATTGAGTAGTGTCAATAATGCACATGACATTATTATTATTGATTTTGACATTATTATTAATTATTTATTTATTTATTTAAACTCCATGTACAATAGTGGTACATAGGCGGACTTAATGCCACAAGGCATTCTCTACCAGTCAACCTTTGGGTTAAATATAAAAAACAGTGATACCCTATCACTGTTTTTTATATTTAACAAAAATAATGTCTAAAATACTAACTTCTTGATTACGAGAATTTATATAGTTTATTGATACTAATACACATATACAAATAAAATAAACTAATAGATATTTTAACAAATACCACTTAATAGTGGCATCGTTGCATGTTGACAGTGGTAATGACTAGACTATTGACATTATTTGTCATTATTACCAAACATTGCCAAATGTATGTATTAACACTAGTGTTTAAGATGTGTATGTAATTACTAACAAATTGGATTGTATGATCTGGACAATAAATGATTATTATTATTATTAATAATAGTCAAAGTAACTAGACATAAGAAAGTCCGTCGTAAAAAAAATCGTTGTTTAATACAAAGACGAAGTGTCTTCTGGGCACGCTCTTTCCATCATAGACCTCAGCAGGGCCAATAATGAATAAAAAAAAAAACAAAAACCAAAGACCAAAATAAACCAGGTACCAAACGACCAAGAGTGTTTATGAATAAAACAATATCATTTAAAATATTTATTGAACAAAAAATACACTGCTTTATTAGTACCTACTGAAAAGCAAACAGTATTTCGATGATCACTGATTTTAAAATTCTGAAATCCTACTAATATACAAACAAACTACCTGTTCACTGAACGCATTGTATACTTCCTTCACAATGTTCAATGGTGCTGTAACTCTCATGGAGTTCAAAACTGTAAGCATCCCATCGCATTGCGGCACGGTTGGCGCAGTGGTTAAGCGATCGACTGCTGCGCTGCGTGTCGCGGGTTCGATTCCCGCACGGAACAAATATTTGTATGACCTACAAGTAGTTGTTCCGGGTCTGGCTGTTTGTGCATGTGACTTTAAATGTTTGTAAGCGCACCCACAATACAGGAGAAATTTCTAGTGTGGGGCAACGTTTTATAAAAAAAAAAAAAAAAAATCTGCTAAAGGATAGTAATCCAGCAAATTTTCTGGTGGTTCTGTTGATATACTCTCGTTTATTGGCCGCGGCACATTCTTTAAGCTGGGTACTTTATACAATCGCATCTGATTCTCAAATTGACTGTCTGCCCTGGGCCTCAAGTCTGCTATTACAATAGTGTCAGAATGGTCTATCATTGATTTCATAATTATTGTTGATTTTGACAAGTTTGGTAATCTACTAATATAATGGCGTCATTATGACTTTCTAATGGTCAGCCACTGACACTCCAATGAAAGAATTGGTAATCTCGTACATAATGACAAATGAAACTTCCTACTAAACTTCCAACTTCCTACCACTTCAGATTGCTTACAACACTAATAAATAATATGTAAAAATATATATAAATGAAATCTGGCATGAATAAATGTTCAAAATGCCATTGTAATACAATTCTATTACGAAACCATTGACCGACCAATGATCGACCATTATGAATTTAGCAGATTACGAACTTTTAGCAAAATGACAATGGGATCGTGTTGGAGTGACGAATTTATAAAAATAGCAGACTTGGGCCCCTACAGTAATGTTTCTCCTTCCCTCTTAATCCATCCAAAGGTTGTCTTTAAAACATCGCTTTTAGTGATTAGACGGCCTATTGTGTCACCCCTTGTCAAATTTTCTACATATACCTAAATCTGTAATTTTGATGGTGTACAATAGAGAGTATTCTATCTATCTATCTAATCTAAAGTGAATCTATTTTAGCTATCCGTATTGAGGTTTTTATATTAACATTTCTAACAAGCTCACCTAACTTCCAAGTTCCAACAAAATAATTATATTATGAAAGGTCCCATTGGGCCGGTAAAACACGAGTACCACAAATTTATCGCAGGCCATTATCTTTTTCATTATCTTTTTCTACTTAACTGATTTTTACGCGACTTTCCTTGTTGATCCTCTGCGTTCCTTCTGTTTGCCTGGTTAGATCTATCTATACTTCTGGCTTCTGAAGCAATATACATAATTAAGGGAAATATGATTATAATTGATGCTTTTTGAATTGCCTTTTAGCTATACTTAGAAACATTTCCTCGTTCGCCCATATTGTTTTTTCGGAATAAAAATTACCTTATGTCCGTAGGGTTCCGTAGTAAACAGGGAAACCCTTAGTTTCGCCATGACCGTCTTGTCTGTCTGTCTGCGGCTTAGCTAAGAGACTCTATTATAAGTACTAGAAAGTTGTAACTTGGTATGGATAAAGAATAGCACCACCCCATTTCCTCCCGTGGGTGTCGTAAAAGGCGACTAAGGGACTTACTAGAGAATGGGCAGCAGCGTTCTCTATGCATTTTAACACCATACTGCGATCGCCAACCCGCCTGCCAAGCGCCCAATTGGGGGAGGCCTATGTTCAGCAGTGGACGTCTTTCGGCTAAAATGATGATGATGATGATACATAATTATTAATCACACCGACAAAGTGTTAAAATAAAATCTTGAAAAATAAATTTGTTTAGGGTACCTCCCGTACACGTAACGTGGGAATGATATATATTTTTCTCGTCTATCCCATGGTGGGTATCGTTGGATAGGCCGTTCAAAAATATTGCGGGTTTGTTAAAACCATTTTTCGATTCAGGGATCCGTTTGCGTCGTTTGAGTGCTAATTTAAAAAAATTGTACCCCTGACAGCTAAATGGTTGTATTTGGATACGTGAAAAAATCACAGCAGTAGTATATAAATAACGAAGTTTAAAGGAAAACTATCTCCTCCCCGACCCTTGCTTTCAAACGAAGCGCCAGCACGCGTTTTAGCTGAGCAGCAGCATTTAATCCAAACTCCCCATGATAATAATCAAAACAATGATTTTATCCAGCCACCGACGGTCCCTTGCCACCCTCCGACTCTGCCCTAAGCCGAGGTTCGTACCCCGCAGGGGGTGCCCTTAGCGAGCAGACGGAAACTATTTAGCTTTAAGTATGCCCCTGGCTGGAGGCCTTAAAATCCGTTAGGAGCTTAAGGCACCGCAGGATAGTCCGGTTAAAGAGTCCGAGCCCCTCGTGGTTACACTATGAGTTGCCATTTCAAAAAAAAAAAAAAAGTAATAGTCGACCAGCGTACATTTATTTATTTATTTATACATTCATTGCACAATGTACACACAGTTACAAGCTTTGCTTAAAACTAATGAGTACATGACCCCGTTAAGGCGCAGCAAGATAACTTAAAACTAGAATATTGTGACGTCATCAATTATAACATTCTTTTTCATGAGGTCAGGTGAGGTGAGGTTTCAGTTGGAATGATGGGAGAACATGTATTTCAACTACAATGAAGTTTGTTCTTGGGATAAATTCATGCCATCTACGGAACCCTTCATTGTGCGTGATCCAACAGGCACTTGGCCGGTTTTTAGGTACTAACCTTTCTACCGAAATTCCTCAATTTGGCTCGGAAATTAGCCAAAAACACATCGAACAAATAGACTTACATTAGTTTGGAAATGTTGGTGTGGATGTACGATTAGCATTTGTACAGATAGAGGATAAAATAACGAAAGAAAGAAAGAAAGAAAAGAAAGAAAGAAAAATGCGTTTTGATAATGATTCCTACAATTTTTCTCGCCGTTAATGCTACTCTTGCTTCCTTTAAAATTCATTTACAAGAACAAAAGTTATTAGAGATTATAGGAATCCGCTTTGCATCCAGCGGATTCCTTCGAAGCTCAGAACCGGTCGAAGTGGCGGTGCTTGGTTAGGCCATGTCCAGTAGTGGACGTCTTTCGGCTGAAATGATGATGATGATGATAATTTATATTTTTTGAAATGCCTTTTGTTTTTTATTGTTTTCAAAATAAAATGTCTATATCGTTACATAATTAGAAGCATTGCTTCATCCGCGTATAGATTTTCCGGAATAAAAATAACCCTTTATCCATCTGGGTATTATTAACCTCTCTGCTAAAATTCATCGATTTATTGGGCTATAATCTATTAGCCATAAAAGCTATTCCTTCACTTTGACAATATGGATGAGGAAATTGATTTCATTTGTGTTAATAGAAGGTAACGATTCCTACTTCTTTTCTCTCTGTTAATGCTACTCCTTTTTAACTTAAATATTCATTTGTAAGAACAAAGGAACATTAAAGAAAATACTTTTAATATTCCTAAAACGAATTGAGCCCGCAGGAAAGGAAATCTCCACAGTTTCCCAAAATTCCCAATCAGCAAAAACAAAAGCATTCACAGTGATTACAACATCAAGTTATATCCAAAACCAAAAGGTAATAACGGTATCATGAAAATGTAATAACGTTACCAAATGAGAGGTGATATCAGACGTTTTTATTCGGAGCGTAAAATCTTTACTGCCACACCGGAGGGGTTGGTAATGAGTCGGTTACTGGATTCGTTTATTGTCGTTCGGCGTAGGAGCATCTTTGGGCGTGTGAATTTGGTTTAAAAGACTCTTTTTAGGGGATTGTTATATAAAAATTTGAATTTAGAACAACGAAATAGGAATATTTTTATAAGAGCTTAAGTTTGGGGCTTAATTTAAACCTGTGTTCATTTTATCATCTACTTGCGTAGAACGTACTTTGCTGGGATCGCCACAAATCTATTAAAAAACTGGGCCTCAAGTCTGCTATTACAATAGTGTCAGAATAGTCTATCATTGATTTCATAATTGTTGATTTTGACAAGTTTGGTAATCTACTAATATAATGGCGTCATTATGACTTTCCAATGGTCAGCCACTGACACTCCATTGAAAGAATTTGTAATCTCGTACTTAATGACAAATGAAACTTCCTACCAAACTTCCAACTTGACAACTACGCTTTGGAATGGGCAACTAGCTTCATCTTTTTGACTGACCGACCCCTTGACAATTCAAAAGTACCTGTATTTGGTTTATTTAAAATAAATGCTTTGAGTGTGAGTTTTGAGTTTGAGTTTGACCGACCAATGATCGACCATTATGAATTTAGCAGATTACGAACTTTAGCAAAATGACAATGGGATCGTATTAGAGTGACGAATTTATAAAAATAGCAGACTTGGGCCCCTGGTCCTTTGATCGTAGTCAAGCGAATAGGTATTTTTATCACACTGCAGTGAATTAATTTGGGTCAATGTAAACAATGTGGTGATGATTTTATGGCCTTCCATAAATAATAAAGTCCAACAAGAAAGCAACAAAACTCACTGGTTTTATACCAGGCTAAATCCGATTCTTTAGATAGAGTAGGTAATTAATCAACCACTACTTAATTCATCTCTAAACATGTCATCAAAACAGGTCAAATAAGACCAGTCAGCTAAAATTAACGTCATATACTAGGAGAACAGATAGCGTCAGCAGGTTCCATTTGAGCACTATTCATATTTTATTTACGTATGGCCCGTCGCGTCTGCGTGCTACGGACACTGATATATTATACATAGTTGGAAAGCGCGGTGATTAAACACTTCAAGGGATAGTTTGTTGAACCCGTCTATTGTGACATAAAATTCATTGGTTTGCAGGGAAACTTTACAGGTTGATGACATTATAATATAACTTCAAATATACTTAATAATAATATTAAATTCATTAAATAATTTACTAAGAGACAACGCACAGCCTAAACCGCTGGGTCTAGAAGCATGAAGTTTTGCACAGAGCTCCGGTTTTAACAAAGGTGAGTACTAAAGCAGAATTTATAAAAAATCATCTCCTTAATGGATTAAATCGGGGCCATATTGACGTCTACAATACACCTAAGTAATCATCATCGTCAACCCTGTTCCAACCACTGCTCGGTAGGCGACCTCCCTTTTATGCCATGCTTCCCTGGTATGTGCTAGTCTCATCAAGGCCTTTCGGTACACACTAAGTACCCACTTATCGGAAATATCAACCAACGCTAATTCGACTTAATTATAGTTAAACGGTAGTAAAACCGTTACTAATAATATGCTAAGCGTTTTCGAGGAATTGATAAAACTATTTACTACGTACTAACTCCTCGAATTAAACTTTTACTACCTGCCTCAGACTAATTGTACCACCAGCTGTTCTCCGGATATAAAATAAAAACTTAATTCAGTTGGTTTTGCTGTCTTTTAGTAAAAAACACATGAAGATTTTTGTACCTCTGAGTCTGGCTTTGGCGGACGTAGCATAAACATACCGTGAACGCCTACGCAAGACATACGCTCAATGCATAACCTACTCTAATTAAGAGTACCCACCTAACAAACATGGAGACATCAACCTGGACAGACAAATCCGTGCCAAACCGGTTTGACCAGGTACATGCACATATCTGATGAGATTGTTTAATTCTAACGTTATGCCAGGAGGACTAAGATAACTGTCATAGCCCGAAGAATTGCCAAACCTAAGTGGCAGTGGGCAGGGCACATTGCTCGCAGAACAGATGGCTGATGGGGCCGAACGGTTTTGGAGTGGCGACCGCGTACTGGAAGACGTAGCGTTGGAAGACCTCCCACAAGGTGGATCGATGACCTTGTAAAGGCCGAAGGAATCCGTTGGATGTGGGAAGCACAGAACCAGTAGAAGTGGTGGTGCTTGGAGGAGGCTTTTGTCTAGCAGTGGACGTCTTTCGGCTGAAATGATGAACGTAAAGCCAACCTTGTACAACTTTTAGTATAATTTGCAATGCAAAACCATCACCATATTTATTTGAATTCCAGATAAAAATGATGATCAACAACTTCGATCTTCACGTGACAGCAGTCAAGCTAGAAATCCCGATGGTGTTCAGTTCTCAAGTGCAGAGCGTCAGACTACCGGGCGCAGACGACGATATCACGCTCGGATTCCTAGCCTCCATCGTCGCATGGACTCCTAATGGGGTGAGCATCAAAATTGTTACTACTGTGGGCGTAGCAAAAACGCCCAAAGTAAACAGAACGTAAATCCGATCGATTTCAAAATTGAAAATATTCGTTTCGCAAATCATGTTGACTTAGCTTTAAGATTTTATTCATATGTATGAGTGATAAGCACATCATTTTAGTTTGTATATGATATTTATTAGTTGTATTTTAGATTAAAAAACCGGCCAAGTGCGTGTCGGACCACGCACAATGAAGGGTTCCGTAGATGGGATGAATTTATCCCAAGATCAAACTTAACTCTAACAATAACTTTCACTTTAAACTTAATATTACGCAAACGGGTCCCTGAATATAAAAATGGTTTCCACAACCCTCAATATTTTTTAACGGTCTACCCAACGATACCCCACACTATAGGATAGACAAGAAAATTAATATCATCCCACTTTACGTGTAAGGGTATAAACAAAAAAAAAAAAAAATTTTACCACTTTGTCGGCGTGATTAATATGTACACTCATACCAAATTACAGCATTCTAGCATTAGGAGTCTCTGAGCTAAGCCGCGGACTGACAGACGGACAGACGGACATGGCGAAAATATAATGGTTCCATGTTTAATAAGGAATCCTAAAAATCGTACGAATATACGTTACGTTCACGGAGCACATTAGTGCTCCTCTTATCAGGTTATTGCTCCTCTAATCATGTTCATGCTCGTCTAATCATGTTCTTGCTCCTCTAATCACGTTCACTGGTTACCTACAGTAAGCCTGCATCATCCCGGCATCCCCTCATGACTTCCAGCTATTTCAGTCCAGAGCCAGGGCTAATGTGGACCATTCACTCAAAGAAATTATCACTGGCCTCTTCAGTGGATTTGACCAGCTTTGTTTGATAACCTTGCCAATTTAAGGTGTCGCCAATAAATAAACTTCATACAAAGAAATATACTGGCTTATTCATAGACGAAGGGCATACTAAATAGTCCTTAACTTGCCCTAGCTACTATTATTCAAACTAAGTAATACTTTAAGGCCTACATCAACATCAGAAAAGCCATAAAGATTTCTCCATTAAAATACGAGTCCTAAGATTGTGAGTTCAACCATTTATATCATGACGTCAGATAAAAAATATGTGAAAATAAAGGTTGGACTACGTTGAACAATGGTGAGGAAAACTCTAGGCATATGAATTTCCGCAGAACGTACAATGTGGATATGTTTTTATACTATACGAAATGAAAAATGTATTTTTTGTTTAAGAAAGGAGAATAAGAATTTAATACCAGTCCGTTATTGTGCCACATGAGGGCAAAGCTTTTGAAATAAGGATCGGGCGTTTTATCACTATTCTTGCTCAATGAGTTTAGGCAGCTTAGACCTTTAATGGTCAGTCAAACTCAAACTCAAAACATTTATTTCAAATAAACCATTTACAGGCACTTTTGAATTGTCAAGGGGTCGGTCCGTCAGAAAGATGAAGCTAGTTGCCCATTCCAAAGTGTAGTAGGTTCCTATTTAGAGGAACGGGCAAGAAACTCCACGGACACTCTTTTAAAACAAAATATTTTTGCAAAATATGGGTTACATCATTCATGTTGAAGTTATACATAAGAGAACAATGTAGAAAGACGTGCACGTTAGAAGCGTCCGTAATAAAAATAATTCAAAAATTAAAATAAGCCGTGGCAGCTAAGAGACGACGTGACGCATGGATCAACCATTGTATATGACTTCCAAATTTACGTCTAAGGTATAACCGCTAAGGCAAATCTAATCAATAAGATTAGGAGGATTGCTTTGAAATGTTTACAAACCGATAAAAAACTGCCGAAAATTACCGATTTACTAACTAAATTATGTTTTCTTTTGTTTCCACAGCACATGCGAGTAGTAAACGCCCCAATGATTGATCCTTCAATATGTGAGATCGACACGCAGATGCTACCAGGACACTATGTTTGTGTAGGAGGTGTTCAGGATCCTAGCAGACATTTCTGCAGGGTATGTTGATTGTTGAGTTGATTATGCATCTTTCAGTTTCTTATGGAGTGTCAATTGCACGGGAATTTTTCACACGTGCAAGATCGTGTCATGTATAATATATCGTCACGGTATTGCAAGGTTAGGCTCCTTAGGCATTTGATATAAATCATAGAAAATCGATCATTTTAATAACTTATACGTTGATTTCTAGGCAACCAGACCCGGGTCGACTGCGCGTTGTGTCCCACGCGCGCCTCAAAGAGATGTCAGTACGAACTGACGGGGTCCGCTAGGACCGATACCCAGGGTTGTGGGTTTGTCTGAAAGGGATACCGTGGCCCTGGCATACAGGCAACTGAAGGAACACGGGTGGGTTTTATTCAGCAAAAGTCTGACACGCCCTCCCGCTCCGCCCAGAGCGGGAGAAGTTATTTGACACTTTCCCACCCAAAAAAAAGGCATAGAAAATCGATAATTTTAATTACTTACACGTTGATTTCTCGACGATTTTGTTTCGGAAATGTGTTAATTATACACTGATTAATTTAATAATTTGAATGATACGCCCAATCTAACAAAACAAGCCCTTTCATCTCCTGTTACAAAGGCAACAGGAAGTAGGAAGAAGGCGACATTAGGAAACAATATCACGGGAAACAATCTCAACTTTACCAAAATAACACAAAGAATTTAAACATCAAACAGTAATTATTGGAAAGGTTGGAACTGGGTCACGAAATACAGGAAGATCGATACGTTTACTCACGTATCGATCCTTAATAGAAAATTAATGTTTTCTCAAAGTTCATCTTAATCAGATTAATGGCTTTGCCAACTAAATATTTTGGTAGACATTCACTTTCGGAAACTCTTCGTCATTTCAAGGTTCAAGAAGAGATTTGGTACGCGCATAAAAAGTTTTTGGTTAATTAATACAGGAGGGGCTTGTAGCTAAGTAAGAACAGCCACTCGGGTCGATCGATCAGGTTAAGTTACCCTTGCCGCGGTTGGTCCGTAGATGGGTGAACATTTCTACATACCAAGACCAGCCAGTAATAGCTGAATATATAGTGTATCGACCCCTAAACTTTGGACCACTATTTACGTCACAACCTATATATGTATGCATGTATTAGTGCACCTGCCATGTTTTGTCTCTGCATCACCCTAAAGTTGATTGGTAGAAAATGCCTCTGGCATTAAGTCCGCTTTTGTACAGTATTTTTTTTACTTGAGCATGAAGTTTTAATTAATAGATAAATCAATATTCTGATAGGGCACGCTGTGCCACGGACACACCTACAAACATATATAAATCCCACTGGGGTAATTAAAAAAGAAAAAATCAATCAATCTGCCTAGTCTTTTCCCAACTATGTTGGGGTCGGCTTCCAGTCTAACCGGATGCAGCTGAATACCAGTATTTTACATGGAGCGACTGCCTATCTGACCTCCAAAACCCAGTAACTGGTAAGACCCCTTGGTAAGACTGGTTGTCAGACTTTTTGGGCTTCTGACGACCCGTAACGACTGTCAAAGATCCACGAATGACAGCCGGGACCAACGGCTTAACGTGCTTTCCGAGGCATGGAGGAGTCTTGGTATGTAAAGATGGTCTCCCATCCACGGAACAACCCCGGCAAGCGTAGCTTAACCTGATGGATCGACCCGTGCGGCTGTTATTACTTAGCCACGAGCTCCTAAATAAAAAAAGAAATAAAACGATAATTCATACTATGTAAAGTAAGTTTTTGAACAGGATCACTGATTGCCTACCGTTTTAGGGACAAAAAAAAACAGAAATCCATCCAGTAGTTTTCAATTCCGTTCAAACTCATTCAGTATTATATTTTCTCCTTCCATTGGGCTAAGATGAAAGTATCTCCTCCAAACTCGTCCACCTCACTGGTCCATTTAATCCTACCTAATAAAACGAATTCGAAAGTCTATTTATTTTACTCAATTCCGAGTAAAGACCGATAAATTTTGCCATAAGGAATCCCTCGTCAAGGGCCTCTGTCAGGGGGAAACACGTTATTTTTTATCCTGTACTTGAATGTCGTTCTCATGGGGTTAAGGATGAAATATGACGGCGTTTCCGTTGAACAATCGCTTGACGGGCCGATAATTTTATCAGTGAAATTGAGCAAACTATCGAAGGAAATCGTGAAGTTAGGAAAATTGCCTTATATTTTCTGGAAAGCTAGAAAAATTGCCTATTTCTTACTCACACATTACCACCTACCTACATACCTACCTACCTGACTTACAAATGAGTGTCTTCATCCACCTGCCCCCATCACAAGCTTGAAAGAAGCTAAATCGGGGTGGGGCTGTGTCGTGGACACGGCCGTGTTTTTTACGTGAGTACGTTAACGCATTTGCTGCCCAGTTCAAAAATATTTTTTTTTTGTAAGCCATAAATTGTTTGGCAAATTTACATACTTAGATTTGGTGTCGCTAGTCGGGTCCTGGGCGAGAATGGATAAGGTCAGAAATGAGTATATAAGTGGAAGTTTGAAAGTGGCGCCGGTGACAGAAAAGTTGAAAGGACGTCGTTTGGCATGGTATGGGCATGTGATGAGGAGAGAGGAAATGCATGTGACGAGGAGAGTGATGAAGATAAGTGTGGATGGATGGAGAGGGAGAGGAAGGCCCAAAAAAATATGGATGGATTGTGTGAAGAATGATATGAAAGAGAAGGGAGTGAATGATAGAGTGACGGTTGACAGGGGGGAATGGAAAAAGAAAACGTGTTGCGCCGACCCCAAGTAACATGGGACAAGGGCAGGAAGATGATGATGATGAGTCGGGTCCTGGGCATGAACAGAAGTCATCTATAGCGACTGCTCGAATGTGGGTTGTAGGCACACGAACGAATTATTTTTTGACATATGTAAATATGCTGGGTGCTGGGCAGCGAATGGGCGCAGTGTTTTCTGCGATGTCTGTAGGTACTATTAACCTTTCAAAGTACTTTTTTTTTAAGTATGTACAATTGGAATACATAATGGGTACGACTGTATATAAACTTGTAAATGGAAAAACAGGTAATGGGGTTGCTGGGGAGCATGATATAAGCTATTGCCTTTTCAAATGACGTTTACTAAAATGTTCCATAGGAATAACAAAAATCTTAATTAAAAACCATTTTTTTTATAACTAGTAAAAACATGCTTAATCTCTAGACACTTTTGATGTGTGTATTTATAGAAAAACACTGTTCCGTAACGAAAACAACCCACCTGTATAAACAACAGATGCAAAAATAATTTGCTGATTACTGTGTCCTCAGTTTCGAATATCGCGAAGCAACAAAAGGCAAAGTAAACATCATTATGTTTGGTGTTAATAGCTATAATAAAATTAAACGCACTCGATACGCTCACGGAAGCACAACATATAAATCATCTGGATCGTTCCGCTACATTGTTTTATGAGATCATTTATAAATGTCATTGGGAGGAAGAATAAAAACAAATGGGAATAAAACATGCAGTTGTTAATGTAGTCACAATCTGATATTGAGTTTGATGAGTCTTGTATGGTTTAGACGGAACGAAATGTGGAGCGAAGAAGGAATATCAAATATGGGGCGAAAATTGTGAGGCGAATGCGGAACAAATCATGTTTTCACAAAGCGTTGAAAAGATATAGATAATAATGCAAACTGCATATTGCAATTGACACTCCAACGATAGTGGCACTATTCCTTACATCCATACTTTATAATATAGCTTCTTGTTATCCATCCCATGATGTGGGTTATTGTTGGATAGACCGATCAAAAATATTGCAAGTTTGTGAAAGTTTTTTTGGATTCAGGATTTTCTGGGAACCGTTTGCCAAATATTAAACTTTAAAGTGCAATTTTTTGTTAGAGTCAGGTGTCCCAACTCCTGCCAGCTAAATAATTGATTTTGGATATGTGAAAAAAGTCTGACAGCCAGTCTTACCAAGGGGTATCGTGTTACCCAGTTACTGGGTTGTGGAGGTCAGATAGGCAGTCGCTCCATGTAAAATACTGGTATTCAGCTGCATCCGATTAGACTGGAAGCCGACCCCAAAAATAGTTGGGAAAAGGCTAGGCAGATTAATTGGATATGTGAAAAAATTCACGGCAGTAGTATGTACTTTTAGCAACCAGAAGCGGGTAAAATTAAAAAAAAAAAAACAACACTTCACAACCTAAATTTCTTTACTACAATAATTATGATTTACATATCAAAATGGAATCAAACAGCCACTAACATAACATATCAGAAAAACCACTTTACAGAGGAATAACTAAAAATGTGACTTACTGCAAATTGCGTCGATAAAACAACAACAACCTTACCGCTCGGAGTCGCTCGGGCAAAAAGGCTCTTCGCTTTTTTTTTTTTTTTTTTTTTTTTTTATCTAGGGCATCTCAGAGTGTAATCACTAAGGTTCCGACTCTTTAACCGGACTTTCCTGTGGCTGCCTTAAGCTCCTAACGAAACTCAATGCCTCCAGCCAGGGCGTAAAAACTATAAACTAAACGACTGCTGCTCGCTAAGGGCACCCCCTGTGGGGTACGAACCTCGGCTTAGGGCAGCTGAGTCGGAGGGAGGGTGGCAAGGGATCGACGGTGGCAGGATAAAATCAGTGTTTTGATTATTATCGTGGGGAGTTTGGATTATATGCTGCTCAGCTAAAACGCGTGCTGGCGCTTCACTTACAGTCAAGGGTCGGGGAGGAAGGCTCTTCGCACAGCGGCCACCGTATTTATAGGTGTTGGCGAGGGTGACGCACGATTTACAATAAGTCACTACAAATTATGCTAACAGTACATATAACGAAGTTCAAAGGAAAACTATAACAGAAAAGTAGGCTTTACCAGATAACGAGTACGAGTAATAGTCAACCAACTTACATTTGTAGTTGGAGAATTAAGTGTCACGTATTTTTCCGCCATCACGTATTTTATGCCGCTGGCACCAACTAGTCTAAAATATGTATCTACTCTGGCTTAACAGATATACTTCAATTCATAATCACAAACTTCTATTGCAGAGAGACAACGGTGGCGCAGTTATCCAGAACAATACCCTGGTAGCCATATCCTCCTTCATCAACGCTTGCGCTCTCTACTCCAAAACTCACTCCTTCCCCAAGATCTCCACCTTCGTCCACTGGCTCGACTCCGTCATCTGGGACGAGGTCACCAAACCTTCAACCACGGAACCACCTACCACGACATCAACGTCGAAAATCCCGCCAAACACAACAAAAGAAGAATCTAAAAGCCATAGACCGTATTATGCAGACGTCGGAAAATACATGTTAACTTTTCCTTACGACCCGATAAACGTGCCAATAGAACCATCGGAAGATAATTCTGTGCTGCCAGGAATGAGTCTTTATGAATCGTACTTACAAAGTATTGCTAGAGCCAAGACTTCGACCACTGCGACTGCAGTCACCGTTGCACAAAAGACGGAAAGCACCAACTCTTCCAACCAACCTATGATGATTTCCCAGCAGATATACTCTCGTATGCCCAAGAAATATGACCGGTACGATCTTCATTACCTTTAGGCTTTATTTTTAAAGTAAATAATTCGTTTTAAGGGTTCCGTACCTCAAAAGGAAAAAATTAAACCCTCGTGTGTCTGTCTGTCTATCTGTCCGTCTGTCACAGTCGATTTGCTCCGAAGCTAATGGACCGATTTAGTTGAAACTTGGTACAGATATGAATTTCTGTTACCCAAACACGAACATATAACGTAAATAAATGTATTTTGAATATTGGGTTCACTTATGGGGGAAAAAGTAGAAATATATAGTTATGAAATATACAGAGTGGAAAAAAAAGACCGTGGTTGGAGGAAAAGTACCCTTAATATTGATGATGGCAAATTTTACTGAAAGGAAACATTCCTTTATTTTTCAAAAATAATTAAAACAGCATTTAAAGACTTTTGAAAAATCACCAGCTTGAGCCAGGAATAGAACCGGTGAAATGTAAAAAATATAATACACTTATGCATGCATTCAAACTACGTATTAAACATAATCTTCGACTGATCCTTTGTGACACTGGCACAGGCCTCATCCCATGCACTGATTAATACGTCGTCAGTTGCAAATCGTCGTCCTTTCAACTTAAAACCTCTTTGAAATTCCTTATAGCACCTGAACACAGTAGAAAGAGAAGGGCTCTCTTTACCGAAGGTATTAAACATTTCCTCGTGGCACTCCTGGTAAGACAATCCACGTTTGAAATTGTAAAAGAAAATCACTCTGTACTCGCGGTTACCGAGACTAGCCATTTTCACAATTTTTTTTAATTTATTTACCAAAGATTACTGATGCCAAGCTCAATAAACACTGCGTGCAAGGACTTGTAATAAGTGGCAGATAACCATACGCTCAGTCATACATGTCCAAACTTGTTACATTCTTTCTATTGTAACACTTATGGAACAGCCTACGTATATATCTTTAATCTTTACTGATAAGTTCTATCATCTTCTCCTTACCAAAATGTCCATTCGAGTGTACTCTTTTTATAACCTCCATCTCCATGCCCTTAGGTACTACCAGTCTTCTCTCCAATCCCTTATACAGCAGACCACCTTCCAAATACTAATCGAGGTAAAGTTTGTCATCGAGTACTTCCATAATAGCCTTCAATCCTTCATCTTGCTCTTATGTCTTATTTATTTGATCATGTAGGCTATTCGTGTTCACGTCTATGTACGAGTTTCGGCTCAGCGCGTCGACATGTTTCATTCTCGTACCAGATCTGTGTTCTACCTGAAAATCAATTTCAGTCGACATATCCTTTTTTTTTTTTTTGTAATGTCATCTGAAATGCTTGGCAGTCTGTTATAATTTTAAATGGAATACCATACAGGTAATGACGAAACTTCTTTACGCCTTCTATATTAGCAAGAACTTTGAGGTTATAGCTAGAATATATTTATTCCTTTCTTCCTCACTGGTGTCTGGATGGCTCATATATAATACACGGGATGGAATCCATTGTCTTCACATCGCTGCATTAATATTTTCATGTAGTTCTGTAGGTCATTTTGGGTTGAAAATAATAAGCACCGGTCCACTTCCTAATTACTCTTTTAAAATAAGGCATACCTCTGTTCCTCTTTACATGTAAAATTTTGATCCTTCTTTAGCAGGTTCGTCAATGCACAGGCTATTTCGGCAAAATTTGCGATGAACTTCCTAAAATATGATGCTAGACCCATGAAGCTTTGTAATTGTTTCACTATTTTAGGCTCCGGGAACTTCACTGTTTTTTCTGTATCGGGACTCACTTCACCACCTTGCACGATGTGACACAAATACTCAATGTTGTCAATATTTCTTTCTTCTTACATTTAATCTCGAGACCGTAGTCAGATGCTACCTCTAATGCTTCACGTAACCTTTCAACTGTTTCCTGATAGTCGTTCGTTGGAATTATGGCATCATCAATACATATACAAGGTGGAAAAAAAAGACCGTGGTTGGAGGAAAAGTACCCGTAATATTGATGATGGAAAATTTTACTTATACTTACTTACTTACTTTACTTACTTTTTTTATCTAATTTAAGATACTATGTTATTTCAAGGGAATTGATCCTTATGAATGACTCTTTCGGTTGGTATCATAAAATACAGGACTTAGGTTCTATTCCTGGCTCAAGCTGGTGATTTAAAAAAAATCTTTAAATGCAAATTTAATTATTTTTGAAAATAAAGGAATGTTTCCTTTCAGTAAAATTTGCCATCATCAATATTAATGGTACTTTTCCTCCAACCACGGTCTTTTTTTTCCATCCTGTATAAGAATGTGACCTTTGGCAATGAGGTCTCTAAAGATAATTGTTATAAATATTGTGAAGTATTTAGGACAAATTGACAATGGAAGGCTTCCCGTCAAGAATGTCCATTCAAATGTATTTAAAACATTATGAATAAGAATGACAGGGAGCTTTCCATTTTTTTTTTCTTGTGAGACAAGTCACTGCTATTTTTGCTTCCAAACGATACAGTGATATTATGGTTTTTATCTTGATCTTGTAAAGCCGATATTATATTTGTTGAAGTAGACTAACTATAATTTTCTCTGCGGAATTAGTATAGAACAGACTATACTAATTCCACAGAGAAAATTATAGTTTGTCCACTTCAACAAATATAATTTTAATTTTAAATTTTAAAATATAATTTATATATATTTAAAATATACATGATTCCGATATCCTTTTTACAGAATAAACAATGTCATTTCATTCCGCATCGTCGTAACTTCAATCAATATTGCAAACTTCAATCAATAAATAGCCCTTAAAGTGATATCAAACCATTTTCCCTCAATAAAATTCTAATTACAACCTACCTACTTAATTAGAAGATATTTATGGCACCTTGACTCTGAATCTCTCTTGTTATATGTAAATATATATAGTATTAAATTTATTAAAGAAAATAGATGAAAATTTACTATTCCATTCCTCTTTATCTCCGAAACTGCTGAGCCTAAAATCTTATAAAAAAATACAGAGAATAGTTCTATTATAGATTACAGGAAAACCTATAAGAAATCTATGGTCTTGAAATAACATGATAAATCACTCAATATTGTGCGTACAAACTTATATTTGCAGTTGGAATGTATGGGGGAACACGTTTTTCAACTACAAGGTTAAGTTTGTTCTTGGGATAAATTCATTCTAACTACGAAAAAAAAAAGAAAAAAAGAAAGAAAAAACGTTTATTTGCGGTAAACATGACGCAAAAAAAAGAACACAACACAAAAAAAAATTAGTACGGACCCCTTCATTGTGCGTGTTCCACACTTGGTAGGTTTTTGAGCGTAAAAGTAGTCTCTTGCTAAAGCGCCATGTCTCATATTTACGACCAGTTATTTATCATTAAGTCATACATTGCAGTATTTCATTTGTTTTTCTTTTTTATAGCGTCTGGTACTAACGTGTGAAAGAACCAAACGAATGGATATTATGAAGGCTGAAAATTTACCATATCCCCCTTATCTCCGAAACCACTGAACCTAACCTTTTGAAAAAAATACAGAGAATAGTTCTATACTTATAGATTACAGGAAACCCTATAAGAAGGCTATGGTCCGACACAAGATGTTGATCTGTATTATGTACGGACTGCTATCTAAGTCAATAAAAACACAGGATATGGATGAAAATTATCAATTCTTCTAATTAGTAATGTGTAATATTAAATTGTAAATATTCTATCAAAATACCTTTAAAATAGACACCAAATAATAAACGCACATTAATTTCTAATTAATTGTATGCCTTTTATTTCTCGCTCCATAAAAATGGTAAAGATGCTGAACCCCTTCCATCATCAAAATGTCAGTTTACTCGATATCTACTCCATCTCCATCTCATTGATAATACCCTAGTACTTCTGCTAGATGAAGCTTCATACATCAATGTGCCATCCTCGTGGGATTGGAGCCATTTCCACATATTCTGGCTCTAGATCAATATTTAATATCGCAGATGTTTATTTGAGCTCGCTCCCAGGAGTCCCAGGTGTATAGCTCTCATTAATATCAGGGTATAACGAGCCCGTGGCTTCGCTTGCCAAAACTGACATTTTAGTTTGTTCATTTTCAGGAAAATAATGTTCAGGATTTCAGGTGTGAATGTATGTTTGAAGTTAATTTGAAGTTGAGAGTGCAATATAATGTAAAACTCAACATTCATCGTTGATTTCTGGTCCTAGGTCTACAGATAAGGTGTGATACTGTATGCACGACAATATAAAAGATAAAAAACGTACCATTCTCAAAATGTACATTTCTCAATATATACCTTTCTCATAATGCACCTTTCTCATAATGTACCTTTCTCATAATGTACCTTTCTCATAATGTACCTTTCTCATAATGCACCTTTCTTATAATGCACCTTTCGCATAACGTACCTTTGTGCTTTTGAACCAAAAGAAGACGGTCGACGTCAGGGGGCACCCCAAGGTTCGGTTTGGTTAGGTTCCTTTAAACCCTGCAGACGGAGCCCCGCCAAGCGGGGCTCCATCGACTAAGCCTTATTATTCAACAATCAGGTCGAATAAAAAATAATGTAAAATAAAAAAATGTATACATAAAAAGCCACCATCCCGGTGGCAAGGTCGAAGGGGGCAGATGGGAATAAAGGTAAAGTAGGTACGTTTTGCGAAAGGTGCCTTATGAGAAAGGTACATTCTGCAACTGAACCATCCAATGTCCACTGGACATAATCCACAAATTGCCCACTACAATGATCTGTCTTGAGGATATGGCAATTTCCACCACCCATATCAAACAAACTTCGTAATAACTTGAAACGTGACATGGCTCAGAAATAATATTTTCTAACATCGGTATTAAATTAATAAATCAATTTACAGTCAAAATGAAGGTCGCTACAAGGAGACCATTATCGTGAACAATTTGTCATCGGCCATTAAAAACGTATAAAAGAAAATGATAGGCTGAATTATTTCAGTAAGTAGTATTTAGTATTAAAATCAGTACGATGGGCGTACTCAACTAACTGGTCTTCTTTTTTAAAACGGAATTTGAAATCACTAATAAAATACAGCTAATGAAAAAGATTTATCAAAAAAACAGTTTCAACAATCGAAACCAAATGAACCTTACAGCAGTATCTTTATCTTTTCTAACATGACATTCAAACTACTAACTAAATTATAATTAGTAAGATTTCCAAAGCGTGTAAAATATGATCTAAACCTATCCCACTTTAGATAATCCTAACCCTAATACAGAAAATGTATACAAAATACGATGAATACAGGAAAAATTTCTTCTGCATTCATTTATACAGAAAACAACATATGATCATGAAAAAATTAAACAACATTACCTTTCTTTACCATTCCTGCTAATTGCGAGGTAGTGCAACAAAAGCAACTTTAAAGACGAAACAAAAAAGGCTACAATCTTTTAATCCTGCCACATAGGTAAATGTAAGCACATAGCCGCAAAACAATATGCATTTAGTATACAGATAATGTTGAAACTCATTATCATTTAGTGTATCGCGCGGCTGCTCAATTGGGCACGGTCCAAACGTTGTGTACCAACGCTTATATTTGTCAATTAAAATAAACAGTATGGCTAGTATTTCACTGATATTTGTATTGGTTCTTATCTCCTGGTATTGTTTGTTGTTATATTAATTGCTATGACAGAGAATTCCGACAATCTATCTTACGAAGTCCTTTGGAAGGTCATCGGTATTTGGTTGTTTGATTTGAGGTTAAGATTTCCATTGATTCCTTCAAAACCTATCTAAAATGAGAAATAGAGATGGAACTAGTAAGATAAACTAAGGTGTATAATAAAATCCATGTAAATTTTTTGCACTAAACTGTATTTCCAAAATAGTTATACTAATTTTACACAAATAGTAAATGTCCGTGACACAGACAAGATTCTACTCGACTTAATGTTACCAGTTTATAAAAACTAGTGTTAAAAATATAAATATTGCTACTAAAAATAAAATTATTTATGTTTCGATTATTCCTTTAAAAATCTGAACTAACCGAAAAACTTCCCCCGAAGAACTTCGTCTTTGGTCTTTGTAAACAAAGACCAAAGAGGAACTTGTGTCTCAGTACAAAATGTCTCTAAAAAAAAAGCCAAACCACGCGAAGATTGATTCACATGAAGGAGGCACTCAAGTCGTCATCACTGCTGAACATAGATGAAGAAAATGATGCCAAAATCACCACCTTTCGCAAAACGACTGGTTATTTCAGTACAAAAAAAAACCGACAAAAAACCACGAGAATAACATGTTTACAGCAGCCATGTTACTGTAACAACGCAGTGTTTATTTAATATTACAGCGAGCCAAAAGGTCAAAATATTTCCACAAACATGTTTACTTTATTAGCAGCGCCCATCAAGTATTCACGAATCGGCTCTGTAATGGACATATTAATAAAGGACTCCGTTTGAACCCTGTCAGGTCAACGAATTAGGTTAATGTTTAGTTCGTAATTATTCAATGTTAGTTGCTCTTTTGAGTTCATGCTTGCCTGGTACTCGTAGTTTCGTTGAAAATGGGCTGTTTAGTTGTAATTGGTTTGAATTATATTCTTAGAAAACTGATCTCTGTGAATGGTCCACTCAAACTTAGAATTTGCGATGAGGGACTGACTTTGCCTAAGTAAGTACGTCCTGCTGTATGGGTGTGTAACGTTTGATATAATAACAAATGCTCTAATGATCATAAGACCTAATTTCATTTAATATAATTTTCATTTAATATAACGATCAAATGATATAATGAATTATTGATATAATTTCATTTTACCAAATTTCATATAGTATAATGAACAGTTTATATAATGCACATTTTAAATAATATTCAAAATCTATAAGTAACGTTTAATATAATTTGGAAATGTCTACTTTTATTTTTGCAAATACTGATTACATTTAATAGTAGGAAGAGGAGTTTTTTTAGTTTTGAGCAGCTCGTGGCTAAGTAATAACCGGCGCATGGGTCGATCCGTCAGGTTAAGCTACGCTTGCCGGGGTTGGTCCGTGGATGGGTGACCATATTTACATACCGAGACTCCTCCGTGCCTCGGAAAGCACGTTAAGCCGTTGATACCGGCTGTCATTCGTGGATCTTTGACAGTCGTTACGGGTCGTCAGAAGCCCAAAAGTCTGACAGCCACTCTTACCAAGGGGTATCGTGCTACCCAGTTACTGGGTTATGGAGGTCAGATAGGCAGTCGCTCCATGTAAAATACTGGTATTCAGCTGCATCCGATTAGACTGGAAGCCGACCCCAACATAGTTGGGAAAAGGCTAGGCAGATTGATTGATTTAGTAGTAGTTACTAGGTTGAATCTGTACCAAAACCGAATCGGGGCACCCCGACTTTACGTAGTCTTTTGGCTCCTACCCTAGAGTGTATATAAAAACCGGAGGCGCGGAGGGAGAGCAACTTCCTGCAGCGCCGGAGACGATGCAGAAGCAACTTTAATGTTTTGAGGTTAGGTTACAATATAATTTGCTTTTCTCAAGAACGATGCGTTACCTACCTTAGAAAATTAGTTAATATGAAAGTTAGGTCTAATGAACATTATACAACAAGAGCATTATACAATTTGAAAATTATAAGAAATGAACGTTATACTAAATGAAATTAGAGAAAATGAAAACTATAAGAAATGAACGTTATACTAAATGAAATTAGAGAAAATGAAAATTATATCAAATATAACATTAGATCATATGAAATTAGGTTAAATGTTTTTATAGCATATGAAAATGATATCATATGAAAGTTATGTCAAATGAAATTAGACCATCTGTTATTATATCAAACATTACACACGTCCTGGATACCCTGGGAACTCAATGAGTACAAAGAACCTTACTGATTAATAAAATTAATCTTTTCACCACGTATCGAGCTATTCCTTGGCAAATAAAATTCAGCTTATAACTCGATAAAACTATTTAAAATACATAAAAGTGTAGTAAAAACACAATCGTCTTGGATAATCTTCATTCAGCCTAAAAAAAAAAAAAAAAACAAAACTGATTCTACAACTATTCCAAAATCAAATTAATAAAGCATCCCACTCGCTACCGTTTGGATATACAACAGAAAAAAGCGACCTACTCATATCCTACAGCTACCTTCAAACCTCATGAGAGATGATTAGGCCATGTTCCTGGATCATCACAACATCCAAATAAATGGGCCATATTACCCGCGAAAAATAATTTGAACAATGCTGACAATAACAGACGAATAAACCAAACCATCTCGATCCTATTTCAAAATGAATTCGTGCCGTTTCAAATGCTTTCATTGATCCAGTCTAGAATATTTTATCAAAGCGGGAGCAAATTGTTTCCGAGAAAACGCTTATAGTGCGGCCAGAGCATAATTTTAGTTTGGCTATGATGTAGCTTGTGGAATTAACAAATCTCAGTTAGTATCATAGACCTTTATAATTATAAGTTCAAAAGTTAACTGTTTTTTTATTGAAAAACAATCAATTAAAAACTTCACAAGTTGTTAGCAATCTTCATTATTATTACTTTCCTTTCTTTGGTCTTTTCCCATCCAAATTTACTTTTACAACGGAACAGTTGTTTTTACTTTCTTCCTCAAAACAAAAATAATAATTGAAAAAATGAACGGCATTGATGCGGAAACTCGTTATAATCCAATTATTTTATCGTGAAAAACTCTTTAACTTTTATTCCTTCCCCTTTGGAGGAAAATTGTGATTGTTAAGGACTTTAATAGACTTTCTGACGGGAAATCGATCAAAAGGGCTGTAGACGACAGAAAACGTGAGAGTACCTTAAAGAAGAAATCATCAAAAAAACATAAACGGACTTAGTATTAGTCATTTATTTAAACTAGGCTGAGAATCAGTAAATTTCGAACGTAAAAATATCAATAGACAGTCCCCAAAATGCCTTTGTCTTTGACCAGTGCGTGTTGTCAGTGATGACAAATGGCACTGAAACGTGGTCGCTCACAATGGGCCTTATTTGAAGGCTAAACGTCACCCAAAGGGCAATGGAGAGGGCTATGCTTGGAGTTTCCCTACGTGATCGAATCAGAAATGAAGAGATCCACAGGAGAACCAAGGTAACCGACATAGCTCGCAGAATTGCCAAATTTAAGTGGCAATGGGCAGGGCACTTTGCGCGCAGAACAGATGGCCGTTGTGGCCGAAAGGTTCTGGAGTGGCGACCGCGTGTGAAGACGTAGCGTTGGAAGGCCTCCCACAAGGTGGACCGATGACCTTATGAAAGCCACAGGAATCCGCTGGATGCGGGAAGCACAAAACCGGTCGAGGTGGCGGTGCTTGGGGGAGGCCTATGTCCAGCAGTGGACGTATTTCGGCTGAAATGATGATGATAACGAAATATGGAGTAAAAATAAAGTTGTTCATAAAATCTTTTTTTTTTTTGTTTTTTTTTTCAAATATATATATAAAGTATCACAAACAGTGATACTTTATTTACATAACAATGTATGTAGCCTATTAGCTAATAAGGGTAATTTAAATATAGCTTTAACTGCTAAGTAATTAAAAAATTAGGAAATCGTCCAATAACGTCTTTCTTATTTTTTTTTATTTTTTTTTAAGGGGAAGACACTTGATTCATGTGTTCTTTATATTAGTCATCACTTGCACTGCAGTTTATATTCACTCACACTGCACTAAACTAACTCAAAAGGTTTAAGGGTCTCAGGATATACGAGTATGTATTCATAAATAGAAAAGAAAACATAAGGCAGATCACACAGAGAAGCAACAAAGTGTAGAAGCGTAAAAGGCCCGTCATACGAGTCGGTTTGTAAGGCGCGCCAAATCGCCAATACATGTTTCACATCCAAAAAAAAACAATGACCCACATAGTCTCCACATCCACAACAATTGGGCTAACACATACTAAAATCCACCCTCATCCACCACAAGAAACTCTCCGATTAATACACCGATACGGTACAACATTCGAAGTTACACCATACGTCACAAATTCTAGCATACGTCACAACTTCGGGGGAGTATTTATCACGAACTTTCTCGCCGAGATGACGTGTCGAAACGGAAAATTTACCGCTTATTTACGAAGGAGTAAAGTTATATTTTGCTGATCTTGTGGTAAACAAAGGAAGCGACTTATGAAAGTTGTAGAGGTCAGTTGAAGGTTTTCGCCATGGTAGGTATCTAATCTCCTTGATTCTCATAATTGAGACTAGCGATCCGCCTCAGCTTCGCACGGCCTTAACACATCGAGATGTTTTTATAGTATAACCTCCTTACTAATAAACGTTGTATAGCGTCTGTATAGTTACACACCGATTTTTCTCTTTCACTCGTCAGTAATTTGACTTTCGATAGAAGAAGACAAAGCGTTGTGTAACTATACAGACGCTATACAACGTTTATTAGTAAGGGGGTAAATGTTTAATATTAATATACTATGCACCATTGATGTATTAAAAGCGGTAGATACGGTTCAAACTAAGTGATGGCCCGTAGTTGGCACTCAGTCGCGCACGGGATATCGTTGATCAAACAGCTCCATAATTACACTTTTTTTTAAATGATAAATACGCATCAAAATGACTTCTTGTGCAGCTAAACAGTGTTTTAATAATACAAGGAAGAAAAATAAGACACACGGGATTACTTAACATTCGTAAGTACAGCCAAAAATGCTAATTTGTTGAACGTTATAATAATATTTAATGTTTGCTTCGCCATGTTTGTGCTATCACATGGAATGTCATTCATAATCGTAAACATTCGGCCAACATTCGGCAGCCAACGCGATTTCGCTCGCACGACAGCGACGTCTCCTATCTCTGTTCTTGTCTATTGGTAAGTGTAGGTTTGCGACAGTGATCACAGTGATCACAGATGTGTGAGTTTTGATGCATGTAGTCGTGCGCCGAGCCCAGGTTTACTGATTGCGATGATAGCGCATAACATATCTTCCTCCTTTTAATATATCGATGGTATGCACATAAACTTTGCGGAATAAACTCTCTAAACCGGGAGTTCCCTAACTGTGCGTCGGCACAGTTACAGATAGGAGGCCTGGATCCCAATAGTGGGAACATTACATGCTGATTATGTGTTTTTTTTTTTACAATGGGTTTTTCCTTTTACTCTAGTCTAGGTCAGAGGTAACAGAGACAAAGTCGACGATGGAGTGAGATATAAAAAATAGGTAAAACATCTCTACTGGAAACTTTGCTTTAAGATAAAGACTTCAAATACTTGAAAAGTATTTTAATAGTTAAAGGCTTATTTAACATAATTCTAGTCTTATATTTAAGTCTGAGCTTCTTCCAAACTTTGTTTTAAGAATTATGGCTTTGAAAGTTAGTTCAAAATGTTTGGTGGAAATACTTCAAGCTTCAGGAACAATATAAATAGGAATAGACTAATTTCCGTTACCGAAATTGTTGTAATTGTGGTCTAACTAAATAGAGTGTAAAAGGAAAATGAAAAACTTAGTAAACCTTGTAAGATGGTTGCTATTCTAACTTCCAGTTGGAAGTACAGTTTAGAATTTCGAACATCTTTTTATCGACATTACAAATGATATATAAAACCTAACAAAAAGTATCTTAACAAGTAGGTTTTACAACAGAAATATTTCAATGAAGACTATTGCGCTTCAATTCTCCACTAGAGGCGCTAGTATAGTGAGGTGTCTAGAAATGTCAAATGTGAAACGAAACGTTCACTGTTTGCGGGATTTTTTATTGCTAATTGTTACTTCGAGCGTGCATTTTTGTTTTTGAGGTGGCAGCTGGGCGCGGGTAAATTGTGCCGTGAATTTCGTTAATTTTGGGTCGCAAATTATGTTTTGCGATATTAACAATGTTAAACCCGACGGACATTACATCATCATAGACGTTTATTTTAATATGATTTTCAGTACATAATACTATATTGAAATAAAATGATATTAATCTACAAAATAAGGGTATGTTTGGATTTATTTTTCTATCGAGCGTACTTTATCCAATTATGTAACGAGTACCCGACGTGCCTACAGAAAGGTCTCAAAAGCAACATACAATTGTTTCACGTGTTTAATCATTACCGTTTCTAAATAAAATTACATTAAAATTACATTTCCTAGAGGTTTACTTTAAGAACCTTTTAAGAGCAAAGACCAAAAAAAAAGATGTTTAAGGAGAGAAATGGGAGAGCAAATGATATTAATTAAAACACAAATTAAATTACTATAATCTTTTATTCCCCGAATTTTCTAGCAGCTCGTTACCGCAGTATCACTTAAAAAATCTATTATCCAATCTACACAATTAAAGGTGATTGGCATCATCACCAAACGAGTCACGAATTCCGGTGATTACCAAACCAAGTCATGTACAAGGAAGGCAAAGATGAACTGTAAAACTTCCCTAAAGTTAATTTCTATCGGAATTCCGGATCCGGATTTAAATTGGACATTTAGAACGGAGTTAATGCCCAACACTAAGAGAGTTTCGGTTCTCTATGGGTTATTTTATGGACTGTTTGGAACATTAGTTACATTTGAGATCGGAAGATATACTGATTTTCAACCGTAATTTAGATCCGATCACAAGATATAGGGATGGGAAGATATATGGATATTAGTAAATGTCACTACATCCAGTTCACTCGTAATAAAAAATTGCTTGAGAACAAATACTAGAGGGATGTAGTATTTGTTCTCAAGCAATTTTTTGTTGAAATAAAGAAACTGAGTAATATTCGCGACCTGGGAGTTCAACTCGATCAAGCCCTAAAGTTCGATGTTCATATTCTGAATATTTCTCAAAATCTTTCAAGGTTCTGGGATTTGTTTAGCGAAATAGTAAGGTATTTAAAAGACCCGCTACAAAAATACTTTAGTACTTTAGTCTGTCCAATTCTAGAATATAGTTCCGTAGTATGGATTCCGCATTACGAGGTTTAGTCCAAGCGATTAGAGTGTCCAAAAGCGGTTTCTTTACCATCTGTGCTACGGAGATCACTTGGCTAAACAACTCACTAGCTACACTGACAGGTTGAGGCACTATCACATGGACACACTAACCAGTCGTAGGAAGAAACTGGACTGCGTCATCCTTCACAAAGTATTGAGTGGAACGATAGATTGCAGTGAATTTTTGGGCTCATTAGAGATTAAAATTCCGACTCGGATTCCTAGGCATAACACATACAACTTATTTTGCATTCCTGGCTCAAAAACGAACATTGGTCATTACGCCGCTGTGCCAAGACTTTGTAGGCAATACAACACGTTAGCTAAGACTACGAATCTAGACATCTGCGAGTCTCTGTCTAAATATAAGAAGTGTATAATAGATTTAATTTAGGTATCTCTCAATGATATGTTAACTTTTTTTATGTCCTTAAAATTTTCATAAATTTTTCAATATGTTACCTATTATTAATGTTTTAATTTTGTTAGCTTAGTTGTTAACTATGGGGTTTATTCATAAACGTTGCTTAAAGTTAAATGACGTTCAAACGTCAGAAATGTATGGTTAAACAGTCGCTAATCATTACTTAACTTTAAGCAGCGTTTATAAATAAACCCCTTTATTGTGCAAGCTGTGGTCTCCTATAAGTGAAGAAGTACACCTGCTTATATTGCCCTTTATTTATGTGTCAAATAAATAAATAAATAAATAATAATGATGTGTAATGTGTGTGTGTGTAGCCATGTGTAATGCAAAGTTACCTATTTCAAGTGTGATTTAATGCCTAAATATTTTAGATTCTTATCGAAATTATGAGTACTGTCCCTGAAATCACAGATGGTTATATGTTCCGAGAAACGGCAGCACTATTGTAAGAAGACTGCCCCTACTGCAGTAGTTTTGAAAGAAAGAAAGAAAGAAAGAAGAAAGAAAATTACTAGGGATGCCTCGATACGTCTTTTTGCCGATACGATACCGATACCGATGCTCTTATAAAAATATCAGTGATACCGATACGCATATTGAATTCCATTATGAAGGTAAAATAAATAAAACACAAGTCAGGTTATTGTTTTAATTAATATAAAAAGAACAAATAACATGACAAACTAAATAAAACCGTTTAAAACTATAGACAGGTTGAGATTAGTTAATAGTTTTAGTAATTAAAATTAACATTGATGAGAAAAGTATCGTTGAATCGGCCATAAAAATATCGCCGATGCCGATAAATCATCAAACTTCGAGTATCATCGATATATTGTGGCGGTATCAACAACGCCACATGCGAACTACGCATCAAAGACCTGACGTCACAAATCCTGCATCGCGCAATCAGAGTTTACCGCGCGACTAGCATATATACAACATCCCGAAATCAACCGTCGGGCAGTTGCCTACCGGACACAATACCCGTCTGGTCGGAGGATCCTCCCTTTACTATAGAGTATGAGTCAACTTTACACCCTGTTCCTCATACCTCTAAAATATCGGCATCGGTATTGGTATCGGATGCATCCCTAGTAATTACCTACGTAACACCCCTAAAATGACCTTTCATTTGACATCCATTGCTTCGTAGGTTTGACGAATTCTTCTGTCCGTCTGTCTCAACAACGTAAATAACGCAATGAATGCGGCTGAACTATGAAATTGGAAGGCATTGCGATTGATTGCCATTTTATGTGTGTTACCAAAGCGTCACATAAGTCATAATAAGTCATAAGTCATTTAAATCGGAACAATATACATTGTGTAGAAATTTTGTAAAATAAAACAGTACCATCCAAATTTAACAAACGAAAATAAAAAACATGTCAAAGATAATTAAAATAACAAATCCATATTAAATTTAAAATAATTAATAATACAATAAAACAAATAAAAACGAAAAACGAAAATCAAATTAATATAAAAAGATCAAGATCAATGACTTATGACATCCAATTAACTAAGAATATTGCAATAAAAGAAAAAAGAAAATATAAAAAAGATTAATATTTCATGTAACTTTCTGTGAATAATCAATAATAAAAAGAGAATGTCAAATATAAATAAAAATAAAATAAAAACAATTGCTATAAAAAGGTCCGTAATAATATGTCATCTAATTGTAAAATAAAATATATAATAATAGTCAACATATCATTTAAAAATTAATTTCAATCTAGAACAATAATATTAATATTACGGTTGTCGCCTATCATCTAGGTACTTATCGACGCTGTAATACATGTACCTACTTTCTCAAATAATTTCAGAAACTAAATCAACAATACCAAATCCTCTAACATTCTTGTCTGAATAATCCAGAGCCCTAAAAACCGCTACAAAACGCCCCATTCCATGTAAATTTGAAGGATAGCGACCCTAAACCAATATGGCGGCCTACAATCCGAACGTACGTTTGAAATTACTCAGTATGCAAATAAGGAGACCCAGCGTGCCTTGGTCTGAGGATATTAGGTATGCAGTGTATTGATATCGACTTAGTTTTGAGATGGGGTGATCAGGGATCGTGGGTTTGTGGCTACAGCTTAGCTGGAATGGATAGACAAAACCCAATATGCTCTGTGAATCGTACACAAAAGTTTATTTTAACTTCTTTAGGTAAACTTATCGGAATTTAGTGCAGTAATTGTGATGCCCCATAAACGATGGGTAGACAACAAAACAGGGCCTCAAGTCTGCTATTACAATAGTGTCAGAATGGTCTCGCCATTGTGAGTATTTGACAGTGTTTGTATGGCAAATCTGTCAAAAACTCACAATGAAGAGACCATTGCAACGTTTGTACATTAGTAGACTTGGCCCCCTGTTCGGAGCTCATATCGGCCCATATTCTTGCCCGGAAATGTCCTACTGCTTTTGAACTATCTTAATCATTCCTCCATCTACACGACTCGTCACTACACCGCTCGCTGTCCCATTAACACACTTATTAGTATGTACCCACCATATTTAATTCCCTTTTAGACACTATCGCGTGAGTATTCTTAGCGTTAAGGCCTAGATATATGCCAGTGACCTTGAGTGGTTAGCTTGCGTGTTCTGTATTGAGCTCACGCAACGCGTCGTACGTCCAGCCAGTAATAGGATTCGCCCATCCAGGAGCGCTGTCACAAATAAGACGCATTAATAATTTATATATTTTATACATAAAACAAAAGGTATTTTAATAAAACACGTATACTAAAAGATCAATAGTTAAATTATCTTTAAAAAGATGAGGTTTCAGAAAAATACGTTTGATAGATTTTGCGTGATTCTCAGTTTTTTATCCGCGTTAGACATAACTTTACAAATTAACTTCACTATGTAATATAAACATAATCTAAAATATTCATATATTAGGTTATTAAGAAAATGCTCTAATTTAACATATATATTTTTTCCAAATCATTAACACTACTCGTTGAGACGTGATCTTCAGTTTAACATCATTAAATTAAATTAAATTTATTTATTTCAATAGATAACAATGATCCATAATGTTAGTTAGTTAGTTACAAAAAACACTTAAAAACTATGTTAGTATGTTACACTTATAACTAAGTACCTATCTCTTAACGTACAGTAACCAATATTTACATAAATTCACCGGATGTAATGAATCACTCCTGCGCAACCAACACCTGCATGAAGTGGTCGGCGAGTTAAATTTGTCCAATGACATCTTCAGAATGTCATTAGGACTTGACTGCGTTCTCTCCAATAGCAACGCCCTTTTTCTTCTCACCATTGCGTGGAAGTCGTGAACACGCGCTTGAGCGAACATGCCAGAGGCACTACAGAAGCGCGGCAGCCCCAAAAGCATTCTGAAGCTGTTATTATATTGGACCCTCAGGGCGTCCATTGTTTTCCGCGTGTAGTTGGCCCATAGGCTGCTAGTGTAGAAGGTAATGTCGGTAAATAAAAGTTGGTTAATGTCGCCTTAAGAGGATAGACTTACATCGAAGGATTTTAGATACTTAGTCCCGTTGTCCCCAACAGTGACACGTCTGCAATGTGGGTAGAGCGGATATACATGATTTCAGAGTACTAGGATAACAGAAATAAGAAGGATGATAAGATATATTGTTATCAAAGTTTAATGTAAGCCTTTTGTTATTTGAGGGTAAAAGATTACTTGGTTTAGTATGTAGAGAAGGCGTGGGAGGATGTCTGTCGGATTAAAACCGTATTTGTCGTAATAGAGCTCGTTGTCATTGTTCGTCAATAAGACAAAATAACGTAGAATACGACGGCATATAGTCGGAAAAGAAACTGCATGAGTGTAGGTCGTGAGAAGGTTTGATTGAGAGCCTTATCATTAACTGAAATCCTATCTTTGGCTGAAGTCCTATCTTTGACTGAATTCCTATCTTTAACTGAAGTCCTATCTTTGACTGAAGTCCTATCTTTGACTGAAGTCCTCATCTTTGACTGAAGTCCTCATCTTTGACTGAAGTCAGTTCTCGCTTTTACAATCGGGAACTTTGAAATTTACGGAGTGATAATTTTTTTGCCGCCAAGCACTATTGTCATTGAAATTGTCATGTACCGTCCATTTCCCAACTATTTTGGCATCAGCTTCCAATCTAACCGGGTGCAGCTGAATAGAATTCACATGGAGTGACTGCCTATCTTACCTCCACAACCCAGTTACTGGGTAACACGATACCCCTTGGTAAGACTGGTTGTCATAATTTTGGACTTCTGTCTACCGGTAATGACTGTCAAAGATCTGCGAATGACAGTAGAAACCAACGGCTTTATGTGCTTCCCGAGGCATGAAGGGGTCTCGATATGTAATGGACGGTCACCCATCCACGAACCGACCGCGGCAAGGGTAGCTTAACCTTTCATCGACCCGTGCGGCTGTTATCATTTAGCCACGAGCCGCTGAAAAACTGTAATTTACCTCAACGAAAAATATCGTATGTTATTCCTGGAGAATGATATCTTCTGGGCACACTCGTTCCATCATAGACCTCATCAAGAGCAGGCTCAATCAGCAATAAACAAAAAATATATATACCATATATCAGGATAGGTGGAGCGACGATCTTCGCAGGGTGGCTGGTAGCAGCTGGATGAGAGTTGCCGAGAATCGAGCTGAATGGCGTGCAATTGGAGAGGCCTATGTCCAGCAGTGGACTGCTATAGGCTGATGATGATGATGATGATATATATCATTATTATATTTTTCAGTTCAGTAGTCAAGGAGTCAAACAAACAACAGTTACAACATATTTCAGGTTATTGGTTTGTCCCCGCCTGTATACCAAAATTCTATAGATTTTATAATACTTGATTTTCTCTTTTCAGTAATGTTTTTGCAGTCAGTTTTTTTATTTTTATTAATTGGCTTTTTTTTCAAGCTTTTTAGTTTTATTACTCGCTTTTATTTTAAATACCAATATTTTTGTAATTTATTTGTCTTTGCAGATGAAATATATAAATATTATATTGCCTATGTCACTCGCACAATTAAGACGAATATAACGACACCTCATATGTTACAATCCATTAAGCCGTTTAAGCTACAGAGCATGCCAAAGACATAGATGCCGATTCCCTTGTTCACAAACTAAACTAAATTTAAGTTCGGTGCATCTTTTTCTTTCTATTTCATTAAGAAAAGGACAGAAGAAAAATTTTTGTTTAGTCCTGTCAAATTAATCAGCGCTTGACGTAAATTGACGTAATTTTAGTCGGCAAGTTTTTAATCACGTCTAAACTTGTATGGAGTAGTGACAGGTGCTGATTAATTTGACAGAACTAAACTAAAATTTATCTTCTGTCCTTTTCGTAATGAAATAGAAAGAAAAAGATGCACTGAACTTAAATTTAGTTTAGTTTGTGAACAAGGGAATCGGCACCATAGACATACATACATACATACGCTCGAAAAACATTACCCTTGTTCTGGGGCAGCCGCATACAAACAGACACACTTTTGGATTTATTCCTACTAATGTATGGAAAAACATAATACTTATTTTCTGTATTTCTTAGAATATTTTTCCGTCAGAATTTCTTTCACACATTTCCTCTTTCCTTCGGCATGGCTTCGGCATTACTGAGTGACAGATAGGTGTTATTTCGATATAAAAAATATATCCTTACATCTTTTTCCTTTTATTTTTTCTCATTCCTTTTATGTACACTTCCTTTTAGTTAGTTACAGCGTATCGATAACGAGTGATACAATAAACTTTTCGTGGAAGTAAATAATGTTTTATTTTGTGCGTACCGTCATGGCGGAGGAAAATGGATACCTAAGCCTAATTTTGTGGGTTCGAAGATGTATTATTATTGAATTGTTTTTTTTTCACATTTAACATTAAAGATGTAACTAATATTTGTAAAAATATAATTTAAAAGAGTGTCCACGGAGTTTCTTCCCAGTTCTTCTCCACAGGTACCTACTACGCTTTGGAATGGGCAACTATACCCAAAGTCTCTAATTCAGATAATTTATGTAAACAAAGTAATGTCAAGAAATTTCGCTGTCAAAATGACAGGACAGTGGTGCAAAACATTTTATCATAATTGTTTTTTTTTTTTTTTTGTTTGAAATAATCATCTATAAAATTAAAGTGAATTAATTATTATTGTCGGAGACACGACCTATGATCGTCATAATCAGCCCTTTTAAGTCCACTGCTAGACATAGGCTTCCCAAAATCGATTTCCACTCAAAACATTTTTCATTTAAAAATGTGGCTAGAAACAATATGAATCAATGAATGGGAGTTGTAATATTAGTGTTGTATAAGATGTAAAAATTTGAAAATGTTTAGATCTCCTGCATTGTTACCAGTATCATAAAATATTTTATACCAGAAAATCTCCTTTTTTTAATAACTTTGTTTAAAACCGAAAATTTATAAAAATAATTACGGTATGATTATTTTTTAATTATTATTTCTTAGAATCAGTACTTAAAAGAAAATGGAACCTTTTTTTTCTCGCCATTTTATGTGAATACCATTACTGAGATATTTTTTTGATATGTTATCCCCTTTGTTTACATAATTTATCTGAATTTCAGACTTTGGGTATAGCTTCATATTTCTGACTGACCGACTCAGACCGACTCCTTGACAATTCAAAAGTGCCCGTAATTGGTTTAATTGAAATTAATTGTTTGAGTTTATTAACTTAAGACAATGACATCATCGCTGACTTACTAAAACAAAAGCAAATAACAGAATTTTCGTTTATCGCTCGTTCCCTTTTTTCATTCAATTATGTATACGCATTAAAAGCAATGAACTCTCACACAATAACGGCTGTCCAAATACAAAGCGTTTTTTGTTCTGGTGAAAATTAGGTACAGATTTTTGACACATTGGTGAACCTAGGAAACCAAAAAAACTTAACAAAAACAACGTATACAAACTCCTTGCTACCTACCAGGCAAGCATATCTAAAGAGAAGTAGTGCCTATCCACCAATATGTAGTAACAATACCTACATGAAATTTAACGATTATGCAGCAAATAACATTTAATTGAATAGGAATGGATATTAGAAATACCTGCTTGTAACATGCTATTACTCATAGTTAGGGCTGGCACAGATGTGTTTAGGTCTAGTCATTTTAGTAGATGATTGGTATTAATAACTGTTTTTGTCGTATCGTCTCATCGATCTTGTTGATTTGACTTTGAATTTGACTCGAAAGTAAAAATTAAAATGGTTATGCTTAAAATCACTCAAAATTCGGATGTACCTAACCAGTAAGGACGGTAAATTGATAATGTGAAGTGTTGTGCCCAAGCACAGACAGATCAAGTAATATGAACCACACCTACGATTAATTGTGTTATTAATTCTCGTTTTGTGTTTACCTACCTACAAAGTTGAAATACTAAACACTCGCAAAGGCAACAAAAGTTATTATTTATTGTCACTTATTATCACCATCTTAATATTTAAAACGATTCTTTAACAACAATACCGATTCCTGGATCTGACTCGCACAGAAGGTGTATTTCCGCTGTCCCTACCGCCCGTGTCCGCATTAAAGGTAGGCATATTATATTTCACATAAAATGACGAAAAAAGGTCCCATTTTCTTTTAAGGCTTTGACTGCCAAACAACAGACACAATAGAAAAACTATTGTTAGCGGTCACCGGTGACCGCGGTGGCAGTCAATGTGTTAAGTAAGTATTGATTTTTTTATTATTATTTCTAAAATCAGTATTTAAAAGAAAATGGGACTTTTAGTTTCGCCATTGTATGTGAATACCATTACTGAGATATTTTTTTGATATGTTATCCCCTTTGTTTACATAATTTATCTGAATTTCAGACTTTGGGTATAGCTTCATATTTCTGACTGACCGACTCAGACCGACTCCTTGACAATTCAAAAGTGCCCGTAATTGGTTTAATTGAAATTAATTGTTTGAGTTTATTAACTTAAGACAATGACATCATCGCTGACTTACTAAAACAAAAGCAAATAACAGAATTTTCGTTTATCGCTCGTTCCCTTTTTTCATTCAATTATGTATACGCATTAAAAGCAATGAACTCTCACACAATAACGGCTGTCCAAATACAAAGCGTTTTTTGTTCTGGTGAAAATTAGGTACAGATTTTTGACACATTGGTGAACCTAGAAAACCAAAAAAACTTAACAAAAACAACGTATACAAACTCCTTGCTACCTACCAGGCAAGCATATCTAAAGAGAAGTAGTGCCTATCCACCAATATGTAGTAACAATACCTACATGAAATTTAACGATTATGCAGCAAATAACATTTAATTGAATAGGAATGGATATTAGAAATACCTGCTTGTAACATGCTATTACTCATAGTTAGGGCTGGCACAGATGTGTTTAGGTCTAGTCATTTTAGTAGATGATTGGTATTAATAACTGTTTTTGTCGTATCGTCTCATCGATCTTGTTGATTTGACTTTGAATTTGACTCGAAAGTAAAAATTAAAATGGTTATGCTTAAAATCACTCAAAATTCGGATGTACCTAACCAGTAAGGACGGTAAATTGATAATGTGAAGTGTTGTGCCCAAGCACAGACAGATCAAGTAATATGAACCACACCTACGATTAATTGTGTTATTAATTCTCGTTTTGTGTTTACCTACCTACAAAGTTGAAATACTAAACACTCGCAAAGGCAACAAAAGTTATTATTTATTGTCACTTATTATCACCATCTTAATATTTAAAACGATTCTTTAACAACAATACCGATTCCTGGATCTGACTCGCACAGAAGGTGTATTTCCGCTGTCCCTACCGCCCGTGTCCGCATTAAAGGTAGGCATATTATATTTCACATAAAATGACGAAAAAAGGTCCCATTTTCTTTTAAGGCTTTGACTGCCAAACAACAGACACAATAGAAAAACTATTGTTAGCGGTCACCGGTGACCGCGGTGGCAGTCAATGTGTTAAGTAAGTATTGATTTTTTTATTATTATTTCTAAAATCAGTATTTAAAAGAAAATGGGACTTTTAGTTTCGCCATTGTATGTGAATACCATTACTGAGATATTTTTTTGATATGTTATCCCCTTTGTTTACATAATTTATCTGAATTTCAGACTTTGGGTATAGCTTCATATTTCTGACTGACCGACTCAGACCGACTCCTTGACAATTCAAAAGTGCCCGTAATTGGTTTAATTGAAATTAATTGTTTGAGTTTATTAACTTAAGACAATGACATCATCGCTGACTTACTAAAACAAAAGCAAATAACAGAATTTTCGTTTATCGCTCGTTCCCTTTTTTCATTCAATTATGTATACGCATTAAAAGCAATGAACTCTCACACAATAACGGCTGTCCAAATACAAAGCGTTTTTTGTTCTGGTGAAAATTAGGTACAGATTTTTGACACATTGGTGAACCTAGGAAACCAAAAAAACTTAACAAAAACAACGTATACAAACTCCTTGCTACCTACCAGGCAAGCATATCTAAAGAGAAGTAGTGCCTATCCACCAATATGTAGTAACAATACCTACATGAAAGGAGATGTTTCAAAACCGGCCCAGTATATGTACAGTACTTCGAAAAATCGAGAAAAGTCCTAGGGATTTGGGAAAAATACAGATAAATTGCATAAACGCATATTTTTCTAGTAATCATTTGATATTTATCAATTATTTTTATTGACTTTCAATATGGCGTCTCGCCAATTTAGTTACTATGTGGTTAAAAAACAATGACAGTATACCTTAAATCGTGAACTGTAAATCAAAAAATCGCTACATTGTTGTTGTCTGAGTTAATATTTCGACGATTGAATGTATTCTGTACATTTATGCTATATGTAAAAATCTTAAAAGATATTTTTCATGGCATCTCGCAGGTCAACTGGACTGTACTTTATATACAAACCACCACTAGATCTAAATATTACAAATGACTAAAACTACGAATAACGTAGATTCTCTTTGACAATGTAATATGACAGAAATAAACATGTCAAACGTCAGTAATCAATCAACATGACAGTTTACCGCCATGACGGGTTTTTGTTGTGTGTTGCAATTCCAAGTGTCCATTATTGTGCTTTACTACCAAACAAAGCCAATTTAAAGTAATTGGATGATTGAAAACTGTTTTAATTGTGTTTCCCCATTATTTAGTATAGTGTACAAAGACCAGGCCGGGGCTCCATACATTTTGAAACATCTCCTTTAACGATTATGCAGCAAATAACATTTAATTGAATAGGAATGGATATTAGAAATACCTGCTTGTAACATGCTATTACTCATAGTTAGGGCTGGCACAGATGTGTTTAGGTCTAGTCATTTTAGTAGATGATTGGTATTAATAACTGTTTTTGTCGTATCGTCTCATCGATCTTGTTGATTTGACTTTGAATTTGACTCGAAAGTAAAAATTAAAATGGTTATGCTTAAAATCACTCAAAATTCGGATGTACCTAACCAGTAAGGACGGTAAATTGGTAATGTGAAGTGTTGTGCCCAAGCACAGACAGATCAAGTAATATGAACCACACCTACGATTAATTGTGTTATTAATTCTCGTTTTGTGTTTACCTACCTACAAAGTTGAAATACTAAACACTCGCAAAGGCAACAAAAGTTATTATTTATTGTCACTTATTATCACCATCTTAATATTTAAAACGATTCTTTAACAACAATACCGATTCCTGGATCTGACTCGCACAGAAGGTGTATTTCCGCTGTCCCTACCGCCCGTGTCCGCATTAAAGGTAGGCATATTATATTTCACATAAAATGACGAAAAAAGGTCCCATTTTCTTTTAAGGCTTTGACTGCCAAACAACAGACACAATAGAAAAACTATTGTTAGCGGTCACCGGTGACCGCGGTGGCAGTCAATGTGTTAAGTAAGTATTGATTTTTTTATTATTATTTCTAAAATCAGTATTTAAAAGAAAATGGGACTTTTAGTTTCGCCATTGTATGTGAATTACCATTAATGAGGACACGAGCGGTGGGGACAGCAGGAATACACCGCACAGAGTAGGGAATCATAGCACAAAAGGGATATGATTGTCAAACTAGAATCAATTAATTATTGTTGTAAATTTTGACGTTTAAAAGTGCCTTTTATGTCTCTATTTGAAATAAATGATTTGACTTTGACTTTGACTTTGAAACTTTTGCCAACCCTAACGTTTGCAGCATGGTTTGCAGAAATTAATAACGTCCGAACGCAATGTGATAGCTTTGTTATGCATGTTGGTAATGGAATTAATGGCAATTTTACATTTTGGTTTAGTTGATAACGCGGTCTGGTTTCGTTTTATTAAGCTCCTACAGAAAATCGGCCGCCAATTGAATGCCGTCTGCGAACGCTCTAAAAGTGTATTTATGTAGAAAGCTGGTAACCGGCGCCGATATACCAGCACTTGTCGGCGCCGACAAGAGCTGGTTGTCAACGTTGGATAGCGCTGGCAGTCTTCTTACCTTTTTTACAAATAAGCGCGAATCGTCGCCGATAAGCGCCGACAAGTTTCTGCTTCAATTAGTCCGACGATCGCTGGCATATCGGCGCCGCGGCCGGTTTTCACCTTCCTATAGGTTTTTTATCTCGCTTAACGTCGCGCTTTAGGTGTGGTTACCACGTGTCCAAACACGCTGTGAATGTGTATGTGTGTAATTTTTACTCGTGAAGACGAGTATCGTCTGCAAACAAACACACGTACACATACTTCCGACTTCGCCATTGTCTCGGACGATACCGAGAGCACTTTCACACACATTGACAACGTGTTTATGCATTTGGTAACCACAAGTCAAGCGCGCGTCGCTTCGTAAGATAACTATAGACCTCGGCCGGTTTTCACCAGCGATTGTCGGACTAATTGCAGCAGAAACTTGTCGACGCTTATCGGCGACTTTTGGCGCTTATTTTTTAAAACGTAAGAAGACTGCCAGCGCAGCATAAAATACACATATCGATACGCGCGTCTACTATACGTAGTTACGCAAGCCCGTGGTTCAATTTATTGACCCAGTCTTACCTACTCAAATTATCGTATTAGCAACATTGATGTAAAAAAAAGGAAGTTATAGCACCGCTCTAACGTCACGTTAACATTATAGGGCTAGAAACAATTACATGTAAACACACCCACACAACTACATTTCCCGATGTCGTGTGTCATGCATCAACAAGCGAAAAAGCGAGAGATATGACGCGAGCTGTAGCGGGAACGAGATAGCAATAATTGTCACTGTTAAACATATCAACTCAGAAACAAATGGCGACCTAGAAAGAAATATTATTCAGTAGAATTTTAAAGAAAATAAGTTTTGATGTACCTACTTACGAGTGGAATGTAATCCCGTGGAACTTGTTTTTGGTTTGTAAATTATTTGTGCACATTTTGAAAACACAGGAAGGCATTGTTGCTGCTTATTTAGACGATTACGGTTATTTTACTTAGCGTGCTGCACATGTGCTACACAAACGCCAGTTCGATTGTGACTAAGGTCAATTGTGCCGGTCGGCATATGTTATGCGGTCCACGTCTTGAAGCGCGTACCTAATCTTCCTTTTTTTATACATCAATGATTAGCAACAATTGATGAACATTTTCCGAAATCCGTCATCCACGCGAATATTCTCCCATAGAAAAGTTTTAAAAAAGTGCCTCGGGAAGCACGTTATGCCGTTGATCTTGGCTGTCATTCGAAGATCTTTGACAGTCAATAAGGGTAGTCAGAAGCCCAAAACAACTGAGAACCAGTCTTGCCAAGGGGTATCGTGTTACCCAGTAAGTGAGTTGTGAAGGTCAGATAGGCAGTCGCCATGTTAAATATCGGTACTCAGCTGCACCCCAACATAGTCGGGAAAAGGCTAGACAGATTGATTTAAGTTTTTTTTTTTAAATCAACTAAAAGGGGTCGAAGTTTGCTCCTGTACTGTGAAACCTTTAAGTTCAATACCGTACGTTGAAGTTGGCTTTGGTTCTAAGTGACATCATTAGAAGTTAAGTTCCTAATATACTTACTTAGTTAGTTAGTTAGACGGCTTCTAAACTGGGGGGCTAAGGAAAAGACTTGGAATGCATTGGAGCTTGTGTGAAGTTGAGTTAGAAATGAAGAAAGTAAATAGATACTGGAGTTTAAATGATTCTAGTAACCGCTTACTAAATAAGCACACTGAAAAACGACCAATAACAGTTTCCATAACTCCACTATTTTTACAACCATGACAAAACAGAGATTATGTAAAAAAAACGACAAACCACACCATAAAACTTTCCCATCTACTAAGGCAACATGAAGCGAAGCAGCGAAACTAAACCGCGGTGGATCAGGACAAAGCCTCGTATACACACAAAGCTATTCTCGACCGTCGAGGGGCGAGAATATCATGACGAGACTCGGAAGCGATAATCAAATAACGATTTATCGCATTCATGTCTTACAGTGAGTTGAGAAACGAAAACTCTCAACGATTATGTCAAACGAGACTCGCTAGGCAATTTACTTGAACTCGATAATTTTTCTTTTTAATAAACGGACGCTATTAACAGGCGAGACTTTTAACAGTTATCGATGACGTGTATTCTTCTTAGCTTGTCGATATTAAGTGTCCCATCATGTGGAACAGCACCATATTTAACCTCCAGGGCGGTGTCATCTATGAATCTCCACCTGAACAGATTTTCCTTGCTTCGGTCAACCTGGCTCCGGACTTCCGGAGTCTATTTATAGACTTCCAGGTAACACAGGTCGTCCTTTATCTGCTTTCAATAATAATCGCCTATTCGAGTGAAAAAACTCGCCTCGTGTAAACGAAGCTTTAGGATTTACCCGCGTACGTGCCTCACCCGCGACGGATTTACAGAAAACCTCTTACCACCGCATGTCAGCCTAGTACTTGGAAAAACTATTTCCCCGACGTAGGGTGAAATCCCTTCGTTTATTCTATTTTATTTATGATCGTCGCATGTCTCAAAAGACAGGAAGGCTAATTGATACTTTATCTTTTACCTTTCTTTGAATATTATGTTTATGAAAGGGTTTTATTGCTTTCGTTTATGAAATTGACTCGCACGAACGTCTACAGCCCGGTACAATTTAGTACTATTTTATTAGCAAATTCATATTTAAAGTAGCTATTATGGCAAAGGTGAAGTTAGGGTAGCAACTTACAATGAACAATGTCATAACAACTGAATATTACAGGGTGTTTGGCAGAACGTTGAACATACGAAAATGGTGGGTAGGTGGGGTCATCTGCTACTTACTCAGCCCTAATTTATTTGGCCCTGGCCGACTGGGTATTTAAAAAAAAAAAAAAAAGTTTTTTTCTTGTTTCACCACTTTCCTAACTTTAAAGTGTATTTTTTTTTATTAAAAATGGGCAATAAAACAGGCAATTTTTTTTTTTTTAATCTTTGATGTTGGCAGATTCTTATAAAATTATTGCTTTGTTCAGATGTTAGCTAGAAAAAAAGTTATGAGTCCTCAAACTTACAGAAAGATGTAAAAAATACTTGAATGTTAATTTCAACTTGCATTTAAAAAAAAACAAAAAATGATTGAGGAGTCCCAATTCTAGCAAAACATCCCTAGTGTGTGAGCTTTCTAATGGTATGTAATTTGCTTTTATAAAAAAAAAACTTTAAGAGTTATTTCATAATTTTATCAAGCAGGAAATTTTTGACGAAACTCTACCTTTACGGAAAGTTAAATGTTTTGCGAAATTTAATACTGCAAAGTTGGTAAAAATTATGGATCGACGGCTTGCCAGTAGCAGTGGTGCAAATTGACATTCACTATTCCCTTGAGATTTACACAAAGCAGGTAGAAATTTTGTTTCACTCTTGCGCAGTCATAGCGTATTTTTGCTCTCTTTCGCTCTCGTGGCACCGTGACGCCTCAGAATGAATTCTTTTCTTTTATTCAGTCGAGACTTAACTGCCTCTGCGATCTCACGTGCCCGTTACGCTTACGTTTGTTTTTGTTCACTTCGTTTTCTTTTATTGTTATCACTAGTTAAGTTTAAGTTTAAGTTTGTTAAGTTTTTTGTTATTACTGTTACCTGTTGTTATTGGTAAAGAAATGGCTGCTTTTACCAGTGAGGAATACGCGGACATGTTGTTAGCGTATGGAAGCGCTAATACAAATTCGCGTGAAGCGCGAAGAATTTATCAAGAGCGTTATCCCAACCGCCGAGTACCCAGTCATCAGACGTTTGCGAGTACTTACCGACGTTTACGACAAACCGGTAACCTGAACTTACAAGAACCACGAGTGAACGCAGCACGACCCGATGCTACCATTGACGAACAAGTTCTTGCCGAGTTTGACGCGGATCCTACCAAAAGCATTAGACAGATAGCTTCAATACTTGGCTTAAGCATATGGAAAGTGTGGTCTGTTCTCCGGCAAGATGGTAGACATGCTTTTCACTACACTCCAGTGCAAGGTAAGATTAAGCCGTTTATGCACTGCATCTGATACGATTTTGTGGAATGTAGTAAATTATGAGACAGTTCAATTGATCGTTCCATTTAACCTTGATTTCGTCACTTTCTTTATTAGTTGTTTTGCCTCATGTTGTTTTTAGCGCATTCAATTCTAATTTCAAATTAAATTCAATAAACTATTCCTATTCGGCCGCATTCACGTAACAATCAGGCGGCCAGCGCTTACAGGATTCGGATTTCGGATTCGGTTTGCGCAGGTGGTCAGCGTAGGTAAACTTGCCAGCACTTATGGGTCCTTTTTAGAACAAAATTGGAAAGTCGCACGCCCTTTTGTGAATTTGGTCTTACGTCTTTATGGCTAAGCCATAAAGCCAATTAGTGTACTTAAAAATTGAAGATGAAAAATTTGGATAATTGTAGAGTTTGAACTCGGAGGAAGAAAAGATTCAGTATTGAAATCAATTCTTAGACATGTTTTGTTTGTTCTAGGTCTCGATGACAGTGATTTTGGGAGACGTGTGCAATTTTGTCGCCATTTGCTGCATACCGATGTGGACGACGTTAACTTTTTAAAAAGTATTTTGTGGACAGACGAGTCCAAATTTGACAAAGAAGGGATTGTCAATTATCACAATCTTCACCATTGGGCACTTAAAAATCAAAACCCACACGTGAAGAGACAAAGAGGCTTCCAGAGGAGATTCAGTGTGAATGTCTGGGCAGGAGTGATTGGCGATAAGCTAATAGGGCCTCATTATTTGCCCGACAACATCAACGCGATTACGCGAACAACTACTTGGATTTTTTGATAAATGATTTACCACCATTAGTGGAAGAAGTGTTCCAAGTAGACATAAACAGGCCTATTGTCTTTCAACACGATGGTTGCCCAGCTCACTTTAGTCTAGTTGTACGTGAGCATTTGGATAATTGTTTCCCAAATTCGTGGATTGGCAGGGGAGGACCAATTCCCTGGCCTCCGCGATCGCCCGACCTCACTCCGCTCGATTTTCACGTGTGGGGAAGGGCAAAGGAACTAGTTTACACTACAGAAGTAGAAAGTCGGGAAGATTTGATAAATCGAATTAATGCTGCTTTCGAAGTTATGCGACAGGAGATGCTGCTGCGCACAACAACTGTAGAAATCAGACGTAGATGCCGCACCTGTATTGCGAATGAAGGGCGTCAATTTGAACATCTAATATGATTTATTATTTAAATAAATTATTTAAAATTATTTAATTGTTTCATTAACGCACCTAACTGGTACAGCATAATTTCAATCGATCATTTAATTTTTACCAACTTTGCAGTATTAAATTTCGCAAAACATTTAACTTTCCGTAAAGGTAGAGTTTCGTCAAGAATTCATTCTGACGCGTCACGGTGCCACGAGAGCGAAAGAGAGCAAAAATACGCTATGACTGCGCAAGAGTGAAACAAAATTTCTACCTGCTTTGTGTAACAATCTCAAGGGAATAGTGAATGTCAATTTGCACCACTGCTACTGGCAACCCGTCGATCCATAATTTTTACCAACTTTGCAGTATTAAATTTCGCAAAACATTTAACTTTCCGTAAAGGTAGAGTTTCGTCAAAAATTTCCTGCTTGATAAAATTATGAAATAACTCTTAAAGTTTTTTTTTTATAAAAGCAAATTACATACCATTAGAAAGCTCACACACTAGGGATGTTTTGCTAGAATTGGAACTCCTCAATCATTTTTTGTTTTTTTTTAAATGCAAGTTGAAATTAACATTCAAGTATTTTTTACATCTTTCTGTAAGTTTGAGGACTCATAACTTTTTTTCTAGCTAACATCTGAACAAAGCAATAATTTTATAAGAATCTGCCAACATCAAAGATTAAAAAGTTATGAAAGATAAAAAAAAAATTGCCTGTTTTATTGCCCATTTTTAATAAAAAAAAATACACTTTAAAGTTAGGAAAGTGGTGAAACAAGAAAAAAACTTTTTTTTTTTTTTTTAAATACCCAGTCGGCCAGGGCCAAATAAATTAGGGCTGAGTAAGTAGCAGATGACCCCACCTACCCACCATTTTCGTATGTTCAACGTTCTGCCAAACACCCTTGCTAGACTATTATTAGGGTGCCGTACCTACTTGAGTAAAAGAAATACACAGTGGAAACTAAGCAAGTCAAAGTTAAGGACTAGGGTGTCCCTTATATGACATATTTTTTTTTTTCGATGCGCATAGCCTCTAATTTTTTTATAAATGCTAAAATATACTCAAATATGAAATTTCAGCTTTCTAGCATGATCGCAACCCGTGCCGACTGAGCTTCAAAGTTTATTTAAAATCGTGTTTTGTCCTATTATTTCGATCTGCTATAAAACTAATATAAATGCAACAAATTTGGTGAGTATGAGGTAAAATAAAATAAGGTAAACATTAATCTTTATTTCAAAACATAAAATTATAACAATCAGCCAGGGTAACTTCTCTTTAGTGTAGTTTTTTAACAGTCCAGATACAAATTTCTATGTTCCTGGGCACAGCGCAAAAAGCATTGTTTTTGCTCTTCTTCTGCCGTGTTAAGTAAGGTTTTGAGTTAGGAATGCATTAGACTGTTTTTAGGACGAATTTATAAACATGATGACGACAACCGAAAACCAAAAATTCTCTCTCTAACGTCTGCTCCAAAACAGCACAAGCTCCATTAAAATGACCAGTATTTTAAGCTTTTGTATCGCAGCACATTATTTGAACTTTATTATTAAGGTTCCAGTCAAAGAGAGCAGATGAGACGGCTTTAGCTTGATGTTATCCAGAAGAACTCTCTAGTTTTGGCACTGCAAGAAGCTGTTCTCTATCGTCAAATGAAGCAATAATGGGGCAAACGTTCTTCTTTTGAACTTCGTACATCCAATCCAGGTAATAGTTTTCCATCCCAATGGACTGTGACTACGTCAGGGCCTCAAGTCTGCTATTACAATAGTGTCAGAATGGTCTCGCCATTGTGAGTATTTGACAGTGTTTGTATGGCAAATCTGTCAAAAACTCACAATGAAGAGATATTCTCATTCATTTGACGATAGAGAACAGCTTCTTGCAGTGCCAAAACTAGAGAGTTCTTCTGGATAACATCAAGCTAAAGCCGTCTCATCTGCTCTCTTTGACTAGAACCTTAATAATAAAGTTCAAATAATGTGCTGCGATACAAAAGCTTAAAATACTGGTCATTTTAATGGAGCTTGTGCTGTTTTGGAGCAGACGTTAGAAAGAGAATTTTTGGTTTTCGGTTGTCGTCATCATGTTTATAAATTCGTCCTAAAAACAGTCTAATGCATTCCTAACTCAAAACCTTACTTAACACGGCAGAAGAAGAGCAAAAACAATGCTTTTTGCGCTGTGCCCAGGAACATAGAAATTTGTATCTGGACTGTTAAAAAACTACACTAAAGAGAAGTTACCCTGGCTGATTGTTATAATTTTATGTTTTGAAATAAAGATTAATGTTTACCTTATTTTATTTTACCTCATACTCACCAAATTTGTTGCATTTATATTAGTTTTATAGCAGATCGGAATAATAGGACAAAACACGATTTTAAATAAACTTTGAAGCTCAGTCGGCACGGGTTGCGATCATGCTAGAAAGCTGAAATTTCATATTTGAGTATATTTTAGCATTTATAAAAAAATTAGAGGCTATGCGCATCGAAAAAAAAAAAATGTCATATAAGGGACACCCTATTAAGGACATTACTTAGTTTTGGTATCAGTTTCAGTACGTACCGTAAGCATTCACAAGAATTTGGTACATAGATGAATTTATTATTTGTTTACTTAAGACATAAATAAAAAAATTATCTTTGTACCAAATTCTTGTGAATGCTTTTCTTGTGACAATAAACTTTTTGCTTTACTAATTAATTTTTTTTACGCTAGTATACGCGTAATGATCTCTCTGAGCAGACGCTTAGCAAAACCACAAACAAAATTCTCGCCGTCTTAACAAAACCCAGTAAGTACATAATTAATTAATTAATATACACAATACAGAAACCTACAAATAGAAACTGCTGGATTCCACTTCACGAAGACAATAACATTGACACTATTTCTTTCCTATTTTAGTCTGAAGTGGCGACTCTAGTGTGTGGCCTGAGAAGCAGCGACAAGCTGACAACTACAAAGCATATTTTGAGCCGTATTTAAGAGTGTTCTTCCCGCGCGGGCTGGCAGCGTCGCATTTCTAGAGGTTTTTATTTTTCCAAGTAAATAAATTAACAATAATTAATTATCAAAGGTTAACCCTTTCCCTTAGCGAAAATATTAAACTTCACACTTGACCAGCCCGTCTATTATATAAAAATCTCACCCTGATAACTTAAGTGAAGTGAGCTGTCATTCCACCTTTCACCTGATGCTGTATTCCGTCCACTGAGAGAATGCTTGACACCTGTCAGATGTACAAGGAACTAATAAAGTTGAAATTCGTAAAACACATATTCGTTTGTATGAAACTGACAGGTGTCAAAAAAGCATTCTAAGTGGACGCAGTATAGGTATCGCTAGGGTTTGACACTGCAGTTGACAGGTCACTTCATTTAAATTTTGACGGTGAGATTTTTATAGAATAGGGATGATGACTAAAAAATTTTTTTTTCTGTCATGTAGATTATTAAAAAATATTGGACACGTATTTTTTCTTTTTTTACGTAATCAAAACATTACGGCGATACATTGAATTCAAATGTGGCATGACGTTACTTCTCATTAGATTTTATACTGAGCTGGGACGTAACGAGCCCCCACTCCCCAGGTTTAATGTGTTTTATCTAAGTCATTTTTTATTAATATGTTAAAGCAAAAAATACGTTTCTAATATTTTTTTATTATCTGATTGACGGACTAAACAGTTTTTCTTTTTTTTTACCCAGGCATCATCCCTATTGATCGGCCGATATTTTTGCTAACTATTAAATCGATGAAGCAAAACATCTGCATCCAACATAAGCTACTGTTAATATATATTTATTTCCTTCGACGAAACTTATTCAACTCACACTTCACCAGATAATTTTGCTAACTACCAAATCGATGAAGCAAAACATCTGCACTGTAATAACCAACCTTGGAAAAACAAAAGTTATTCAAAGAAATGTGCCAACATTTTTCTGTAGAATTTTAAAACAATTATACTTCGCTGTCCGTTTAGCATATTCTAGAGCTTCACAGTAATTGCTATCTGTCAGTCTACTATTATTCGCATTGTTATACAAGCGTCAGCTTTTGTAATAGAAAATCATAGGTATTTTTGATGTGAAAACTTCTTTAGCTTAGATTTTTTGTAGGGGAAAAACGTATGGGTTCGCGTCACTTAAATGCGCGACATGCTATTAACGTGTTGTGAGCGATTTAAAATTTCAGAAAGAACACAGTTATTCCAAAATTTTCACTTTTGTTGGCAGTACTTATGACATTTTTTTCTTTTTTTTTTTTTTCTTAAATATGTTTGAAAAATGCCAGGAAATCAACGAGTATACCCAGTGTTAGTATTGCTAACATATTTGAACTTTTAGCGACACCAATACTTCTATCTAAATATCTATAAATCTATATAAATAAATAAAATTAAAGTATCTCTTTGTAATGACAAAATAACAGTATTTTACTAAATGCATATTAAAGTAGAATATACGGTACATGTAATAAAAAATAAAAATAAAATTTTTTGTCTGTGTGTTTGTTCCGGCTAAAATCCGAAACCGCTGAACCGATTTTGACGGAACTTTCACTGGCAAATAGATGATTTTATAAGGAGTAACTAAGGCTACTTTTATTTAAGAGAAAGGCACGCGTGCGAAGCCGCGGGCAGCAACTGCTATTATATAAAAATCACGTGTCACTATGGTCTTACTCGCTATATCTCCGAAACCACCCAGCCGATTTCAATTGAATTTTTTCAGTACGTACTGCACCATCCTGTGCGAATGTGCGATAGTCCGTTGCACAACTATCGTCGATGTTCGTTAGTAGAAGCGCAACCGCGAGTTGCCACGGCACCAATAGCAGAAAAACTCTTATAACAATACTCGCTGTTACTAGGGCCGCATAAAGCACACTCTACTGCTCTGTAATTGGGAGCCGTCGGACTGAAACCAATTAGAAATAACCATTTATTGATAGTGCCTTGTTTTTGTCTTTTTATTCTGCTGGTGTTCGGATAAAGGACGATTCCGGAGTCTGGTGATGAGCTAAGTGGACTCGAAGTGGGTTTTAAATGGAAGAGGAGTTGCTTTTGAAAGTACTCATGGCTAAATAGTTAGGTGTGTACTATAGGTTCAAAAGAATATGAGAAAGGACATTTTTTTTTTTTTTGGTCATATTGTCCCTGTGCTAAGTGTTAGGCCTTCCCCAAATCCTTCCAGTATCTCTTTTCCCGCGCTATCTCGAACCAGCTCTAGCGGTACGCGTCCAGATACTGGGTCATCCTCGGTGGCGCCGTACATCTTTAAGCAACCAATGTGTGGAGACTTTTGCTTAGCGGTCATCGTGCATAAGGCTTATGTGACCCGCCCATCTCATTTGAGCCTGGCAGTCTTCTTTCCTACATCAAGTATGCCCGTTTTGGAAAGCAGTGTGGTGTTCTGAATTCTGTACGGTCTTTTTACACCCAGAATGCTGCGTTCTATCGCTCTTTGGCAAACTCAAAATTACATCTACATTTTTTTAAATGTATACAAGGTGTTTTTTTTTTAAATATCCCATAACTCCCTAGAGTTATGGGATATTTATGAGGGTATTTTCCTAGGGTATGAATGAGACCATATCAAAGAATCAACTGGCATATGAATTATTTTCATTTTTTTTTTTTTTGTGTTTGTTTTCATTTGACATACAAAATAATTTTAAAAAGTCACTATTATTAATGTAAAACACTCTTAGGTTACATGAAATATTAAAAAAAAAATATCAATGAAATATCAATTAACGTCGCATTTTTTTTTTAGCTTTTGAATGATTGGTTTGAATGAAAATGAATTACTCGTATTTATCAACGAAACTTAGTTACCTACACACATCGAGGGTCTCAGTTTCATCAGTTTGGCATCGTCGCAAAAATAACAATTCGCCATACGGGTGACAATTTTTGACCTAAATTAATATGATTGATGATAATTATCTTCGAAACTATGCATTTTTTGACCACATAATCTAGGACTTTTTGTATTAATTTTACTTATAGAATATAACCCTAGAGAAAACACGTTGTGTATCAAATTAATTTGATAAACATTTGTCTACTTAGTTCAACAGAAAAGAAAAACTCTTCCTTCAAACCTCTATTCACATTAAAATTTTAAGGGTAAAAATCCTCATTTTAAGGGTAAAAATCCTCATTGTAAGGGTAAAAATACTCATGTTTCTACGAATAAATGTCTTATCTTATCTTATCCTGTTAATTAAATAAATCAAGTCATTAACAATTTCCGGACGTTCAAATTTCGCGTTTGCCAAAATTTCATTAAGTACTTAATGAAATTTCATTAAGTACTTAATGAAATTTTTGAAAGCTTTTTATAACGCTCGCTAATTGTATGGCTCTTAAAGTTATTAAAACTATTTGGTTTAACTCTGTAAACTCTATTAAACATGCACATAGTTCTGTTGGTCTTGTACATATGACTTAATATTTTATCTACCTCTTAGGACTATGGGTTTTCTTCATATATATATACATATTTTTTAGGGCATCTCAGAGTGTAACCACTAAGGTTCCGACTCTTTAACCGGACTTTCCTGTGGCTGCCTTAAGCTCCTAACGAAACTTAATGCCTCCAGCCAGGGCGTAAAAACTATAAACTAAACGACTGCTGCTCGCTAAGGGCACCCCCTGTGGGGTACGAACCTCGGCTTAGGGCAGCTGAGCCGGAGGGAGGGTGGCAAGGGACCGACGGTGGCTGGATAAAATCAGTGTTTTGATTATTATCGTGGGGAGTTTGGATTACATGCTGCTCAGCTAAAACGCGTGCTGGCGCTTCACTTACAGTCAAGGGTCGGGGAGGAATGGAGTTTCTTCATAAACGTTGCTTAAAGTTAAGTAATGATTAGCGACTGTTTAGCCATACATTTTTGATGTTTAAACGTCACTTAACTTTAAGCAACGTTTATGAATAAACCCCTATATTACTAACATCATAAAAAACAACTATTGTTCTATGACTTTTAAAAATTCAACAGATTTTAATTCATCAGACTTCCATACAAAAATAAAAATATTTTAATTCAACGCTCTAAATGTACAGAATAACGAAATCTTGATGGTTTGTTTTTGAGAAAATGTGTTGTAAAAAGCCTTTATGATCATGCTGACTATAAATCTAAACGTCTATGCCAAGTATTGCCTAAACCTTATATTGACTAGGAAGCACAATGCCTACCTTGCAATAGAAGAGAAAGAAAAATTGTTTATTCTGCACAAACAAAACGCACTTAATAAAAAATAAAATTATAAAATACATACATTGAAGTAGCCAAAAGCCTCTTATTCAAGCAATAAAAGATTGACAATTTAGTCCATTGCTTGATGTCAGGACCAGGGACCAAAGACAATTTATATTGTTACACTGTGTTGCGTCACTGACAAAAATGTCAACAAACAAACGATTTAGACAAAAACATTATGCCGATCACAGAGTGGAAAATGACTACTTTTGTAACAAACAAACAACAGTAACAAGAACAATTAAGCCGTGCGTCGCATCTGTGCAAGAATAGGTCGTTGCTCAGCAAAATGCTGTGACTTCGGACGAACCTACCATCAAAGCGCTGATTTTCAGCAACAACCTTTAGGAATGACGTATTGACGTCCCCCTGTGTGATTTAATAAATCGGGTAAGTAAAATTTTTCCACAGAAACGTGATTCTAGCTGAACATAGCAACAATATGTTTATACAGTATTTGAACTAAACCTTATTCTGTCTATGAACCAAAATTCCTACCTTGCAATATGTCTTTTATTTTAGGAGAACAAAGGGAGTACCGTTTCTGGTTCAGTTCTAACCTAACCTAACCTACAGTTCAGAGACCCTAGTGTGAGTTTATTTTAACCATCTCGACTACTTAGAAATTATTGCATTTTAGGCATTTTGCTTGTTAAACATTTTGATCTCTGGGCGATTTACAGCTTAGGCAATTTGCTGTGTAGACATTAATTTTAGGCATTTTGCTTCGTAGACGAATTGAAAGTTAGACACTCTGATCATGAACCGAAAAAAGTCATACTCGTAGAACAAAAGTTTTTGTAAATTATGATGTTAGTAATAAAGTTTTGAAAGGTTTTTAGTGTTTTACCAATAACCCTGTATATTAATATTATAGAGAGGTAAAATTTGTCAGTTTGTATGTAGGGGGTAATCTTCGGATATACTTATCCGATTCCGGTCAATCGTCGACATGGGCTTCCGCGAACATCTGCGAAGCGCTGCAGAAGCACGGAAGCCCCATCAACATCCTAAAACCATTATTATACTGAACGCGCAGGACGTTGTAGGCCCTAGATAGATAGATAGATAGATAGTATACTCTTTATTATGTACACCATAAAAATTACAGATATAAATGTAGAACTGTTACATAGGGTGTCACAATGGGCGGTCTTATCGCTAAAAGCGATCTCGCGAAGCGGCCCTCTGCGTATACTTCACCCACAAGCAGCACCTGTAAAAGGCGTGTTGGCAGTAGGCCTTAAAAAGATACACCTTCACATCCTTACCACAGCGCGCAAACCTGCGGGCTAACATATTGCACTCTCCGTCCAAATCTGCATCATCAGATAAGTCCTCCGTGACCACATGTCCTAGATACTTAACCTGAGCAACACGCTGCAATGGTGTTCCGCTTATAGTCACAGGAGGAACATTACCTAACGATACATGTTTTCTTTTGAAAACCAACATTTGTGATTTTTGATGTTGTACATATGTAGGTAAGTCCATGCGTTGCCGCATAGGATTCACATACAAAAAGCAATTTCCGGAGTGCACTGATTGATGGGCTCAGCAGCACCATATCGTCTGCATAACTCAGATTGTTAAACATGACACCATCTATTGAACAGCCGACATTTGTCGTTTGTGCTTTTGTTTGGCTATGCTTGGAGTATTATTGTACGATTATTTGTTGGTCATGTCAAATGCCCATGTAACACCCACTCTCATGAAGATCGGAGACGCTACACTCGTAGTTGTGGACGAGTATGTTAACCTCGGACAAACTGTCCAGTTAGGTAGGTCCAACTTTGAGAAAAGGTCAATCGTCGAATCCGACTCGGCTGGGCAGCGTTCGGGAAGCTACGCAATATCTTCTCGTCCCATATACCGCAGTGTCTCAAGACGAAAGTCTTTGACCACTGCGTGTTGCCAGTAATGACCTATGGCACTGAAACTGGTCACTCACAATGGGCCTTATTAGAATGCTAAAAGTCACCCAAAGGGCTATGGAGAGGGCTATGCTTAGAGTTTCCTTACGTGATCGAATCAGAAATGAAGAGATCCGCAGGAGAACCAAAGTAACCGAAATAGCTCGAAGAATTGCAAAACTTAAGTGGCAGTGGGCAGGGCACATTGCTCGCAGAACAGATGTTCTGGAGTAGCGATCGCATACCGGAAGACGTAGCGTTGGAAGGCCTCCCACAAGGTGGAACGATGACCTTGTGAAGGCCGCAGGAATCGATGATCTCCTCTTAAACACAGCACCTGCCATCTTATCTCTTCACCACCCTTGGTTGACTGGTAGAGAATGCCTAAGGCATTAACATACTGCGATCGCCAACCCGCCTGCCAAGCGTGGCGATTATGGAAAATTCCCCCCCTTTTTGAGGTGGCCTATGTCCAGCAGTGGACGTCTTTCGGCTGAAATGATGATGATAATGAAGGCATTAAGTCGACCTTTGTACCTTATTTTGTGCGCGAAGTTTAAATAAATAAATAAAACCTATTATTCCGAGCCTAATATTCTAATATAAGAATATCTGCACCATAACGGAACACTAATAAGAAAATAACGAGAAACCACTGAGCGAGCGAGAGCTAAGCACTTTCAAAATTAAAACGATTCATTCGCAGTTAGAGTAAGTCCGCTTATCTGCGAATTAAAAAACGAGAGAATTTATACATAATTATCTTCTTTAGAAAAGTCTTAAGAAAAAAGAATGTTGGTAATGTTTTTTTTTTTTCCCCAGTTTCATAAGATGCTATACTCGAGGCAACAACTCGCGAAGTCGTGAGTTGTTGGCGCGCGCATTTGGTAGGTACCTATTTAAGAATGTAATTATTTTAACAATTTTATCAAGACTAACTCAGTGAATTCAAAATATTGTAAGGCGGGCTTGCACCAAAATTTTAAGCTAGAGTTAAGACTTAACCTAGAGTTAATCTGACAGTTCTGGTATGAATCTGACAGGAGTTAAAATCTAACTCTGAGTTAATGATGATAACCCAGCTTGGTGCAAGTGAGCCTTAGTATGGAGTTTCTTGGCCATTCTTCTCCATACGTAACTACCTTTTGGAAGGGGCAACTAGAATCAATTAATTATTTGTAATTTTCGACGTTCAAAAGTGCCTTTTATGTGCCTTTTTGAAATTAACGATTTGCCTTTGACTTTGAATTGTACTAAATAAACCTTTTGATTTATATAAAAAATAAGAATGAGACGTCTGCTTTGTAGCTATATGACATTGATTAAATATTACGAAAAGAAGGAACTTTGGTGATTTTTTTCTGTCCAACAAAGTTAACCTAATTGTGTTATTAAAAGCGATTGTATATCCGCCAGATCCTTAATTACGTAATTTTTTTTTTATATTTTTTTATAATACTGTTTTATAGCCGTTCGCATTCCATTCCGTCAGCAACGACTCACGCAACGCTGGCCCGCAGCGACACACTCATCCATATCAGGAACATAGACTGGAGCGAGGTTCGAAAAAAATTGGTTACCCAGATCCGCAGAAAGTATGTTCACGGAGGGCGGCCTTACGCTACTTATGAAAGATTTCAGTTTACGCCACACAGCTGACGCTGGAGTGGATGGACTCAGTGAGCCACAATACTTCCGCCAACCTTCTCTCTTCTTATTTTTTAGTAATTTCTTAGACTTAGCCAAAATATGTTGAAAGGCAAGAATGTTATCTAGGTTCATGTCGGAGTTGAAATTCATTTCGGCCTCATTCCTGACCCTGATCACGGCAGAGCAGTCCCTATCTCACCATGGCGGGGATGGAATTTTGCCTGTTGGCGGTTTTTTTAGGGGGAAGCAATCGTCTGCTTTACAGGATATTGTGTTGGAAAATGAGGAGAAGCATTCCTGAGCAGTCTCAGGATTAATAGATGGAAGGGAAGAGACACGTAAGTCTAAGATTTTGGAGTAGAGATCCCAATCCACTGAGTTCAGCTGGTATTTTAACAAAGGAGGGGAAATTTTGTCAGGGATAGTCTTGGAAGGGATTTCAACCATGATGGGATAGTGATCGCTCCCATAAGTCATATTCAAGCGATTCCAATTAAAAAGGCTGGCTATATTAGACGAACAGAATGTTAAATCAACACAAATGCTGTTCTGCCCTGGCGCTGACCTACGTGTGGAACTGCCATCATTAATTACACATAGGTTAAGTTCATCTAATATATCCACTAGGCCTATACCAAAGTTGTCACAGGCTTCAGACCCCCCATCTATATTGATGGCCATTAAAATCACCCATAATTAGTTATGGACCTTGTACATTACTTAGAAATTTGTAAAGGTTTTATGTGCTGTTTTAGTTTTACTGGCAATTCTGATCGTTTCTTGCGTCTGCGCCGACGCTCTATCGAGGGAGGGGTCGTCATCGGGCCGATCGCTGCGCCGCGCTGACATTATTATTTGCTTATCCCGCCTAGGAGAAAATTTAAATTGGTCGACAACAATTTGTGTTTGTTATTTTATTTTATTTTTATTCTACTATGAGTTTGCTCTTGACTTTAGTCTAGGTCTGGATGACAGAGACAAAGTCTACGATGGAGTGAGCTTACCCAGAAGAAGCCTGTTCACTCTCACTTTGAATAGATTAGGGTTGTATGCGTTCGGAAACACAGACGCAGGCAGAGAGTTCCACTCCTTTGCTGTGCGCATTATAAAAGACGTTTGAAAACGCTTAGTGCGAGTTGGTGGAATATCAACTAGGTAGGGGTGGTAACTTGCAGTGCGTCTAGATGTCCGATGGTTGAAGGGGGCCGGTGGAATGAGGTCGTGGAGTTCATGGGCACACTCGCCGAAGTACAATCTGTTTACCTATTTTGGCGGGTTTGCGCATGTGATTGATGGCTTGACCTATTAGTAAATAAACACGGCAACGTTTTAAATGAAGATTTTTTATGACAAAAAAAAAAGTGGTTCAATTGATTCTGCTCGTTATTCTGATTAAACTATTTCCAGGTTTTGCGCATTTAACGTTACACGTTGTTTATGGTGTATCTATTCATACACGAAATATTTTAAGAGGACCATCTATAGGTGGTAAAAAAGCAATAGCAGCGAAAATATTTTTTTTTTATCTAAGTGTTTTATATTTTTACATAATTATTATAATTTTAAAATTGCTTGAGGCATTTTGCAAAGGAGGTGCGTTTTCCAAAATTGTACTTATTCTATGAATGACCCGCCCGGACGCGGCGACGCGGAGGGTCATTATTTAATTAATCATCATATCAAGTAATTTTTTTTTTTTTTTTTTAATAATATACTCTGATTTAAAAAAAAATCGTTTCCATGCATTTTTTACCACCTATATAGGTGAATCTCTTAAAATATTTCGTATTTGAATAGGTACACCCTATAAAGACCATATTATAATGTAATCTGTGCGCGCAGCTGTCAAAAAAACTATTTGTTTGACGTTTTGACATATTAGTTACGTAAAATTTATTATGGCACGGTTAGCGCAGTGGTTATGCGATTGACTGCTGCGCTGCGTGTCGTGGGTTCGATTCCCGCATGAACCAAATATTTGTATGACCTACAAGTAGATGTTCCGGGTCTGGCTATTTGTGTATGTGAGTTTAAATGTTTGTAATTGCACCCACAACAGAAGAAATTCCTAGTACAGGGGAAAGTTTAAAAAAAAACTGCCTACATCACTGTACACAGATGATGCTCGGATGAGATAAAGTAGATCCATGTTCAAAAAACCGGCTAAGTGCGTGCCGGACCACGCACAATGAAGGATTCCGTAGTCGGGACGAATTTATCCCAAGAACAAACTTAACACTGTAGTTGAAATACATGTTCTTTCATGCATTCCAACAGCAAACGATACCTAAGTACGAGTAAGTTGGCTATTACTCGTCATCTTGTAAAGCTTATTTTTCTGTGATAGTATTCCTTTTAACTTCGTCATAAATACATATCCAAAAACAACCATTTAGCTGGAAAATTTAGCTGGCTGGGGGGACAGTTGACTCTAACAAAAAAATAACACTTTAAAGATTAATATTACGCAAACGGATCACTGTATAGAACTTTTGTTGTGACGTGATTTAGGTTCTATAGTAAATTAAATTAAATGTTCCTTCAGTAGTGCACAGTGAATTTATTTTAAAAGTAACTAAGTATAACTAGACAGTACACGGTTAACTCTTGAAATGTCAAGTGCACCTATGCGGTGCATACTCGTAAGAGCAAACGCTCGAAATGTCTAATGCACCGCATAGGTGCATAACTTTCAATCAAGGTCACCTTCGCTATTGGTCGATGTATTTGACATTTATTTTGATTGAAAGTTATGCACCTTTAGACATTTCGAGCGTTTGCTCTTATGCACCGCATAGGTGCACTTGACATTTCAAGAGTTAATGAGAATAAGTAACTAATGTTACGCACGATTGACATGATGTGAGCAAGAGGGACGGTTAGTGACACGACTGTGTATCGTGAGTCGCCCGCGAGAACTATATGAGACGTTTGACGTCACTTGCACTTGAGCTCGTAAGGAAGCGGGCATGTGTGGGTTACGTACCACTACAACTGAATCGAAAATGGTTTTCTCAGACCCGCAATATTTTTGAACGACTTATCCAACGTTTCATCCCCACTTTACGTGGTTGTAGGTACCATACAATTTTTTTAAATATTTTATTTTACCCCTTTGTCGGCGTGATTAATATGTATACCCATGCCTCAATTACAGCTTTGTAGTACAGTCAGTTACTGCAACTAGCTGACCCCCCTTGCACAAATGGTTGAGATTTTTTAGAATACGAATCGATAGAATGTTATAATTCTTAATTTTATTTAAATCATCATCATCATTACCATTTCAGCCAAAAGACGTCCACTGCTGGACATAGACCTCCCCCAAGCACCGCCACCTCTATTTATTTAAATAGCTAAAGGAAAACTACACAAAATTAGAAAATTTTGAAATTCATGCGATTCGTTAGTAAAAAAAATCTCAACCATTTGAGCAAAGGGGGTTCAGCTAATTGCAGTAAATGACTACTAAGCCGCGGACAAACAGATAGACAGACAGACGGATATGGCGAAACTATAAAGGTTCCTTGTTAACCAAACATTTTCTTCATTCATTCTCTCAGTCTCTTTCTACGAATCATGACTGTCTATTGAATGATACTGTAGAATATAAACACATGCCTTCAAATAGTTAACTAGATTTCTCATCCAAAGTCTAAAATTATTTAATTTAAAAATTCAAAAGAAACATTTTCCTTCGCCAACCCTAACGATCGTCTAGGGTTGCCAAGAATTCATTACGGGGCTCATTACGAGCAGTGAAGTTGCCAGCTCACTACAATAGAGTATTAGTCGACGAACGCGAAAAGAACGCTGGAAATCCTTTTACCAAACCGTTTTTTGTATGAAACTTTTAGTTTCTTTCCGAACTGAATTGGTTTTCTTTAATTAATTTTAAATTTGCTAGGTTTAGGTAACTATTAATGATTTTTTAAATCTTGTAAGCTTCTTTTTCGGGCGGAGCGGGAGGGCGCGACAATTATTTAGAAATTTTCAAAATTCAAATTTCGAACATTCGATATAAGAAAATGTTAAAATAACTCAAATGTTTTGACTAAAATAATAAAACAAAACCAGTAACTTTTCCCTTAAGAGCCAACTAGTCGCGGGCTCGAACTCAGTGGTGGGCGTGGCCAAAAAGCACGCTGTCTCACCTAGCATCGTGTCCGTCATCGTGTGTTGAGTGAATTGCACGATAATTCATAGTAAACCGCACGCGTAAAAAATTACGAAAAGTCCTTTGGAAGGTTGAGTTTTATGAAAAAACAACTGGATAAATCAATTACAAATAAAGTTTATTGAAATCTTCGATAATTGAGCTTTGTGAGAGCGGACTTTGTTTTGGAGATTTTACACTTCTTTTATTACTTATTTACGCCCAAAGTTGCGTTAAAATTAGCAGGAGAAACTAATCTTTGTTGGCTCATAACTTTTTAATGGATTTTTATTTTAATATTCTGCTTCCGTACAGACAAAATTAATAATAAGACAAAACGACATCATGTTTAACTTTGGATGTACAATGTCAAACAGTGGAGTAATACCCCTCCGAAATTTGTATGGAAAAAGTATCGACTAGTTTCATCTTAAGACTTCAAGCCTTAAGGGAAAAACACTCACCATGATGCACAGCATTATGCTGAGTGGAAGCCTTCTCTTCACAGTCACGACGTGCAACTACCGACTATTTCGGTTTTGTGTTCGTGATTATAATGTAGATCTATTTTGTTTTTTTTTTCTTCTGTTACTGTGTCACTTGAGTTAATTTTTTTTTTTTTTATATGCACGTGTTTCTGTGACGAATAAACAATTTTTAGCTATTTTCAGCTGCACGTCATGACTGTGACAAGAAGGCTTCCACTCAGCATGATGCTGTGCTGTGTGTTCATAATTCTCTATACTTCATTTGAAATAACATTAGCCATTTAAAAAAAACTCTTTTACAGTTCGTTCAACCGATTTTGACTCCTATGCCGTAGGCATAGGGATGGCATTAAAAGCAAAAGAGTGGTTACAATACCAACGGTTTACTGCAGCTGCCATTTGTCATGCCACCAACGCAATAGAAGTCAAAATCGGTTGAACGGACTGTAATAGTATATTTTATATCGAGGGACTAAACGAAGCCATAATATACCAGGTGGTTTGACTCCCGAGCGTGCGAGGGAGTCAATGAGACCGAGGGTACCTATATTAAGTTGGCGTTTAATCTCGAGGTGCAAACTGTACTTTTCACTTGGGAGTGCGAGAAAAATAGTCAATTTAGTACAAAAACATTTAATAAATATTACTTTATAAAATAAAAATCACAAACATAGAATTCGTACTCCACAACGACGATAGTTGATATTTTTTTCGACAATTCATCAAAATATGCCAAAAAGACGCTTTCTGTGAAAGAGTTTATATGTTTCAGTCCATAAAACTTTCGTAAGTTTTTAGGTAAATCTTCCGCGATTTTGGTGGCAAAAGATTATCTATTATGTCTTTTGTTCTTTGCTCGACGTCAAACTCTTCACTGTCACTGGACATTCTTATTACATTTATTTAAAACCGAACAAATTTACACTCGTCAAAAAATCTGAAATTTTCGCGGTCAATTTTTTCTTCTAAACCAGTCACAGATTAACAATTTAAAACACATGGCGCCACCTTCTTTGCAGAAAAACCATGGAACTAAAACTCTCAACATTTTCGCAATAAAGATGGTCCATACTCCACAGATAATATTTACTGGCTGTTTGAGTTTGTCTAAGTCACATGAACGAAATTAAAAAACTAATTACTTTTCACTCCCTAGAGAATAAAGTGGTCAGTTTAGTCCCGCTTCGTAGGGCTATATTGGCGTACTTTTAGAGCATGAGAAGTGAAAAAAAGGTTTACTTAAATGTCTTATTTCAAATGGAGTAAGTAGAGGCTTAGCGCGCTAACGACGCAATTCCTACCGGTTTTCCTTTGGACCATTGAAAAATAGCACATTCAGTAGTGTCTACAATTGCCAAATAATATAGATATACAAACAAACAGAATATAACATGTTTTTGTGTTAGTAACAAAATTGTACCTACAATTTTATGTTAGTATTGTTATTACCTATACCTAACTGATGCCTATGGCTATCCTTATCCACGGATTTGGGAAAGGACAGTCAAAACGGGCAGCAACAGCTTTTAGGATGCTGTTGCTGCTGCTTCGTAGACGCTGTTGCTGCTGCTTCGTAGACGCTGCAACATGAAGTTTGCTTTCTTGCGCATGATGGCTTGAAAGCCATCCGCGCTGCAGCACCACGGCAGCCCCAGCAGCATCCTAAAAGCGTACACTACAGGTATTTAATATACCTGAATATTCAAACAACAAATACGCCCATTCTGAGCTTTGAAGTAAAGGGATGATTTTTATTTCTGCGTAAATTAATTAATATTTACGTAATTGTATGACTATCATTCCCAAAGTAAATTGCTGAAAATCAGCGCTGTTGATAAAAGGTTCGTCCGAAGTCACAGCATCTTGCTGAGCAACGACCTGTTCTTCTTGTTGTTTGCATGTTACAAAATTAGTTATTTTCCACTGTGCAATCGGCATTTTATTTTTGTTTTGATCGTTTGCATGTTGTTCCGTGTGGTGCCGGACGTAAAGAATAGCACTACCCCATTTCCTCCCTTGGGTGTCGTAAAAGGCGACTGAGGGACTTACTAGAGAATGGGCAGCAGCGTTCTCTATGCATTTTTACACCATACTGCGATCGCCAACCCGCCTGCCGAGCGTGGCGATTATGGCAAATCCCCCCTTTTAGGGGAGGCCTGTGTCCAGCAGTGGACGTCTTTCGGCTGAAATGATGTATTTATCTTTTGTTATGTGCGTTTTGTTTGTGCAGAATATACAATTTTTTGTTCTTTCTTTATATAATTACTAGCGTTTGCCCGCGGCTCCGCCCGCGTGGATGTCGGTTATCGCGTACAAAAGTAGCCTATGTCCTTCTCCATATCCCAGGCTATATCCTTGCTAAATTTCATGACGATCGGTTCAGCGGTTTAGGCGTGAAAACGTAAGATACAGGCAGACAGAGTTACTTTCACGTTTATAATATTAGTATGGATAGAACTGAACTTATGAAATGTCAAGCCTCGCCACTATTCTCTAGTAAAAAATGCAACAACCATTTATGTTCCCGATGTATAAAATATTGGGGTTTCGGCGCCTCCACCAATTTTTTGCAAAAGCGGAGCGATCAAAATACAGTTATATGAGGGTTAGAAAAAAAGGATCGGTTTCTAACAGACTGGTGTTTTGTATCGTAAAATAGATGAAGGGTTTTTGTCGAAAACGGAGGTCAAAGTAGTAGATACTGTAATTTATTCGGTATTGTCGTTTTGGGAGCTTTTAAAAAGGTTTACCAGATTTAGTTCTCGTATCAGATATTGTATTTTAATCCCTTATTGAGAATTGTAAGCCTACTCTGAAAGGTCTTCACAATAATCTTCTACTAGTTTAAGGTTTCTATGTACCTAGTTTTCAGCCAATAAAATAACGAGAAATTGGAAGAACGTGTAGTCATTTAGAACTCATTTTTTTTTTAATGCGTATCTGGTATGTACAAAATCATTTCGCCAAAGCATATACTCAAAAAGCTTACAATGCCCTCCGTATCCAATATAACAATGCGTTCAGGTTGCTGTTGGGGCTCCCCCGCTTTTGTAGCGCATCAGGGATGTTCCCTGAAATGCGGGTGGATTACTTTTATGCTACAATGGGTAAGAGGTGTGCATCCCTGGTGCGCATAGTGAGAGGGAGCTCCAACAGCGTACTGTCGATAATAGGGGGCAGACTGGACTGCAGATATGTGAATCACTGCTGTGCTATTTCTCATGGGATGGCGCAGCGGTGATTCCTTACTTTTAATTTTTATGTTTATTTTTGTGTTTTGTTTTTGTATTTTATTTTCTTTCTCTAACATAGCTTAAGTTTCTGTTACTAACAAAATGAGTCTGTGTTACTTGAATAAACAATATATATTATAATATTATTATATATTTTATTTTATTTTTATTTCTTCAGGATAACAAACAATTGCGCAATAATGCTTAACATTTAGGTACAGATATTTTATAAAACACTTAAGTAATCACGCAACCAGCATCGTTATCCACAAATTAATCCAACAGTAAAAATAGTTTGAGCAACTTACAAGCAAACTTAGCAAACAATTTGTCTATCATAGATCAACTATTGTGTCTTGTAAAAAACCGTGTGACAAACTAGACGTGTGTATATAACAACTAAAAACTAATAGGATTTTTTATAAATACTATTTTTAATCTGTGCAAGTGACAACGCAAATATATCAATATCAGCAAAATCATCGTTGTAACTTTTCATTATTCGACGTAAAGGAGCTCGCTCTCCTGCGTTGGTTCTGCACCGCTTCGGTGCGAATAGACTGTGAGTGTAAGTATCACGAATACGATGGGAACGACTAGGTATGCGAAGGTATATTTGGTTAATGAGGTTATTACTCTCTGCAGATGTACTGGCGCCGTCATTGATACGCTCAGACGACTTCATTCTTTTACGTTCCCAGCATCGCTTCACTCTGTCATAATTCGTGTTTTATAAGTATTACTGGATTGCTCTTGAGGAGCCCTATTCAACCGTATACGATCCTTATATTCTGATTTTCCTTTTTGATGATCAACGCGCAATTCAAACAATTCAATCAATTTAGTATGGATGGATTAGTAATTAGTATAAGTATATTAGTATGGATTTTATTTATTTATTAATAACCAAGTATTTAAAGATTGTACCACACACATACAAGTTATCGGTCAAACTAATACTACTATTAAATAAATTCCAATAAACCATCCTGATACGTCTTCGAAAGGTCAAAAGCTATAAAAAAGAACACAAGATCCGTGCACACCTTTTCGATTCTTACATAAATACATAATATTTACCTAATTCTACCACTACGGTACTGAAACATCTACAGTACCTGATAGAACGCCTCCATGCAATCCACCTGTTTGGATTCCGAACTCATGCATCTATTCATTCATGCATGCCTGGTGAATACAAATACGCATCTGGCTTTCTTAAAGAATAGTTTATTGGTTCTGTAGGGGACTATTTACTGCTACGAGTATATCTTTATGAACATTCGAAAGTGACAGAGGCTGCATTTTAGGTGTTATGCTAAATCCTGGTAGATTTTATGTTTTAAACCACGTCGTTAAGATCCTTCGTCTCTTTCTTGCTTTGCCTATTCGTAAATAGTACATTGTGATACAAGGGTGGGAAGTAGGTTATTGCAAACGAGCTGTCATTAACAAGCCCGAGTCGAAGGCGAGGGTTTTTAATGACACGAGTTTGCAATAACCTACACACCCGTGTTTCACACGACGTGTGCACGACGCGCCATTTTCAGAAATTAAAATTTTCTGAAAATGGCGCGTTTTTGCAACTGGACATTTTTTTTTACAACGACAACAGCCTATACAGCCTATTCGATTTTTGACAAATGTTGACGTGAAAATAATAAAATTAAAACTGATAATTATATATATTAAACAACCATTTAAAAGACTTTTGAGAATTCAATGCTAAGACGTCCGGACTCATTAATTTTTCTTCGTATGAAATCTATCCCATTTTATTCTATGTATGAAAACTCTTTGCTACTACACTTTTTAAATTGTCTTATAAATTTAAAACTCAACTGCAAAACAAAATGATCGAGCTCGTAAACAAAAGTCACGACCGCGGAAACAAAAGATGCCTATGCAAAAGATTCAATTTTCGAATCATAATTATAGCCTCTGAAAGTACGCCATGTTTAACAACTGTATTGAAAAATTACTTTTTTATTTAGGTACTGTACGAAGAATACTGGCGAAAAATGTGTTGACAAATTCACAAACAAATGAAAATTGCATTCGAAAAAATCTGCAGCATCCGATTTCTTTTCATTGTTTACTGTAAAAAAGTCGGTTGGAATAAAACCCGAACTGGGAAATAAAGCTATATTTTTCGAATATATTTCGTCCATGTACCAAAAAAGTCATAAAAACGCAGTTAGAAAGAAAATATAGCAAAATAAAAACGCGCAAACCCAATGGCCGCTGCCAATATACTTTTAATTGACGTATTTTCAAAATTGGAACACGAGGCTGTTTTATGAAAAATGTTTTGTTTTTTAAAATGAAAGTCTTCCTTAAACGGTTCGATTGGGTATTGATTTTTTCATTTGTATTTTATTCACAGCGCAAAACGCGTATATATTAACTCATTAATTAAGAGAAATTAAATACATCTAAAAACACATTATTAATGTACGTCATCCTATCATCACATTGCACGTTCTTATTTATTTTTATGTGTTTTAAGTACATTTGAAATCTCCGTGTAAAAAAAATACTAAAATTATTGATTGCATGCATCTTTTGCTAAAGGTGACGTTCCATTAATTTGAGAATTACACTAATGGATAGATAATTGTATGGCATGACTATTAAGGTTGTTTTTATATATATATATTTTTTAATTAACTACACTACCGAATTGGGACACTGTAATGGTAGCGTATATGTATGTAAATAAATAAATAAATAAATAATAAATAATTTAAAAGTCTTAATAACTCACGTTTTATTTAATTTCAAAAGATCACTCTTCTTGTTTTGTTAAATAATTCCAAATATTGTGTGAATTCGGCGTACGCACGGAGCGGGACAGAGCGTCCCCGCTGTGACGGGATAGAGAAGGAGCGAACGCTCACGCTAGAGGAAGGGCCTTAATTTTGAAGCTTTATTGAAAGCACATTATTAAACTTTATGTATTTTATGTTCAGGCAACAAAACTAAACTTATACAGGCAGCAGCTAACTAACTTTTCATGTTGTGCGTGTGTCAGTGGTTTTTCCATCTGGAAATGCGCAGTAGCAGCCCGGCTTCTGGATTTTTGCCCGGTTAGGGCAATAAGCTCGCCCACAAACGTAGGATCAAAAATATCTATATCTGGAATATGCGTCAAAGTCAAATCATTTATTTCCAATAAGCACATAAAAGGCACTTTTGAACTACAAAAATTGTTAATTGATTCAAGTTGCCCCTTCCAAAAGGTATGTATGGAGAAGAGTGGGCAAGAAACTCCATACTTGTTCTTTAAAATGTTAACAATAGTTTGTATACATCAATAAATAATTATAGGTGAAGACGATGTAGGTACCTAGAATAAAATTACTATACCACAATACGTAAAAAGAATGAAAAGTGAAGTAATGACAGACAAATTAATAAATGCGATAGATACATGGTGCTCACATATTTACAAATGTGAGCAGTGCATGACTAGTTAATGTACTATTACTCTGCCTGCCCCCACGGGAAGTGATACGTTGCGTGTGCTGAAAACTTAGTTAAATATTTGACATAGCTTGTCTGAGTGAGTCTTAAATGTCTAAAACATGGCGCGCGCAACCACAATGAAAATTGTCTGTTCAAAGTGGTTTTTTTTTTTATTATTCTTAAAAAACAATATTACGTCAATCCTTTTTATTTTTTAAAGCAAGCGTGGTGCAAGGTTGATATAAATTCCTGAAAGAATTAAAAAAAAATTGAATTTCGAAACTAGAATTAACATTCAAAATTGGAATACTGCCCAATAAACAGCGATGGAGCAATACGGTACGATTCGAACTCAGAACCGTATTACATACATACCAGAAACTAGTTGACGGGTTAATCTAACTTAAAATGACAAGGAAACTGCAGTGTTCAGCAATATCGAGGTAATATTACTGCACTGTATGAAAATGATGTAGTTTCCTAGCTCAAAGTGTGTAGGTACAGTCGCCAGCACAGCAAGAAACTATCAAATTTTCTCATTGGATTTTGAACTTAACCATTACCATTTCAGGTAGATTTCGTCAGAAAAATCCCTTCGGCAAGCCGCAGAAGGAAGTAGATTTCGAAGAAGGTTTCACGAGGAAGCTTTATCCACGCTGACAGTCTCATTTGTGAACAGTACACATACGTACTTAAATAAAACGGCAATTTCATGTTTTTTTTTTTTTTGGAAATTTCCATCTCCTCCCCAAGTTAGGGGTTCATTTTAAAAGTTGTCCGTATTCTTACTCGGAATGATAAAAATGTTAAACGGTTCAAAAGTTTTGTATAAGAAAAAAATTATGGCCAAAAACTGATTTTCGAAATACCGCGCATTTTTGACGTTCAAAAGTGCATCTTCGTGCCTATTTGAAATAAAAATTTAAAAAAAATAAAAAAACCGCCCCCCCGCCGCCCCCCATGGACGAATTCCGCCCATTCACGAATTTAACCTAAGTTTTGACCCTTTCGATTTTTGGGCCAAGTTTGAAAGCAATCGGTGCATAATTGCGACCTGTAGAGTGTGGCTAAATTTTGCTTGTTGCCCCACCAACCAACCAACATACATACGTATACATATATAACATACACATACATACAGGTGCGGTGGAAATCCGGTTAGTTTTAAGAAGTACCTAATTATAGAGCTTATCACAAAACCGCAGTAAACTTGTACTCCATTTGAAATAAGATTAGACATTTAAATAAACCTTTTTCACAGTCCGTTCAAGCGATTTTGACTTCTATTGCGTTGGTGGCATGACAAATGGCAGCTGCAGTAAACATTAAATATTGTAACCACTTTTTTGCTTTTAATGCCATCCTTATGCCGACAGAATAGAAGTTAAAATCGAACGGACTGTAAAAAAGGTTTTTTTTAATGTCTAATCTTATTTCAAATGGAGTATCTAATAGAACATTTTGTGTGATTTTTTTTAAACAAAATTTTATTAATGAATTTCAAGAAATTAAGTCAAGTTCCTCTGGCAAATCAGTTTCCGGATGACACCATTTTTGCCAGGACAAGCTGGGTTTAGGGTTGCCAACTCTAAAATTTGGCAACCAGGACAAGACGCGTCAAAACCCCGGATTTTGGAACCCAGCATCCGGACATGTCAACAGGTTTTTTATGAAACTTAGTACCTACCTACTTATAATAAAAAACAGTATAAAATGTCATTTTTTTTTTTTTTTAAAGATATTAATATTAAATTTAGACATCTTTTATTATCTTTTTAAATGTAACAAAACAAAATCTTCTTACAGTTTGTTACAAATTGTTTTAATTATCAGTTTTTTTTATTTTTTTATTCTTTAAATATAACATAAATTACTATACTCTATTATGCAAACAAAACCTTATTAAAATATTAACCCACTTTCAACAAATTTAAATCAATTTTTTTAACAAAAAAATCTCAAAAGTACCTACTGAGCCAGTGCCAGTGTCGATTCGTCGGTAATCCACACCGCGGCGAGGCAGCCCAAGACTTTAAATTTTAAAACTCGGACTACAATTGAAAGCCCCGCCCGGACGATCCCCGGACGCCCTCTAAACTAGGACAAATCTAGGGAAACCCGGACGGATGGCAACCCTAGCTGGGTTTAACCCAGGAATAGACGAGCAATATATCCTCAATGTTACATTTCAAAGCCTTGAATGATCTTCTTTTGAAATCCATAAGTTAAGTTAATTTCAGGCGAATCCAGTACCTACTAAGTATGATAAAAACATAAAGCTTTTTAATAATTGTATAAAGATAAAACTACTAGAAGGTACCATACCTCGTCGTCGAACGCGTCGGGGTCCGCCATCTTGTGTTAACTGTCACTCACTACTTCAGTGACGCACTGCGCACACGCACTAGACTTACGTCACATACAACGGATCATTGTATTCACACCACACTTATGTTCCTGAAACAATGAAAATAAGATTTATATTAGAACGGTGAAGATTGAAATATACTTTTATTAGATAAAGTCCCTGAGTTTATTTCGCCATTTCTTCTCAGGGGTAGTCAAATAGGAAATGTGCAGTTTATTTAATTTTTTTATATGTTGTGTAAAAGTGATTCCGATGGATTTTTTTAAACCTTTATTTGCGGTAAATATGACGCAAAAAAAGACCACAACCATAAAAAAAAAACAAGTCGGGGGGAAAATATACGTCACATCTACGCAAAACGGCCATCCATCAGCATAATGCTGCAACCCTATGCGAGACAGAGCCACACGGAATAAACGATTTCATTTCATTTAATTTCCGTCGCAAAAGAGAAGTCCCGCGGCAATAAGTGTAACTAAGTATTATTAAATAGTTTGCAACATTCCGACAAGAACCCAGAAGGGTTCTCGTAGGAATGACGCACACAAAAGTAAAGTTCACACATACTCTATAGAAAAGGTAGGATCCTCCGACCAGACGGGTGTCGTGTCTGGTGCGCAACTGCCCGTCGGTTGATGTCGGGATGTTGTATAATATGCTAGTCGCGCGGTAAACTCTGATTGCGTGATGCAGGATTTGTGACGTCAGGTCTTTGATGCGTAATTCGCATGTGGCGTTGCAGATGCCGCTACAAAGGTATTAAAAGTAAAGGTAGAACTGACGGAGAAAATAATCTTTCTCTATTTAAGATTGTGCATTTTATTAAACACTGTCTGTTTATTAAGATTTAAGACGTTGAGATCTAGACAAATAAATAAAATTAAAGTGTCTGTTTGTAATGACAAAACAACAGATATAATAAATACATGTGAAAGTATATACGGTATATATTTTTATAAACTACAACTACAAAGTTCGTAACCACTACATAAGTCAGACTAAATAACTCTCAAATAATAGTCTAGTCATAGTAATTATTATTAGGTGGTACGAGTATTTGTTAAAATATCTATTAGTTTATTTTATTTGTATATGTGTATTAGTATCAATAAAACTATATAAATTCTCGGAATCAAGAAGTTAGTATTTTAGACATTATTTTTGTACCCTATCACTATGTTTTTATATTTAACCCAAAGGTTGACTGGTAGAGAATGCCTTGTGGCATTAAGTCCGCCTATATACCACTATTGTACATGAAGTTTAAATAAATATATATTTTTTTGTCTCTGTTTGTTCCTGTTAATCTCTAAAACGGCTGGACCGATTTTGACGGGACTTTCACAGGCAGATAGCTGATTTTATAAGGAGTAACTAAGGCTACTTTTATTTTAGAAAAAGCCACGCAGGCGAAGCCGCGGTTAGCAGCTAGTAAGTAATAAAAATAAAGATTTATGATTCCGTCGTATACCTGTAGCGCAGCGCCACGCCACAGGTATGTGACAGAATCATGAACTCAAAACTCAAACTCAAAGCATTTATTTCAATTAAACCATTTACAGGCACTTTTGAATTGTCAAAGAGACGGTCAGTTAGTCAGAGTCGGCAAGTTGAAGCTAGATGCCCATTCCAATACGTAGATCACTATGGAGAAGAACGGACAAGAAACTCCAAGGACACTCTTTTAAATCAAGATATTACATAATCCTGGGTACATTATTCTTGTTGCTTCTATATGTGAGACAATGTAAAAACTAATAAAACAATTCAAAATATAAAATTACAAATTAAAAATAAGCCCTGGCAGTCAAGAGATGACCAGTCCCAACTGACGGCGCCCGTTCACGAACATGACGCATGGATGAGTCTGCGAGACTTCATTCGTGAGACGAACTTTAACAGTATCTAGATTTTAGAAAGAATGGAAGATAAATGTTTATTTAGCTCAGTATGTGTAAGGACGTTACGTCCAACTAGCTTAATTGTATTTTTTTTTTTAATTTACTATGCCGTCTCGGAGTTGACCTCGCCGTGACTCCTTAACCGGACTTTCCTGTGGCTGCCTTAAGCTAAACTTAAAGCCTCCAGCCAGGGCATAAAACTTATAAACTAAACGACTGCACGCTAAGGGCACCCCATGTGGGGTACGAACCTCGGATTAGGGCAGCGTCAGGGGGAGGACAGCAACGGACAGGCTGGACCAAATCAGGGTTATTATTATTAACAGGGGAACATGTCAAGCTATACAATTCCAGTATAAGCTGATCTCGCATTGTATAGGATTTCCGTACAATGTGAGGCTAGCTTATACTGGAAATGTACAGCTTGATGTATAGCCGTGTGTACATGTATATGCACAACCACTGAAATTAATTGTTTAGCAGATGACACACTACGTATTTTTTCCGTGTTGTAGCTATTTTATACGATTCAAGAATATACAGACAGTAATTGATATCAATCATTTCCCTGGGTGTACCCACGGCTACTTGGGGTTGCCAGATGGCCGGAAAATCCGGGATTGTCCCGGAATTACGTGTCTTGTCCCGTGTCCAGGAATTACACTTTATAGTCCCGGATTTCAAAAAAAGTAGAAGCATTTTTTTTTTTTTTTTTTTCGAGTAGGTACGATGACGGCTAACGGTGATGAATGATGATAGAAACGATGCAGTCTGCGATTCACGTTGTTTATGCGCGGCCTGCCTACACAGTGGTCTGAAAATCGAGCTCCATACCCATAGAAACTTGTAGACAGGAATTAAAATAAAAAAATTGTAGTGTCTCTGGTATACCTCCCTTTAAAAATACACTGCGTTGTATGAGTAATGTAAGTTACTTTTTACCAAAGATATAATAGTATGTTTTTAAAATATTACAAGTAAAGCGATTTAAAAAATAATTATCTATTTTCATATATTTTCCTACCGACCGAATTCATGACCCTCAAGTTATCCCGGAATTGAAATGCCTGTATCTGGCAACCCTAACGGCTACACATCAAGCTGTACATTTCCAGTATAAGCTAGCGTCACATTGTACGGAAATCCTATTTTTTTTTTTTTTTTTTATTTTTTTTTTTTTATCTAGGGCAACTCAGAGTGTAACCACTAAGGTTCCGACTCTTTAACCGGACTTTCCTGTGACTGCCTTAAGCTCCTAACGAAACTTAATGCCTCCAGCCAGGGCGACGGAAATCCTATACAATGCATGATCAACTTATACTGTAAATGTTTAGCTTGATATGTAGCCGTGTGTACCTTAGTAAAAAAGAACGCGAAAATGAAATAGCTTAGTCGTTTATTAAAAGTTATCACGAAGAGCTTTCATAAAGAAAATAACTACGTCTATTCACCAGCCCGACAGGGTTTCTTTTCTATGTAAATATTAAAAATGTTCAGACCTCGCACAAATTGATGTTTATTAATATTTTCTTTCATTTTAACTTTCACCTGCACAAATAAACAAAATTAATCTGTTTATAATGTAAAAATAACAGCTTCTTACTAAATGCGTATGAAAGTAAAAAAAAGCATGTGAAATCATGAAATTGCCGACAGCGCTCCTGGATGGAAGAGTCCTATTACTGGCTGGACGTACCACGCGTTGCGTGAGCTCAGTACAGAACACGCAAGCTAACCGCTCAAAGTCACTGGCATGTATCTGGGCCTTAAGAAATAATGGAAGTGCAAAAAACTACAAGTACAGTTTGATGCATAAATTACTAACACAAACCCGTTGTACAAGGGCCACAACTGGCGTACTTAACGATAGATATTCTTAAGCCTTTTTAATTAAATTTCTTTGTTCATAATCCTCAGCTTGGTGCAAAATTTTAGGGCTTGCGTCCACTGGCGGCACGGCGAGGGAATTTTATGCGACGAATCCTAACTAGAATACAACTACTACTAACTATATTAATTATCATCATCATCATCATCATTTCAGCCGAAAAACGTCCACTGCTGGACATAGGCTTCCCCCAATTGGGGGGGGGGGTTGCCATAATCGCCACGCTTAGCAGGCGGGTTGGCAATCGCAGTATGGTGTTAAAAATGCATAGAGAACGCTGCTGCCCATTCTCTAGTAAGTCCCTTAGTCGCCTTTTACGACACCCACGGGAGGAAATGGGATGGTGCGGTTTATAGTAATAGATACTTTGAATTGACATAAAATTTTCATGGTGTGACATATTCGAGTGAAACTTTTTTTACATTATACCTATGAGATTTTTTTTTTTTAAATGTGCAACATTCGATTTTCGAATTTCATTTTTTTTTTTATTTAGCTTAGACGGAAACGATTGATACTTCGAATATCTGAGTAATGTTTGAACACAAGTTCCGACGCGGAACCAACGCGGCAGAAACGGCTCCTAATATCAATGCTGCGTTTGGAGAGGAGACTCCTAATGAACGCGCCGTATGTTTTTGGTTTAAACGCTTTTGTAATGTAAACTTCGACTTGAAGAACGAACCACGTAGAAGACCGCCCACACAGAACGCTGAATTGTAGGAGATGGTGGAAGCCGATCTAAGTCAAACTACGCAGGAATAAGCAGCATGGTTTAACGCTTCCTTACCTACAATATTGACTCAATTGCATCAAATAAAAATAATAATAAGAAAAATGTTTTTTTTTAGGGTTCCGTACCTCAAAAGGCAAAAACGGAACCCTTATAGGATTACTTCGTTGTCCGTCTGTCTGTTTGGCAGTCTGTCAAGACTATTTTTCTCAGGAACGCGTGGAGATATCAAGTTGAAATTAATATCAAATACGAAGGTTTATGCTCTCTTGGAGCTCTGAAAAAATCAAGCTTCGTAAGTCAACGCAATAAAAAGATACAGCCATTTATGCGATATTCGCAAGTAAATATAAACCTATATACTTCCCGTAGACCTAGAATCATGAAATTTAGCAAGAAGCAAGGTCTCACAGCACAAGTAAAGGAAAAAGTCCGAAAATTGTTAATTTGTAGTTTTATCACATAAAAAAATCGTTTTTGTGTTTACAAACTTAAATTTGCATTTGGAGAATTGACCGTCACGTATATCGACGTATGGGAGAACATTTTTTCAACTACTTTGTAGCTTGGGCTTGCTTGCTTTGGGCTTATTCCACAAATCCCCCCTGAAAAATCCCCCTTAGGAGGAAAGTGGAATATATAAAAACCAGTCTAGAATTCACTCCTGCTTATTTCACAAATCCCCCAGAGAATCCCCCTCAGTGGGGAAAACTGAACCATAATGTAAAAAAAATCACTTTAAAAGGTCTTGGAATAAGTTTTTTTTTTTTTTTTTTTTCAATTCAAATTTTCTCCCCTAAGCGGGATTATCAGGGGTGAATTCTAGGCTGTATTTTATATATTCCACTTTTCCTCCTAAGGGGGATTTGTGGAATGAGCCCTTTGTACGGAACCCTCGGTGCGCGAGTCAGACTCGCACTTGCCCGGTTTTTTTTTATTTTAATTTACCTAGTATTTCAAAATAGGTGACAGAAATTTCTAGTCGGGGGATTCATGAATGACGACAGACAATTCTGTCACTATATTTTGAATCGTTGTTACTTACTTGTTTCTAGATATTTGTTGGTTTTTGGGTTTGTAAGATGCTTTGCTTTTTTTGGGCTTTCTAATAAATGCAGTTACCTATTAGGTTTTATTTGTCAATGCTGACTTTTTTGAGTTTCATTACCAACTAGCGACTAGAGGTTAAGGATTCGACGAGTTTTTTTTTTTCTCATTTATAACAAATTATTAAAAAAAATGAGCCCTTGATTAAAACAAAAGTAACAAAGGTTTATGATCAGAGTGTCTAACTTTCAATTCGTCTACGAAGCAAAATAGCTAAAATTAATGTCTACACCGCAAATTGCCTAAGCTGTTAATCGCCTAGAGATCAAAATGTTTAACAAGCAAAATGCCTGAAATGCAATAATTTCTAAGTAGTCGAGATGGTTAAAATAAACTCACACTAGGGCTTCTGAACTGTAGGTTAGCTTAGAACTGTGACCACACAACGCACGAGCCGAGCCGAGCGAGCGTGCCGAGGCAGCGGCCGGCGAGTGCCAGAAACTGTACTCCCTTTCTTCTCCTAAAATAATAGACATGTGGCGATATCAACAACGCCACATGCGAACTACGCATCAAAGGCCTGACGTCACAAATCCTGCATCGCGCTATCAGTTTTTTTTTTTTTTTTGTGTATGGCATCTCGGAGGTGTAACCACTGGGGGTTCCTGCTCCTTAACCGGGCTTTCCTGTGGTGCCGCAAGCTCCTAAACGAAGTTTACGCCTCCAGCCAGGGGAGTTTTTACTATAATCTACTTAAACTAGACGACTGCTCGCTAAGGGCACCCCAGGTGGGGTTCGAACCTTGGCTTAGGGCAGTGTCGGAGGGAGGGTGGCAAGGGACCGTCGGTGGCTGGATAACATCAGGGTTCTGATTATTGTCATGGGGAGTTTGGATTACAGGCTCAGCTAAACCACATGCTGGCACATCGTTAAGCGGCGTCAAGGGACGGGGAGGGCTATTATTATTGACGATAATAATAGTAGGTCGGGGTGGGTTTCGCGCGGGACCTCTAAAGCGAGGTTGGAATTTGGATCGTGTGCGTGTGTGTACTCTACGAGCTGTACTGGTTTCCCTACGACTCTCCTGAATGAGAGTGGTGGGGTCGTCTGGGTCGGTCAGTGCGTGCCTTGGACGGCGGATCATACTAATGCGGGAGGTGGTGTAGTTGGCGGCCTTCACAACGAGAGTATTGCGGTGGGTGGTGGCAGAGTCAAAGAAACGCTTGGAAGAGCGTTTTAAAAATTGGGCTATTGTAGGCATTCTAAGCTCTACATGGAGATTTGTGTTCCGAACGAACCAGGGGGCTCCCGTGCATTTACGGAGGAAACGATTCTGGATGGTTTGCATCTTATGGATGATATATGGTTTCGCATGAGCAAAGACTGGGCTCGCATAGGTCATGATGGGGCGGATGCACGCGGTATAAATTCGCAATTTGCACTTGAGTGACAATTTGCTTTTTTCATTGACAAGGGAGTGAAGCCTATAGAGAGCGAAGGCGGCGCGCGAACGCACCTTACTTACATGCTCAGAAAAGGAGAGGTGATGGTCGAGGGTGACACCTAGATATTTGGCTCGCTTCTCCCAGGGGATAGGCTTGCCGAACATGGTGACAGGTTTGGACTTTGGGGGGATTTTTCTCGGTTTTAGAAAGAGAACCGCTTGGCTTTTGTCAGGATTGACTTCGATCCGCCACTTTCTAAACCACGCACCAAGCTTGTCGGTTGCAGTCTGGAGAGTGTTGGTAATGGCATTATGACACTTCCCTCTGTAGTAAACGGCCGTATCGTCTGCGAACAGAGCCAACTGAGCCTTTTTAAACTTCGGGATGTCGCTGGTGTAAAGCGTAAAAGCCAGGGGGGATATCACAGAGCCCTGAGGGACTCCTGCGCGTATGGGATGGGAGGAGGAGAGGGCTCCCTCTATGCGATAGCGAAAGGTGCGATTCGACAAAAAGTCTCGTAAGATGAGCACGAGACGCTCGGGCACACCGAGTTGGTACAGCTTGTAAATCAAGCCGTTGTGCCAGACTTTGTTGAACGCTTTCGCTATATCAAAGAAGATGGCTCCTGTCATAAGGCCGCGTTGAAAGCCGGCGCTTCCCAACTAGCAAAAAGTGGTTTTTAAACTATCCTAGAACCATCATTTATTGAGGACTATATGAGACTTATATTCGCATATAAGTCTCGAAAAGGGCCCACTTTATAAATGTACTTTTACTTATAACGTATTTATATTAGACCGCTGAAATTCCATATACGCCTATATTGCTCCTGTAATTGAGTTACGTCAATGCAATTACTCCTGTAAATCTCAATATAAGTAAGTTATAGTAAAAAATTAGATTAATACGCGCCTAGAAATGCTTCTATAATAAATATCTGAACAGTCGAAGTGTGCTCTGTATTTTTTTTTTATATCTTGAGAAATTAGGATTTATATGAATCAGAATTTATTAATGTCAACCTTAGTAGAAAAACAAAATCTTATTGTTGTCAAATTGTTAGTCATAAGACTAACAATTTGACAACAATAAGATTTTGTTTTGTAGATAGCTTATTCGTAGGGGAATGTGAATTTTCTGTGAAATCTATCATGGTTTTGGTAAAAAATTTAAAGCGCCTCTTGAAATTTGCTTATTTACAGTTTAGTATTAATTAATATTAAATAAATATTATGAAGTCAGCTGCCATTTTCTTGGTGAGCATTTCCAAGTATGACATAGTGCTAAAATAAGTATTTTTAGCATTTCCAAGTGTGACCTATTACCAATATAAGTATATTGGTTCTATATTGGGTTTTCTCAAAACCGAAAAAGATTCGCCATTGTTACCGATTAGGGTTCCGCAATGCCCAGATGAAAATCGATCGATATTTAGGTATAGATAAGTAAGTTAAAGGAATATTTTAAGGGTTTGTTCTACCTGCTAGGTTAAACATCAGTTTAAACAAGCTAAAGGGGCTTCTTAAGAGTTTTAACGAAGATTGTTTGAGATTACTTAGACAATAACATTACTGTGGAATGCCTATATAAATATGTCTAGGTTTAAAACGGCATACGATAGATCGATATAGAGAACATTTTATCCTACTGAGTGCTATTATAATCTTGGTGATTTATTATTTTTTAAATGTGGGTATGAAATTCATTTTACACTTACTTTTAAGTTTATGTAAAACCAAACCAGATACATAAATGATTTACAGTAATTTAACTTAAATTTACTTAAATTGGTCACAAAATATGAGTTTATATGAGGTTATAAGTAAAAATAACAAGAGTAATTGCTCCTCAGTGCATATCTTCCTGGTACATGCTCCTACAGGAGTATTAAGATTTAAATGGTCCGCAGATGTTATCTTATAGGCGCATATAAGTCTGAGTTACCGAAGTAATTACTCCTGAGTGCAATTACTCTTGTTTCATGCTTTTATAAGAGTATTGATCCTATATTTGTCAGGAAATATGATCCTATATACCGATATAAGTACAAATTATAGGATTAAACGTACTTGAGTAACAACAGCATGTATTTATGCTGTTAAAAGCGCAGTAGCAACCACCAAAACTATCATCGGAGTTTTATAAGTCCACGTAGCATTATAAAATCGCATTCCAGGATTATTTTGCTTGTTGGGTTATGTCCTCGACTATACGGTGGACCTGATGGGTCAACGAATGTTTGGTACGGAATACAAACTGTTCGTGGGAGATAAGGCCCTTAGTCTCGGCGTAGTCTCTGAGACGCTTATAAATAAGCCTCTCGTAGATTTTGCCCATGACTGTGAGCAGGCTAATGGGGCGGTAGCTCGCGGGCTCCTTCTTGGGTTTACCGGGTTTGGCAATACCGATTACTGTGGCCTCTTTCCACACTTGCGGGAAGATGTTATTGTTCCTGGCTCCATTGAAGATGGTGGCCAAGAGCATTATCAGGTGGGCGGGGAACAATTGGACCACCCTATTGGTGATACCATCAGAGCCAGGGGAAACAAAATGCCTGAAATGCAATAATTTCTAAGTAGTCGAGATGGTTAAAATAAACTCACACCAGGGAGGACTTCTGAACTGTAGGTTAGGTTAGAACTGTGACCACACAACGCACGAGCCTAGCGAGTGTAGCGAGCGTGCCGCGGTAGCGGCCGGCGAGTGCCAGAAACTATACTCCGTTTCTTCTCCTAAAATAATAGACATGTGGCGGTATCAACAACGCCACATGCGAACTACGCATCAAAGGCCTGACGTCACAAATCCTGCATCGCGCTATCAGAGTTTACCGCGCGACTAGCATATATACAACATGTGGTCAGGATACTCGTTGAAGCCGTGGGTGCTGGCTGGCCGTGTGACTCACCGCTCGAAAGCTTGAGGAAATGATGGATGACGTCACACTGAAGTAGTTGCATGAAGGCTGCGCTAATGTCCATGTTCGGGGTCACCAATTTAGAGGTATGAGGAACAGGGTGTAAAGTTCACTCATACTCAATAGTAAAGGGAGGATCCTTCGACCAGACGGGTATTGTGTTTGGTGGGCAACTGCCCGATGGTTGATGTCAGGATGTTGTATATATGCTAGTCGCGCGGTAAACTTTGATAGCGCGATGCAGAATTTGTGACGTCAGGTCTTTGATGCGTAGTTCGCATGTGGCGTTGTTGATACCGCCACAGACATATTGCAAGGTAGGCATTTTGGTTCATAGTCAGAATAAGTTTTAGTTCAAATCTATATACTAAAATATAAAGCTGAACAGTTTATTTGTTTGTTTGTTTGTTTGAACGCGCTAATCTCAGGAACTGCTGGTTGGAATTGAAAAAATATTTTAGTGTTGGATAGCCCATTTATCGAGGAAGGCTATAGGCTATATATCTACGCTACGATCCTTAGAAGCCAAGCGAAAAGAACGGAAGTCAGAAAGAACGCTAAGCGATAACGAAGTTTTACGCGACGTCCAGCGTGAGCGATCTAGACGCGAACGCGAAGCGGCGCGGCGCGGCGCGAAAACAACAAACATTCGAAACCTATTGAAGTGGCCTACGTGACCAAACGCACGTGGGGTGCGGTGCGGAGCGGAGCGAAATGAAGCGAACGCGATCAGTTGACTTGATATTTTCGCGCGAAGTGGACGCGTCGGCCATATTTTTTTCAAGCAAAAATTGTAAATGTCGGAAGTAGAACTTCTTATTAATGCTATCCAAGAACGTCCTACATTATGGGACAAAAGGAATAAAAGTTATCATAACCGGTTATTATCGCACCGCGAATGGGAGGCTGTGGCTAAAATAATTGGGACTACAAGTAAGTACAACATATTTCTTTATTATTATTACATTCTTGGCAAAGGATGTTGCTCAAAATACAATTTAAAGTTTTCTCTTGCCTGTGCGGCTGCTCGTGATGTAGCATTGTATCTTCTTTGAGAATTATGTCTTTGTGTTAGTGACATATTTTGAAATGTTTTTCGGAAAGACATTAACTCATTCTCATTTATTGATTCAAGATCCCTTATAATATTGTGTAGTAAACATATGGCTTTGACGATATGAACTGCATTTGTAACATTCGTTTCGATAGATTTATGTAGAATTCTGAATTTAGAAGTTATTGAACCAAAAGAACATTCCACCACCATTCTGGCTCGAGATAAGCGATAATTATAATTATCTTTGGCGACCCCTTTAACCGTTGACTTTTCTGGAAAAGGTCGCAATAGGTATTTCTTTAGAGGAAACGCCGCATCTCCAAGGAGCACATACGGAGCTATGATATTAGAGCCCGGTAATACTTGTTCTTTAGGTATTTTTAGTCTTCCTTGTTCTATTGCTCTTCGAAAGGGGCATTCCTCAAAAACACCGGCATCGTTGTCTTTTCCATAGGAACCCACATTTATCATTACAAACTTATAATTTGCGTCAGTGACTGCTAACAACCCAATCGAAAAAAAGGATTTGTAATTATAATACATGGAACCACTCTTTTTTGGTTTTTTTATGCGAATGTGCTTTCCGTCAATACATCCAATGCAATTAGGAAACTGCCATCTGTCCCAAAAACATTGCGCTATGTTTTTAAAGCTATCTTCTGAAGGTTCGGGCATGTGTTTCCTAACTAATTGAGTCCATATAGCTTTGCAAACTTGTGGTACGATTGTAGAAATAGCAGATTTTGAAATTCTGAACGAGAAAGCGAGTTGCCGAAATTGTATACCTGTGGCCAAATACCTAAAATAATGCAAAATATTAAGTTATAATTCCTTTTCTTTTTTCAGGTGAAATGACTAAGAAAAAATGGAAAAATTTGAGAGACACGTTTAGTAAAGAATTAAAAAAAATTCCTAAGCCACGTTCTGGGACTGACGCCGATAATGAGCCGAAGTATACAGGCACATGGCCACATTTTGAGGCCATGTCTTTTTTAAAAGTAGTTCTGAAACCCCGACAAACAGAAGGGAATATTATATCAAAAGACTCCGAAAGCAATTCTGTAGATCTGTCAGTGTATTCAGACGCGGCTAGTCCGGAAGAGATTTTCAACATGAACGCATCTGACAATGACAACACCCAGCTCCCTGAATCTGCGTCTATTTTAGAAGAAATACCACAGAACATGTCCATAGATAACAACCTTCGACAAGATCGTCCACCTTCGCCCTCGTTGCCAGGTCCTTCGCCTTCATCCTCATTGCCAGCTATCAAAAGGCAAACACGCAAAAGAAAAGATATAAGTCTCGAAGCATTTCTCGATATTGAGAGAGAAAAAATGAAAATTCTTCGCGAAGATCAACCAGATAATACTGACGACGACCTTCTTTGGTTCAAATCAATATTACCTTACATGAAACAGTTGCCATCACTCAAAAAATTACATTTTAGAACGCAGATGCAGGAGCTTCTTCTAATGGAGCTGTCAAAGTTAAACCCACCACAATCCAGTGCTCAACAACATGGCTATTACACATCTTTGTGAAAGTATTGCAATTATGTACATACTTACTAATTAAACTTAATTAATATTATATGTAATCTCTAACATTTATTTCATAGTTTTCTTACCTCAAAGTCACCATAAGTCGTTCTTCTACAGAAATAGGTTCCTGAAAATTTGTTGTAGTAAATTGCAGAACAGGTTTAATGGCTTGTACAATATAGTCAAACGTAGTAGGTAACATTCGACAATATTCCTTGAACAACAGGGGTTGAGTACGTAAATCCTGGTACAAATTATGAAATTCCCCATGAGTATGCCTTTCTAAGTACACAGTATTAGTTCCACTTCTCTGCTTTATACACTTCTTCAATATCTCATATTTAAGATATGAATTTTCCAACAACATTAGCTTCCGTCCGTCCATGACAAATGTTTAATGCTAACTGAACTGAACGGCGGTGGAGGGCGCGGAGGGGACGGTTCGCGCGCAGACAGGACAGAGTAGCCGCGTCGCTCCGCACCGCATTAAATTCGCATCGGATCGTTTCGCAATCGCGTTCGCGTTGAGTCGTCCACGTAGGACACAGCGTTAGCGCGGGCGAGCGACGGGATGCGAATGCGACGCGATGGGTGGGCCGAAATTTCACGCGGACGAAGTCGCGGGCAGAAGCTAGTACTGTATGTACATAATTGCAAAGTAGGCATTGTGCTTCCTAGTCAATATTAGGTTTAGGCAATACGTTATGGCATAGACGTTTTGATTTCTAGTCGGCATGATCATAAAGGGTAACTTGAGCAGTTATTATATGAGGACCAAGGGAACAGAAAACAGGTGTACCTAACCAAAACCAGGTCAAGCTGTCACCAATTTTATCAAAAGAAACAGACTCTTAACCTACTTAACACAAAAATAACAGCTCATGCGTTCATAAAACATAAAATTAAACGACCAATCAAAACGTTGCTCTCAAAACCATAATCTAAAACAAATGAGGACAAAATTAATTAAAGAGCCTGCGCCCACTGGCGCGGGCGGCACGGCACGGCAAGGGATTTTTATGGCAATAAAATTTAAATTTCAATGACACGCCATGCTTAAGGATATCATCACAGCTTTGTTTTTGTACCCACGATAATTATCATTGAAATTTAAATATTATTGTCTATTAAGTTATATTCCTACTAGCTTTTGCCGCCTTCTCCCGCGTGGAGGTCAGAAATTATCCAAGGCGAACGTACTACCGGGATAAAAAGTATTCTATGTACTAACCCAGATCATGGTCTACTCATATGTCAAATTTCATTCAAATCCGTTCAGCCGTTTTAGCGTGAAAGAGTAACTAACACAAAAAAAGTCAACCGACTTCCAAAAATCCATACTAATATTATAAATGTGACAGTAACTCTGTCTGTCTGTCTGTATGTTACGTTTTCACGCCTAAACCGCTGAACCGATCGTCATGAAATTTGGCAGAGATATAGCCTGGAATATGGAGAAGGACATAGGCTACTTTTTTACGCGATATCCGACACCCACGCGGGCGGAGCCGCGGGCAAAAGCTAGTTTACTATAAAGTGAAAAATTACTTTAATTTTTGAAACCGGTTGGTTCTTTACTTTGCATAACACGTTTATTATTTGACTTGTATTTCAAATAAAAGTAGCCTAAATTACTCCTTATAATAACCCTAACTCCTAATATATCTGCCAGTGAAAGTCAAAATCGGTCTAGCCGTTTCAGAGATTATCCGGAACAAACAGACCGACAAACTTTTTAAAAGTTGTTTTTTGTTATACGTACCGTATATACTTTTATATGCATTTAGTAAAAAACTGTTATTTTGACATTAAAACAGACACTTCAATTTTATTTATTAGTAATATACATAGTTAGCCGTACCGTACCGTATACTTAGTGTACCGTGTGGTACCGGACGTAAAGAATAGCACCACCCCATTTCCTCCCGTGGGTGTCGTAAAAGGCGACTAAGGGACTTACTAGAGAATGGGCAGCAGCGTTCTCTATACATTTTTACCACCATACTGCAATCGCCAACCCGCCTGCCAAGCATGGCGATTATGGCAAATTCCCCCCCTTTTTGGGGGAGGCCTATGTCCAGCAGTGGACGTCTATCGGCTGAAATAATGATGATGATGATGATAATTAATATAGTTAGTAGTAGTTGTATTCTAGTTAGGATTCGTCGCATAAAATTCCCTCGCCGTGCCGCCAGTGGACGCAAGCCCTAAAATTTTGCACCAAGCTGAGGATTATGAACAAAGAAATTTAATTAAAAAGGCTTAAGAATATCTATCGTTAAGTACGCCAGTTGTGGCCCTTGTACGACGGGTTTGTGTTAGTAATTTATGCATTAAACTGTACTTGTAGTTTTTTGCACTTCCATTATTTCTTAAGGCCCAGATACATGCCAGTGACTTTGAGCGGTTAGCTTGCGTGTTCTGTACTGAGCTCACGCAACGCGTGGTACGTCCAGCCAGTAATAGGACTCCTCCATCCAGGAGCGCTGTCCCAAATAAAATTCATTATTAATTTATTACACATAAAAAAAGGTATTTTATTAAAACACGTACACTAAAAGATAAATAATAAAATTATGTTTAAAAATGTGAAGGTTTCAGCAAAATACGCTTGATAGAATTTGCGTGATTCTCAGTTTTTTTATCCGCATTAGACATAACTTTACTAATTAATTTCACTATGTAATTAGACATAATCTAAAATATTCACATATTAAGTTATTAAGAAAATGCTATATTTTTTTTTTTCATATCTTTATCACTACTCGTTTAGACGTGATCTTCAATATATCGTCGCCTTAAGCCTCGTCCCCGCTAGGAACATTTGTCGAGCGACATGTGTCCCCGGTGACATCGGGCGATGTCGGGCGACGTCGGACGACATCGCCGCGACATTGTTGGAACTGTTCCTTGTCGCACAGTCGATGAACAGTAGTGATATTATGAAATGAGCCGTCTAGAACACTGAGATCATTAAATACACTTGTTTTGTTTCGCAAGTACTGTTTAATCCACCATCTTCTCTTCTTTTTTGTTCTTGATGCATTCATCATTATATAAGCCGCACTGTACAACACTACCTCTTCCGGAGACATGATAGGTTCGACTGAACTGATGTGGACGGAGACAAGACATCGGGCGACGTGGGGCGATGTAGGGCGACATCGCCCGATGTCTCCGAGGACACATGTCGCTCGACAAATGTTCCTAGTGGGGACGAGGCTTTAAAGTGGACGACGTTAACTTAGGTTATGGTTGGGACGAGATAGGTGATATTGCCTGCAATACCAAAATTCTATAGATTACTAGCTGACCCGACAGACTTCGTTCTGTCAAAAGCTATATAGTATAAACTCCACTACTCTACCCTACCTACCCTACCTACCTTCCTACCTACCTACCTATCTGCCTACCTACCTACCTACCCTACCCTACCCTACCTACCTACCTACCTACCCTACCCTACCCTACCCTACCCTACACTACCCTACCTACCTACCCTACCCTACCCTACCCTACCTACCTACATACCCTACCCTACCCTACCGTACCCTACCTACCTACCCAAAGCTTAAAAAAAAAGATGGTAGCCGATTCTCAGACCTACTGAATATGCATAAAAATTTCATATAAATCGGTCAAGCCGTTTCGGAGGAGTATGGTAACTAACATTGTGACACGAGAATTTTATAAATAAGAAGATAATGCTCGTTTTTCTCTTTTCAGTTATGTTTTTACAGTCGGGTTTTTTTTTTTTTTTAATAATTTATTTTGATTGTTGTTGAGATGTTTGATTTTTTTAAATTAAAAAATATATATATCTGAAATCCTTATAATATAAGCCCTTTTATTTCATGTCACACGGTACAGTTTGCAAAACAATTTTTTTTAATTTTTTAGTAAGCCCCCCAAAACTACGTAATTTACGCGTCCGTATTAGAATCACAGAAGGTCATATGTGTTTCAAATTTCAACTCAATCGGCCCAGTAGATTCGGAGTAAATTGACTGTGACAGACGGACGGACAGACAGACACACGAGTGATCCGATAAGGGTTCCGTTTTTCCTTCTGAATTACGGAACCTTAAAAAATAAAAGCAAATTAATTTAAGTTCGCAATCGAGTTCAGAACCAAAAGCCAAATGGCCCAATATTTGCAAATTGGCCCTTAAGTGACATCAAACACTAGCCTTCAATACACGGTACATCCCTAAAGCAATAACCACTGACATGAGTACATGACAGCCAATCAGCTGTCTGGTTGATGACGTGATTGCAAATTACTAGATGAGACATAATAACCGTATGTAGGTTGTTTGATTGTAACGATCAAATTAGTGGATGGACATTATTGGTTGTTTGCTGTCAAACGGTTTGAGGACAACCTGCATAATATAATTATGACTGGATTTAATAATACAGTGTTATGAGATACCTCAGAAGCGAGATATCGTAAGTGGATGAAGCTAGAATGTATCCGTGGCATCAATATAATTGTGTAGTAGTTTAATATACAGGTGGTCCAAATAGTGACGTCAGTTTTCGAATATATACGTCAGTTTTATAATCTACTAGCTTTTGCCCGCGGCTCCGCCCGCGTGGATGTCTCTGCCAAATTTCATGACGATCGGTTTAGCGGTTTAGGCGTGAAAACGTAACATACAGACAGACAGACAGACAGACAGAGTTACTTTCAAATTTAAAATATTAGCATGGATTTTTTTAATAAATTAAAAATAAATTTTTAAAGAAAATTTTATGGGAAAAACATATTTTTTTTTTCACATTCTTTTTTTGCAATTGTCATTGTTATAAAATATTCTTTTAGACTATAAATACATTCCTATAATTCATTCAAGATACAAAAATTTTGATCGAAAAGTAGGAATTTACGTTCTAGTGATACAGATTCGTTAAAATCAGCCGGTGGAAATCCAATTAAGGTCTGAAGCAACACTTATTAAGTCGAAACTTGAATGAAGTATCACTCTTATCTCAAGTGATACTTGGTCATCGATGACAAAGGAGGAGATGAAGGAAACTTATGCTCAGATTATCTAGAAATTTACAAACCAGCTTTGAGCACCGTCTCGAAAAACAATTTGCATTAAAATGTTTTCAAACACTACAGAAAGTATCTTAAATTTTTAAACTAATTCATTCAAACTCAAAGCCCCATTTTATAACGATTAAATGGAACTAAAAACATCCTCTTTTACTAAAATTGTGTAAATCTTATGTTGGGAGCGATTCATCAAGTCGAGTGGCCAACCATTCAGAATAAGCGACGGGGCTTTTCTTCACAGTCAACAGCAATTTCCTAACGTTTTTGATATCCTGGTACCATCAAACTCCGATTCATAGCATGTCATATTTTGTGTGTTAAATTCAGTGGTCAAATCGCCCTTGCTTGCGTCAAAAATCGAATCGTTAAAAAAAATTATGTGAATGGAAGGACCATTCACATGTTTTTTTTACCGATTCGATTTTTTTCGACTCCTACATTTGCTGTGTTCAGAAACAGTGACTGTGAAGAAATGAAAAATGTAAATAATAAAAAGTTATGTTTATTCACCAACAGGTAGAAAATATCAAATTGCCCCAAATCAATATATCAAATATATACAATAGGAACTAACAAAACTACTAAATATTATGTGCTACATGTGCCACTTAGAAAGCCATACAACTTCACTTGCTGAGGAAGTTTAGAGCTATTCATTATTATTCAGTTGACGGGTTGACAAGCTTTCAATACAAGCAGCGAGGCCATTCCTCACAGTCAACACAACGTAGTGCTTTACGCTTCTGATGTCCTGGTACAGACCAGCTCTTGGATATAACGGAATAATAGTTTTTTCAGTTGAAAAGTTTATAGCTTATACTCCATTTAGACAAATAACTGTTCTCACCATTTCGTTATTTTGATGTAAACGTTTAATAAATTCCGTTATTTCATGATAAATACAAAGAACTGTAATCTATTTACCATTTACATTAAAAAAATAACTCTAAAGTGCAGTCATTTCAACAATATTACACAGTAACTGTCGTTATTTAGCCGTTATTTGTTTAATGCTAGTAAATGGAGTATAAGTAGTTTTTTTTTTTTATGAATTTGATTGAGAACGAAGTACATACTTAGGGGTCATAGGCCCTTTAATTAGGTCATCTTCAAAACAACGCACGCAACCTCAAACACATGAAGTTCGCAAGACCGATTTATCACAATCTTGACGGGTTTTCAATACAAGCCCCAGGTCATTCCTCCTCGCAGACAGACAACACGTATAGCTGATATCCTTCCGTTTCTCATATCCTGGTACTTCGGTCAGATGACTACCAATGCCAGGGTATCTAGGACTGAAAAATGAGATGCAGATCAGGTACAACAGAGAAAAAACAAATGACAATGCGTCAAGATACAGCACAATACAAAAACATAATTATGATATTATAATTATAAATGATTTTATTTCTGTAAGTAGGTTTGTACAAATACTCTACTGCACATCAATCATATTTTTAAACTATAGATGAGGTCGGCGTTTTCTATCTGACCACTCTGAGACGAAAGGTTGAAACAAACTCAGAGGTCACAGTCTCTTTTAAAATCCAGACATAATCTTGGTCAAATCATGTGAAGACCATGTAAATTCACCAATCTACATGGTCTTCACATGATTTGACTGAAATGGTATTTTGGGGAATGAGCCACATAGATTGAATGGACCTGTCCAGTCAGTGCACACAGTTGTGAAAGTCAGAACTTAGGGAACTCAACGATTCTATGAACAATACCAAAGAAAGGACATTTGGGGTAGGCCGCATGAATTACTCAAATTTCCAGATCATGATTAAAACTAACAGAGAAAAAAACAAAAATTATGATAGCCCTCACATTCAAAATAATTAAAATAATATAATACCTCACAAAGTATATATTTATGTCATTGTATATTGTATAAAATTCATCAAAGTCAATGTGTTTATAAATGTCCGGACATAATCAAGTTGTACTGCGAGTTACCACCCCTACCTAGTTGATATTCCACCAACTCGCACTAAGCGTTTTCGAACGTCTTTTATAATGCGCACAGCAAAGGAGTGGAACTCTCTGCCTGCGTCTGTGTTTCCGAACGCATACAAGCCTAATCAATTCAAAGTGAGAGTGAACAGGCTTCTTCTAGGTAAGCTCACTCCATCGTCGACTTTGTCTCTGTCACCTCTGACCTAGACTAGAGTCAAGAGCAAACCCATCGTAAAATATAAAATAATCTTTCATAAATCCACTTTGCGCTATTTTTACCTTAATTCATTTTCTGCTGACACCAATCAGGTTCTAACCTATATAATACTCCTCTTCTCCTATACACAAAGCTGCTTCAAACTCTAAACTGTATGGTTAACTTCTCTCCAATATTCCTTTCTTTCAACTACCCTCAAAGCGTAAACTCAATTCAATTCCCCACTATCTCGATATAAGATATCATCTCTGAACACGGATGCTAGTTGGAAAACTATTAGCTCTAGGCAAACTTGCCTGATAAAACCAAGTTTAAAACTACACTCCTTATCAAACGTATTATCTTAGCTCTAGAGTTCAATTTAGCCTGTAATAGGTGTAGCAAATAACGTGCCAAGTATATGAAATAATATCGGTTCAGAGTCTTTTTAGTGTGCTTTCGAAGTCAAGTCGGTGTTTTTATGAATATTAAAGAATCTAAAACTGCAATGGAGTGGAATTTGGTGCAGCCGTTCGCGTTTTAAAAACTTTATGAAGACTTTAATGTAAAAGGTAGTTGATTTTATACAATTCTCGTAACACAAGTTCGATTTCAACCTAGTCATTAAAAATGCATCGCTTGTTAAAGCTTTTTCATGTACCTACTTACAGCACATGGCTATTTAGCTCTGTTAGAAAGGGTAACTGACCTGAGACGCCATTGCTGTATCTGTAAGTTGGGTTGTAAGTTTGCCATCCTATACCTAACATGTAGTCCTACTAAATCAAGACTAATGCGGTCTCTAGACGGTCAAAACTGCTTGACAATCACGTGAATTTGCTGTGCTTGTTAAGCAATTTTGACCGTTTAGAACAAAGCTTGATATTCTTGACAAGCAAACTACGTGCTTGATAATGCTTGATGATAAATTATATTTTGCAATCCTTGATTAAAAATGAGTGCGGATGTTTGACAAGCACGCTTGACGTTGCGTCAAGCCTTGTCAAGCACGTATATACTTATCAAGCTATTTTGACCGTCTAGGGACCCCATTAAAATTGCTGTTCAAGAACGTGAATTTTTCGTGCTTGTCAAGCAATTTTGACCGTTTAGAACGAAGCTTGATGTGCTTGCCAAGCAAACTACATGCTTGATAATGCTTGATGAAGAATTATATTTTTGCAATGCTTGTTAAGCATGCTTGGCCGTTTAAGGTACGCGTCCATTGGCCCGCGCCGGACGCACTGCACGCACGGCACGCAACGGATTTTAGTTTGCTTTGTATGATTTTACATAGCGCTGCGTCCATTATCCGCGCCGCCCGCATCGAAATCATACAAAGCAAACTAAAATCCGTTGCGTGCCGTGCGTGCGGTGCGTCCGGCGCGGGCCAATGGACGCGTACCTTAAACGGCCAAGCATGCTTGACAAGCACAAAATATTCAGTGAGCTACGGAACGCCATGGCGACTAAAATGAAAATGAGTGCGGATGCTTGACAAGCATGCTTGACGTCACGTCAAGCCTCGTCAAGCGTGCTTGCAAAACACGTAAATGCTTGTCAATCAATTATGACCAAAGTCAATGCATTTATAGGCACATAAATGGCACTTTTGACTGTCTAGGGACCCCATCATATAGGCTGTTTTTCAACTCATCATGGTTGGATGGATACGATATCGCCGATTACCAAACATCTGCTCGTGGCCAAAGAATTTGTGATAATAATGAACCAATTAAAAAATACGCCTTTTGCGATGATGAAATGAATACAAATAGCAAATTAAAAAGTTTCGTACAATACTCTTGTTACGGAATCAGACTGCAGTGTAAATCGGCACGACATTTAGTCGTACCGACTCAGAACTTAATATAACTTGGAAAAACTTGTTTCCAAAGATATTAAAACATTTTCCGCGACTGTACGAGTTTTGTTCAAATTGGGGATGTAATATGAACTTCTCGTATTTTATTAATCTTTATTCAAAGACTTTGAACCTTTTTTCCTATTTAAAACCAACAAGATCAGGAATTTTCTTTATTAAAAATATAAAAAAGTATCCATCTACATCTACACTAATAATATTATAAAGAGGAAAGATTTGTACCTATTTTTGTATGTTTGTAATGAATAGGCTCAAAAAGTACTGGGCCGATTTAAAAAATTCTTTCTACAATAGAATGCTACATTCTTCCAATTTGACGTAGGCTACATTTCATTTTGAAAAAAATTAGGGATCCTTGGTAAAATTTGAACAATGTAACCGAAGGTGTAGAAAAATGAGTCTTAAAATGATAATTGTCTACCCCGTGCGAAGCCGGGACGGGCTGCTAGTAGTTTATAAATAGAATATTAATTTAATATTTTCAAGGAAAATAAGGCTAAATTGATATCCTTACTTTGTGAAAAATTCATTAATGAATAGTCGGAAGGATTACTTTATGGGTTAATTTGCGAAAAAAATATTGATAACACTGCGAAAAACTTAATCCCCTTTTCCTGTTTAAGATAATTAAATGTTAAAAAAAGTTTTACAAAAAAAAAACGACGAAAAAATAACATTAATTTCGGCAGTCGGTGTCTTTGGTTTTATGTTTTCCTTTTTTTGCCACCGACTTACATAAAGACGAACATAAAACCTCCTCCTTTTTTGAAGTCGGATAAAATCAAGCTCAGCACCAGCATCATTTAGTACACAGTTTTCACATGATATCGTCGTCGTAAACAGTGCATAAAGTTGCAACTCCGTAGTAATAACTTCAACTTGAACAAAAAGTTTTGCGGAAACAGCTGGTGCAAGTCTTTGTGTACATTCTTTCTTTATCTAAGTATATATATAATGGAAGTGTGTTACTTGAAAGCTCTTGTCAAACAGCGAGTTTCATTAGTCGATTGGTTTCAGGGTTCCGTACGTCCGAATGAAAAAACTTATAGGATCACTCGTGTCTGTCCGTCTCTCCGTCTGTCACAGCCAATTTTCTCCGAAACTACTGGACCAATTAAGTTTCAATTTGGTACATATTATTTTCTGTGACCGAAACTCGGACGTGTAAAGTAAATAAATTAATTTGAAATGACCATCATGCCTTGGAAGTTAGGTCGGCCTTTGGTGTGGGATGCAACATGTGTCGATACCCTTGCGCCATCTCATCTACCTAGCACGGCGGTGCGGGTGCAGAAAACCTCAAACGGCACAAATATAACAACCTTATTGGGAGTTATATGTTTGAGCCGTTTGGGGTTGAAACACTAGGACCGTGGGGTCCGAGTGCCCACATGGTATTTCGAGACATCTCTAAGCGGTTGGTCGACTCTTCACGTGACCAGAGGGCTGGCCTATTTCTTGCCCAAAGAATCAGTATTGCCATACAACGTGGCAATGCTGCCAGCCTTTTGGGCACTTTACCTGTTGACAGCGATGCGGACGAATTTTTTGATGCCCTTTGATTCTTTTTCCTCCCTTTTTTATATACTTGTACATATTAGTATCTATTTTAAATATGGGTGATACTTTAGGGTGGCAAAAAATTGATGAAAATTGACCATTCCCCCCCTTATCTTCAAAACTACTGAGCCTAAAATTTAAAAAAACATACAAGGAATGGTTTTTTACTTACAGATTACAGGAAAACCTATAGAAGTCTACGTGTATTAAAATAACATGATAGATCTCTCAATATAGTGAGTGCAAACTTATGTACATTTACAGTTGGAATGTATACGGGAGAACATGTTTTTCAAATTTTGTTAAGTTTGGTCTTGGGATAAATTCATCCCAATAACGGAACCCTTCATTTTGACACGCACTTGGCCGCTTTTTGTCCAGAAAAAATGCAACAAAAAAATTAATTTGCTGATAGTGGAAAATGCTGCAACAAACAAATTTGTCAGGATATCAGATATCGAAAAAGCTGTAACAAAATTCTGCAAGGCGCAACGAAATGATGGAAACCATGAAATATAGCTGCGTAAGTCCATGCATATTAAAATGGTCGTAACTAGTGAACTAATACATACTAATAACCCATTAAAATCGTGTTGTGATAGGTAATAAACACAAACCCTCAAATCCAGATTTGGAACATAGGTACAGTTGTTCCGAATCGGGATTCGAGCCCGGAATTCTGCGTTGGCAAATTGCCAATCTGTCATTTGAGTCTTCAACTATCGACAAGATCGAAGACAACGGTGCCGATTCCCTTGTTCACAAACTAAACTAAATTTAAGTTCAGTGCATCTTTTTCTTTCTATTTCATTATGAAAAAGACAGAAGATAAATTTTAGTTTAGTCTTGTCAAATTAATCAGCACCTGTCACTACTCCATACATGATTAAAAACTTGCCGACTAAAATTACGTCAATTTACGTCAAGCGCTGATTAATTTGACAGGACTAAACAAAAAATTTTCTTCTGTGCTTTTCTCAATGAAATAGAAAGAAAAAGATGCACTGAACTTAAATTTAGTTTAGTTTGTGAACAGGGGAATCGGCACTATTGTGTTTTTTTTATCTCACATAATACATCAAAGATTTATAAACATTCATTATGATAAAATCGGTTTGTCTGTCTTGTTAGAGAAGTAGTATCAAAGGGAGGGTGGTGTCCCTCCCAATCTTAGGGCCACTCAAGGTCTTTTGAAGGTTTCCTATCGAAATCAAAAAGGCCGATGTTGCATTCTATTTTCTATTAATAAACCAAGCCGAAATAGACAAAATTCAACGGCCGAAAACAAATGGAAAGAGAACGGAGATACCAGGCTAGCATAACGCCACAAGAACGTAATATCGAACAGGTACAAAGCGTCCTTCACAATACACGAACTAGACAAAAGACAGTTGCGAAATGAATTTCCCTCATCACGGACTCCGCAGTTTGGTGCCACAAACTTGCTGCTCGATCACAATAGACCTGAACTTCTGCTGCCCTCATTATACGAACGACAATGTTCGAGACTTCGGAACACCGAGAACTGTCCTTAATAACTTGTTCTTAAGAGGGCTGTATCGGGTCCACTAGCGCAATATTTTTCTGAAAACCACCTGAAACCTCACCTTTTTAAAGATAATTTAATTATTGATCTTTTAGTATACGTGTTTTATTAAAATACCTTTTGTTTTATGTAAAATAAATAGATAATGCATCTTATTTGGGACAGCGCTCCTGTATGGGCGAGTCCTATTACTGGCCGGACGTACGATGCGTTGCGTGAGGTCAGTACAGAACACGCAAGCTAACCACTCAAGGTCACTGGCATATATCTGCGTCTTAAGTTCAACACCAAGAATCAAGAAATCTGGTGATTGGTGGTAGAATTTCATCTTTTCGCCCCTCCCCAGTGCTTCAGATATGGTCAATATCACCAAAACAGGGTATAATTAATGCATTAGCACACAAGGTCGACAATAGGCTCTCAATTTTATTGCACATTTTAAACCGCATCAACATACTATCGAAATAGTTGACCTATCCAACATTCTCAAATCGCAATTACGTCACTGCTTCGAAGACAGACTTGTCAACTATGTCCTAATGAAGACGCGTTAGTTATATGAGATGAAAAGTCATAGGAAATGTAGGGGACAGGGGTACCCAACATTAGGGCGCGTTGTTTACCGATTACGTTGGAAATAATCTGATACGATCATACCGACTTTTTGATAGTTTTTATGAGATTTCGAAAAAAATGATGGTCGAACACAATGCTATTATTAATTACTAGCTTTTGCCCGCGGCTCCGCCTGCGTGGATGTCGGTTATCGCGTAAAAAAGTAGCCTATGTCCTTCTCCATATCCCAGGCTATATTTCCGCCAAATTTCATGACGATCGGTTCAGCGGTTTAGGCGTGAAAACGTAACATACAGACAGACAGACAGACTGATATACAGACAGACAGACATACAGAGTACTTTCACATTTATAATATTAGTAAGGATTTAGCCTTCTTTTCAATACCTACGTCAATAATCCAACTGTGCCAGTCCGAATCCGATGCCCTTAATCGTTGGGCAGTTAAGCTTTTTCCCTTTGCCAGTCATTTTTAAGATATTTGGTTTCATTGGAACCTATACTCTGTTTAAATAACATTAGGTAGACAAGACATTTAAATAAACCTTTTTTATAGTCCGTTCAACCGATTTTGAATTCTATTGCGTTGGTGGCATGACAAATGGCAGCTGCAGTAAACAGTTGGTATTGTAACCACTTTTTTGCTTTTAATGCCATCCTTGTGCCTACCGAATAGAAGTCAAAATCGGTTGAACGGACTGTAAAAACTTTTATTTTATGTCTAAACTTATTTCAAATTGAGTATAGCACTGGTAAAAAGGGGGCGTTTGTTAAATGACATACACTTAACAAAATAAAAATCTTGAAACGTTGACGACGCTGATGGAAACTATTGACATAAATGATGGTCATAAGTCACGCCCCATCATCCTCCAAATAGTATGATATTTCCCAAATGGCGGTAATCAGAATGAGCCTTTGTTTTCCACCATTAAAGAATGAAAGACTTATCAACCAAATATAACTTTTAAGGCCCAGAAAAGATGTCTCCGATCATTGTTAAAACTTAAATCGACAGACAGTTGCGCGCCTTATCTTGACACTTCCCTGTATCTATATTTTCGAAGTAGCTATGTTTGTCAAGCAAAATCCATCTCGTTTTGAGCGCCTGGCTGTTGTATTCCCACGGAATAGGCGTGACAACAGAAAATTATGTCAAGTATCATGTCGAACCACTTTAATGCGTAAGAGCGTTTCTTGCATGGCCCCAATTATTTACAATAAATTACCGAGTAGTTGGAAAGATTTAAATACAGCACAATTTAGGAGTAGATTACGGAATTCTTTGGTAGATAGAACATAGTGTAGCCGAGTTCCTATCGGAGAAAAATATTTGTTAATTAGTGACATCTTGATTTTTGAAATTTTGATGTACCTAAGACATTTTTGATTTTTGACATTTTGATGGATGACATTTTTGATTTTTGATATTTTGATTTCTGACATTTTTAAATGATGTAATGATATTGATTTGATATTTGTAATAGTAATGACATGATATATAATCTAATGATACTAATTTATATTTTCCGTTTAATACAAACATATATTTTTAATTAAGTTGATGATTTAAAATTGTATACTAGTAATTTATAAATTGATCTAAATAAGTGTAATAATAGTGATATAAATGATTTCAAATGTTTGCATGCCAATTGGTCATTGCCGAGCTAAATGTAATCTTAAGAACTATTATGTACCTACTACCCATATTTGCAAAATAGAAATTCTATTCTATTCTATTCTATCACTATTATTTTAAACATGGCCACTGAGAAGAAAGAAAATCCAAATGTTTGTACCAGGACCTCATAATTCCTAGCAGCAATAAATAGCTGACATTGCATGATTACAAACTTGGTAGATGAATGATGAGCCCAAAATTATTAATCCAATAGTTAATAATCCATCATGATCATCGCGGAACGAAGCTACCTAGATATACTTTTTTTTTAATAAAATTCCATGCCTCTCTCCTTATAACCTTGATCGCTTTTATAATGAATGAACGATGTTTGCACAGTGGCACAGTGTGATTTATCGACGCGAAGACACCGCGAATATTTCTCTAAGAAGCTCCTAACAGCCTTTGTTTGCCTGGTACAAAGTGATCGATTTTGATGACGTTAATAGTGTCGAGGTGTTTGTTTATTAACCATTATTGAATGGGTTATGTTTGAAAACTCCTTAAAAGGTATATTTTTTCCAAAAACACATTGATAATGTATGGCCGCAGGTTATCAGCAGGCTGGAAGGAGCCAGTCCATCATTTTTTGCATGGAATAACTCTAAATCAATCAGCTAAACCTATCGCAATCAACTAAAAAATAATTAGAACCATATTCCAAATTCCGTAATATATGTACATCCATCCGTACGCAAAATACGCTTGCCTGTACGTCTTCTACAGACTGTACTTCGGAGAGTGGGCGAAGGAGCTCCGCGACCTGATCCCACCATCGCCCTTTTATTACCGGACTACCAGGCGTAATGCAAGGTACCATGCGTACTTGGTTGATATCCCGTCCAGTCGTACTCAGCGCTTCTCCTCCACATTTAATAAGCGCACAGCCAAAGTATGGAACTCTCTGCTAGCGTCTGTGTGTCCCTTCCACATATAACCTATCTGCCTTCAAAGCAAGAGTGAACAGGCATCTTCTGGGCACGCTCGTTCCATCATACTCATTCATCGCTTTCAATTAGGCGAGATCGAGATCAAGTGCAGGCGCAATCAGTAATAAAAAATAAAAAAACCGTCAAAAGTGACCACGCACAATGAAGGGTTCCATAGTTGGGATGAATTTATCCCAAGAACAAACTTAACATTGTAGTTGAGAAACATGCTCTCCTATACAGATTGTATGAGGGGACATGTTTTTCAACTGCAAATTTAAGTTGGTCGACTATTACTCGTAAACTTGAAAAGCCTACTTAGCTGTGATAGTTTTCCTTTTAACTTCGTTATATATAAGTACTACTGCCGTGACATTTGAATTTCTAACTACAACCGTTTGGTTGGTAGAGGGGGGGGACTTGACTCTAACGAAAATTGGTACTTTAATGCTTGATAAGTCACGAACGGTTTACTTAATAAAAAAACGGTTTTCGCAAACCCATAATATTTTTGAAAGACCTATCTAACTATATCTCACACTATGGGAAGGACGAAAAAAAAAATATCATTCCCACTGTACATGTAGGGGAGGTACCCTAAATAATTGTTTTTTTCAAAATTTTATTTTACCACTTTTTTGGCATCATTAACGTGTATACTCATGCCAAATTACAACTTTCTAGTACCAATAGTTTTTGAGCTAAACCGCGGACAGACAGACAGACCGACATGGCGAGACTGTAAGGGTTCCTTGATGACTACGGAACCCAAAAAGTACGCACTTTGACGTGGAATTGCGAACACCAGCCCGTTTTACTTAATATACATCATCCATCCAAAACAAATTGTCTTTTCCGTCATCATTTTCCATAAACGTTTATATGGTTGCAGCCCAGCCAAACGTATTAGTAAACAACTAAAATAGTTTACCATCCATCACCGGGTCATTGTAAATCACGTTGTCAAAACAATCAAGATCGTTCGTCCACTTAAGCCATTAAACAGTAGTTTGGGAGCACAAACGACTGTGATAATCGAATGGGAACGAACAAGGAACTACGAATGTTCTTCGTTCACACAACCCATTCATTTTATGTGTTTGTTTTATTTGTGGATAGTTTGCTGTGGCGGTACTCAAAAAACCCGCGGGATTCAAGAATCAGTAATCGCATACTGAATAAGTAATCAAAATCAAAATATTTTATTTCACATAAACCTATTATTATACCATTTATTATAACATTAGACAAATAACTGTTCTCACCAAAGGGTGAGAACAGTTATTTGTCTAATGTTATAATAAATGAACGGAATGAATGAACGGAGTTTATTAAACGTTTACATCGAATTAACGAAAGCGTTTATTCGATGTAAACGTTTAATAAACTCCATTATTTCACGATAAATACAAAGCACTGTAATCTATTTACCATTTACATTAAAAAAATAACTCTAAAGTGCACATGGGCACTTATGAAATGTCAGAAGCAGGGTGTACGGTTCCAATAGGTCGTTTTCTATGGAGAAGAGTCGGCAAGAAACTTCACATTTTCAAATATGAAATAGTGTTAATAGGTATGGGAGGAACGGTAGGCCTTTCAACAATTACCAAGTACTTAACAAAATAGAAAATGATCAACTAATCTACAGTCTACTAGGAATATATCCCTATAACCCCTCAATTAATATAAATAAATAATATAATCCCTTTATTAAGGTCCTCCCACACAGTCTCGTCTAACGTGACATATCATGTCGCATCACGACATATACCGGGTGTGTGTAAGATCGCCCTTACACATTTTAACTAAGAATAGAAGTCAAGTCGTGATGCCGCGTCGCTCCTGTTGGTAGGACCATTATTTGTACGGTTTATTCGTAGAAAAACACTTATTTTCGAGAAATAGGAAGATTGTCTTCGAACCAAACGTTTACGTACCGTAATCGGTCCTGTCAATATTAATCTAGACTTAGTAATCAATCGTCTACATCAATCTTTATTTCTCGATGCGATTCATTCTCATTGCTGAAGTCAAACATTACGCCTACACCGTACACACAGTTTTTTTCTTATATTTTTTTTTCTTTCTAATTTGTGAGTGTATCATTGATTTTTATGTTATGCCCTATCCCTTCACATTTACTAAAAAACTGATTATATACCGTGTGGTGGGACACTGGTGATCTGTTATACAGGTATTCCTAGTGCAGACACCTAGCTTTTAAGCTTGTTTATACAGGGTTATTGGAAAAACACTAAACTTTTCAGGACGATAATAATTTTTGTCCTATGACTTTGTACAAAACCTAATACATTTACTAAAAACAAACCTATATGATTTCGTTGTTCTATCTAAAACATTACAATTCCGTATTTTGTTGTACCTACCTACACCTCCCGTGCACTGTCGCCCCTGCCTTTTGCACTAGACACTTTAGCTTTCATCCCGAGAATCTCGGTCTCGAATATTTCAAGAGTCTCGAAGATGTTTTGGTATTTTCGAAACCGGAGACTGATATTTTCGGTCTCGGGAATAACGAGACTTGTAGAGACTTGTCCAATGGTTAAGGGAAAAACTTAAACCATTGTAACAATTACTTAATATCTATACCCCCTACTAGCGTCGAGGCAGAGAGCTTTTTCTAACGCGGGTTACTATTGTGATAAATTCAGATCATCTCTGTCTGAAACTACATCAAACGACCTTTCGACCGTTTCTTACCTGCGCACTATAAAAATTTAAAAACCCATATTTTTTTTTTTTTTTTATGATATGAGTTTGTTACTGTATGTTTATCAAACTACTTGATTGAAATATCTTGTTTTGACTGCCTAATTGCCTAGCCGTTAAGTATAAATCCTACTTTTTAAATAGTCTCGATAGTCTTGTTTTTCCCGAGAATTTCGAGACTGCATCGAGTCTCGATTTTTTTTCCCGGGACTCAGAATTGCAGCGAGACCGAAAGCCCTATTAGACACGGCAGTTTGTTTTGCTACGCGTAGAGTTCGTAACATTTAGAGCGTTGAATTTAAGTATTTTTATTTTTGTATGAAAATAATTATGATAAATTAAAATCTGATGAATTATTTTAAAGTCATAGAACAAAAGTTGTTGAAAACCTCTGAGGACTTATATATTACTAACATCATATGTTAGTAATATATAAGTCCTCAGAGGTTTTTAATGTTTTACCAATGACCCTGTATATATCGTTGTTTGTGAAGAGAAAATAAATTATTTGAATATGTTGTATTTTATTTCTTTCTAACTACCAAACATATAATGAGAACGATAGTGAAACATTCTTTACTTAATTCTCTTTTACTCATTTTAATTATTATATTAATATTATTATTATTTATTTAACTATTATTTTTATTTAATATTTCTTTATTATTCAATTTTCTCTACTTAATTTAATGTTAATAACATATTTAAAAATTATTGATTGTTAATTTGTTTCCTAATTTTATTTTTTTATTTTATTAATTATTTTAATATTTTGCTGTGCCCTACAGGGTCCGTAATTATACCTAAGCTTTAAGCCTTTTTTTAAGCTTTTAAACATTATGGAATGCAAATAAATATATGAATATGAATATGAACCCTGTAAAGTTACCTGCAAAGTTCCTTTTGGAAACACCTTTTGTGGTACAAATTGCTACATTCCTCGGCACTGAAACCGCCATTGCAATTAATTCCGCTAAAACGCACCTTAATCCCATAACCGTACAAAACGCTAATTAAATTTAAATATCTAACACGAGTGTTAATCCACCCCCGTGCAAGTTAATAGCCCACCAGCCCACCCGTAGTTCCGTACTTAGTGGCCGGAATTGGGTGCACTTATCTTGGCACCAAGTTTTAAACTGTGACCAAGTTGGTTGCGACCATTAAGTTAACCATTATCAGCTAGCAATTTGTTCTTTGAAGTATGGCAGGAAAAAGATGGATTTTGGCAAGGAATTTATAACGCTTTTGTGGGATGCATCTGGTTACAAAAAAAAAAAAGCGGTGAAAACTAAGTAACTTGAAAGCGTTCAGTGACTATGACGCGAGTTCCATGATTTTTGTTCACCCAAAAAGTACACATACATACACAGTATACATATAGCTAATGGAAAGTGTTCGGTGACGATGACGCGAGTTCCATGATTTTTGTTCACCCAAAAAGTACTCAACGAGCCTAAAAAATGTCACTACAAAAATCCAAATCAATACGTTAAAATTGCTGATTACAGAATTATTACACTATATAAAACTACTCGCTATGCTAGCAGCGCAATCAACCCGCAAAACTCTATCCAATTGACATTTTCCCGCCTACCTAATTGTTGTTTTGATGTGCAAGTAAAAATAAATTCAGTAATAATAATGGTTGTCCTTGGCTGCACTTGCATAGTGCGTACAGGGATAATCGTCGGTTGGTGCCTCATCGTCTATCGGGCCTCTGTGAGTTGACTTCGGCCCCTTCGTACGCCTTCCAAAGGTCCGGGACCCCAGGGTCCCGAGTTACGTCAAAAACATTTTTTTTTATGCGGTCCCCCATGATGAGAACCTAGTGAAAGCTGAAAAAGATAAGCAGATTAAGTATCTTGATCTGGCTCACGAGGTTGTCCACAAGTGGGATCTGGATACAGCAATCATTGTGCCGATAGTCGTGACGGCCAATGGCATAATAGCTTAGAGCCTCGACCATCATCTGAAGAGGCTCTCGTTAGGTAGCTGGATCAAAGGCTTGATCCAGAAAGCAGTACTCCTGGACACGGCGCGTATCGTGAGGTGGTTCCTCTCTCAGGAGCCTTGACCACCGGTAGCTTGGACCCTGTTCCCGTTACCGGTGGGCTACTATTTATGATTAAACAATCATAATCTGGATAAACTCATATGATTTAGAAAGTCTTTCATTGATTAATTATTATTATATAATTGCATAGCACAGGTGTGAGTACTATGTACTATAGAGCTACCATTTACCGGGTAATATGTCTTTTATTGACTTGAATGTGCCCTGGCGGCTGAGAGTATGTCATGCTCACTCAAATATCTCGCTGGTGGTGGCGTGTGTGTTGGATCATTAAGTTCCCTTCAAAATGGTTGAGCTAAATGGTGCTGATCCATGCGTCATGTTCGTGAACGGGCGCCGTCAGTTGGGACTGGTCATCTCTCAGCTGCCATGGCTTATTTGAATTGTTGAATTGTTTTTATTACTGACGCTACTAACGTGCACGTCTTTCTACATTGTTCTCACATGTATAACTTCAACATGAATGATGTAACCCATATTTTGTAGCAATATTTTGTTTTAAAAGAGTGTCCGTGGAGTTTCTTGTCCGTTCTTCTCCATAGGAACCTACTACGCTTTGGAATGGGCAACTAGCTTCATCTTTCTGACTGACCGACCCCTTGACAATTCAAAAGTGCCTGTAATTGGTTTATTTGAAATAAAAAAAAAACAAAAATATATATATATCATTTGCCTAAAAGTAATGCATTTAGCTCAGATTTAAAAATGTTTACAGAAATATCCTCCTTCTTTCTTTCTTTCTTTCTTCACCAAAACAAAAAGAAAAAAGACCGATTTAATGGCAATGTAAATACATTTCTAAAGACAGAATCAAATTACCAGCAGCATTCTATAAAACAATTGCAACCGACGCAAACAAAGCTGCAGAAACAATAGTGTCACCTAACAAACTGCACCTTTTGTAGCCAACACTAATTGCATAATTATTAATATCTATTGTGTATCAATTTTAATTAATAACGAAAGCATGTTTATCTTTAATTAAACAGATATATTCATTTGTGGGCTTAGGATTAATTATGGAATGTTTGGATTCATAATTATAACGTGATTCAATGTTTATTGTACGTTTCAATGGAGATCCCGAAGCTACTCGCCAATTCTGTTACAGGTAGTCTCGGGTACCTTGTGTGTCTCTCCAAGATGTAGGTACCTACCTTAAGAGCATTGTCACCGGTCCTCTACCGCCACTACATTAAAAACATATTATCTCGTGACTGAGAAGGAATTATGAAAAACGGCTCAATCTCGTATATCGGTAAGTGTGTCTAGAATTTTCTAATACCTATTATAAAGTTTCGTATTGAGACACGAAGCAACAAAATACGATCTAGAGGAATGTGGCCTTTTTATTTAGATCGAATTTTGTTGCTTCGAATTAATCAACACTGATAACAACTCGAACACACTAATTATAAAACACAACTGCACTAAAGTCGCACTCGAAGATCGCTTGTATCGTACTTGTCGTTCGACTGTCCCGGGTCGCGGTCCATACTGGCCTTATATAGTTCCAGAACCTTCTACTGTAGAAACATCTAGAATGTTCGAGCTCCACAACCTCAACTAATTGATTAACATTTGATAATAATGTTGGAGCTGCTGAAGAGTGTAAGAATATCTTTGCATTGTATAAACTCAACCTCCATTGTATTATATAATTGCATAGCACACGTGTGAGTCCTATGTACTATAGAGCTACCATTGACTGTAATATGTCTTTCATTGACTTGAATGTGCCCTGGCGGCTGAGAGTATGTCATGCTCACTTAGATGTCTCGCTGATGGTGGCGTGTGTGTTGGATCATTTAGCTCCCTTCAAAATGGTTGAGCTGAATGGTGCTAATCCATGCATCATGGTCGTGAACGGGCGCCGTCAGTTGGGACTAGTCATCTCTTAGCTGCCTGGGTTATTTTAATTATTTTATTTTGTTTCTATTTGTTGTACCTACTCTGGACGCTTTTAACATATAAGTTTTATTTTTTATTTTTACATACATCGTTCTCATATTTAGTTATAAATTCAACATTACTTATAGATGCAACTAATACTTATGTAACAATTTAATTTAAAAGAGTGTCCATGGAGTTTCTTGCCCGTTCTTCTCCATAGGTACCTACGCTTTGGAATGGGCATGTAGCTGCATGTAGCTTCATTTTTCTTACTGACCGACTCCTTGACAATTCAAAAGTGCCTGTAAATGGTTTAATTGAAATAAATGATTTGAGTTTTTGACATACCGGCCCCTACTGACCAGAAGTCGAAAGTTCTAGAAAGTTCTAGCATCGAATTTTCTAGATTAACCTTAGTCTAATAATTCTTAACTCATAAAGTCGATATTGTACCGATATTTCTTAAATAAGATAACTATCATACACCAAACAAATAGTTGCTCACCCAAGCAGAACGTAACAGATAAAGTTACATTACACTTCAACGCATTTATCCACGCGTTGTATTATACTCATTTGGAGATAAAGACTAGACGGTTTACATTAAAACTATTCATGTAGTTTCAGTTTACTAAATAGGTGGTGGATCCTAGAAATGATAATCAAAATTAACTTAACAAAGTCAGTGTCCATAATGGTTCTTCAAAAAGGTCAGGTACGTAGTACTCGCCACCGGCCTGCGGGTATGACCAGATGTATGACCGTAAGCAAAGCAAAAAGAGTATGTAAGGAGCGTTCTGCGCACACGTATTTCCTTATCCAAGAGACCTTCTTAAAACCCCGGCACCGTAACCCGTCAATAGCGAACTATCGCGTAGTTCGTAACGACAGGTCGCGCTGTCACGGTGGAGGTACTCTCATTTACTTTAGAACCGAGCTCTATTGCATGCCCTTAGACCCTCCCCCCCTCAAATCCCTCGAAGTATCGATGTGCCGCCTCGGCATGACCGGTCACCAGCCGATCACGATAGTTTCGGCCTATCTCCCCCCCGCGAACTCAGCAGGAAATGACCATCAACTACTGACTGACGACCTCCGTACCCTCCTGAGCCTGAGTGACTCCGTACTAAAAGCGGGTGATCTCAACGCCAAGCATCCAGCCTGGAATAGCACCAAGATCTCCCCCAGAGGCCAGCACTTGCATGACCTCTGCCCCCTCCTTAACTTTGACGTCATCGCCCCGATGAACCCCACCCACTACCCCCATATTCCCACCTCCACGCCTGACGTGCTCGACGTGGCGCTTCTAAAGAACATCAACCTACGGTTGGTTTCCATAGAGGCGCTACACGAGCTTGACTCTGACCACCGACCTGTTGTCGTAGAGATGGCCCCTCGCATAGGTTTTTACGACCCCAATGCCCCCACGCGCACCATAAGGGTAACGGACTGGAGGCGAGTAGGCGAAAGCCTGAAAGCCAAAACGTCCCCCCAATTGGACTCTATCCCCGACCTCTTCGACTCTATCGCTGACACGACGGCCGCGATCGACTCATTCACAGAACACGTACAATCTGTCCTGAACGATTGTTCAAGGGAAGTTTCGGCGACGGATAACCGTCGCGGAAAGTTGCCGGACGATGTACGTGCACTGATTAATGAGAAGAACGCGGCTACCCGTGCATACAGCACCTTCCCCTGTACGGCTAACAAAATCCACATGCGCTACTTACAGCGTGCTGTAAGTAACCGCGTGAAGGAATTTCGTGACACCGAATGGGACAAGATGCTGAGCGATCTAGAGCCGAACCACCAGGCCTTTTGGCAATTACACAGGAAACTAAACCCCCGAGGTTGTTCCACCTCCATGCCCCCACTGATCCGCCCAGACGCGTCTATCGCTTTCGAAGACATCGACAAAGCCGAATGCTTAGCCGAAAGTCTAGAGGCCCAGTGCACGCCCAGCTCTCAACCAGTAGACCAAGCTCACCTCGATGAGGTCGACGCTGAAGTCGAACGTAGAGCCTCCCTCCCGCCCGTTGAAGACCCTGAGTATCCCCTGGCTCCCGTCACGCCAGACGAAGTGCAGGAACTCATCAAGGGTCTGAGACCTCGTAAAGCCCCTGGCTCAGATGGAATCACCAATAGGGTGCTCCAATTGTTCCCCGCCCACCTCATAATGCTACTGGCCACCATCTTCAATGGAGCTATGAGCAATAATATCTTCCCACAAGCGTGGAAAGAGGCCATAGTTATCGGCATCCCCAAACCCGGTAAACCCAAGGCGGAGCCCGCGAGCTACCGACCCATCAGTCTGCTCAAAGTCCTAGGCAAAGTCTACGAGAGGCTTATTTATAAGCGACTCAGAGAGTACGCCGAGACCAAGGGCCTCATCCCCGATGAGCAGTTCGGTTTTAGAACCCAACATGCCTCGACCCATCAGGTCCACCGTATCGTAGAAGACATCAGCGCTGGTTTCCAGCGCGGTCTTAAGACAGGAGTGATCTTCTTTGACATAGCGAAGGCATTCGACAAAGTCTGGCACAACGGCTTATTATACAAGCTGTACCAACTCGGTGTGCCGGAACGTCTCGTGCTCATCTTACGAGACTTTTTGTCGAATCGCTCTTTTCGCTATCGCATAGACGGTACTCTCTCCGCCCCCCACCCATTACGCGCAGGCGTCCCTCAGGGCTCTGTGATTTCTCCCCTCGCGTTCACGCTATTCACCAGCGATATCCCGAAGCAAAGACAGGCTCAGTTGGCTCTGTTCGCAGACGATACGGCCATCTATTGCAGAGGGACCAGTCACGATAGGATCTCTAGCACTCTCCAGACCGCAGCCAACAAGCTTGGTGAGTGGTTTAGAAAGTGGCGCATAGAGGTTAATCCCGACAAAAGTCAAGCGGTACTCTATACGAAACCGCGCCAGCGCCCCCCTAGTATCCGACCGATCACCATGTTCGGCAAGCCTATCCCTTGGGAGAAGCGAGCTAAATATCTGGGTGTGATTCTCGACCACCATCTCTCCTTTTCTGAGCACCTAAAGAAGGTACGCGCTCGCGCAGCCTTCGCTCTCTATAGGCTCCACTCCATCCTAAATGCAAAAAGCAAATTGTCACTCAAGTGCAAATTGCGCATTTACACCGCGTGCATCCGCCCCATCATGACCTATGCGAGTCCAGTCTTTGCACACGCAAAACCCCATCTCATCCATAAGATGCAAACCCTACAGAACCGGGTCTTACGTAAAATCACGGGAGCCCCCTGGTTCGTTCGTAACACTAATCTCCACGTAGAACTCAAAATCCCCACGATATTCATGAAGCGCGCTTCGAAGCGCTTCTTCGATTCAGCAGCCACTCATCGCAACGCTCTAGTTGTGAAGGCCGCTAGTTATGTCCCCTCTAGAATTAGTTCGACCCGCCGTCCAAGGCATGCACTGACCGACCCAGACGACCCCACTACTCTCCTCCAGGAGAGTCGTAGGGAAACGAGTACAGTACGCAAGATAAGAGCACACAATACACGATCGTCATTCCGACCTCGCCGCCGAGGCCCCGCGCGAAATCCCCGACTAACGAATAGTCCTCCCCGACCCTTGACTGTAAGTGAAGCGCCAGCACGCGTTTTAGCTGAGCAGCATGTAATCCAAACTCCCCAGGATAATAATCAAAACACTGATTTTATCCAGCCACCGTCGGTCCCTTGCCACCCTCCCTCCGACTCAGCTGCCCTAAGCCGAGGTTCGTACCCCACAGGGGGTGCCCTTAGCGAGCAGCAGTCATTTAGTTTGTAGTTTTTACGCCCTGGCTGGAGGCATTAAGTTTCGATAGGAGCTTAAGGCAACCACAGGATAGCCCGGTTAAAGAGTCGGAACCTTAGCAGTTACACTCTGAGATGCCCTAGATAAACAAAAAAAAAAAAAAAAAAAAAAAAAAAAAAACACGTATTTTTGACGTGACACGTATTTTTTTCTTTTTTTACGTAATCAAAAAATTACGGCCATACATTGAGTTCAAATATGGTATGACGTCACTGTTCGCTGTTTGTTACGTAGCTGTGACGCTGTGATCTTTTAGTATACGTGTTTTATTAAAATACCTTTTGTTTTATGTATAATAAATTAATAATGCGTCTTATTTGGGACAGCGCCCCTGGATGGGCGAGTCCTATTACCGGCTGGACGTACGACGCGTTGCGTGAGCTCAGTACAGAACACGCAAGCTAACCACTCAAGGTCACTGGCATATATCTGGGCCTTAAACTGACCTAAAATAAAACTTTTATACATGTAATTGTGTATCACGTGTACAATAAATAAAAAATAAAATAACCTTGTCAAAACCAACACGAAACCTAACCCAAATATTATATTATTAAATGTAGCCTAAAACATGCTATTCTTAACCTAACCTTACCGCGAAATATTCAAGTACCAATATAAACCGTAATTAATAATATTAAATCTTCTCATTAGTTTTGTTCCCACCTGGGTCTTCATTTCTACGTGAAATAACTAACAAAATATCCCTTTGAAAGGAAAAGAAACCTTAAGCTTTAGTGATAGAGTTACATTTTGTTTGCATCAAACTGCCAGGGTCGAATTAAAGCACGCTAATTAATAATTTGGTTGCGTCGACAGAGGAAAAAACCTGACCGTGTTGTTGGCTTTTGACCAACATTTTGTGCTTTTACTAGTAAAAGAAAGTCAGGTTTTTAAGCTTCTTTCTTATAAGTATACAATAATAGTAATGCTAATTATGTACGTATGTATGATATACAGATATTTGTATAAGTTCATCAGATTCAGATATGTATTTGTTAAAATAATCAGCTTTCTATTTACTTTCCTCATATTCGAAATGAAAAGCAGTGTTTACCTCGGGTGAAAGAACCTATTTAGGCACTCGAACTATTGGCGCCCTCGCTACGCTCGTGCTTTCAAGTGCAGCCTATTATGTTCCTACTGCTGAGTGGGCTGTACTCTACCACGCGGGCCCAATGCGAGTTGGTAGATGTCACATGTCTTCGAATTTTTGGTTCTAGGACTTGCCGGTTTCCTCACGATGTTTTTCTACACCGTTCTGAGAGCAGTGATGATAATTGCGACCTACAACTGCCCTACTGCTACAAATGCTCTTTAATTATTTTTAAAAGAGTAACCGTGGAGTTTCTTGCCGGCTCTTCTCCATAGGAAACGACTAACTCGAACCGTGCACCTAGCTTCTGACGTTTCATAAGTGCCCATGTAGGTTTATGTGAAATAAAATATTTTGATTTTGATTGATTTTGAGTACATAACATAACGCCTATTTTCCCCGAAAGGTTGGGCAGAGGTGTACCTCATAGTACACGGACATTTCGTCAGTTATTTTCAAGTCCCATGTAATAGGGGGCAAGCCTATTTCCATCAACCTAACACAAATCCAGATTCCCGGCTGCTACTGAGAAATTCCAGTTAGGAAAACCTAATAACACTTTGCCCGACCTAGGAATCTAACCCAGGACCTAATGATCAGCTGTAACGCTTGCGACCACTAGACCAACGAGGCAGTGCTGATAATTTAATGACGAACAAAATAGCCAGCCCACATTTGGCCCCAACATTGTCACCAACCTTTGTACCCAATATAAAAAAGTAACACAAGTACCATGACCCGTCGAGATTCAATTAGGTTTCAGTTGGAAATACCATCGCGTGTTCCAATCCATTGTTTCTAAATAATTAAGGCGTAATCTGTAAGGAAATCGACCAATACAGTCCCTTGTCCAAATAATGGACTGTTCTAAATAAACTATAGCGATTTGTTCATAATTATACTCCATTTCTCCATTCTTCAAATAAGGTTAGGCATTTAAATAAACCTTTTTACAGTCCGTTCAACTGATTTTGACCTCTATTGCGTTGGTGGTATGACTAATAGCAGCTGCATTAAACAATTGGTATTGTAACCACTTTTTTGCTGTTAATGCCATCGTTACGCTTACGGAATAAAAGTCAAAACCGGTTGAACAGGCTGTAAAAAAGGTTTAAAAAATATCTAATCTTATTTCAAATGGAGCATAGTCTGTTGTTTTTTCTGTTGGCTTTCGGAAATGATTCGAATGGAGTGACTAGAATTTTATACAAATTGGCTCGTGGCTAAATAATGACAGCCGCACGGGTCGATCGAAATTGAAGGTTCAATTTGCTGCGGTCGGTTCGTGGATGGATGACCATTCATTACATACACGTGCAGCCTGTAGGAGAAGTATTCGCGAGCATCGTATGGAGCCCTTCGTGTCCAATTAATAACTCGTTCAGAAAACTGATGGGGTTGCCATGGCATTGCAGGGCATCAGGGATGTTTGCGAAGGCGCGTGTGGATTGTTTTTACACTATAATGCGCAAGCGCGCTGTATCAATGGTGGCACGAGTCATGGCCAGCCCCAACAGAGTTCTGAAAATGATAGCGGACAGAGTGGACTGTCCTTATATAGTTCACTGTTGTCATTTACATGTGTCACCGTATTGTGTTGTTTACTAACATGTAGTTGTAAGAACATTGTTACTAACCCTTTATGAGTCTTGGCTCGAAATAAAGTTTTTTGATTTGATTTGATTACATATCGAGACCTAGAACTGTCCGTAGACGGCGGGTGCGTGCAGGCAAACTCTTTGCAGTTGGTACCTGCCGATCTAACACTGGTCTACGTTCACCAGTTCGGCGAATGGCAGCCATATAATAAGCCATTTACATGCTCTTTAATAAGGTTTCGTTGCCTTTTGTATGAGAAACCATGGTTGTTGTTTTTTAAAATACTTTTTTTATTCTGTTTTTATAATATTAGTATAACTGTCATGAATGAACAGTTCACCTAGTGACTTTAAGATTTTATTCATTAGTGGTAATCTGTGAACAGCGCTGTGGGCTACATTATTACTTAAGTTATTTATGTTTTTCTGTTTATAACATTGCAAATAATATGTCACTGGATGGCGGTACACTAACCGTCATTTAGATAAGTGAGGTAAACACGGTTTGTTTTAGTTATTAAGTATCAACGTGTTTGCACATAAATAAATAAAATACACATAAGTTATATTTTATTTTATTTTATTTTTTTAGTGTCATGATGGCCCGTTGGTTAAAGCCTCGCCTCTCATGCATGAGGTTGTGGGTTCAAATCTGTGCAAGTACCAATGTGTCTTTTTCAATTCATATGTACTTTCTGAGTTTATCTTGGACATTACTGACATCGGTGAAGGAAAAACATCGTGAGGAAACCTGGACTTATAGTTAATATAAGTCTGAAATCGCCAACCCGTCTTGAGCAAGCGTGGTGATCAATGCTCGTGCCTTCTCTGTATGAGAAGAGGCCTTTGCCCAGCAGTGGGACAGTTATAGGCTGGTATTATTATTATTATATTACATATTTTTAAATATTAGAATATAATAAATATAAAAACATTTAAAAATATAAAAAATAGTAGCCCACCAGTATCGGGAACAGAGTCCAAGCTACCGGCGGTCAGGGCTCCAGAGAAAGGAACCTCCTAACAATGCGAGCCGTGTCCAGAAGTACCGCTTTCTGAATCAAGCCCTTGATCCAGCTGCCCAACGAGAGCCTCTTTAGGTGTTGGTCGAGGCTCTTGGTAATTAAGCCATCGGCTGATACGACTATCGGCACAATGATCGCTGAGTCCACATATTATTATTATTATTATTTTTATATACTTTTACATATCTCGGGACCCTGGGGTCCCGGACCTTTGGAAGGCGTACGAGGGGCCGAAGCTAACTCGCAGAGGTCCGTTAGACGCTTTTTAATTAATATTATATACACAACATCCCAACATCAACCGTTGGGCTTGAAAAAAGCGGTACTGTGGAACAGTGCCGCGGCGCTCCTGGTAAAGCTGGCTCCAGTGCATGCACACTTATAAGCAAGTTGCGCCACCGCCGCACCTGCCCCAGGCCAGGCCCATATGGCCCCCCATCGAACGTGTCCATGTTGACGGGCACCATATCACACCACGGGATTTTAAGGGCCATGCCCTTAACCCACCTGCCGCGCCCCCTGACGGGGACGTAGGAACAACCCACAAACAACCGTCTGGCAGTTGCCCACCAGACACAACACCCGTCTGGTTGCAGGATCCTTCCTTTTCTATAGAGGATGTGTGAACTTGACACCCTGTTCCTCATACTTCTATAAACTCAAAAATGCACTTACTACAGGAACATACATTTTCAGGTAGTCCGTCAGTTTTTTCAGAAATTTGAAGCTATGTGGTTGCCCTTTCCAAAGCGTATATGTTAAGAACAAGTCACTCCATATTAAATCGTGTTCAGTTGTGGAATTGCCGGGCGAAATACTCGTAAATAAAGGTTTCGTAGGAGTCAGAAGCTAGTCGGGCATAATCGTAATAGGATCTGGTAAACAATATACATATACGTGACGGCGCCGCCTTGTTTTGTTACGAAGTTACTGGAATCACTGAAAAGGTCGGACAAGAGTGACACTGGCTGGTAAAATCCACAATCCCATCCGATTATCCTTTAAAGTTAAAGTTCGCGAGCACATTCGTAAGAAGCTGGCAGTATAACAATGGTAATGTTACCCATTGTTTGTTTAATTAGTTTTAGTATATTCGTGTATTATTATGTATTTATTTGTTCTTATATTATATTATTAGGTATATGTATCTTATTTATAGTTAGGGTATAGGGATATCCTTATCTTATATATAAAATTCTCGTGTCACAATGTTAGTTACCATACTTCTCCGAAACGGCTTGATCGATTTTTATGAAATTTTATATGCATATTCAGTAGGTCTGAGAATCGGCTACTATCTATTTTTTTTTAAGTTGTAGGTAGGTAGGGTAGGGTAGGGTAGGGTAGGTAGGTAGGTAGGTAGGGTAGTGTAGAGTAGGGTAGGGTAGGGTAGGTAGGTAGGGTAGGGTAGGGTAGGGTAGAGTAGTGGAGTTTATAGTATAGCTTTTGACAGAACGAAGTCTACCGGGTCAGCTAGTATTGAAATATAATTTATTCCCCAATTTTCGTAATCGCACCTACCACTGTTTGTGTCTGCATCACCCAAAGGTTGACTGGTAGAAAATGCCTATGGCATTAAGTCCGCCTCTGTACATTTATGTGCTAAAGTATTAAATAAATAAATAATAAATAAATAAATCCCACATCACACGTGTCCTTATCAAAAAAACATATTATAAAATTAAAGACTACGTTGAAGACAAGGAAGTTTGGCAATAATTCCTTCTGCACATGTGGCTTCCCTGGTAACTCATTAAAGGCAACTATGTAAAAAAAAAAAAAAAAGTAAAAGTTTTTATTTTGGAACAACAACAAATTGACATAATTACAATAGAAACGGTGATAGCTACAAAAGTTAAAAACTGGGTCGCTATGTGTCTATTAACTGCTACCAAATTAAGTACATTTTTATTTTACATTCTTCTTGACATAATCACCGTGTGGTGCCGGACGTAAAGAATAGCACCACCCCATTTCTTCCCGTGGGTGTCGTAAAAGGCGACTAAGGGACTTACTAGATAATGGGCAGAAGCGTTCTCTATGCATTTTTAACACTATACTGCGATCGCCAACTCGCCTGCCAAGCGTGGCGATTATGGCAAATTCCCCCCTTTTGGGGGAGGCCTATGTCCAGCAGTGGACGTTTTTCGGCTGAAATGATGATGACATGATGACATAATCAATAAATCATTTTTTTTTTTTTTTTTATTCTACTATGAGTTTTCTCTTGACTTTAGTCTATAGGTCTGGATGATAGAGACAAAGTCTACGATGGAGTGAGCTTACCCAGAAGAAGCCTGTTCACTCTCACTTTGAATAGATTAGGGTTGTATGCGTTCGGAAACACAGACGCAGGCAGAGAGTTCCACTCCTTTGCTGACCACATTAAAAAAGACGTTTGAAAACGCTTAGTGCGAGTTGGTGGAATATCAACTAGGTAGGGGTGGTAACTTGCAGTACGTCTAGATGTCCGATGGTAGAAGGCGGCCGGTGGAATGAGGTCGTGGAGTTCATGGGCACACTCGCCGAAGTACAATCTGTAGAAGACCGACAAGCAGGCAACCTTGCGGCGATGAGCCAAGCTGTGAAGCTTGGCATCCACCAGTTTTACGTCGCCAATGAGCCTCTTAGCTCTGCGTTCCACCGAGTCAAGCGCAGCAAGTTGGTACTTTGCTGAGCCATCCCAAAGGTGGCTGCAATTCTCATCATTTGACATCCTATAATTCTAGCTTCAACTCTTTATCAGTGGCTTTTGTAGACATGATATTTATTCAGATTTGTTACTATATTGTAATAGCAATCATGTAATTTATTTTAAATAACTTTTTATTTTATCTTTTATACAGATTCTTTTTATTTTGTAAATTTGAGAACGTTGTATGCCTAGTAGACTGTAGATTTGTTGACTATTTTCTATTTTGTTAAGTACCCTGGTACTTGTTCAAAGGCCTACGAGTACACTGTCCTCCCATACTTATTAACACTGTTATTTGAAAATATTGTAAACGCCAATTATTTTTAAAAGAGTAACTGAAAATAAATATAATAAATATTATTCAAACGTTCACATTTTTTTTTAAATTCATGTTTAGTATATATATAGTCATAGGATACATGAAGTTGGCTGTCGTTGTAAGACGATTAAAATGTCACGGTGTATAGTCCATATCCATTTTGCCAATATTTACGAAACACTCAAAACCCTAAGCCAGTGTTTTTCAACCTTTTTAATGGTGTGCCCCCTTAGTATGGAAAAATATTTCGCGACCCCCTACCCTCCGCGGTTTCTAACTTTGTATTCAAGTCTGATACTTTAGTTACTTTTTGGTTAAGCCGAAAAACAGAATACCCACAATTAACCACAGAAGATTCGAAGTGTTTGATTCCATTTGGAACCTCGTACTTGATCGAGATAACGTTTTCATCGCTGGTTCAATTAAAAGTCAAATAGAGATATCACTGAAACTTCACATTAATAATTCATGTGACTACTAGGTATTTGTTGATTTGTGTTAACCTAAGCCTTATTTTTTTTTTTTTTTGTTAATACCTGTTATATTAGCTATAAATTTTGAAGTAACGGCGACCACCTTAAAGAGGCTTGGCGACCGCCTAGGGGGTCGCAAACCATACGTTGAAAAACACTGCCCTAAACAATATCACTTCCACAAGAGTCGAGCTTCCAAATAAATCACACACAACTTCCGAATCGGTCCATCTGCCTTCCCTACATAAACGGCTAAAAATAGCTTTGTCCGCATAATATTACGCCTTAAAGATGGGTCTCGCACAAATCATAAATATTTGCTACGGAACCCACTTTACATAATCCGACGCTCAAGTCGATAGATCACACAGCGATTTTGAATATATTAAAGTAAAAGGAGTCTAAAATATAATAATACGAAATATTTGTTGGTTTTAGTTCGCAAATAGACGCTATTGTGTCTTAGATTTATCCCTTTTTGGGGACTGGTGTATTTCCGCCCATATACAACGGTACAAGGATCTTTTGACGTACGGCGTGGCGGTGGAACGAACGCCGCCATTTTGTTTTGACGTGGATACGTCTTTAAATTTGCTTCTACATTTCTTGGGAGGAAATTATGAAAACTGATTATAACAAAATCGGGGGATTCAGTTTGGTGTTGCAGCTACATATCTATCATCTACATCCAAAATTTTGCGACGAAGCTTTTTGTGACGGAGCTGGTCCGGGGAAGTAGGTTCTACCTACCACAGGGCCTATTTCTGCCGCCGAGCATTATGCTGTTTGTTGTTTTGAACGGCATAGGCACATAAGACATTTCAGCATCGTCCCTAGAATTACAACGCACTTGCATCACACTTGTAAATGCGTGCCCTGGACGGGTCCACTCAATCTGTGTTGTTCTTTCCAAAAGAGCATTTCAGACACTTATCTACATAGTCTTCACATGATCTAACCAAGATTATGTCTAAACTTTAAAAGAGACTGTGACCTCTTGAGTTTGTTTCGGCCATTCTTCTCAGAGTAGTTAAAGTCAAAGTCAAAGTCAAATCATTTATTTCAAATAGGCACGAAGATGCACTTTTGAACGTCAAAAATTACATGAATAGTTAATTGATTCTAGTTGCGCCTTCCAAACGGTAGTTATGTATGGAGAAGAATGGGCAAGAAACTCCATACTTACTCTTTTAAAATGTTAACAATAGTTTGTATACATTAATTAATAATTATAGGTGAAGACGATGTACCTAGAATAAAAATAATAATTACTTACCACAATTGGTAAAAAGAATGAAAAGTGAAGTAATGACAGAAAAATGAATAAATGCGATAGGTACATGGTGCTCACATATTTACAAAATTGTATATGATTTTCCAAAAAAAAAAAAAAAAAACATATAATAAGTCAGTGTGTGAGCTGAATTTATATTAATCACAGAAAATAACACAATAAAATGTTAGGGTTCCGTAGTCAACAAGAAACCCTTATAGCTTCGCCGTGTCCGTCTGTCTGTCTGTCCGCGGCTTAGCTCAGAGGCCCTTAGTACTAGAAATCTGTCATTTGGCATGGGTTTACATATTATATTATTTACGCTGACAAGGTGGTAAAATAAAATATTGTTTTTTTTTAGGGTATCTCCGCTACACTTAAAGTGCGGTGATATTTTTTTTCACGTCTATTCCATAGTGTGGGGTATCGATGGACAGGTTGTTCAAAAATATTGCGGGTTTGTGGAAACCAAAATCAAAATCAAAAAATCAAAATATTTTATTTCACATAAACCTACATGGGCACTTATGAAACGTCAGAAGCTAGGTGCAGAAACCATTTATCGATTCAGGGATCCGTTTGCGTAATAACAAACTTTGAAGTGCTAATTTTAGTTAGAGTCATGTGTACATGAATCTACACCCCCCTGCAAGCTAAATGGTTATATTTGTTTATGTGAAAAGAATCACAGCGGTAATTTATTAGTGGTTTTGGTTATCACCGTTAAGTAGGCTTTACTTACCGATGACCTTAAGGATAATGCAGACATTGAGAGGGAACGCAGGGCACTAGCGGTGCGAGGTAATATGTTGGCCCGTAGATTCTCCCGTTATAGTGACCAAGTCAAGATTAGTGGTGGACGATATACATCGATGTATTAAAAACACCCGATGTATAGTAACGATGCATCGAATCGAACCGATGTATTGTTAATTTTTCAACATCGAATATACATCGATGTTTTTTTACTCGATGCATCAAATTTTTTTTTAATTATTATTTTTAATTAATTCTTTGAGTATTTATTTACTTTTAACAGTGCTTTCTTACATAAGACAACTGTCAAAAAGGACTTCTTACGGCGGCCGTACTATACTATACTATATATCTAAACTAGTTTTTTCAAAGAAATCTGTTCAGCCATTTAGAAGATGGTGGGTGAGTCAAGTCAAAGACACTCGAATGAGCTCGGATTTTGGGCAATTGTGTATCCTTTGAACACATTACTCACCTCTTTTGCGCAGTCGTGTAAAAACAACAATGTTTGGATAGCATCGATGTATTTTTTTATATATCGATATTAAATCGATACCACTATCCGATGCATTACATTGAAAAAAACATCGATGGTATTTTTTTATGTCCATCACTAGTCAAGATCACCCTTTTCAAGGCTTTCTGTCAGAGTTTGTATGCGGGGTCTATGGGTCAGCTACGCCAAAAGATCGCTAGATGCCTTACGCGTCCAATATAATTATGTTTATTCGATGCTGTTGGGACTGCCCCGGTTCTGCAGTGCATCGGAGATGTTTACGCAAAACCGAACCGACGGTTTCCACGCAGTCATGCGCAAAAAATTTGCTTCACTGATGCATCGAACGCGGGTCAGTAACAATAGTATCGTAAAATTAGTGGCGGAGAGTCCTTACTCCCCTGTTCTGAGGCATTTTGTGGGGTGGATGGTCAACTAAGTAGCTGTTCTCTTGCTTGATCGTTCTCTATGCAATCTGCCTCGGACATTTATTCCGAAACTGGATAAATAAATAAATTTACAAGTTACCGAGTAATAGACGCTCACAACGGGCCTTATTAGAAGGCTAAAAGTCACCCACAGGGCAATGGAGAGGACTATGCTTGGAGTTACCCTACGTGATCGAATCAGAAATGAAGAGATCCGCAGGAGAACCAAGGTAGCCGACATAGCTCGAAGAATTGCCAAACTTAAGTGGCAATGGGCAGGGCACATTGCTTACAGAACAGATGGCCAAAATCAATCTGCCTAGCCTTTTCCCAACTATGTTGGGGTCGGCTTCCAGTCTAAGCGGATGCAGTTGAATACCAGTATTTTACATGAAGCGACTGCCTATCTGACCACCACACCCCAGTAACTGGGTAACACGATACCCCTTGGTAAGACTGGCTGTCAGACTTTTGGGCTTCTGACGACCCGTAACGACTGTCAAAGATCCACGACTGACAGCCGGGACCAACGGCTTAACGTGCTTTCCGAGGCACGGAGGAGTCTCGGTATGTAAAGATGGTCACCCATCCACGGACCAACCCCGGCAAGCGTAGCTTAACCGGACGGATCGACCCGTGCGGCTGTTATTACTTAGCCACGAGCTCCTCATCTGCTCACAGAACAGATGGCCGTTGGGGCCGAAAGGTTCTGGAGTGACGACCGCGTACCGGAAGACGTAGCGTAGGCCTCCCACAAGGTGGACCGATGACCTTATGAAAGCTGCAGGAATCCGCTGGATGCGGGAAGCACGGAACCGATCGAGGTGGCGGTGTTTGGGGGAGGCCTATGTCCAGCAGTGGATGTCTTTCGGCTGAAATGATGATGATGATGATGAGTAATAGTCGACCAACTTACATTAACAGTTGAAATCATGTTCTCAATTCAAAAACGATATATTTTTCAACTACAACATTAAGTTTGTTCTTGGGATAAATTCATCCCAACTACGGAACCCTTCATTGTGCGTGGTCCGACACGTAGTTGGCAGCTTTTTTTTTTTTCTTTTAAATACAATTTCTACAACAATTTCTCTCTCTGTCAATTTCATTCAGGTGCAAAAATATCCATGTAGCACTCTACTTCATACATTATCATCGCTCGAAGAGGTTTTGTCATAAAAGAAAGGAAAAACTCCTTCGGAAGAAGTTTAGAATTGCGCCGTAGCCTCTTTGCTACGCCGTAGCTGACCCGCTACGCTTGCTACGACGTCGTAGCTGGAAAGCAAACCGCTACACATTATATCCTACTTAAGGATTATTATTATTGTCAGAGTAAGGTAATTTTGGAGTTTTTTTTTTTTGTATTTGCTTTATTGAACCTTTGGCATCAAAATAATTTAATTACTACATACATACAATGCATTGTTATTATGAAACAAACCGTTTATTAAGAGATAAAAACAGAGAATTTTGATGACTTTGTGACCTCCAAAATAAGAAAATGAAAGATAATTAGAAAAAACTAATCAGCGCATTTTGAAGACGAGAATGTTCAGCTAATTATGCGCTGAACCGATTTTGAAAATAATTCTTAATTACCCTAAAGTAGGAGCACAAACATACCTCGAAATGTTGTTGGGCAGAAAGAGCTGTATTCAACCCTTGATTTACCTAACATAATCCACCTCGATGTACTAAAAAAAATTACTAGCTATTACTTATATTATGTTTATTTCTGTGCAATAATACATGTTGTTTATTTAATCAATGTTTTTTTAATACAAATTTGCGCAAATAACTCACCGCGAGTGAATTTTGCAAGACTGCAGCCTTAAACTTTAGGTTTTGGTTTTAGTTTTTACGATGAGTATCAGATATTTCTCTGAGTTGTGGTATTTATTTGATAAAGCTAATTAATTACCAATGATACAGAAAAAAATAAAATTAATTATTTAAAAAATGGTGTTTCTTTTCACGTTCTTCCGTTACCTTTGAAGAAATCGTAAAAAAATACGAAAGTATATCGGTTTCAAAGCCTAATTTATTTTGGTAGAACAACTACTTATGTAGGTCGAAATCACGTCAATCTGTGCGTGCATCTACACAAGATTCTCAACATGAATTGCGTGTGATATTTTTATATACATTTTTTTTTTTTAATATTTAGTTATAGGGAACAGGGTGTAAAGTTCAATATTATACATGGTGCACACATATTTACAAATATTGTTAGATGATTTAACTAAAAAATTTACAAATAAAAAGTTAGTGTGCGAGTTAAACTCCGGTTAGACTAGAAGCCGACCCCAACGTAGTTGGGAAAAGGCTGGGCAGATGCTTAGGTATAAAGTTCGCAAGCAAATAGTAGTAATTTATCCGTCATTGTTTCATTTTTAATTGTTTTTAGCTGTTGTGGTATATAATTTTATTCTGGGTACATCGTCTTCACATGTAATGATATAATTGCTGTATACAAAGTATTTTTAAAAGAGTATCGGTGGAGTTTCTTGCCCATCCTTCTCCATACGAAACTACCTTTTGGAAGGGGCAACTAGAATCAATTGTATTTCCATATAATAAATAATAAAAAATAATAAATTTTGACGTTCAAAAGTGCCATTTATGTGCCTATCCATACTAATATTATAAATGTGAAAGTAAGTCTATCTGTCTGTCTGTCTGTCTGTATGTTACGTTTTCACGCCTAAACCGCTGAACCGATCGTCATGAAATTTGGCAGAGCTATAACCTAGGATATGGAGAAGGACATAGGCTACTTTTTACGTGATAACCGACATATACGCGGGCGGAGCCGCGGGCAAAAGCTAGTTTGAAATAAATGCTTTGACTTTGACGATGTGAAATCCCATTACACGGCTTATTAATTTAATCATCATCATCATCATTTCAACCGCAAGACGTACTGCTGGACATATCCATTGGATTCCTGCGGCTTTCACAAGGTCATTTTTTATTTGTGCTTGTCATTTGAGGGGGTTTGCCATCGATATGCTTGGCAGGCAGGTTGGCGATCGCAGTATGGTGTTAAAAATGCATAGAGAACGCTGCTGCCCATTCTCTAGTAAGTCCCTTAGTCGCCTTTTACGACACCCACGGGAAGAAATAGGATGGTGCTATTCTTTAATAGTTAATTTAATAAACTTTGGAGGTATATGTTATATAAGAAGACGAATAACGATCTGTGTCATTTATTGGAAAGGGCTGCTTATATACAGTATTTGTCGAGTGAAAACTAAATAAAAAGGGTATATTAATAAACATAGAACAAACACAATTTGGTAATGTCGGTAGAATGTGCGGAGCTCCCTTCGACAAGCGAGCGCGATGATATGGTTGGCTCAAGTGCACATTCATTTCACCTCGGCTTATCAGCTAGCTTAAGGTCTCTGCACACAGCGGGCGCGACGCGGCGGGACGGGACGCCGACGCGACGCTGAGCAGTTGTAATGTACTAGATATTACGGACGACGCCACACAGAGCCGTCCGGCTCGACGCGACGACGTGACGCGACGCTCTGTGTGGCGTCGTCCGTAATATCTAGTACATTACAACTGCTCAGCGTCGCGCCGGCGTCCCGTCCCGCCGCGCCGCGCCCGCTGTGTGCAGAGACCTTTAGTGTGCGCGGGCGCGCGGGCGCGCGGTGGCGAACGGCCGTATGCGCTCCTCTCAGTTGTATGTCTTACGTAAGTATGAGCTGCTACAAAACCAATAAAAATATTCTTACAAGACGAAACCGTGCGCCCTTGTTTGACCTTTGCATAAGGTCAAACGTTTCTATAAGGTCAATAAAGTTAAACCTCCAATCACAACAATATGCAAATATTTTTGTTTATTAACTTATTTATGTAATGGTAGCTTGTACGGAGGATCCCATTGACATTGGATTCAATGACCGTACTGGTAAATGTAAGTACTTGAAAAAGCGGCCAAGTGCGAGTCGGACTCGCCCATGAAGGGTTCCGTAGCAGCAAGTAACATAATATAAAAGTTCTTGTAGTTCTTTGTAACTTTGATCGATGTTTTAATAATATTATAAGCTGGCAACCCTACCAGCAACCCGATCACCCCTATATAAAGGCTGACTCGCTCATTTCTGCCCTTTTTCAATCGTTGCCGCTGAGGTGGTCGGATCGCTGCTGGGTGTAGATACGGTCGTCTCCACATAGGTCACGTGAGCCATTTCCATGAGTGCTATTTTTCATCTATTTACTGTGTTCGGTGTTATTCTGTTTCTATTTGATTTTTCATAGATTAAATAAAATTGTTGTAAAGAAATAAACGTTAGGTTAACCTCCCACGTGGTTTTCTTTAAAACTTATACCACTTCTGACCCAATAATATTGTATTTTTTTTAAATTAAGTTATTGATAAGTAAACATTATAATTAGGTACCTAAATGATGGGATTTAGATCTAACTATATGCGAGCCCATATAGGCTTGTGATAGCTAAACAGCATAAGGTTATGTTTATGAAATTAAATGTTTTATTTTATTTTTATATTTGAGTTGATTGAATGAAAGGTAAATAAAGTGGTAAAATGCGGTTTACGATTTATGACATATAAAAAAAAACTACTTACTAGATCTCGTTCAAACCAATTTTCGGTGGATGTTTACATGGTAATTTAATGTACATCATATATTTTTTTTTAGTTTTATTATTCTCTTATTTTAGAAGTTACAGGGGGAGGACACATTTTACCACTTTGGAAGTGTCTCTCGCGCAAACTATTCAGTTTAGAAAAAAATTATATTAGAAACCTCGATATCATTTTTGAAGGCCTATCCATAGATAACGCACAAGTATGGATTTGATGAAAAAAATAATTTGAGTTTCAGTTCTAAGTATGGGGAACCCCCAAAATAAATTGTTTTTTTTTTTCTATTTTTGTGTGAAAATCTTAATGCGGTTCACAGAATACATCTACTTACCAAGTTTCAACAGTATAGTTCTTATAGTTTCGGAAAAAAGTGACATACGGACGGACAGACAGACAAAAATGACGAATCCATAAGGGTTCCGTTTTTTGCCATTTGGTTACGGAACCCTAAAAAACAAGAGACGGTGTCTTTAAGCCTGGAAGATAATGGATTTGTGTTTTCACTTTAGATAGAACTGTGTATGACCTGCATTCCAATTGCCACATTAGTAATTATAATATTGTGATTGTGTGTGTGTGTCGATGTTTTATGAAAAGATCTCCATTTTGATTTCGGAAAATTCAAACGTATTTGTATTATGTCCGCCGGCGTTTATTTCATCATCATTTCAGCGGAAAAACGTCCACTGCTGGACATAGGCCTCCCCCAATGGGGGGGGGGATGCCATAATCGCCACGCTTGGCAGGCGGTATGGCGATCGCAGTATGGTGTTAAAAATGCATAGAGAACGCTGCCCATTCTCTAGTAGGTCCCTTAGTCGCCTTTTACGACACCCAAGGGAGGAAATAGGGCATTTATTTATGTGCGGACATCGGTGACCGAACTGACTATCTTTAAAACAAACGAATATTATTATTATTTGTTGGTCCTTAAAACAAACAAATCGTCATATCCTACGAATACGGGCGTAACTGCATAATAGCTACTTTTCAGGAGACACTTTTTTGAGTTTATTTAAATTAAATATGAAAAAAATATGTATTGGTGATTTCTTATAATGTGTATTTGTATTTTAAGGTTCGGCTAGGATTATTTTCAATAAATTATCTTCATATTTTATACGCATTTTGTTCTTTAAATCCCGTTTTTAATTGTTTTGTTGAACTGGTTATATGTTGTATGATGAGCAGAATTGAATTATGCAATAAAAAAATAAAGCCCCTATGTTCGTTAGGGCACTATTCGTAGGATACGACGAAATGTCCTAGGACCAAAAATTCGAAAAATATGTGATATTTACCAACTCTCACTCGGCCCGCGTTGTAGATGATACATAGTATTATCTGCTAAGGAAGCTAGCATGACGTCAATTGACATGTCAGGAACACCTCGGCTCTCTAGAGCTTTCCTGATAGACCCCTGCAACCAGGGTAAGCCGCTCGTGAAGAGGATGCGGCCTGCTGTTGATAAAAGTTAATAATGACATATTAGGTTGGAAATAGATTGGCTCTGAACATAGTAATTTTTGGTCTTAATACACATGGACCCATCCCCCTCGGCCATTCATTATGGGAGATGTGTGTTGGGTCGTTGTACACTGTTACATAAAAGATGTTGTCCCCCTAGTTGTAATGGAACAAAAGCCTAGATGTAAGGTGGTTATGTATCGAAATACAAGGAAACAATAAACTGTTTGAAATAACATATATTTATAAAAATACTCTTCCTTAAAACAACATACGGTAGCCTTTACGGGTCTACCGCAATAATAATTTATTACATCAAACACTTATATTTAAGTTATAGTAGTTGTAGTAGTGTAGTAGTTAGCGTTTTTATTGATGAATACTCCAATAGATAATAATTATTTTCTTTTTTGGTAGTAAATTTTTATTAATCTCTCAAATACATTGCAAACTATAGTTCTGTATAATTTAGCAGCATTTTTTCAATTTTGTAAATGTGAATACCATGAAGTCGTTTACTATGTTATTATGATTTATGTTGACTTGAAAGAGCATGGCAGTTGAGAGTATGTCATGCTCACTTAAATGTTTCACTGATGGTGGCGCGTGTGTTGGATCATTCGGTTCCCTACAAAATGGTTGAGCTGGATGGTGCTGATCCATGCGTCATGTTCGTGAACGGGCGCCGTCAGTTGGGACTGGTCATCTCTTGACTGCCAGGGCTTATTTTTAATTTGTAATTTTATATTTTGAATTGTTTTATTAGTTTTTACATTGTCTCACATATAGAAGCAACAAGAATAATGTACCCAGGATTATGTAATATCTTGATTTAAAAGAGTGTCCTTGGAGTTTCTTGTCCGTTCTTCTCCATAGTGATCTACGTATTGGAATGGGCATCTAGCTTCAACTTGCCGACTCTGACTAACTGACCGTCTCTTTGACAATTCAAAAGTGCCTGTAAATGGTTTAATTGAAATAAATGCTTTGAGTTTGAGTTTGAGTTATCCTGTATAATAGGTCGGTGACTATAACTGTCACTTATTAATGCCAGCCAGCTTAAACTCCAACAGAAAGAACTGAGGGAGTGGGGAGTTGGAGATAAAGCCAGTACTGTTCCGAGTTTAAGTTTAAATTATATATCAAAAATTTCAATATTAAGAACAACCCACTTCCCCATTGGTTTCCCCATTGGGGGTGCAACAATAATACCAGTAGCCTCGTCATTAGCAATTTTTGGGAGAGTTTTTAGTAACATTGAGAATGGTGGAATTGGAAAGGCATAAAAAAATACTGAGTCCATGAAACGGTAAAAGCGTCTATAACATAAGCTTCTGGATCCCTGTGCCAAGATGCAAACTCCTCCTCCAATAGAGGAGGCCTGTCCCAGCAGTCGGAATATTACAGGGTAATTATGTAAAAAGCAGTGTAACCTTACATAGTTTTAAAAACAAATTAAAGGAATTCTTGATAATTAAAGCCTATTATTCAATCAATGACTTTTTTAATGACAAATATACTGGTGACTACACCTATTGATAAGCTATGCCAACGTCTCAATAAGTAATTTAATTTTAATTTTAATGAAATCAATGAATAATTTAATTAGTATGAAATCAATGTATCTATTACTTCATTTTTAAATCTGTCTTTGTGAATGGATAACTAGACGAATAATGATTTTAAGGTTAAACGAATATAATGGAACCAACATTAAATATTGTACACCTTATAGGTATGTTACAGCGATCCTTTATAATAATCATAAGAACACCTGTGACATGAATTTCATGTGTGTGAATTTCACCTGTGACAAACAATAAATTAATTTGAATTTGAATAATTATGTGAGAGAACAACTGCGGACACCAACTCAGCATAAATATCCCAATAACGAAGACTTTTATAAGAAACGCAAAACACGATTACATCTGAACAATGAAAGCTTTTAACTTCTATTTTAAAACCTACTACATAAATAAACGCCAGCCGACATCTATAAACAATCTATCAAATTAAATACGTTTGAATTTTCCGAAATAAAAATGGAGATCTTTTCATAAAACATCCTAATGGTTTTCTTGAACAATTTATGTTAGAAATCCATTTTGTAATAATATAACGGTGGATTCTATAAATTCAATAAAACACGGTGAGTAAACGGCAAACGTAGAATTTACACATCATTCTGATCGTTCGTCTCGGGAATTACGCAGAAATCGTTGTTAGAACTTCTATACTATTATTATAAAGAGGTTTTTTGACGTGACAACGTCTAATAAATCGATGAACTGCGGGCGATCGCTGCAGGCACGAAAAAGGATGACTCATTTGTCCCGTTACGCTCATATTGTCCCGTTACGCTCATTGTCCCGTTACGCTCAATGATCAATGTTTTGTTATGACGTTGTCACGTTGAACTATCGTCCGTAAACCAACTTGACAACCATTTTTTTTTGTTTGTTTGTTTTTATCAAATAAGCTCCGAAACTACTGGACCAATTTTAACCATTTTTTCACCAATAGTAAGCTAAATTATCAGGAAGTAACATAGGCTAAATTTATTTTCATTATAATTAGAAATCGAAATTTTCAATGGGATGAAATGGATTAGCCCATTCGTTTACTAGGCTTTCTTTGTTTAGTTAGGGAGCTGCGTTCTTAAATACAAACAAATGATGTTTGTATTTAAGAACGCAGCTCCCTGATTAAACAAAGAAAGCCCAGTAAATGAATGAGCTAATCAATTTCAATAGCCATAGCAATATGTAAAACCTGTGTAACCAAAGAACATGCATGACTTGAATTAATTGAATCTTTTACGTATGCAAAGCAGATCTAACGCGTAGGTACATGGAGAATAAAGGCCGTAGCACACGTATCAAATCGGAAAGGGATCGTCACCGTATCAACTCGAGCCGTTCAGTATTATTTGTATGAATCTCCCTACTGCAACGCACACTAATCGGAATCGTAACGTAATCGCCTCGCCTCGGGACAAGCTCACGACCGCGGTGCGGTGCGTGGTCGACTTGCAGTTCCTGCGCTTACGGTTCTCCGTAGCCTAGCTTACGTCTCTTCGTCCACGCCCCTCCCACGCACAGTGGATCGTCCCCATACAAGAGGTGTGACATAGAATCAATGACTAGCCGTCAACCAGCGGTCGGGGAGCCGTAAGCGCGGCGTCGCCTAGCCGTAGCCGAGTCAACGTATCGGAGCTTCTGATCCGCTTTGGTTACGTGCTCTCGTAAGGTTGAGGACTGTTTGACGGCGACGCGAAAGGCGATAGGGTCACGATCCCTTTCCGATTTGATAAATGTGCTACGACCTTTAATCGAATGGAGTGCTACATTCATCTACAAGTCATCCCTTTTAAGTTAAAAGGAATGTTTGAAATCACTATTTTCTTGGGTGAGAACAAGCAGCCAGCCTATCTAAGACCCCGTTCATGGCTTCGAGCGACATGTGCGCGCGTCATTTGTTGCAAAACTTGCAAGTCGCGTTGCGGTGTCTCGCGGCAAACTAAGGGTGCGTCCACACCTGGTGAATGCGCCGCTCGCGAGCCGCTTGCGAACTACGCGCGTGCATTTCATGTTCGTACGCAGCCCCTGCGCCGACCGCGCGCCGCTCGCGTGCAAGCTACACGCCGTACTCGAGCGGCGCAGGAGATGCGCCAATCAAATTCACAACTGAGGCTCATAGTTCACGCGTATGTGCGCACGAGCTGCGCGTGCCCCACTCGAGCCTTGCTAGGGTTGCACTAGAGCGGTGCACCAAATGTAGGCTGTAACCGCACGCGAGCAACACGCGTGCAGTTCGCAAGCGGCTCGCGAGCGGCGCATTCGCCAGGTCTGGACGCACCTTTAAAGGTTGCTACATGGCACACTACACCGGCACCGCAACGGCGCCGCTTCAACCCAGCAATTAACTTGTCATTCAAATTATAGCATTAAATCGTGTGTCGTATAATATTATATTTCATAATGTCAATATGAAAAAGCCAAAGGAGCCAGTCAGCGCGCTTGCCGCTACCATACAACTCGACTCGTAGCCCGCGCGCTGCAAGCGAGCGGACCGCGTGCTTACTGCGCGCCGACTCGAAGTCGCAATGTAAACAAGTCAATATAAACCGAGACATTATGAAAACGTGCAAGTCCTAGGCGTGTTCAATCATAAATGCCATATAGCAATTTTGTTCGCGGTGACAGCAAACTTGCACCTCGCAGCCAGCGTGCGGACTGCGAGCTTGCACCTCGCGACCGACGCGCAAACTGCGAGCTTGCACCTCACGGACTACGGGTAGTTAACGTGCTGGCGGCTAGCCGTAGCCTAAATTCGAGGCGACGCCGTGCTGCAGCTGTGCGTGCGGCCACGTGCGTTTTGGAACACACACAATTACGGGTTCCGTAGTTGGGATGAATTAATCCCAAGAACAAACTTAATATTGTAGTTAAAAAACATGTTCTTCAACTATAAATGTAAGTTAGTCGACCCCGCCCCCTTTACCAGCTAAATGGTCGTACTTGGATCTATCTAAAATTAGTACTTCAAAGCTAGATATTACGCAAACGGATCCCTGAATGCCGTGTGCAATAATAATATTAAAGTATCTACCGCTTTTAATACATCAATGGTCTATCCCGTTCAAAACAACACACAGCCATGCTGCTTGGCGGCAGAAATAGGCCTTGTGGTAGGTAGTACTTCCCCGGATGAGCTCCGTCACAAAAAGCTCTATTAGTAGATACTATTAACAAAACATCACGCGTGTTTTCCCCGTAGGTTTAGGCAGGCTGCCCACCTAAGTACACCCATGCTTCGCCAGTGAATATTAATCCAAATTTAGATATTAATACTAATGACTAAGTTAGTGATTTTAAATTTAATAATGCTTTGAAAAGGTATGTCATTACAAATTTAAACAAAACCTTAAAAAACATCAATGACTACAAATAAACGAACTTTTGATAAAACATTGAATAAAACATTTGAAAACATAATGGCTATGACAACTCTGCACCAAATCACAATACATGAATTATTCATACACCGTCCCTTTCTAACCCTAACAACGCGTTTATTGCTGCCTCACTCACTCACGCTGTTGAAAACAGAATGGCCCTTAATATCTAAAATGGTCCAGACATGTTTTATAGGATGAAATATGATTTAATAAAGTTTAGTCGTTAGCAAAGTTAAAACTCTAGTTATTTGCATTAATTTTTAGAATTAAATTAGATGTAATTATGAATAGAAATGACATGTAATTAGTACTAATTAATTAAAATTATTCGATGCAATAGCCACTACCAGACTGGTGGAAAATCTAGATAACAGCAACAATTATACTGCTGAGCTTATCTTTCCTCTTGTGAAGGCAAATCGTCGTGTTTGACAAATATCGCAATGCTACATCTTTTTTTTTTGGTTGGGTAATCATCAAATAACTTCTCCCGCTCTGGGCGGAGCGGGAGAACGTGTCAAACTTTTACTGACTAAAACCCACCCGTGTTCCTTCAGTTGCTTGTGTGCCAGGGCCACGGTATCCCTTTCGGACAAACCCGCAACCCTGGCAGGCACCAGTCCTAGCGGACCCCGTCAGTGCGTGCTGACATCTCTTTGAGGCGCGCGTGGACCGGACGACGAGCTGCCCATAGCTCGCCGTCCGCAAGCCCGCGCGTACGGTGGCCGGGAATCGCCGATTCCCGCCGCCCAGGGCATCTCCTGCGGCGACTAGGGGCATGAGGGTGCAAAGACTGCCGCTAATGATAATTAAGTAGATAATTGGCGACGTTGTCAGATAGTTGGTGACGATGTCAGAAGATAGTTGCCGACGTTGTCAGATAGTTGGTTTTGATGTCAAAAGATTGTTCCTTACGTTGGCTACTATCTTCTGTCGTTATCAGAAGATTGGCTGACGTTGACTACTATCTTCTGACGTTGTCAGAAGATTGTTGCTTACGCTGGCTACTATCTTCTGACGTTGTCAGAAGATTGGCTAACGTAAGCTACTATCTTCTAACGTTGTCAGAAGATTGGTCGACGTTGGCTACTATCTTCTGACGTTGTCAGAAGATTGGCTGACGTTGGCTACTATCTTCTGACGTTGTCAGAAGATTATTGCTTACGTTGGCTACTATCTTCTGACGTTGTCAGAAGATTGGCTGACGTAAGCTACTAACTTCTGACGTTGTCAGAAGATTGTTGCTGACGTGGTCAGTAGATAATTGGCGACGTTGTCTGATAGTTGGTTTTGATGTCAGAATATTAGTGCTTACGTTGGCCACTATTTTCTGACGTTGTCAGAAGATTGTTGCTTACGCTGGCTACTATCTTCTGACGTTGTCAGAAGATTGGCTGACGTAAGCTACTAACTTCTGACGTTATCAAAAGATTATTGCTGACGTGGTCAGTAGATAATTGGCGACGTTGTCAGATGGTTGGCGACGTTGTCAGATAGTTAGTTTTGATGTCAGAAGATTGTTGCTTACGTTGGCTACTATCTTCTGACGTTGTCAGAAGATTGGCTGACATTGGCTACAATCTTCTGACGTTGTCGGAAGATTGTTGCTGACGTGGTCAGTAGATAATTGGCGACGTTGTCAGATAGTTGGTTTTGATGTCAGAAGATTGTTGCTTACGTTGGCTACTATCTTCTGACGTTTTCAGAAGATTGGTCGACGTTGGCTACTATCTTCTGACGTTGTCGGAAGATTGGCTGACGTAAGCTACTATCTTCTGACGTTTTCAGAAGATTGGTCGACGTTGGCTACTATCTTCTGACGTTGTCGGAAGATTGTTGCTGACGTGGTCAGTAAATAATTGGCGATGTTGTCAGATAGCTGGTTTTGATGTCAGAAGATTGGCTGACGTAAGCTACTATCTTCTGACGTTGTCAGAAGATTGGTCGACGTTGGCTACTATCTTCTGACGTTGTCAGAAGATTGGCTGACGTAAGCTACTTTCTTCTGACGTTGTCAGAAGATTGGTCGACGTTAGCTACTATCTTCTGACGTTGTCAGAAGATTGGCTGACGTTGGCTACTGTCTTCTGACGGTGTCAGAAGATTGGCTGACGTTGACTACTATCTTCTGACGTTGTCAGTAGATTGGCTGACGTTGACTTCTATCTTCTGACGTTGTCAGAAGATTGTTGCTTACGCTGGCTACTATCTTCTGACGTTGTCAGATTGGTCGATGTCATATTCTTGAAAGGTGCATTTTTTTTTTTTTAATACCTGCCTTTTTCAACAATTTTTCTGTTGTTGTGCTAAGAGGAAAAAATGGAAGATCCAGATATTATGATTGTTACTACAGCCAGGACGAAGTTTCATAGTCTAGACTCAATCTATAGGCCCGATCTACACTGTCAGAACACATCAGCTCCTCGACTAAGACACATTACAGTTTTACGCAGGATTAAATACACCCAGGATCTTGATAAACCTGTCTAGACAACACCTTATAATTGTTCCTTGATTGATTAACACATGTATACCGTGTAAAAGGTTTATGTTAGTAAAAGTAATTCCTTGAATATTGATTTATTGGACTTCGATGATTCATTTTTTGTGTTCCGTATGTCCGAATGTCATTAATATACTTTAACTCACACACTAACTTATTATATGTAAAATTTTCAGGAAAATCATATACAGTGTTTGTATATATGTGGGCACCATGTATCTATCGCATTTATTAGTTTGTCTGTCATAACCTCACTTTTCATTCTTTTTACCTATTGGGTTTGGGTATAGTAATTTTTATTCTAGGTACATCGTCTTCACCTACAATATTATTAATTAATGTATACAAACTATTGTTGACATTTTAAATGAAAGAGTAAGTATGGAGTTTCATGCCCATTCTTCTTCTCCACACATAACTATCTTTTGGAAGGGGCAACTAGAATCAATTAAATATTTTTGTAATTTTTGATGTTCATAAGTGCCTTCTATGTGCCTATTTGAAATAAATGATTTGACTTTGACTTTGACCGAAAGTAAAAACGGAAGCCTGTCGTCTATCACAGCCAATTTGCTCCGAATCGAATGGACCGATTAAGTTAAAATTTGGTATACATATGAATTTCTGTGACCCAAACATGAACGTTAAACGTAAATAAATAAATTTTCAATATGAGGGGACACTTTTGGGAGGTAAACTAGAAAATCAAAACAAAAAGTTTTCTAAACTGTACCGTGTGACATATAAATAAAACGGCGTATTATAACCTCCTTACTAATAAACGTTGTATAGCGTCTGTATAGTTACACAACGCTTTGTCTTCTTCTTTCGAAAGTCAAATTACTGACGAGTGAAAGAGAGAAATCGGTGTGTAACTATACAGCAGCTATACAACGTTTATTAGTAAGGAGGTAAGGATTTCAGACAATAAATTTTATAATTTTAAAATAAATACTCTTAAAGTTATTTAAAGAAAATTGATGAAAATTGACCATCCCTCCCCCTTATCTCCGAAACTGTTGAGCATATTTTTTTTTTTTTATGTTGAAATTTAAGTCTTTACATGCTTACCCATCTGTGAAGATGGGTTAGCACGTTTCATTGAACTATGAAAATATACTGAAGACTTGTTTGTTTCTAGTTGCTCACAAGTTTTCGTTCCCCTTTGCTCACAAGTTTTCGTTCTTTGTCTTTCTTTCCTTCTTTAAATACGGCACGGTTGGCGCAGTGGTTAAGCGATTGACTGCTGCGCTGCGTGTCGCGGGTTCAATCCCCGCACGGAACAAATATTTGTATGATCTACAAGTAGTTGTTCTGGGTCTGGCTGTTTGTGTATGTGAGTTTAAGTTTGTAAACGCACCCACGATACAGGAGAAATTCCTAGTGTGGGGCAAAGTTAAAAAAAATAATTATATATATATATATATATATATATAAAAGGCACTTTTACACGTCCGAATTTACAAAAAAAATTGAATTGATTCTAGTCGCCCTTTCCAAAAGGCAGTTTCGTATGAAGAAGAATGGAAAAAAAACTCCACCGTTACTCTTTTAAAATGTTTAACAAGAATAGCTACTTAAAAAATCATACAATTATGACTTTAATTGAAAGCAAACAAAAATATGTTGTTACCAGCATCCTTGCTAAGTTATCAAGATAATTTGTAGGTATTAGGAGCACATAAACCGTAGAACTTTTTAGTTTGAGAACAGCGCTTACAAACAAATGATTAAACGAAACATCCCTTCAAACGATCCATAAGCTACATCGGAAAAACAGCAATTCTTAGAAGCGGTCAAATTTAATAAAACAATTACAACCAAAAGGCCCATTGGACCATGAAAAGAGAAATATTGTCCATTTTATGAACCACAACGTGCCGAAACGAACGTAATAAAAATATAGCTTACGTTTGTTCGTCCTTATTATCTTAGTTCAGGAGTCAGGGAGATTGAAGCTTATATTCATTATCATCAGCCGAAACAGAAGTAAGCAAAGCAATCCTCTGCTGGATATATGCTACTACAATCGCAACCATTCTAAAGGGTCTGTGCACACAGCGGGCGCGGTGTGGCGGGACGGGACGGTGACGTGACGCTAAGCAGTTGTAATGTATAGTTAAACTATTTCACGAAGTCCTGTCTTGTCGCTGTAATGGCGTTAAACATAAGGTTCAAATTGCAATAACCAACAGGACTTCGTGAAATGGTTTAGCTATACTAGATATTACGGACAACGCCACACAGAGCCGTCCCGCTCGACGTGACGGTAACCGACGCACCACGCCGCCGCCGCGCCGTGCGGGAATACAAGTCAGAAGCAGCGGGGCGGTATTTCATGCACCCATTTCCGTTTACGTTGTTTTTTCTTAGCTAGCGCAAATAAGAGCAAGGGCGTCTCCACGTCTGAACCGCTCAACAAAATTCACTCATCCTCCATAGAAAAGGGAGGATCCTCCGACCAGACGGGTATTGTGTCTGGTGAGCAACTGCCCGACGGTTGATGTCGGGATGTTGTATATAATGCTAGTCGCGCGGTAAACTCTGATTCAATGGTAATTTCAGTCAGAAACAAATACTTTATTTTACATTAAAATCGAGTATAACAAAGTTCCACTAGCTTGGAAGTGTTCAAGGCTACATCTATTTTCTGGGAGCTAAAACTGTCAGGAACCTTTTAAGGCACTACTAGTAGTATTCTAATTTAGGCGCCCTTGGGAAGTCGAGACGAAATCAATTTATATTGCGAGGCAACGGGCAGTTCGAGGGTCAAGTTAATAATCTCATATCTTAGTATTTATTCCCTAGGGTATCTTAAACAAAGTAGGCTAGATCAGGTATCAATTCCACGTACAGTGTATTAGTACATTAAAGAAAACATGACATCATTTTTTTAATCATTTCAGCCGAAAGACGTCCACTGCTGGACATAGGCCTCTAGTAAGTCCCTTAGTCGCCTTTTACGACACCCACGGGTAGAAAAAAAAAACAAAAAAATACAAAAAACTAAAAAAAAAAAGAAATATACGTTTTTTCTTTCTTACTTTTCTTTTCTAATTATGCAGCACAAAAAAAAGCACATGCATAGTAACAATCATGTTTATGGTAAAAAGGTTGTACTTATTTATAATTTAGCGCTCACTGGCTCCTGGCCTAACGAAAACCTATTTCCTCGCATTACGGCCACAATGTACATTACATACATTCATCACATAATATGTTTTATTTTTATAATAAACTTATTTAGTAGGTATTACAGTAATCGTCGTCGTTACATACAAGTAATATTTTATTTATACAAATAAAAAGTGTCTGTATGTAATGTCAAAATAACAACTTTTAACTAAATGCATATGAAAGTATATACTAAAAACAAAACAAAACAAAAAAAAAACTTTTTTTTTTGTATGTTTGTTTGTTCCGGCTAATCTCCGAAACGGCTGAACCGATTTTGACGGGACTTTCACTGGCAGATTTCTGATGTTATAAGGAGTATCTAAGCTACTTTTATTTTCTACTAGCGTCTCCCCGAGGGTTCACTCGCATAGTAAAAAAAAGAGTATGCGAAAATTTTATGAAAAACACGATGAAAAGCGATCCCATTTTTAAGTATAAAAACCGGCCACAATGAAGGGTTCCGTAATTAGTATGAATTTATCCCAAGAACAAACTTAACATTGTAGTTGAAAAACATGTTCTGCCATACGGAATGTATGAGAGAACATGTTTTTCAACTGTAAATCTAAGTTGGTCGACTATTA